>OY282501.1:59151858-60414358 GCA_958295605.1 Ajuga chamaepitys | reverse complement strand
TGCATTTTCCTTCACCAATCGGACCAGAGATTCTATTTCCCATTCTGCCCATTGAACAATTCTATTACTATAAACAGGATTATCGCCAAACATTTGACCTGATTCTTTAGTTGTTAACGAAATCATAGAGAATACAAGGTTAGACAGAGTAGCTGAATATGTTTCAGGATAGCAAGGGCATAGAGTGAGAAAGTCTTCTATGCTTCTCTGGAGACGGGACCCAAAGGATTTCAAAAATATCTGATGTGCCAAAGGGCCTTTCCCGAGCTTTTGTAAACCAGACAATACCTTCTTCAATTCTAAAATACCAACTGAGGGTTGTTGACTAATCTCAATGAGCTGATTCTCAAGCATTACTTTTCTCTTCGATAAAGCAGACTTAAAAGAGGAGTTTTCATCAGTTGTACCATCCCCCGGTCCTTTCAGCTCTGGATGATTTCGCTCTTCGGCATCAATTGCATCAATTGCTTCATCTATTTTATGCTCCGCCAGAAGAACATCAACATGCTCCAAAAATTGCATTCTTTGATCCTCAATTTCTGTTGAGAATATATTATCATATTCATGAGTTTGGGGGTTATCATCAGGCTCCAGGGCGTCTCCACCAGCCCGAGTCCATTCATCCAATTCATGACATACACCACTCATTAGATCCTGAACAAGGATCCCTTGGGCAGAGATATGCTTTTGGAGCTCATTTAATTCATGCTTCATTTCAACTACTTCATCGGACAACCTACAGTTGCCAAAAACCATATATAAGTCAGCTGGTTCTGATTTTTTTATCGAATATATTACCTGGCTTGATGTGTTTACATGTTCTTTAATTTTATATACAGTTTGTGAATCCCGCCTTAACCACCCCCTTCAGTGACGCTCTTTAGGAAAAAGAAAAAAAATAATAAAGAATAATAACAGTAACATAAAATAAAACAAAAACCAAACCAAAGCATATAGAAAAACATATGTAGTGAAATCAACGCTATGTCGCTAGGCGAAGTATAAAGGGAAACCACAGAACAGATATCCACCAGATGCAGAGTACTTACATAACAATAATGTATGAGATAATACTCTATGGCCTATCTAAACGTGGAGCACAGGTTATTCAAAGGCTAGTGTCTCACATTAAATACACACTATAGCTCAAAAGACCTAGATCATACTTCAAATTCAGAAATTTAGCAAACTCTGTAAAGATATGCACATTGTCCCTGATTCATTAATATAGAGTTGGAGGATATCCATACTGTGTATAAAGAAATTTAGCACCCCATGCAACTGCAAAGAAAACGTGCATTCTTTTGTCGAAATTCATTTTCTACTTCAAACAAATTATTGAGGGCTTTTTTCTCACCTCAAGAAAGCCAAATACTTTGTGCGTGTATTACTGCACAAGTTTTCAACTGCGTCTTTCAGATCCAACAGCTCAAAACAGATCTTTCGGATTCCCTGCAGTATTTAGAATTGCCAAATGTTAGTGATAACAACAAGACGAAATAAGTGTGATATAGTATTTAAGATTCATACAATCTAAAGGTCACTAGATAAGCACAATATTTGAAGCAAACCAAGTTATAAACTTAACTCAGAAGGTTGACAAGTCATCTGGCCTTCAATAAATTAAAATATAAATTCTGCAGCATAAATGATAAGCTCTTTTGCTCCATTCTCGTTTTAATGGACAAATCCTGAAAAATATTAAAAAACCTAACTGTACCTACGCAGAATCTATCCAATTCCACCCACAGAGAGAGTGAGAAACACATTCGGAACTAGAAATCGAACACAAACATTTTCCAACGGACAAACAATCTAGAGAGCAAAAACGCGGAACCTAAAAACAGTTACGAGCAGTTTAATCTAACAGCTTGAACAGGGAACTAAGCAAACACATTGCTAGAAACTATTCGCAGCTACAATCATCTCTCATTGCGTCATTAACAGCAAATTTCGGATCCTTCGACATTTTTTTCTGTTTTTGTCAATAATTCTTCAATTCAAGCAGATTAGTCGTTTAGCTACCAAAAGAAGAAAGCAAAAACGTGGAACCTAAAAACAGTTACAAGTAATTTAATCCAACAGCTTGAACAAGGAGCTAAACATACACAATGCCAGAAACTACTCGCAGCTACAATCATTTTCTCAGTGCGTCATTAACTGCAAATTGCGGATCCTTTGACATTTTTCCCTCTATTTTTGTCTTCAATTCAAGCAGATTAGGCATCTAACTACCAAAAGAAGAAAGCAAATTCTTCAGAAAGCATAACTTCTTTACCTTTTCAGTTTTGGACTGGTAGACTGTGTCGATCTTCGATTGAGGAGTGACACTTTCCATTGAGGGGAAATCATCTTCTTCCTCGCTGCTTTCTACCATTTTCATCCTCTCCTGCTTCAGCTTTTCAGATGATTGAAACAATCAGGAAAACAATGGAGGAATCAAGCACTGAGACAGCGAGATTCTGGTTTTCGCTCAAGCACTGAGATTTTCGTACGAATATTTGTCTAATTATTGCAGTTTAATGATATTCCATTAATTAACTGAAAGTTTCGGGCTTCACTCGGCCCAATGGATGCTTATACTGGATTTCGGGCTTCGTCCGGCCCAATGGATGCTCATATTCTCGGGTTCGGATTTTTTATCATATTTGATACAATAATTTCTACAACATATTATATTAATCATAACACATAATCACTTATAATATATTAGTGATGTCGTCATATACACGTGTCGTGGATGGATTGAAATGTAATAGAAAATGTTGTATTGTATGGAGTAGGAAATCCAAAATGCATATTTTTTACATTATTATTTAAGTAAAAGAATTTACCCATTAAATTCCTTTATTTTTTTTAAGGACATTAGTTTTTGTTATTTCGATTTTGTTCATTTAACTTTCAAAATTTTATCAATTGATTCTTTAACTTTCGAATTTCAATAAATTTGTCATGTCACCACTAAGGCAGGTAATGTCAAATATGTCGAGTTTATCGAATTTCGAAAGTTAAAAAACTAATTCGTCGAATTTCAATAGTTAAAGAACTAAAATTAAAATGGTAAAAGATAAAATGATGTGGAAATGTAAACCAAACGCTAGTAGAAGCTGAGCTTCTAAGGGACGTTTTGCAATTACTTCTATTGACTTAAATTTAAACAGATACAAACATTATTTTCAGAATTTTGTAATTAGAAGCTCATAAGCACTTATTTTAAGAGGATATTTGCAAATTATTGTGCTTTTAAAAAAATAAATTTAAATTTATTTTTATAAAAAAATCAAAATTTGATAGAATTCTCATAACTAGATTTTACGTGATTCTAACAATGAAATTTAAGAGTTTCTAGACCCTCTGAAATTACTTTTAGATTGCTAAAAGTAATTATAAGTTGGTGTATTATATCAGCAATACTCGAGCATTTGCAACCCCTAACAATTAGATTTTCAGTGCTTTTGAGAAGCAATCCCATTTACTCTTATGATATACTTCCTTCATCTCGACTTAACTTTCCTACTTTGATCGGACACGAATATTAAGAAAAAATAAATTTTATGAAATTTTTGACTTTTTTAAAGGTAGAAACTAAGGGTGGAGATTGCGAGAAAAATTTGTACTGAAAAGTTAAATTGGAACAAACCGAAAAAGGAAAGTAGAAAGTTAGAGCAGAACGGAGGTAGTATAAGTTGAAAGCACTTTTAAAAAGCAAACAAACACCCTCTATATATTTCAGTAATCTAACAAAAATACAAAGAAAAGAGTTCCACAATTTAAAGAGAGGGTAGAAAAAACTGAAAGAAAATTCTCCAACTTGACTTGGTACAGTAATCATGTTACAACAGCATAACAAAATTTATCTTGATCTTACAAGCTGCTACTTACAAACAAATCTATCGAATTTGAAATTTAATACACAAACCACAAAATGATATTACATAACTAACGTCTGTCTTCAATGTCACAACTAAAAATAATATAAATAACTAAAATTTTGTAATGATAATGTTACAGAACATAATGAAGAAGAAGAAGAAAACCATAAAAATCAACCATCGGTTTTCTCGGTAGCAGAATCGCAAGTAACATCAGCCGCAGAGGTATCCATGTCATTAAGACCCAATTCCTCGTTCTGCTCCCAAGACCTCTCGTATTCCTCGACTGAGCCATAAAATTTCACCAATCGTAAACAGACATTGAGAAATCGCGGACAAGAATTTTCACACAGGCAACAGTAGTAGCGAAATTATAAATTTTAAACAATGTTATATGCTACACGATAAATAAAAATGTATGCTTAAGTGGCGTTTTTCTTTGCTTCAACTTTTGTAAAAGTGATTAAATTTATAGATTGTGGTAAAATCACTCAATGTAGTGTTTGAAAATAAAAGTGATTTTAGGGATAGAGTTGTCAAAGAAAGTTCGACTTATTTGGAGAAATTATAGAAGCTGGCAGAAAAGCAGGTCCTAGGCCCTAGCTGCTTGGAGATTTTGGATGGAAGTTGCTTTTTTCAAGCACAAGCTGCCATTCCAAACAACCCTGTTTTAACTTTTTCTGAGCCAATTGAAAAGTAATTTTAACAAGGTAGAAAGGGAAAACACCCTTTTACCGAGTGTTTGTGATTGCTTCGGCTTTAGAATAATTAACTAAATTTAGAGATTGTGGAAGATTTATTTTTAACTAAAAGTAAGTAGTGTTTGCAATAATAACTCATTTATACAAAGAGTCGTAGTCGTATTGTTTGGAAAAAGATTGATTTTAAATAGAAGTTATATGAAGTAGTAAAAAACATATGACATGTTCCAGCTTCTGCTGAATATAAGTTTTTTTTTTTTGTCACTGTTGAAGCAAAAGCGGGTGTTTAAAAACACTCGAATTAAAAAAATTAAGTTAAAAAACCTATAACCCGTTCTTTTCCATTAGTGGCAAACACTGCCTTAATATAGCAGAGTAGCAGACCACTTTAGCTTGTGATGTTGAAGAACATAGACATCAAAGAGACTTACGTGTTAACTGGGTGTCGTCATTAATTTCATCAGTTACAGGGGCCACGAAGGAATTTGACAAAGCATCATCGAGGATCAAAGTCCAAGGTTCGTCCAAGCTTTTGAGCTGTAACACATATCGAAGATTTCAGTCAAGATGCGGGAAAGAAAATCATTGCAATGATTAGAAACGTTTTAGCTTTTTCTTGTAAATGTCCAAGCAAACACGTACCATGTTTTGTGTTCTATATGAGGAAGGCCAAGTTGATTTTCATAGATATGCATATGATATTCATGTAATTATCCACGAGTCTAATATCGCACTCTTATTAAGATGTGATAATGACAATTGTGTATTTTTAAAATGATAAAGTATAATGGAATTTGTTTAAGTAAGTTTTGTTTCCATAAATGAGATGGGATTCCTTACTTTCAGACACAGTTACTATTGCCGAACCTCTACCAAACACTTTGAAGTAGTCTTATAATCTCCTAAACAACTTGAAAGATGTTTAAAAGAGCTTAAAGCTCAGGCAAACACACCCTCGTAAAGACCAGATTACATGCTAAGCATTGAGCTCGTATAATCAGAAACGCACCTTGTCAAGTCTCGCCCTAAATTCGTTCCACTTGTTCTTTCTGGACTCTTCAAGACTATCCCCAAAAGTAAATCCATGTACTCTCTCAAGACCTGTAATTGAAGTCAAAGATAAATTTTGAGATTGGAGAAGATTTAATGCACAAAATATGTAGCGTGTATTTGTTACGCCCACACGAATCTCAAATAATGTTAAATATTGACAGTGAATTTTGTCAGAAAAATGACTGACGGAAAACCTTGGTGATAAAAATCTACAAATCGATATATTAATACAGTGGAGGCCTAGAATTAAGGGTGTGACATGGACCGTAAAAGAGAGGGATCGCAGATGCTTACTTGAACTAATATTGGAAATCAAGCCCTCAACAGTCGTAACAAGTCCACCTAGTGTGCCACTAGTCAACTCCAACTCAATCTCCGGTATTATCACAGAGGCTGTATCAGACTAACAATGATCGACATGGCCATAGTTAGACATAAATTTAGCAAAAGGTGCAATATTGAAAATATACAAACAAGTATTTGTGAAACGTGAGGAGAACCCACACATGGCTAAATTGGCTAATGATGATGTGAATTGCTGACTGAAACATGAAAAACTATTAAATAATTCAAGGATATAAAAGTCGCTTCATATTATCATAAAAGTAAGATATGGCAATAATCAGACGATTAAAGGAAATAAAAGTCATATTTCCAGAGAAGATATGGCAAAATCATCTCAATCATCTGATTGGCTTACTCCTGATAGCAGCATGCTTAATAAACATCCAAGTGAGTCTACGAAAAGAAACCATATAGCTCTACTGTGATACGTTTTTCGTCTTCCAAGAAAATCTAAGTCCATGTGCAAGCATACGAAGAATGAAGACAAATCGACTAATAACTATTGATAACTTACAGCATAAAAACTACCAAACTGCATACCTTAATCACATCCCGGCAAAGATCCCTGGTATTCTTCACACGAACAGTTATCTTTTTTCCTTTATCACGTATAGGACCACCGGGTTTCACCTGTACCATACATGATCACATAGACCTGTATGTTAAAAGCAGAGGGAAGAAACAGCGTTGATATGTAGATCAAAAACCTCAGGGATGAAGAGTGAAGCAAACCTCTGAATTACGGTAACCACATGCATCACATGAGGAAGCCATAACAATCACTTCTTGAAAGTAAGGGATATCTGTCTATAGTTAAGCTCAAAACATTGTGCGAATTTCTATAGTACCTTAGCTTTGTTATACCATTAAATGCAATCCTATTCAACAAGCATCATGGCAAACCAATACAAGTCATTACAATACTACAGAGCTTAACTGAAGTTTGAACAAAAGTCTATCCGATAGCTAGAATCATTACTTGCAGTCCCGAATTACTGAAGCTGCAAAAAAAATTGCCTCCCACTTATATACTAGTTCTAATATATTGAAAAAATAAATTTCCGAATAATTGCCCAAACATTATGCATGTACATCATATTAATATTAGAAGATATCAATAAAAAAATTATTAGTTATTAACAGCTTCAAGTGAAAAAATTGGTCAACTGCCGCACTAGTTTTAAGGTTGCACAGAACGAGGATACTTGTTACAAACATGCGGCACTCGCATTTCGTGGCACAAGCACCACATGTTGATGGAAAAGTCATAACCTGTTTCATAAAAAGGACATTACCGCCTCAGTAAAATGAAATGATTAATTTACAAACAGTAAAGAATAAAACACATGTATGGCTCCAGTATCAGGCTACGTACCTCCTCAGGAGCTGAATACCGGAATAAAGCATCTGCAATTTCTGCACTATCACCCTGAGCAATAGCTCGGCGACCAGCACTTGCTCCAACTGATCCATGTGGTTCCACAGAAACATTGTTTGTCTCACCTAAATTATTTTCTGCACCAGGTTCCTGTGATGTTTCTGCAAGATACCCCAACGCGGCCTGTTGTTCAGGCGTTCGCTCATAGAACTTAATTGTCAATGTTGGATCAGATGATGGAGCAAACCTATTAAAATTAACATCATTAGCGTTCGCAAAACTCATCAAGTATTAAGCATACGTTAATTAATATTAGCACTTAATTCGCGATTACTTTCTAACAATTTTGTCTTTAAGTTGTTTATGTATGTAAAAGGTTAATAATTTTATCTTTAGATAGACGGCCTCTTACGGATTCTCGATAAAGCTGTTTCCAGCCGGATCATCAAGAATGAAGGTAAAATGAGACTCGGCAGTTGCACAAGCTCGTAGTTTTATTAAGAATTCATCTATTGCTTCAGCTGTCCGAGGATCTACTTTCTGAAACAAAAAACAGAGACCATTATAAAAGCATTATGACGTTTGACAGTCAAAACAAGTGTGAACGATATTTCACCTTCCGCTCTTCCTGAAGGGCCTCCAGCTCATCTGCTGCTCTCAACAGTATCCCTTCTAACTAAAAGCGTATGAGGGAAGATAACAAAATCAGTGAAAAATTAAGGAATGATTATTGTGAAAGGTAGGATGTTTTCATAAATAGACATAAAGCTGATCTTATAGAGAAGTTCTCTCGGAGCATATAATACGTCGGCACTGGATAAAAAGCCACTGCTGCCAGAAATCGGATTAACTTAACATGAACTTTCCGAGCTCTTCCCAACTAAAAGGATGCAAACTGGTCACCTGCATAACTATATAAATTGAACTATATTCCATGCCTTAATTATTTTACTGGTTCTTGGGGGGTTATCAATTTTCTAACTTATACTCTTAAAATAATTTACCCTACCCTTGCACTAAATATCATGTAGCAGTTCCCTTACTTCCATCCCTTACAACATCATGCAGTGGTTCCCCCTAATATAACGTATTTACAACAGGAACTTGGTTTGAAACAAGAAACCAGTATCTTTGAGAGCGTATTAGAGCGTGAAGGACAGAACGAGATATCAGGGACATACCGTTGACAGGGAACCACGTTGAGCCTCGGGAGGAATCTCAAATTCCAATTCAGGGATCTGCATAATAAACAATAATTTGAGATAAAATTTTAAAAACACACACACATTTTAAGAAATCGAAACAGTTACAGAAATACCCATATCCAAAATGTGATGGTTAATCAATAGCACAAAAACCAAACGTTTGACGAGTACTTGATAACTACAGTCAATATTGAGAGTTCCACACATTCAATAAAAGGCAAAATGGCAGCAAGGAGAAGTACCTTGATTGTGGCAGTCTCTGACTTTACCACTTGACGATTGAACATCTGCACGAAAAGATCACAATGATCATTTCTTCAATGCTTAAGCTCAAAGATTCTGGGGTAAAACTGATCATAAAGCATGTGAAATGGGATTCTCACATATAAATAGAAAACAAGTTAATGGATGGAATAGATAAATGATTATCAGGTCAAGAAAGTGTATTATATCAGCAGGCAACTAAATATAACACCTGAACAAAGATTGGACACCGACACAACAGACTTCAAACGAATTTTACTATACCACCATTCCAATGGCCCCACGTTACTACTAAAGAACCTAATTTACATCCAAGTCCAAGAATACAACCTTTTTATCACCTGACGGAACGTCCAGGATGTAGTGGCATCCTTTAGGTTGAATTTCCCCAGCAAATTGCACTTCATTATTCCTTGAGAAAAGGGCATAAAGGACATAAGATTTACAGAAGGACTAGCTTTAGAAACTATTGTAGCCTCAGATGCAAATTTACCTCTCACCACAATGCGGACATTCAAAGGCTGAAAGCAATATCTGTGATATAAGAAATGAAGATAACACATTGAACAATATAATTAGAATTCCTTTGGAACATGAACAGAGGGAGATGAGTTTCAACTGAATGCTCGTTTTTTTTAATTATACTGAAATTTGGTCTCAAAACAACTAATTTGGTTACTTTGAGGATCAACTCTGATGATAAAGTTGTACATGATGGCTCAACTTATGAGAAACTTACCTTTCTGAAATGCGGAATTAGGGTCAGCAAAAACCGAGTCGTCCCCTGCCAGTAACTACTCCATCAGAGAAGAGCATATAGTGTAAAATAACCCCATTTACCAAAAGATTAAATATGTTATTTTATTACAAGCAACTAACCAGATAAAAGGTGATACATATCTACGTATGTGTGTGCATAGAGACAGAGAGGGAGAGAGAAGACAAAGAACACCATTACAGACTTTATGAAACCATTTTTAGCAAGTTTCCGGTTGCAAGCACAATTTCTAGACGTTAAAGGAAAAATGAACAAAACAATCGAAAATATCTTGTCAATATCTTCATTCACAAACTACAAATGTATAGGCATCACATGAAACAGCCAAACACACATATTAAGACCCTGAAAATTTGTGTCAGTGTAGCTCCGATTTTCTTCTTTACCTCAAAAATTCACGACCGTATACATATAATAGTAAACTACTAAGAGAGAAGCAGGAAACAGCTCACTAGTAACGTCAATGTTATCCCCTGCTACGCAACTCCCCACACCCACCCCAACCTCCAACCAGAAAAAACCACCTGGTTAGCAATGTCTGAGACCTCAGCAGAACTAGAACAGGAGAAGAATCCAGATATTATATAATTCCAACAACCATGATATAATAGGTTTAATTTCTACAATTTCCAGGAAAACATGGACACAATAGTCGCACTGAATTAATAAACACAAATAATTCCACCAAAACATAGACCTAGTATTCACAAATCAGTAAGAACTCGATACAAAGCTTCCTTCACGGCGAACAATATTAAAATATCAATGCACTAAAGTACAATATTTCAATCAAAATGAAACGGAGAGAGGAGCACATACATTCTCGCCGCAGCGCATGCAGAGGCTCTCAACTACGTAGAGAGGAGCATCGGAATCTTCGGCTGAAACTGCCTCCACAACCGAACCGACGTCCACGATTTGCGGCGCCTGCGTGGTCGAATTTGTCTCCATTGACAGTGAACGTAGATTTCACAGCTGTTGTTGATAATCTCTAGAACGAGCTATCGTATGCTTGTCGAGTTCGAATTCTTCTCTCTGATTCTCGCTTGGGAGCTTTTGGTTGAGAGAGGATGGAGGCGGAGAGTTGAAGAACAAACGGGTATTCAAATGGCAAAATCTAGAAAGTGTGAGTAGGTTCTTTTTGTTTTAGGGGTTAATTAGTTTGAAATTTTTAAGGGGTAAATAAATAAATAAAACAATTTTTCGTCCCATAATTTTTCGATTGTTCAATCGATTTTAATTAATGTGGCATCAGCCCTAATGCCAATTAAAATTTGCCGAAAGTTGATGTCAGGTCACGTGAATCTGTGACAGTCACCTATAATTCCAGTTGATTTGCTCATCGGCGGCCCATCCCATAATTATAGAAATTACTTATATTTGGACCTATTTCGTCGTTGATGAACAAGTTGTCTGAAAATTTACACATGATGCCAACTTCTAACCATTTTAATTCATGTGACACCGGCACAAACGGCTTTTGTTTTGTCTAATCTAACAAGCAATAAGTTATGAGACGAAATATGTTATAGTCACGTGCACCTTTCCAAGCGATTTGTTCATCAGTGGCGGAAAATTGATCAAAAAGCAAGCAATTTCTCTAATTATGAGACAAGAAAAAGTAACAAATTTTTGGACGAAAATCGAACGAGCGGAAATTTATGTGACGAAAGGTAATTTTGCCATTCATAAATTGTGTATCAGAATATGACACCCTCTATTCCATAAAAAGAGTCATGTTTAAACATGTACAATTTTTTCTTTTAGTTAATTTTATAAAGGTACAATTTTTTCCAATAACAACTATTGATAAAAATGCTATAGAGCGTGATTTATTTCTTCATGGATCGGGCTTTGCACCTAGCAATGGTAAAATCAGACGCCCCGACCTAGTTGGTCCGATATTTTAGGTGGGCTGGGCCATAGAAATCAAGGTCCGAAGTACTATTTGGCCTGACAGGCCCGACTCAATAGGTCAAAGTCCGACTGGTCGCGGCCGGCACGTTATTTTTAGTATATATTATAAGGGGATAGGTTAGCCTAACTCGAAATATGATGTTGGACCAACGGAAAAGGCTCGATTGGGGCGAACAGCCGAATTGACATCTTTGTTTGCATCTGATTATAGGACATCTTTTAGAGGAGGAAGGATTCGTGGTAGACGAGGATCTGAATGACTGGAATGCGTCAACCAACCCCATCCATAAAAGTGGACTTGTTATATATCGTAACCAAAAAGTCGACTCATCGGTAGAACACCGCCACAAAACCATAAATTCAAGAGCATTTGAGATTCAATCCAAAACTAAAGAATCGCTCTAACCCTTACACAAAATTACTTAAGCTAGCCTGATTGTTGGTTCTCCATCTCGTGCTTCTCCGCCTTTTTGCCAACTATCACCATGCAATTAAGAACACGAAATAGCAAAGAACCTAGCTTACCGTTTGGCTATTTGCTGGGCAAGGGCTCTTTACAGGGGAATCTTGGACGTTGAACATCTATGATGGATAAGGTTTTGGCGCGTCACCTAACATCGTATTTGAGCTTATCTCATAACTTGTTTTAATCATTTTACTAACTTCTTCAATCATAAATAACCAACATGTGAAATTTAAAAATTATAAAATGAGACGTTAAATTTTGAAACATGACTATTTTATTAAAAAAAAATTGATTCTTTCCACGGGATGGGAAAATATAAGATTAGTGATAATTTAATTGCCATTAACAAACATCTAGCCGTCTTAGCTCAGCCGGTAGAGCGCGTGGCTTTTAACCACGTGGTCGTGGGTTCGATTCCCACAGACGGCGTCGTTTTTATTTTAGCCAAGCTTATCTTATGATGAATGTATTAAACTATAAGGGCGATGAAAACGGCGTTAACATCAAGCCGTCTTAGCTCAGCTGGTAGAGCGCGTGGCTTTTAACCACGTGGTCGTGGGTTCGATTCCCACAGACGGCGTTAGTTATCTTTTTTTTTTTTTTTTCACTTGGCCCAAAGGTATCCTATTTTGTAAAATGGACCTTTTAAAAAATGAAAAATTGCATTTTAAGTCCCCTAAGCTAGGGTTACTTACAATATTAGTCCACCTAACCTATCACTTTGTTTTATTTAGACACGTAAGTTATAAAATTGAGCATTCTTAGTCTTTTTTTGCCGAAAAATAGCAAGTTCGCCGTAACCCGTGATTCTCGTGTAAGTGCACAAAATGAGAATTTTTGGTTGTTGCTCGTAACATGTCGCAATTTGAACTAATCGACGATTAACAGAGTAAAATTGCACTTTTAAAGTAGAATACACAACGATTAATTTGAACAAAATGCATATAGTTAGACATTCTCCAATTATTCATTGTGCATTCTATTCGAATGAATCGTTGTATATCAAACCATCGAGATTATAGTTGATAATGGAAATACAAAACAATTAATTCGAACAAAATACATAAAGTTTGTCATCCTCCAATTAATTGTTGTGCATTCAATAATTGTGCGTTAAGTTGTCAAGATCAGGGTTGATAATGTAGAGGGGCTTTCTTATTGTTAGCGGAATTTTCATTTAGTTTCGCTTTTAATTAATCCTAATGTGAATTTTCATTTCTGATGAATTTTTATTGTATAATAAAAACAATGTAATGACGTGTATTTTACAAGCCTAATCATCATGATGTTAGTTCATTCTGCAAGATGTCACAAATCATCAACAAAGATCGCCATCTTGTGAGTAGGGATGACATTTCCTAACTCGACACGCCAACACAAATTCGACCGACAAGAGAAATTTAAAATCAACCCGACACTAACACAATTAACCTGACTCTTGCTTGAGTTGATATGAAAATAACTTATTTTAAAATATAAAAGTTCTAAATTTCTAACTTTTGATATATAAACTGAATCGACCCAAATTCAAATACGAATCTAGCCCGATGATCCAAATTGCCACTCACAAAAAGCTTTGTTGCAAAAGCTCTTAACTAGCTTCGACTAATCTTCACTTAGATGCTAGACTTTTATTGACCACAAATATTTTTTTCCAATTCCTCTCACCTAAGAATGTTGATTTCCCGTCCAGTCCCGTTTGAATCTTGATTAGCCTAATCTACCGTCTGACTAAAGCCAACGACTTATGCAACATTGCTGTAAAGACGTTACTACATACTCACTTCGTCCCAGCTAATTTTTCCTACTTTCTATTTTTGTCCGTCCCACTTAACTTTTTACACCTTTAAAATGGAAATTTTTCTCATAATCTTCACCCTCAAAATCTCCACACTCAATCTCCACCTATAAAATAATAAAAGGAAAAGCAAAATCAATATTTTCTTAACATTCGTGTCAGGTCGACTGTGAAAAGTTACTCGGGACTATGGGAGTATTTATTTCATAGAAAAATGGTGCATATGAGAAATCGCTGAATTTTCAATTGACTTCAAACCGTTTTCAAACTAACGGCCAAAAGTCTTTGTTACAGGATTTAAACAGGGCTTATTAACTGGCGACAGAAAAGGGGGTTACTGCCTAAGTTTGCCTTAAGCAACTCCGCTTCAATTTTCTCTCTCTATCTACTTTCCCTTTACACAAGAGAGAGAAAGTAAAAGGGCCATTTGCAGCCTTGAAATCTCAACAACACCGATCAAATTACAAGATCTGAAGAACCCTAGCCTGTAGTATCATCGCGGTTGTTGAATTAAACTTTGTTATTAGTCGGAAATGGCGAGCCGGAAGACGCTGATCTACGCACTGGTGGCGCGTGGGACGCCGCCGGTGGTGTTGGCTGAGTACACGGAGTTTAGCGGTAACTTCAATTCTATAGCGTTTCAGTGCCTCCAGAAGCTTCCTGCGTCGAACAACAAATTCACCTACAATTGCGATAATCATACCTTCAATTACCTTGTTCATGACGGTTTCAGTAAGTTTGAGTGATTCTTCTGGTGGTGATTAGTGTTTTTTTCTTTGCGTGGTTGTCATTTGGTGGTTTGGATAGGAAGATGCTGAACTCTATCTGTTTAATTGTTGTTGACTCTTCGTCATATAGTAGACGCGATCGTGTTTACAGAGATTTGTTCGTGTTGGTTCCTTGTTTGAATTATAATATCTCAGTGCCTTTTAAGCTTATTTGCCGGAGTGAATTCGAAGCTTTTATATATTCCTGCGATAGCTGAAATTTAGAGATTCATTAGATAAAAACGTAATTTAGATTTGTTCTTGTTGATTCCTTGATTGAGTTAGGTGAATCTGAAGCTTTTATACATTCCTGCAATAGTCGAAATTTGGAGATTCATTAGATACACACGTAATTTGGTTTTGTTCCTGTTGATTCCTTGATTGAATTATAATATCTCAATGCCTTTAGGCTGATGTACCGGAGGTGAAATTGAAGCTTTTTATATGTTGCTGCAATAGTCGAAATTTAGAGATTCATTAGATACACACATAATTTAGATTTGTTCTTTGTTGATTCCTTGATTGAATTATAATATCCAGTGCCATTAGGCTGATGTACCGGAGGTGAATCTGAAGCTTTTATATATTCTGAAATAGTCGAAACTTAGAGATTCATTAGATACTACAAACGTAGTTTCACGCATATAAGGGATTGATGGGGTTTATTACTTCGTAGAATGATATTTTAACTTGATAAAACCATAAGGGAGAATCAATTTAATTAGATCTCAGTTTTGTTGAAGTAATCTGAACATCACCATTAAATCATTTGTTATAGCTGTTATATCGTGCTGGTTATGCCAAATTAGCACGTGATCAATTCATATAGAAAAACTGACTTGTTATGCAGCATATTGTGTTGTTGCCGAGGAGTCAGCCGGAAGACAGCTCCCTATGGCTTTTCTGGAGCGAATTAAGGATGACTTTGTGGCAAAATATGCTGGTGGAAAAGCTGCAACAGCTCCTGCTAATGGTCTCAGCAAAGAATTCGGGTATTTGAGATTCTTTTTATGGCAATAAGTTATGTAGTGATTAAAACAGAAAAATGTTAAACAATCTTTGTTCTGGAACTCCGACATTTTGCAGACCGAAGATGAAGGAACACATGCAATATTGCATTGAGCACCCGGAAGAGATTAGCAAATTTGCGAAGGTCAAGGCTCAGGTTTCAGAGGTGAAGGGTGTTATGATGGAAAATATCGAGAAGGTATCTACTATAAAGCCATTCTATGTTTTATGTGTAGTATGCTCGATTTATTCTGTTTGTTCAGTCTCTTACATATAGGATCTTGCTTCCTTTATTCGTTCTTTGTTTGCTGAATGATTAGATATTGAGTTGGAAAGCATTGAATGAGAACCCTTTGAGACATGTCTCCTTTCCCAGTTCTCTTTTTGGTGTTCATTTATTTGTGTTTCTTTAATCGAAATTTGGTTGTATCTTGAAAGTTTAAGCTGCCATACTCTTTTGTTATATGCAGGTTCTTGATCGCGGCGAAAAGATCGAGCTTTTGGTGGATAAAACTGAGAATCTTCATCAGCAGGCATCTCTCTCTCTCTCTGTATTTAATGCCTGACTGTCTTTAGTTGTCTTATGTTATCTCCAGTTTGTTACGTGATATAAAGTTCTTTCATAAACTGAGTTGTGATCACTTTTTCATTTGAAAACATCAACTGTTGTTTGAATGCTAACGCTTAACTGGCCTGCATTTATAAAGTTTTGTGAACCTACGCGTTACCATTTCAGTTTTACAACCTATCTTGTCGAAGATTGTGCATTCTTTAATACTTTTTCCAACAGGCCCAGGACTTCAGGACAACGGGGACGAAAATCAGGCGAAAAATGTGGCTTCAGAACATGAAGATCAAGCTGATCGTTTTAGGTATCATAATCGCGCTGATCCTCATAATAGTGCTCTCCGTCTGCAAGGGGTTCAACTGTGGGAAGTAGATCGTTTGCCAATTTCCGCCAATCCATCTGTGAGTGGGAATTGTCCTTTACGAATTCTGTTTTGTAGGTATAATATAAACACGGTACTTGAACAATACTTTACTAGGCGTGAAATACGTCCATAACCATTATTTTTCCAAGCATTGTTCGAGTTCAGTAATTTTCGTCCCCTGGATATGTACTTAAATCTACAGGTTGTGTTTTGAGTGTCTGCTCTGAAATTGAATCGTGCAAATTCATTCTTGTGGATAAAAATATTTTTGACATTGCTAAATTTTGATTTAGGAGTCTTGATTATAAATCTTATGGGTAAAACCGGCAAAATTGGCTCGGCCGAGGCTAGACCAGCTTCTCCGACATCATAGGATTCTTAGCCCTGAAGTGTTATCGGGTTCAATAGGCACGCCCCAATGTACCGGGTTCTGCTTACTAATTTTGAGCCTAATAGAATTTTGACCCGACCTGATCCGATATATCATATTGGCCTGACGGTTTGGGCTTGGGCTAGGCTGGGACTGATAAAATGGGTGCCGTTGGATTGATTTAGGGATGACATGTTTGACCCTTTCATCGTCTTTGGTGCAGAATTTGAAACATATTCCGGTAGAATTTCTATAAATTAATGTTTGATCGATTAAGTATATTTTTATATCTGTTGAAAAAAATTCGACTAACGCTGATTGATTTTATCTAGGTGCTAGATTTTTATTAACAATTTTTTTCGCCTAAGAGTGCTTATGTACCATTTGTCTAAGTTCCTACTAGACGCTGGTTTTTATCTATTGTTCAACTAGAGCCTACCGAATTTTATAATATTGATTTTCGTCTGCATATCTTTTGATTATTGCGAGCTGTCAGAAATCACCGACAAAGAACTCAAATTGTACAATGTGAGAATGTGCTTCGTCGGGTGGGAATCGGTAAACCGTTTATCCGATAGATCCGATTTTAACCCGACTCAAATTTATTGAAGGAAACATAAAATCAATCTGCAACGAATTTGATTTTGACTTGAGGTGAATACGAATTCAATCCGGTGATTCGAATTGCAACTCCTACTCACAAGCTGTGTTCTGTACAAGTGCTATGGTGTATGTTGGCACAACCATTTTTTTTCTTTTCAATTTTAACGTGATGTTACTTGTGTACTTTTTAATTAATGGAAATGACTTCTTTTGTTAAAAAAGTAAAATTACATGCTTATTAAATTAGAAATGTTTGGAAAAAAAAAAAAATTAAAGAAGGGGAAATGTTACTTATGAGAAATCACTTATTCAATTGACTTAGAATTGAGTTCAAACTGTTTCAAAACTAACAGTTCCAAAGCTTAAGCAAGGTTGTTACCTCGATTTACTCCGTCCTAAAATAAGAGTTCTATTTTATTTGCACAATTATTTCCACTTTTCATGTCACACTTTTTATTTTTAACTACCAAAATAACCTTGTAAACACAACATTTGCCTAATATGCGTTAAATGCACCCATACTTGTTCTTCTGGTCGAACATGTATGCTCCATTGAGTAATGCTATGGGGTATTTGTAATGGTTTCTACTTATGAAAAAGTAATAACATAAGTGAAGTTAAAAAGAATTTTTTTTTAGCTTACCGATCGTTTGGCCCGGATTAGCTTTAATTTAAGCAAGGATTATGATTATCAAACACTCTTTTCAGCTCTTTCTAAACTAAAAGTTTAAAAGTACTCCCATATTTTAAGCATTTGGGAACACCCTATTTACGAAACTCACTTTGCCTTATTTGGTAAATATGTACCGGGTAAGCTCATTTTACATGTGTGGCAACATTTTTCGAAACACGCGTGACCCAAATGACAATTCTACTTAAATTTATGTTAATTTGGACTAAAAGCTGCAAGTTAAGGTGGTATTTTCATTTGGTTTAAATTAAAAATCATTCGAAAAAAGTAATTGCAAACACTTTTTCAAAATATAAAGCAAAGGAAAACATCCTCATCAGTAGCGTTTGAGAATAAAATTAATTTTGGCTAAATATAAACGTTAAATTGTCTGATATTTAAATAATTTTTACCTTATAAGTGAGAGCAGAAAAATATTTATTTATCAAAATACAAAAAAAGTGAAAAAAATAACTATTTTCTACTTTTAACTTCATAATAACTTCTTTCGAGATATAAGCTGAAAACATTTGAACAAAACAATTGCAAATATTTGGAGGGTAGAATTGGAACAAATTAAAAAGTATGTTGTGAAAAGGGAAAATGTTTGGTGTGAATAGAAATGTTTAAATGTTGAATTAGCTAAGTTGGCCTTAAGCATTAAGCAACCCCTCTTCCATTCTCTCTCTATCTACTTTCCCAAGCCAAAAAACTAGAGAGAGAAAGAGAGAAGGCGATTTTGCATCCTTCAAAATTCAACAGTAGCGACCAAACTTCACAAGATCTGAGTGAAAAAAGCAAAAGCAGCGAGGAGAATCCTATTGAGTATCATCGTAAGTGTTGAATAAGGACGATTAGTTGTTGAAAATGGGGCAAAATAGCCGGAAGACACTGATCTACGCAATGGTGGCGCGTGGTACGCCGCCGGTGACGTTAGCGGAGTATACGGAGTTCAGCGGAAACTTCAATTCGATAGCGTTTCAGTGTCTCCAGAAGCTTCCAGCTTCCAACAATAAATTCACCTACAACTGCGATAATCACACCTTCAATTACCTCGTTCATGATGGTTTCAGTAAGTTTGACTTCGTTTTGAGCTGAATTTTGTGCTGTTGACTCTTAGTCATCTCTTTGAATCGATGTGTTTGTTTAGTGATTTGTTCTTGTTGATTCGGTTGTTTGTTGAAATGCAATGTGTCATTTCGCTGTATGTCGATGCGCTGGAAATGAATCTGAAGCTTCGCCTTTGTTTGATGAGCTGTGTGATGCTGAATTTTATGCTGTTGTTGACTCTTAGTCATCTCTTTGAATTGATGGTGTTTGTTTAGTGATTTGTTCTTGTTGATTCGTTTGTTCGTTGAAATGCAATGTCTCATTTACACGTCGATGCGCTGGAGATGAATCTGAAACACGTGATGCTGAATTTTGGCTGTTGACTCTTATTCATCTCTTCGAATCGATTGTGTTTGTTTTGTGATGTGTTTGGTTGATTTACGTGTTGGTTGAAATGCAATATCTCAGTTCGAGATGAATCTGAAGCTTTTGTATGTTCCTGAAGTAAACGATTTAACTGGAAGATTATAATTATAGAAAAAAGGAATTCATTAGATTCAAACGTACTTTATGCATCAAAGGGGTGTTTGCATTTGCTTTAAGCAAATATTTGATTATAGCTTAATATAAGCTGAAATGGGTGTTTGGGGTGCACTGCTTCTACGGTAATTGATCAGCTGGAAGTCAACTGATACTACTTTTATCTGCTTATTTAGTAAATTAAGAAACCATAAGTGATTGTTTATCAAACACTTCAATTCTAGAATTTTGGTCTAAATCACTTAATTCTCAAAGACTTCCGACTTTTAATTTAAGTGATTTTAGCACAATCATAATTTTATTCCTTCTTCAAAGTAAAAGCAAAAGAAACACTCCCATAATAAGATGTTGAACAAACTTATAAGATGTAAAAATAATAGTTTAAAACAAAATAAGTACCTCTAATCTATCTTAAATTACACATACATACTCTCACTACACACACAATGCATGTACTATACACTACACACACTTTCACACACATTTCACAAACACCACACACACTACACACACTTCACACACTAAACGAATTGTTTGTTTGATGGTGGATTTTAGACACAGCCAAATTCCTCTATTCAATTGCAAGCTTATAAACTTCATTATCCAAACACTTTATTACTTATAAGCTTTTGAAACAACTTATAAAATGTTTGAAATAAGTTTAGCCAAACAACCTCGAAATAATTTGTTATTGTTGTGATATTGTGTTCTTTATGCCAAATTAGCACGCGCGCCTATTTATAACTCTCCTGTGATCGATTCATAATGAAGCACTGACTTGTTATGCAGCATATTGTGTTGTTGCCGAGGAGTCAGCTGGAAGACAGATCCCTATGGCGTTTCTGGAGCGTGTTAAGGATGACTTTGTGGCAAAATACAGTGGTGGGAAGGCAGCAACAGCCCCTGCTAATGGCCTCAACAAAGAATTCGGGTATCTAAGATTTGACTAATGGTTTGAAAAACAGATGTTAAACAATCTTTGATCTGGAACTCCGGTATTTTGCAGACCGAAGTTGAAGGAACACATGCAATACTGCGTTGAACACCCTGAAGAGATCAGCAAATTTGCGAAAGTGAAGGCGCAGGTTTCGGAGGTGAAGGGTGTTATGATGGAAAATATCGAGAAGGTATCTATTATAAACCCATTCGATTTTTATGAGTAGATGTTCAGAATACATGAAGTTTGGATGTAGTATGTTCAATTCATTCAGTTTGTTCAGTCTCTCACATTCGGGCTCTTGCTTCATTCCTTTCTTTTTTTCGTCTTTCTTTTTTTCAAATGATATAATTTTAGTTTGAAAACACTTAATGGATGTTTTTCCTTTCCCAGTGCTCTCTTTGCTATTCATTCTAGTTGTGTTTTTTTGTTTTTGATATAAATATTTGGTTGCATTTTTGTTATATGCAGGTTCTAGATCGCGGAGAAAAAATCGAGCTTTTGGTGGATAAGACTGAGAATCTTCATCAGCAGGCATCTCCCTCTCTCTCTTTCTGTTAGGGGTGGGTGGGTTCGGGTCGGGTTTTGTGGGTTGTCAGATCGGGTACCAATGAAAAAGCCCGCTTTTCCACCCGATCTTGTAGGTACCACTCCCGTGGATCGGGTTTTCTCAAAATTACTTTTTTGGGATTGAATCTTGCTTCTTTGAGGTTGTTAGATCTGAAAATTTATGGTTGATTTTATTAAAATAGGGTACCTGAAATAAACCCGGCCCACCTGACGTAAAGCTGAGAGACGTGGGTCAAGTTTGGATATAGCCCGAAACTCACCAGATTAGAAAATACCCGACCCAATTGGGTGAAACCTGCACGGGTCGGGTACCCGAACCCCCCTCTTGAAAGCCCACCCCCAAGTCTCTGCCGTGTGTATCTTCTACCTAAATGTCTTTTATTTTCTTATGCTTATCTCCAGTTTGGGATGTGGTATAAAGTTCTTTCAGGCACTAAATTACTATAATAACCGGGTTATGACCACGTGTTCGTTTGAAAATATGAACTGTTGTTTTGAAAGTGTAGCTTCACCCCGTCTGCTGATTGGGCTGCAATTACAAAGTTTTGTGAAGCTACGCGTTACTAGTTCAGTTTTACACGCTATCTAGTCGAATTTTGTGTGTGCCCGTACATTCTCTAACATCTTCTTGGAACAGGCCCAGGACTTCAGGACAACCGGGACGCAAATGAGGAGAAAAATGTGGCTTCAAAACATGAAGATCAAGCTGATCGTTTTAGGTATCATAATCGCGCTGATCCTAATAATCGTGCTTTCCGTCTGCAAGGGGTTCAACTGTGGGAAGTAGCGACTTCTGCCGTTCCGTCTGTGAGTGATACCCTTTGCAATGATGCTCCATTATGAAATATATTTTGTAGGTATGATATAAAAGCATTGATAGGTGTTAATGATAACCTTAATTTTTTCGAGCATTTTTCGACGTCGTTTGGTGTATACTTAAATCTGCAGGTTGTGTTTTGTGTGACTACTTTAAAACTGAAGCTTGCTAATTCATTCTTATTGATAAAATTCTATTCTACAGTGCTTGTTTATGATTTAAGAGTCTTTCTTGATTATAAAATCATAGTATGTAATTGTTTAGGGGTTGAAGCTTTGCAGTCTGGTTTGGGTACCCGTCCCGACTCTGTTGGGTTTTCGATTGGGTGGGGTTTTTATTCGGAGATCCTCGGCTAGTCGGGTTACCTGATCAGGTCTGGATTTTTGGGTTTCTGTCCGGTCGGGTTTTATTCTAGTATTCGAATACAAGGGTTGATTCATTTATCTATAGTTTGCTAAGGAACATGGCCGCCTCTGCTAGTGTAAACTGTACTATTATCATTCCCACATAAGCTTTGTTTTTCTCTAAAACATTACGTCCTAAAACCTATCTATTATGCATATTCCGTAAAACCCAACCCAACCTGATCAGGTACCTCTCGGGGTTCCGCCGGATCGGGTACCCGTGAGGTCATTTATCTGCATAGTCGGTGGCTTTGTGAGTATTTTTTGTCGGGTTCCGTACCCGATAAAGATATTACTTTATGTTATTTTGATTTTGATCTTTTTAACTCTCGAAACTCGACGCCGCTTGTGGATCGAAATGACCTGGATAATGTTCAAAAATTAGAAATGGTGAAACTAAAAACTATTTACCTATTATAAAATTAGTGGCGTCACATTAGTCATTAGGTGACCGAAAATATGGTTGTTGTTAATATTGATTTTCTTTTTATATTCGTGACATTATTTATTGATAATTATACAAGTCTCGTTTCGCAATTAATTTTCCGACCTTTATTCATTTAAAATTTAGTTTTTTTAATAATAATAAACGATCCTGATTGTGCCATTCAACGGTGGTTGATCTAGCTCTGACATTTACTGGGTTTACAAAATAGCAAATTTAAAAAATAGGTTGAACAAATATCAACTTACAATGCCCTTTATAAATTTGATAATTCCTTTTGTTACTTCTTATTTTTGAGATACAACTATAAACACAAAAATCGAAAAGAGAAAGTGGTACTACCTCCGTCCTCAAATTTGCATATTTTTCTTATTGGTACATTCAATATCAATTTGCATATCGTTGAAAAAGAAATTTTTCTCATAAAAAAGTCAACAAAACAATAAAAACTATTATTTTCTTAATATTAGTGCAAGCTCCCGTGCGATAGAGGGAGTAATGATCTTTCAATATCATCTTGACTCTAGAAAAATTAGTTTGAAAAAACAACTAATAAATATATTGGAAATATGGTTTGTAACTTATTCAAACTAAATGGATATATATATAACTATACAAGTTATGATTCTTGATACATTTAATAAATAGATAATACCATAAGTTTATCCACAAATACATTACGATCCAACTCGCAAACAAATAGACTATGGTCAATCAAGTAATTTTATATGTTGCTAAAAATTTCGACCAGTTCTTTTATAGGTGTAAGGCTTTCATTAGCCACCTATTTTTTTTTTTCAGTCATCTAATAATGTTATATCTCGCTCAATCTCATCTGAATTCTAACTAGTCGTTAGACTTCAGTCTATCGTCTAATCATCGCGTGTTTTAAAGTCATTGATATTTTCCTCATAAATTAAATCAACTTAATCACATTTGAGACGCAAAGTTTGTTGTGTGGCAAAGGTTTATTAAACTAGTCAAACGTTGAATTAGGGTTTCTAGAAGGTTCGTAAAGAATAGGCCTAAAATATGCACTCCCACTCAGTTTTCAATATTAAGAAAAAAACACATTTCAATTGGACCTTTTTTTATTTGCAAAACTTTAGAACTTTTCACTTATATATAATTTAAATTGTATACTCCCTCCGTCCCGACTCAATCTGCCTAGGTTGATCGGGCACGGGGATTAAGAAAAAGTAGATTTTGTGGAATCTTTGACTTTTTTAAAGGTGGAGATTGAGAATAAAGATTTTGAGGGTGGAGATTGTGAGAGAAAGTTGCTATTTATGGGGTAGACAGGTTAAGGTGGGACAAACTAAAATGGCAAGTAGGCAGGTTAAGCTGGGACGGAGGTAGTATCATGTACTTTCATTTGTAAAATCGATCCGGTGAATCAGTCTAGACCGTCTTATATTTTAGATGGACTTTGTCAGTGAAATTTAGTTAAAAATATTATCAAATTTAACTGACTAGATCCAATAAACTAATAGTCTGAAATTGCAGGATAAACCGATAAATATTAGTGTATTTTAAGAAAATAACGCGTCGATGAAATTTCGGATAATTGACCTATCCTAACATATAGTATTGGCCACGCAGTCTCCGGCTGAGAAACTTTCGGGATATTAGAAAAAAATACAATCTATTTTTTAGGGCAAGTAGTTTTTTAATCCATTAAATTTTACCACTTTTTATTTAAGGTAGTCATTTCGATTTTAGTTTTAATTTTGGAAATCTGATAACTTAGTCATTTAAAATTTTAAATTCGACATTATTTGTCTTGGAGGATGTAACCAATTTCTTGCATTTTGAAAGTTAAAAAATTTATTTATCGAATTTCGAAAGTTAAAAACCAAAATCGAAATAACAAAAAATAATGTTCGTAAACCAAAAATGGACAAAAGAATATTGACTAATTTTTAAAATGTAAAATATATTATATATATTATATATATATATAAACAAGTATTATTTTGTGGATAATTATATTTGCTCAAGTCTACTTTGAGCAACTCCGTTTGAATTTTTTCTACGCACTTATATCTACTTTTCCCAATACAAAAGCAAAAACTCAACAATAGCGATCAAATTTAAGATCTGGGGAAGATAAATCTATTGGGGCGACAAGAACCCTAACCTATCGGTGCAAAATCGCGACGGTTAGTTGGAAATGGCGCAAAACAACCGGAAGACGCTGATCTACGCAATGGTGGCGCGTGGTACGCCGCCGGTGGTGTTGGCCGAGTACACGGAGTTCAGCGGTAACTTCAATGCTATAGCGTTTCAGTGCCTCCAGAAGCTTCCTGCCTCCAACAATAAATTTACCTACAACTGCGACAATCACACCTTCAATTACCTCGTTCATGATGGTTTCAGTAAGTTTGACTGATAATTACACGGTTATTTGATGGTTTTTGGTGGTTTGAATAGGAGGAAGCTGAGGTTTATTTGATTAACTGTTGTTGACTTTGTCATGATTTCAAATCGATTTCGACTGTTAGTGATTTGTTGTTGTTGAGTTGGTTGATTTATGTTAGATCGATGTACCGAAGTTTTAATTGAAACTTATGTGAAATCTGAAATTGAAGACTTAACTTAACGATTCATTAGATATAACATAATTTTAGAGCTAATTATTTCGTAAAAATGATATTTCAACTTGATAAAACCATAGGGAAAAGCCAATGCAGTTAGATCTCAGGTTTTGCTGAAGATACTGGAACATTTCTGTTGAATAATTTGCTATTAATCGTATATTGTGCTGGTAATGCCAAATTGGTTTGGATGTTTAGCGATAAATCGATTCTTATGGAGACAATGACTTGTTATGCAGCGTATTGTGTTGTTGCTGAGGAGTCAGCTGGAAGACAGGTCCCTATGGCGTTTTTGGAGCGTATTAAGGATGACTTTGTGGCAAAATATAGTGGTGGGAAGGCTGCAACAGCTCCTGCTAATGGCCTCACCAAAGAATTCGGGTACTGGAGATTCTATTTATTGCAACAAGTTATATAGTGATTTTAAGAAGAAAAATGTTGAACAATTTTTGTTGTGGAACTCCGACGTTTTGCAGACCGAAGTTGAAGGAACACATGCAATATTGCGTTGAGCATCCTGAAGAGATCAGCAAATTTGCGAAGGTGAAGGCTCAGGTTTCGGAGGTGAAGGGTGTTATGATGGAAAATATCGAGAAGGTATCTATTATACAGCCGTTCTACTTTATATGTGTAGTTAACTATGTTCGGAAAACCTGAAGTTTGGATGTTGTATGTAAAATGTATTCAGTTTGTTTGGTCTCTTGCTTACTCTTTCGTTTTTCCCCATAAAGAAAGGAAAATCGATGAGATACCTGTGGCATGTTTTTCCTTTCCGAGTTCTCTCTTTGGTGTTCATTTTATTTGTTTCTCTTTTAATCAAAATTTGGTTGTATGTTGAGATTTGATGCTATCTTTCGTTTTTGAAACATGCAGGTTCTAGATCGTGGAGAAAAAATTGAGCTTTTGGTGGATAAGACCGAGAATCTTCACCAGCAGGCATCTATCTCTCTCTCTCTCTCTCTCTCTCTCTCTCTCTCCTAGTGTGTGCTACATATGCATTATGGGGGTGTTTTCACTTACTTCAACTTTTGAAGAAGTGATTAGAATTAGAGATTATGATAAAATTACTTATATTCGAAAGTAGGTAATATTCGAGAGTAGAATTGATTTGCGTCCAATAACTCTCGACTACTTTTAGCTTTTAGGAACTCTCAAAATAGCTTTTTTCAAGCTAAAAGCTAGGGAGAACACCCCCTACACATCTTATTCTTAACTGTGTTTTGATTTCTTGTGCTCTGTATCTCCATTTTGCGATGTGGTATAAAGCTCTTTCCGGCAGTAAATTTCTACGATGACTGCGTTTATGATCACTGTTTAAGTTTCAACTGTTGCTTTGAATGCCAATCTGTAATATTAAGAATGTGTCGATGATTTGCATTACTATCAGTTTTATCGAAGAACGTGAGTCCCCGTACAATTTTTAATATTGTCTTGGAACAGGCCCAGGACTTCAGAACAACTGGAACGAAAATCAGGCGAAAAATGTGGCTTCAAAACATGAAGATCAAGCTGATCGTTTTAGGTATCATAATCGCGCTGATCCTCATAATAGTGTTATCTGTCTGCAATGGTTTCAGCTGTGGGAAGTAGATCGTTTGCAGATTTCTGCTGATCCATCTGTGAGTGATGACCGTTGATATGATTGCTTCTTACGAAATCTATTTTGTATGTATATTATGAAAACAGTACTTCTAGAATATTGCTCGGTGTTTAGTACAAACCATGATAACCATATAGTTTGCAAGCGATGTTCGATTTTAGAAATTTCCGTCTCTGTCGACTTATCTTGAATCCGCAGGTTGTGTTTTGAGTGATTGCTTTGAAATTGAAGGTTCCAAATTCATTCTTATATCTCCTCTTGGTGCAGAGATTGAAACATGTTTCAGTAGAACCTCTATAAATTATATTCGATTCGATAGATCAAATATATATATATTTTTTTAAATACTTCCAAATTTATTAATTTATTTTTGGCTATGTTAGTTTTCACTTTCATTGTGAACATGCATAATTAGATCTTGACTTACTAATGACCGTTAGATTTCGTGGGTAAGCAGGTTTCTTTGGATGGATCAGGTACTTTTTATTCCCTTAACTTACGTTTGGACTAGAACTTTGGATAATTTATTCTTCACGTAAAATCTAGAGCTGTCAAAATCGGCACACCTGACATTTTAGGCGGGTTGGCCATAAAATTCTTTGTCCAAACTGTCATCGGGCTTATTAAGCCGGACACGATGGGTCAAAAGAATGACGAGCCATAGGTCGGCCTGAAAATCATAGTATATCATAGGGGATAGGTCAGCCTTTACTTACTAGCTTTTTGCCTGATAGAAATTTGGGCTTGCTCGGTCTGATCCAACAAATGACATTGGTCCGGCGAACCGGCCGGCCTGAATTGCCAGTTCTAGTAAAATCGATAATGAGAGTATTGCTTAATGGTAAGAATTTTGCTATGGAATTGTGGAAGTTAGTTAATTATGATTTTTAGATGGCAAATCATGTTGAAAGTACTGGTTTCATAATTTTATGAAAGGTCCCAACGTGGTTTTAGAATTGTACAAAAATCCCATGCGATTTCAATAATTCAGCTTGCACGCACTTTTTCTTCGTCTGGTTTGACGAATGTTATTCGACTGGAAAACGCGATACACTAAAGAGGAATTTTTGAGATTCTGATATGAGTCGGTCTTCGTACATCAGTTGCACGGATTTTAGGTCCGTGTGACATGGGTCATGGAGAAAAATGTATTAAAGTTTATGTCTGAAGTTATTACATGTTATGGGTAAATTTATAATGATGAAAATATACTAATGTTTAGGCATAAAAGTATTACTTGCTCTGAATAAGCATAAATCATGATATACAACTTGAATTGCACCGTACACCTGCTATACAATAGACTTTGCCTTCTCATATAGGTAAATTTTGGATTTGTGTAACTTTTATGGAATTTAATGTTTTGAAGTTGTACACACTACAGTGCGTGTAATTGTGCACACAGGAATGTGAAGGACTGTGATGAAAGTAGTAATAGTACAACTAATAATGCACAGCTTTATCATTCTGTTCACCTATTTGCAGAAATTACCTATCTGTTTGGTTGTACATTCTTTTCTGATTCATTAAAGTCAGTGTACAAAATTCAAATTGCAATAAGTACTCCCCATCCGAAGATGGCATGGAGTCTCTGTGATATTCATTTTCATGTTCTAGCTTTTTTATGAGGCACAAGACTTATAAATAGAGGTGGTAATTCGGGTGATTCGGCTAACTCTTGGGTTATACTAGGTCGGGTCGAGTATTATCGCTAAGTTTGGTTTGTTGGGCTTCTGGTTCATTGGGTTAGGCTTATTAGACCTGATGATACTTCGAACCAAGATTCGTATGAATTAGCCCGTTTAAAATGTTGGGCTGGCTGGACCGGTTCGTTGGGGCAAGGTCAATTTTACTAGGGGTACTTTTGAAAATTCATATAATGGTAAGGACAAATGTGTAAATGTATGGTTTGATCATGTCTAATTAGTAATCTTTGGACTTTCAGTTCTTTGTAATGGAAGTATAAGCAATGAATTTTTATACATATAAATATAAATATATCGTGAATTTTAATTGAAGACCTAAACTATATGAATTGTATAAGCAAAATGTTCGAATTTCGTTTGCCCTCAATTCAGGACTCGTATTTTGAGATTTTCGGGATTTACGTTTTGTATATCACTTGTAATTGAGGACTAACCTTTTATGTACCACTATTAATTGACATTTAATATATCATTCTCGATTAAGGCTTTATGTAAACTATCAATTAAGAGTGATACATAAAATGTGAGCCCTGAATCAAGAAAAATACAAGGTTCGAGCCCCGAATAGAGATAGACGAAATTCAACTCGTTTGCTTATACCATTCATATAATTCAGACCTTCAAGTAAAATTTTCGTATACAATTCATATAATTCAGACCTTCAAGTAAAATTTTCATATATAGATTTTGAATGGACAATAAATGGGCACAGTACAGCTACTCTAATTTCCTAATAAGGCCCATGTAGATGTCATAAAGTTGGGCCCCATTCTCTTATTGGGCTCAACTGTACCCACATGTGTTGTATGGCCCATGGGCCTCCACAATAATTATCCACTATAAATCATTCGGGCTGTCACCATAAATCATTCGGGCTGCCCGACTCGAATTGAGAAAATATCAAGAAAATTTAACTATTGCTTTTCGCGCTAACGGGCTTTGATTAGGCAGTGTTTCAAAATACCTATGTTTGCTTCAATAGTGACATAAAATAACTTATTTTAAATAGAAGCTGGAAGCATTTCCTTACGTATTAACTTCTACATACAACTTTTATTTAAAATTACTTTTTTTTCTAAATAATTTTACGACTTTTACTTTTTATATAAATCGCTTATTATTGCAAAGGATATCTACTTGTACTTATAAGTAATTTTCCCACGATCTCCAAATTTAATCAATTGTTTTAATTATAAACCGTCCAAATACTCTCTTAAGCTAAATGGTCCCTATTGGGTCCGTGACATGTCAGGACCGTCAGATAATTGGCTATTGGGTTGAGTCTATTGGGCTCAATGATATCTCCGACTGAAATTCCTACAACCCAGCCAACTTAAAATGTTGGGCGAACTTGACCAATTTTGTTGTCTCTAATAAACTATAAGTATTATTGAAATCGAGAGGTTAATCAACAACACATATATGTAAAAATAAAATAAAAATTGGGAAAGTGTCAAATTTAACTATTATCTAGATGGTCCCTATCTAACACATAATGCTATTTCAAAATAATAGCATACCAAAAATTATGGATAGTATCAAATTTAGTCAAATGAATAATTTTATTCAAATTCAAATAACAAGCAACCCCTTATACAAGCAACACTTTTCATCACAAAGATTTCTATTTTTAATACTCTCTCCATCCCAGCTCAATTTGTCTATCTTAATCGACAATGAAGGTCAAGAAAAAATAGATTTTGTGTAATCTTTGATTTTTTTAAAGGTGAAGACAATGAGAAAAATTTGTCGTTTATGGACTGACAAGTTAAGTTTGGGCAAATCAAAAAGAAAAGTAGACAAATTATAGCGGGACGGTGGTAGTAAATCATAATAATAAAAAAATTGAAAAAAATTCAACATCAAAATTTAGTGGGTGGGCCCACAAAATAGCAGAAGTGGATTATTATAAGTAGGTGATTGCTGACCTGACCTAGGCCATTGACAAAGAAGAGGCTCTAAATTAATTATATTTATTTAGTAAATAATAAATATTAAATAAAACCGACGATTTAGCAGGCCCATTGTCACAATCAAGTTTTTTTTTTTTTTTTAGAATTTGTCACAATCAAATTTGGTTTGCCTTTTTATTATCTATATATAAATCCACTTGATTTAATTAAAAAAATAATTGAAGTTATTTGAATCCACGTTTGTCACTAATATGTTGTAGCATTTATAGTTTTGAGAGCAACTTTTTGGATATATATTAAGCTTTCTTTTTCTCTTTATTTGCCGACCCGTGGCTTAGAATATTATTCTCCACAACCTCATTGGTAGAGGTAGAGTCGGTAAAATTGGTCCGGTTTGATGAGATGGTCTAGTCCATTCGATATTTTAAATGGATTGGACCATAAAAATTTAGGTTCGTAGGACCATCGTGTCGAATATATACGACTTAATGAGCCAAAAGTCTGACGAAATATGAATCGACCCGGAAATCTTTTATATTTAAGGGGAATGGGTTGGGTTGGACTCAATAATTGCTGACCCACTGGACAATCAGGCTCATCATACCTGACCCAATTTTTTATCTTACTCGGTGGGCAAGGATGGACCTGGAGGACTGAATTGCCACATCTAGATAGATGTGGTGAAATCGGGTGTTCCGGTAGATCGATCGAGTTTACCTAATACGTTAGATAGGTAGGGTCATGAAGCTTAGCCCGGAATAATTGGGCTTGAAAGGTCCACCCAATGGTTAATAGCCCGACAAGGGCCGTCCCAATAATTTTTGTGTATTTTAAGAGAGTATGCTAGGCTAATCAATTTTCGGTCCGACAAATTATAGGGTCGCCCAAGATAATATATGGTACTAGTTCGACAAGCTGGGCAGACAACCCGAATTGCTAGCTCTACAGTCGTTGATAACTATGTTTTAGCTTAACCTACTCTTCATATTTTGATCAACTAGAATTGTAAATGATTCGAGAGGAGTCGAACATATTATTTTTCAAGCTTCTTTTAATATTATCTAACTTCTAATTTTATATTTGAACTTGTTGATTATTAATCGAATCGATCTTTAACAAACTTTGATCGGGCCGAACATGAGTCGAACTCAAATAGTTTGACATTTTACATTTATTTTAACATTTTTTACTTATCAAGTTCGAGTCGCACTTTAAGTTCTATTATCGAACGTGAAATTACTCTTTTGCTTCTTTGATATCTTCAATCGGACACCGTACAAAATTCATAATAAATAACCTTCAATTGATTGTCGAGTATCATGATTTTATTTCTAACCCTAATTACCATTGTTTTCCCCCTTTTTTTCCTTTTAATAAAAAGGGAAGCCATTTAATTCTAGACGGAGCTGGACCCTTCAAATTTTTCGACCAACATATTCTATATATACATATACAATGTAATTGTAGTTAGAAAAATGATTTCGCCACCCTCAACTTCTCGAAAACACTTATATATATTTTAAAATAAATATTTCGGTTCCTCATTGTAAAATTCTGGCTCCGTCTCTACGAGTGACATCAATTATTCGAAAGTTGAAGTCGCAACTACGGAGAAAAGGAAAATTGCGTGCCTAATACACAAAGGCAAACATTTAATTGTCTATGACGTAACACTATTCATAAATTAGATGAATAAAATTAAATATTTATAATATTATTATCATAGTCAAATATTCTTATTCAAGAATTATATTTTTTGAGATTTATTTCAATTTGGTACGTATATCATGATGTCTTAACCATAGTTGACAAACAACCACTCTTATATGAGATGTCATGCTTCACAACTTGTTCATATTTGTTAAATTGTTGAATTCATGCTTTACTTTATGTCTGCATAAAATCATATAAATATATCAAATACTTCCTCCGTCCCGACTAATTTTTTATAGTTGACCGGACACGGGGTTAAGAAAAAATAAATTTTGCTTTTCCTTTGGTTTTTTTAAATTGAGTGTGGAGATTTTACGGGTGAAGATTGTGAGATAAATTTCCTTTTTAAAGATGTGAAAAGTTAAGTGAGACGGACCGAAATAAAAAGTATAAAAAGTTAGTCGGGACGGAGGGAATAATGTAAGATTGTATTCCGTAAGACGGGATTTATTTTTATATTTTTAGAAAATGATATTTTATGTATAAAAAGGTTAGTTTGATCATAAATAACTATTACATTTTGAAAATGTTATGAAGATTAATACTCAAAATAATATTCTTACATCGAAAGTAATATTTTTTTAAGATAAAAGTAATTTTAACTATACGAAAATGTATATGTCAGATAATTTTACTTACAGTTAACCCCATATCTTAGAAGAGATGAGAATGTCGTAGATTTGGCATTCCCAAAAACTGGCCTCGGATGAAAAAAATTAGCTTTGTAACTTGATTTGGTTCATCTTAGAAAACCCGATCCACCATGCTTCACTTCGCTAACTCGACAGGTTTACCCTGCCCTACCTTTTTTTTGTTTTTGTCTTTCAATATGTGTAATATTGTTGCCATTACTTTCTAATATAATTATTCTAGAATTGAAACATAATACAAAGTATATATGATTATGTAAAAAAATCTATTCACCAAAGTAACTGAATAAGTTCTCGGACTAAATCAATCATAATAAAACAAACAGAAACAATACAAATGTGAATACATTGGTAGTGAAAAGTAGTAAGTGAAATATATCATCATAAGAAATAAATGTCTATGAAAATTGTAATATAGTGTGTTTAGCAAAAACTCACTACCCGATTCAAATCTGACAATACTCATTTGATTTATTTGAACCCTTTCCATAGCCTGTTTGATCAGACTTGTATTCGCACACACGTAACAAGTTTAGTGCGAATTCGAGTTTCAACCCAATTTATCGGCATCCACACATGTTCAAACAATAACTAGTTGATTGATAATGTAGTGTACATCTCTAATTCTCCATGTTGTCAAAGTCTCATTCAATGTAGAGAAATTAATTACATATTTTGTTTTTTTGTTTTTTTAAAATGTCAAATTCTTCAATCCAAATGACATAAATAAACTAATTGAAAATTCAAATGGATCACCAACCTTTGATTGTCAATATTTTACTAGAATAATCAGTCATATACATTGACATAATTTCTTAATTTTGTAGACTTTATCCAATTTCTCTTTATTAAATTAAATAAATAAATTATAGTTGGATTCAATGAATTTATTTTTTTTATATTAATGTTGTCAATTAAGTAGTTCCGTATACAATTCATACATTAGAAAAAAATAGTATCTTTCAAAGATGACAGCAATATTCTTAAATTAAGAAAATGCCAAATTGTGATGCTACTATAAGGTAAAATATCACATCAAATTTCAATTATCAATGTTCCTTTTGTTTTTTTCTTTTTGGTGGTAATATGATGAGATGGACAATTGAATGTGTCACCTAAAATAATACTCCCTCCGTCCCGACTTATCTTACACAGGGAAAATCAGCATGAGTATTAGTTTTTTGGTGATTTGTTGACTTTTTAAAGATAAATTGAAGGTGAAGATTGCCATACGAGATCACCTGTTATATTTTGGTGGTTCATCTCGTGTTTCATCATATTCAGTGACCGACATGAGTTTTGAATGATGTCATAAATTAATGTGTCGTGTGTTATAAGGGTAACAGAAGATGAAACACCTAGTGTAACAGAAAAACCAGACCGAAAGATTGATGGTGCAGATTTTGAGGGTGCAGATTATGTTATAATTTTTTTTTTTTTAGGTTGTGCAAGATAAGATGGGACCACCGTTTAAAAAAAATGTACAAAATAAAATGAATTAGAGGAAATAATTAAGTACAGGTGGCGAAATCGACTTAGCCCGTCCAATAAGTTTTACGGGCTGCGTCAATAGTCGATCTACTTTAAGTTAACTTTGAGCTATATTTCCACTACAATGATTTTTGTTGTCCTATTTATTATTCACTTCTAAATTTTATATAAGTCTACCTAGTTAATTTCATTGCTCGCACATGATCATATCCCACATATAAAACTAATTATCTCAAGCGGAAAATCAAGTTCAATTATCTCTATTCTAACTTTTATATATAAAAAAAAAATATACAATTTTTATTCATTATGATTTCTTATTTAGACATCTAGCATTTGAATTTAAATTTTCACATTATAACCCATATTTTCTTAAATCATAACTCCAGCTTTGGGTTAGGCCAAAAAAAAGTACGTCTAAAGTATCATCGGGTTCAACAGAGTCAACGTAAAAAATTTAGCATATTTTAAGAAAATGCTGAACTAACTTCCAAATTTTCAACTCAATGTAAGTTGGGTCTGCTAGGATTAAGGTTGTTAGCGAAAAAAACGTTCGTTAAGAGCTCGTATTCGAGCTTGAATAGCGTTTGCTCAGATGCGTTTATTTATATTCAAACAGAACATTGAACGACTCATTCAATAGCTGTTCGTGAACACATTTTAGGCTCATATAAAATAACAACTACAATGTTTTTATATTATTCATGTAACTCGTTTATTTAAAATGCCCATGAATTTATTATTGAAAGTATGAAATCCAATTGAAATCTAGAACAAAAAGTACCAGAGGATGCAATAGTTGTTTGTGCAAAACTAGAATAATATCTAATATTCGTGTTTTACGAACAAAATGCTAACAAATATGGCGTTCGTTAATGTTCGCGAACACTAAAAAGTGAACAGATCCGTTCAAACTCAATTCATTTTAAAATTTAACAAAATATTACTCGAACAATTCAAAGCTCGACTCGACTAAATTCATTACCTGTCCTTAGAGGTGGCAATTCGAACTGTCCGGCCCGATCAACGTCGTATTTCGGACCAGGTCGGACCGGCCCAAGATTTGATCGGGCCTAAAACTAGTCGGTCCGGCACGGAGTATTCCCCTATAACATACTAAGATTATCAGATCGGTCCGGGGCTCCTCGGGCTTCTGCCCATCGAGCCGGCCCGATAGGACAAAAAATACTTCGAGCTTATATTTTCATGATCCAACCCATCTAAAATATTGACCTTATTGGATCGACCTATCGAACCGGGTCGATTTTGTGCTTGTTTGAGCTTATTGGACCGGCCTGTCGGACCGGGTCGATTTTGGCACTCCACCTAAATTGCTACGACTAGGTCGGGTCGGCCCAAGATTTTGTCAGGCCTAAAACTAGTCGGTCCGGCCCGAAGTATTCTCCTATAATATACTAAGATTATCGGATCAGCCCGGGGCTCCTCGAGCTTTTGCCCATCGAACCGATCCAATAATCCAACCCATCTAAAATATTGACCTTATTGGACCGATCTGTCGAACTGGGTCAATTTTGAGTTTGTTTGAGCTTATTGAACCGATCTATCAGACCGGATCGATTTTGGCACTCCATCTAAATTGCATCCTCTAATAATCTTTATTTATTTATAGTGGAATGAGACAAGAGGATAAAGGAAACAACGTGCATGGTGTGAACTAAACAACGTTTTTCTTTTATGTTAAAAAAAAAAAGGTCGTGGTCCAAGATACGGTGTGGGACCCACTAACCCCACCACACCTATATCTCTTGTCTAATTGATAACACACCAGTATTGTTTTTCCACCTCACCTAAAAAACCTAAACTACCCCTCTAAAATGGCAAACACATCACTATTATAACAAGTTACAACAAAATGTCATTACATTACATGTATCAAATTGTGAAAAGATTGGGGTGGTCCCCACCCCCCCTAAATTAATGTAACAAATCATCATCATGTTTGTATGAATAAATAGTTGATGTTACAAATCATCATCATTTACTCGTCATAGGACAAGGGAGCGTCGTTTTAGTAGTATTTTCGATGTTATTGATATTTGTAATTAATTGACTTTTTTGGCTTATATTGAATTTTACGGTTCTGGATTGGGATGCTTGTCTTGTTTGGCATTGTATTTGCTTCGGTTTCTCTTCGTTACCCTTTACTTATCATATTGTGGTATGAAAAGATTTTGCACTTTTTCAGGGTTTGTTGTTTGTGAATGACTAGTATGTGGTCTCCATCATTTCTTGTTTTTTCTTTCTATTTATAATACAACATTTTCTATCGTTTACTCCGTTCGTCTCACAAAAGAGTGAGTCCTATGCGTCGTAGCCGTACATATCTTATTCCTGGTAGTTGAGCAAAATTTTATTTTTAAAATAGGATTAGGAATTCGAAATGGCCGAAATATGTTACTAAATTAGTTATGAATTAGATTTGCTATACAGAACGTGATACCCGTGACTGTTACATATAAGTTTGATTATGGATAAATATTTAATGACGTAATTAATATAGTAAATGCCTTATCATTTTAGACGAACTAACTTGAGAAACCCAAATATATTTTTATAGGACAAACGAAGTCTATGAGAATAATTCTTTTAGAGGAGCATTTTATTACTTACTCTATGAGCAAACATGAAGTGCATGTCTTCACAATCAAGAAAACTTTCACTAATTCCAATATTAATGGTTAAAAAATTAACGTAAATCCGAATTAAACTAAATTTTCTAAAGTGTCACTCGCCTAAAATATCAAATGATAAGTTAGTTCGATTTTACTATCTCTAGTCGGAAACAGCTAGAAGACGAGTCACTATATGATATACGCGTTATTTAGAAGTTTCATTTCCAAATAAATTTCTCATTTTGTCTTTTTTTTTTCTTTTTTTTTTTTTTAATAATGCAAAATTTGAACGCAACGTTTTGGCTACTTGTGTTGTTACTTTCCAATTAAATGTCAAAGAAAAGACTTAACAAAAAAGAAAGAAACAGAAAAGTAAAGCAAAAGAATTGCCATTTTCATGATTAATTTTATTTATTTGTTATTTATTTAATAATTGACTAAGCTTTCTTGGTTAAGTTATTAATCAATCTTGTACCATATTTAGGTAAAACAATTGACTAAGTTTCTTTCTGGCCTTGCCTGATCTTTCTCCATCAATTTTCGACTTCAATCATCAAGTTCACTTCTATCTAAGTTCGTCATACAAATCATTCACTCGCTGTGAAAGCAGCTATGAGATAAAGGACAACGAACAGATCTTAGTTCCACTTATCTTTTTACGAATAATATTTAATATTTATTTGATGCAATCTGATCTCGTAGAGACAACTTGTTGGTGCACAGCCTGCTTTTTTTTTTTCTTCGGCGATCCAATTATTTGGATAACTTCTAATTTTTTTGATTAAATTGAGAATCTTGTCAAAAAAAGATATTTAGGTAAAATAAAATATTTTTTAATTGCATCACCTAATAAATTGAAACAAAGTCATTATCCTTACCCAAAATAAAGAAATAGTGTTTGGCTAATGTTATTTTCGAGTTTACGTTCAAACCAACCCCTCACCCAAAAAATATTTAAATAATTCAAAATTAGATAGGTTTATTAAATATTTCCTCCGTCTCAATTAATTTTGCACATATAAACGGACACGTATATTAAGAAAAAACGGTCTTTTATTTTTAGTTGACTTTTTAAAAGGTGAAGAATTGAAAGAAATTTTCTTTTTAAAAATGTGCAAAATTGTGTGGAACGGACCAAAAGCAAAAATGTACAAAATTAGACGGGACGGAGGTAATATTTATTTTTGAGAGATAAGTAGGGTATTGTTAACGTCACTACTTAAATTTATTAAAAATTAGTTGAGATTTATTATCAAGTTTGACTTATACAAATGCAAATCAAGTAAAGATTAATTAAGTCTTGAAGATGTTTTCTTCTTATCTAAATAATCTTGTTATTTTTTTTAAGGGGTTTTTTTTATTATTTTCCCGTTTCATAAAAAGAGTCATTTTTAAGACGGTATAATTTTTATTTTTGCTGAATTTGGTGAAGTTCTATTTTTTTAAAAATCTTTCCTTCTCATTTATACATTTTTTTATTTATTTATGTGACTTATTCCATTGAAAAAAAAAATAAGCGAGAGTTTATTTGTAATTCATCCACTCCTTAATTTTCTTATACTAACCTAAAATCACAATTGGAAAAATCACCATAAAACCATTCCTACATAACCGTCGGCTGCATCATCGGATTGGCGCCGCGTGGATGCATATACTGACTCATCAAACGTCTATTAATAAGAGCTAAGGAAAGATCTCGTACACGAGGATTTTTTTTCCACATAATGTTACACGACGATGTAGGAGAAAATCTGAACCGCATGAAAAGTGATGATGGTGAGCAGATGTTGTAAAATTGACCTAGATCGATGGGCAGGCCCAATCCACATATCATTTTAGACAAGTTAGGTAATACGAGTCTCGGCCCAATTACAATCGGGCTCAACAGCCAAAAACCCAACGAACTACAAATCGGTCGAAAAATTATAATATACTACAAATGATGGATGGAACTCTGCTCACTAATTTTAACCCAATAATATCTACTCCGTTCTAACATACAACATTAACCTTATATACTGGATCGACCCGAACGGCCGCCCGAATTGCCACATGTAGGGATGAGGGCTTAGTAATTAATAATTATGATTAATTGGTAAGATTTACTTGAAGATTGCCACCCACACTAGAATCAATTTCAGTCGTTGTCGAATATTGTGACCAACTTCGAAATAAATTAATTAAAAAAAAATTCAAAATAATTTAATTTTAATTTGGTGATGATGTTTGTGAACGTGTGAAGATGCGCACTCTATATTTAATTATTTATATATAGGGAATTTTTGTCGGGACCCACCATCCTTAATCTTCATATTTTATGTTTGATTTGATTTATTTTAATTAATGTTACTCCCTCCGTCTAGTTGTAATTTGTCTATTTTTTTTTTCGATTTGTCTCAATCTAATTTGTTCTTCACTCTCAAAATTTCTACGTTCAATTTACATCTTTGAAAAAGTTAAAGATTTCATAAAATCTATTTTTTCTTAACCTTCGTGTCTGGCCAAGGTAGACAAATTTGATCGGGACGGAGGGAGTATTTATTAATAAATGTTTGATTTGATTTGATTGGCAAACCAAATTAAAAGAGAAGTTAGAATCTTGTCTATGGCTGTATCCTTCACTTTAATCCTAATCTTTGGGCTAAACCACTCGATTATCAGATATTATTGTTTATTGCCGCTGATTAAGCAACAATAATTGACCGACTATTTGATGTTAGAACGGCAAATGAGTCGAGTGGAGTTAAACGTATTGTTGTTCAAACTTAATTAAGCAAGAATGATTAACTAAGTATTTCATATTTCTACATTTATTTTAATTATATATATATATATATTTTTTTTTTTTTTTTATTGTTCAATATTCTAGATAGACTGTCATATTTATGACTGTAAATGAATCGAATTAAGTTGGATGTACGGTTGTTCACTGAAATACTATCGAATATTTAATATTATGTTTGAGTTTGTTTAATTATTTACCAAATCGAGCTTGAACGGGTTTTCATTAAGAAGAACACGAGCTGAACATAAGTTGAGTTCCAGTAGTTTGACATTTTCAATCTTGCTTTAACATTTTTCACTTATAGAGCTCAAGTTCGAGTCGAGCTATATATTTTATCAACGTAAAAGTATGTTCAACCTTGTTTGAAATAAAATCGAACTTCTAACATTATGTTTAAGCTTGTTTCATTATTAGCCAAATCAAGCATGAACGAGTTTTAATCAAGATAAACACGAGCTAAACATGAGTCGAGCTGAAATAATTTGATATTTTTATACTTGAACATTTTTCAGTTATTGAGCTCAAGCTCGAGTTGAGCTATATATTTATCAACGTTAAAGTATATTAAACCTTATTTGATATCTTTAGTCGAATATAGCTCAAACGATATTTTAATGAATCAACTCGGGACGGAGGGAGTAATAAGAAAATTTTGGAGTTGATAACCTCGATAAGCTAGAGTAGTTAGAATATAAACAAGTTAATTACATTAAAATATTTTTTTATATAGTTGATGATGATATACGTAACATAAAACAACCATAAATTAAAAAATCCTTAAATAAAACGTATAATTGCATGTGACGTTACTATCATAAATAAAATAAATAAATGAGGCAGGTTATATTGTATTAATGGACCAGCTGCAATGTTAGGTATAGATTCAGAATTATGGTACTAAATTTGCAGTTTTGGTCCCAATTTTGGACACATATTTAATTACTTATAATAATAACAATTTGGCAACTCACAGCTAACACAATTGTACTTGCACCTAGGACATCACATGGGGATAATAAAATATTGTACTATCTCCGTCCCGACTTAATTTATCTACTTTGATCGGTACGGAGATTAAGAGAAAATGATTTTGTGAAATCTTTGACTTTTTCAAATGTGGAGATTTTGAGGGTAGAGATTGTGAGATGAATTTCTTTTTTTTTTGGCTGACAAAGTTATTTGAGACAAACCGAAAAGACAAATTAAATCGGGACGGAGGGAGTAGTTGAATTTTTTTTTTCTATTTTTTTGTTTAAAAAAAGAATTTAGCTTTATAAGTTGTACTTGTTCCCTAGCCAAAGGGGCACGTTCAAGGGTTTCGGTTGCATTGGATGGTAATTTCTATCCCGATACGATAAATGCGATACGATTTGATTCGATCTAGATATACGAAGAGAAATATCCAAAACTAATGTGAAAGGAACTTGATTAATTTGATCCTGATCTGAAGCGACTTGAAATTAATAATTGATCTTAAAATTATAACTTGAATCGACATAGGATCGTAGATTAACCCGATGATTCAAATTGACAGCCCTAACATAGTAACATGCCTGTATGCCTAAGATAGATTATCAAACTTATTAAAGCTTTAGCTTAGGTTGGCTTAGCTTAGTCGTGGTCCACTTTACCCTATTCTCGTTGATTTGCTCTAAATCGAGTTTGCTCAAACCAAACAAACTATCAAATTTGTTAAATCTCTAGGTCACCCTAAACGTAGTCCACTTTACCTTACTCTCTTTCTGTTATGAGTCGAGTGTCTCAAAATCACACCAATTCATGTTCATGTTGTCGAAGTTTAATATGGTCGATTTGGCTTGAGATCATTTTCAAAATTTGTGTATCTTAATATAGATGGATCATCTATTCCGTGTAGTGTTTCATCTGTATTTTAATGGAGGCCACATAGATTGCCTCGATTAATGTATCGCGGATATTTCATGTATATTGCCAAGGGACAACATTTTAGGTATATGAGTTTGCGTGCCTTTGACTTTTAAAAACACGTTATTCTACTTCATTCCTCAATTCGTTTCCACAAAATAATATAGTATTATTTTGGTTTTTACCGTTCTTAAATTATAATTGTTTTTTTCTTTTAAAAAAGGTATAATTTCTCTCAAATAGCTTACTTAAAATTTGTTGGGAATTATCATAAATTTGAAATAATCCTAAATAAATAAGGTAGACAAGAAATTTCGTGGATTAAATTTATTTTTTCAAATACCCTAAAGATATCTTTTTAGTGTGTGAGAAATAAAATATTTTTCCAAGTCAAATTTTCTTCCTAAAGTTGAAAATCAGACCATGTCACTCAATATTCGATTCGAGATCGTTTTAAAAGTTCGTCTGAACTATGTTGATTAAGATATCAAACATGTTACAACATATATTTACCTTTAATAAAATCTAAAGCTCGACACAAACTCAAATTCACAAAATAAAAGATATTAGAACAAATATAAAAATATCAAACTACTTGAGCTTAGCTCGTGTTCGACTCGTTTACATCCTTAAAAAACTACACTGTAGAGGTTGTTTGTTTTTTTTAAACCAATAATAAATGTGATAGATTACTTTCAAGTTGATATCGTGGACCACTGAAATTAATTTCTGATGGGATGTAACTGAAAGGAAAATATCATATTCTCTTTCTATCTTTAAAGATAAAATCAAAATATATACATCCAATTTAATGAATCAAAATGCAGAAATGTACACCGACGTTTCGTATATTGTTGTAAAAAAATTCGACTAACACTGATGAATTATTACTTAGGTGTTAAGGCTCTTATTTGTCGTATGTATTTATTTTTCGATTCCACTTCGACTTATCATATCTATACCCCACCTCTGGCAGACTTATTAGGATATGTTTGTTTATAAATTTTTTCGTCCGGATAGAGGACCGATCAATATAATCTTGTGTTTGAATTGAGACTTAAAATTAGTATTTTTTTAGTTCACTTAAATCCAAGCATATTTTACTCTATCTCTCATTTTTAAATTCTACCCTATTTCATCATAGAATAAACACAAGATTTGCATTATCATTTGAATTCACATGTCCTAAAATTTACACATCTGAATTTGTCACGTTCCACTCAATTAATCAACAAACATGCCCCTAAGGAGTGTCGCGGTATGGTTTGTACCCCAATTTGTAACTAGTTATATATATATATATACATTACACACACACTATGTATTGAAAAAAATGTTGTACTCCCAATAAAATTACAAATATACCCTTAAATTTTAATAGGGGTCGTAAATACTATTTGAGTGTTGTGTATTTTCCGTTTTACCTTCGTATTTTGAATTTTACAACTTTAACTATTGAACAATATCTTTTTAGATTTTTAATTATATCGTAATTTCTAGAAAAAATTATATGTCACTTCTAATTTCAATATCTTTGATACATTACTATGGATCGCGACTCTTATATGTCACACTTCTAATTCCAAAATCTTGGATACATTACTGTCGATCGCGACTCGTAGCTAGACAACCCAGACCCCAGTTTCACGCCTAGCGGCTTGTACAATATTCTTACCAATGAAAAAAGAAAAAAAGAAAATACTCCCTTCGTCTCAACTTAACACGCCTACTTATCATTTCGGTCTGTTAAAATTTAACTTATCAGCCAATAAATGACAAATTTCTCACACAATCTCTACCCTCAAAATCTCCACTTTTAAAAAAGTAAAAATTTTTACAAAATCTGATTTTTTTTTTTTTCTTAACCTCCGCGCCCGATTAACTAGGCAAGTTAAGTCGGGACGGAGAGAGTAATAAGACAAGAAGATATGGAGGTTTGTGGGAGATAAGGTGGAGAGTTTCAAGAAGTGGTTTTCCAAGAGTTTCTCTCTCTCTCTAAATGAGTAAAAAAAGGATGGTTTTTTGTTTGATTGCGAAAATTATTCAAGGTGTGATATGGGCCATGCCGATTATTTAGCGTACTATCAACGACTTCGCATTAACATCACCTTATTTGGCTTTTACTTCATCAAATTTTGCTTTTCATTTTAGAGTCGATGGTACCACAGTGATATCGGTATCACTGTAAGATAAATATGAAATCATACTTCCTCTCATTTCATATTAATTGACGTTTTAGGATATCCTTCTCTTTTGCTTTTAGTTGACGTTTTACATATTTTTCAATAATTTTACCAGTTTTCTCCCTAGACTCAATTCTAAAAAATCTCTATTTTTTAATTTACCAGAGATATTTTTATTTGGTCAAGTCTTTATCCCTTATATTAGGTGAGGGTAAAAAAATTCATTCTTAATTCTTTTTTTTTTTCATCCTAAAACGTTAATTAATATAAAATGGAGAGAGTATAATTTAGTAAGTTCCTCATATTTAAATACATATGTATTCTTCTTTCACAGTGATGTATCAGTACTAAGTTGGACTCTTCATTTTGGTCCTACTTGGCTTTGTACCTTCTACTAATTAATTCTTTGTATTTGTAGAAAAGGAGAAAGTGAATAAAGATGGTTTTGTAAGCATAGAGACATTCAACTTTGCAAAAATTAGTACCACCTTCGTCCCGAATGAAGTTGCACCTCTAAGAATGCATATATATTAAAAAAAAAAATTGTTTTTTGCTTTTTCCAGTTGATTTTCAAAAGATAGATTAACGACGGAGATTTTGAGGATGAAAATTGTGATATAAGTTTCCTTTTTTAGTGTGTACAAATTGTTATGGGACATCCCGAAAGAAAAGTGTGCACTTTCATTTGAAACGGAAAGAGTGTATGTTCAAATGTTCATGAATAGTCCTCTGCCTTTCATCAATAAAAAAGAAAAAGTTTTTAATTTACTACGGATATAAGGTAATTTTCTTGTATATCAATTGTACGGATTTTAGAGCTGTGTAATTTAGGTCATGGCAAGTTTTTTATGAAAGTGTATTGGTGTTCATTTTGAAATATATTACGTGTTTTGAATAAATGTATTAGTATTTATGTTAAAAGATATTACTTAATATGAAAGAATGTACAGTATTGGTATTTAGAACAATGATAGCTCTATACAGAAATGCTCCCCTATCCACGATGGGACACATTAATATGTCCACCATTGACGTGTAGAGGATTTGAGGATGAATTTACAATTCTTAGTTTCAAATTCACTATTATTTTTTTGGATTACCATAGATTTTCTAAATCCATAATTTCATTTTGAGTTTTTATCTAAAAGGTTTGAGTGGATCTCAAATACCTTCTAATTTGAAAGGATTTCAAATCCTTCAATCCAAACACAACCTTAGATATTTCTCCAATCTACCAACCTAAAAATTCTCTAATTATCTAATCTATCATAATCATAAAATTCGCTAATGACTTATTTATCAATTTTTCATATTCCTTAATTATTCATCCAAACCTTAAAAGATACTCCCTCCGTTCCACCTTATCTTGCACATTTTTCTTAAACGGTCGTCCCACCTCATCTTACACAACCTAAAAAAGAGAAATTATAACATAATCTCCACCCTCAATCTCTACACAAAATCCACATTTGAAAAGTTAACGAACATTAAAAATAACTTTCTTAATATATGTATCGACCCCCTGTGCAAGATAAGTCGAGACAGGGGGAGCATCTATAAAAAACGGAGGTAGTATAATTAACAAAAGCATAATAAGAGGAATATCCACGTAAGGGTGGAGATTGAGGGTGAAGATTATGTTATAACTTTTCTTTTTTAAGGTGTGCAAGATAAGGTGAGACGGATGAAGTATCTATGAAAAACGGAGGTAGTATTATTAACAAAAGAATAATAAGAGGAATATACACGTCAGAGTGGAGATTGAGGGGGGAGATTATGTTACTCCCTCCGTTTCAAAATAAATGACGTTTTAGAATGAAAGAGAAGAATTAAGAATTAAAAATCTTGACAGATATAGCCTTCAACTAATCCTCTTTCTCCCATTTATTATTCTTAAAATCATGTTCTAATCATTATCTTTCATCTCCCCCTTTATATTTACGCCTTATACTCCTTTCCTATCCTTTCTATAAAAAACGGAGGTAATATATTTAACAAAAGCATAATAAGAGGAATTTCCACGTCAGGTTGGAGATTATGTTATAATTTTCATTTTACAGGCTGTATAAAATTAGTCGGGATGAAGATAGTATCTATTAAAAACGGAGGTAGTATGTATAAATTAAGAAAAGAATAATAAGAGGAATATCCAGGTAAGCGGGAAACGGTGCAGGCGCGTGAGCGACGATAATTGCGAAGGTTGTCCGTATCTCGACACACCAGTTGAGGAATGGGGACAAGGTAACAAAACTGCAGATAAAAACAGAAACTAAAGTGGACCCCACTCAACGGCCTTTTCCCATCTGCTGCCCGTGGTGCCCGCTGAGCACACCTCACACGTGCTGTGTATGGGTCCCACTCACGCCCTCTCCTTCACGTTTAGACTTGACCCAAACAACTCTGGCGTACGGTGACCGTGGGACCCAGTACCTGCTTATGCAACGTGGCGGACTCTACCACTGTTTGTTGCCGTATTGGAACTCACAGCCACGTCACCCACCCACTCCGCACTTGTATTGTATTCCCCCCCTTTTTTTTTTTTTCTACTCCTTCCGTCCCGACTTATCTTGCACAGAAGATCGACACGGATAATAAAAAAAATTATTTTTTGGTTGTTTGTTGATTTTTTAAAAGTGAATTGAGGGTGGAGTTTGAGAGTAAAGACATTGAGGTTATAGATTATATTATAACTTTCATTTTTTAGGTCGTGCAAGATAAGATAGGACGACCGTTTAAGGTTAGTGTGCAAGATAAGATGGGACGGAGCCGTAATACATAAATAAAAAACTTAAAAAATTGTTATTCCCTCTGTCCCGGCTTTTTTGCGCCGTTAACCAGACATAAATGTTAAGTAAAAATATATTTTGCTTTTTCTTTAACCTTTTTTTAAAGATGGAGATGGAGGACTGAATTTTTTACGGTGAAAATTGCGGGAATTAGTTTCTATTTTATTTTAGGGGTGTGCAAAATGAGTTGGGACGGCCGAAAACGAAAAGTTTGCAAATAAGTCGGGACGGAGGTAGTAATAATTAAGAAGGGTATCTTTAAATACCTTCTAAATGCTCCCCTAATGTGACCATTAGGATGTAAGTGAGCGAGACAACTTGCGAGCCACTTAAGATCGACTCATAAAAATATTGAAATAAGGGAGCTCGAGTTATTTAAGTAGGTATCGAGTTCGATTTGGAGCTCACTAATACTTGTTCGGTAGGCACGTTTGATTGGGGGTTTAGGGGTAAAGAATGAGATGAAGGGGGACTTATTCCCATTTATGATGCTTAGTACATAATAAATAAGTTAATCATTACCAAGCGGGCCCTTAGTGTCACATGACAGTCACGTGCGTTTTTCAAGTCGATTTGCTCACGTGCAACGTAAATTGATTTATGTACGAACAATTTCTTTAATTGTAGGACCAACTTGAAAGTAAATTTTTTATACAAAACCGTACAAGCAGAACATTACGAGTCGAAAAATGATTCTACTCCATTTCCCTTTCTTTATCTTTCTCTTTTTCATTAATTAAGTAGTTTGCCATGGAGCAAAAGGATAAGATTGGAATGTACGTCTTGGAGCAAAATGTGACATCTCTCCCTCAAGAACCCTAAAATCTTAGTTCCAAAGGGATAAATCATGGTGATTCGTAAAATGATCAGTGGCCACAATAATCATCCACACAAAAAGATGAAACTTCTAGCCTGCGAGTCTGCGACTATTAAATCGGGACGGAGAGAGTACATTATTAATGTATTGATATGAAAATATGTATATACATGGTTTGTATCATATCTTTTCCTAATTGTTTTTCAAATAATGAATAATATCTTATTTGCGAACTTTTGTGGAGTTATTAATAACGTTTACAATTATTTGTGGTAAAAAAATATTAATACCTAATTTGATGATGCAAGGGATATGATTATTCCCTGCCGCTTTCATTCTCATTGTGAACACATGTTAATATGTATAAGAACTGATATGATATAATTTATTTCTAATTATGTATATGTCTCGATTTGTCCAGTTCAAATCTTGATTAGTCGCTAAGCTCAGTCCACCGCCTAACTAGCGCCTAACTAGGGGAGATCAAAAACCGAATCGAAACCGAAAAACAGATCCGAACCGAGTGATTCGTTTCGGATTTTATATACAATCGGTTTGGTTCGGCTCCAAATATTTGAACCAAATTCTAATTCGGTTCGGTTTTTAACAAAAGAGAATTCAGTTGACCGAATCGAACCGAAATACTCATATTTTCAATTATTTATTTATTGCATATTCTTTTTCTTAATTGAATTGATATATATAAGTAATTTTCACATTATTCCATGCATGACAATTAAAACTTAAGCCTATTTTTTGGTTTCTTCTTTAATTTGTCTATTTTAGAGAAAAATTATCATGGAATTCGAGATTTTTTGCTATGAAAATATTAAAAATAAAAATGTTAAAAGTTTAAAACCTAATCCGACAACCGAATCGAACCAAATCGAAAATTTTCGGTTTGGTTCGGTTTTAGAAAAATTAAAAGATTTTGATTTCGATTCTTGTTGTTAACCGAACCGACCGAATGCTCACCTCTATTCCTAACAACTTTTACAACCTTACATTTAACCATTTAATTAGCGAGTACACATATACATATATATACACACACATACATGTATATACATATATATTGTAAAATGACTATATTGCCCAAGGTAGGCCGTTATGGAGTAGGGAAACCAAGAGATAGCCTTTAATTATGCTCACTTAGGAAATAGGAATATTTAATGAATAGGTCAGCCAGATTTTGTACTCTCTCAATTACTATATTTTATTAATTGCAATATTTACTTTATTTAATCTGCAAAATCGGCACACCATTCGCTGAATTCAATGTAAATAAAATACCACATTTTCTCTCTCTAGATTTGATTGACTTTCCTAACTTGTGCACAAATTCTCTCTCCCATACCAAACGCTTTAAATAAATCTCTCTCCCCCATTCTTCCTCTTTAGTCGCCACACTGCATGCATAAATCTCTCTCATCTCTCTCCTTCTCATTCAAAATCTCTCTCGTTTCGAACAACTTTCGCTTCCAAAACTAAGCTACTTTAATGGCAGTTGAAGCAAGGAATCTCAATATCTTCTGTCCACAGCTCGTTCCTGACAGGTATTGTTCGTTTAATCGAACGGTTTTTCTACTTTTTGATATGGTTTATGGAACGAGCGATGAATTGAGCTCGTTCCTGATAGATATTGTTCGTTTAATCGAACGTTTTTCTACTTTTTGATATGGTTTATGGAACGAGCGATGAATTGAGCTCGTTCCTGATAGATATTGTTACATTTTTTCTACTTTTTGATCCGATTTATTGTTTTTTTTTTTTTTTTTTTTTTTTTTTTGTGGAACGAGCTCTGAATCTAGCTCGTTCCAAATAGATATTGTTCGCTTAATCGAACATTTTCTATCCGATTCATTTCAGTTTTCTGAAACTAGATCGTTCCAGATAGATATGGTGCGTTTAATCGAACATTTTTCTACTTTTTGATTGAACATTTTCTACTTTTTGATCTGATTTATCTCTGTTTTCTGAAGCTTGCTCGTTCCGGTTACGTATTGTTCGTTTGAACGAACAGTTTTCTACTTTTTGATTCGATTAATTTCTGGTTTCTGGTACTGAGATGTGGATTTGTTTGATTGTAACAGAGAGTTGTTGAATTTGAATCCGATTAGCCAGAGCAATTTTGTCTCTGCGCATCCGATGCGTTTTCTCGGCTCGGCATTGCCGGAAAATCAGTCGTTTTACCAACCGGCGATGTGTGAATCTGTTCAGGCGAAAACCTCCGTCAACACCGACAGCGGCCTTACGTACAACGTTCCCGCTCCGAGAAAGAGATCCAGAGACAACTTTAATCACCAGTACGCCGCCGTTCCAAGTTTTGCTCCGCCGCAGAAGAACATTAGTGAAGATATTTTGCAGCAATACCAGTTTGAGATTGATGCCGTTATCTCTCAACACGTAAGTTTTTACCATTATTTTTGCAGAAACATTTACAGATTTGTTGAATTTCTGATCTAATTTTGTTGTTATGAATTTTGCAGACGAAAAAGATAAGAATGGAGCTCGAAGAGAGGCAAAAACAGCAGGCGAGATTACTAGCTGCAGTAATCGGAGAAGGAGTGATGAAGAAATTGAAGGAAAAGGATGAACAGATTAATCAATTAGGGAAAATGAATTTGGTTCTTCAGGAAAGAGTGAAATCTCTCTACGTCGAAAATCAACTCTGGAGAGATTTAGCTCAAACAAACGAAGCAACCGCCAATTCTCTCCGTACTGATCTCGAACAAGTCCTCCTTCATGTCAGCACAGAAGACCGCATCGTCTCCGCCGCTGTTGATGACGACGCAGAGTCATGCTGCGGCAGTAGCAATCACGGCGGTGATGACGCGGAGGAAGGAAGCGGCGGAGATTGCTCGACTGATCGGAAATGCAAGATGTGTGGAGAACGAGAATCGTGTGTGTTGCTGCTGCCGTGCCGGCATCTTTGCCTCTGCGGCGTTTGCGGAAGTGGGTCCCACCAGATCCAAACATGCCCTGTTTGTAACTCTGCCATGAATGCCACCTTGCATGTTAACATGAATTAACAACAGAAGAAAATATTAATCCCAGAAAAAGAAAAAAAAGATTGGGATTATACAGTTTTTTTGTTGTAGTTTTTTTTTTTTTGGTTGAAAGAGTAGTGGCCTTGTAAATCCTTTTTAGAAATTAACAGTTGAAATCTCTTATTCTTTCATTTCTTTTTTTTTCAAATTTTGTTTTGGTGATTTTATTCCTATAGAATCTCATTATTCAGAAATGTTAAAGTAGTGCATGTGACAGCTTTTTTAAAGGACATCAGTGATTTACCTAAAAAATCAATTTGATTGTTTGTACAGTATGGTTTCTGTTTTAAAAATGTTGCAAAAATAGTTAGCCATTTGTTGTTCGGCAGATTAGGACTATACTTCTAGTTGAGGGTAAGCCATTGAGCAAGACGAGAAAGAATCGAGAAAAAAATATACACGACTAATGGTAGTAGTCTCACTCAATGCCTAGTTGAGTAGTTGAGTTTAAACGATGGATAATGGTTTAAGTGTGGTTAAACGGGTACGAATCGGGAAAAAATAAAAAAAACGGACGATTAATGGTAGCCTCCTAGAAGCTAACGTTTAGTCGAGACTTAAGCTTGTTGGATGGTAGGCATTTGAGTTTGAACAAAACATAATCGTGCGTGGTCAAACAGGGAGGAATCAAGAAAGTAAGGAGGTTTGAGCGGCGCATAAACGTGCGTGATCAAACAGTTATGCGTCGCTCAAACGGGGAGGAATCGAGAATGAATTGGAAAAAAATATATAAGCGACTAATAATAATCTAACGGGAAAGGAATCAAGAAAGAATCGAAAATATATATATAAACAGCTAATAATAGTCTAGCGTCTAGACGAAGAATACTCGGAATTCTCGACGAACACAGTACAAAATCCCACAATTAATAGTAAGATTTTTTTATTGAATTGATTGGAATAATGAGAAGGATGTAATGTGGAAAATGTTGTGCCATACTTTAAGCTTTTAAAAGATACCTTTTTCTTTAGTTGGCAAAAACATGTCAATTGTCAAACAGTAAAAATGATACCTTTCATCTTTTTTTCCCTGGTAAAATAATGGTGGGTTTGACAGTGACAAGATATGTTTAAGTGTGTTTTTTTGACACACAGTAGATGGGTGGTGGTCCTATTGGATTGTTATTAGGACATAGTGGGCATTGATTACAATCACAACAGCATGAGCGTTTGTGCTCATTAATGGGTTGTCGTAACCAGAATTGAGGGACAACTTTTTTTAAATTCAAAGATAAAAGGATGGTGTATAGATGCATGTGGGTGGGGTGGAGGTGGGGTGGGGGAGGTTTGGCTCTAGTCGAGCTAAAATTACTTTTCGTCACATAATTTTCTATTCGTTTGATTTTCGTTTTAAATTTTGGTGATTTTAAAATTCTGTCTAATGATTAAAGTAATTATTCGTATTTGGAGTAATTTCCGTGGCTAATGAGGAAATCACTAGGAAAAATGCACGTGAAATCACTCTTCGTCATGTAACTTTCTGTCCGTTTGATTTTCGTTTCAAAATTTGGTGTTTTTTAAATTTCGTCACGTGGTTAAAGTAATTATTTGTATTTGGACTAATTTCCACAGCTAATGAGCAAATCAGTAGGGAAAATGCACGTGAAATCACTTTTTGCTCCGTTTGATTTTTGTCCTAAAATATATATTTTTTTTTTTGGATCTTGACCGATAATGAAAGAAATCGTTTGCATTTGGACTAATTTATAATTTCCGCCGTCAATGAGCAAATCGTCCGAAAAGACACATGTGACCGTCATCTAACATCAATTTTCGTCTGTTGGAAAAAATAACTTTTCGTCCAATAATTTTGTACTAGTTCGATTTTCGTCTCAAAATTTGTTGGTTATTCAATTCCGTCCCATGATTACAGAAATTGCTCGTATTTGAACCAATTTCTACAGCCGATGAGCAAATCGGTCGGAAAACGCACGACTGTCACGTGAAACCCCTCTTTGCCTCAAAACTGTTTGCTCGTTCAACTTTTGTCCCTAAAATATGGTGCCACATCAGTGTTACATAACAATCACGTGTATTTTTTTGAACGATTTATTCATTAACGATAAAAATTGATCCAAAAAAAGCAATTATTGTAGGAAAAAATAAAACAATAAATTTTGAAACGAAAATCGATCGACCAAGAAGGTATAAAGCCAAAAGTAGTTTTATCCCTAGGGTGAGGTGGGGTGGCCCTTACCTTTTCATTATTCGTGGGTCTTATTTAATGTCATTTGCTTGCTTTATGGAATTAAATAAAATATCATATTCAAATATAGAATAGTATACTCTATAATGACAATAATAATATTTGTTTGGTTGGTATTATGATACTTGACAACACAGACAAGCTAGGTGGGATATCAAGATTGCTCCCTAAAGTAATTTACATTCTTAAAGTAACAATAATATTTTATTTCTCTTTTCATCATCACTATTTGTTGTAGCTTACTTAAATACTCATCTAATATACCTTGTTGGAGTTAGAGATGGTAAAATCTGGCCAACACAAATATCTCGATATTTTAGGTGGTTCGGCCGTATGAATCGTAACCAGAAGTATTATTGAGCCCCTATGCTTTACCCGATAATAAAATATATTGATAGGCTTCATAGGTTGTTGGCTAGCCTGGTAAATCTTAGTGTATTTTAGGGAATATATCGGTAGGCTGTAAAAGTGTTGAGTTGAGCTGAGCTGATACGTGTTCGTGTGTAGTTAGTTTGTTTTTAATCGAACTCAGGCAAACCAATGTTTGAAAGTATTTAATTTTGTTCAAGAACGTGCTCACTTGAATCTCCATAGACATAAATAAATTTAACTAAATGCTCACTAGAATAACATCAAATATAAGAATACTACATCATGTAAAGTGTGGGTGTTGTTATTTTTTGTTGGACAAGCTTCTTAGCGAGCTATTAATGAACGAGTCAACAATGTTCAAGCTCAGTTTGTTTATAAAATGAACGTTTATTCAAATAAACGTACTTGTTCAATGAAAACTCTGTTCGTTTACATCCATTTGTATTGGTTTGGCTCACAGTTCTACCCCGATGAAATTTCGAGTTGAACTAATAGATGTCATTGACCTGACAGACCCATCTCCGTGTTGGACCAATTTGGGATGCCCGATCCGACTAGGCCCTATCCATCAGACCAATGCCATGTGTAACCAAGCCCAAGATTTTGTCAGGCAAATAATTATTGGTCTTTTAAAGGAATATACTAAGATTTTTGCGTTGACCCATGGATCGTCGGTCTTTTAGCCATCGAAACGAGCCTATGAGGGCCGATAATACTTCTACATTCCTATTATCTAACTCATCTAAAATATCGGACGAACTGAATTGATAACTCGTACCAGCCCTATTTTACCAGCTCGGACATCCGGAATTACCACCTCTATATGTAGTAGGTGCCCCTCCACTAGTCTATTTTCAAATTTAATAGTACTAACAAACACTCTAGATTAGATGAAAAGAAAATTTGTTTTGGTATTCTTGGAAGATATGCTATCAAAGAGGATGGTCCAATTTATGCCTCCTAACTTTCATCTTTTTCAAGCCATGTGAAAGCAACTCAATGAATTGAATACAAAGGACCAAGTTGAAAATTCATGCCTACATTTAAAGCAATTAAAAAATAATAATTGAATAATTGATTGATTGATTGACCCAAAAATAATAATTAATAATAAATAATAATAAAATTATTATTGTTTGTTGTTTTGGGTTTATGAATTGGTTATCAGTCATCACATCTACCCATAAAAAATGTGGTATAGTCAAATCATTTCTAGACATTGGGTTACGTCAACTATTTAGGTGTTATTTTGCAACTAGCCATTTATTGTCCTTGTCACACTATCACATATTTATGACATAATAATTACTCATTTCGTCCCAGCTAATTTTACACAGTTGATTGAATACGAATGTTAAGAAAAAATAAATTTTGCTTTTTCTTTGACTTTTTTAAAGGTGGAGATTGAATGTGGAGATTTTGAGGGTGAAGATAAGGGTGTGAAAAGTTAAGTGGGACGGATCGAAATGGAAAGTAGGAAAAGTTAGCCGGGATCCGTCCCGGCTAACTTGTCATACTTTCCATTTCGGTCCGTCCCACTTAACTTTTCACATCCTTAAAAATGAAATTTCTCTCACAATCTCCATCCCCATAATCTCCACACTCAATCTCCACCTTTATAAAAGTCAAAGAAAAAATAAAATTTATTTTTTCTTAATATTCGTACTCGGTCAAATGTGTAAAGTTAGCTTGGACGGAGGAAGTATGACATATGTATATATATTTCATTTTATGTATATCTAATTAATTGCGTGAATTCAAAGGGTAAATAGTATTAATAGGTGTATCTAGACAAACTTGGATGTGAATAGTGGAAACCACAAATATTGATGAGATATTCCATTGATATACATATTATCCACTCATTTGTCTAGTTTTTGTATTAAATAAATACTATCCACTTGGGCTAGAATTAGGGGTCGCAACCGAGATTATCGGGTTTGATTCGTACTCAATATCGGATAGAATATTACTGATCTTGTTAAGTATTTGAAAACGCGTCAAAGTTGTCGTGTTCGGGCGAGGGGGAGACACGTGCACCAACAATAGAGATTATAGATTCGTCGTTGTTTCGATTATATATTACAAGTTACTTGAATATTGTTATTATATTGAAGACAATCTATTGATTTTGGGTTAATTCGGGTTAGTCGTGTTAATATCAAGTTTATTTCGAATTTCCCACAGTAAATTAGGGTTGAGTTGAGTTCATATTATCGGAATTAGGGATTGCACCCCTAGGCTAGATATATTTATTCTAGAAGTGATGATTCGGTCGGCCATACACAAAATCAGATGTCAATCAAGATCATACTAAAACTTTACTAGACTGGAAATTAGTAAACCTAACACGACCCATCTCATCCCACAAAGTATATAAAATTGTTAGACCGGTTCGCATATCATTGGCCCATTATGGCTAAAGGTGGCAAATTCGGCCTAATCCGATGAGCCGATCCAAGAGGCCTGATATTTTAGATGGGATGAGCCATATAAATCTTGGCCCGAACTACTATTTGGACCGACATGACCAACCCGATAGGTCAAAAGTCCGACTGACCACGAACCGACACAATAATCTTAATATATTATAGGGGAATAAGTCGGACCAACTAATTTTAGGCCCGATCAAATTTTGACCCGACCCAACCCGGCCCAAATATATCGCCAATCAAGCCACCCAAATTACTACCTCTAATTATGACGAACATGGTACAATGGTCCAATCTATTTAAAACGTGTATACGAAATGGGCCGACTCATCGGGTCGGGCTTAGTATACTTTATCATTTTAAAGAGCGTAAAATGGGCATTGAATTCATTAGAATCTGTTGTTGGAGCTTTCCTTAATGGGGCACAAATACAGGTGCAATGAAGACAAGCATGTCAGTGGAAATTTATGAATTTTCACATTTTCTATTATTGCTTCTTCAATTATGGTGGGCTCTTATTTTTAATTTTCTTCCCTATTTATTTAAATATATTAATTATTATTATTTTCACTATTTTCCTATTCCCCCTCCATAAATGGCTAGTAGGAAAACGCCAAATCCTTCTTTCCTTCAAGGATTTTCCTTTGCCTTTTTGGCTCGACCGGCCAACGTCATAAATTAGGTCAGGTTTAACCGATTGACAAATCCTTCTTTCCTTCGAGGATATTCCTATTGCCTTTCAAATTCGACTCGATTTATCATACCAACGTCATATGTTAGGTTAGATTTGATTGATCAGAAATTTCAGTGTGGCGAAAAATAATAAAGTTGTCGTAACCTCTTAACCTACACTAAAATTATTGTGCGGCTCGTGACCCATCGAGTTGGGTTTCTTGGATTCGCTTGTATTCGGGCTAAGCTTCATATGCCGGAACACGTCCAAAATATATTCCGACTAGATCGGACCATTGAGCTGGGTCGATTTTGCCCTATTTAAGGTTGTAAATATGACGTGTAAAACTGAACTTACTGTTATATTAGTTTGATATATTATCAATCTTCTAATATTATATTTGAGCTTGTCTAATTATTAACTGAATTAAATTTGAACGAGCTTTGATTGAGTCAAACACAAATCAAGCACCAATAATTTAATTGCACTTATTTTTAACGTTTTTACTCGTCCATCTCGACTAGAATCTAGCAGTAATTATTTTAGACGTAATATTATACTAAAACTTATTTAATATCTTTAATCGGACCGTTTGATTTTATTTTCGACCCTATCATATCTACCTTTCATTATCCTTTCAAATTACCAATTAAAAAAAAAAAAACAAATACCTAATTTCCTTTTCATATTATTAAAATATAGGTGGATAATGAGTCCAATAAGTAGAGTCATTTTCCAGGAATCATCATATCCTTTATCTTTTTCCCTTGTTCAAAAAGACAATCATAAAAGATGTACATGTTGATTGTCATAATCATTGTTATTTATTTTGTGACATTATTTTGATTCTCTGTTTTTTATAGTATCTTATGTCATGTAAGGCTGCAATCTTACTTACTCCCTCTGTCACTCCGTCCCGAATGAAATTACACATATTTCTTTTCGCTACGTTTCATTATAATTTACACATTCCTAAAAAGAAAAGATATAATACAATTTCCGTCCTTAAAATCTTCACTCTCAATCCACATTTGAAAAGTCAACAAAAAACAAAAAAATGAATTTTCGTAATATGTGTGCATCCTTGCGGTGTGTTTAGTCAGTGGGTTTATGCCTTATTACAAGCCTCAACCCATCTATAAACATGTTTGGTTGCACATTTGACAGTCTGACTTTATTATCAAGCCCGTTCTCTATAACAACAAAGCCCAGTTAATTACAACCCATGCGGTGGTGGATTGTATAAGCCTGAGTTTTAACCTGAGATTTAGGTGATACAAACGTAGATAAATCAGTCAACCAAACAGTTCATAAGCTAACCTGAGGGAAACCAGCTCGGATAAACCAGCCAACCAAACAAATTAGTAATTTTAACTTAAATACTTGTAAACATTTCAAAATGTAGCTATACTAAGTCAATTATTGCTACTAGCAACTAAATAACTCCTTAGAGATGCAATTTCATTCGGGACGGGGTAGTATTTTATTCAATCTATTCTTAACAGCCAAATAATTATTCATGGTATCCGAATTTGAACGTGGACTGACATCTGATGCCATTTATAATTTTTAAATTTATTTGGATACCGTCATATGAACGCCACTACTAATAGTATTATATTATTACATTTAAAATTATTTATTTTGTACCCTATTATTTAATTTAGGTTAAGTGTATCATGTCATATTATTTAATATCCATTTAATGTTTATTAGATAATTGAGGACAAATATGGTACGGTTTGATTAGTGTTTATAAAGTTGATTTAAAATCCAATCTATATTATAATTTGTACAAAAGTAGTGTTTCTTTGTACATTAGGTTATGTGTTTTTTAAGTTTCTTTTGTATTATCATTTAAAAAGATGGTATTAATTATTACTTCAATCTATATAATTTAAGTAGATTAAAATATTCCGTTCTCAGATCTCTAACTTCTTCCCTTGGTGTCGTTTGAACTTGTTCTGTTGGACGTGCAAAGTCTACGTCTGGAAGGGTTTCGAAGTGGGACTCCGACACTCAAATCGATTTGATTGTTCAATAGTGAAATTCGAAACTACGATATATTATGATATTTAGAAAGATATCATAATTGTAACTATGATGTATTATGATATTTAGAAAGATATCATAATTGTAAAAGAAGAGATAGAGAAGTGTTCTTAACTTATTTTTTACTTTTTAGAATATGGTATTGATAAGAGTCTATTGTCCGGAGCCATTAGGGTTATGATCGTAAATGAACTGAGCTTTCGTAGAACAACTTATAAATAAGCTCGTGTATCTGAATAAATGAATAAAATTTTGAGCTCGTTTTATAAATGAACATAGTTTTAGCATTGTTTGACTCGTTTATTAATAAGTTGTTCACAAGTCCGTTCAAGACCGAGTTAAATAAAGTAGCAATAATAATAATAATAAAAATAATCATCAAAATAAAAACAAAAACAACAATATTCATACTACATACATGCAATATAATATTCCTATATCAATTGTTATTCTAGCTCGCACTTAGTTAAATATATTTTTTATTTTGTATCGAGATTTAGGATAATATGTGTTTATTTGAAGTTTCCAAATAAAGTAATTAGTTATTCACGAGTACAAAATGTTCACGAACAAGGTCAAATACGTTGATTAATACGTTCGTGAATAAAATCAAACACTCTTAAGCTCGGCCAAGTTTGATTAGCTACGTGTTTGACTAGAACAGAGGATCGTATATTATTATTCAAAAATAACAACGGTGATGCAGAATGCCCCTAAATCAAATACGTGGTTCAACAGTGAGAACACCCGACTAGAAATGAATATTCGAGCGGCCGAGCCCGTAGGGCTAGACCAACGGGCCACCACTATAAGTCGGAACGACACAAAATATCATTGAATAAAAATTTATCGAGCCCAGCTCAGCTCAACATATGGATCCTTTAAATATACTAAAATTTTGGGCCAGTCTGCAACCCCTCGAGCTTCTAGCCTTTTGAATCGAACCTACTAAACCTAATATTACTTCGGGCCTACATTCATATGACTCAGCCACTATGTACATCAGGCGAGTTGCGCCAATCTATTAGACATAGTAGATTTTACCAACTCTACTCCCAACCAAATATTTCCATTAGTATTAGGGACTTGAAAAGAAGAAAAAAAAAAACACATATATATTGTAATTGCTTATTGTAGAAGACCGCAGATGAGGTCCGATCCAAAATTACTTTTGAATCCAATAATTTTTCGTAATGTCGAACCCGATTTCATTACGATACTACAGATAGTATTGTATTCGTGGCATAAAAAAAAAAAAAATATATATATATATATTAAAATAAGTATATATATCTATATTGTAATTGCTTAATGTAGAAACATACATGAAGTGGAAGGGACCACCTTGGACATATATGTACATTAGTTTTTATGAATTACCGTAAATTCCGAACAGATTAGCACGTGCCATGTGGCTGCCAAGATTCTGACACTCCACTTTGGGAAATAAATAAATAAATAAATAAGAAAGCCCACAATGTGTCTGCTCTGCACACGGCGCATTTTAGAGCACTGTATTAAAATCAACGCCATAATTAAGCTGATCCGTCAGATGTACCTATAACAGTTGTAGAGGGGACCATATTATTAGCTACACATCTAACAGGAAAAAAAAATCACCTTTATTAAACGTCGATATTGTCCGGTCGTAAAGGTGGTAAAATTGGTCTAATTCGATATGTTATACTAGTTTGAGTGATATTTTATGTAATCGGGTCTTGGTTATAGAAATGTAGTTCAAAGTATTGTTAGACCCAATTAGAGGTGGAAATTTGGGCATTCAACTCGATCGAGCTAATGTTATATTTCGGGTCGGGTTAGATGGATCAAAATTTGGTCGAGCGTAAAATTAGTTGGTCCGGCCTATTTCCTTATAAAATACTCCATTCGGTTCATATTAATTGAAGGTTTAGGATGTTCTTTTATTTTCCAATTAATAAACGTTTTATATATTTTTCACCAATTTTATCAATATTTTCTCTAGACTCAATCATAAAATATCTCTATTTTTCAATCTATCAGAGATATTTTGATTTGGTCAAATCTTTAACTGAGGGTATATCTGTCAAAATATTCAATCCTTAATTTTTCATTTTCATCTTAAAACGTCAACTAATATGGAACGGAGGGAATACTAAGATTATCGAGTTGGCCCGCGGTCTGTCGAAATTTTGGCCCATCGAGTCGGGTCTATCGGACCAAATAGTATCTCGGGCCTAATTTTTTATGGCCCAGCCTATCCAAAATATCGGGCCAGGCTAATTTTGCAACTTCTAGACCTAGTAGACCTGATCTGCTGGATTATGAAGTGGCTAAAAGATCTAAATATATTTAAAAGGGATAGGTTGTTTGAGCTTCATAATTTCTTGTCTGATCAAAATTGGAGCCGATCCGACATTTGGAGTGGCCCGATGGGTGGATTTAGCTGGCCCGGCCCCAATTGTCACTTTTAGCTTTAGGAATGTAAACGAATCGAATTAAGTTTTCAATATAGTTCTTTAGGTGTAGCATCTAATCGACCCGTAAAGAGAATTTTTTGAGATATTTTTGTTTATTAATTTGAAGTTGTCACGTTTTATTAGTCATATCTTATCTATTAGGAATTTTGGTTTGTTTTGGTGTAGAGTAATGGCAATTAGTTTTAAATCCCTTTCATAATTAGTGTTGCTTCATCTCATGTGGAGCATTATTCCTTTCCACCTCCCTTTTATTGTCGGTGACTTGTCGACTCCCCCACCTATCGTGAGCACATTTTATTTCCACTTTCTTAACTAAATATACAAACACATAATAATATATACTACCTCCGTCCCATTTTAAATTACCTACTTCATTTTTTGTTTGTCCCAATCTAATTTATCAGTTCATAAATGATAAAATTTTTTCACAATTTCCACCCTCAATCTCCGTCTTTGAAAAAAAGTCAAAGATTCTATATAAAAAAAAAAATTAATCTTCGTATTCGATCAAGATAGACAAATTAGATCGGGACGAGACAATATTTTATGAGGGGGCATGGTGATGGCCCACATCATTGTGGTGATGATGGTGGAAAATAATATATGGGCCCACTTAATGGACACTTTTGTCTCTCTATCCCAAGCACAAAGTACAACTCCATATCACAATATATTAATATTTTTATATATAGTATTTTTTTATTTCAAATTTTTTTCTTGAATAATTAGCCACCTCATTTGTTCTTGGAGAATCAATATTAGTATTATAATTTAATTTTGTCCTCGAGCAATGAAGGTTCGTTGCACTACCTTCCTAGTGGGGTGAAATTAAGTACTCCCTCCGTCCCGACTTATCTTGTACAGAAAAAGTCGGTATGGATATTATGAAAAGTTGTTCTTTAGTTGTTTGTTAACTTTTCAACGATGGATCGATAGTGGAGATTGAAGGTGAAAAATTTGAGGGTAAAGATTATGTTATAACTTTCTTTTTTTAGGCCATACAAAATAAGGTGGGACGGTCGTTTAAGAAAAGTGTGCAAGATAAGATGAGACGAAAAGAGTAATATACTCCCTACGTCCCAAATGAACTTGCATAGAGAGGTCGTAGACATATTAAGAAAAAATTATTTTTGGGAATTTTGTTGACTTTTCAAAGGCTGATTGAGGGTGAAGATTGTGTTATAACTTTCCCTTTTAAGGGTGTGCAAGTTTGCTTGGGACGAACGAAAACGGAAAGTATGCAAGTTCATTCGGGATGGAGGGAGTACTAAATTAATAATTAGTTTTTTTTTTTTTTTTTTTTTTTTTTTAGTGAAATCAATAATTAGGTTTGGGTGGCCTAATTATTTTGACTTAGTTGGCGTTTTAATTTAGCTAATTTTAACTTCTCTTTCTTTCTTGTTTTCTTTTTTTGAAAAGTTATATATGTAATTATGAAAGTGACATCTGATAGTTCTATATATTTATTATGATGATAGATACATGAAATTAAATTAATTGTCCATTATGCGTGACAGAAATTTGCAACATTTGGAATATTTTCTAGAACCATTTTGAATGCAATGAGAATATTATATTCCAAGTTTAATAATCAACCTATAGTCAAGTTCAATGCACTTATTTTACTTGTTGAAAAGAGTCAAAATGTTTACGTGTCACATAATTTGTTTCCTTTCTTTTCTTTTCATTGGGGACGATAAATGAGTTGACTCGAGACGAACGAATTATTGTTAAAATTTATATGAAACATTATCGAGTTTTTAATATTATATTTGAGTTTCTTTGATTGTTGATTGAACCGAGTTTTAACCGAGCTACACGCAAATAGAGCTCGGGTAGTTTGATTTTTTACATTTTTAATTTATCGAGCTCGAACTCGAATCGAACTTTAGATTTTATCAAACGTAAAAGTATGTTCTAATACTTGAACATAGTTCAAACGAGTTTTAACCGAACGATCTCAAATTAAGTATCGAGTAGCTTGATTTGATTTTCATTTATACTTTTGAAATGAAAAAGTAGGGTCATAAATGAGCCGAAACGGGTCAAACATATTGTTGTTCAAGCTTACTTGATATATTATCGAGTTATCAATATTATGTTCAAGAATATTTCATTATTTATAAGTTTGAACAAGCTGTAATCAAGCCTAGCACGAGTCAAGTAGTTTGACATTTTTATACCTGTTTTAAAACTTATCGAGATCAAGTCGAACTTTAGACTTTTTCAAACGTAAAAGTACGTTCAAGCCTGTTTGATATCTTTATTCGAACACAATCTAATTGAACTTTCATCAAGCAATCGCGAATCGTATGTCAAATAACTTGATTTGATTTTCAACATATTAAGAAAGTAACGATAGATTAGCATAGGTGAAAATTCGTGCGACCTAGCATCGCCTGAGCATGTCGGGCCAATACTATTAGACATTTAGACTGGACTAAAATTATATTAAGTTAAAAATGCCGAGCTAAAATTGTCCATCTCTAAAATATACTACTTAAATTTGTGTGATTTTAGTCACACTTCTCCTTTCCTATAATTAATATTTTGACTTTTAAAAATTTGTAGTTGACTATAGCTCCTTTTTATCCCTATTCTTCTATTATTATCGTTTGAAATTTTTTCAAAGTCTTCCACTTAAAATTCCAATAATTTCGTTGATTTTTTTGCCCTAATTGATAATGATATTAGAGATTTGATTTACTATTATCCCACTACTTACATATTCTTGAATTATTTCTCATTTTAATTATGTTCCTAAATCACAAACAACCAAGATACAAACTCGACAAGACCTAGCCAAACATGAATACGATTAAACCGACTTAAATTGATCCAAAATCGATAATACATCTTAATATTATTGGAATAATTAAACAAGCTCACATCGAATATTTATGAAAAGCATCATTGATAGATGCAACTTCGTTGGTATGAAGTCCTCTATGAGAAAGATAAAAAACAAGTCGTGCAGGTTCGGGCAAGAACAAACAATATTATATCAATGCTTTCCCAAGTCGGTTAAGGCCTAATAAAACCTGAGAACAATCAGATATTTTAGATAACTTATAATGTATAACTGAATCAACCTAAGTTCGAGCACAAACTCGACTAGATAATTCGAATTGCCTATATATAATGCGTTGGTCGCATTCAAAATATTAGGAGAGACAGTCTCTAATTCGATGCACTGAACACGACTCAATTAGGCCCAAATTTACTAGAGAAACGAACTAACCAAAATTCAATCATTTATTTTAAAATATAATAATTATTCATTTCAAATAACTTTCTCTTACCACCCCCTACCCCCTCCCAACCCACCCGAAATTTCAGTGTGTTAATGTCAACTCCAGGTACGACATATACCAATACAGATATATTAAGATTTCGGTACATAATAATGTGAAATATGATAAATATCCATACATCGAGAATTTCTATACGGTAACGATATTGATGATTCAAAACCACCCCACAAAAGTAGACATTAGCATGAAAATGACGTACTAAGATAAACCCCTTAATTTTATCTCTTACCACCCCTACCCCACCCACCCGCCCGCAATTTCGGTATGTTCATGTCAACGACAACTCGGCAAGTATGATATACCAACACCAGTATATTAAGATTTCGGTACGTAACAATATGAAATATCCATACACAAAAAAATTCGATATCGTAAAATGGATAATTCAAAACCATCCCACCAAAATAGAAATTAGCATAAAAATGCCAAACTAAGATAAACCCCACAACTTTATCTCTTACCACACCCTTACCCCACTCCACCGACGCCTATGTTGTCAAGGGCAAGTACAATATATACTAATACTGGTATATTAAGATTCGGTACGATAACAATACAAAATACTCATATATCGAAATTATCGATACCGTAACAAAATGGATGATTCAGAACCACACCACCAAAATAAACATTAGCATAAAAATGTCAAACTAAGATAAACCCCACAACTTTATCTCTTACCACACTCCTACCCTACCCTACCCCACCGCATCCACCCACCCACGCCTATGTTAATGTCAACGGCAAGTACGATATATACTAATACACCGGTATATTGAGATTTCGATACAGTAACAACATGAAATACCCATATATCGAAATTATCGATACCGTAACAAAATGGATAATTCAGAATCACCCCACCAAAATAGACATTAGCATAAAAATGTCAAACTAAGATAAACCCCACAACTTTATCTCTTACCACCCCTACCCTACCCCCCCCACCCCACTCTCACCCACCCGCCTATATATCCGAAATTTCGGTATGTCATTGTTAACGACAAGTACGATATATACCAATACCAGTATATTTAAGATTTCGGTACAACAACAATATGAAATATCATATAACGAAATTATCAATACCGTAACAAAATGGATGACTCAGAACCACCCATCAAAATAGACATTAGCATAAAAATGCCAAACTAAGATAAACCCCACAACTTTATCTCTTACCTCCCTCTACCCTACCCCACCGCACCCACCCACGCCTATGTTAATGTAAAGGACAAGTACGATATATACTAATGCCGGTTACACCCATATATCAAAATTATCGATACCGTAACAAAATGGATGATTCATAACCACCCCACCAAAATAGACATCAGCATAAAACTGCCAAACTAAGATAAACCCCACAACTTTTATCTCTTACCTCCCCCTACCCCACCCCACCCCCACCCACCCACCCAAACCCCACGAACTGGTGTGTGTAGACTATGATTGTGACAAGCTGAGCAGATTTATTGCTCATTTATACCTATTCCTACTAATGGCCCCCACAGTCACCCCTCCAGAATTGACCCAACAAAAGAATCCCAGTATTCTTGGCCCATGTTTGTTTCTGTACTGATTTATTGTGGGCCCACTTGAAAATGACTTCACCAAAAGTTGTCCACTTTCTACATTTATTCCCATTGGGCCATATTTCAAAGTGGAATAAACAAGGCATCAACCCATTCATCATGTTACTTTTCTTTACATACTAATATATGCCCATCATCTACCTTTTTTGGGGGTAAATATTTTTTTTAGTCTTTTAAATTTTATTTATAATGGTTATTTCGATTTTGGTTCTTTAAGCGTTGAGGACGGGGCAGGGCGAATGTTTTGGATATTTGAAGCTAAGAAGAAAATCCGGCATCACGTTCTCGGGCAAATCAGAGAGGTGCGGGGGAGCTTGACCGCCTTACCACAAGCAGGAGATGCAGCGCGAGGTGTGTAGCGGTCTCGTACTAAACGAAAGGACCTCCAACCCTCTACCATCCTCCCTGCTGGGCAGTAATTTGACGAATTCGTCTAGTTATCGGCTATAAGCAACAGTAGGTAAGGTAATAGGTGATGCTGACGTGGACTACCTTTTTTAGATTTCTTTCTAATATGTACAAAATGAAGTCACATTAGTATGATTGGTTGCCTTACCAGCTATAAGTGGTAACTGGACGAATTTCGTAAAGTTAAAGGATCAAAATCGAAATGGCAACAAGTAATGCCCTTAAATAGGAAATAATGAAACTTAATAGCCTGAAAAGATTATTTACCTTTTCTTTAATAAGGAAAACCATAATATCTTTTAAATTATGTCTTTGCTTTATAAATAATCTTTGATATCATAACCTACATTATATTATAAAGTAGTACGATTCTAAATATTAGTCGTTTTATACTTTGTAAGATAAAATTAAAAACTCCTTGGATTGATGAGTATACCCCTATCTGTACTCTCTCTCATCCTAAGTCCATATTATTCCTCTAAAAAAATCTCCCTCACCTATAATTGTGCTCTTTTCCCCTCTCATGCTATAATAGATTCATGTAATATTTTACGAAATGAAAAAATCAGTAAATTTTGGACAGATTTATTAAGTTATGTCTGTGTAATATTGGAGAAATCGTGATTTTTTTGAGATGGAATAAAACGACTAACATTTAGAATCTACTTTTTGATGGGTTGTGGGCGTAGAATTGGCCTAAGTAACCAAGAAAATTAAGTTTAATGAGTTCAACTAAATTGGGAAGCTAAAAGCCCCTAAAGGGCTCCTCATTCATTGAAAATCTCTTTTCCAACTTATTTAATTAACTTTGTGGTATTTGCGCGTTGATTCTTTAAATTGAGTATGTTATTTTTCGAGAAAATAATATCAATTTATCCCACATCGAAGAGTGAGTGCATGCGTGTGATTTATAACCGATTCCGCGATACTCAAAATTACTATATTTTGTGGTATTGACGTGTTGGTCTCTAAATTGTACATGTTACTTCTAAAAAAAGAATAAACTTTTATCCCATGCCGAAAATTGAGTGTCAGTAGTTTATATCTGATTCTGCGATATCCAGAATCTCATAATTTTGTAGTATTGACATTTGGATTCCGTGTGTGTTACTTCTAAAAAAATATTCCAAAATCTTCAATGTAACCACATGAACCCTATTGTCAAATGGGAATTTATTCTCTTTCTTTTCTTTAAGTGAAGAAAATGGATGGCCCTCTAAGAGGTGGCTTTGATATCTTTATCAATGAGAAACAAAAGTGGATTGGAGGCAAAGAAAGGCAAAAGCATTTTAAGTTTACCCCTCCAAAGTGGGGATCTAAAACCAACTAAGAAGCATGATTATTAAAAGCAATATCTTTTTTCTTCAAAAAATTATAAAGAATTGAAAAAGCAAAATCTTTGAAACTAGAAAAGCTTCAAACAAGATCATAGTAGATATGTACTCCCTCCGTTCCGGCTTCATTTGTCTCTGATAGATCACAGAGGTTAAGAAAAAACAGATTTTGTGGAATCTTTAACTTTTTCAAATGTGAAGATTCAGAATGGAGATTAACAAAGTTATTTGGAACGAGTCGAAAAGACAAGTAGATAAATTAAGTCGGGACAGAGTGAATACTTTGTTAAGTCTACAGCATTTTGTTGACAGATGTTTGGTGTAGACATCATATTCCCCCACTCAACATAGTGGAAATTTAACTCCACATCTATCTTTAGTACCATCATTATGCCTACCTTTTTCTAGTACATAATTCCTGTTACACCAACATCCTAACATATGAACTTGTCTTTTGAGGTGGCAATTCAAGTCATCCGTTCCTGTAAATTGGGTTAATATTATATTTTGGGTCGGATCGAAATTTTGTTCAGTCTATCAACTAAATTATATCAAAATTTGTCAATTCGGCTCACGACTCGTCAGACTATGACCTATTAAATGGGGTTTGCTGATAGATGTTGTAAAATTGGTCCAGCTCGATGAACCCGTAAAAGAAGTCGGACTAATATCATATGTCGGGTCGAATCAAATTCTATCCCATCTATGCTCTAAAATAAACTACAACTTGTTGGGGCGGCCCACAACCCGTCGACGCCTATTGGATAGGGCATCCCGGTAGATATAGCAAAACTGATCCGGCCACATGGCCCCGCTCCCGTGACAATTGAATGGGTTGGACTATGGATATTTTAGATGAAGTGTCATTGAGTACAACAGACTCGACTCAATAAGTCAAAAAATCGACAGACCGCAAGCTAGCCCGAAAATTTTAGTATATTTTAGGAAAGTATTGGACTGAATTCTCTTATCTTTGGCCCTATGAAACTTTAGTCCAACTCAATCCGACCTTTCATATATATTAACCCGAAAGACTGAACCGGACCGACCGAATTGCGAGTATACTCATCACAGTGGGTTCATTTTTTCCCCTACTTTTTTACCAAAAGAGATGATGAACCATAAAGGCAATAAAATAAGATATTCTTCAAAGTGAGAGAAAAGGAAGTAGAGTGGACTCCCAATAGCACTCATGCATAATTTAATTATCATTTTTTTTTTCTTTTCATCATTGTGGAGGATAATTAGATATGGATTGTGCTAATTATAACACTATTAAATTATTTTGACACTTTTCAAAAAAAAAAAAAAAATTGACAAGTGAGATTTCAAGAATGTTGCCTTTGTTGGGTATCTACATAGACTTTACTTTTTTTTTCATATTTACTCAACTTTAAAATATTTTACATTTCTTTTGCCACTTTTATATGATTTTTAGCCGCAAAGTGATTATTTTTTAGCTTTATTTCCTAACTTTTCATAATTTCCGATGTAAATCAAAGTTAAAGCAAAATCCCATCTCAAATGTACCAAAACTTTGGGATTATGTTTGAAAAAAGAAGTGTTTAATGAGTCTCGGTAAAAGAATAATCCCTCCGTCTCGATTAAAGTTGTCATTTTAATCGAGCACGGATATTAAGAACAAATAGTTTTTATTTTTATTTTTTAAAGGTTGAGATTAAGGATTGAGATTTTGACGGTGAGGATTGTGGGATTAGTTTTTTTCTTTTTGGGATGACAATTTTAATTGGGATGACGGACCGAAAAAACAAGTAGGCAGCGACGGAGGGAGTATTATTTAAATTATATTTGAGTACAACTGTACACCCTTGTTCCCATGTAGGTCCACCGATGTTGTATAAGCTCGTGAGTCGTAAATATATTATGCTAATTAAGTTTGGTTATATTTACCTCAGAAAGATGAAGGTAGAAAATTGAGTGCATCTGTAGTACTAAAAATCAAACTAAGTTATACGATACTTGATTTGAGAATGTTCAGTAAAAGTTTGTTTGAACAATGTTCGACTGAATAATGTCAAACAAACTTGAATATATTTTTACATTTGATGAAATCTAAAGCTCGACTCGAGCTCGATAAGTAAAAATATTAAACTAAGTGTAAAAATCTTAAACTACTCGAGCTCAACTCGATTCGATTAATTATCAAACCAGCTTAATTCCAACAAACTTAAACAACAGTATATTGACTCGACTCGGTTTATTCACAGCGGTATCAACATGAGCCTACCTGCATAGATCATTAAAAGGCCCAGTATGGGCCCAATATATGGGCTTGAGCTAGCTATTTAGCTTTTTGCTAGGTCCAATTTACGAATTCTTGCATGGTCCTCTTATAAGCCCATACATGAATCCTTGTCTACACGGGCCCAAATTCCGTTTCAATTGAGCCGGGCCTGTCAGTTTTTGTCTACTTCCTAAATGGGCCACATAGATTATTCACTAGGCTCAACCCAATATGCATTGGTTGATGCACTTTGGGCTTCGATATGGGCCTGTCGTTGAGCTATCGGGTATTGGGCCACACTCCCCACGGCTATTGGGCCGAATGCTTCTTTACATTTCGATTTGGACATCCTGAATTAGTGGTTTAGATAATAGATGTTCTCGTCACTTTCAGGGCATATAAAGGGGGGCAAGTGGAGACCATTGCCCCCCAAAATATTTTTCTTTTAATTTTTTTTTATATATATTTAGTATAAATATTTATGTGTGCATGTGAATATTCGGGTATTAATATAGAAAATTGCCCCCTCAAAATTAATGACAAATTTTTTTATTTGCATCTTTATGTATATATTAATGCATATATGCAAATGCGTGGGATACTAATATTGAGAAAGTAGAAACATATCAAAATTTAGCGTAAAATAGTAGTAAAAATGCATCTCATTTAAAAAAAAAAAAAATCGTCATGTAACCGTCCTCCCAAAAATAAAATCATGTGTCCGTCACTGTCTGCTTTAATTATCTAGGGATGTAAATGGGTCGGGTAGGGTACGGGTATGCTTCCCCCATACCCTACCCTATTTGATTCGGGTACGTGTACGGGTAATACCCGTCGGGTAATCGGGTTACCCGATTGATATATAAAAATATTATAAATAATATGTAATATGTATATATACCATATATAATGTGATACAATAAATCAAATATAACATATATAATATGTAAATGTTACATTATATGTTATTTTATATATTAAATCATATATTATAAACATAATATATTAAATATAATGATAATTATATAATATATAACATGTAAAATAATACATAAGTATGTAATCGGGTAGCGGGTAGGGTAAACGGGTAATATGCTAAACCCGTACCCTACCCTACCCGATGGCAAAAATATCGGGTTCGAGCGATACCCGACCCTATTACCCATTTATCCGTCGGGTAGGGTTACCCGCGGGTAAAATTGACATCCCTATAATTATCCAACTTTGTCCTTTTTTTTAAATAAAGTTGGAGGCTTGGAGTCATGTACTTCCACATGTGAACACTTGATCCCTATACTTTCATTTTATTTCAATATGATCCCTGTGCTTTTGTTTTGATGGGATTTGATCCCCATAAAACCATACTTATTAGCTTACATAGATACATTTTCTTAGAGGAGAAAGAAATTTCATAAATCACGAGATAATAGTTTCTGCCACAACAATATTTTCAAGTGTCGAGACATTTTCGAACACTTTTATAAAGAAAGGAAAAGAAAATGCATACGTAGCTAAATAATGTGCCAACATATTAGCAGAACGTTTAGCCAAACTAAAATTAACCGACTGAGAAAATACAAAAAAAGAAACAAATCTCAGCAATGATTAGCCCACCGCAGGATAAATCAGATTATTTTCTAGCAAATGATTGGCAAACTAAAACTTTGAAAACCTAATAGTAAAAGTTGCAAGCATGGATTTAAAATTTTTACAATAGAATTATGAAAAACTGGAGTAAAAAGTTTAAATTATTTTGTCAAAATATATACTTCATCCGTTCCGGCTTAATTTTCTTACTCGTTTTTTTGGTTTGTTGCAAATAACTTGGTCAGCTCATAAAAAGAAATTTTTCTCACAATTTCTACTCTCAAAATCTCCATATTCAATCTTTACTTTTGAAAAAATTAACGATTTCACAAAATTTATTTATTTTTAACCTCTGTGTCCGACCAAGATAAATAAATTGAGCCGGGATGATGCGAGTATTTCCTTTCAACTTCTCCTTAAAATATTTTCAATAATATTATGATAAGACAATGCAATTATGGAGGCTGTCTCCATCTAAGTCTGTAATATCAAATATTCACCTACTGCACCAACTCTTACCAGAAATATGATTAGACTTCACCACTTCAATTTAAAAATAAAAGAAAAGAAAAAAAAAAAAGAGAAACTGTTTAGTATATACATTTCTACAGGTGTCAAAATCGTTCCAGGTCGATGGGTCGGACCATCCCACCCATCCAGCATTTTAGGAGGAGTTGGGCCCAACAAATCTAATTTAATGGGTCAATAATTCGATAAATTGCAGGCAGTCCAACAATTTTAGTCTATTTTAGAAATTAAGTTGAGCTGAGTTTACTAATTTTCGACTCAGTAAAATTTCAGTACGTTGACTAGATGGATCAAGTCCGACGTCCGAATTACCAGCTCTATGCATTTCTATGTTTAGTTTGATTGATGCAGCAACCAAACATTATCCAGATCCATGTGCATTAAATTAATGGATTACCAAGATTTGACTATTTGGAACCAATAATCAGTTAGGAACTATATAGATAATTCGATTTGCTGGCCATTTTTATATTAATTAGTTGGTATGTTCATCTAATTCTGGACCTTCCCAATTATATGGCCAACTATATATATAATTCCGTAATTATATATGTAGCAATATAAAACCGCGATATATGTACTATTAGTGAATATAATCAAAAGATATTATCCAATGTTTCACAGTTCATCTTAAAAATCTCGGGAGATGATAGATATCATCTAAGTGTTGAGTCAGAATCGAGGTCCAAGGTCTCACATAAATAGGCCTCAACTAAGGTAATATACGGGTAAGTAACAAATAACACACGTCGTACACTCTTTTACCTTACCTTTTAAACGGTCGTCAAACACTAAGCATTTGAGGATCTGCCCTAGGGACAATCCCGGAATTCTATTTTGCAGGTTAACACTGGCGTCCAAACAATCTTGAAGATCTCAAGCATCACTAGATCTCGCTTCTGAACTCTCCGGTTCCCGACATCACCATCTATCTATGAACTCGCGATATTTAGATGGCAAGCTCAAATTATCGCGATTGCATCGTCCGTCGTCGCATCTACGATCAACTTTATGATGCGGTCACGTCAAAAATTATCGCGCTTGCGTTGAACAATCGAGAATCCAGACTCCACATCCTTAACCAGACACCTTTTATTGCGGCCATGGTCGAAGTCCAGCACCTCAAACAAACACAAATTCAAGTAATAAATCAACAAAAAAACAACATATATATATATAATCTAACTTTATATTAAAATTTTGTGAAAGCAAAAACCAGTCAAACAATTCCTGTACAAATTACTGACTTCTGACACTAATACAGTAATTAAATTCGTCCTATAGTCCCACTTTAAGGAGACCCTAATCATGATTTACCAAAATTAAATACAATTAAATGAAACATTGGATAAAGCAAATAAAATAAAATAAATAAATTAATAATATAAAAACAAGTTGGTGACGTTGAAAGTCAAAGTGGGAATTACGTTGTTTGCAGGCTTGAAACAAACGCAAAGGACATGTGCTCCACTACGCATCTCCTTAGGGCTTGTTTGTTTCTTAAAACAAAAGTTCCGACTAGGGATGGTCCGGTACGTTATATCATCAATATTGTTACTTTTGTTGGCATCGATATATATCATTATTTATTATTGATTTTGGTATATTAGAATTTTGATAGATCGTTATAAATTTTGTGTACCGAACTACCAAAATATTGAAAAAAATTATGTATACGGATATATATCAACTATCAAAATATCGATTTTTTTCGATATATTGGTATCTACCAAAATACCAAACCTTTTTTGGTACCGGATATTTTTAATTCTCATGTTGTTACCATATAAAACTTTTTGATATTTTTAATAATTTTTCGATACGATGAGTGCGTGTTCGATATTTTTATCTGGCCCTGTTCATAATGAATAGAATTTCGATTAGTTTGTTTTGGGGTTAGGTTTCGAATTTTGTAATATATTAAGTCCTATCTTCTATTTGAGGCTGGAAAACAAATCATGCTACTAAATATTTGATTAGAGATTGCTTGATTAAATATGTCAAACAATTTTGAAAAAACATTTATGTTTGACAAAAGTTAAATCTCACGTCGAGTTCAACAAGTAAACATGTTAAAATAAGTGTAAAAATTTCAAATTATTCGAGTTTAAAACGTGTTCGGCTCGATTAAAACTCGATGCGATTAATAATCAAACAAACTCAAACATAATATTAGAAGTCCGATGATCTTTATATTTAAAGCAACCGTAACATAACAGTATGTCCAACTCGACTTGATTCATTTATAACATTACTATTATTTACCACCTATTGTCTATCTACGTTTCATTTCTAATAACTCAATGTTAATCTCTTTACTTTTTCATTTCTCAGCACATTTATTTCCAAATATAATATTAAATTGATATATATTGGAATGACACGGGTTAATGGACCCGGTTAAAGATCGACCAAGTGGATTGACTCAATCACAGAAGTGGATAACTAAGGGATACTCATATTCCATAATTACCTCGTCCATTTTTCCACTATCTCACTTACTATACATACACGGAGCAGTATTAGAATATAGAAAATCGTCTTTTGTAATACAATCCAGAGAGAAAAAGTGAGAAACCCCAGCTGCCAAGATGCCTCTTGGGTTGTGGATATCACTATAAATAAATGTGAATGCTTCATTGGAAAAACAATTCACTCTAACATTGACGACTTACAAAAAAATCGGAGGAAATCGATATACACTTCGATCCACAAGACTTGAATCATAATAGATGATTAAACACAATCTAGTACACTAATATAACCTGACAAAGTTATTGTGAATCTATCCAACAGAAAATGAATTCATATTCGTGACGAATTTGAACATAGAAAGTTCCAATGTTATAAGTAACACAGATAATTTTGTTTGATTTATAGACCCTTGGAAAACTTGGACAAGCTCACCAAAAGTCACTTTCCTTATTTTATGGTCCAGCTTTTCCACGTGATCTTCGTTAACAAGGTTCACCAAAAACTACGCTATTTTTTGTCGAGCTCTTCCATGCGGATTTTCCTTAACAAGGTTCACAAAAACTACTATCCTTATTTTATGGTCCAACTCTTCCATGTGGGTTACATACGTACATTGAACAAGCCTGAACAATCTTAATTACCTTGCTTTTATCACACTATACGAACAATTAAATAAGTAACTAGATATGTTTGTATAAAATGCAAAACTTACTAACTCGGTATTCTTATTAAGAATTTATTACACAAACTTTAACACATATAACTTCACTATTCATCAATATTTTAATGGTTCAAGATTTCAAAGTCAACTTAAATCATTCGAATTATCATTTCAGTAGGTGTTTCATTCTCTATTACACTCAATTCACTACGTGACACATATCAATTAGTAACATCATATCATACACATATCGATTAGTGAATATAATAAAATGCAAAATATAACACCAAATGTAACAGATGATCTCGTGGCCACTCAAATCCCATCCAAACACAACACTATTATTTTTTAATGTATAAGATTTTTTTTGTTTCCATCAGAATTGATGACGTCACTATACATGTGAACAGAATATAATGTGGCTCACATTCAGTGCGCTAACCTCCAAAATTAAATCATGCACCACCACTGTTTCAGGCTGCCACGTCTATATTTTATTCAATGTGGGGCCCACACTACTCTATATAATTGCGAACTGTTTGTTAATGCCCAAAACAGCTCCTTTCCATTATTGACAAACTAATTGGACTATAATTTTTATTGAGTTTTAATTAACTTATTATTTAATTAATAATACACTTTAAATAAATGTTTATTATCATTTACATTGACATGCTACGATTATGAATAAAGTACAATAATATGCAGTAGATTGAATTATTACTGAAAAAGAATTTATTGTTACAGTTTATTGGTAGAATAATTTAATTACATTAAATAAAGTGTTTAGAAGAAAAATACTACCCCCGTTTTCTTTTAGTTGTCATTATAGCTTATTGTTTTGTTCGTAAATATTTGTCATTCTAGTTCTTTTACCACTTTTTTTACAATATTAACCCTATAGTTATGAAAAATGTTAACAATATATAGAGATAATTAAAAAAATCAAGGAGTTTAAGGAAATTAATAGAGGGTTGATTTGTCAACTCCTTAAGTCCCTTAATTTTCATACAAAAGTTAGAATGACAACTAAAAAAAACGAAGGTAGTACCTTATTATTATTTTTACTTCGGATATTGATGATAAAGAGCTGGAATTAGCATATAAATAATAATAATAATGATGGAAATAATAATATGATTTGGTCAAAATCCATTTATTTTTAGAAATACTCGGAAACATAAAAAGATATGGAATAAAATTTATTTTCTATTATCAAAATATCAAATTAACTATTTACCATAATGAAAGTGCCTAATACATATTTTGATTAGTAAACTAAATCTAAAATTAAAATTATAACCAAACACTGTAACAAATTATTTCATATCGTATAAGCTCGATCATCATATTATAATTAATCACTACAACAATATTATTTTTGAAATAAGATTTAACCTAATATAATTACGCAATATAGTTACTCTTTGATAAGTACAATGTTCTAAAAGTCGCTAGGCGCTAGTTAGGCGGTGGACTGAGGCCTAGCGATTAATCGGGGTCTGGGCGGGACTAATCGGGACATAGTCGTAGTTAGGCGGGGAGGAATCGGACAATAAACGTAGGCGGTCAATGAGAGCCTAGCGCCTAGACGGGGATTAATCGGAGCTAATCGGGGATTTTTAGAACAGAGGATAAGTACAATCTATCGAATCGGATATACATGTTAACACCCATTTATGCTAGTAGACTAAATCTAAAATCTTAATAGTATTATAATTAAGGTATAATTAAAGAATATATGCTAATTTATAAACAATAACAAATTAAGTATATCCTAATTATTAAAATAAGCTATGAGATTATATTCTTATCTCCATTATTTAATAATTTACATTTTTTTCTTGCATAATTATTTTTTAATAAGAAAAGAAAAAAGTAAAGTAAATAATTCGGATCCAAACACTGCCAAAAGCCACTTACACCAGCAGTAACTGATCCCTACTCTCTCTCCTCTCTTTCTCTCTCTAGATTTTCTTCTCTCTCTGCAAATCTAGAAAAGAAAATTATGTAAAGCAAACTTCTGTGCAGACACAAGGCAGGATTTGCCAGATTAGGTTTCAAATCCCCTGTGTGAATGTACACAACACAAATATATATGTTAATATATAAAGAAATTCTCTCACACACAGTGTCAGGTGATTAATTCTTCTAAACAAGCTTGATTTCTACTTTTTGCTTCAGGTACATCATTTATGCTTTGATTTATTATCGGATTAACTATTTCTGCATATAGAAGTGTAATTTGTATGCTAAGTACTTCTGCTTTTATGTCTGATGTGCGTGTGTGTGTGTATGTGAAATATTGGATCTCGAAGCTGATTTTGGATTTTTGATGTTCATACAGAATAAATGATTTTAGGCCGTAGATGAATTTGAAGTGGATAATTGGTTGAATTTCGGAGGATAATTTTGTTCCGGTTGAGAAATTGTTTTTCTCTAGAAATTTCTAGAAGGAATTAGAAGATGGTGATGGAGGAGGAAAGAGGTGTTAAGGTGGAGGAAGATGAAGATGAATTCAGAAGCTGTTGTGAGGATGAGGATGAATTGAAGCAGAGGGAGAAATTGGATGAGTTTTCTTCGGTGAAAATGTTTTTTAAGGGCGTTTCTGTTGCTTGTCCTGGTTCTCGGATTTCTGGAGTTGGCGTGGTGATGGAGACGCCGGGCGGTGGTTCTCCGATTCAGGTTCAGAAATTGCTCGATTTCTATGTCGAAGAATTGGTGGCGGATTATTTGGCTTTGATGGATGGTCTCTCTGTGGCTATACAGAATGATGTGAGGCGCGTTTTCGCCTTCACTGATTCTGAAATCTTGCATGATCAGGTAGAAATTTCTGAATTCGTGTTTGTTCTTGTTGATTTTGTTGCTGAATTTGTGATCTTGCTGTTGTGTTCTTAGAAGGTGTTTATCTATGGGTTATTTCCAAACATGTTATGAGCTCAAGTATCGTATAAGTTGTTTCAAGAGTTTATAAGCTAATAAAGTGTGTGGATAATGGAACTTGTAAGTTTGTGATTGAATAACGGGATTTAGCAATATTTGGTGATGAATTTGAAATCTATCATCAAAAGTATATTCTGATTAATGCGTGTAGTGTGTAGTTTGAGTGGTGTATATGTAGTTTGTGTGAAGTGTGTGAATTGTCTGTAGTGCGCGTGATGGAAATGTGCATAATGTGTGTGAAATGAGTGAAGTGCATGTATGTGTAATTGGTGTGTGTTTGACTTAAACATGCTAAATTACTGAAGCAGAAACATGCAAACACTATATTTCTATTTCTGTTTAATATAAGCAGAAGTTTGCTTTAAACAAGCAAATGCAAACACAACCTTATTCTTTTTGGAGTTTATAAGTTCTAAGAGCTTATTATTGTACTTTTTATAAGTTGTTTAACACTTCGTTTTGCCACACACATTTTAGGAGCTTATAAACTTAGACGAACACCCTTTACTCTTGCATTTATGTGTATGTTGTTCCCCTTATCTTTTTATTGTTCAAATTAATGCTAAATCCGTTACTGTTTTTCTTTCAGATTATCCATGATAAGGCTATTGAAAATCCTCTTCTACTTGCACTGAGCCAAAGAATCCTTGAGCAAGCCAGTAATCTTGACACATTCGTCCTAAAAATCGTCCCTTCTACTGTGTTAGAAGAGGCGTTACGTCTAGCTCAAGTAGCCGTTGGCATAGTTTCGTCCCATACTGAAAAAGACGAATCGACTGAGTGCTGCTCAATCTGTTGCGAGGAGAAACTCTCATCAATGATGCTCACAATCAAATGCTCCCACAAATTCTGTTCACATTGTATGAAAACTTACGTCGAAGGAAAAATACAGTCGACTCAGGTGCCCATCAGATGCCCACAACTGAAATGCAAGTATTGCATTTCACCAGAGGAATGTAAATCGTTTCTTCCGGTTACTTCTTACGAGTCTCTAGGGAGAGCTCTTACAGAAGCTAATGTCTTAAACTCGAACAAAATATATTGCCCGTATTCTAATTGCTCGGTGCTGCTTGATCCGCACGAGTGCTTGTCTACTAGGGCAAGCTCGTCGAGTCAATCGGAGAACAGCTGTGTGGAGTGTCCTGTTTGCCGGAAATTCATATGCGTTGATTGTGAGGTCCCGTGGCATTCTTCGATGACGTGTGATGAGTATCAGAATCTTCCGGTGGAGGAGAGAGATGCCTCCGATTTAACGTTGCATCGGCTGGCGCAGAATAAGAGGTGGCGACGTTGCCAGCAGTGCCGCAGGATGATTGAGCTTTCACATGGCTGCTACCACATGACATGCTGGTAAGCTAGTTTCTTTTTGTACCACATTATTGACATTCTTTTTGGTTGTTTTCTTGCATTATTGATTCATATTAAAATCAAATAGTGAAATGATTCATAATTGTCATTTCAGGGTTTCATCTCGTTCCATCTTAATTGTCGTTTTAGGTTATGAAGAATTATTAATGTCTTTCTATTTCCGACTTTACCCCGTCTAGACTGTTGTAGTAGTTAAAATCTAGATTAGATTTTCTATTCCAAATTGCTCTCCATCTCGTATTATGAGTTCCCACCACACGCCACGTTTTCAGTGACATCATTAATTAACAGATGGTACGTGTTAAAAGTAATGAAATATCAGATGGAACGCAATCTGGAATAGGGTCCATCTAATTAAAATCTTCTCTAGTCGAGTATTATGGGAAAAGAGTAATCTAGTCATTTTACATATCTATTATTTACTTTCTAAATCCTATGAAACAACCAAGGACGCAAATATTGCGGTATTTCGGTGATATTTTGCAGAAATATCGATTTTTTCATAAACGAAACGAAATTGCAGGTACAAGCTGTTTCTGTAAATATCTCGCCGATATTTTGGGGAAATATCGGTATTTCGGTTTTTATCAGACTTCAGTGTCTATGATGTACATTTTGTTGTAATAACGGGGTTCTGTTACACTACAGGTGTGGCCACGAGTTCTGTTACTCTTGTGGTGCTGAATACCAAGACGGGCAGCAGGCATGCCAATGCGCGTTTTGGGACGACGATTATTCCGAAGAAACAGAACCATACCCTACCCAACAGCTCGAACAATGGGCATGGGACTCGTTTGATTCACTCCCAATGGACTCATATTCCGACCAAGAGAGATCACAGCTGGCCCTGATCCAGAGGTTCCTTGCTGGAGGATTTGGTCTGAACGACCACAGTCCGTACCAATCTCCACCGCGCTGTACAGACTCGTATGCTGATGCGATGAAGGATCTGCACCAGCTGCCGTGGCTCGAAAGGTTTGTCTCAGTTATAAGTGACAATTATTATGAAGAGTATATACAATGACTCTTAGAGGTATAGGAGGTAAGAGCATCTCACTCTCATTCTCCGCGTATTGTTTTAGTCGAGTGCTCGTAATTTTTCGAGCGCGTGTTTGGATCAGGATGGATTTCGTGTTGTTGAAGGTTGATGAACAGGTATTAGAGAGAAAGAGGAAACAAAATGTGATTAAGAAACATATTATTGATATCAAAAGCAAGAAAGCAAAAAGATTTCACTATTATGGTGTTGAATTGTGCGTGTTTGTTTTTCTTATAATATTATGCTTTGTGCATCTTCTGGGGGAAATTTCCAATTTGCAAATGGATTCCCGATATTTTATGCGGGCTGGGCCGTAGGAATTAGAGCCTGAAGTATTATCGGTCCCACCCAAGCCCAACTCAATGTTCGACCCGAAAATTTTAAGAATGTTTTGTGGGAAGCCTTATTGAATTTCGACTTGGCTTGACCCGACATATAACATTGGCCCGGTGGGCCTGGCCGTGGCAAACTGCTAGAATTGCTAGCCCAAGCCCACTTGCTCTTTTAGTCCACAGAAGGCCCATAATAAGCGTTTCATATTCTTACTATTGGGCCTTTTATTGAAATCTTCATATTTAATATGAACTTGGTATTTTTGAATCAAATTAGTAGAAACTCAAATCTAATATATACTCCCTCCGTCTCGGGTTAACCTGCTTAGGTTGATCGAGCACGGAGGTTAAGAAAAAACAAATTTTATGGAATTTTTTATTTTTTTAAAGGTGAAGATTGAGAATGGAGATTTTGAGGGTGGAAATTGTGAGAGAAATTTATCATTTATAGGTCTGACAGGTTAATGTGGGACAAACCAAAATGGTAAGTAGGCAGGTTAAGTTGGGACGGAGGTAGTATATAATATATATACATATACATATACTACTATTATAAAAATGTAAATAGGTTCTTACAAATTTTGAGTTGTCTATTATATATTTAATGTATTTTATTTTTTAGATTGATTTAGTAATCGTATTTCTACTTTGTATTGTTGGTACAATCATTTTACAATTCAAATTCATCCACTAAGTTATGGGATTTTCTTTTCCATTTCGTATGATATTTAATTCACTTAATAACATAAAAGGATATAATAAAAAGAAAATTAAAAGAGATTGAAATTCTAGTGACCTAAGTATCTAACCAAGTGGAAAGTTCACCAAATAAAGCTATATCGAATGCACCATTTTCAGCGTGGAGACTGGCGGTAATTCGGGTCATCGGTCGAGCTCAGGTTTAGTATCGAGTCGATTCAGTTATATATTTAAAATGATTAGAAACAATTATTATATTTTGAAAAAAAAAGTTTGATTTCGGATCAAAATTGGGTCCATTGATTCGTATCGGATTGATTACAAATTTTCCTCAATAAGTACGTGCCGAGTTAGGATCCACCGAATTGGGCAAGGGATTGCCAAGCAACAATCTCTGCTTGAATTTTCGTTAGTTGACATTGCGTATATTATATCTCTTGATGCAACATGGAAATGATTCCAACACTGTCAAACACGAAGATTTACTGGAATATCCTATTTTATTCACATGAAGCAATATTATTTCATTGATTAATGACCTAACGAAGCATAAGAAAGAATTCGAAATATTTCTTGTTTAGAAATGAGAGGAAAAGAAGTCAAAATGACGAAAACGAAAAATGTACGCGAAGATAGGAGCTGGAAGACCCGACGCGCAGAGCGTCGGGAGCTATACCGCACTCAATATCGCCGTCTGTATTGGTATAAGCAAATACATGCAAATCCAACTCGAAATTAGAGATGAAAAAATTTGTCTGATACGATTTTTGTGATAGGTTGTGCGTGTAAATCCTGACCCAGAATTATTTTGGACTAATAGGTATGATATGATGGATTAAAAATTCGACGAGTTGAGAAAAAAAAACGTAGTATTTTAGGGATCTAGTCAGTGCTGGCTCATTTTAAATCTGATAAAATTTTAAGACGGTCTGACTCAATTCGATAAAGAATGTTGGCCCAATAAATTGAAATAGGTCAGACCTGATCGAATCGTCCTAATTACTACCTGCACTTAAAATAGAACATTTAGATCAAATTCAAATTAGAATACCTACTCGTGGGGACTTGTAAGTGAATTATAACTCTTGAACTAGAAATATTATATCGTATATTAATAAATTGGGAATAGGAAACAAAAACATCACGCAATAATATATTTTTTGTTTATGGTTAACCCAAATGTATTAAAGAAGAGCCCAATCTATTTTTCACATATTTTTATGAATTTATTACATCAGTTAACAATACTCTTTTCGTATAGTTAACGTTTTATTTACCTCAACCACAAATACTATTTTCGTCGTTTTATTTACTCCAACTAATAATACTTTAACACTTCAAAGCCTTAAACAAACACACATAATTCAGACCCACTATATAAGCTTCAATGTCCCTATATGGTCGAAATCTATGCTACCCGACTACCCAATAGGGTAGCAGATTGGATCTTCTGCTACATATAATGTTACATCTTGTGCTGCAGTTATATAATAATATAACAAACAGACATATATACACGATGACATCATCAATACATCACAAATGTAAATATCTACTATATATATAATTGTAGTAGGAAATGTAGCACTATATGTAGTAGAATCTCTCAAATCGTTGGGTAGTATCAGATTGAGTGTTTCAATCGTCCATTCAATTGAGATTAAATTAGAATTAGTTATTGATCTCAGTTTACTTTCTAAGTGATCGTTTGAATCATTTAATCGGACATTACCTCACTTAAGATCCTTTCCCACATTATTCAACTGGATATCATAGAATTAACCCTCTGAGATCATCTGTTACATTTTGATGTTATATCTTGTGTTTTACTCATTCAATAACCGACACGTGTATGGTATGATGTCACAAATTAATATGTCATCACCTAGTGAATTGAGTGTAATAGAGGGTGAAACACCTACTGTAACAGGGAATCCGAATTGAGAAGTAACCTGTATAAAACAATTCGGATCCTCTGTTAAACTCAACGTGACACATATTAATTTATGTGTCGATTAGTGAATATGATAAAATACAAAATGTAACACCAAAATGTAATAGGTGATCTCATTGAGTATAAAATGTTACATTCCCCTTAAAATCGATCTTCTTATTATTGCCTTTTTTGGAATCATTCGATCATTCTCGAACGTCCTAGTTTCTCCATTTATGTCGTACCATTTTTACCCCTAATTTTTCCTCTCACTCTAACTACCTTCCTCTTCAGTCTTCCTCCCTTGCTTGCTACGTAAGAGCCCTTTCTCGTCATTTCACAATTCCAAACTTTCCTATTTAAGTCCACTCACAGGCGAGGCCATAATCCCTGCATTACGTACTTTTTGCATTGCGATCTTTTCTGCAACAATGGACAGTGGCAGAAACAACACTTCTGGACGCCGTGGACGTGGCCGGGGCAATAACAGTGGTCGCGGCAGCGATGGCCAAAATCAAGGTCGCGGTAGAGGAAGGGCGGGCGATGGCCAATATCAACCTAGTCAAGGTGGCGGTACAGCGCAACGAGGCCGTGGTCGCGGCGGCGATGGCCAAATTCAACCTAATCAAGCTGGCGGCAGAGGTCGGGCGGCGCAGCAGCAGTCAGTTCCGCCACCTCAGCCGCAACAATTTCCTAGCCATCCTCCGATGCAGTCAGTTCCGCCACTTCAGCCGGAACAATGGCCTAGCCTTACTTCGGCGCGGTCAGTTCCGGCTCAGCAGCAGCAATTGCCTAGCCGTCCTCCGATGCTGTCAGTTCCGTCGCCTCAGCAGCAGCAAATGCCTAGCCGTCCTCCGATGCAGCCAGTTCCGTCGCCTCAGCAGCAGCAATTGCCTAGCCGTCCTCCGATGCAATCAGTTCTGTCGCCTCAGCAGCAGCAATTGCCTAGCCGTCCTCCGATGCTGTCAGTTCCGCCACCTCAGCCGCAGCAATGGCCTAGCCGTCCTCCGATGCTGTCAGTTCCGTCGCCTCAGCAGCAGCAATTGCCTAGCCGTCCTCCGATGCTGTCAGTTCCGTCGCCTCAGCAGCAGCAATCGCCTAGCCGTCCTCCGATGCAGTCAGTTCCGTCGCCTCAGCAGCCGCAATCGCCGCATTCCCCGGTGCAGTCAGTTCCGCCGCGGCCTCTTACACCAGCCCAGACGCCTGCCGGTGGTGTCGTCTCATGGGCGGCAATAACCGCTGGTGGAAAATCCTCCGGCTCAGGGGCTCAGACTCCTACTCAGTCGGCCCCATCTTCTTCGACTAAACCTGTTCTAGCTCTAAATCCTCGTCGACTATCTGGTATTTATACTTCATACGTTCGGATTCAATTTTTTGTATGAATTTATTCAGTTTTTCCATGATCTGTTCATGTAAATAGTTGTCTAGTGTTATACTTTCTGATTCACTTTTTTGTGTATATCGATTCAATTTATTCCATGAATTTTTGCTTTTCTGCTCGTTCTGTTCGTGTAAATAGCTGTCAGTCTGTTATACTTTCTGATCCACTTTTTGTATTCCATTTTTTCAATGCATTTTTGCTTTTCTGCGTGTAAATAGTTGTCTAACTTGTTATACTTTCTGATTCAATTTTTTGTACATATTGATTCAATTTCTTCCATGATTTTTTGCTTTTCTGCTCATTCTGTTCATGTAAATAGTTGGCTAGTTTGTTATACTTTCTGATTCAAAATTTTCCATGAATTTTTGCTTTTCTGCTCGTTCTGTTTGTGTAAATAGTTGTCTAGGTTGTTATACTTTCTGATTCAATTTTTTTGATAATTTTTGCTTTTCTGCTCGTTCTTTTCGTGTTTTGTCTAGTTTGTTATACTTTTTGATTCAATATTTTGTATGTATTGATTCAGCTTTTTCTGATTTTCCGCTCGTTCTGTTCATGCAAATAGTTGTCTAGTTTGTTATACTTTCTGACTCAATATTTTGTATAATTGATTAAATATTTTCTATGATTTTTTGCTTTTCTGCTCGTTCTATACGTGTAAATAGTTGTCTAATTTGTTACACTTTCTCATTCAAGATTGTGCATGAATTGATTCAATTTTGTCTATGAGTTTCTGCTTTCTGCTCGTTTTGCTCGTTAGTTGTTTAGTTTGTTGGTATTTATACGTTCTGATTCAGTTTTCCTATGAATTTTTGCTTTTCTGCTCCTTCTATTCATGTAAATAGTTGTCTAGTTTGTTATACTGTCTGATTCAATATTGTGTATGAATTGATTCAATTTTGTCTATGTATTTTGCTTTTCTGCTCGTTCTGTTCGTGTAAATAGTTGGATAGTTTTGTTGTGTTTGATTGAATATATCTCAATGTTAGTTTTCCTTGTTTTGTTCTATAGATTCTCTGTCATCTCTATCCATAAGCAAAGGGAAGCAGCCGATTCCGAGCCCCGACAAGGGTGGGAAACTGAACCAGCCGATTCGGAGACCTGACAAGGGTGGGGAAGTGGCCATTAGGTCCATCAAACTTGTTGTTAACCATTTTCTTCTAAAGTTCGACAAAGACAGAGTAATTACTCACTACAATGTCGATGTGAAGTTTAAACCTGCGGATGGTGGTGATCCTGTGGAGAAATCATTGAGGAAATCCGAAGCTCGACTCCTCAGGGACCTGTTTGTCTCCGGCTATAACATCCAGCTTTCGAATACTGCATACGATGGTGGAAAGAATATATTCAGTGCAATTCCTCTTCCAGAGGGAGAATTTGATGTTCAAATTCCTGAAGGTGAAGATATGAGGAGCGGAATATATGTTGTCAAGTTGAGAGCGGTCAATGATAGTTTGAAACTATCGACTCTGAACGATTACATTCAAGGAAACCTCCATCCAGTTCCTCGTGATGTATTACAAGGAATGGATTTAGTGATGAAGGAGAATCCAGTGAGCAAGAGTATCCCCGTTGGAGGGCGCTTTTTCTCATCTACAGGTGGACAAGACCTCCGTTATGGACTTGAAGCTGTGAGAGGGTATAATCAGAGCTTGAAGCCGACGTCCCAGGGTGTGTCGTTGTGCTTGGACTACTCGATTTTATCCTTCCGGAAGCAATTGTTTGTCATAGACTTTCTCAAGCAGCATATTGAAGGCTTTAAGGATGCAAACGACGTTACAGAATACAAACCTGACGTTCAGGAAGCGCTGAAGGGGTTGCTGGTGAACGTGACTCATCGTCCGACGAAACAGAAGTACACCGTTACAGGGTTAACGGACGAGAACTGCTGTGATTGTCACTTTGACTATGTTGATCCGAAAGGAGAGAATTCGCCACGAAAAAAGAGTCTTCTTGATTATTTCAGGGAGAAGTGGGGGAAGGAGGTGCTGCATCCGGATATTCCGTGTTTGGAGCTTGGGAGAAACCAGAAATCAAACAAAGTACCGATGGAATTTTGCAAGTTGGTCGCCGGGCAGAGGTTTCCGAAGGAGGGTTTGGAGAAGATTGATAAGGATGCTGCTTTGATCTTGAAGAAGATGACACTTGATAAGCCTTTGGACAGGAGGGGACACATAACTGCAATGGTGAAATCTCCGGATGGGCCTTCTGGGTAAGTGAGACTAATCTTTTTTTCTAAATAATTTATTTATTATTTTTATTTTATTGGATTAAAGGCCTTTTGGAAATGTTATTTGAATTGTTTATTTGATGATGAAGTTCCTATGAACCTTTGACAAATTGATGGTCCAATCTCCCTAGAGCTGTCGTTCAACGAACCTAAAAGGGTGTTTGGTTAAACTTATAAGATGTGGGGTGTTCTGCGTTTGCTTATGTGCGTGTAGAGTGTGAATTGTGTATGAAAGGCGTATATTGTGTCATATTTGATTGTGATTTATTAGATCTTAAGAAGTCAGAATTATGGTACTACTCTTTTTGAAGCTTAACATATTATTTTATATGACTTTTTAAGAGTTTTCTACATTTTATACGATGTTTTTAGGAGTTTATAAGTCTAGTCAAATATTCTTTAAGTATCTAACTTTCTCTTGTTTCGATTCTTGAAGGGACACTGCTAAGAATTTTGGATTCGAACTTGATGAGCACATGACGAAGATCACAGGCCGTGTTATTGGTGCTCCTGAGCTGAGAATCGGGCCCTCCGGTTCTGTAAAAGTGGACCATAAAGAGTGCAAGTGGAGTCTCCATAAAAAATCCTTTGTTGAAAGCAAATCGCTCGACAGATGGGCCTTGATTGACTTCACCAATGGCAGACTGAAGGATACATTTGTAAGAAGTTTGATTGAGCGGTGCTGGAGATTGGGTATTGAAATGGAGCAGCCTCTCGTGTGTGAACCTTCTGAAGGGCACCATCTGTCGTCTGTAAAGAAGCTCCAGAGGCTTCTAAATAAGATTGTGGAGAAAGCAGGTAGGATTAAGAAAGAGAAGCTACAAATGATCGTGTGCGTGATGGCGCAAAAAAAAGAGTCGGGGTACAAGGCTCTGAAGTGGGTTTCAGAGACAAAGATTGGTGTGGTGACACAATGTTGTTGGTTGACTCAGGCGAATCAGGATCAGAATAAGGGGCAGGATCAGTATCTTGCTAATCTTTGTCTTAAGATCAACGCGAAGCTCGGTGGTAACAACTTTGAAGTAAAAGGGAAGCTGCTCAATTTTCCAGATCACGTGATGTTTATCGGTGCTGATGTGAACCATCCGGCGCCTACGAACAAATCATGCCCGTCTATAGCTGCTGTTGTTGGATCGGTTAACTGGCCAGCTGCGAACCGGTATGCTGCACGAGTGAGACCTCAGACCCACCGTTGTGAAAAGATCAACGATTTTGGAGAAATGTGTTTGGATTTGATCAATACTTACAAGGAGCTTAACAACGTTAAGCCAAAACGGATCATTGTGTTTCGCGATGGTGTTAGTGAGGGGCAGTTTGATATGGTGTTAGGACAGGAGTTGGTTGATCTGAAAAGAGCTATTGACACTGACGATTATCAGCCGCGAATCACTGTGATAGTTGCTCAAAAACGGCACCAGACCCGGCTTTTTGTTGAAAACAAGAACGACGGGGGGCAATCTGGTAACGTGCCACCTGGAACAGTAGTGGATACGAAAATCGTGCATCCACAGGATTTCGACTTCTATCTATGCAGCCATTACGGCGGTATAGGGACGAGCAAGCCAACTCACTACTACGTTCTTTGGGATGAGAACAATTTCTCCTCTGATCAGTTGCAGAAACTCATATACGAGATGTGCTTCACTTTCGTGCGATGCACGAAGCCTGTGTCACTTGTTCCGCCAGTGTACTATGCTGATCTGGTTGCTTATCGAGGACGTATGTTTCAGGAGGCGATAATGGAGAATGACCCGTCTGAGGGAGCCTCATTTGATCAAACGTCCTACACCCTGCATCATGATTTGCAGAATACCATGTTCTTCGTGTAGAGTGAGTACTCAAGATTACCCTAGGGTGGCCATGTCCATCCTCGTTTTCGCGTGCTGAGTTTTGTGCGTGAATCTAATGGGGTTTTGCCTCTTGTTTTCAAGAGCTAGCTTATGGTTCTTAAAAGATGTGGCACACCCTTGTTTTATTAGCTTTTGGAGTCGTAGTCGAGTCTGAGTCGTGTCTATATTCGCACTTATCGTCACTTTTTCTTTCTATCGGAGTCTGTAGTCGTGTTTTCGTTGTTGAGTCGGAGTCAGGTTGATTTTAGCAATTAACCGTTGCATCTATGTTGAAGATGGACTGTTTAAAGACCTATTTCTCTGTTCAAATGTTTCAGCATGTTTTCTAAGGACTGCAAATTTATAGTGGTGGTAATTCGGACGGTACGATTTATGTTGAAGATGGTCGATTTTGTCACCCAGTTAAGGCTTCTTAGTATGGGTTTACTGGTGATTTCTTTTCAGATTTCTCAGCTTCATTTTGTTCCTCATTTTTTATGTTGAAAAATATAAAAAATATTATGTAAACTAAATAATTGGTTGATTTAGCCTGAACATTAAAAATAGAAAATGGAAATAAATAAAAAATTAATAATAATAATATTGTCTCATAAGTCACAACTAAAGATACAACCAGAACTCTCCAAACGAATACAAATAAAGGTAGTAAATTGGTTCGACATTTTAGATGAGTCGAGTCATAATAACTAACTCAGAATATTATTAGGCTCGATAAATTCAATTTAATGGGTAAAAAACTCGACACATGCTTAATTTATAAAATATTTGTATATAATAAGTAGAGCTAACAAAATCGACTCGGATTGATGGACCGACTCAGCTCGTCCGATACTTTAGATGAGCTGGGCCATAAGAATGTAAGTCGAAGTATCATTGAGCCCATAAAACTCAAACTGAGGGGATCCGGGGCCTCACATTTTAGTACATTTAAGGGAAATAAGTCGGATTAGACTCGATAATTTTTTGTCTGATGAAATATTGAATCATTCAATTGAACAGATGATGTTCGTCTAATTAGACTCGAACGTCCGAATTATTACCTCTAATTATAGAAATGGTCTGAATTAGGCTGAACTTATAATTTTAGACCCTATGTAATTTTGGGCTGAATCGATCCAACCCGATATATAATATTGCCCTCCGGCCAATTACCACCTTTAAATACAAAAATAGTTAATTTTCTGTCAGATGAATTTTCTTCTTTTTCTCCGCGGGAAAAAGACTTTCAGATGAACGTAAAAACCAGAAATTATGCGATTAACATACAAATGCATAAGAGGGATTTCAACACTTGTATCGCAAGATTATAATCGTTTTTCCTATACTGAGGAGGTGTTGGCGTCTCATCTTGCACGGATTTTAGAACAGAAAAACTCTTCTTCTTCTTCTTCTTCTCATTCTGTTCTTCGACAAATCCAGCAAATTCATGCGCAGGTTACTGTTAATGGCCTCATCAACATGGAGATGTTGGGGACAAAGATTTTGGGAATGTATACACTGTGTAACAACTATTTCGATGCGAAGAAATTATTCTGGCAGCTTCGATTGCGCTATGCTGCCCCTTGGAATTGGATGATTCGAGGGTTTACTCAGCTGGGTTGTTACGATTTAGGGATTTTGTTCTTCTTCAAAATGCTCTGTTTTGGTACTCGTCCTGATAAGTACACATTTCCGTACTTAATTAAAGCTTGTGGTGGTGTGAATGCTGTTGATTTGGTTAAATATGTACATGGAATGGTGAGAGATTTAGGGTTTGAGAAGGATGTGTATGTGGGTAGTGCGTTGGTGAAATTCTATGCTGAGAATGGTTGTTTGGAGAATGCAGGAGAGGTGTTTGATAAATTGTCTCATAGAGATGTTGTGTTGTGGAATGCGATGCTTAATGGGTACTTAAAGAGTGAAGGTTTGGAAGATAATGTGATTGGAATGTTTGAGGAAATGAGAAGAAGTGGAGTTGAGCCTAATGCTCTTACTTATACTTGTGTTCTTAGCTTGTGTGGGTCGAAATTAATGTCGGGTTTTGGTGCACAGATTCATGGTTTGGTGGTGAGGTGTGGGGTTGAGATGCATTCGCCGGTGGCTAACACGCTGGTTGCCATGTATGCGAAATGTAGGTGCCTGGTTGATGCTCGAAAGGTTTTTGATTGTGTAACCCAAGCTGAACTTGTCACGTGGAATGGTATAATAGGAGGGTGTGTGCAGAATGGGTTGATGAATGAGGGTTTGGATTTGTTTCGGAGAATGGTGTCTTCGGATGTAAAACCAGACGCGGTAACTTTTGCTAGTTTGCTCCCTGTAGTTCCTGAATTGGGCTGTCTTTACCACGGTAAAGAAATACACGGTTATATTGTTCGAAAAGGGGTGTTAGTCGACTTGTTCTTGAAGAATGCACTTATCGATATGTATTTCAAGTGTAGTGATGTGAGTGCAGCTTGCAATGTCTTCGAAGAGAGCTCTGCTGTAGATATCGTCATTTGCACTGCGATGATCTCAGGGTATGTTTTAAACGGGATGAATCTTGACGCGTTGGATATTTTCCGATGGTTGGTTAGCAAGAAAATGAGGCCCAACGCTGTAACATTTGCAAGCACTCTACCGGCTTGTGCTGGCTTGAACGCGCTAACGTTGGGTAAGGAGTTGCACGGTAACATAATCAAGAACCGGCTTGAACGCAGATGTCATCTTGGAAGTGCGTTAACTGACATGTATGCCAAATGTGGAAGATTAGATCTTAGTCATAAAGTTTTTACGAGGATGCTTGAACGAGATGCCGTGTGTTGGAACACAATCATCACGAATTGCAGCCAAAACGGCGAACCAGAACAGGCCGTGGATCTTTTCCGTCAGATGGGGTCCGCGGGAGCTAAGTACGATTGTGTCAGCTTATCTGCTGCTCTTTCTGCATCTGCAGATTTGTCTTCTCTTCATCATGGCAAAGAGATACATGGTTTCATGATGAGAACTGGGCTTGAAACGGATCCTTTCGTCAGTAGTGCCCTAATCGACATGTATGCTAAATGCGGGTACCTAAATCTGGCGCAGCGTGTTCTCAACGCAATGGAGTTGAAAACCGAAGTTTCTTGGAATAGTATAATTGCTGCTTATGGAAACCATGGTGATTTGAACCAATGCCTGGCCTTATTCGATGAAATGCAAAACGCGGGCTTTCAGCCCGACCACGTTACTTTTCTTGCCCTAATATCAGCTTGTGCCCACTCGGGTCAAGTCGAAGAGGGTAACCTCTACTTCAACCGAATGATCCAAAACTACAACATTTCTCCAAGAATGGAACACTACGCTTGCTTGATCGATATGTTTGCACGAAATGGTCGTTTAGGAGACGCTTTCCAAGTGCTCAACAAAATGCCGTTTACTCCAGATGCTGGAATCTGGGGAACACTATTGGGCGCTTGCCGGATTCATGGCAATGTTGAGCTTGCTGAGGTGGCTTCTGAGCATCTGTTCCGCTTGGACCCACAGAACTCGGGTTACTATGTTTTGCTGTCGAACTTGCACGCTGATTCGGGGACATGGGTAAGAGTCGACCAGATTCGTAGCGTTATGAAGGAAAGAGGAGTGCAAAAGATTCCGGGTTATAGCTGGATTGAAGTTAAAAATCATAATCATGTATTTGTGGCTGCTGATAAAAATCACCCACAGTGTTCTCAGATTTATCAGTTGCTTAATAATCTGCTTGTGGAGCTCCAGGATGAAGAGCACACTGTTGATGCAGAAGCCTGTTGTGCATGATTTTCCGTATCGTCGTATTCTCGGTTGCAAAAATTCCCAACTCGCCGCTGTCTTGACGCTAGATTTTTCCCGATTCCTCCTTGCATTATCATGGCTATACTCTGCTCGCCCAGTCTCAGGTCCCACTAGGCGCTATGCTCTAGTTTATCGCTCGACTAGCGTCTAACCACTTTACAACATTGATCATATTGTGCAGCATATTATAGGCATTGGGTTTTTAGTTAATTGGGATAGTAGAGGTGGTTGTGATTTGCCTGCTGAAATTGACACAATTTTGACTGGGTGTAAAAGTTGAGGGGATGTTTGGTTATATTTTCATAGGTATTTTTTTATTTTTTATTATGCTATACACATAAATTATGTTTGTTTTATCATTTTTATCTATATATTTTTACCAAATTAATCATTATATCTAAATAAAATATTTATTGTGTCTTATCACTATCAATTCATCTAATGCAATACAATACATTTCAATCTTAATTATACCGCTACCAATCAATCTTATATAATAAAATAAATTTCAATCATCATCGTTTAGTGGGACCCATTATTTGCTACTATTTTAATAAAATATCATTATTCAACTATATTATTCAATAATTAATCACATCTATTAAAACACCAATCACATTTATCAAATTATATCAAATAAATCTCGTAAACAACGTTAAAAACACTGAAAAAATGAAAATTGAAAATGAAAACATAACCAAAAATCCCAAAGTAGTTTGTCAATTCTTGATTTTCTCAGGTTTACATAGTGCTTTTCTTTAGGGTACAATTGTCCCTCCTAATTTCAGCAATCATATTTGGGTCATGTCTCTAAATAAGCTTCTAATATTATGTTGAGCTTCGTTAAATATCAATAGAATCGACCTTGGACGAGTTTTAATCGAGCCGTACAAGGTCGAGCGAGAGATAGTTTGACATTTTCACACTTATTTTAACAGTTTTAGCATACCAAGCTCAACTTCGAGGTGAGCTTTAAATTTCATCAAAGCACAGTTCAAACGAGCTTTTAATGAATGATCTCGAATTGAGTATCCAACCGGAACTGTAATGTACCGTAGAAATTGTGAAATACCACTTTTACCCATTAGTTCATGCCAAAATTCCAATCTATTCTCTTACATTCAGCAAAAACTCTATAAATTTTGCTAAACTATATCCATCTGATGCTTACTGAGGTGGTAAGCCAATAAATAGCATTCACTCATCCCCTCATCATCTTCTTCAGTCTCCACTTTTGTTCAAAACAACAGCAAGGTCTCGAAGCTCCTCGAACGCGTGCATCGTCTCAGCGTCGAATCCTCCAGCAAACTGCACATAATTCAGACAGGAAACCGTTCAGAAACTAACCTTGAGTACTGTAATAAGTCTGTAATTGATTAGAAAAGAAACCTGATGGATTCTGAAAGCAAATCTAACTCCTTGGAGTAACATATAATCCAAAGAAGTATCTTTCTCCGATGTCCCTTTCGACTGAAGCTCCATTGCCACTCTCTTCATGTACATCTTAGCCAGTTTCACTGACCCCAACTTTATCTGAAATCAGGACATGTTACTTACTTGCCGAGATCAAGAGAGCTGTCAAGTAGGATTTAAGAGTCGAGATAGCATTTTCACGATCAAGACATAGTTTCGTCATCCAAATCGAGAGCAATAAGCTAGCAATCTTTCTCCGAACAATCGTATGTTATACTATTCTAGTCTTGACGACGGGTTCATTTGATAGATCAGATGTTATTAATGATATTGATCTGATTCAGACGAAATATTTATCATCTCTAGGGGATTAAATCCCGGGTTATTGCGAGGTAAAAAAACGATTTCTTGCATTCATTGCTACTGCCACTATTCATTCTAGTTCCTACCCACTTTCTACTTATCATTTACGTAAAAAACAGTCAGTTGGATTTTCAAATTCATTTGAACGAAACTTTCCTTCTAAATTCTTGTAAAAAATTGATGACTTAAGTGAAAAGATTTCCAATTTCACGTCTTAACTTAAATGAAACAAGCGCTCTATAATCAATCGGAGGTTTTCTAAGAGATAGATAGTACGGTAGAAAGAGGAAACGTGAATTCATCCGCGAAAAGAAACCGAAAAACCATAACTTGAACCAACCTTGCTTAATATTCCCATGTCCAGCATCCAATCTGTGGGGATATGGAATTCCCTACAGTTTCTCATCAAGGAATCTCTCGTTCGCAGTATATCGTGCACTGTACGTTCCATCCTGCAAAAAAACAAGACCATTCACATAACAATCTAAAACCGAATTCATAACTCGAATGATGAGAGGCTTTCTACCTCTCGGATAAAGCTGCCATTTTCTTCAACGCAATGTCGCATGGCAAACGAGGATCATCTTTGTAGGTCGAAACTTCTTGCTCCAGCTTCTTTAAATCTCCATACCCGAATGCTGCCTCTCTTAACGTATCGGCCTTCTTTTCCGGCCACTCGAAATGCTTCAGAACCGCCCTTTCGTCCACCTGCAATAAACACGAAGAAAATTGTCGGGATGTGTCATGATTTGGTTGGCTAGAATTTGAGTCAAGATATATTTAAAGAACATTTTGCTTTCTTTGATGGTTCTGGTGAGATTTTACAATGAATTCAGTAACTGACATAATATCAGGACGGAAATTTCGCAAAATTTCAATTTTTTCAGCACCTCGAAAGGAAATTGACGGGTGCAATATTTCACTGAAATTTCAGAGAAATAGTGACAGAAACATATTGTACTGTCAATCTTGTTTCAAGATGCTGAAAAAATCGAAATTATGGTGAAATTTTGCCGAATTTTATCGAAATTTTCATATTTAGTGCATTTTATAGTATTTTTAATAAAGATTACCAAAATTTCCACTGAAATCGAAATATTCTACCTAAACTGAAGTTTTCATCCTTCCATAATACAAAATAAAGCAGCAAAACAACTGAGAAGTTGGCCGAATCAGAATTACTGTCAAAGAGTTTCGTTTTCATGATTGGAATGGAACGCAAATGGAACGGAATGAGTAACTATATTTGGGAGAGATTTTTCACGGTGAATTCAATATTCGAGGGGAAGAAACTTACAAGAAAGCACAGTTCATCATCAAGCCACTTCACGAATGCAACGACGTCGTCTATGTTCTGGTAAGCTGCATTTTTCACCTCTCGTATAAGGGAATTCACGAATTCGCCTTGTGTCTCAACGTCTGCCTTTATCTGCTCACAGAGACGTGATTTAGAAGTGAATAAAATCATATGAATTAAACTATAATTCGTGTTGATAACTTAATAACACACTCACTGCTAGCAAGTGAGATGATCGGTTCTCGATTTCACCGATCATGCTGCTACGAACATTTGCAACGTCGGATGCATCCGTAGTAGTGCTCCCTGAGTTCAAACAGTCCTTTCTAGACTCCCTCTTCATGAGTGAGTGATAGAATTCCACAACTTGTGGAGCCCGCTGCACGACTCCTGTCGTCATCCTAGCAGTTGATTTTGGAGGAGGGGGCGGAGGCGGGGGTGGTGGAGGTACGGCCGGGACGAAAGTTGGAGCAGGATTCTCTTCTTTCAGACTAGAACATGAAGGCCTTGGAGGAGGATTAGGCACTCTTAACGCCCGTTTTTCGACATCCAACGAAGCAGTAACTTTACACACTTCCAAATCGTACTTCTGTGTAATCATCACATCCACCTGCTTATCGAGTTCCTTTGAACAGATAAAACTATCAGACTGCCGTTTCTTGTTAAGCACCGAATCTTCAAGACAGCAGTTCGTTCCACTAATCGAGTGCCTTCGTTGCAAATCGTCCCAACTACGATGCAAGTCTTCGTCGGTAATAGGCCATTTTTTGAACTTCTTGATCAGATATAGCCTCTTTGTGGCTGTATCATCAGAGTCTTCGTCAATGCTGAATGGTGAAAAGCATATCGATTCTCTTCTCCTGTCGGCAGAGTTCGGGCTTGAGGGGTTATCGGAAGTTGTCTTGGAACCGCGCAGCTCGTCTCGTAGACACGAATTCACCCATCTCAAGTACGCGAGCTCTTCGACTTCGTTCATTCGGCTCATTTGAAGACCTTCTACTTGCTTGCAGAGGTCTTCATTTGTATGCCTTAGCAATGAGGCCTCTGCTTTAATCTTGTCAAGAATGTCACTCTGCATATGAGCAATTAGGGGTGAAAATCTACTCGATACTCAATTCAAGATCGATCACTAAAAGCTCGTTTGAACTATGCTCGATCAAAGATATCAGACAAGCTTCAATATACTTTTATGCTTCATAAATCTAAATCTCGAACTCGATAAGTAAAAACTGTTAACACACGTGTAAAAATACAAACCACTCGAGTTCGAGTTGAATTCGACTCGATAAAAACTCGATTCGATTAATAATCAAACAAGTTCAAACATAATAATAAAAATTCGATACTATTTCAAACAAACTTGAAGAACAATATGTTCGGATTGACTCAACTGCCCTATAATCAATGTAACCAATTCAAAGTTTCGAATGCTACCGTAGAAAATCAATCAGGAGTAACACTTACGCCAGCGTAACACCGTATTTCGTAAAATGAAGTTCCTTTTATCATAAAAATGTTACTTTTAACGTAAATGATATTACTTTTATCATAAAAAACATTTAATTTCTGAAAAAAAATGTAGCTTTTTACCAATGCATGGAATTAGGGGATGAAAATTAGTTGTTCGAACTTGTTTGCAATAATATAAGCTTCTAATATTATATTCAAACTTTTTTATTATTAATCGAAAATCGAGCTTTATTCAAACTAAACATGAGTCGATTTCTACATTTTCTTAAACGTAAAAGTACAATGATTTTTCTAACCGAACATAGTTGAAACGAATTTATAATATACCTCAGATACTTTAGCTAATTGTGATTCCAATGAAGAAATCTTGCCAGAAAGATTCCTCTTATGAAGCTGCAACTCCATGTTCATCCTCCTCAACTCCACAACCTCCACGTCATCATCTTGTTTACCCATCACAGATGCCAAACTCACCAACTGTCCTGCAGGTAGAGTCGAAAATCAAATCAAACTATGCAATATTCGATTAAGATTGTTCGTTAAAAATTCGTCTGAACTGGGTTCGGTTATACATACTTTTACATTTGGCAAAAACTAAATCTTAACTTAAACTCGAACACGACAAGTTAAAAATGTTGTAATAATGTCAAATTACTTGAACTCGACTCGTAGTCAGCTCGATTAAAGTTCGATTCAATTAATAATCAAACAAGCTCAAACATAAAACTATAAGCTCGATAATATTTCAAACAAGTTTGAACAACATCACGAGCGGCTCAATTCGAGATCGTCCGTTAAAAGCTCGTTTGAGTTGTTTTCGATTAAAAGTTTCAAATAAGTTAGAACATATTTTTACGTTTGATAAAAGCTCGAACTCGACAAGTGAAAATTATTAAAACAAGTGAAAATCAAACGATTCGAGCTCAACTTATATTTAGCTCGATGAAGCTAATAATCAAACAAGCTCAAACATAATATTCAAGCTCGATAATATTTCAAAAAGTTGGGCAGCATTTCGTTAAACTCAACTCGACTCATTCACAGCTACCTGCGAGGTTCGATTTTTCCTTCTCGAGCGATTCGACTCTCTTGCGAAGACCTTCAATCTCACTCTCAAGCTCCAATTTCTTCGAATCTCTCCTATACGCATCCAATTCCGCCTGCAAATTCACCTCCCTATCCTTACATTCCTGCAACAAACTCCTCAAATGATCGATTTCCAGCAACAGGTTTTTACTCTGGCTATCAACTGTTTGCGGATGCACTTGCGCAGCTGTAATCGAGCACGAAAGATCGCCGATTAACGATCTCTTCGTCCTCGAATTCGACAGCAATGGCTGATTCTTCGCGATATCGGTGCTGTTGAGTGGTAACTTCTTAGCTTGCAAAACTCGGGTTTTGGTTTTCTTATCTGCGGCAGAAAAGTTCTTCACTATGTTAGAACCCCATGACGATTTCATTTTCGCCTTCGGATTCGGAGCTTGGTTTTGATCGGCGAATTTTGATGCTTTCACTCTCTTCTCCGATGAGTTTTCTTCTCTCATCGTGAATAGTGATCAATCGAAAATGGGGTTCCAGAATTGTTTCACGACAGTGTTTCCCGACAGGGCGGGTGAAATGGATTCAAATTTATGAAGCAGAAAGAAAGGGAGCTTTTGTATTTATTGCTGCAGTGCAGTGAGCAGTGCTGTGAACGAGTATAGTCGAGCTGAACTTACTATTATTATTCAAGTTTGTTTGAACTGTTATTGAGCTTCCGTTATTATATTTGAGCTTGTTAGATTATTAATTGAGTCGGGCTTAAACGAGCTTTGGTCAAACTGAATTAAACAAGCTTGAGTAATTTCATATTTTTATTTATCGAGCTTGAGTTTGGAACTGTAAATGGCTATGGTCCGGCCGAACTTACTATCATATTTCTATTATTATATTTGAGATTATTTTATTATTAATGTATTTGAGCTTGAACGAGCTTTTATCAATCAAACACGAGTTCGAGATTGAGTAGTTTGACAATTTTACACTTGTTTTCGAAGTCGAGTCGAGTTTTACGAGTAGTTTGACAGTTTTACACTTGTTTTCATATTTTTTATTAATCGAGCTCGAGCTCGAGCTTGAGCTTGTTTTCGAAGTGCGTTCTAACTTGTCTTATATTTTTAATCGAATATAGTTTAGTTGAGCTTCTGAATGAACAATATCTTCTATCAGTGAGCTAACTAGCAAGTTAACACCTATTAATAATCTACTAAATGCACGATACATAGATAAAAGTACGTTCAAATTTGTCGTCTATCCTTAGTCAAATATAAGCTAGAAGAACTTCTGAATAAACGATCTCTTCTGTTAGTGATCTAACTAGCAAGTTCACACATCGGTACCCTACTAAATGCACAATATATAAATAAAAAATAACTTTTTACATCTTTTTCTCAATATATCGTACATCCAATAGCGTGCAAACACTACCGATCCAATAGCGTGCAGACACTCCCGATAAGAATACGAAAGAATTTCCCGAATTCTCGAATAATAGTATAATAATGTTTTGAGCTTATTTTAAGGCACGGGAAAGAAAAGGGTTTGACGATGTTTCTGTTCTGTTGAGATTTTCTGAAACTCGATAAGAGTAAAAAGTGGTACTATGTCGCAGCAGCTTTTAGCTTTTTTCTGCTTTTCTTATTATTTGAATTTGAATTTTGAATCTTTCTTCAACCATGGGGGTTTGTGTATCAGCCGGACAAACCGGGTCATCATGACGTGCAAGAGCGGGGCCCGATTTAGTGCCGCTCCATGTGTGACAACACCAACGGTTGTATTTTAAGCTCGACCCGAGCTTTAATCGGGACGAACACGAGTAGAGTAGGAGTTGACATTTTTAAGCTAGTTTTTAACATTTTCTACTCACGAACACCAATTCAAGTTTAGATTTAGATTTTATCATTTGCAAAATATTGGTCGATATTTTTAATCAAGTATAGTTTAAACGAGTGTTTAACAAATAATTTCGAGTCGAGTATATTGATATAATTTTTGGTCCCATTTGTGACGGTTTAATTTAGAGTTAATTTTGGAGGTAGTTTAATGGATTTGGAATTAACTACGTTTTAAGTAGGAGTGGCAACGGGCGGGTTCGGGGCTGGTATTGAGCATCCTATCCCCATCCCGATCTCACATTTCAAATGCCATCCCCTCAAAATTCCCCACTTAGGAAATCTGGGTTGGGGATGGGGATTCCCCGTTCGGGGAATGGGTTCCCCGCGGGGAGTTGGGTGCCCCACATATTTTTTCTTTAGGTCAAAATTTCTTACTATTTTTTATACAATTTTATGATAAAATATTCATTTGTACTAACTTCAGAAATCTTTGAATTGAGTACTACTTACCATAAATAAATAACACGCACCTTATGTGTTATTTCAATTTATTTAAATATTGAAAATATGATGGGATTTTATACAAAAGTAATGAAGAACATAAAATTAATCCCTAAATAGGATACGAATTATACATATTACAAAATAAAAAATGCTAAAATAAATAATTAAGAATTAGGGTATGAAAAATTCCATTTTAATTAAGCAGGGAGGGGACGGGTACGGGGATGGGGTGGGGAACATTGATCCCATCCCCATACCATCTCCGCTCCCACTCCCGCTATCATCGGGGAATCCCCTACCCAATAACATCGAGTCCCAATGAGGATGGATCCCCACGGGGATTTTGCCACCCCTAGTTTTAAGTGGATTAGTTATACTTTCACTTATAATTTTTTATATGGCTCAGTTCGTCTAAAATGTCGGGCATGCTTTAACTCGATTATGTCATCTCTAGGTTGTACAAGGGATTATCATTTTTTATATGGTTCAGTTCGTCTAAAATGTCGAACATGCTTTGACTCAACTATGTCATCTCTAGGCTATACAAGGGACGACGTAATCATGAAATTTCAGCGATATTTTTGTCAAATTTTTTTATTTTTTAGTTATCAAAAGATATTAGAACTGTAATGTGGTTATGTGAATGTTTCATCGATATTTCAGTGAAATATTGGTAAATATCCATTTTCGGTTGATACAACACACATTTTGTTGTAATGTCAGTTAAATTTAATTTTTTTTTCGGTTAAATTTTGAGGAGTTGATGATGTGGTATATTGACGTTTATTTTGCTAATGTTGGACATTTTGGAGGCTTTCGTTCCATTTGAGCATCATAAGTCATCATTGACACTTATTAGTGGTAATGGTGCATGAAAAAACTGCATAATGTGCATCATATTGTGAGACTATCGATTATATTGTTTAATATTTATAAATTAGTTGTAAACACATCTTTTGTATTTAAGTTAGCGTAAAATATATTTCTAGATATTTAAGTTTCCAACATTTTTTCTAAAAGTGAACCAATTTTTTCACCGATACTGATGTTTCATATTTCCGCAAAATTAAAATATTGATATTTTTGTAAAAATCAGTATTTTTGTCCTTGAGTGCAGAGGTAGCAATTCGAACGGCTCGACTACATCGGGCACAACCTATTGAGCCAACACCCAAAATTTTATCAGCAAAAAACTATCGAGCTCATCGGGTTTTTAGCCCATTAGATTGGACTTTGTTGAGCCTATATTCATAGTTGTCAAAATCTCGAGTCAACTCTTACGATTCTACGAGTTTACGAGTTATTTCTCCCTAAACGAGTTAACTCGTGATAAAATCGAAATCTGATGAAATCAGAGTAAACTCTCGAGTTTGCTCATGCGATTTTACGAGTTTTACGATTTTACGATTTTGTGTATGAGTTTAACAATTTTATAACATACTGCTTTTTACTCTATTTTACCAATTAAAAAACATATAATATGAATTGTAGAATTTATACCAGTTTAAAATTGGGTGTTTAAAACTTTTCTAGATCAATTTATACTCAAAGAGAGCCAATTTGCTGAATTTTTTTTCTAATTATCAAGTTCTAAATTAAAATCTAAGCTTCATAAAAATATATCTTATATCTTTTATGTAGTAGTTAATTTCACTAAAGTTATTTGTTAATTTTCTCTTAAAATTAAAGTATCCATAATTACAATTTAAAAATGATTTACTAAATATATATATGAATCATGATGCCTAAAACATTTCTCCATATTGTATTTCTTTTCTCTTTGATTAAATGTGTATATAATATATGTATATTTTATAAGTAATATCTATTCAAAACTTGTTGTAATTAAAATATATTTAGAATAATTTAAATATATGGTTATTTTGTATAGATAGTAGAATCTTACGATTTTACGATTCGATTTTACGATCCGATTTTACTGACACACCACCGATTCTACTTAAAATCGCGAGTTTGACAACCTTGCCTATATTTCTATGCCCTAATCCATATAAAATGACGGGCGGTCCTCGCCAATTTTGCCAGTTCCAGGTGTAATTAGAGGTGACAATTCGGACAGTCCGACACGAACGGGATGGGCCCTTTGGGCCAACGCTATATTTCGGTACGGGCCGGACCAAGATTTGGTCGGGCCTAAAATTAGTCGGCCCGACCAAGGGTATTCTCCTATAATATACTAGATTATCGTGGTCTAGGGACCGTCGGCTTTTGGCCCATCGGACCAAATAGTACTTTGAGCCTACATTTTTATTGTCCGACCCATCTAAAATATTGGGCCTACTGGACTAGCTATACATAATACAAGGGCAAATAGGTAAAAGCATTGATGCGGACTCGTGTTAATTATACTACAAGCGTGTTCATATGTCCAGCAATTTTATAGCCATAATGCGACTCAACTGAAACTGCAAAATTTGTGGATTACTGATTAGAGTGACTGAAAAGCCTAATCATTTCGTCATCGATAAAAATATCTTGTCGCTCTTACACATATCAACACGAGCTTCAAATCCTTCCATGAATTTCGAGTAATGTATAGCATAAATCCTTGATGTATGTGGAATTGAAGAAATCGAGATGCTGGGAGGTTTATCCGTGCCTGAATCCGCTTCAGAAGTTGTTTCTCTGATAAATTATACTCACACTACATTATTTCCATGTAGGTTTCCGATTTTGCGGAGACCTAATTTTGTAACTGCACCGAGAAGGAAGAAGCAGAAACGAATTACAACAAGGAGCGGTTTGAGTGATGGCGGCGGCATTGTTGTTGATAAGGAGCTTGAGTTTAAGCCGTCGTTTGATGAGTATTTGAAGGCCTTGGAATCTGTTAAAATTGACAGGAGTATTAATGGTAATAGTAGCAATAGTTTTTCCCGTAGTGATAATATACCGAGGAAGAAGAAGTTTGTCAAAAAAGTTGCTCAAGGAGAGAGGAGGAGTGATGATGAGGAGATTGCTGTTAGAGAGAATTCAGTAAAGGGTGATTTTAGTAGGAAAAGTGTTTTTCCTCGAGAAGATTCTAGAAAAGGGGATTTTTATCGCAGGGAAATGGACATGGAAAAGTTTAATAAGAAACATTATACTGGAAAGAGAAGTGAGAGTAAAACATCAGATATGGAAAGGGATGCATTCAAGTTATTGGAATGTGATGATGATCTAATGGATAAAGGAAGAGTCACAAGGGCAGACATGGAAGAGAGAATTCAGAAGCTTGCTAAATGGTGAGTAATCAAGCTTGCATATGAGTATAATTATCTGGTTATACACTTTGCTGTATCAGTTTTTAACGGTTATAATATCGCGCTTGGATAGTTCGTTATTTGTTCATGCTGTAGCTAATTCTGAATCAGGATTCTGTGGTTTGTTGCATTAGGTACTATGTTTGCATTATGATTCGAATTACGATTATCTTGAGCTGCATAATTGAAATGGTGATATTCTTGAATATCTTATTTTGGCACACTTAAAACAACATGTGAAACTCGGGTCTTAAGAATTAAGCATGAGTACAAATTTGAACTTTCAATGATCACGTATGCTTGTAGGATACGGTACGAAGTATCTTTCAGACGTTCATATAGATCTCCATTTAGGGAAATTGTAAGTTCACTTAGTAGGTTTTTTATATTCTGCTGTGTTGGTTTCTTAATTCTTCAAGACTTGCACCATCATAAGGCCTCATGATGCACTTATGTGGTTTAAATATTGTTAAGTTGTGGAGAACATTGTCGAACAAGAATCAATTGTTCTACTCATAGTAAAGTCGTTTACTTTTACAGTCTGAATGGTGCAGACATTAACATGCCTGAGTGGAAGTTCTCCGAAATGATGCGAAGTGCTCAAATAAGATTCTCAGATCATTCTATTTTGAGGATTATCCAGATATTGGGCAAGTTGGGAAACTGGAGGAGGGTGCTCCAAGTTATTGAGTGGATCCAGTCGCGTGAGCGCTACAAATCCCACAAGATACGGTTTGTCCTACTTACTTTTCCACTCCATTCCCCCTCACCCATGTTGTAACATTTTCAGCATTTTATTAATAAATTTTTTATGTTTCTCATAATTTTTATTTGTTTTTACTTGAGTGAAGTAAATTCAGAGGGTATAGCTCATCTTGTTTTGACTTAGTTTATTAACTGGAGTGGGGTTGCATTACTTTTGAATCCATATTCCATATGTGACCGTAACACTTTATGATGATGACACATGACAGGAAGTTGTGGAGATGACTATATTCTGATAAAAAAAACCCACCTTTTTTGCTTTCTTTTGTTACTTTGAACTCAGAATTTTGTATAATTTACATCTTCCTTGTTGAATTTGGGGAATTGTTACAGTTCTCCAGATTGCATCTGGTGAGGAAGTTTAATGTTGTATCAACTTCAGAGCTTGACGTGATGCACAGAGAATAATTGCCAAAACATAGTTGTATAGTAAATATTAGTTTTCCTGATTCGTTCATATTCTCCAGGTATATTTATACTGCTGCATTGGATGCTCTTGGAAAAGCGAGGAGGCCAGTGGAGGCTCTCAATCTCTTCCATAGAATGCAGGTAAGTTTGATCTATGCATGCTTTATTAATACGTAGTAGAGACTAGAGAAGGGTAACTACATCATCTGAATTTCTTCTATTTCATTTGTTTTTTCTTAAAAATTAAGAAAAAAAATCTGATACTCTGTATAGGAGCAAATGGGTTCATACCCTGACATAGCGGCTTATCATTGTATTGCTGTCACTCTTGGACAAGCTGGGTACATGAAGGAACTATTTGATGTGATCGATACCATGAGATCTCCTCCAAAAAAGAAGTTCAAAAATGATCTTCTTGACAAGTGGGATCCACGCTTAGAACCAGACGTTATAGTATACAATGCGGTAAGTTGCATCTGCGTATGATACATCTTTCTGTCCCTCAAACCCATATGTTGTTTGTAGAATGATTATCTTCTATACCGCAAATCTTTTAAATCCATCTGTGGTTGCTATTATGTGCAATTCCCCAATATTATATACTAGTTATTTCCTCTCTCATATTCCATCTCCAATCTGATCATTGTAGAAGTATTTATCATCACTATAAACTATATTGCATGGGTATGTAATAGATTCAGCTCCTGTCCTGGTCTGATGTAATAGAAATTCTTTCCTTTAGGGGATACAAATAAAATACGAGCTTCACGTTTCTTATAAAATAGTCTCAACATACTTTATTTGATAATAAAATTAGGTAAATTTTACTTTTATGTTTTCCTATCCAGGCAGTTTAATTATTCCAGAGATCTTCATCGCTCCTTCATCTGTTGCATACTGGATCTTAAATTACTGAGTCAATGTCGTTAGGATTTAACTAGGGCAGTTGTCATTTGTTACTTAGGTCTTAAATGCTTGTGTTCGGCGTAAGAAATGGGAAGGAGCTTTCTGGGTCCTACAGCAGCTAAGCCAACGGAGTCTACAACCTTCCAGCACAACATACGGACTAGTTATGGAGGTAATGCCCTAATGTTAGTGCTCTAGCATTCTTTTGCAAATTGCAACATATCTTGGAAAGGATTTTAAGATGCCTGCTTGCACATCATACATGTTTGTTTGGAAAATACTTTTCCTCGACTATGGTTCTGATATTCTTTGACATGACCTGGATACTAGAAGGAAAGAGTGCTGGATTCATTGACTCGTTGCTCTTTGCTTGCTCGCACACAATATTTTCATCGACTTCTTAGTGACTTGTGTAAATATTCTATTGGAGCAGGTCATGTTGGCATGCGGCAAGTATAATTTGGTCCATGATTTTTTTAAGAAGGTTCAGAAATCATTTGTACCAAATGCCTTAATATATAAAGGTGACTTAATGAAATATCTTTTTGCCCTACTGCATTGCTGAGTTTTTCCCATTAAACTAATGTGTTTATTTTTAATTTTTTGTCTATAGTTCTTGTGAATGCTTTATGGAAGGAAGGCAAAATTGACGAGGCCGTGATGGCTGTTGATGAAATGGAGAGAAGAGGAATAGTTGGTAATGCTGGTCTGTATTATGACCTCGCTCGGTGCCTTTGTAGTGCAGGAAGGTGCCATGAAGCACTAGAGCAAGTAGGTGTCTTATTTTAGAATGTCAAATTTCTCTTATATCTAGAGTTGTTAATTCGGGCAGCCCGGCCCAGCCTGGCGTAGAGTCCTGCCAACGTCATGCTGCGTCAGGTCGGTTCGGCCCAAACTTCCATCGGGCCAAAAGTTAGTGAACAAAACCCTATCCACCCCCCTAAAGTACACTAGTTTTGGGCCTGCCTGTAGCCCGTGGGGCTTTTGACCTATCGAGTTGGGCTCAATGGTACTTTGAGCTAAGATTACTATGGCCCAACTTGTTCAAAATGTTGGGTGGGCTGGGCTGGCCCATCGGGTCGGGCCAATTGTGCCACCTCTACTTATATCCATTTTAAAAGTATGTTTGGCGTACCTTGGTCTCTTTGTTCTCACTCTTATTTTGATTTTCATATTTTGCAGATTGAAAAAATATGCAAAGTTGCAAACAAGCCACTTGTAGTGACTTACACTGGTTTAATACAAGCATGTATTGAATCTGGGGACATCGAAAACGGGGCGTACATCTTTAATCATATGCATAAGTTCTGTTCACCAAATCTTGTCACATATAACATAATGCTGAAAGGTTTTCTTGATCACGGGAGATACGAAGAGGCCAAACAGTTATTTCTGTCATTATTGGAGAATAGCAAATTCATTAGCCGTGAAGAAGATTATAAAGGTCGGGTGATACCCGATATATATACGTTCAATACAATGCTAGATGCATGTGCGGTGGAGAAAAAGTGGGATGATCTGGAGTTTGTATACACACAAATGCTGAAATATGGTCTCCACTTCAATGCAAAACGCCATCTTCGACTAGTATTGGATGCTTGCCGGGCTGGAAAGGTATCTTTCCCAAACCTCGATCTGCAGCTCTTTTAAGTTTCTCAAAATAAACTAGTTCACCGGTACGATGCACGAATTAGATTAAATATAGTATAATAATTTTAGTTTAGCATTAATTATACGTAATAGGCTAATAGCGTAAGTATTATTAATTGTATGACTTGTGGATATAGTTAGATTCAAACTATGTACCATATAAACAATAGAGTTCAATGACAAATAAAATTGACGACACCAAAATACTAGTTACAGGTTTCCAAAGACTTCCCGAAATACAACAATAATTATATGTTTTCTAACTCATCATCACAAATCGGAACTTTGAGACCTTTCCGATTTACGCGTGAGAAAACAACATATAACTGACCATGAATAAAAACCGACTTTCGTAGAAATCGCTATTGGAGACGACGTGGAAACGCCTGATCGAGACCGGACGACCTCCCCCACCTCCTCTCGTCACAGAAATGTTTTCGACGAGACTAGAGCAGGGTGACTATGCTGCTGCCCTCTCCTACATTGTCATCTTCGGCTTCAACGAGTCGCAGGTATTTTCTAGAAAGACTTGGTCCAAATTCTTCGCAGAAAACGGCCACCGGTTTCAGGACCGTTTTCTTGAAGCGCTCGTGCACGAGGGCGGCGTCATTCTTCGCCGGAGCGAAAACCCTGCGCTTGAGCATCTAATAGATTCTTGTAAAGAATTTCTAAGAACATCAATCGACGTGAAGAAAGTTGTAGGAAGTAGATCTGTTTCTGTGTGCTGAATTTTAGTTGTAGGTTGTAATTTGCTGCATGTGTATGTACAAGTGTTATAGTGTATTTTTCAATTATATTTTCGAGTTGCACCGTTGCATGTGGAGCTGTAAATGAGTTTAGTCGAGCCAAAAATATTGTTGTTTAAGTTTGTTTAAAATATTATCGAGTTTCTAGTATTATGTTTGAGTTTATTTGATTATTAACCGAATCAATGGCTTATGACGGGCCAAATGTCGTAGATTTGCAAAGTGCACTCGTTCGAACAACTTAGGAAATTGTGTCCATTTTAGCAGGCAAATTACAACCACCTATGCTATGATAATGAACTACCAAAAGAAATTAACCCGGCCCCATGAAGCAGCCTAGCCCGCTTAACATTATGCCCCGACCCAATGGACTAATTGTCCAACGGACCATGGAACAACCCAACAATTTTAGTATTAATAGGAAGCATTCTTAAATAATAAGGTTCAATAGGGGGATGGGTCAAGTTAGCTCAACACGTTTACGGAATTCCAACACAATATATGACATTGGTGTAAACAGACTCTATAATATTGGTGTAAACAGACTTTCGCATCAATAGTGATGAATCGAAGCATGCAATTAGACAGGGTGTTTAAATAATCTTATTTCAAACATCTTATAATCTCCAACATCTTATAAGTTAGTTAAAGAAATCATAAAATGTAACTTCTAAGCATCTTACAAGTCAATAAAATGTTTGAATAAAAGACCTATTGATCAGAGTAATTTAGCTATAAATTTGTTATCTAACTTAAAAGTTAATACCAAACACACATTTCAATTAGTGTGTAAAATGTGCTTAGTGCGTACTAAAAAATGTGTAATGTGTGAAGTGTGAATATAACTTATAAAATCTAAAAAAATAAGAACTTAGGAACCGTTTTTTACAGCTTATAAGCTCTATGGGCATTTTTTACATCTTATAAAAATTTAAGATCTTATTTTACCAAATAAATTTCAAGAGCTTATAAACTCTCGGAACACCCTTTATTCAACCACACAAAAGATAATACAGGACTAGAAATAGAGAAATCCAAACATAAAAATATTCAGCTACGAACATCCATGACACAGCCACACGACGGGTAACTAAAAACACGACTCTGACTCAACAACGAAAACCCGACTATAGACTCCGACAGAAAGAAAAAGCAATAACAAGCGCGAAAATAGACTCGACTCAGACTCAGACTCGACTATGACTCCAAAAGCGAATAAAACATGGGTGTGCCACATCTTCCAAGAGCCATAAGCTAGCTCTTGAAAACAAGAAGCAAAACCCCATTAGATTCACGCACAAAACTCGCACGCGAAAAAGGAGAATGGACATGGCCACCCTAGGGTATCTCGAGTACTCCCTCTACACGAAGAACATGATATTCTCTAAGTCAGAATGCAGGCTGTAGAAACTTTGATTAAACGAGGCATTCTGAGATGACGCATTCTCCATTGTCACCTCCTGAAACATACGTCCTCGATAAGCAACCAGATCAGCGTAGTACACTGGCGGAACAAGTGACACAGGCTTCGTGCAACGCACGAAGGTGAAACACATATCGTATATGAGTTTCTGCAACTGATCAGACGAAAAGAAGTTCTCGTCCCAAAGAACATAGTAGTGAGTTGGCTTGCTCGTCCCCAGACCGCCGTAATGGCTGCATAGATAGAAATCGAAATCACGTGGATGCACAATTGTCGTATCCACCACTGTTCCAGGTGGCACATTACCAGATTGCCCCCCGTCGTTCCTGTTTTCAACAAACAGCCGGGTCTGGTGCCGCTTTTGAGCGACAATAACAGTAATCAACGGATGATAATCGTCGGTGTAGATAGCTTTTTTCAGATCAAGCAACTCCTGAGCTAAAACCATCTCAAACTGCCCTTCACTAACACCGTCACGAAACACAATGATTCGCTTCGGCTTAACGTTGTTAAGCCGAGCGTAAGTTCGGATCAAATCCAAACACATTGCTCCAAAATTGTTGATCTTTTCACAACGGTGGACCTGAGGGCTAACCCGCGCAGCGTACTTGTTCGCAGCCGGCCAATTAACCGTTCCAACAACAGCAGCAATAGACGGGCACAATTTGTTCATAGGCGCCGGATGGTTCACATCAGCACCGATAAACATCACGTGTTCTTTAACATCAAAATGCAGCAGGTTCCCCCTTACTTCAAAGTTGTTACCACCGAGCTTCGCGTTGATTTTAAGACAAAGATTAGCAAGATACTGATCCTGCCCCTTATTCGCAGGAATCGACAAACAACATTGCGTCACCACACCAATCTGTGTCTCCGAAACCCACTTCAGATGCTTGTACCCCGGATCTTTTGCGGCCATCACACACACGATCATTTGCAGCTTCTCTTTGTTAACCCTCCCCGCTTCCTCCACAACCTGTTTTAGAAGCTTCTGCAGCCTATCTACGGACGAAAGATCCTGCATTCGAGTATGGCGGTACACCAAATACGGAGCCATTTGAATACCCAGATTCCTGCACCGACCAATCAAATTGTTTACAAATGCATCCTTCTGCAGCCTATTACGTTCGTTAAGGGTGAAGTCTATCATGGCCCATCGGTCGAGAGATTTGCTTTCGACGAAGGATTTCCCAAGAAGATTCCACTGGCATTTTTGTTCGTCCACTTTTACAGAACGGGAGGCTCCGATTTTCAGCTCGGGAGCACCAATGACGCGGCCCCTGACCTTTGTCATGTTCACATCAAGATCGATGCCAAAATTCCTAGCGATCTCCCTTCAACAAGCAGAAACAAGAAAAATTAGATACTTAGACAGTGTCCAGTCCGCCTAAATCTATAAACTCCTAAAAACATCTTATAAGATGTTAAGTAAAAAGTCATATACAAAATAAGATGTTAAATAACTTATAGGACATACAAATGATCTCCTAAATTCCGTCTTATTAAGATCTTATAAACCACACTCAAATTTGACACCCTATGCACATTCCATACACAAGTCACACTCTACACGGACTTCACGCACACAACACATTTCATAGTCATGGTACCATACACCTCCTCAATCCAATGCCAAATCCATTGTCATGGTACCACACACACTACATACATTTTACACACACATACTACACATTGCATAGTCATGGTACTATACACCTCTTAGCATCATTCGTCAATCCAATAATCTTATACGCCTCATTATCCATACACTCTATTAACTTTTAGCTATATTAGATCTTGTGAGTTTTACCAAACACCCTCTTAGGTTCGTAAAACGACATCACTAGGGAAATAGGAATATCAATTTATTAAGATCTAATAAACCACACTCAAATTTGACACTTCACACATACTACACATTTCATAGTCATAGTACTATACACCCCGAGCATCATTCCTCAATCCAATGCGATCTTATAATCTTCATTATGAAATACTCTATGAACTTCTAAGTTCTAAGCTCTAAATAAATCTTATAAGTTTAGCCAAACACCCTCTTAGGCTCGTTAAACGACAGCTCTAGGGAGATAGGGACATCAATTTATCAACAAATGAACAACTCAAATAACATCTTCAAAGGATTTAAAAACAAGAAAAAGATTAAAATCACATACCCATAAGGCCCATCGTCAGCTCTGATCATCTCATTTATGTTTCCCCTCCTGTCCCAAGGCTTAGCAAGTGACAAATTCTTCAAGAACACAGCAGAATCCCTATCCATCTTCTCCAAAACCTCCTTCGGAAACCTTTGCCCCTCGACCAACACGCAAAATTCCATCGGTACTTTGTTTGATTTCTGGTTTTTCCCAAGCTCCAAACACGGAATATCCGGGTACGCCACCTCCTTCCCCCACTTCTCTCTAAAATAATCAAGAAGATTTGTGTTTTGTGGCGGATTCACTCCTTCCGGATCAACAAGTTCAAACCAACAATTACGCCCATCCTCTCGTGTTAACCCTGCAACTGTGTACTTCTGATTCGTCCTACGATTAGTCACTTTCACCAGCAACCCCTTCAGCGCATTCTCCACGTCCCTTCTAAATCTTTTAACGTCATTTGCACCCTGAAACCCACGAATATGCTCCTTGAGAAAGTCTAAGACTGGCAATGGTTTCCGGAAGGATAAAACCGAGTAGTCCAAGCACAACGAGAGACCTTGTAATGTCGGCTTCAAGCTCTGATTATACCCTCTCAACGCTTCAAGTCCACTTCCGAGGTTTTCTCCATATCTAGACGAGAAAAAGCACCTTCCGACCGGGATTCTCTTTCTCATCGGATTCTCCTTCATCACTAAATCCATTCCTTGTAATATATCACGAGGAATGTATGGGAGGTTTCCTCTTAGGTAATCGTTTAGATTCGATAGCTTCAGTTCATTGACCGATTTCAGCTTGACAATATATGTTCCACTCCTCATATCTTCACCTTCAGCAATTTGAACCCTAAATTCTCCCTCTGGAAGAGGAATTGCACTGAATATGTTCTTTTCGCCATCGTAAGCAGTGCTCAGAAGCTCATTGCCGGGGAATAAACGGTCCTTGAGGAATCGAGCTTCTGATTTCCTCAACAATTTCTTCACCGGAGCACCGCCATTTGGAGGCTCAAACTTCACGTCGACGTCGTAGTGAATAATTGTTCTCTCTTTGTCGAAACCTACACGAAAATGGTTCACGACAAGCCCAATGGACCTAATGGCCAGTTTGCCGCCCTTGTCAGGTCTCGGAATCGGCTGGTTCTGACCTTCTTCGGTTATGGATAGAGATGACAAAGAATCTATTGAATAAAACAATGAAAATTAAAATTGAGATATATTCAAACAAACATTACAAACTAAACAACTATATATACAAGCAGAACGAGCAGAAAGCAAAAATTCATACTAAAATTGAGTCGATTTCATACAAACGACTATTTACCAAGGTTGTGGAAGCGCTAGTTAGGCGGTGAGTTGAGGCCTAGCCACTAGTCAGGACCTACACGAGGCTAATCATGGCATAGGCGGGGAGGAATTGGGATATAAACATAGCAATCAATAGAGCTTAGCACCTAGACGGGATTAATCGTAGCTAGTGGACAGAGTATTTACGTGAGCAGAAAAGCCAAAATTCATAGAAAAATTTGAACCAATTCATACATAAACTGAATCAATTCATGCAAAAAATTGAATCAGATATTATAACAAACTAAACAGCTATTTGCACGAGCAGAAAAGCAAAAATTCATGGAAAAAATTGAATCAATTCATACAACTATTGAATCAGAAAGTATAACAAACTAGACAACTATTAACACGTATAGAACGAGCAGAAAAGCAAAAATTCATAGAAAAAAATTGAAAAATTGAATCAGAAAGTAAAACAAACTCGAGAACTAATCACAGTAAAATTATGGAAAAAATTGAATCAGAAAGTATATATACCAGATAATGGAGGAGGATTTTGAGCTAGAACAGGTTTGGTCGAAGACGACGGGGTCGATTGAGCAGGAGCCTGTGCCCTTGCGGCCCATGAGCCGGAGGATTTTCCACCACCGGCTCCTAATGTCTGCGTAGGAGCCTGAGCCCTTACGGCGACGGCTCGTGGGCCCATCTGCTGAGGTGGATGCGGTGATGATGTCTGCGGTGGTCTGTATACCCACGCATTAGGGCGCGGCTGGTCTGATTGCACAGCTGGCCGGCTGACCCATTGCTGCTGAGGCGCCTGCTGCGTCTGAACTGACTGCACCGAGGGCCGGCTGACCCATTGCTGCTGCTGAGGCTGCTGCGGCGGCTGAACTGACTGCACAGCCGGTCGGCTGAGCTGCCGCTGAGGTGTCTGAACTGACTGCACACCGGGTCGGCTGACCCATTGCTGCGGTGACTGAGGTGTCTGAACTGACTGCACACCGGGTCGGCTGACCCATTGCTGCGGTGACTGAACTGACTGCACAACGGGCCGGCTGAGCTGCTGCTGAGGCGGCAGAACTGACTGCACGGAGGGCCCGCTGACCTGCTGCTGCTGAGGTGGCCGCCGAGGTGGACCCTGTTGGTAAGTTTGCTGCAGAGGTGGCTGAAATGTCTGGAGGCTAACCCACTGCTGACCTTCCTGCCGCGATCTACGCTGCGGCGCCGCCCGTCCTCTACCACCACCTTGATTAGGGTTATTTTGGCCATCACCACCACGACCACGGCCTCCTTGACCATCATCGCCGCCTCCACGGCCTCCTTGTCCATCACCGCCGCCACCACGGCCTCCTTGACCATCACCGCCACGACCACGACCACCACCACCGCCACCGCGGCGTCCAGAATTGTAGTTTCCGCCACTGTCCATTGTATCTTAAAAATCGCAATAGAAAGACTTAAAGTGAATGTAGGGATTAAGACTCTGACTAGGGGTGGACTTAAAAAGGAAAAAATGGAATTGGAAATGACGAAAAAGGGCTCTTACGTAGCAAGCAAGGGAAGAATACCAAAGAAGAAGGAAGTTACAGTGGAAGGTGCAAGAAAGGAACAGAATTTAGGGGCAGAACTGGTACGAGGTATATGGAGATCTAGGACATTCTAGAATCATCAAGTGAGATCGAAAAAAAGGGGAATGTACTGTACTGAATCTGTTATTTCATGGATGTTTACATATTATAGTTTAATTTTATACTAAACGATAAATCCTATGTTCAGAGTCTTCGTTATTTATCTAGGTATTCGGTTTTCTTGTTCAACTATACTTCTTGCGGCCGGGTTGAGTCGAGCTTGGTGTGTTCTTGTGTTGTTTATTTATTTTTAATTGTATTTGAGTTAAGACGAGATATATTTTGGAGTGTTTAATTATGTTTATGAACGTGTTTGATTATATTCGTGAATATTTATGATCGTAATCAACTAATTATTCTATTCATGAACATCATATAAATACACATTTTCTTACATCTTCATTTAAATAAATGAATTCAACAAAATGTTTATTATAACAAGAGGTAAATTAAGAATATTATACTCCCTCCGTCCCAAGTTATTTTGCACACTTTTCTTTTAGGGTGTCCCAGCTTATTTTTGCACGCTCCTGAAATGGAAAAAAATCTTACAATTTCTACCCTCAATCTTCACCTTTGAAAAAGTCAACTAAAAAGCCAAAAGTAATTTTCTTATTCCACGTGCTGGAGTGAGTGTGCTAAACAACTTGGGACGGAGGAAGTATTATATGTGATATAAACGCTATTTTTCTTTAGTTATTTTCTTATTATTATTAGTTGAGTTCTGAACAAATTTGTTTGCGAGCTTTTGATGAACGAGTCATTCATATTCAAGCTTTGTTCGTTTATAAAATGAGCTCAAAAATTTATTCGTTTATTCAAATAAATAAGTTCTTTAACAATTTATTCAAATAAAACTCTATTCGTTTGTAGCCCTACAATTTTAAATCCCCCTCGCACGACTTATTAAATATGAAGATGAAGATTTCAATAAAAGGCCCAATAAAATAAGAATATGAACACTTATTATGGGCCTTATGTGGGCCAGAAGAGCATGTGGGCTTGGGCTGGACTTAACATGCTAGGAAAATCTTAATCATGAAAGTTGATGTGATCTTCGCGCGCGCGCACACACAATTAATTCACTAGCAAAATCGGCCCGACTTAGCCCATCAAAATATTTTAGACGGAATAGACTATAAATTTTAGTTTGAAGTACTATCGAGTTGAAAAAGTCCGATTTAATAGGTCAAAGATCTGACAGCCTGTGGACCGATAGAGAATGGGTCGGATTAGGCTGATTAATTGTTGGTCCAACAAATTTTTAGGTCGGGTCATGATATGAGATTGGCCTAATGGACAGGCTCGGGTCAGACAGTCCGAATTGCCACATCTACCTCAAAGGTGGCAATTTTTGGATCAATGTATAGACAAACACATACACGAATAGAATTGAGTCGAATAGTGCGGGATCTGAGTTTAGCTCGTTTGAATTTTTAATATGCTCGACTTCAGCTCGAGCCTTTATAATTATGTTCGAATTCGGTTCGTCTTACAAGTACTCAACTCGCAAATAGTTCGAGCCCATCCCGAAAAAAACGTGTTAATAAATTCATCGAGCATAGTTTGAACTCGAGCTCTTTATACACGTTTTTTAGCTCGAGCCAGAGATTGGGAGCTTGTTAAGCTTATGCTATGGCATACATAAATATAACTAACAAAATCACATGTACACAGTATTTGTCAATTTAAAACTAAGTACATAATATGTTAATTAGATAAATATAAAATATCTTATATTAACATCGAGATGCGCAAAACAACTTAATTTAAGAGATCAAAACTATATATAATCTCAATTGTCTCGCAAGTTGGAGGTCGCAAATAAGCTCACAAGTTAACGAACTAAATAGCAAGGTTCTAAAAGTCGCTAGGCGCTAGTTAGGCGGTGGACTGGGGCCTAGCGACTAATCGAGATTTGGGCGGGACTAATCGGGGCATCGACGTAGTTAGGCGGGGAGGAATCAAAAAATAAATGTAGATGGTCAATGGAATAGCGCCTAAACGAAAATTAATCGGAGCTAGTCGTAAATTTTTAGAACAGAGCTAAATAGTGATAAGCTTGAGTTTGGCTGGAAAAAAACTTCGATCTCAACTAGTTTAAATTAGCCAATGATCACAAACGAATATCTTTTCAAACCCTTAGGAAGTATGTTTCCATGGGAAATCAGAAAATTAACCAAGTGCAAGATAGAAGTATCGGCTGGACCTTTGTATTGGTGGCCCAAATACTTTGGGCCTATTGGGCCCAGTAAGATAGCCCAATAAGCGATACTAAAATAATAATGATTAATTAGGTAGGCCTTCAAAATGATTGAATAATCGACGGTACCAAAAATCCAATAATATAAATCCAACACGATCGAATAAAACCCGGCTACTTGAGTATCTCCAAGAAACCCGAACCAATCAGACATAATTCGATATACTACTTCCGTCCCCACCTAACTTTCCTACTTTCTTTTTTGATTTGTCGCAACTTAACTTTCCAGCTCATAAATGACAAACTTCTCTCAAAATCTCTACCCTCAAATCTTCACCTTCAATCTCCACCTTTAAAAAAATCAAAGATTCCACAAAATTTGTTTTTTCTTAACCTCCGTGCCCGGTCAAAGTAGAAAACTTAAGCCGGGACGGACGGAGTAGTTAGGTCAACCCTTATATTTAAGTACTCGATCAATTCAATGGATACCGAAAAATTCATATTACCTCTGTCCCCCTCTAATTTTTCTATTTTCCTTTCCGGTTTGTTCCAACTTAACTTTCCAGTCTATAAATGATAAATTTCTCTCACAATCCCCACCTTTAAAAAGGTCAAAGATTCTATTTTCTCTTAATCTTCGTGTCCGATTAAAGTATGAAAGTTAAGTCGGATCGAAAAGAGTATTTAAGTATTCGAGAAATTCGACGGAACACCCAAAACTATAATCCAATAGAAATTCAAAAAATCTAACCCAATTAAACAAAAATCTCTAAAAGATCCTAATCAATAAAAGAAAATGTTCAATAGAGTCGGATCGAGTACCCGAACCCGACCGCAAAAATATCACCATATACGGAAACATGTCGGCTGTGTAGTTTACGTACATTAGTATCTTTAGAGCTGCGTCAAATGATTACCGCATCCTCCGCCTTTTTCTGCAGCCTGGCATTGTATTTTATGAATAATAAACAAATGCATTTGGGCGGGTTTTCATTATATTACTCTCATCGTTCCGAATGAACTTACACATTTTTCGTTTTCGTTCATCACAATTAAATTTACACACTTATTAATAAAAAAACTTATAACACAATTTTTATCTTTAAATCATATTTGTTCTGGGATGTTCCCATCCGGATGGGGTATGGTAGTTGGATGGTTCATCCTTCACATCCGTCCCCTATTATCTATATCACATTTTATAATTCTCAGCACATCTTTTACAATTTTCAATACACTTTTTACAATTTTCAATGTACGTCCTACCTTACAAATCCCTTAAGCAAAAATACATTTACACTATTTAAGTGAATGTATCATCCCAAGATGTGCCGCAGCAGACGTAACACATATATACCACTACATCCCAATACAAGTATCACCTTAAAATTTCCATCATCAATCTCCACCCTCGATCCACCTTTGAAAAGTTAACAAAATCTCAAAAGATAAATTTGCTTAATCGATGTGCCCACTTACCTGTACAAGGTCATTCGGGACGGAGGGAATAGTTTTTTTCTTCATATTTTGAGGGCTTCATTATATTAACAGTTGTGCTTGTTAATTATTTTAAACCACTTGTGATTGTTAATTATTTGCTCAAATAATTGAACTAGCATATGATCTCACCTTTAAAAAATTAGCAAAAATCTGTCAATCTTCTTGACAATTTATTTTCCTTTTAAATAATTTTCTTTTAAGTTTTTAATTATGTGTTAATTAATTAAATACTACTCCCTCCGTTTTAAAATAACTATCGTTTAAGAGAAGATAAAAAAAATTCAAAATAAGTGTCGTTTTAACAAAAAAATCACAATTCTTCCAATCTTACCATAAACAATCTACTTAATTTACTTTATTATTTCCTTATTCCACAAAACATATCAAATTAAATGGATTTAGCATGTATATATTTGTCACTTTTATCAATCTTTATTTTTTACAAAAAAGGTTAAAACGACATTTATCTTGAAACGGAGGGAATAGATTAAAATGAAATAGTTAGTGTAACTTAAACATGTTTTAAACATCAACTTGTATTTTTATTTATTTTTTTGTTTGAATATTTGGTTCTTGAAATAATATTATGTGTGATTATACAATTGATTATTTCAATCTAGGAATTGTAGACCCGTCCAAACACGTCCCATGATTTAGTAAAATGTTTAAATTTCAGTTGAAATAGTCAACATGTTTTCTATAATTTAGGTGAAAATATTAAGGAAGAAAAAAAAATCAACTAATATAATCAAGTGTTAAAAGATGGGAACTAATTATTCTTTGCAATTTTAAGATATCTCAACACATATTGTTCGACTATCAAACACATATTTTTATTAATGTGTGTGGTACGTGAGAACAAATGTGTGACGTGTATGTAATGCGTGTGAAATACGTGGAGCGTGTGTGAAGTTTGTGTAGCATGTGAAATTTGAATGCAACTATTAAAATCTTGAAAATAAGATGAACGTAGGGACTTATTTTTTGAGCTTGTAAACTTTAAGAGCTTATTTTTACATCTTATAAGTTGTTTATCAATTTATTTTGCCACACACATTTTAAGAGTTTACTACCTCCGTCCCGCTCTAACTTGCCTATTTTCCTTTTCGGTTTGTCCAAACTTAACTTGTCAGCCAATAAATGACAAATTTCCCTCACAATCTCCACCCTAAAAAATCCCCATCCTCAATCTCTACCTTTAAAAAAGTCAAAGATTTCACAAAATTTATTTTTTCTTAACCTCTGTGTCTGGTCAAAGTAGACAAGTTAGACCGCAACGAAGGGAGTATAAGTTTAGCCAAACACCCTTCAGGTATGGTAGCTACACAGATTTTATTTCGTACAGAAAATATTAATTTTATCCTTTGAATATACAATATAAATACATACTTATTAGTTTATTATGAATTAAACCCATTATACAAAATATGATGTGTAATCGTCACACACAAATTTTGTCGGGCTTGAAGGGTTAGGCTAAAGAGCACACGTTTTTGAGGTAGGTGAACAAATGAGAAAATTCAAATTATAAAAATAGTGGGCTTTTTGAATTTAAATTTCTGTACAGTTGACAATGATTGGGACCCCATTATTTGACTTTTTGCATTAATTTGGACTAATTATTATTTTCTTAAAAACCTTAAAAATATTTGTACACCTAATATTAGGCATATTCTAATTTGGTACCGACAAACATTAACATGGATTGTTCTCATTAAAAGTCAAATTAATTAAAGGTAATTGGATGTTTGGGATGGCTAGTGCTTAGTCGAATGAGGGCGATCTTGGATTTTAGTGGTGTTCAAACGATTTAATAATTGAAATCATACTGAAATTAAATTGTGGCAGTGGTTCGATTAATTGTTGAGTCGATTTCTTTTTTTCAAATTGAAATCGTAAACAGTATATGTACGTTTTGGTTAATATCGATTTTTTTGCAATTTTTTACTCTCAACTCAATTTTATTATATAACTATAATATTAGGAAAAATCAAAATTACCAAAAGAAGTAAAAAGAGAAGAAGAAATTAAATACAAACCATCCTATCAGGTGGTCTGGGTTTGAAGAACCAATTTGAAACCGAGAGCGTGTACAAAATAGTTCGATCACAAACGGTTTTTCGAATCGTTTGGTTTGAATTTGAAACCCGGGGTTTGAAACATTTGGGTATCTTTAAGTGGTCCATACCCCCACAAATGTTTGATTTGGATTATATGTGGATTTGTTAACCACCTCATCCAACTAATCATTACTTTCATCACAACTAACCTAATAATTTGATACAAATCCATTCTAAAGATTTCAATCCCAATACAAACATCACATTTACTATCTAAATGGTCGTACACGTCCTAATTTTGTCCACGACGAATATACTCCGAACATCTACAACACGATTCAAACATTTTCCTTGATGTGTCTGCCCGAATGTACTCCAAATACCAACTACTCAATTCAAACATTCTCTTTATTGGGAAAAAATATTACAATGGTGTAGTGTATTTGAAAATGACTCTAAAATACGACGGAACTGTTAAAGTCGAGACACGAATTTGACTCGCTGTCCGTAAGACGATATTGCTCTGCATCCAAGTGCTCGCGGTCTTCAGCAATCGTCCCCAAGATACAACGACTTTTAACTTTAGAAATCGCAACACAACGAAACTAAAGTTTTTTGTGAACTTACTCAATACTCAGGACTTTCTTGTTGACGCAAAAGACCACAATTACAAAAGACGATGTATGCAGATTGTAGTGAGGTTGTCGTTGTATTCGACCTAAGTCATTCGAGTTACACAAGTGATTGAAGATGTAAATATTAAGACCTATTTATAGGCGTCATTTTATGAACAATTGCACTATTTCAACTTGATCAATCACAACCGTTAAATCATACTTATTAACCAAAGTCACGATCTAATGGTTAGATTGCACAATTTTTCGAACATTCACGTCTTTCATTTGCACCTATTTCACTTGAATAGTCACAACTTTTCAGACACCTTTCATCTACTAGACACTTCTCTATTTACACTCCAAAATTTCAGCATTCTTACTATTTTACCTAATGTACTCCGAACACCTACAACTCAATCCACATATATATAGTAGTTAATCAATTTCCAAACAAATATGTGTAGCTTAATATCTGTGACAACCCCCCGTGCAAGTTCATTTGAGACGGCGGGAGTATTTTTTATATCTCAATTTTGAATATAGTACAGTTTAGTACGATTTTCAGTATAAATATTACTCCCTCCGTCCCAACTTAATTTGCCTAGTTGACCGGGCACAGAGGTTAACGAAAAACAAATTTCGTGAAATCTTTAACTTTTTCAAATGTAGAGATTGAAGATGAAAATTGTGCGAGAAATCTATCATTTATAAACCGACAAATTAAGTTAAAACAAACAAAAATGACAAATAAATAAATTAAACTGAGACGTAGAAAGTACTGAATACCTAGAACCGTACCGTAACATATTTGAAAATAATAAGGGGGTCGCCATAGTCACATGCAACATTATAATCAGTTAAATGTATAAATCAGAGATCTGAAACCAAATAAATGGTCTGCACAGAAATTGTAGGTGAGATTTTCCAGAGTGGGGGCTTGTTTGGTTTGGTGTTTGTGGAAAAAAGCTGCCAACAATTTCACCACACGTGGCGTTATGTGGCCGGCTGTTGAGCTCTACACATGCATTGACAGTTGGGGTTGTACTGTACAATCACTTTTTTCCATGTCAAAAAATCTCTCCTCTTTTTAGAATTCAATTTATGCTCATGGGATTTGGACACCTGTATAGTGTCATTTTGGCATCATGCTGGTAGGGGAAAATTCGAAAAATTCTTACCTACTCATATACAGGAACGAAACTTGAAATCTAGTTATGGGGAGCGATATAGTTTTTTCAATAATACTAAATTTTAGTTTCTTTCTACTTGAACTAATTTATGTACTTTTTCCGTCTCAAATGAACTTGCACAGGGGGCCGACACATATATTAAGAAAAAATTGATTTTTGGGATTTTGTTGATTTTTTAATGATTGATTGATGATGAAAATTGAGGGTGGAGATTGTGTTATAACTTTCCTTTTTAAAGGTGTGCAAGTTTGCATGGAACGGACGAAAATGAAAAGTGTACAAGTTTATTCGGGACGGAGGGAGTATTTAGTAGTTAGGGGAGGGGAGACGAGATTTTAGAATCTTTTGGGGGCGAAATTCAAATTTCTTTTAATATTACACTATACATACATATACTCTCTAAAAGTCTTTGAAAATTAAGGGGGCAGCCACCCCCCAGCCGCTCCCTTTGGTTCTGTCTCTGCCCTGACCAGCATTGTATGTAATTCACTGAATATACGATACATGAGTAAAAATAATAGAACAAATATTTCCATACACACGTGTCGTGAATTTAATGAGACAATATTGGTGTGTATAGAGAAGAAATTATGGTAAATTTCAACGAGGAAAAAAACATTGTACGAGAAATATATTGGTCTCGGCCTACATTTAAATGTTAGACTCTCATTAGCTGTTAATATTTTTTTTTTTGCTCATGGTTTATGTTCGCTAAACTTTGTCTAGACCGCAACTAGTCATTGAACCATAATATAATCAACAACATTTAACTTAACACTTATCTATAACTAAGTAAGTTTATGCTCACTTAACTTCGTCTAGACTCCCCAACTAGTCATTGAATCCTAATATAGTCCTAACAAGCGCTTACTACTTTTACAACGTTTAACTTAACACTTACCTATGATAAAATGTGATCTAGTCGAGGGCTCTGACACGGTCTTAACATTTACCTATGATAAAATGTGATTTAGTTGATGGGCGCCGACACGGTCCCACACCATGAAGCATACTTACATATGATTTAACACTTAGGTATGATAAAATGTGATCTAATCGAGAGGCGTCCAACACGGTCCCACACCGTGAAGCGTACTCACTTATGGTAAAATGTGATCTAGTCGAGGGGCTCCCAACATTGTCCCACTCCGTGAAGCAAGCGTGTCAATTTACTAATTGGTGATAGAAATAGTGACTCACTAGATTTATAGAAAATTTTTTCTTCTGATATTTTATTAATATGTAAGAACTCACGTGTGAATCATTCGTCATTCAAACTCAATACTCCAGCAAATTAAATTATAAAATTTGACAGAGGATATAGTTGACCACTTAAAATTATAGATCAAATAATTACTGCATAAATAATGTATTAGTTGATCGAGCATGTGATGTCAACTTTTTTTTTTTCCCAATTACTTAATAAATTGCAAGAGGAAAATAAATTGATAAAATATGACTTCATTTTATTATTTTTAAGGAAAAGTCATGCAACGACTTAAGAAAATTGTAAGTGACAAAGAAATTGATAAAAAAAAGACTTCATGACTTATTAAAATATTATATGTGTGGAATTGTACCGAGCCCTAAAATTTAGGTGCACCGAACTTTTTATCTCTTCAAGAGCGTTCGATGAAGAGGGTGTTTGGTTAAGTTTATAAGTTCCTCAAAATATTTTATAAGATGTTTGAGAAATTATAAGTTCTTGTAAAGTATTTGACAAAATAAAATGTTAGACTACTTATAAGATGTAAAAATAAGCTCTTAGAGCTTATTAGCTTATAAGATCCGAAGAAAATAAGTTCATGTAATTCATCTTATTTTTTAAAATTTTAAAAGTTACACTCAAATTTCGCATACTACATACACTTTACACCTTTCACACACTACACATACTTCATGCACTTCACACTCTACACATACTTCACACACTACACACGTTTCACATACTTCATACACTTCTGACTTTTCACACACTTTATAGCTAATTAACTCACTTTATTCAAATACAGGTTTATAATTAAGTTCTTTTATGCAAACACTTTATTAACTTATAAGCCTTAAAAAATTACATCTTATAAGCTCTTTGAACAACTATAGATGTTGGAGTTTATAAGATATTTGAAACGAGCTTAGCCAAATGTCCTCTTAATTAAAACGATACAAAAAAGAATAATATAATTTCTACACAAAAATAACATGATTTAAATGGTCCACATAAAAGGAAAAAAAGGAAAGAAAAACAATCCATCATATCATATGCTACTCAAAATAACTAGTCAAAAAGCTACAGCTTTTAAGGGTAAATTAGGTATTTCAAGACAACTATTTGGCGGCAGCAATTAGTGCTTTGGTGACTCAAGAATACCTTTTTTTTTAGAAAAAAAAAAAAGAAAAAGAAAATCCTATGTGATAAAAATCAATCAGAGAACTTATAAATTTAGAGGCCGTTTGCATAAGATTCGGCCCAGTAAATTTATAGGATCGAATTTTAATAAAGCACATTTATTAACTTTCTCAGTTAGATTTGATCCAACACTTTTCAATTTTAAGCAAACGGATACTTTTGAATATATACTAAAGTTTAAATTAGACAATATAATATTTTTTTAGTCTGAAAGTTACTAAAACTTTTTAAAAATATCTAGAAAATGGTGTCCTTTATCGAACTTATTAGTCACTTCGAATAATTAGATAATTTTTAATTTTACTTTATGCTCACTTGTCTGTGATGCATGATGCATCAATTTAGCCTTCAATAAATTAAAGAAGAGGACTATTAAGAATGTTGTAAAAGTCGTTAGAACGCTAGTTAGGTGATGGATTGAGATCTAACAACTAGTCGGGGTTAATCAGTGCATAGACGTGGTTAGGTGGAAAGAATCACAAAATGAACATAGTCTGGCAATGAGAGCATAGCGTTTAAGAGAAGATTAATCGAAGATTTTTGCAACAGAGACCTATTAGTGGTTGGTAAGCCATTGAGGATCTGGTGATTACCCACGGAAATTATCTCATATGGAATCATCATGCAATACTGATCTTGAAAAAATAGGTCAGAAAAATCTTCCCTCTCGATTATGATTTTAAGGTGGAGTTAGACTTCGTTCTCTACTTTCACGGCTGCATCAACTTGGTTCTAGTATGAAATAAAATGATTGTAGTGACTGATTTGACCTTCAATCATAATAAAAAATAGAAACCTAAATATTAAATTTTGATTTAATTTAGTTGATTTATTTGGTTTGGATTAATTTTTATTCATTTCAAGATAAAAAAGTAATTTATACCAATAATCAATAAATAAGAAAAGGACAAGAGGGAAGGGTGGAAAAGTAAAAGTAGGACAAAATAATAAAAGAGATTTTAATTTGCTTGTCCTTCTTTGGTCCGGCCTGTTTGGGAATTGGGATTCCACTTCTTTCACATCAAATCACGGAAATTTGATTTTCCCGATGCTCTAAATGAGTCGAGTCGAATTTATAAGTGTTCGTATTTAGTTTTTTATTTTTATTTAAACGTGAGCTGAGTGTAGTCGTATTTAGAAAGACAGATTAACTATGTTTGTGGATGTATTTGGCTATATTCGTGGATATTTATGCTAATTCGCAGCTAATTATTTTATTCACGAACATTAAATAAACTACTATTTAAGAAGAGTGCCGATTATGTTCATGAACCTACTTTTGACCATATTCATGAACATTTATATCCATGTAAATTAATTATTTAGTTCAAGAACATCAAATGAACACATATTATCCGAAAATCTCCGAATTAAACAAAAAAGTTCGTTAGAATAAAAGGTAATATAAGAGTGTTATATTATATATAATATGAATATTGTTGTTTTTACTCTTATTTTTATTATTTGTGTCAATTGGACAAATACGACCATAGTGACTATCATTGTCATTAATAATTGAATGTCGAACAAGCTTATCTTCGCGAGCTTCTTATGAACGTATCTGTCGTGTTCTAACTCTGCTCATTCATAAGATAAGCTAAAAACATTGTTTATTTGTTCCAAACGAGCTCATTAACAAACTATTCAAAGAAGCTCTCTCTTTTACAGCTCTAACTCCCCACAAACTGAAGGTGACAATTCGAATGACCCAACTTAGCCTATCAGACCAACGCCATATGTCAGGTCGGCTCAAAATCTAAAATTAGTTAGTCCACCCCAGCAATCTCCCTAAAATATGTTAAGATTTTCGTGCCAGTTCACGACCCGTCGAACTTTTGATTCATTGATTCAAACATATCACACTCAATGGAACTTCGAACCAAATTTTACATGACCCACTCCGTTAAAAAATATCTATCAAACTTGACCTATTCATCGTGCTGAGCTAATTCTGTCACCCCTACTTAAAGGTAGCAAAATTAGAGATTTACTGGACGAAGTACTATTTAACCTTACAGATTTGACTCGATACGTCAAAAGTTCGACGGATTGCTGACTAACCCAATAATCTTAATATATTACAAAGGAATAGATTAAATCAGGCTGACTAATTTTAACTTGATCTGAAATATAGTATTGACTCGACCGAACAGAATCGAACCGAACCGAACCGAACCGTATGACCACCTCTACACCTACTGCCGTCCCCCTAAATATTTTTTTAGTTAACCCAACCCCTTTTTCTTTATTCCACTAAACTATAATAATCCTTATTTTGACTATAATAAGCTTTCTTCCACTGTTTTTCCAATTAGCAGCAAATTCGAAAACGCAGGAACACCGCCACCTGCTCTCCCCTTTTTCTTGTATGCTCTCTCTACTTCTCTTTACCCCTTCGTCAATATCGTGGGTTCATTTCACAATTTGGCCCCTTCTGTTGCTCGTTCAAGGGTTTTTGGTTTTGATTTGTTGTTATTGAGTGTTTTTGGGGAGTCATCGCCGTCTGTCGTTTTGTTATACGGCGGAGTTTGCTTTCCGATCGGTTCTGTTGTTTCTTCCGATCTTAAGTGTATTCAAATACATGCGTATATACACCGAGAAATTATTCGGAAAAGCGTTTTTTGTTTTATCATTTCTGATTAGTGGCAACGCAAATTTGGTTCTTCGGAAAAAGTTTGGGAAATTTTTGTTGTTAAGGTTTTATTTTCTAATTTTCTTCAGTTAATGTTAGGTTTGTTGATTCGATTAGTTCAAGAACTTCTTGCCTGCTGCAATTTTTTAATATTTTTTTTTAGTAGCTTTAACAACAGTTGGGTTTAGGAATTTGATTAGTTTAAATTGATGAGTTTAGGGTGGATCTTGAGAAGTTTTTAGTCTATTTTGGTTTTTGAATTTTAAAGTCTCGTATTGTTCTTGTGTTGCTAATATTGTTAAAATCGTTTGAATTTGTAAATTTTACGTTGCTGTCTTATTTGGCAGCTGAGAAATTTGAAATTTTAGGTAATTTCTACTTTAGGGTTCTTCTGGATGTGTTATCATGCCTATCTTTTTCAACAGGGCCCAGTAAACATGTTATTCGATTAGTCGTATATTTTTTTATTTTTTTTTCAACTGATAACGATATTTTTGCAGGAGATTTGAGGGTAGAAGTGTGTTCGTCGTCAATTGATGTCAAGATTTGATTTGTAGAATTCATTATTTTTGATAGAATAAACGAAGCGATTCGTCAATGCTGAGTTTTAACAGGATCAGAACTCAGCAGAGGTCCAATAGATCCATGTCTCTAGGAGGTGGACTTTTCTTCATTTTAGTGTTCTTCGCTATCGTTTTTCGTTTGGTCGATCCTGATTTCTTGTAATTGTTCAGGCATGGATTATGCAGACCCGAAGAAGAAGAACAATTTTTGTGGGAAAATCATAATGGTTTCTACACTTACGGCATTGTGCATCCTTATGTTGAAGCAATCACCAAATTTTAACACCCCAAGCCAAGTAATTTCCGTCTTTTGTTCTATATTTTATGAGTTCGGTTTGATTTATGAGTTGCATAATTCACCTTATTCAGTTAAGCGATTCATAGTTTCCAGCAATAGGCGCTAGTCGGAAGATTGGGTTGTAGCACCTAGTCGGGGTTAAGTGTGGTCTAGACTGGACTAAGCGGAGGAGTCGGGGAGAAAACATAGATGATTGATGACAGTTTAGCGCATAGACGTGCCTAATAGGAGCCAAACGGGAACTTTTAGAACATATTTTTTTAGCCATGTCTCAGATGCATGCAATGTTTGTATGACCAGAATGCTATTTTATAGAGCCGTGAAAGCTTGAAATGTTAAGAGGAACCCCACATCACTCTTTGTCACACGTTGCATAATATGAACTTTGGTTGCTAAACTCTATCGATATTTGAATTGATATAGCTCTCCTTCTGTCATGTGTGTTGTTCAACTTTGAGAATATTTTGGGTTTCTTTTGTCATCAACTTGCAATTGATTTTTGACATTTGCTTTGTTGTCACTTTCCAGCAAAAGCCGCTAAAGCTTATAGCTTCTTCGTTCTAGTCGACTCCCCAAAATAACTATAGACTTCTTTTTGTAGTTCTCAAGTCATGAACCTGGTGTCACTCATGTCTTGGTAACTGGAGGTGCCGGCTACATCGGCTCTCACGCTGCATTACGACTTCTGAAGGATTCCTATCGTGTGACTATAGTGGTATATTTCTAGTATGAACAAATATTCTCTTATTTTTCTTTGCTTGTCCTGGACGACGGTTCAAGAGTGTACATTTTTCGTATGACAGGACAATCTCTCGCGGGGAAACCTTGGTGCTATTCATGTCTTGCAACAGTTATTTCCAGAACCAGGGCGGCTTCAATTTATTTATGCTGATCTTGGGGATGCAAAATCGGTACCCTCATTTTCCTATTTTTTCGGTTTTCTGTGAAGGATTCAATTTTTTTTAATTCTTTATTGTTTCCTTGGCTAAAATTCAGGTACATAAAATTTTCTCGGAAAATGCATTTGATGCGGTGATACATTTTGCGGCTGTAGCATATGTCGGAGAAAGTACGCTTGATCCACTCAAGTGAGTACCTTCTAATATATTTAAAATGAGAATATGTTGGACTCAATATGCGTGAGTGATTACAGCAGTCCATCGTTTTCATCGGTATAGTTCTTGTCCTAACTATTTTGCAACACAGGTATTATCACAATATCACATCGAATACTCTTGTTGTATTAGAAGCCATGGCTGCTCATGGAGTGAAGACTTTGATTTATTCTAGCACATGTGCAACTTACGGTGAGCCTGAAAAGATGCCGATTACAGAAGAAACTCCGCAGGTTAGGCTCGTTGACTCTGATTCGAGAAGTGTGCTTGCTTTTCTGTGATGAGAATTGTCCACTGAGAAATCTTGTTTTGTTGCAGCTTCCTATAAATCCATATGGAAAAGCCAAGAAAATGGCAGAGGATATTATTTTGGATTTTCATAAAAACTCCGATATGGCTGTCATGATTCTAAGGTTGGTTTTCTGTACCCCCTGCCCCCTCATTCTCGCTCTCTGTAGAGGTGGCAATTCGAGACGCCTGACCCGGCCTGAGCCCATTGGGCCAGTGCCATATGTCGGGATGGGAACTGGAGAGTGTCAGGCCGCCATTGGCCCACTGTATGGGGCATGTCGGGCTTGATGATACTTCGGGCCAAGATTTGGGCTAGGCCGATTTTGCCACCTCTAATTCTTTGTAGATTTATAAGCATGATATAGTTTGATGTTAAGAGGGCAAAGTGGACATTCCACACCAGGAAGCATTCGTGATCGTCTTTCTCAAACTTGTTTCTTTAATTATCAGGTATTTCAATGTGATTGGTTCTGATCCTGAGGGAAGGCTAGGCGAAGCTCCCCGGCCAGAGCTACGTGAACATGGACGGATATCGGGTGCTTGTTTTGATGCTGCACGTGGAATCATTCCGGGTCTTAAGGTCTGCTCAACTTTCATAGATCATCACTATATCATTCTCTTTTTTTAAATTTTCGAAAATAAAATGAAATTGAGAGCACGAAAAATTCAAATTGCAGGTTCGAGGAACAGATTACAAGACCCCAGATGGCACTTGCATACGGGATTATATCGACGTCACCGATCTGGTTGATGCTCATGTCAAAGCTCTGGAGAAAGCAGAACCTGGCCACGTAGGCATCTATAATGTCGGTACAGGAAGAGGTAAATTTCAAAAGTTACGTTTGAAGTTTCGATTTTTCTCAAAAAATACCTATTATGCAACGACCCTCAAAGTTTGTTCTTTCTTCTTACAAATACCACCCTCACACACACCCACTTTTTTTGTGTGTGTCGATATGGTACTCGTAAATTTTGAAGTAAAGCTGTTTCTTCTTGTAGTTAGACTAAGGCAATGTTTGCGTTTGCGTTTGCTTTTGGGTTAAGTTTAGCTAAAAAGGAGTGTTGGCATACTTCCGCTTCTGTTGAAATTTAGCACATTTAATCGAAAACCTAAAAGAAGGGGAAATGCTTTAGTAAAATTGTTAAAAAAATTGATTATTTGGCAAACACTACCACTTATGAGTTTTCTTCAAACACTACCCGCTTTTGATTTTAAGCAGATTTTCAACAATCTCTATATTTAATCACTTCTCAAAAACAAAAGCAACTTTGCAAACACCCCCTCAATCTCAAAGGTGGTTTTTGTTGCTATCCCTTATATATGTAGGACAATTTTATCATTTATACCCAGAGCGCCTGCTATGACAACGACTGGCATTTGTATCTCGTTGCCACAATAGCAGGCGCTCAGTGTGCATCCCGTCCCACACACGCACACTCATATAACCGACATTTGTATCTCATTGCCACAATAAGCAATTTTTACAACCTTCTGTAACCGTCGTATCTACATCTCAGGACGATCAGTGAAGGAGTTCGTAGAAGCCTGCAAGAAAGCAACCGGCGTGCCCATAAAAGTCGACTTCCTTCCGCGCAGGCCCGGTGACTACGCAGAAGTGTTCAGCGACCCATCAAAGATCAAGAACGAGCTGAACTGGACTGCCCAACACACCAACCTTCAAGAAAGTCTGCAGGTCGCATGGAGATGGCAGAAGGCGCACCTCAACGGCTACTCCACCGCTCTGGCAATGTCTGCGTAAATATGGTATCGGTAGCGGACGACTAACTGGGCCCCGTTTTAGAGAGCCTCGCAATTTTTTTCGACGAGAGGGAGTCGAGGCTGAGAGGGGTCTGTCTGATGTATTCTTTGCGTCCCCTATTGAACATTATATTGCTTAGATGATATGTATTGCAGACAGATGTATGGTTAGTTCAATAATAGTTGCTTAGAGTATAGCTTATTCTTGTATCATATTGCCATTCTTGTAGCAGTGTTTTTAGTTATAAAATCCTTCCACCAATGTTATAGATATATTATGTGATGTTTTTAGGGTATTATGTCAATATATTATATATTTTTAACAAAAATACTAGCACGAAGATGTGGCAATTCGGGTGCTCGGTCTACCCATCGAGCCAAATACTAAGATTTTAAGGTCAGCAACGTCCTGTTAGGTTTTTGGTCTATTGAGTTGGACCTTTCGAACATAATAGTACTTTGGGCCAAAAATTTTATGGTCCAACTGGTCTAAAATATCGGACAGGTTGAGCTAATTCATCGGACTAAATTGATTTTACTAACTCTACTAGCATGTAGGACATTAGTGTCAATATATTATATAAAAACATTATTATGTAGAGGTGACAATTCGGGCGGTCGATTTGATGTATTGACCTAACATCATGTTGGGCTAACCCATAATATCTCCCTCTAAAATATGAAGATTTTCGAATTAGCTCACTATCCATCAGACTTTTAACTTATTGGGTCGAACCTTTCGGGCTCGATAGTAGTTTGGCTAAGCTTTATATAACCCAATCAATTTAAAATGTCATGCGAATTAGGTCAACCACCACACCAAACTGATTTTATCACCTTTACTAGCATGTAGGATATTAGTGTCAATATATTATATGTATATATTCTTTATAAGAAAACTAGCATGTGCAAACTGCTACAAAGGAAACGTATCAAAATCATCATTTTTATGGAATCAAGATCTGAAACATAATTTTTTTATAATGGAATCTTAAATCTTGAAGTATGAAAGCATGCACCGTGAGTAAAAGTTATTAAAATTATTCAACTTTTGGGATGAAATGCAAGTTGTACACAATTAATGATATGTATTAGTAGTCCGTATTTTATAATCATATTCCTCTTATTTTTGTTATTTATTTTGGTTAACTGATCAAATTAATTATCTTTTGTTGTAAGATTAGAAGACTGAGCCGAAAAATTTAGGATGTGTTTGTTTAAGGTTGAGGAGTGCTAAGTCAAATTTAGCTGAAGAAATTAATGAGTGTGCTTTATTAAAATTTGATCCTCTAAATTCATTGAGGAAAACCATGAGCAAACACACCCTTAATTATTTCACATACCACATCCTGACATTCACTCACATTGGGTACCCAACCCAACCTTACTGGATTTTATCCGACTGGGTTTGATTTTTTGAGATCCGTAGATAGTCAGGTTTTACCCGATTCGGTCCAGTTTTTCGGGTTTCTGTCAGATAGAATTTTTTGTGCCCGTCGGGCTTCTTTGTGTAACTAAATATAAGGGTTAATTCCTTTATCTATGGTACACACTAGCTAATCCAAACTGCTCTATTATCATTGCACGCAACTTTTGTTTATCTCCTTTATCTGTTGTGTACCCGATCAGGAACCTGCGAGGTCGGGTACTCGTAAGATCGGGTAGCTCTACTAGTAATTTTTATCCCGACACCCAACGAGGCGGTACCAAACCCAATAACCCGAAATCCACAAAACCCGACCCGACCCGACCCACCACTTTCCGTGAAAGAACCACAAACTACTCATAGTTAAGTGTAGCGTTGACAGGCCTAAGAAGGATATCAATTAACTATACAGTAAAGTAACACAAATACAATATATCAATGTACGAGCAAATTCACCTCCAAACATTAAGACAAGCATATGAGAGCCCAAAAAAAAAAGGTATAAATTAAAATTGCACTATTTGGTCCGAACATTGAAATGGACCGAAAACCCGAAACCTGCAACAACCCGACCTGAGCCCATCCCTAAAAGGTCATTGTGCTGTGAAAGAACCACAGATACTACTCATAGAAAACAAATACAAAATTAATATATCAATATATGAGCAAATTCACATCCAAACATTAACACAAGCATATGGAAGAACAAAAAAAAGGGTAAAAAATTAAAATTGCACTATATATAAGGAGATGGACATCGAAATGGACTGTCAAACACTCAAACTCAACCCGAGACGTATAAATGCGTAGAAAATTGCCTCTATAGACTCAAAAAAAGGCCAAACATGTAAACAATACACATATAATTTACACCTTTAAAGATATGCACAACTCCATCAAATACTCACCCAACTTCTGGCTTTCTTAACGGCAAGATGATTGCGATACAATGCAGCATATTTCCCGACTTGTATTGACCAACAGACATAAAGGAAGTCCAGATTCTACCTTTGCTTTGCGTAAAAGGAAGCGTTTATGTTACTCTCCTTGCTGGAAGAATGTATAATCTGAGCCCGGTTCATTTTTTGTTACCTGCACGCAGTTGTAGTTGTAGATGAGAGAGTATGGTTGCTATGATGGTACCATTTCAATAAACTGAAATGCATGATTGGATATAGGGGATGTTTGTGATTGCTTTTTAGGAAGTGATTGAAAAAGTGATTGTAAGAAGCAACAATTTATAACTTACAACATGTAGCTCCAATCAGCTTTGAAGTTAAGCAGAAGTTATCCCTTACAAACACTCATTTTCAGCTTATTTGAAACCAAAAGCTCAAAAGCACTTATTTCAAGCGTTTTCAAACACCCCCGTAGTATTGTCGAGCAAATTTTATATGGTAATTGTCTTATCTGCATCTCCTGATACTCTTCCCCGTATTCAATAAGTTGACTTTTTCCGTGAAATGATAATAATGGAAAATCTAAAGCACATTTCGGAAAACATGGGGCTCACACATATATCAGTGAATACTACAGCAAAGCGAATCAAGATTCTCAAATTAATAAAATTCAACTTCGCAGGAGCAAATAATTGAAAAGCTCAGCAAAGGAAGAGCAGACCTCATTTGTGTGTGATGATGACCCGGTAGAAAGAACAGGAACGAGGGAACTCCAAAGAAGAGGGTCAGTTAGCGGGTCGATGCTGCTATAGTTTGTGACAAGGGGAGCAGACAAAAGAGGGGCCAGTTGATACACGTTCGTATTAATAGGCAATCCTCCACTTATTCCATACGCAACATTTTGTATCTCACTTCCACCAACATGGCTCGATTGTTCTACTGTCTTCGCATGTTCAATTTTGTCGATACTGTTTTTGTTATCGTTCTCATCATTCTCAGCCTTCTCTTTCTTTTTTGAGATTTTCTCCTCGAGGTTCTTGTATGCCGCCGATTTCAACAAAATGCTCAATGCAGATACCTTTTTGTGGTTCAACCGTTCCGGAGACACGCCTAGACGTGGCATTTCATAGGGCTCCGTGGGCTTCGTTGACCTTTCCAAAGCTTTAAGTTCAGTAGCGACGTCATCAGAACTTCCAAGATTTGTTTCATCCACTGCCTTCGACTGGAAATCAGTCAGACTTGATTTGCTTGTTCCCCACCATTTGATGTAATTTGACAAATCGATCTTCCTGTCGACGCCATAACAACCTGCGTTTTCACTTCCTGTAGCCATCTCATCACCTGCACTTTTAATAGTGCAAATTTAGGCTGACAAAGACTTACATATATATATATATAAACATTACAACAAACGTATCCTAAAACTCAAAACCAGGCTCACCATATAGCGTGTCCTTGATGTAGCCAGTTCCGGACGTACAGCCGAATTGTGAATCCCATCGACTGATTCAAGACAAGAAAAAATTATAGAACCAGAAAAAGAAAGTGAAGCTTCAGTACTAAAATCATCCAAGAAAAGCAAAATGTAGCACTCATTATCCAATTATAAGAATACTTAGAGGACGAAAAGTGAACTTAATTCTGTCCAGAGAGATGTAATCCTAACGTGTAAATGTTCTAATGTATAATAATACAATAAAGATACCTGGAAAGGGGACGATACTTGGACATACCCCTCGAGAAACCACTACTCTTCCTGTAAAAAATATGGCTAGTAAGAAGTAATTTCTTTCATGAACAGTAAAAAAATTTGTATAGTGACCTCCTAAGTGATGCTAGATAATCCTCTCTTGTGACGTTTTGCATTTCTTCCAGATCCCTCGTATAATCTGTAACCTGCATCAGCCCCATTACTAACCATTCTAAAAAAATTACACTTCATCAAATGTAATTGATGAACTCCGTTCACCCAATCCAAATGGAAGAACTTCTTACTGGGAAATTAATGAGCGTTCCAGGGCCCCAATATTTAAGAGCAGCTAGATCGTAGGCTCTTGCTGCAGCCTCCTCATCATCATATGCACCTACAGTGGTTTTGGATCGAGAAGATCAGTATGCTTTACTCTTCTACCATATCGTGTGTCAGTACAAAAGCTGGAAAGATACTTACCCAAGTAAACTGTCCGATCAATCGCACATGCGATTCCCCAGCGACGAAGAGAAGAGCAAGGAGAAACAACAGACAGATAAGATCAATATGCTCCAACAAACACACACACCCCTATACATATACAATAATTCACCTTGTTTTCCTTTCTTGTTTTGGTTTTGATTCCAGGTACTTTTATCCCAAAGATGTGCCTCATAACGACCGGTCCATCGATGCCTACTCTTGAGCGAACAAAAGCACAATAAAAAGCTAATTACTCGGTAAAATCATGATTGGAAAAGTGAAAAAATTGATCTCGGTTTCAAGTAAAAACAATCTTCATGCTTCAAATCATGTACCTTGCTCTAGCAACTAATATCGCCAACCTAATCTCCATAATTTCAATCTCTGTAAAAAAATAAACTCATCTACCAGACTACCACAGTAATTACCAACTCCAGTACTTCGAACAACAAGGTACAAGTAAGCGAAGCTGATCGCACATCAGATGTTTGATAATTGACAACATGCAGATGCAATCAATAGTTCCTCACGCTTCAAATCCTATACCTCGATCTAGCAACTTATATCATCTGACTCTAATCTCCATAGTTTCAATCAATGTAAGACATTAAACTCATCTACAACACTACCACAGCAGTAACCAACTCCAGTATTTCGAAGAACAAGGTACAAGCAAAGGAAGCTGATTGCACATCAGATGTTTGATAATTTACAAGATGAAATCAATAGTTCCTCACGCTTCAAATCCTATACCTCGATCTAGCAACTAGCATCATCGATTCTAACCTCCACAATTTCAATTAATGTAAAATACCATAGCAATAAACAACTCCAGCACTCAAACAACAAGGTACAAGCAAACGAAGCTGATCGCACATCAGATGTTTGATAATTGACAACATGCAATCAATAGCTCCTCACGCTTCAAATCCTATACCTCGATCTAGCAACTAACATCATCAACTCTAACCTCCATAATTTCAATCAATGTAGAAAATTAAACTCATCTACCAGACTAAGTTGCTAGAACAAGGTACAAGCAAACGAAGCTGATCGCACATCAGATGTTTGATAATTGACAACATGCAATCAATAGCTCCTCAAGCTTCAAATCCTGTACCTTGATCTAGCTACTAACATCATCCGCCTCTAATCTCCATAATCTCAATCAATGTAAATAATTAAACTCATCTACCAGACTACCACACCAATAAGTTAATAACCTACTCCAGCTCCAGTACAAGCAATGCACACCAGATGTTTGATAATTGAAATACCTGGTAACACCTCGATATATAGAGCTCCGTTTCCCGGCAGTACAAGGCGGCATTCTACTGATTCGCTCTTTCGCCGTGCATCCTCTCTCTCTCTTCGCTTTCTTCAAACCTCTGTACAGTAAAAGCTGATCACTACCAAGCGGCGGCGGCAGGTGCGCGTCCGAGCTTTCTCCGCCGCCGGTCTCTTCCGGCTTCGCTGCATGTTCCGATGAAGAGGAAGCCATAGCTGCAGCTCAGGTACAGTTAGAGAGAGAAATCGGAAATGATCGTTGGAAAGAGGAGAGAGAGTGGAGTGGTTTGATTTTGCACCGATGGGGAAATCTACAGAGGAAGGCGGCCGACATGAAATGACGGTAATGTCCTAGGATAATTGCTGATTTTGTTGGGATCGATAAGGTTGAAGGAGGGTTCTTTGGGAATCTCACAACTTGTAACGGCTACGAGGTCACACCTGTCATGCTGGTCTAGTTAAAAATCATAATTTCATGTTTTGAATAGGTGGCCTAACTAGCCCACAAATTACGGCCCAGATGATGGGCTTTCCCGGCCCATTAAGTCCTAATTTAGACCGTTACACGGTGTGACAGAAAAAGTATCACTTTTTGTGGTGAAAGTATCACGTTTATCTGTAAAAGTATCACATTTTTTAAAAAAAGAAGTATCACATTTATCTGTAAATGTATCAATGTAGTAAAAGTATCACTTTTTCCTATTAAAGTATCAATGTTTTTTTGTAAAAGTGTATTCCGTCACACGTGTGACCGTTCACGTACAAGACTCACTCATTTATTTTTGGAGAGGTTTTTCGTGCATCAGATATTCATGCAATTCGAGTTATGGATCGAAACGTATTAATATTTATGACTTAAGGTATTACATAATTTGAGTAAAGATATGATTAAAATGGTTGGGTTAGTGTAACTTAATACACCGAAACAAATCATGAAAAAGGATTTTGGTCACAAAACTGTTGTTAAAATCGCATTTCCAAAACTGAGCTGGAAGAGGTATGAAACGACGCCGTTTTGCAAAGTCGGAAAACTTAAGAATCTGTTAAAACGGTTATGTTTGAAACCGTTGTCTTTGGTTGAGCTGAGAGGCAGTTTTCAAGCTTCGATTTTAGCAAGTTCTGTTATGATTCGATCCCAACTTGCAACACATATTATTCACCATTTTTAGAGAGAGAATGAATCCTCTGATATTGAGGGCAGTATTCTCGTGAGAGAATTAGAGAGAGGCGCAAGTTAGCATTTATACTTCTTGTTCTTCGTTCTTTTCTAATTCTGTTCCAATTCTGAGATTGAGAGGGTCAGTGTAATTGTAATCTTCATCTTCATAGTGGAAAATGTTTACCTATGTTGTTCCGTGGACGTAGATCTTAAGATCGAACCACGTATATCTCGTGTTATTTCGTTTCTTGTTTTCGTTCGTTGTGTTTGATTGTTCTTGGTTCGTTTGGTTAATTCCCACAACAAAAATGTATCACGAATTATACTTAAAGGTATCACATGTTCGGAGTAAATGTTCTTTTCCAAGAACAGGTAATACCTTTACGTATAAATCGTGGTACCCCCTGAATTGCACCGTGCAATTGGTACACATGAGTCTTTGTTTTTGTTCTTTTTCTTCAAATTACCAACTTGTTTGGATCAATTTTTACAATTGGATCCTATATTGTCCCAGTTAAAAAAGGGTGAAATACTTAAATTAATATGTACTTTGCAAGGTTTTACACTTCAGTATCTAAACTTTATTTTTTTATCGATTGCAACCTGAAGCCCATAAGTTGTACAAGTTGCAACCTTCGTCGAATTTTTCCGACCGAATATTAAACACGTGACAATCACATGCCAAATTGAGGAGTTTTTTTTTTTGCTATTTCCATGATTGTTGAGGTAGATTCACAATTCGACGGAGGTTGTAACTTGGCAATAACAAAGTGATTGTCACGTGTTGGGCATGTGAATATGTCTCAACAAATCATACAAATAGAAAAAAAATCCTCCCATTTTGGCATGTGATTGTCACATGTTTGATATTTGACCGGAAAAATTCGACGGAGGTTGCAACTTGTACAATTCGTGCACTTCAGGTTGCAATCGACAAAAAAAAAAATTTAGGTACTGAAGTGTAAAAACTCGCAAAATACAGGTTGATGTAAATATTTAACCCAAACAAATAATGAATAAAATTTGGACCACAAAATGACGTTGTTTTATTTATTCTCAACTAACGTCTTTGCAAAGTACCACTAATGAGGACTGAACAATCCACTTCAAAAATAGGAGATTGAGCCCATATAAGTAATTTGTCGTTGGTGGTCCAGACCAAACGAGAAGGCCCATTGTAGACTTAATTTCAAGAAAACTCTAACTGCATTCAAATGACCCTCGTGTTCCCAGGTAAATACTCTTATACATACCCTACTTGGATACAATAAAGGTAAGTTTTACAATATTCCTCCACATATTTAACCTAATATCTCATAGTTCGAAAAAAAAACAAAATCGGAACTGAGTTGAGCATCAAAATCTCCGTATCGGGATCTTTCCCGACGTAATTTTTGTAGCTCAATGTATCGACTTTGTATAACATAGAAAACAGGATGAAGATCTGAGAACGGATATTTTTATCACTCAAAGACCACTGTGATCTTTGATTTTAGAACGGATATTTTGGTTCGCATCGCTCATTAGTGGTACTTTGCAAATTCGTTAGTTTAGAAGAAATAAAAGGAAATCAATTTGTATTTCGCGAGTTTTTACACTTTAGTATCTAAATTTTATTTTTGACTAATTGTAATTTGAAGTCCACGAACTGTACAAAGTGCAACCTCCATTGAATTTTTTCGGCCAAATATCAATCATGTGACAATCAAATGTCAATTGGAAGAGTTTTTGCTATTTTATGATTTGTTGAGATAGATTCACGTACCAAATACGTGACAATCATTTCGATATTGTCAAGTCGCAACCTCCGTTGAATGATGAATCTTTATCAACAAATTATGGAAATAACAAAAACTCCCCCAATTTAGCATGTGATTGTCACGTGTTTGATATTAATTTGACCGAGAAAATTCGACGGAGGTTGCAACTTGTACAATTTGTGAACTTCAGGTTGCAATCGATCTAAAACAAAGTATAAGTACGGAAGTATAAAAATTTGCAAAATACATGTTGGTTTAAATATTTAACTCTTATTAATTCACCTCTTTAAATAATAGGAAAATATACATCTTTTTCGCAAAACATTGATAAATCTACTTTAATAATTGGAAAATATGTCTTTTTCAAAAAAGACAATTGATAAATCTAACTCTTATGGTTGATTAAAAGATAATGTATGGATCAGATTTCAAGTCATTTTCAGTTTTAAACTTTATATATTTATAGAATTATCCATTTATATAATATTTCTATATGTCTCTCCAATTATTTGAAAAGGATATTATCATATTATCATATTAACCTTTAAACTTTGGAAATGATATGTCATGTCACAATCACATTTTTTACCAAATAAATTGAGATGATTATAATAATGATTAACCTTGAGTGACTAATAAAATAATGTTTTAAATACTTAAATTATGAACCACCATTACTATTAATCATCCACCATAAAAAAATTCAATTGCAACATCGATCATATTTTTCACAGCTAATTGTGAACCATCATTACTATTGAAAACGTTTGATGAATTGTCTAACCTCTATAACTTATTTGTCATATGTTGCTATAATTATAGTAAATTGATGATTGAAGTTATTATATTATGTCTTCCACCCACAGTTCATTAACAATGGAAATGACAGATTGTGAAATTGGTAGAGGATAAATGAAGGCCTTGTCAAAGCGCATCTAATGAGTTTCTGGCGACACAATATAAGATCTAAAAGATTTTAAACGATATTGTAATTGAAGAAAAAGTCATGATTGCCGATTAACATTAATGATTTTAAATGTTACGGTACAATTGAAAATTGGATAAAAAGTCGTAATTTTTCCCGTAATTAACCCTTAATTTAATAAAGGTCTTGTTTGGCATCTCTATATATGCTTGGTCTTCACTTACTCATAGTCACACTCAATTACACACACTCTCTGTCTGAGATTATGAAGTTTTTTATGCTTCTGAGGAAACTTTTCTGCATATTTTAATGGTAAGTGATAATTTTAGTATTTGTGTTGCAAAATTTTAGAAAATTTAATTTTATATTTTCTTATGAAAGTGTTAAAGTTTGTATTTGTGCTAGACATATCCTTTGCAGGCATTAATTAGGATTCTTAAAGAATCGGGTCGAGTTGAGCTAATTTTTGAGTTGTTTGAGTATTGTTTGTTAAATTTTAAAACTAGCAGAACTAGAACGGTCCTGTTAATTTGGTGTTCGTTAATATTTGCGAATATTAATGAACACCAAGATCGTCAATATTTATTTATGTTCATGAACACAAGTATTAGATATTATTCTAGTTTTGCACAAAATAATCTTGGGTTCATTCTTTCAACAACAAATTTATGGACATTTTTAATAAATGAGTTACATAAATAATATAAAATTATTATTATTATTATTATAATTATAATTATTATTATTATTATTTTTATTTTTTTTATACGAGTCTAAAACATGCTCACGAGCTGCTAATGAACGAGCACTTCAATGTTCTTGTTTGTTGTTCAACATACACAAATAAATGTATTTGAACAAGCAATAATCGAGCTCGAATACGATCTTTTTAACGAATGTTATGTTCGTTAACAATTCTAGTAGGCATACATGCATGAGAGGTGACAATATTGGTTCGACCTAATAGGTCGCTCAGTCCACCCGATACTTAAGATGGGTTCGGACATAGAAATCTTAGTTTGAAGTACCATCAGGTCCAACAAACCCAACCTGATGGGCCAATGGGCCAATGGGCCAGAGAACGGCTCAAAATTCTTTGTGTGAAAGGATTTGGAAATCACATGATTTGATTTAAAATTCTTTTTATTTGGATATCCACTCATTTCAAATCATTTGTTTGGACGTTTGAATTCAAATGAGTATATTGAATTGTTTGAACTTTTTTTTTCAATTTTTTTAGAGGAGGATGATAATCAAAATGTGTATTGTGTATGTATAAAGTGCGCGTAAAGGATGTATGTGATGTGTGTGTGTTTGAAGTGTGTCGTGCAGATATTTAATGTGTGTTCAGCGTGTGTATATGTGAACTATGTATATAATATGTGTGTTTAGTGTGTGTGTTAAGTTGTTTAATATGTCGTGCAAATATTTAATGTGTGTGTAGTGGGTTATGTGTGAATCATGTGTATAATATGTGTGTGTTAGAAGTGTGCATAGTATGTTTTGTGTGGGTACTTAATGTATGTATAGTTGTGTGTGTTGTGTGCATAAGTGTAAAATGTGTGTAGTGCGTGTATGTCATGAGTATGTAGTGTGTTTTGTGCGTCTGGTTTGTACATCTGCGTAGTGTGTGGAGTGCATGTGTGAAGTGTGTGTGCGCGGGCACACATGCGTGTAGCATGTGTTGTATGTGTAGCGTGTGTGTATGTGTGTGTAGTTTGTGTTGTGTGTGTATCGTGCGAAAGTGTGGTTATACATGTATGAGAGAGTGAAGATGGATTTCAAAATTACTAGGTTGTGCAAATGATTTCAAATCTATCCAAAATGAACTAGAGATTCATGAGGCATTTAGAATACATTACTTTGAATTTTTTTGCTAAACAAGTTGGTGAATTTAATTGTGAATTTCAAAATTCATCCCTAAAAGATCCCTCTATCCAAATGCAACCTTAATATACTCAGGGGGATGAACTGGGTTGGGTTCATCGCTCACTAATTTTGAGATCCGACGGGATTTTGACTCGGCCGACATATAGCGTTGGTATGATGAGCTAGGTTCAGCTAAGCTGGGATGCCCCAATTATCACCTCTATCAGCATGACAACCTTATACTTCCCCCGTCCCACTTAAATTTGCACACTTGTTTTTTCCGTCCTTCCCACTTAACTTTGCACACCCTTAAAAAATGAAAAATTTCTCACAATCTCCACCCTCAATCTACACCTTTGATAAAATCAACTTAAAAGCAAAAACAGTTTTTTCTTAACATATGTGTTCGATTCCCCGCAAAATTAAGTAAGACGGAGGAAGTATTTACTTGTAATACACCGAATGTTTGATAAAGTCCCTCATATAAATATTTATTTTAATGCTTGTAGGCCTTTTTATTTCCCGCAATGTCAAATCTGGAGACTCCGTTGCGCCCCAAGAGAAAGAAGGTTTGGATAGACTACTTTATCCAATTTCGATGGATAGTTGTCATTTTTGTTGTTCTTCCAATCTCTTTCACTTTGTACTTCCTCAAATATCTCGGCGATATCCGGTCCGAGTTCAAATCTTTCAAGCAGCGTCAGACGGAACATGAAAAAAATGTCGCAAAAGTAGTGAGGCGCCTGAAGGAGAGGAACCCGAAGAACGATGGTTTAGTCTGTACATCCCGAAAGCCCTGGGTTGCTGTTGGAATGCGTAATGTAGACTACAAGCGTGCTCGTCATTTTGAGGTTGGAAAAGTTAAAATTAGTTGTGCATGTTAAGGTCTGTACAAAATTAGTCATGTATATCCCATGATTTTATTTTAAATTCTTCTATATATTGGGCTCTATCCTATTTGAGGACAAAATCTGTCGTCGATCATCTTAGTAGCCGGAAATCATCACATGACCCGCGCCTGATAAGCTACATGACAGAGCCAATATATAAAGGAGTAAAATTGAAAGAACTCCTCATCTCTCTTTCTCTCTCTTTTCGGTGCCGGTTTATTGTTCGTGCTTGGGCTGGTCCACGCATGCACCGTTTTTGCCGTTGTCAACTTTTCTTTTTCTTTTTCAATACAAGCACTTGTTAGCCCTCTCTTTCTCTCAAATTTAGCTCGTTACGTGTGGTTCACGTGATAATTTCTGACTAATAATCGGTAATAAATTTTATCCTCAAATTTGATCAAACCAGGATTAAAATTGAAATTATGAAATATATCGAACTAATTTTGCTAATTTCAATTTTTTTCTCTTTTAAGGTTGACCTTTCTGCCCTGAGGAACATTCTAGACATTGACAAGGAAAGAATGATTGCAAGAGTGGAACCTTTGGTTAATATGGGCCAGATTTCCAGGGTCACTGTCCCTATGAATCTATCCCTTGCAGTTGTTGCCGAGCTTGATGATCTTACCGTCGGTGGTCTGATCAACGGCTACGGCGTTACAGGTTGGGTTATAAACGAGTCGAATTAAATTAAATATTGAATTAACACAGATTCGAATATTAAAAGTGATTTGAACACGATTTGTGAAAAATATTCGAACATATTCGATTTGATTTGAAATTGAAAAGCTCTTTTTTTTTTTTGTATATTTTTGTTTCAAACTATTCAGTTTTTTTTTTTATTATTTCGGAAAACGATTTTTTTGTCTATTAGGTTTTACCATTTTTTTTATTTAAAGACATTATCTTTGGTACGTAACTTCAATTCTAGCCCATCAACTTTTGAAATTCAATAAATTAGTACTTTTAACTCGAAATTTGATAAATTCGTTATTACTTGTCATAGGCTATATATTATCTCTATAAATTTATTTTGAATATATAGCTTTTTTTTTTTTTTTGAAACCTATAGCTATATATATTTAGTAATATATACGATATTTAAACAAAATAAATAATCGAACACTAAACAAATCTAAAAAATAATTCATATTCAAACTTTACGAATTCGAATCATCTTAGTCGAGTTTGAATCACACATTTAATCAAATTATTTGACTTGTTTACGTTCCTAACTACAGGAAGCTCCCATATTTACGGCTTATTCTCGGATACTGTCGTGTCTTATGAACTTGTCTTGGCCGATGGTCGGGTAGTTAGGGCTACAAAGGACAACGAATACTCGGACCTTTTCTACGGTATCCCTTGGTCTCAAGGGACACTTGCCCTTCTTGTTGCAGCTGAGATTAAACTCATACCTATAAAGGAGTATATGAAGGTAACATATAAGCCTGTAATGGGCAATCTTAAGGAGCTTGCACAAGGGTATGCGGATTCTTTTACGCCGAGAGACGGAGATCAAGATAATCCGGATAAAGTACCGGATTATGTCGAGACGATGATTTACTCTTCGACGGAAGCTGTCTGCATGACAGGTTTGTAAGTTTCATCACGTATACATAGTCGCGGTTACAAGATTAAACATGAATTTTATAATTCATGATTTTCACATTCTAATATGATATAAAATTAGAGCACTAACTTTTGATCCATCATGGATTGATTTTTTTATTCCTTGATCTTAATTCAAGAAATTTATTGACAAAAGAAATTGATTTCTTCCTCCCGACTTTCCACTTAGAACAGAGGATGTCATCAATTAGCTGATAGAAATAATGTAACTCTATTTTTTTTTATAGGTGGAGAGAGAATCATAGAATTAAATTTTTAATGCAATTAGGATTGTTATCCATTCACGGTCTATCAACGTTAAAATTATATCCTAATCAGACCAAAACTTATCTGGAAGATTATTTACTTAAAAGACAGCAAATTTTGGAACAAAAATTGAATTAGGGAAAAATTATGGGACGAGAAATGATTTTAACTTGATTTTTGTTATTTTAGTTATTATTCACTCCACATTTTTAGCTAAGTCCGCCCCGTATAATTTTTTTATTCCCATTCTTGTATTTATCCCACTTCTAAATAAAAATCTAAAAAAAAAATAATAAATACGTGAATTAGTTCGTTTCGAAATAATTTGTTAATCATTTTTTAGTAAATTTTCAACAAAATTTTCAACTTATTTGGATTTTTACATTCTAGTCTATCCCATTAGTAAATTTTGAATTCACTCATGCAGGTAGATATGCTTCTAACGAAGAAGCGAAGAAGAAGAATAACAACATCAACAATATTGGCTGGTGGTTTAAACCTTGGTTTTACCAGCACGCGCAAACGGCGTTGAAGAAGGGGGAATTCGTGGATTACATTCCGACTAGGGAGTATTACCACAGGTAGGGTGGTAAATGAGTTAAATCGAGTCCACGTATTGTTGTTCAAATTTATTTAAAATATTGCCAAGCGTCTACTACTATACTTGAGTTTATTTGATTATTAATCGAATCGAGTGTATTACCACAGACATACAAGGAGCTTGTATTGGGAGGGGAAACTCATACTTCCATTTGGTGATCAATGGTGGTTTAGGTTTTTTCTAGGGTGGATGATGCCTCCAAAAGTGTCTCTTCTAAAGGCTACTCAAGGTGAAGTTATAAGGAACTATTATCATGATATGCATGTCATTCAAGATATGCTTGTTCCACTTTACAAGGTGGGTGATGCTCTAGAATGGGTCCACAAAGAGATGGAGGTATGTTCTGTATTCTAAAAGTTTTCGTTTAGCTTTTATTATAATTCGTTAATGTGTTAAATTGTCCTTGATCGTCTATATATTTTCACCGATTCCTCCAAACATAGTTGCACTTAAAACCAATTAACCCCACTCAAGCTTCAATTAGGCGCTAGATCATAATCTACCGACCGACTAGCGGCTAGCGTCTTTTTAACACTGGGTAAATTACAAAAACTACCTTAAAATTTAGTAGAATTATAATATACTGAAAGTTTTGTCTTACAATTTGTACCATCGTAGGGGTTTTTAATTTAGCTAAATCTCAAAGTGTAGTTTTCGTAATATCCATCTTCCTGTATCCTGCCTTAAGATATACAACAACTACAGCTGGTAAAATCGTTCCAGTCTTACAGACCAGCCATTTCATTAATATTTTACATGAATTGGATCATAAAAACAGTAACATGAAGTATCATTGAACTCTATAGTCCGACGCGATAAGTCAATGACCCGATGGATCCTTAGGTGAATCTCAAATTTTGGCTTGATTTAACATTTGACATTCTAGACGGATCGGGCCTGATTGTCACCTCTAATAACACCACTAGTTTATAGAGCTAACAAAATTAATCCGACCTGCTGCGCTGGTCTATACAAATCTAGGCACACAAGACCATTGGGCTCAACATGCCCAACACGATGGACCAAAAACTCGACGGGTCATGGACCAGCAAAAAAATCTCTATATGGACTTAATAATTGTTGGCTCGATGGTTTTGGGCCCACCCGAACTGGCCGATGAATTGGGTTGGGTCGGATTGAGCGGACCGAATTGCCACCTCACTAAAAAAAAATCAAATTAGAGACGGAAATTAGTAACGGATAATATCGTTCACAAAATAAAAATAAAATAGAAATAGGATAGTGACGGAAAGTGACAAAAATTTATTAGTATCCGATTAGTGACGAATTAGCAACCGAATATTAGAGACGGACATAACCCGTCTCTATTCGGTAGGTGATTCGGTCTCTAATTTCATAATAGAGAGGGAAATTCCGTCGCTAAATTTAGAGACGAAATAAAATCGGTCTCTAAATTTTAGAGACCAGCATTATAGAGACTACCCATTTCGTCACTAATCCGTCATTACTTTAGTTTAGAAATCGATATCACTTGTGCCTCTACTAGTTTATATGACAAGTGGAAGGTCTCCAGGTCTATCCCATTTGGCTCTGCCCACATAGGTTGTATAAACTCCCTGCGAAGACCATGGTGTACCCAGAAGCAGGATTCGAGCTACAACACAGACAAGGAGACACTCGCTATGCTCAAATGTTTACAGATATGGGAGTGTGTTATGCTCCTGCACCTGTTCTAAGAGGTGAGCAATTCGATGGAGTCGAGGCAGTTCGTCGGCTGGAGATGTGGATGATCGAAAACCACGGATTCCAACCGCAGTATGCAGTGTCTGAGCTCACAGAGAGGAACTTCTGGAGGATGTTTGATGCTAGTTTGTATGAGCATTGTAGGCGGAAGTATAGAGCTATTGGAACCTTTATGAGTGTGTATTATAAGTCGAAGAAAGGTAAAAAAACCGAAAAAGAGGTTCAGGAAGCTGAGCATGCTGTTCTCGAGTCTCCTGATGTTGACACTGCCTAACTTCGGATTGTTTTGGGGGTTTTGTTGCGTGGAGGACGAGGAATTTAAATTCCTGACGTTCATCATAAACTGGTGTAACTAAGACGTGCATATGTTTTTTTTTAGTATTGTTAAATAGTAGTAATGGTAATGAATTTAAGTGACTGTAACTTTGTTTGAGCTGAAATCATGTGCAAATTTTGCCTAAGTAATTTTTTTTAAATTTTTTCTCCTAATCTAAGAAAGAAAAAGAAAACCCTCCCCTCCTTCCACGGTGACTTGAACCCAGGATCAAAGGCCTAGATAGTAGATGCTCTGCCACTTGAGCTATTCAACTTTGTCATTTGCTTAAGTATTCTAAATACATTGAAACTGCCTAGCTTTGGTAGGAAATTTTTTTGTGGAATGTCTGAATTTTAGAAAGCATTTCAATTTGAGTTTTAAATTTTGGAAGTTCTCAATTCGAAGTCGGAGTAAATGACGATAATGTCCTAGGATAATTGTTGATTTTGTTACTTAAGTATATGAGTGGTAAACTATATTATTATGTCATATTATAATTGACTTATTATTTGTAGGTAACATACTTTTTCTTTTCACGAAATAGAAAAAAATAATAAGCTAACTAATTTAATCAACAAATCACTTTAGCAAATATATCTACCCTTGTTTTCTATTGTAAAGTGTGAATCTAACAAATTTGCATTTTTTATGGATTTCTATTTGGGCCTTCAAATAATGATGAAAATGTTCGGTGTCTCTTTTTTTTTTTTTTTTTTTTGGAAGGAATTTGTTTAGATTATGTATGTGGTTAGCTAAGAGAGTTTGGGCTAAGAGAGCTTTTTGTTTATATTATATACCCCGATCCGAGATAATTTGCACACTTCTCCTGATACGTGGAATAAGAAAGAGTTGTTTTTTGTTTTTCAGTTGACATTTTTAAAGATGGAGATTTTAAGGGTGAAGATTGTAAGAGAAATTTGGTTTTTAAGAATGTGCAAATTATCTCGAGACACCTCAAAAAGAAAAATGTGCAAATTATCTTGGGACGGAAGAAGTATATGATTAGTTTGGGCTAAGAGAGTTTGTGGGCTTTCTTTATTCTAAGGGTTTCATTACATTGGGCCTTTATTTCGGGCATGGTTTGGAAAAAGAGGAAAAAAACATGTTACGAATAAATTATTTACCAAGAATCCTTTCTAAAGCCAAACTGACGCAGGCAGAGAAGCATGAAAGAACAATAATGCACGGGTTTAAATTCGTTGGTTCTAAGAATATCTGAAAAGAAATACAAACGATAAATAAAATTCGTTTTCATATTTCAATCTATCAAATCAATTATCTTAAATAATAATGAAAACTCTATTTATACTAATAATTCAACCCTACAATCTAATAAATAAAAAATAACAAATCAAAAGATATATCCTAATAGATAACTATAACAAATCAAATATAGTAGTAACTACTACAAGATGGGGAGGTCTCTCGTGCACTAATTGCACGGATCTATCCGTGCAAACCGCGTTAATGGTCAAAATGTATTACTACCTCCGTCCCACTTCGCTCTGCCTACTTGCCTTTTCGATTCGTCTCAATTAAACTTGCAACCCCAAAAAAACGAAACTAATTCCCACAATCCTCACCTTCAAAATCTCAATACTCGATCTTCACCTTTAAAAAAGTTAAAGAAAAAACAGTCAACTGTTTTTTCTTAACATCCGTGCCCAGTCAAAGTGACAACTTTAATCGAGATGAAGGAGTACTATTTATGCCTAAAGGTATTATATATTCTCGATAAAAATATTACAATGCGTTTACCCATCACATGTAATACACGGTAACACATCAATACCATAATTTTGAGTTTTCGAAGAATCAGGTTTAAATCACACACATACTTTGTAGTTAATGCTATCTATTTTTATTTTATATTTTATAGTTAACTTTATACGTACTCCCTCCGTCCCGGCTGAGTTTGCACACTTGATTCGGCACGTATATTAAGAAAAATTATTTTTTGCTTTTTGTTTGACTTTTTTAAATGTGTAGATTGAAAGTGGAGATTTTAAGGGTGGAGATTGTGAGAAAACTTTTTATTTTAAGGGTGTGCAAACTTAAATGGGACGTCCCGAAAAGAAAAGTGTACAAACTCAGCCGAGACGGAGGGAGTACGAAATTTTAAATTCATCAGTTATATACTAATTTGTAACGTTTAACTAACTTTTAATTGTAGATCAATTTTAGTATAAATAGTCAATTAAAATAACTATAACCAACCAACTCAGTAATACGAGTAACGATTAATTAGGATAATATTTATTTCTAGTCCAGCAAGTTAGGACTTGTTTAAAAAAAATTGTACGTTTCGAAATTTTAATTTTAGATCACTATATTTCGATAAATATCTAATTTAAGAACACCATACGCCGACGACCACTAATTATGTCGGAATATGCGCACATGATCAATAAATTAAGGATTTTTTTAAGGTAAAAAAACTAACGTGATAGTTATAAATTCAGGCGTACATGCCAAGTAATTAAACAAACACACCAATTAAAAAATACAAAATCCAAAATTCACACTAGTGTTTGATTTTCTGGAGGGAAATAACTCGCCGTTTTTGGGATATTTAATGAATTGTATGTACACATGGATTCATAACTTGTCGTTCTAAACAAGTCCTAACGTATAGAGCTAAAAATAATTTTTTCTCAGATTAATTATGATGTAATAATAATAAAACCATGAATAGAGGATTACATAAATAATATAAAATTATAATATTTGAGGTTTACTATTTTTTAGCTAAATTAGTGGGGAACAACTAAATCTTACTATTCTTGTCAAGCTATATTTTTATATAATTTTAAATTATAAATAATGTCAAGTTGGGTCCAGCTTTGCACGACATTAATCAGTAATAATGTCCCAAGACAAAAAATTATATTAATAATAAATAAATAAATAAATAATAAATATCTTAAGACCTCTAAAATGAAAATGACACATTAAAAAATGGTAAATATCTGACGTGAAAATAATTGATGAGAAAGACATTTATTTATATAAAAATAAAAATACCAACTTCAATTATTACATACTAATTTATTCAATTCAATGATTATTACTAATCAGGCATAACACACGTTTATACAATTTTATACTGGATTTTTTTTTTCCCTCAAATATGTTGTTGTATCTTATAAATCTATGTTATTTTAATTTAATCTTCAAAAGTTATACTCCCTTCGTCTCATTGAAAAATCACGTATTAAATTTTTTGCTAAAAGATAAGAGTTCTGTTTTGAAAAATAACGCCTTATTTTACTTAGTTCAAGTAAAAAGTTCAATTTTTTTTTTTTTCATATGACAGATATAATTGAACAAGTCAACCAAGTCGTTCGAGTGCGTAATGAAGATTTGTTTAGAATTGTACCTCTTTCAAATTGACTAAAATTTTAAAATTTTAAATTTTCAAACATGATTTTTTATGGGATGAAGGGAATAATTCTTTTCGACCTCTAAAGCCAACGTAATTTTATGTGCATTACACAATTAGAACACCGTACTTAGCAGGGACGGGACCAAAGCCAAGCCCAAAGTTATTTAATTTTTAATAATATACCATTCATCTTTAATTTCTTTATATATTTGTGTTGAATTGTAGTGTAAAGGTTTGGTTTCCCTAAAATATCTTCTATTACTTTCTCTTAATTAAAAGAATGTTCAGTCAATTTATAAATTGAGGTTGTAATAAATTTGGGATATTAAATAAAATGTATTAATATGTTAATTTATAGAAATAGAAAGGTTTTTGTTTTTGTTTTATATATAATTATTATTTATATATTTTTACTGTTTGACCACCTCGACTTTCAATCTCGATTTCCTCTCTGGTAGTTAGGTACTTGGATCCAAAGCTCATTTATAACAACACTCATGTATTATTGTAAATCAGGGTGGATAAGTAACCTAGTGTATAACTTCTGATATAGCATTAAGAAACGGTTTATTCTTTACTATACTCGAAAAATCCAGATCATGTGATTTATCCTATCCAAATACAATATTTACAAACATATGTGTAATGGAATAAATCTACCACACATTATAATAGAACCACATAGGATCCTCTATTCCACCTTTATCATGTCCCGCTCCAAAATCAAATCAATTATACTTTTTTTTTTTTTTTTTTGCAATTTGTGAATTTAAAGTTCATGATTTAGGTTCAGGATTCATGATTCATGTTCAAATTCTATGTTTAAAGTCTAGAGTTCGACTTTCTTGAATTATAGTCTATCTTCTATTGTAGACTTACGATTTCACGATTCACGATTTATAGTTCATGATTTAATGGATTTCGTATATACTTCAATAGTTTATAGTTTAAGGTTCATGATTTATGTGTTCGAGAAGATTCATATTGTATGACTCAATTTTAAAACGAAACGTAATTAAATATCGAGACAAGATAAATGTAGGATAAATGACCCTTTTCCAGAATAAAACATGCCAAATATGGTTAACATCATAGAAATTAGAACATGCCAAAATTATAGAACATGCCAAATGTGACAACATGACATATAAAAAAATAGAAGATGGGATCTTTGTTAGGGAAATATTATCTCAAGGGATCTTTAGAGAAAACAACATAATCCCTTAGATTTTAGATAGCCTAGAGACCCAACATTATTTAATTACATAAACACCTCCTAATTTCTTTTATAATCTCATTATTTGTATTTCCATAAATGCCCTTTACACTACAATGTTTTAGTTAGGGACGTATACAAAGCGAACTTTTTTACTCGATTTGCAGATCAAATCCAAAATGTTTGATTCAGATTCGAACATAAGGGTTCAAATTCGAATATAAATCAATTTTGTTTTTGTATATATTTCATATACAAGTATTTATGTATTCAATTCGTAGTTGGGACATCCGAAGCTCATTTATAAGGCTGTTAACGTGTCGAGTTTTGAATTGTTCGAGTAATGTTTGCTAAAGTTTGAAGCATACCAAACTCGGCAAGCCTGTTAAATTGGTGTTCGTTAGCCGAGTTTTGAATTGTTCGATTAATGTTTGCTAAAATTTGAAGCATACCAAGCTCGACGAGCCTGTTAAATTAGTGTTTATCAACATTAACAAACACCAAGTTTGTCGGCATTTTCTGATAGTGAACGCAAATATTAGATATTATTCTAGTTTTGCAAAAACAAAAAATATGAGGTTTCATTCTTTTTAACAACACATGCATAGACAAATTTAAATAATGAGTTGCATAAATAATATATAATAGTGATAATAAACAACCCCTTTCAATGTTCGCACTTTGTCCATTATTAAACGAACATAAAATGTTTGGACGAGTTCTAATGAAGCTCGAACACACAAACTTTTTTAACGAACATTTTATTCGTTAATAGTCTTTTTTATTTCTTTAGTTTGAGTGGGAGTGGAGGAGTAGGAATCGAACTCCTAACTCTAATCAAATACCACTAGTCTCTCAAAGTCTGGACCGTTAAAAGTCAGACTCATTTATACACATATATATATATTGTAAATCTAAGATGAATAAACTATTTAATGTAAATATTCGAGTATAGCATCTAAAAGACCGTTTAAACCTTATAACATGTGAAAATGTATACAATATGTCTTTATCTAATATCTAAATAAAATATATAAATGACCCAATATACACATTATAGAATATGCCAAATATGACAATGACAATAAACTTCCACATGTAATAAATAATCGAAAGATGTGATCTGTGAAAGGGAAATATTTTTAGAAGTACATAATCATTGACACTTAGTCCAACATTGTGTAATTCCAAAAATACCCCCCTGATTCTTCTTAAAGCCCAACATTATGTACTTGGGAGAAATCCCAAATTGTCCCTGTCGCACGTGTTTGTTTTTGGTTGTGCTCGAATGTAGTGGTATGTATCACGTTCGTTATGACATATTTTCGGATGATACATTTACTTAAATAGTGAAAAATATATTTTTGTTTAAGGAATTTGTAATGTATAATGTGCATTAAAATTTATGAAAAGGTGTATTGAAAATTGTAAAAAGGTAAAAGGGTGTAGATATGAAGAAAAGTTATCCGGCTGTAAAATGAAATACGTTGGGATAGATCATACACCATCCGGATAGGGACATATCAATCTAATATCCCCTAAAAGATGTCATTAAGTTCAATAATGGGTGTTTGCAAATGCTTAAATAAAGTGCTTTTGAGTTTTTAGTTTAATATGTCACCTCCTGCTTAAATTTGAGTTGATTAAGCTAAGAGTTGCAACATAAAATTATTGTTTCTTAAAATCACTTATTTTAATCACTTCATTAAAAGCAGAATCAATTGTAAACACCCTCTACATTTTACATTTTACCATTTTAGCGTTGGAAAATAGTTCATTTGGACAACTTGATTTTGGGCAAATTTAAAATGGGAACGGTAACGAAACTTAAGGGGATATTTGAATTGACATAGGGTCATTCGGATTGGGAATGATCCCATCCACTTTATTTCACTTTCATCCAAATTACTCAATCCCTCCCACGTCCACCTTTTATTATCTACATCACATTTTACAATTCTCAATTTACCAATTTATCATTATAAATTCCCTTCGTCCCAAAAAGATAGTCACACTTTCTATATTTGTTGTCCCGAATTATAGTCACATTCTATATTTAGATCATACAATTTCTCTAGAATGCCCTCAATTAATGTTTGTTGGAACTATTAATCTCTATGTACCTTTAAATAAATAAGGGTATAATAGGAAAATAGTGGCCAAATATTGCATTTCTAACACCATTAAAGATGTTTTCTTAATCTGTATGTAAAGCAAAACGTGACTATCTTTTTGGGATGGGGGGAGTAATATTCTACATCACCTTTTACAATTCTCATAACACCATTTATAATTTTCAATACACCTATATATCATAGACAATCAATCAATCATTACTTACAACATTTTTTACAATATCATAATACTAATCAGTGATCCTAAAACTGATTGATGTGATATCCATAATACACATTCTACCATATTACCACCTTAAATAAAAATACATTTTTACTCTTCAAATGGATGGATCGATCGTAAATGTGTCCCAATAAATATGTCACATTACACTACATCTCAATTTAAAATATCCCCTACAAATTAAGATGGTATTGTACCTTTATTCGAAAGAAATTCGAGATGATATATCGTTTGCAGAAAAATAGTAGTGGTTAGGAGAATATAAAATCTAACATTAACAAATTACGTTTTCTATATTTAATAGGACTAACATGCAAATGGAGAATATAAAATCTAACATTATCAAATTACGTTTTCTATATTAAATAGGACTAACATGCAAATGTAGGCTGTCTTTACTCAGGATCGAAGGAGGTTAAAATATTGTAAATTGAGAGAAACAAAGTAGAAAAAGAAAATTGAATTAAATAAATAAGTGTTTAATTTTATTGATTGGAATTGAATTGATGTTTATTTTAAGAATAAAAGATGATAAGAAATGTGATATAATGACAACAATCCGAAGTACACACAGTTGGACTGATTCAATCGTCCATGAATTGAGTCAAGTCATAAGTAAAACATCCGTACATTGTTTTGCATTTTTTCCTTCTGTATTTCCAAAACGTCCTTTCCACTGGAGCATCTCTATTATATATGTTCGTTTTCCCCGCTCATAATTCAGAAGCTGCTTCTCCACAGTCAACCCTCGCGCAGGTACTCTCTCTCTTCTCGAGCTCTCTCTCTCTCTCTCTTACTAAATGATGTAAATTCACTTTTCAATCTGCTTCAATTTTCTGATTTCCTCATTGCTAATAATCATTAGCTGCAAATTCACCTGCGAAATTATGGAGATTTCTAATGATTTTCAATCTGTTTCAATGTTTTGATTCACTCATTGCTAATAAACATTAGCTGCAAATTCACCTGCGAAATTATGGAGATTTCTAATGATTTTCAATCAGCTTCAGTGTTTTGATTCACTCATTGCTAATAATCAGCAGCTGCAAATCCAACTGCGAAATTATGGAGATTTCTAATGATTTTCAATCTGTTTCAATGTTTTGATTCACTCATTGCTAATAAACATTAGCTGCAAATTCACCTGCGAAATTATGGAGATTTCTAATGATTTTCAATCAGCTTCAGTGTTTTGATTCACTCATTGCTAATAATCAGCAGCTGCAAATCCAACTGCGAAATTATGGAGATTTCTAATGATTTTCAATCTGTTTCAATGTTTTGATTCACTCATTGCTAATAATCAGTAGCTGCAAATCCAACTGCGAAGTTCTGGAGATTTCTATTATTTTCAATCTGTTTCAAAGTTTCGATTCACTCGTTGCTAATAATCAGTAACTGCAAATCCAACTGCGAAATTATGGAGATTTCTAATTATTTTCAATCTGTTTCAATGTTTTGATTCACTCATTGCTAATAATCAGTAGCTGCTAATCCAACTGCGAAATTATGGAGATTTCTAATTATTTTCAATCTGTTTCAATGTTTTGATTCACTCATAGCTAGCATTCAGCTGCAACTCCAAATTCCACGCACATTGAGGTGCGCTTCTCTCTCTCTCTCTCTACATTTCAATCTCTCTCTCTCTCTCTCTACATTTCAATCGAGTTCAATATTTGGATTTATCATTCACTGAATCGCGAATCAGTTTTCTGCGTTTTTCCCCTTTCAACTGCGGAATATCTTCAAATTCATGATGAATTGTGTGCTTCAATCTGCGATTTGAGTTTATTTTTGAGATTTGGGATAGTTTAATTGTTATTGGGAATGAATTGGTGTATTTGGAAGACATGCAAGTGGTATGAGTTATGATTGTTATGGTTGATTTTCAAAACGACGTCGAATTGCATCAGCGCTTTCGAGTTCCGAGACACCATTTAACTTTGCGAACATGCATGTGTCTATTTTTTTCAGTCCATACTTGCAACGTGGTTGTTGATGGATATGTGTGCCACATAATCACTTCTCTGCTTTTTGCAATTTTTTAAAAGTGCTTAATTTAAAACTGTTTAAAACTTACGGGCTGCTTGCCATTACTTTTCTCGAGTGCTTTTTAGCTTATTACTTGAAAAGATTATTTTGGAATGTTTGCAAAGTTGACTTCAACTTTTAAAAAGTTATTTCCAGGATAAAAGCTCCGAACAGAATTTTATTGCTTCTCTCTATTTTTTTTTCAAACATTACCTATTTTTCTAGAAGTCATTTTCTAAAATTTATAATTTCAATCACTTTTCTTAAAGGGAAAGCAATCGCAAATACTCGAAACGACCTAAATAGAAATTCTCTTTGAAGTGAAAAGCTCATAAATGCTCATTTAAAGCAGGTGCAGACACTGTCTTAGTAGACATGTGTTTGAACTTTGTAGAGTCTACCATAAGTATCATTTTTCTACATTAATTAATTTGTAACTTTAAATAAATTTATTATTTATAATAAAAATACATATATTAATTTGGATATATTTCAAAACATATATGAAATATTATGATATATTGAAGAACTCATATATATTTCATTTTATTATTTCAACTATTGAATATTTTTTTGGTTTTGTTTTATTAATAGTTTATTTATATCACACGGAAGAAACTGATAATTATATTTTTTATAATTTTTCTGTGTGTAATCCAAATCTTTCAGATTGTAAAGGTTGGTAGTATTAAAGTTTGTGCCTATGGATATTATAATTATAATTATTATTTTATTTTTCTATTTTTTTCTTGAATAGATAAAGGATCAATTTAAGTCAAAGTCAAATAATACTTGATTCTGATCGATTTTAGATCAATTTTCAATCCTATATTCTTTTTTGTACTTAAAAATATACTCGGTTCTCTTAAGATTAGAAATATAAATGACAATCGAGAATTGATTGTAACTCAATTGATAAAATATGTTGTAATTTGATTATTATTCAAAGATCAATTCACGCCGATCCAACCCGAACTATGATTTATACTATATATATCAAATCACACCATCTCTGTAATAGGTAAATGCCTCTTTTTCCCTCGAAGTTGTCGGAATTATTTGCAATAAGTTATTGGCTACAATTGAAAAGGTCTTATCAATAAAATTTTCCGATCTAGACATAACCAGCAATCCATTTTATAATTCTTCTAATTCCCTCTCGTGGGAAGATGATCCCATGAAGAAAAGAATTGTACAGTACGAAATCACATAAAAATAGATTGATTTGATATATATATATATAATATATCACACTATCAATTAGATGATCCATCGCTTTCGCAAATACAACACATCTAACAACCCCCAACCCCACAACATAGAAAAATGGTCGCGCTCATAACATCACCATCCAAATAATAATAATAATAATAACAATAATTATTATAATAATAATAACAAAAACAACAATAATAATAATTTAATAAAAGGACAGGATATTTCCTAGATAGGAGGCATTTATAGACCTATATAGGCTGCAAGGGAGGCATTGGACCCATCTGTCTCCATAAGCATGTGCACTAGCCTAATATAAATAGGGCGGTAAATTATTCGAGCCGAGTTGAATTTATAGGTGTTCAAGTTCAGTTCATTTGTGTTTTATCAAACTCCAGTCGAGTCGAACTATATTTGAGAGTGTTTGATTATGTATATGGACATGTTCACGAACATGTTGCACGTGAACAACTAATTATTTGGTACCCGAACATTAAATAAACACTTATTTTCCCGTCTCAACAAAAATAAAAGAATTTAACCAAATGCTCATTATTATATGAGGTAATATAAGAATATTACTCCCTCCGTCCTGGTTAAAGTTGCCACTTTGACTGGCCACAGATGTTAAGAAAAAAATAATTTTTTGATTTTTTTTAAAGGTGGAAATTGAGGGTGAGGATTGTGGGAATTTGTTTCCTTTTCTGAGGTGACAACTTTTGTTAGAACGGATCGAAAAGGCAAGTAGGCAGCTTTAAGCCGGAGGGACGAAGGGATTATATTATACGTAGGGTTCTAATTCAGTAAACAATAGTACCAATAGAATACAATATCTAATAAAATATTTAAATGACCAATTGGAGGTCTAGATTATATTATTCTTAATTTTATTATAAGTACTTAGCCCAAATTATGACTTGGTTCCCACGTGCCGGTTTGTACGTACATGTGCATCTGCATGAGAAGTAACGCACAATCTTTGGAAAATTTGTAATTTGAGTCTTGTATTTTTTTTGTAGTTTCAGTTATATAAGTTAAAAATATGTACATATTTGGTCTTCTATCGGTTGAAAATTCGTAAATTTGCAGAAAAAACACTACGCGACTCTCATATGAGTTCACAAAATGAGGATCTACATTCGTCGGCTGTAAATAAGAACTAATTTCTTGCTGGCTAGACTTGAAACATTACATATCATACAATTTTTTATGTAATAAATATGCATTAGATTGCGACAAGTTACCACCAACGAATGGAGATCCCCATTTTATGAACTCACGTGAGAGCCACGTAAAGTTTTTCGACGGATTTATGATTTTCCAGCAAAACATGACTAAAAATGCGGACGTTTTTAACTTATGAGACTAAAATTATAAATGACCGTAACTTATGGGACTAAACATGTAATTTTTGCCTAAATCTTTTTACACTATTTGATAATGCTCCTCATATAAATATTTGTTTTAATGGTTGTAGGCCTCTTTCTCCACAATGACAACTCTTGAGACCCCCTTACGCCCCAAGAGAAAGAAGGTTTGGGTAGACTACTTTATTCAGTTCCGATGGGTCGTCGTCATTTTTGTGGTTCTTCCGATCTCTTTTACCATTCATTTGCTCAAATATTTCGGGGACATCAAATCCGAGAACAAGTCATTCGAGGAGCGTCAGAAGGAGCACGACGAAAATGTTGCAAAAGTCGTGAAACGCCTGAAGCAGAGGAACCCAAAGAAGGATGGTTTAGTCTGCACGGCCCGAAAGCCCTGGAGCGCTATTGGAATGCGTAGTGTAGACTACAAGCGTGCTCGTCGTTTTGAGGTTGACCTTTCTGCACTGCGGAATATTTTGGACATAGACAAGAAAAGAATGATTGCCAGAGTGGAACCTCTGGTCAATATGGGCCAGATTTCCCGGGTCATTATCCCGATGAATCTGTCCCTCGCAGTTCTCCCTGAGTTCGATGACCTCACTGTTGGTGGTTTGATCAATGGCTATGGTATTACGGGAAACTCACATATTTACGGCTTGTTCTCGGATACTGTCGTGTCGTATGAAGTTGTTTTGGCCGATGGTCGGGTTGTTAAAGCTACGAAGGACAATGAATATTCTGATTTGTTCTATGCTATTCCTTGGTCTCAAGGGACACTTGGGCTTCTTGTTGCAGCTGAGATTAAGCTTACACATGTGAAGGAATATGTGAAGCTAACATACAAGCCTATTATGGGGGATCTAAAGGAGCTTGGACAAAGGTATTGTTGTATATCGAAAATTTTAATATAATTGTACCTAGGTAATGGATTTGTATAGGCTAGGCACATCGTTAAGATGCTATCTTTAAAGGTATAAAGTCCTCCAATAATGATGCAAATGATTTCGAGAAATTCACCTTTCAAAATAGAAAACCTATTTACATAAAAGTTTGCACTCTTTCGAATTACATAGGGGAAGAATCATAAGGTATTTTTGAAAACAATAAGTAATATGAAATAATAGAGCGAGACTCGTGCGAAGAATTCAATTCTAATTACTTCATCATCTGAGTTATCTAGTAGGTTTATATATATAGTTTCAGAAGGTGTCGCTTCATGAATTGTTGTACATATTCATTTAAATACATGTTCACTTATCGCCGTAGAGATCACATTTCTTCCTCACAACTCTTCAACTTTTTATTTCTCTCTATTTCTCAAATGTACATACAATATCTATCTATTTGTTTTGTTATAATATATGGCAAAATGCAAATGGATGATGGACTCTAATATGACATCTATTATATGTAAATACTATGTATACAACAGGTACATCGACTCCTTCGTACCTAAAGACGGAGACCAAGACAACCCTAACAAAGTACCGGACTTTGTCGAGACGATGATTTACTCTCCCACAGAAGGTGTCTGCATGACAGGGAAATATGCTTCTAAAGGAGAAGCCACGAAGAATGGTAACAAGATCAACAATATCGGCTGGTGGTTCAAACCGTGGTTTTTCCAGCATGCGCAGACGGCGCTGAAGAAGGGGAAATTCGTGGAGTATATTCCGACAAGAGAATATTACCACCGGCATACACGGAGCCTATATTGGGAACTGAAACTCATACTTCCGTTTGCTGATCAGTTGTGGTTCCGCCTTCTCCTCGGATGGTTGATGCCGCCGATGACTTCTCTTCTTAAAATTTTTCAAGTTCAATCTATGTTGGATTATTACCATGATATGCATGTGATTCAAGATGTTCTTGTTCCACTTTACAAGGTGGGAGATGCTCTGGAATGGTTCAACAAAGAGATGGAGGTATGTAGTTAATTCTTGTTTTGGGCATTCTTACGGAAAACTCGGTTCGAATTTTCTACCACATTTAGTACAACATCTTCTACAACATATTTTACTAAACATGCCACATAATCACTTATGATGATGTATTTGTCATCAAATACATGTGTCGTGTGTGGATTGAAATGTGGTAGAAGATGTTATATTGTATGAAGTAGAAGATCCAAAATGCAAAAACCCTTGAGCTTGGTCTATTTTAGGCAGTGTTTGCGTTTGTTTGTTTTAAGCAAATATCTGCTTTAATTCAACTAAAAAGTAGTGTTTGCATACTTCTGTTTTTGCTGAAATTTAGCACATTTAAGCGGCAGGGGAATGTTGTTGCAAACTACTCCCTCCGTCCCGGTTAAAGCTTCCACTTTGACCGGGCACGGATGTTAAGAAAAAGCAGTTATTTGACTTTTTTAAAGGTGGAGATTGAGTGGTTGAGATTTTGAGGGTGATGATTGGGGGATTAGTTTCCTTTTTTGGGCTGGCAACTTTAAGTGGGACGGACCGATAAGGCAAGTAGGAAGCTTTAACCGGGACGGAGGGAGTACTTCTTAATAAAAATTGTGAGGAAAAGTAATTATTTGACAAACGCTTATGCGTTTATTGCAATTACGTTTTCTTCAAACACTACCCATTTTGATGTTAAGACTTTAAATTTAAGGGAGTGTTTGCGATTGCTTTTGCGTTTTTAAAATTAGAGATTGTTGAAAAATTGCTTAAATCAAAAGTGAGTAGTGTGTGGAGAAAAAATAATTCTAGTAAACTCATATGTTGTAGTGTTTGCCAAATAATACTTTTTCTAATATTTTTTACTAAGAAATAGTTTGAATGATTTTAAATGGGGTGTGCTATAATTAATTACTGGAAGTACAAAAGTCATAAGCAACAAAAATACTACTTTTTTTGCCTTATTTAGTAAATTAAGAGACAATAAGTGATTACCCCCTACGTCCCGATCCAATTTGCCTACCTTGTCCGGGCACGGAGGTTAAGAAAAAAACAGATTTTGTGAAATCTTTGACTTTTTTAAAGGTGAAGATTGAATGTGGAGATTTTGAGAGTGGAGATGGTAAGAGAAATTTGTCATTTATGGGTTGACAAATTAGATTGGGACAAACAAAAAAGAAAAGTATGCAAATTAGAACGGGATGGAGGGAGTATTTCTTAAAAACTTCAATTTTAAATTTTGGCTAATTCACTTAATTCTCAAACGCTACTCAGAGGGTGTTTGCAAACTCATTATCAACATTAAAATCACTTTTCAAAAGCACTTCAATATAAAGAAGTGTTTGCAAACTCCTATTTCATCACTATAATCACTTCCTAGAAGTGATTTTGAGAATCCCCAAAATCTTAGCTTTTGGGTGCTTTTGACTTTTTTTACAAACAAATGAAATTATTTTTTATTTTATTTATTATTTTTTATTTGTTTAGAATCACTTTTTCTCCAAACACTACCAAATTCTAATTTTACCACAAAATCAATTTAAATCACTTTTCTAAAAGCACAATAGTTTGCAAACACCCCCTCACTTATTAATTATAAGTGATTTTGTACGAATGCTTATTTTAATAACTTCTTAAAAAGTAAAAATAAAGGAGAACACTTCCTAAGAAGCAGTTTGAAAGAAGCACATCCCTTGTTTCAAGATTCAATTAAGGGCCCGTTTACTTTGGGTGTATCTCAATCACCCGTAATCCTATCGAGGGTGGATTAAGCCTTGGACTGGTCCAAATAATCCTTCATAATCCTATGTTTACATTTACGAAATAATAGAAGCTAATTTAATCCCAAGTTTATTTTAATCTTAGGGGGGGTAGTGGGACCAATAATCATGGGAATAGTTCCAAATAGTGCTCATATAACCGGGTCGATGGGATTACCCGATTTGGGTGAACCAAAAAAGTAAACAGCTGATTAAGTGGGATTATTAGTCCAATCCCATGAAATCCGGCATAGTAAACGGACCCTAAATGTACTAAATTTCAATAGAAGTAAACGAATACAAACACTCGTTTTTAGCTGAACTTAAGCCAAAACATAAATTTACTTAAAACAAGCAAACCCAAACACTGTTTTATTTTATTTTATTCTAACAAATGAATGTTTTTTTCTAGGTTTACCCCATCTGGCTCTGCCCACACAAAATGTACAAATACCCTGTGAAAACTATGGTGCATCCAGAAGCAGGATTTGAGCTACATCATAGACAGGGAGACACTAGCTATGCACAAATGTTTACAGACGTGGGAGCGTATTACGCTCCCGGGCCTGTTTTACGAGGCGAGCGATTCGACGGGGCCGACACTGTTCGCCGAATGGAGCTTTGGTTGATCGAAAACAACGGGTTCCAAGCACAGTACGCTGTCTCCGAGCTCACTGAGACAAACTTCTGGAAGATGTTTGACGCTAGTTTATATGAGGATTGTAGACGCAAATATAAAGCTATTGGTACCTTCATGAGCGTGTATTATAAGTCGAAGAAAGGCAAGAAGACCGAAAAAGAGATTCGAGAAGCTGAACAAGCTACCCTTGAGACGAACTAGATCCTCTATTCAAAATAGTATTTCATCTCGTTTGCTTTTTTTTTTTCTTCTTTTTCAAATTGCTTTTTTTAGTTATATTTGTTACGATTTGTAGTATGCTTTACTCATATCAAATATGTTGTAGTTAAAATGTTGCAACATAGTTTCTTTATCTAAATTACATAAATAATAATTTGTGTAGTTGTCTTAGTTGAGTTGAACAGTTTCAGATCATCTCCTACGAAATCATCCTATATATTCTCTTACGTCACTATCGCCATGTGGATACATTTTGCTCATCACTCACCATCCTTTAATTAAGAGTGAAATTGATTTGCTAAAAATAATTCGGTCAACTCATTCTGTTAATAGACGTTGGTATGTCATCAATTGTGTCCTTTTGTTAAGACTATGTTTGTTTTATGAATTGGCTCGCCCGAACTGGGGTCGTGAACTCGTGAACTCGTTGGCATGTCATCAATCATGAATTTCATTTATTTTTATTTGTGGTTGTTCACATAAATTAATAATGATATGACAGACAAAGAGTACGTTTGAGATTCAAACAAGAGTAAATGAATATTGAGAAAAGATCTTTTTTATTTGGTATAATTTAATATTTATTATTTATCTTAATGTTATTCCATAAAATAATTTATCTATAAGCATTTATTTAATCAGTAAATGGCATTAAAGAATCGAATTGATGGAGAGAAAAATGGAGGAGTATTGTTGTCCATTCCATAATCTCTTAAATTCTACCTGAAAATTTAAAACGAACTTATTTATGAACAGATCGATGGAGTCAATTCCGCTCCCCTATCCTTGTAACATGTGCCCACCAGCTGATGTGTCAAAATCTCCTTGAATATAGCTAATTACCTTATCCTTAATTTGGAAATAAAATCTTTATACGTTAGTGATGAACATATTAATGTATGTCTACTGTGGATAAAAGAACATTTTCGTATAAGGAATATATAACAATTATAACCAATAAAAAAGTACATATTGTCGCTTTCGAGAGGAAAATAAAATAAAAACAACAATAATTTATAAATAGTCACAATCCTACTTTCCACATATAAAATTCCAAAGATGGGATCGGGATTATTATTATCGATGGATCTACAGACAATAATACCAAATCCCTTTCCAGGCGGTCTAACATTATTTAATTCCAAACACCTCCTAGTAGCTTTCTGCAAATAATTGTGATAATTCGGATGTTTTTGGTTAAGGTTGGAGAGTGTCGGGTCAAACTTAACTGAAGAAGTTAGTGATTGTGCTTTATTGAGATTTGGTCCTCTAAATCTACTGAAGTCAACCTAAACAAATACATAAAAAAATATTAATAAAAAAATATTTATGAAGGTGATAATAAATTTTTATATTAACGCTTGATTACGGGTTAAAAAAGGACAAAAAAAAGATGTTAATTTGTTAAGAATGTTTCAAAATAATAGTTGATGTTTAAATTTCGTCTTGATATAGTTATCACTTATACTTGTAATTTAATTAGAAGATGGAAAAAAAAACTAAAAAAGAAACTGGGCAGAGTCTGCTCAGTTAGCCAGTTCGGATCCTCTATCCCATATTTAACTGTCCCAACCGTGTCCCGCTCCAAAATCGAGTCGTACAACATGAATCGTGAACTTGAACTATTGAATTGTAAATACTGAAACCATAAAATCATGAATCGTGAAATTGTAAGTCTAAAATAGAAAATATACCCTAGTCTAAGAAATTCGAAACCTAGACCTTAAATATGGAGTTTAAACATAATTCGTGAACCTAAATCACGAACTTTAAAATCACAAATCGCAAAAAAATACTCCCGCCGTTCACAAATAAATGTCATTCTAGGAAAAAAAATATTTTTTCACAAAAGAATGCCATTTTAGCATTTTTTGCATGTTTATTCCAATATTGTTCTTATCTAAATCTAAGGAAATTTCCATATAAATTTTTATAATGTTAAATAAAGAAGGTTCGGAGAAATTTATGGTAATAAAGAAAATGATGGAATAAAATTTTGAGGGGTGTTATTGTCCATCCCATAATTTCTTAAATTCCACCTGAAAATCTAAAATGATACTTCCTCCGTCTAGCTCTAATTTGCCTACTTTCTTTTTCGGTTTGTCCCATTCTAATTTGGCAGCCGGCAAATTTCTCTCACAACCTTCACCCTCAATCTCCACATTTGAAAAACTCAAATATTTCATAAAATGTGTTTCTTCTTAACCTCCGTATCCGATTAAGGTAGACAAATTAGACCGAAACGAAGTAATGTAGTACTTATTTATAAACGAAAGAAGTAATTACTATTAACTCAATTTTAAAGTAGAACACGATTAAGACAGAATAAAAGTGGAATTGAGAATATCACTTGTGCATTTAGCCCCCTCATTATGCAAAAAGCCCAACATTATATGTATTTCCATAAAAGTCCTTCCCACTACAGCTTTTCACTATATATTAAATTTCCCCCCACTCATAAGCTCAGTAAGCTGCTACTCCACTCAGCAGGGATCTTCTCTCTCTTTTCTCTGCTAAGGAGACTGCTAAACTGTGAAGATTTCTGATCTACTTTTGAATCTGTTGATTTACTGATTCATAAATGGCTAAAATCCAGTAGCTGCTACTCCAGATTCCGTCTCTCTTCTCGATCGCTCGGGAGGTAACTGCTAAATTCTGTAGATTTCTGATTTACTTCTCAATCTGCTTTACTGAATGTTTTCTCTGTTTTCCCCTTACAACTGTGGATTGTTTTGAAATAGCTAACGAATAGTTTGGATTTATCTGCGATTGGAGTTATTTTGAGATTTCGAATGGTTTAATTTGTTGTTTCCGGGAATAAATTGGCGTTTATGAAAGCAACGTATGATTGTTACGGTTAATCTTCAAAAACGGCGTCGGATTTCTTCTTTCGACTCTCCGTTGTTTTCGAGACACCATTAATGTGTGTGTCCAGTTTAGGCCGTGTTTGCAAAAGCTTATTTTAAGTACTTTTGCACTTTTAGCTTAAAAAAAAAGTAGATTTGAGCGTTTCTACTTCTGCTTGAAGAGTGATTTTGAATAACTTATTTTAAGTAGAAGCTTGAAGCTGTCATCACATGCTTTTTTTCTGCTCATATATATCACTTCTATTTAAAATCACTTATTTTCCATCCAAACAATGTAACGTATAAATCACTTATTACTACAAACACTTCTTATTTTTTCTTAAAAGTAACTTCTCCATAATCTTTAAATTTAATCAATTATTTTAAAGTAGAAGCAATAGCAAACACTCCTTACGCAAAAAGCAGAGAAGTGATTATTTTTGCGATTGCTTCTACTTTAGAATAATCGACTAAGTAGGGAGTATTTGCAATAATAAATGATTTATACAAAAAGTAGAAGTTGTATTATTTGGGAACAAAGTGATTTTAAATAGGAGTTGTATCTATAAGCAGAAAAAAGCATGACTTGCTTCAAACTTCAGCTAGGAATAAGTTATTTTAAATCACCGTAAAAGCAAAAATAAGTATTTAAAAACACTCGAATTTTCTTTTTTAAGCCAAAAATGAATAAGTGCTTAAAATAAGTTTTTGCAAACACCGCCTAAATATAGGCGGTCGTTAATGGATACGTGTGCTAATATAATCACTTCTCTGCTTCTGTGCTTAATATTAGTATATGGTAATAATTAATATTATATCAGCATGATAAATTTTTTATATAATATATTGTACAGTACAGGCGTAGGATTCAATACAACTATAAAATATTCCGGTGTGTTATAATATTATAATATAAGGACATTAATTCACAAGAAAATTGCACTTGTACACTGTTTTTGAATTATGAAGGTAGGGAGGTAACCAATCCATTCGCAAACTATTCAGATTTCGACTTGAAAAAATATTCGTTCGGGATCGTTGATTGGCCTAAACGAACCGAGTCCGAGTCTAATTTTGCAGCAAAATTTTCGAACCAAACTCGAACCTGCAGGTATTTGGTTCGTAAATTCGCGAGCTTGTGAGCCCAACTCGAGTATATATATTAATTAAAAAAATATATATACTTGTGTTTAGCATGATTAAAACACTAGACCAACATGTTTCACGAACTCGAACTCGAGGTCGAACTATGTTATCGAGTTTTTCGAACTATTTGCGAGCTTAGTAATTACACTTTTAATGAACTCGAGTTTGAACTATGTTCGTTTATTACGTTATCGAGCTTTTGCGAACCGAACTCGAACTATTCGCGAGCTTAGTAATTACCAAGCTAACCGAACTCAAACATAATTTTAGAAGCTTGAGCCGAACTTAAACACACGAAAAAATCAAACGAACCGAACTCGAACCTTGTACTAATCAGCTAATTTGGCTCGTTTACATCCCTAGACGAAGGAACCTGAAGATTTGGTGTGTATATATGAAACATATGATTCGTTTCATTTTTTACTGGGAACTGTATGTCTCTATATATATTTGTTTATTTATCATGTACAAAAAAATAGCGTCAAAATATACAATTTAGTCACAACAGTCAACGATTTTCACAATTCTAGCACAACATTTAGATAATATGCAAGAGAACTAAATCTGATTGCTTTCCATACAACATTGTGTATTAGATTTCTTACATAAATATTTGTTTTGAACAGCTGTAGGTGTCTTCGTTTTTTCACGATGTCGGATCTTGAGGCCCCCTTACGCCCCAAGAGAAAGAAGATTTGGGTGGACTACTTTGTCCAGTTCCGATGGATAATCGTCATCTTTCTCGTTCTCCCAATCTCCTTTACTCTATACTTCCTCACCTATCTCGGGGACGTGAGGTCTGAGAGCAAATCATTCAAGCAGCGTCAAAAGGAACACGACGAAAATGTTGAGAAAGTTGTGAAGCGCCTCAAGGAGAGGAACCCGAAGAAAGATGGGTTAGTCTGTACGGCTCGTAAGCCCTGGATTTCCGTTGGAATGCGTAATGTGGACTACAAGCGCGCTCGGCATTTTGAGGTTGATCTTTCGGCCTTCAGGAATGTTCTGGATATTGACAGGGAAAGAATGATTGCCAGAGTCGAACCTTTGGTCAACATGGGCCAGATTTCCAGGGTCACTGTCCCGATGAATCTTTCCCTTGCTGTCGTTGCTGAGCTCGACGATCTTACTGTTGGTGGCTTGATTAATGGCTACGGTATCGAAGGAAGCTCCCATCTTTATGGACTGTTTTCGGATACTATCGTGTCATATGAAATTGTGTTGGCAGATGGGAGGTTGGTTAGGGCCACGAAGGATAATCAGTACTCCGACCTTTTCTATGCTATCCCGTGGTCGCAAGGGACATTGGGGCTTCTCGTTGCAGCCGAGGTTAAGCTTATACCCGTAAAGGAGTACATGAAGGTTACGTACAAGCCTATCGTGGGTAATCTAAAGGAGCTTGCGCAAGGGTATATTGACTCGTTTGCGCCGAGAGATGGTGATCAGGACAACCCGGAAAAAGTACCCGACTTTGTTGAGACGATGATTTACTCACCCACCGAAGGTGTCTGCATGACGGGAAGATATGCTTCGAAAGAAGAAGCCAAGATGAAGGGTAATAAAATCAACAGTGTTGGATGGTGGTTCAAACCGTGGTTTTACCAGCACGCACAAACGGCGTTGAAGAAGGGAGAATTTGTGGAGTATATTCCGACTAGAGATTATTACCATAGGCACACGCGGAGTTTGTATTGGGAGGGGAAACTCATACTTCCATTTGCTGATCAATTTTGGTTTCGGTTTCTACTCGGGTGGTTGATGCCTCCCAAGGTTTCTCTTCTTAAGGCGACTCAAGGTGAAGCTATACGGAACTATTATCACGAGATGCATGTTATTCAAGATATGCTTGTTCCACTTTACAAGGTCGGAGATGCTTTGGAATTCGTCCACAGAGAGATGGAGGTATGATGCTAATTCTCTGCTTGCTCACCCTAGATTCAAATATTTCAGACTAACGATTGAATGTTCTCCAGTTGTATCCTGTCTGGCTTTGCCCACACAGGCTGTTCAAACTCCCGGTGAAACCGATGATATCTCCCGAGCCCGGATTCGAGCTGCAGCGCAGACAGGGCGACACTCACTATGCTCAAATGTACACTGACATATTGTTATGCTATGCACCGGGGCCCGTCTTAAGAGGTGAACAATTTGATGGAGCCGAGGCTGTTCATCGCATGGAGAATTGGTTGATTGAAAACCACGGGTACGAACCACAGTATACAGTGTCTGAGCTATCCGAGAAAAACTTCTGGAGAATGTTCGATGGTGATCTCTATGAGCAGTGTAGGCACAAGTATGGAGCTGTTGGTACGTTCATGAGCGTGTATTATAAGTCCAAGAAAGGCAGGAAGACGGAGAAGGAGGTCCAGGAAGCCGAGCAGGCTGTTCTCGAGACTCCCGATGCTGAAGAAGCCTAGCTCTTGGTAATGTTGTTGTCGTCGTTGTTGTTGATGGATTCGAGTAGAATTTCGTCGTTTTCTTGGGGTTCGGGTTTTCTCCTCTGCTTTGCTTTGGATATACCTTCGACTCTGTGTGTGTGTTGATCTTGTTATGTTTGGAGGCATTAAGTCCATTCTGAGGTTATGATATGAGCTATAAAACAAGCAGAGAGTTGATTTTAGTTTTAGTGTGGTTTTGCTTTGTTGAGGGAAAGCTTTAGTGGAAAGAATTATTCTTGTTATTTATGTGTGCATGGTGTGTAGAGGTGGCTAAATCGGTCTGGCCTAATGTGCCGGCCAAGCTCGCACGGCATTTTATATGTGATGTGCCATTGAATTCTTAGCCCAAAGTACTAGGCTCGATGGACTAATGGCTTGACTGGACACAAGCCGGCCTTACAATGCTGATGTACTTAGAGAGCTAAATTGGACTCACCAATTTTTGGCCCGTGGCATTTCGGAAATAATAGTTTAGTGACAAAAAATGCAATGTACAGATAGTAATTGGATACATTTTCAAGGTCGGATGCCAAAAACAGAAATGACAATACTTGTAAATAAGTGTGTAAATGAGTCGAGACAACTAAGCCACGACTTGCGGCACGATTGAAATCAACTTGTCACAAACTAGTCGAGATCGAGCTACTCGAGTAGTTTTCAAGTTCGAATTTAAGCTCATCGATACTTGACTCGACAAACTCGTGAGCTTAAACGAGCTTGCCTGAAAAGTTGATGTAATTATAAATATATTATAATTCTAAATATTAAAGTAAAACCCGAAGGTCTCTATTACATTTTCAATAGTCTTTTGTAGTATAATTAACATTTTTATTTTTTAATAATAATCTAATATTTTATGAATTTTTCTTATAAAAAATTAGGTCGAGCCGAACTGATCAAAGCTAAACAAATTTATATGAAATCGAGTTTAAAGTCTGAAAAAGAATAAATTAGATCAAACTCAAGTTTCGAGTATTTTGTTCGAACTCGAATCTGTCAGTACACTGCTTGACTCGACCCCGACCCATGCCTTGTACAGCTTGTCAAATTCTCTGTACAAAAAAAAGTGAACGTTAGAAACTTGAACGTTAAGCTTACCGTTACACAACTGGCTTAAAATCATTTCACCATTCTTCTTTATAAAATATATATATTCTCGTCCACACATGCAGGTTCCACACTATTCTATAATATCAAACCCAAATTTGCCCTAATTCTCCGCCATTAAAACACACACACACTACCAAATTCCTGAAATCTTCGAAGAAGCAGCAGAGATGGGGCTGGTAATAGTGATATCCTTGCCATTAATTCTCTTCTGTTTACTTCTCGGATTCGGATGTTACCTGTTCGGAAGGGCGAAGGGCAGGAAAGAAGTTTACACCAACGCTCAGATTTTCGGCGCGCCGGCGCCACCGCCAGGCGCCGCTCCGCCTCCGCCGGCCGGATTCAAGCTCGACAATTCTGCTAATGTTTAGTTAGAGCTGAATTCTGCAATTTTGGTGTTGTGAATGTGTGAGATCTGAGGTTTTCTGTCTTCGATTCTTTGTGCTGCAAATTGAGTGTATGTATACAGTATATATGCGTTGTGTGTGTAATGTAATTGATTATATTTGTGTGATGAATTACTTTGAGTTGTGTTTAAAAGCTAAAGAGATTTTTGAACAACTGTAGAAAGGAGTCATGAGCTTGATAGTCCTGATCCAGCGTTCTACTTACGATCGTTGTAAACGAGTCGAGCTAAGTTAAGTAATGGCAGGTTCAAGCTCGAAGCCAACAAAACAACTCTGAAGCTCAAGTCGGCTTAAGCTGATTGAATTCATTTTTTCAGGTTGAAGCTGGGTTGTAAACGAGCCGAGCTAAGTTAAGTAATGGCAGGTTAAAGTTTGAAGCCAACAAAACTACTCTGAAGCTCAGGCTTGAGCTCGACTCAAGTCGATCGAGTTCATTTTTTCAAGCTCAAGCTGAGTTCGGGATGAACTCGTTGAGCTCGAAATCTATTCTCTCCATTTCCATAAAATAAATCTAAAGAAAAGATAGATCTTTATTAAAATTAAAAACTTTAATTATATTTTCAAGAACGGTCGAAAAATGAAATGAGAATATTACGGGTTTATTGTATATTTATAATTATATCAATTATAAATGATAAATTGAGAATTTAATACTAGTGTGATTAAGCTCGAATGTTTGTCGAGTTGAGTATCAATGAGCTTGAGTCGAGCTTGAGTTTGATTCGTTTATCTTGAATAGAGTTCAATCATTTTATGAGTTAATCTCTAGTGGCTTGTCCGTAATAATCAGTTAGGGTGATAATTCTGTACTTGACTTGACGAGCTTAAATTAACTGGACTCAGCAATTCCGTATCCGACTCGACGGGTTGAATTATTCGATACGAACTCGAATTAAATCCGAAAAAATTCGAAACGAATTATTTTAAATATTTTACTCCCTATATAATTTGGGTTAAATAATTATATAGTTTAAATAACTTTTTACATGTAAACTAAATCAACCTAAAATCGAACACGAGCCCAATTCATAATACATGATTGTAACCCTCATAAACGGCCCATTTTGGACGTTTCATAGTAGTCAGCTGGGCCTTGTTGTTTCCATGGCCCATTTAAGAAAGCAAACCGTTTTTTCCACAGCCCATTTCGGAACTTCGGTGTTACATTTACGAGATTTCTTGTACAATCGGGAAAAGCAGCTGATCTGGTGATGATGGCCGGAGATTATACCGGCCGATCGGGAAATTGACGTCTTACGAGCTCAAATTCATCTTCAAATTCTGTACCTAGTACTTTCATGGCTGTTAAACCCAAGCCTCGAACGGTTATCGAACCTCTCGCAGAAACTGCCGTCGATCCCAATGGCAGTCCGATCAAATATGTTTCTCTCTCCAAATCCAACGACGAAACCCTAATTTACGTTGGAACTAGCTCCGGCGTTCTGTTGCTGTACTCCATAGGAGCTGTACCTCCTGAAATCGCGTTCATCAGACGCCTCTCTCTGCCTGGCGGCGGCAGTGGCAGCGGAGTGAATTCGATCCATCCAGTTGCCCATATCGGTAAAGTTATCGTTCATGTTGATGGATTTTTGTACTTGATTGACTCTGGTTTACTTGAACAAGCTAAAAGGATTAGTCTCTTCAAAGGCGTCACTGCATTTTCTCGTAAATTTCGAAGTCAACACTACGGTTCAGCTGTTCATAGTAACGGCGGAGGTGTTTTTAACAATGGCAGAAATGATGATAGCAAAAGTTTTTTCGCTGTCGGAATTGGGAAAAAGCTGGTGTTAGCAGAGTTGATTTTGAGTGGGTCTCTGGTAATACAGAAGGAGATTCAAGGGGTTTTTGATGGAATTATCATGAGTGTATTGTGGCTTGATGATTCGGTATTTGTTGGTACTAAGACTGGGTATTACCTGTATAGTTGCACGAATGGGCGATGTGGGCTGATCTTTTCATTACCAGATTCTTTTGGCGCGCCTCGATTGAAGTTGTTGGTTAAGGAGTCAAGGGTGATGTTAATGGTTGATAGTGTGGGTATTATCGTGGATGTAGAAGGGCAGCCAGTGGGAGGCAGCTTGGTGTTCAAGGAGGCTCCCGATTCGTTTAGGGAAATGGGAAGTTATATGGTTGCTGCAAGGAATTCTACTGTTGAAGTGTATCACAAGAAGACGGGGTTTTGTGTTCAGAGGTGTATGGTTGGTGATGGTGTTACAGGGCCATGCATGCTGGCTGATGAGGAGAATGAGAATGGTAAGCTTGTTGCCATTGCGACGAATTTAAAGGTACTTCTATTGCCTTGAAATACTTCTTGACATCTGCTTAAATTTGATATTGTATCAGTAGAAGCTGCTCATTGATTAATTTGCATGCAACGCGTGTTGATAACTTCCCTTTGCTATCTTGGGAGCTACATGACTAATGAAAAAGTTGTAGAAAATGAAACTTGAGCTTGCGTATCTATTTAGCTTGTCATATCAGAAAAAATGCAGTTGATTTTCAAGGTGATGTGTAAATAGAGCAGCAAACCAAAAGCAATGGATAAAAAATGCCACAAATAATACATGTGAATCATTATACAGTTGTAAGTTTCTAAATTAATGATGCATGGTCTCACCAGTAATTGCCTTGTGCACCCAGGACATGGATAAGTGTGGTACTTGCATGCACAAGCTTACAAGGAAAATAAATCTGATAATGATGTTGGGCACACATATAAATGAGTTTGACATGCATGGCCACGATATCGGGGTTGGGGGTGGGGGGAGGGTGGGGGTGGAATTCATCTAACTCTAGTAAATTCTGAACAAACACTCTCCTCGGCCTTTCTGGAACTTAATGATGATGCTTATATGGGAAGATATGGCTTATGTAGGTAGTAAGCACGTTCTACAGGACTTGTAACATCATTTTTTATGCTTAATTTTTCCTCATATGGTCTCTGATACTTGCAAATGGAAGCTTTTCTGCTATGGAAAAGTTTCTGGAGAAGAACAAATCAAGGATCTGCTCAGGAAAAAGAGCTTCAAGGAAGCGATCTCCCTGGTCGAGGAGCTTGAGAATGACGGTGAATTTACAAAGGAGACACTGTCATTTGTCCATGCACAGGTGGGATTCCTATTGCTCTTTGATTTGCATTTCAAGGAGGCAGTAGATCACTTCTTGCTTGCAGAAAACATGCAGCCTTCTGAACTTTTTCCGTTCATCATGCCGGACCCAAATCGTTGGACATTGCTGGTATGTGCTATTTTATTTTGTGCTTTATTCGATTAGGTAGCATGGCATATTTCTTTTTGGTCTCTTGGTATTTCTACTGAATTGTGCTATATTGTGGGGGGGGGGGGGGGGGGTATATACTGTTACAGATATATAGTGGATTAGTTTATTAACCTGTAACTATTCATGGTCCTGTCAAAAAAATTAGTTCATAAAATGATTTAATCACTTCAATGTTAATTCAAGCATCTTTCGTGAGGCTTTTGGAACACTGTTCCACATACTGTGAGTTGTTCTACCTTTGTCCGGGGTTCTGAATAGCTTTGTTTCACACAAGTAGTTAGATATCAGGGTCATATAAATAGTCCTTAGCCTGTAAAAGTAACTGCTACTAGATAGTTCTTATGATAATAGTAAATATTGCAGTATATCATGTCCTCTGAATTGTACACTGGGAAATTTTTCAGCCAGGATATAAATATTGCAATTTAATTTAGTTTTTGGTGTTCAACACATGTTCTTTCTTGAAAGAGCATATTGTAAGTGTGGTCAGTTTGTACAATGCAATAGTTAACATAAAGTTCTGTACTTTTCTTCTTACGGATCCTAAAATTGATGCAAAATGTCTGTTTTTGTGTGACATATTTTACTTGGAAAAAGTGATTGAAATGTATAATAAATTCTTTGAGAGTTTCCAGGTTCCAAGGAACCGCTACTGGGGCTTGCATCCTCCTCCGACATCTCTTGAAAATGTAATAGATGACGGATTGACAGCTATTCAAAGAGCTGTTTTTCTTAAGAAGGCAGGTGTAGAGGCTGCTGTTGATGATGAGTTTCTTCTAAATCCACCTAATAGAGCTGATCTATTAGAAGCTGTCGTAGCAAATATGATAAGGTGTTTATGATTTTCTGTTGGTTGTTATCTAAGGTGCGGAAATAGTCGTGTTGCATGATCTACTACTCATGTTCTAACTATTATTTCTTGTCTATCTGTCAATAATTTGCCGCAGATATTTGCAAGCTTGTCGTGAAAGAGATCTAGATGTTTCAGTGAGGGAGGGAGTTGACACCCTTCTGATGTACCTATATAGAGCTCTAGATCATGTTGAAGACATGGAAAGACTTGCCTCTTCAGAGAACTTCTGTGTAGTGGTATGGGCTACCTTTCGTTTTCGCTTCACTTGGATGTAGGATCTTCTTATTATTGATTTGTCTCTTTAGCTTCTGTGTGTTCTTTCTGAGGGAAAATAATTCATTGAGGATTGAGATAATTAAGTGTCAGATTGATTGAGCGACTTCTGGTTCATATATCTGAAATTTTTTAATTTCATTACTTGACTTGCTGGACTGAAACTTTGAAGTCCTTAGTGATAATATAGTTAAATATCCACATCCCTGAAGGACGGCGTATACAGCGTGTAAAGACGGGATTGAATGGTGACCACAGACATTTGAATGGGAAATTTTTAAACGATTTAAGAACATTCCTTTTTCAGTGTTAATACTTGCCTACTTTGTGTTAAAGGTGAAATTATTGAGGCATGTAAATAATGACCATGGGGATTCAATGGGCAGTGCAGGAGGAGCTCGAAGCATTACTTAATGGCTCTGGGCATTTACGCACGCTTGCTTTCTTGTATGCTGGCAAAGGAATGAGTGCTAAGGCTGTTTCGACTTGGCGTATATTGGCAAGAAATTATTCATCAGGCAGCTATCCCATTAATCAATCCAACCGAGAGATTGCTGCAATGGAGGCATCCAAGATTCTTGAGGAGTCCTCTGACCAAGATTTGGTTCTTCAACACTTCGGATGGGTTCGTAACCAATGCTTCTCGATCCTTTTAAGTTAACTTTTTATTTAATCTGTTAACAGGCTGACACTTCATTATGTTTATGCTATTGGGTCAGCCCTGTGTCATCTTCTTGGATTGATAAATCTGATTGCTGATAATCTTTTGTTTCTTTTCTAGATTGCAGATATCAACCAGGTGCTTGCAGTTCAAGTCCTTATATCCGAGAAAAGGATCAATTTATTATCACCAGGCAAGGCCAACAGGAAGCATGTAAAGGAGTCCTGATGTTTCTAGCATGTGTTTATTTATACGAGATTTCAATTCAAATAAAATTTTCAGGAGTATTAGATTTTGGGGTCTGGTATTTGAGAGAAGAGACCTTGAATCAGAAATTATTATTTAGATGAGCATTTCACAAGTCACTAGTATCCTTAACCCTATCGTGGACCTGATATTGCTGAAGAACAAATGATCAAAATGACTTGTATCTCTTTCACTATTCATCATTGCTTAGTGATTTAATTAAATAATTAATTTATGTTTACGCAAAAAATCCTTTGTTTGAATGAAAAAGATGAAGTGGATGCTGTCAGACTTGCTGCACCACCTTACTGGTGCTAGACCACTATTTCGCTCATTAGTCTCTTCCAAATAAAATATATATTTCTGGATGTGAAATTTAGTCTTCTGGCCCCTTCTGGCTGCTATATTGCAATCAAATGACCAGGCTAGGTTGAATGATGGTCTCTGAAAAATTTCTGTCTGAAATGGGTCCTCCCTTGCAGTACTTTTTTCTTTTGAAGTTTTTATGAATTAGTCTATCTTATGGTTCATTAGTTTCTTTGGAATAAAATCAATACTATGGGTGAGATCCGTGGTCTGCTTGACTCCAGTCTGGTCGATGAAATTCAAAGGCCATTGGTCTCTGAATTTTTTTCTGCATGAAATGAAATTTAATTTGCAGTTCTTTGTCCTGTTCATGCTTTTGATTAATTAGTCTATATTTTGGTTTACTAATACCTAATGTTGGTTTTTCTGTGACAGATGAAGTTATTGCTGCAATTGATCCGAAAAAAGTGGAAATCCTTCAAAGGTACAGCCTTGTGTTCTTTTATGCTTTTATATTATGTTCAGTGCTTTACTGTTTGAAACTTTATGCTTTTATCAGTAAATTCTCTTGGAGGGTAGGGTTGTGTAATTTTCATTTAGGAGTGCAATTTACTTGTATTTCTCTCATAAATAGGCTGCTCCTATATTGGTTATTTTATTCGTGCTTAATTAGTACGTACCTTATGAAGGTGAACTTTTTTCCTTTTCCTTAATTTTTTGCCTTTTTTTTCCTTTCTACTTCTTGTTTTTTCTTTTTTTTTTCGTTTTTCTAGAAGGGGTGTGATGGAGATGTGACATTACTTTTCTTTATATATTTATGCGAATTGACACTAGCTCTCTAATCTAGTCATTGGAACTTGGAAGAAATATTTGCTTTTTTTACAAACATTGCTGTTAGTCCTAATTCAATGATTCCATAATATGATACAGATATCTCCAGTGGTTGATTGAAGACCAAGAGTCTGATGACTCACAGTTCCATACAGCATATGCGCTCTTGCTTGCTAAATCAGCACTTGAAAATAATGATGAGGTTCCTTCAGCTCAAGATTCTGTGGTTGGAGTACCCAAGAATGAGATGAAAGATTCTGAAATTCAAAGGAGCTCAATTTTTGAAAGCCCTGTTAGGGAAAGACTCCAAATATTTTTGCAGTCATCGGACTTATATGATGCAGAAGAGGTCCTTGATATGATTGAAGAGTCAGAACTTTGGCTAGAGAAGGTTGACTAACATTTCTCTCATCAAATAACCAGAAATTGTTTAATTCAGTGTGTGCTCTTTGAGACAAGCATTTAAATTGTATTTTCCCTGTTAAACACTGAAGTTGATATTTATTCTTTTTAATTTATCTTCTCTAATTAACTGATCTGGCTGGTTGTGTTTGACAGGCTATCCTTTATAGACGGCTTGGTCAAGAAACACTAGTGCTAAATATTTTGGCCTTGTAAGTTTGCTATACTATTAAGATATTGGTGTACATGTATCAATAATATAGTGTACTAGCCGACTACACTCTTAATCATAATATGATAAATTGATGATTCCTTACCTTTCTCTATTCTTAAAAGTAGTCTTTTTCTAAGCTTATGTTTCCTGGACGTATTAACAGTACGTGAAAGCTAGGCAGCAGTTATATAATTTATCTTGATATAGAGTGACGAGATTTATATATGGTTGATCTTTTTACTTTATTAGGAAATTGGAGGATTTCGAAGCTGCTGAACACTACTGTGCAGAGATTGGTAGACCAGATGCTTATATGCAGTCAGTTATTTTCTTCACTTTCTATTCCAGAATGTTGGTAAAAGTGCTTTCGTCAGGGCATAATATTTTTCTCTGCCTGATGATACTATCAGATTGCTTGATATATATTTGGACCCAAAGGATGGCAGGGAGCCCATGTTTAAGGCTGCTGTCCGCCTTCTCCACAATCACGGAGAAATGCTAGATCCCATGAAAGTGCTTGAGGTTTAAATTTCCTTCTCTTGCTCCAGACACTAGCATATTATGTCCATGAGCTTCTTTGTACATATGTGATAATGATACAACTTTTGTGAGCTATGTCGTAATGTTTGCGCGCTTAGTTTATTCTAGAACTAGGTAGAGTTTCCTACTTGCAATAAAGTACTTGTTGATATTAAAGCTGTGTGCAATCATCTCTTAGCAAGCTGAAAGTCTTAATCAATTTCAGAAGATAGACTGGAAGTTCCTTTTGATTTATGTTGATTAATATTCCTTGCATCCCTTTCCTTGAGACGCAGTTTTGTGAACCTCTTAAGGTCTAACGAGTAATGTCTCTCTAGCATGTATTATTGAATATTCCAGGTTCATGTAGGATTTATGGCATACTAGCTTGTGGTGGTGGTGGGTGGTTGGATCCGTGGTTCGTGGTGTATGTCATTTTTATTTTATATTTTCTGAGTAATGGATCTGTGGTGTGGTTCTAGACCTTGGAAATATATACGTCATCCGTTCTTTTAATCAAATGAAATATTTTGATTAGCTCATATGGCTTCGATGACCAACTGATTCTCGAATTGTCATTATTAATGCAATGTTATGTTATAAACTATTTATCTCACTTAGGTTTCTTCCCCCAGAGATTGTCTCCAGACATGCCCATCCAGCTTGCTTCAGAGACAATATTGAGGATGTTAAGAGCCCGGCATCATCACCATCTTCAAGGACAAGTATATTTTTTGATTCACTCAGTTTGTTTTCACTCTTTTTCTTTGGTATGCTGTACAACCACATATCTCGTGTCAGGAGTCGATGATAAATTTCTGATCGTTTCACTTTTCTCTTGGAACTGCACCACAACTGATTTCAAGTCATAGTTGTCTGTAGAATATCTGATTTTAGATTTTGATCTTCAAAACATTAATTATGTGGTCAAAGAGTTCTGTTGAAACTATTCATGGAAATAATTTGTCGATCTATAGTCAAATGCCATAACTGCATAAGTCTACTGAAGACTGCTTATTTTTTGACAGATTCTTCATAAGCTGTCTCATGCCTTAAACGTTGATGCCAGCTTGGCAAGGATGGACGAAAGATCCCGCCATGTGCAGATTAACGATGAAACCACTTGCGGTTCTTGCCATGCTCGTCTTGGCACTAAACTATTTGCAATGTACCCAGATGATTCCATTGTTTGTTACAAGGTTTGTGGTGTCTTTTCTCCTTTATATTTTTTATTTTGTTCTCTTTTACCTTTAACTTTACCCCCTTTTTCTTTTAGCTTGACATTTGATTGTACGTACAATAATCTTTACAACGGCGCTCTGAGGAGATGATCATCATCACTATTATGCTCCTTTTTTAGTTTTCTTCTTTTATTTACTTATGAATTCCCATCTTTTGGGGGATTCTTCTGGCCGTTTATTTGTGCCTTGTATCCCTCAAATTCTTCAGATCGATTCAGTCCATATTAACTGATTTACGTGACATCCTAATTGCAGTGTTACCGGAGGCAAGGAGAGTCCACTTCTGTCAGTGGTCGCGATTTCAAGAAAGACATATTACTAAAGCCTGGTTGGCTAACCACTCGGTGACAAACCTGGACATTGTATTTCGAAACTAAACTTGGTGAGATGGAGTAATTGATACGATAGTTTCATACCCAGACCGCAAATCTTCGTTGAGAAATACGATTTCTCATCTTTGAACAACTTAGTAGACGAATCAAATCCATTGTCTGTCAGAAATTCGCTCGGTAGACTCCCTTGCTTCGATGTCCGGAGTCAGGCTTCAACAGGTTCATTGGTGCAGTAGAAGCATATGGATTTGGTTCTGTAGGTTACAGTGTATTGCATCAGTGTATTATATTCGGCCTTAGTTACTGTTGCCAGAAATCAGCCTTGTAAAAATCGACTTGGCCCGGCCCGGGTTATGACAGTTACCATATTATTGAGGGGAGTTATGGAGGCAAATTTTTTTGGTAATGTGTTTGTTTAGATTTAAAGAACAGAACAAAATTGCAGTTGCAGTCTTTTACCGTAGTGTAGATGGTGTTGTAACATGTAAGAATGTAAAATTATGTCTTTATCCAGAAATGTCCACAAAAGGTACTACTCTTTACATGAATAAATAGTGTCTGTTTTACCTATGTTTAGAACAGTGTAGAGGTGGTAATCCAGGTATTTGATCCGGCCGATGATCGGACCTGATATATGGCATTCGGGCCAATGCTATATATGAGGATGCCAGGTTGGTCTGACATTCGATCCCATATATAGCATTGGCCCGAATGTCATATATCGGGTCAGATTGGTCTTGCCCTAAAAATTGGAGAGTCCAGATCAGCCATTACCTTATAATAATATATTAAGATTTATTGGGTCAACTCGTTAACTATTAGGCTATTGGCTAATAGAGCTGATGATATTTCGAGTCAAGATTTTTATTCTATTGTTCAGTTTGCTTAAAATATTAGGTGGGTTTGGCTCCTACCTTTGTTAGCGAGTTTGGTGTTAGAAGAGAGGACTTAAAAGGGTAGGGTAGTTAGTCTGATCGAATCGATTTCGCCACCTTTGTATCATGATTCATGACATTGCTCAATCATACCACTTACAATCACGAGATTCTTTAATAAGATGTTTATACCAATATTTGGCATTGTTTGTCTTTACTGAATATAAGTACTTTTAGTTTTTTAGCTTAAGAAGAGTAGATTTGAGTGTCTTTCAATGCCTATTTTTACTTCAAGAATGATGCACAATAATTTATTTTAAACAGAAGCAAGAAGCATGTCGTCGGCAGTGTTTGTGTTTACTTGTTTTAAGCAAAATTTCTGCTTTTGGCTTAAGTGCAATTAAAAAGCAGTGTTCATTCGCATACTTTCGTTTCTGTTGAAATTTAGCACATTTAAGCTAAAATCTAAAAGTAGGGAAATGATGCTTCAACCTGCTCCTTAGTAAAAAATGTTGGAAAAGTGATTATTTGACATTCACTATAACTTATGAGTTAACAACTATTACTTTTTCTTCAAACACCATCCACTTTTCATTTTCAGCAAATTTTCAACAATCTCCAATTTTTAATCACTTTCTCAAAAACAAAAACAATCACAAACACTCCCGTCATCATATGTTTCTGCTTCTACATACAACTTCTATTTTTTTTTTCAAACACTACAACTTCACTATTCGTATAAATAACTTATTATTGCAAACACTATCTACTTTTACTTAAAATCAAGACCGAAGTACATAGTCGATGAACAACAAGTGATTATTTATTCTAAAGCGGAAGCAATCGCAAACCATCCTATATGTATATTGTGTATATATATATATATCTAAGTAGACGACCACATAGGTTGTCTGAAAGTAGCTTCTTCTGCGACCATATCCACGTCATAAGAATGTGAAAACAAGGGTGAGCCTGCACTATCACTTGGGCTTGAAGCCGCTTGACGGGCCTTGAGATGGGCCACCTCAGCTTGGGCCTGGGCTAATTGCTTCTGAAGCCCATCAATCTGTTGCTGTAAATACGAAATTGCCCCTACACACCCGTAAACTGGGTCCCGCATTCTTGCATTAGCTTCATAAACCATGCTGCTTACTGCATCTCCTCTGTGTTCTTCTGCCAACTCCTAAAATAAATAATTCCATCAGAAAAAAAAAAAAATTCTAAAACAAATACTCCTGTCGTCCCGTTCTAATTTACGTACTTCCTTTTTTATTTGTCTCAATTTAATTTGTCAGTTCATAAATGATAAACTTCCCTCTCAATCTCAACCTTTGAAAAAGTAAAAAAATCTACAAAATCTGTTATTTTTTAACCTCCGTGTCCGACTAAGATAGCCACATTGGGCCGAAACGGAGGGAGTATTAATTGTAATTCTCAAAATTTTAATAAAGAAATGTTCTTATACTTCTTTAATATACATACATATATATATATGTATTGTTTGGCACCAGACCTAACTTTTAACGTCTCTTTTATCATTTAGTGCACGATCTTAAAAAGGTCTCAGATTACTATATGTACTTCATGATATTTTTGCTAGTTGCTACCTGAATTATTATTTTTTGAAAAATAAAACAAAAGTCCAAATGAAGTCAAAAAATTTAGACCATTTTTCACTTTAAAACAATTAAACCCTAAATTAATGAGATAAATAGATGTTTTTATATCCTATTTCATTATGTATTTCATCTTATATTTTAAAATATCGGCTACAAGTTACGTGCATTTGATGACATTGTAATTAACATATGACGTGTATTAGAGTTGATAGAATACAAGATGGAATATATATTAGAACGAAGGATCCAATCTACCTATTTAAAGCCTTCGAAATCAAACCTCAAGAAATGTTGTTCTTCAAAGATGTGCCGAGGCTCGACGGCTCCAACTTCTGAATTGGTTTAAGGTTTTAATTTTTTAAAATTTAAAATATAAATTAAGCTAAAATTCAACCTCAACTGTAAATTTTTATTTTGTTCTTGCTGGATAATACCATCTATGTTTTTTAGGTGTTTTTAGGACTTAAGGGAGAGGAAAATGGACAAATATAACCTTATTTAAATTTCATCTCATATTAAATTTTTTAATTATCTTGCTATTTTCTTTATTATAGGGGTAATATTTCGAAAAATGTGAAAAAATGCTAAACGAGCAACTATTTTAAAATAAAGCACGTAACCTTAAAGAACAACTAAAAAAATGAAAGTCGTAATACCATAGGTAGCAACCGACATAAACCATACATGAACCCATACCAAATTAATAAACACTAACAGATTAGGTTGGTTTTAACCTAAAAATATTAGTTTCATCATCACTACTCGAACAAACTCATGAAATAGAAGGTAACAAAACAACAAATTTTATTAGTACAATTTTTGGTCGGGATGGAGATAAAAAAGAACCTTATTTACCTGCAACATCTTACTAACGTTACTAGCTCCAAACACCTTATGCACACTGGCGAACTTATACGGCTCGTCGGCCGGAAAATACGGCGCGAAGACGCAGTCGTGAGAGCACCGCCGCCGGAGGAGCTTGCAGGCGGCGCACGGCGTCGTAGCAACATGTTTTTTGCCAATTTCCTTCATATTTTCATTGTTAATATATACCTAAATCAAGAAGCAATATTTTTGTCACTAACTTAAAGGGAAAAATTGGATCAAGAAAATGTAAATATGAATATAGTGACAATATATTGTGAAACTAAAACTAGTGTGTGAGAATGTGGAAAAGTGATAATGTGGACTTTTTATAAGCAAAATTTGGGAGTGCAATTTTGTGGGGCCATTTTTTGGAATTTACCTGCACTAATTATTAGTTCCTCCCTCCGTCCTGACTCAACTTATCTAGTTGATCGGGCACGAAGGTTAAAAAAAAAAGCAGATTTTGTGAAATTTTTTACTTTTTCAAAGATAAAGATTGAGGGTGGAGATTGTGTGAGAAATTTGTCATTTATGGGCTGACAAGTTAAGTTGATTGGACACGGAGGTTAAGAAAAAACAGATTTTGTGGAATTCTTTACTTTTTCATAGGTGGAGATTGAGGGTGGAGATTGTGTGAGAAATTTATCATTTACGGGCTGACAAGTTAAGTTGATCGGACACGGAGGTTAAGAAAAAACATATTTTTTGGAATTTTTTACTTTTTCAAAGGTGGAGATTGTGTGAGAATTTTTTTATTTATGAGCTGATAAATTAAGTTGGGATATATCGAAATGACAAGTAAGCAAGTTAAATTAAGACAGGGGAAATATTGAATTAGATTTTATTGGTAATAATATATTTTTATATTTATATTCTATTCATGAGAAGATAGGTTTTGTCTCTATATAATGGTCGTGATAAATTTCTTAATATATAATTATGAAATCTATAATGGACATGCTATGTGATTAGTGCATTTTTGTTTTTTCTTTATTTTGTCTTCTTTGACGTGGCTATTAATTAGGCCTAGCAATTTAGACCAATCATCGAACCAATGTCATATATGAATTTTGGGTAAGAATTTTGGGGGTTTGAATCGATTTTTATGTTGTGTAAATTCAGTTGGGGTAGAATTGAATGGTGAATTGAAAAGAGTATGATTAACGAGGTTGGTCGTAGTATTTGGAATTCTGAAAATCGAATTTCGGTGAGTGAGAAATCGATGGGTTAAAGAACCATGATCGGAAGATGAAAATCCACATACGCGTGGGTGTAGTGGTGAAGTGGGAGAAGTAATTATCTCACGTTGGATAATTAGTGTTGTCTAAACACCTTAAATGAAATTGAGAGGTATAAGAGTTACAAGCGTTATACATGAGTGGTCTGTCGGTGCGTGACTCAGCCCTACCCTAGCCAGGACCCTATTTTCCCGTCTTTGGTTTGGCCCCGCTCAACGATCTAGCTTGTGACTCTTGACATCCATCTCATTCTCACGTCAAAGGACGTGTTTGTTTTGTGAGAAAATCGAAAGTTCAGTTGTACCGTGGGTTGTGCATTTAGGACACACAAGTCCTCACTCTCAAGTCAAAGGACGTGTTGGTTTTGTGGAAAGTCGAAAGTTCATTTATATCCAATTCACTATTGGAATATACTCATTATCTAACATCAAGTCTATTCTTTAAACTATACTACCCACAACCCTTTAGACTATTGGTCCATTAAGTAGGATTTATTGAATCTAATGATACTTTAAATCAAGATTCTTATTTCTCCGTTACCAACGATCCAACGTTCTTATATTAGAACGTTATGAGTCAAACTCGCGACCCTTCAGATAATTAGGTCGAAGCTATTGAACCTAATAATACTTTAAATTATGATTTTTATATCTCGATCCGCCTAAAATGTGGAGTAGATCCATTTTGCCATCAACTTTTTTTTGTTGATAAAATCTAATCCAGCCATCTTTTGTTGAAAAAATAGGTTATGGATCCGAGGTATGTAAAGAAAGATAAGAAAAAGAAAAAAAAAAACAAAAAGAAAAAGGAGAGAGAAAAGACCGAAAGAAGCATCTCAAACTTTGTCTAAAGTATTACTCCTTTCGTCCCGACTTATTTTATACAGTTAATCAAGCACGAATATTAAGAAAAATAGATTTTATTTCTTCTTTAATTTTTTTATAGATGGAGATTGGAGATTGAGATTTTGAGAGTGAAAATTGCGGGAATTAGTTTCTATTTTTGGGGTGTATAAAATAAATTGGGACAACTGAAAACGAAAAGTGTGCAAAATAAACTAGGACGGAGGGAGTATTTTTTCTTTTTTCTTTTTTAACGTGTATATGTGAGTTTAGACTTTTTCATAACAACTAGGTGACATGTCATATTTTTAGAGGGCCAAATCGACAAAGAGTTCAACAATTCAGTCTAAAAATATATATTTTCTTTTGTGTACAAGTCTAAAATATACTTCCTCCATTTCGAGATAATTTGCACATCCACGTGAAATGAAAAAGAACCGTTTTCTATTTTTTAGTTGACTATTCTAAAGGTGGAAATTGAGGATGGAGATTTTAAGGGTGAAGATTGTAAGAAAAATTTCATTTTTAAGGATGTACAAATTATCTTGAAACATTTCGAAAAGAAAAATATACAATTATCTTGGAACGGAGAGAATACTTGACTACTCATCAATTGATCCACATGCTATATAGCAAGGTAGTAGTTTTTATTTTTGGGGCAAATTAAAATTTAATAATTTTGACTTTTTAACTCATGAAAGAAGGGGTGAAATTCGAAATATAAAATTATTTTTTGTACTTGCTAGGTTATTAAATATATAGTTGTTTTCTTAAATATCACATGATAAACACCCTAAACCTTCCTCACACTTGAAGGTAGCAAAATTAGTTCAGTTTGATAGGTCGGTTCAGTTTACGTGATATTTCAAATGGACTGAATTATATAAATCTTGATCGGAAGTATTATTAGGTTCGATAGATCCGATTCTATGAGCCAAAAGCTTGTCGAACCACATGCTAGTATGAAAATTTTAGTATTGTAGGAGGATGGGCAGGACTCACTGATTTACACCTGATGAAATTCTAGAGCACCTGACCCTACCCGACATATGAGATTGGTTCGATAAATTGAGCCGGGATTTCCCAAACTGCCACATCTACTGTTATTTTCTAAAGGTGTAAAATCGGCCCAACCAATCTTACCTAAAATTTTAGATGGATTGAATCGTATGCATCTTACCGTGAAGTACAATCGAGTTTAATATGCCCGATCTAATGCGTTAATAGTTCAATGCGATGCTGGTTGATCAAACAAGTCTAGTGTGAGTTTTGTGTGTCAAAAATGTGGGTATGACTAAGCTAGAAGCTGGATGAATAAGCTGAAGTGAAGTTACAAGCTGGAAAGCTGAAGAAGCAAGGAAAACAGAATCAGAAAAGCAAGAAAAGAAGACGGTTTTTTCTGTTACAGGATAAGACAACGGTTTGTAACAGAATAACTGTCACAAAACCGTTGTCTATTAGCCTTCAGAATCAGTTTTTCTGTTTTGCGGTTTGGATCTGTTCTTGGCGGTTTTGCAGCGGTTTTCTTCTACTCCAGATACATATATACACGTTGGTGATTGACAAAACGCAGTGTAACAAGTCTTAGAAGTTAGAGCAAGAAATGAGAGCTTGAGAGGAAGATTAATCTCAATTTGATAAGAGATTAATACTTGACTGTTTCTTGTAACTTTGTGATTTTTTCATAGTGATTCTTCTTCTGGTTTTTGCCCGTGGATGTAGGCTTTCTAAAGCTGAACCACGTAAATCGTTTGTGTTTGAGTTTTCTGATCTTATTCTTGCATTTCCAGTTTTATACGTGAGCTGAGAGTTTGTGAGATTGAAGTGATTGCTTGAGTGTTTATTGGCTGCGATTCACAACATCTAGTGTATTTGAAAGATAGATCGGACATATTCGCTAATATTTTACTTAATAAAATTTCAATCGATGCGACCAGATTTATGACGTTGACCCGATAGATTGAGATATTATCGTGTGATGGCTGACTGATGTCACTAGAATTTTGCATGTTTAGTCAAAATTAAATTGCCAAATTATTTACCAATATTGTTATTTTCTTTGATCCTTTTGTACGACTTAGACATTATGTCCAAAACATGCTTGAAAATTAAAACAGGGGTGGCCACCTACTTTGATTTACCATATTTTATTAATAAAATAAACTAATTAATTAGAAAATGCGTAACTTAAGATAATAAAATAATTTTAAATAATGAGTGTTTGTCACAACTTTATTATGAGAAATAATATGTTGTTACTAATTAGTTGTCTCAATAACTCGATTCCACATAATATTATTTGTGACAATAAAATGTCGCCCAAAATACATATAAGTGTTTTTTGTAACTTCTAAAAAAATTAAAAGTGACCTTAAATTACGTGTATAATATTTTGTGATGATAAATCGTCATATATAATTATTGTCTGAAATCAATTTTGTCGTCTTAAAAAATGGTAGACAAAAATACTTTTTTTGTTGTAGTGGCTATCAGATAATTTTATTTGTTTGATTTGTCTTCTTCATTAAATTAATCTTTTTCTTTTAATTTTTACTTTAACTAACAAAATAAGATATTTGAGATCGAACTTTTTTATAAACAAGTATTCCCTCCATCTCGGCCAATTTGCCTATCTTGGTCGGGTACGAAGGTTAAAAAAAACAGATTTTGTGAAATATTTGACTTTTTCAAAAATGGAGATAGAATGTGGAGATTTTGAAGGTGGAGATTGTGAGAGAAATTTATTATTTATGGGCTGACAAATTAAATTGGAATAAACCGAAAAGAAAAGTAGGCAAATTAGAGCGGGACGGAGGGAGTAATAATTTTGAAATATGATATATTTGTTCCCTTAAACCGAAAATATTTACTTCTATATTATTCTTACGTCAATTAGATACGTAGAGATCACAACTTTGAAATTAAGTTACTAAATGTCAAATTTGAAATTACCTATATATATGATGCCAGATTTATTAATTTTCATTTTAACATGACAATAAAATAAGCCACGTGTCAGTAAAAAAAAATGACCTATCATTGTGTATTTATCTATTTATTTACCTATTCGTGTGTGTATCATTAGTCGTCGTTTTTAGGGATCTAAATAAGTCAAGTCAAGTCGAACATATTATTTGTTTAAGTTTATTTGAAATATAGTCAAATTTCTATATATTATGTGTGAGTTTGTTTGCTTGATAATTAATCAAGCTTGAACAAACTCTAATCGAATCAAACACAAAGTGAACTCGAATAATTTGACATTTTTATACTTGTTTTAATATTATTTATCGAGCTCGTGATAGAGTGGAGCTTTGAATTTTAGCAAATGTAAAAATACATTCAAAATTGTTCGATTTTTTAACCAAGCATAATTTAAACGGATCTTTATTAAATAGTAATATCGAATCGAGTATCGAATAGTTGAATTTGAAAAAAAAATGGCAGTTCACATATATGTTGAAAAGGAGTAAAATGTGACGTGTGGTGGAATAATAAAGCAACATATATAATAGTTACCAAAATGACTTTAGTACATCTTTCCCCACTGGGATCAATTTTAGGGGTGATAATTTTAATTATCGGGTCAGGTTTGTATTCGATTTTTTATCAATTTAAATTATATATTAAATATATTTAAAACATATATTTATTATATTTTTAAAATAAAGAAAAATAGATTTTTAGTTCATTAAAATTTCACAATTTGTTATTTATTAACAATGTATTTGGTCATTTTGATTTTGATACTTTAACTTTTAAAATTCGATAAATTGGTCATTTAACTTTCAATATTCGACAAATTAGTCATATCACAACCTGCAAGTAATGTCCACATGACCAATTTGTCAAATTTTGAAACCTATTTGTCGAGTTTCGAAAATGAAATGACCAAAATGGACATCGCCAAAGATAATGTCTTTAAATAAAAATTGATGAAATTTATTGAAGTAAAAAACTATTTTGGTTAACCAGTTCGTATTAGGCTGATTTTGAGTTTCTCTTAATAAATTCGAATCGAATTAAGTCAAATTTATCGGATTCGTCAACTCGTGTTAGAGATTACCACCCCTTCGAATCGGATTAAGTCAAATTTATCGGATTCGTCGACTCGTGTTAGGAACTACCAGCCCTAATCAATTTTCCTGATATTTTTTAGAATATGAAATATTTAGGTCTATGACTCATGAAAAAAGATTGAGACATAGAAGTCCCACTAGCTCTTTATTGTATGGAAATTTTTAATTAAAATGATAAAAGGATACTCTTTTTGAAAAAGAAAATCAAAGAATGTTCCACTTAATAAAGTACTCATCTAAAGTCTTGGTCAAACTAAATAACACACGTTGCCGGAATTTGTTATTGAAGGGAGGTCGAAATTATTTTTGGTCTCGTAACTTTTTAGTCGTATAATTTTAATTTTGAAAAAAGTTAAAAACTAATTTTAGTTTTATAATTTTGAATTGGTTCGGATTTGGTCTTTTTAGGTCACCGGGGACCATTTTGGCTGGAGAATCACACGTAACGATTACGTGACTTATTTTTCTGGCCAATTTTTAGATACTTGGCACCGACGAGTAATGTTGAAGTAAAAAAATTAAAATATATATATATATATATATATATTAATTTTTTTAATTCCTCGTCACTCGGTGCCACATATATAAAAATCGATCGGACAAATGAGTCACGTGATTGACACGTGCGATTTTTCAGCCAAATTGGTCACCGACAGCGAAGAAATGATTGCATCCGGACCAATTACAAAATTATGAAACTAAATTGAATGTTTAATTTCTTGTACGAGTGAAAAGTTAGGGGACCAAAAATAATTTCAGCCATGAAGGAAGCCAAATTGAATTTAGATAGGGCGAAATTAACCATTATAACGATATTTATATTATTGTATTTGTGTGTATATATAGTAGATCCATCGAAAAATTTGAGGGGCCGACCGTCACTGTCAGCCCGCATCCCAGTACTACGGTTGTTAACGAACAAAGCGTTCGGTTAAAAATTCGTTTACGAGCTCGATTAGTGCTTGTTGTGTTCGTTAATTAACAAATAGAGCTCGAACACTAAAGGGCTCGTTCGTTAACAGCTCGTGAACATGATTTAGGCTCGTATAAAACGATAATAGTAAAATTAATAATACTAATAATATTTTTATATTCTTTATGCAACTCATTTATTTAAAATGATCATGAATCTATTGTTGAATTTACATCGATCCTATCGATGTAAAACCCAACCCTACTGCCCATATTTGCCAGGAAGAGTTACACTTGGATGAAAAAAATTATATTTCAAGAGCCAAAATCGATATTTTATTTTTTATTTTATATTGTAAAATTACAAAAGAAGAAAAATTGGGATAAAATTTGATACAATTTATTATTTAGATTTGGAGTAAAACTAGGCAATCAGTATGTGCCAGAAAGAAATAGAGGATGAAAGAAAGGTTCAGTTGCAACTAGTATTGAATGTGTTAGTATGCTCAACTAGGAGTGCAAACGAGTCGAGTTAAATCGAGTACTGACAGATTCGAGCTCAAATTTGATAAAAAGTTTCATGGCTCAGGCGGAAACTCGATTTGTTTTCTTTTATACTCGAGCTTGGTTCAGTGTAAACTCGTTGAGACCAAAATCGACTAAACTCGGCTTAATTTATATTATAAAGATCATTAAAAATGAAAACCGTCATTATACTACCAACGACTACTGCAAATGAAATGAAAACCTTAGGGTTTCACTTTATTTAATTTTGGATTAAAATATATTTATGATTATGTCAATTATCATTAAAGAGTATACTAGTAATTTAATACAAGTCTGGTTAAGCTCGTAAGTTTACTGAGTCGAGTATCAATAAGCTCGAATTCGAACTCGAGACTTATTTGAATAGCTCAAGCTCGAGCTCGACTCGTACGTTTATCTCCAGTTAATTTTGATCTTTTTACAAATCAATTCAAGTAGTCTCCGAGTTGTTTCGATTCATTACAAACCTAACGTCAACTAAGTAGATAAAAATTTCCCGCAAATTAGTATTTTTCAAGTGATTAAACATTTAAACTTACTAAGTAATTTGATCGATGCATTTGGCATGTAAAAAAATGTAGTTACAATAAATCGACTCGGCCCGACCTAACCCGAAACCCGAAAGAAAAACGAATAACATGTCATAGTATAACTATAAATCACTGTACTGTATGAATTTCTCTTTGCACTACACTTCTATAAATAGGACTATTAGTCATAGACAAGTAGAAAGATTTCCTCTTCCTATGTAACTGCTCTTTTAGATGCCGAATTTTCGCGTCGACTCGAGCCGAATATCCCACCTGCGTCGACTGCTTCGACTTCTCCTGTTCGTGTAGCCACGCCGGGCTATCTATACCCTCCGTTTTGAACTGCATCATTTCTTGTATGATATGATCGTCCATTGGGAAAAACACGCGTTGGACAACAATGTGGACGAAGTACGGTAGGAGCGAAACTACTAGCACTAGAAATGTGGTTGTCCAGTACACGGGCGCTGGCCCGACCTGCTCGGTGAAGAGGTGGTACACGTCTTCAGAGTAGGTCGGGGACAGTAGGCCGTACGTGTAGAGGAAAATGTACCAAAAGACGATGCTGCCCCAGACGAGGAAATGACTTATTAAAGTGAAGTGGGAAATCATGAGGGCGATTTGGCAGTTTACGGTCCAGATTATGCACGTGTATGTGGTCGTGCCAATGTGCTCGATGTCGGCTGGATTTCCACCTTGGTCGAAGGGAGAAAGAGTTAGTGCGTAGATGTTTAGTGTGAAGACGGCTAGAGAGGCGAATATTCCGTTGGAGATCCAACCGAGTATTCGTCTCCAACAGAAGCATATGTTTTTGTGGCCTTGTTGGTATAGAGCTGGAAACTGCACACAAGATTTTGAAGAAGTCAGTTCCGTAAAAGTCGATAGGCATTAGTAGAACGACAGATAGAACCTAGCACCTATGTAGGGACTAATTGGAGCCAGTCGAGAAAACAAAGGAAAGTATGTTGTTACCTTTAAACAAACATCGGACGAGACATCTTGTTCGAGGACACCGAGGGATATAACCGGCAAAGATGTTAAGAGAACATTGAACATAACCATATACCAATCATCGTACAAATCCTGTCCTGAGAAGCCAGTGAAAATGTTGTAGTAGAACAATGTCAGCCCAAAGGCTACATTTTTGTACACAAAGTACAAAATCTGCGCGAAAACAGAAGTGTTTGTGTTATACGTTTATTAATTACGAATACGTAACTGGAAAAACAACCGGTTATTACAGGTTAAAGACAATACGTGTAACATTTGTAAAGTTCAAGATATTCTAAACAAGTACTAAACTTAAAGAGATATTTGGTGCAATTTTCACGAATTTTTCTTACCATCTTAGAGATCCTCCTGTAACACCAATGGCCGTGAACTATCAGCAACCTCTCCAGGAAACGAAATTCAGGCAACGAAAAATCGCTCGCCATTACTGCCTGTAAATTCGTGTGATCGTATCCAATATTTAAATCAAAAAAATATAGAAAACGAACTTTCAAGTTACTAGCGAAATATTTTTGTAGGAGGAATTTATAAAGATACCATCTTAAGTAATGTTCCTAGCTATACAGTGTTCGAGATTTCAACATAAAACGATTAGTACCTGCATCCCTTCCATGCCACTGATTCCGACGCCAATGTCGGCTTCTTGGATCATACCAACATCATTTGCTCCATCACCGATTGCCAAGATTGTCTTGCCCGAATGCTCTTTAACTCTCCTCGTAACCTTAAAAGAACACGAACACATTACGCCTTACTAAGATTAAACAACACTGCAGCACAAAGACAAGCTTGGAGTTCGTCATACCAGAGCTTTTTGCTTAGGAGACACGCGGCAACATATGACGACATCACAGTTCATTGCCACAGACAAGAACAGATTCCTCAGATCGTTGCTCAAACTCATTTCAAGAGCTTTTCCGTCCACGACTAAGGCAAATGGATTATCCGTTCTGTCAGCTTCATCGATCAATTGGTTATAGCTTCGTAACTGGCACATAATTTCTTCTTTTACATCCTGAAAAACTAAAAACAAACAATACTTGATCCCAATTCAATAATCTTCTTCCTACCTCATTTTGTTTATTTGAAAAAAAAACGAACAAAAACAAGAAAGTTTCTAATTAGAGTTGTAAGGACAGGCTGACGAAAGCCCACCAACTAGCAGGGAGGAAGCTGGCGAAATCGGCCCGTCCAGCCTGCCCGAAGATGAGCTGGGCAATAGGAATCTAGATCCGAAGTACCATAGGGCCCAACAGGTCCGACTCAATAGGCTAAAAGTCAAACGGGTCATGAATCGGTACAAAAATCTTAGTATATTATAATGATGTAGGGCTCAATAATTTTTTGCCCGAATAAAATTCTGGCCAATATGGAATATGGTGTTCGCCCGATGGACTGTGTCGGACCACCTGAGTTGCCGGCCCAGCACAGCCCATCGGCTAACACCATATATAGGTCCGGGTCAGGCAGATGGGCTGCGGAAATAGCAAACCACTAAAACCTCGGTCCAACTCGCTACTATGCAGGGCAGGTAGGCTAGAGCGGGCTGACAGGCTGACCGACCAACTGGCAAGGAGGGAAGTTTTATGCAGGGCTGGCTAGCGAACGGGCCGTGACCCATTTTGACAGCTCGATTTCTAACATAGAACTATGTGCTGATTTTACGGTCTGACTCATTTTGACAGCTCGATTTCTAACGCAGAACTATGTGCTGATTGTAAACTGGTCTTTACCTTCATTGATTGATTAGTAGCATTCGCTTTGCTCGACGACAAATGCAGTTGCTTCATGTCATGCCGAAGTAAACTGCAAGCAAATCTGTACGAAAATATTCCGATTAATGTCGTTCTGAAGTTCCAGAGCAAAAATGGACGAAAGAATACGATAGTTCTCACCCTATATTTACTGCTGTTTCCTTCTTATCACCAGTTAGAAGCCATATCTTTAATCCTGCTTGTGCTAGTTTATCTATGCATTCAGCAACCTGTGATCAGACGAAAACACGAGCATTCACGATACACGAATATTTACTAATAAAACGTTATTCACAACAATCAGACTTTCAGCACGGTATAATCAAAAGTTCTATGCGATCATAAAGGTGTAAAATAGTTATTTTCGAACTGTTTCAAGCAAATGTGTGAAAATTCAAGCAAATGACGAAAACACGATAATTTCACGACACACGAATCTTTAATAATAAAACTTTATTCACAACAATCAGACTTTCAATACAGTGTAATCAAAGGTTCTACGCGATCTCAAAGGCCTAAAATAGTTATTTTCGACTTGTTACAAGCAAAAGTGTGAAAATTTAAGATGTTTTAGTACTTAATTTACTAACCTATTATCAAATTGACGAAAACACGATCATTTCAAGATACAACGTTATTCACAACAATCAGACTATCAACATAATCAAAGGTTATGTACGATCTCAAACGCGTAAAATAGTTATTTTCGAACTGTTTCAAGCAAAAGTGTGAAAATTCAAGATCCTATAGTATTGAATTTACTAACATACCCCTTTTTGCAACTTATCTTCAACTGCAACAGCACCAAGTAACATCAAATCTTTCTCAATCATTTCGGAAGCAATTTCGAGCAACTCCTCTCTTTCTGCGCCGACAGTCGCCTTCGCTTGCGCGAAAACTGAACTCCAGTTTTCGTATTCACATGTTTCTATCTTCTTATACGCGAAAACCATTGTTCGTAAGCCATCTTCCGCGTAGTTCGACAGTTGCATCACTGTTGCCTGCTGATATGTTCTTCCACTATCTGCTAGCCTATCAAAAATAACCCTTTGAAAAAAAAAAAAAACGACTAGTATTTAGGATCGGAGGAAGCAGATTATATGCACGTAAATTCCAAATTTGGAGTAAGAGTAACCATACTCATCAGCTCCTTTGCAGAAGAGGAAAATTTCGCCGTCTTCATCGCTTACGATCACCGACATTCTCTTTCTGGAGCTATTGAATTCCAGAAGATTCAATAGCTTATATTCTCTGTGAATCATTTTTAAATTTTGTTAGCTATTTATACGAACTCACTGATCGACGATTTTCTTCCGCTGCTATACAAAGGTATATATCAATTCCTATTTACTGTGTTTATGTGCAAATACGTGCCTATTTACTCACAGAAATGATCAAGATTATATAAGTTGAATCTTACCTTTTAACCTCCAATGCTGACGTGGGGTCGAGCTCTAGAACGACCATAGTACTCTGTGTTCGTTGACAGAACTTGAACCCGAACTCTCTCGCAGCAATCAGAAACGCGATCTCTTCAGGCGACTCGGCCTCATACCCCGATTTCTCCACCCCGTTGTCGTCAACGGGGATTCCAGTATGGCACAAAGCCATAACTCGAAAAAACATAATCATGTCATTAACGTTAGACCTATAAATCCACATCTTGTCCAAAAGCCTACCGTCTCGAAAATTAAACCCCTTGACAACATGATCCTTCTGGGAAGTCGAGATCCTTGAATTCCCAGTTGGATGCAAACCTAACCCATCCTTCTCCGTGCTACCATCGCCAGTCGACAGATCGTACATCTCCACGCTCCGTCCCGTTGAATCTGAACCGTCCAAGCTAAACCGGTGCCTCTCAACATCAATGTTCATCCTTCTAGAAGCAGCCAGGTCGACTTCCGTCACTTCTCCTCCATACGATATCCCTTCAATCGAGCACTTCCGGAACTCCATCTGGTTACACGTCAAGGTTCCGGTTTTGTCCGATAAGATCATCTCCACCTGTCCTAGCTCCTCGTTTAAGTTCGACGTTCGCGCCTCGACTGCCTTCCCGGTCGCTGCGTCGTACAATGCAAGATCCTTGTTGATCAGCATTGCTTGTAAAACTTTCACTACTTCAATAGAGACATACAGAGATATCGGAATCAAGTAGCCGTACAATACGAGTGCGCGTACGAATTGTAAAAAACCCGAAACTACATAGTCGTCAGGATTGAACAACGAATCGACGTCGTCGGTTAGTCGAAGATACCACCTTTTTTTAAATGAAGACCTTGTGAACAATGCAGAACCAACTGCAGAGACTAAAGAGATCAAAACCATCAACCCGAAAAGCAGATAGATCACGCGGTCCATCTTCCTCTCGACTCTGCTCCGTTTAGACGGAGACACAGTCGAGTTTCGGATGGCCTTCGTGTCCGGCCCAGAGAACACCACTACACCATAGACAAACTCCGTGTTCCGGAGCTTGGAATCGCGTAGGAGAATCTGGGTCGGGCTTAGAGGAAACGATTCTTTCTCCATGTCCAAATTGCCTACAAATGTGTAGAGACTCGGATTCGGATCCTCACACCGGATTGTGGCCTTGAATTTGTAGAAATCGGCGTCTTCATCGAGACAAAGTGTGGATTCTAAGCTTCTTTTGCATTTAAGATTGGTTTCACCATCAAGATTCATTGTCTCAACATAACACAGCCCATCTTCGTAGCTTGAAGACAGCAGCAGAAGATCACTCGGAAAATACTCGTTTTTCTCGACCTTAACTACGTCTCCAACTAACAGAGCATCCCATGATTTCTCCACAAATAAGCCATTTCCAACGTGAACTTTAACCTTCCTGGAATTCACTTTCCTGTCCTGCAACATGTTGGTTATTCACAATTAGTTGCAATTCTATTTCCAGAAAATAGAGCTGGTAGTTCAGGTGGTCCGAACCTGACAGACCAATGCCATATGCCGGGCCGGCCTAAAAGTCGAGCCTGCCGGGCATTGGTCCATCAGTTCGGGCCAACTCTCATATTACCCATCGGGCTGATTCTGCACACTCTATTAGAAACAGAGAGAGTATACATACAAGGCATTAGACGCAATTCTACAATTAGAAAGTAGAGCTGGCAATTCCGACCACCCAGCCCGAGCCTGTGAGCTCAGTGCCATATGAATATATAATATCCGGCCGGCCCCAAGATTCCTGCGTGCCAGACATTGGTCCATCAGTTCGGGCCTGTTAGGCCCGATAATACTTCGGACCAGCACTCATAGATTCAATGGGCTGAGCCGATTCTGCCAACTCTACTTGAAACACATTATTTGTAAGGCATTATGCAATTCTTCACTAGAAAGTAGAGATGGCAAATCGAGCCACTAGACCTGAACCTCTCAGACCAATGCCATATAATGTCTGGCCGGCCCCTACCTATAGGCCCGATAATATCTCGGACCAACACTGATATGACAGGGTCGGCCAGACAGAGTCGGGCCAATTCTGTCAGCCCTACTAAAAATAGAGATAGAGAGACATGCCATATAATGTCTGGCCAGACCCAATTTCCTCCGGCCAGACATTGGTCCAGGCCACCACCACTCAAATGACCAAGTGAGCCGGGCCGATGATACCAGCTTTACTAGAAAGAGAGACGAATGCCATATGCTGTCTGGCCGGCACCAGAATTCCTGCCGGCCAGGCATTGGTCCATCAGGGCCAGTATTCATGACCCAGCAGGTCGGACCAATTCTGCCAGCTCTACTGAAAAACAGATAGAGAGAAAGAGAGACTACCTGTAAGAATCTATGCCAGCCAGGCCGATTCTGCCAGCTCTACTAAAAAACAGATAGAGAGAAAGAAACACTACCTGCAAGAATCTATGCCAATCTTCAACAGCCTCCTTGGTCATACTGATCCCGATAACAAAAACAAGCGGCGCGATCACGCTGATCGGATTAAAAGCCGCCAACGGCGTAACGGACAGAATAGCAGCTAACAGAAAGTACAGATTAGCAACTCTACGAAACTGCTCGAAAACAGCTCGAGGCAGAAAGGTAACAACATTGTACTTCGTAGTCGAAACGTAGTTATTCGGGTACTTATGCGGCTTCTTCCGGTGCAGCTGCGGCTCATTGCAGAAGACCACACGAGAGAACCCGGGCCGTCCTAGAAGATGGTCGGACGGCCCAGGTTCCTCGGCGCTCGGCCTTAAGCATGAGAACGTATACAGCTTACTCCATCTGATCAGTTTCGGCTTTCTTCCCCTTCGCATCGAATCTGTTTTCATAGTTTCTGAATTTCTGAACTGACAAAATTTGATCTAAATATGGAAATAGACATGATTGACTGTTTCTATGATTCTTCTTCTATCATTAGCTGTCCCTTCAGTCGGAAATCGTCGTACAAATCGAAGATGTCCGAAGGAGGGAAGAAATAACACGAGCATGATGAACTTGTCATTTCTGCTTGTTTGTCATTCTCTCTGTCTTCTCTCTCTAAAGAAATCTCTAAAGAAAGTTGGACGAATAGTTTTCTTATACATCAGTTGTATGGATATTAGATTCGTGTAATTCAGGTTATGAATTTTTTTCCACGAAAATTGATTAGTATTTATGCTGAAAGTTATTAATTCTTCTGAAGAAATTTATTATGTTGAAAATAAATTATTTATTCCGAAGGAATGAATTATATGCCGAGAAGTAATACGTTTTTATATAAATATGAATATTTTTACTTTTCATGAAAATGTATTAGTATTAATGCTGGAAGTTATTAATTGTTGAAAATGAATTATTTGTTATGAATAAATTTATTGTGCTGAAAAGTAATATTTCTTCAGAACAAGTAATGATTTTCAGTATAAACGATGATGTTTTTTCATAGATTTATTATGACCGGAATTGCAGAAATTTAAGATCCGTGCACTAGATGTACATGAGGCTTAGTGAACATTTGAGTTCATGGACATTTTTTCATGAAAATGTATTATTATTTATGCTGAAATATATTATTTGTTTTGAATAAATGTATTATACAATCAATGTTTATATCCTAAATGGTATTATAAAGAAATCTATTATGCTGAAAATTATACCCCCTCCGTCCCGAATGAACTTGCACATGCAAATAGGTACACATATTAAGAAAATTGTTTTTAAGGATTTTGTTGATTTTTTAAAGGTGGATTCATGGTGGAGATTTTGAAGGTGGACATAGTGTTATAACTTTCTTTATTAGTAAGTGTGCAAGTTTGTTTGGGACAGACGAAAATGGAAAGTGTGCAAGTTCATTTGGAACAGAGAGAGTACTTTCTTTAGGATAAGTAATACTAGTACTTTTTAGTATAAATAGTGATATTCTTTCAGGCATCTACTTACGACCTAAATTGCATTAATCTAAGATTCGTGCACCTCGTGTACCCGAGAATTAGCGAAATTCGAAAACTTGGATCAATTAGGCAGGCCAAACATAAAACAAAAGATGGCACAAAATTCCAAGTGCGAAGAACCTCTACAAAGCATTGACAAATCCGAAATTAATATTATTTTAAGTGAATTGGGATTAAAATAATCAGTGTTACATGTGATAATTCTGGTTCAAAAGTCCAATTTTTCTTGTTCCAGTGGCTAATCCATGCATGAAAATTGCCATAATTTATGGTGACTGTAATGTTAAACAAAGTGCATAGAATTTAATAAATTCATATATATTCCTCTAGATCTGCAAACAGAATCATTCTTGTATACTTAAAGCGATTTACTATACGGTCCATGCGGTTGTATATATGCTAGGTGGACGGCAAATTAGGGTCGAGCGTCTAGTCGGGACTAAATAGGGTCTAGAAGGGGTTAAGGCAGGTGGAGCGACGAAAAACGTAGACAACTGAGGACGATTTAGCGTCTGGATAGGATCTACTTGGAAACTAGATGTGGACTTTTAGAACGGATAAAAGGTAGGGGGAGTCGGGGAAATAGGTAAGCAGTTGAGGACAATCTAGCGTCTAGATGGGACCTACTTAGAAATTAGACGTGGACTTTTAGAACGGATAGAAAAAGGAAACATATTGTAGGCTTTTCTTCAAGAATGAAATAGAATATTGAGTTATTTTGGGGCTTAATTTGTAGTTGGGGATAATTTGTACCTACTACCGGATTAGGGATAGTTCGGTATATGGCATATCGTACATAATTATTCATATTGTTCCTACTTTCACTGGGGTCTTGTTACCATTTTGATTGGGTTCGAGCGTCTAGTTGGAACTTAGGCGGAATTAAACAGGATATAGGAGGGATTAAGGCAGGAGGAGTCAATGAAATAGTATAAGTAGCTGAGGACAGTCTAGCATCTAGACGAAACCTACACGTAAGCAGTTGAGAACAATTTAACGCCTAAATAGGACGTATTTGGAAACTAGACATGAACTTTTAGAACGGATAGAGAAAGAAAAAATCTTATAGGCTTTTCTTCAAGAATGAAATAGAATATTGTGAGTCATGTCAGGACTTAATTTGTAGTTGATGCTAATTTGTACCTACTACTGAACTAGGGATAGTTCGGTATGGTTTACTATTTTGATTTGGATCGAGTGTCTAGTTGGGACATAGATAAGGTTAAGTAAAATTTAAAAGCGATTAAAAAAGAAAAAAAAAATATATATATACGTAAATAATCGAGGGCTACCTAAACGAAACCTTTTTCGAACTAGACGTAAACTTTTAGAACTGGTATGCATTGACTATAAGGATTCTTGAGTATCTTATTGCCGGCAAATCCCATGGTGTTAATTACAAGATCATGTGTTGTCCAAGAAACAATGTTAAAATATATAAAAAATAATTAAAGCGGCTAAAATGAATCTTGGCTAGTCTAGAATTAAATGCAATCATGTCCAATTCGAGAACCGCGATTTATATTAGTTTATGAATAATTATGATTTATCGTATTATTTGTATATTTTATTATTTGGTCTCGCTCGACTTTTATTACGGGTTCCGCCAAAGTGTGAAATATGTCATGTACTAAAGAAAAATTTAATGAAGGACATATTACACATAAGAAAATTATTTTTCACGTAAAAGTAATATATAATAATAGAAGATGTAAGAGGATTATACGGGAGAATATCTGAATTGGTTTACTTTTCACACATGCTATTATATTTTCTTATATTTTTCTTGGCTTTTCTCTCTATATTTTGTCTCCTACACTTCCATATGTGTGTTCATTTTTTTTGTTGGGCTCTTAGGCTCTTGCATTTTCACCTTTTCTTTCATTTTATTATTGTGGCTTAGATATTCCAGTCCAATGTATTAAGATTATCGGGCTGATTCGGTGCCCGTCGTGCTTTTGACCCATCGAATCGATTCGATCGAGCTGAATAGTATTTCGAGCTTATATTTCTATGACCGACCCATTTAAAATATCGAGCCAACTGGATCGATCCGTCGGGTCGACCCGATTTTATCACCCCTATGTCTAGCACAGTGATAAGTCCGGAAGCTAATTGGGCCTCCATCTTATAACTAATCATGGGCTTATTAGTTATTGGGCTTAAGATTTCCAATAGTTTCATATAAACAATAATATGAAGCCCAAATAATTGGGCCGGTGTTTGAACAAATTTTTTTGGGCCGTAATATTTATTTAATTTGTGATTGTGTTAAAAAAATTGAAAAATAAATAAATCAGTTACTAATTCTTGAGTGGGTTATGTTTTAGATTAAAGGTAAGTTGATTAATTTAATTTTAAAAAAATAAATTCTTTAGTAAGATTTTTTTTCCCACTAAATTTAATTTTTGTTGTACACACGCAAGACTCGATTTCTTTTAATTAATTTTCAAAGTTTTTTACTTTTATTTTATTTTTTGAGAGAAAAGGATTTTCGTTTTGGATTTCCTTATATTTTGCAATTTTTGCCTAATTATAATAATCCATTTAAGCTTTGATCTATATCCCCACTTTTTTAAAAAATAGTAAATTTATATTAATAAATACTACCATCGTGTTCTTTTTTAGATGTTATTTTAGCTTATACTTTTTTCTTAAATAGTTGTTCTTTTAGCTTTTTATCTACATTTTTTTCTAATAGTACCCCTATAATTACTCCTAAAAAAATTCTACTTACCTAACCTACCATATCTATATAATCTACTCCCCGTCCCAGTTAACTTGTCCTACTTTCATTTTGGACCACTTAACTTGTCACGACCATAAATTGCAATTAAAAACAACAATCTCCATCCTCAAAATATCCATATTCAATCTTCACATTTAAAAAAGTCAAACATTTCACAAAATCTATTTTTTCTTAATATTCGTGTCCGATGTTTTTTCTTAATATCCATGTCCGATCAACTGTGACAAGTTAACGAGGACAGAGGAAGTAATTAAGGACTTAATTATCTATTTTTTATAATTTTTAATTTCATTATTTAAAGTCGAAAGAACATCTAAAAAAACGGAGGCAGTATATAAAAAAAAAGACAGCTTCAGAAACTGGCTAACTTGAACTTCATTAACGATAAACTGAATTACACAAACTGAACTTGATTAACTATAAACTAAACCGGCAAAATGGCACTATGCCTTCATTAATTGAAAAATTGATACAACGCCGGGGAACTATGCCTTCACTGGCCGGTAGTCATGGTGACGGCGGAGCTGGTGGCTGTGGTTGTGGCTCTGCCTTGCACCAGATGCTGCAGAGGGCAGGTAATAGTAAGAAGAGGGAGATTACCCTTGCCACCCCTATTAACTTGGAGCCGCCTTCGGGAGGGGTTAAGAAACATATCGAGCTTATGAGAGCCGATATCCAGAGGCTCCCCATGGACAGGTAGAGCAGAACCATGGATGCTCGCCTCCGCAAGAAATCGTCAGCTCGACTGGCACTCAATGTCAAAACCAACAGAGACGCCATTAGCGCGTTGAAGTTGAGTCCCATTGTCACCATAGAGAGAGTCGGGAACCGGTGGAAGCTTTTGGCATAGCCTTTGTCGTCAGTTCCTCCCAAGGGGTAGAAGATAACGAAAAAGCTTAATGTAGCAATGAAGGCAGCCATGAGTTGAATCTAATTTGGAAAAAAAAAAAAAAAGAAACAGTTAAAAAAGTAGCAAATTTTGTAATAAATTATCAAATTTTGTGTGTTACCTTCGGCTGAGTGGCGGTGGGGTTGACGTCTGGAGACGTCCGGCCGTCCAAGGAGGAGGAGGATTTGGCGGCAAATTTCATGTTTATTTGAAGTTGTGGAGGTGTGAAATTGGAGGAATGGGGAGGAGGTTAATATAATGACTGCAAAATCTTCTTTCTGCTGCTACTTCCATCTTTAAAATCTTTTATTTCTGTTTCTGTGTCAAAAACTATAGAGGTTGCAGAAATGGGAAGGAAATGATGGGAGGATATTGTTGTGAAAGCGGAAGAAAATCTGATGAATGACAAAAGGGGAAGGATTCTTTGTTCATAATCTGCTGTTGTGCGGCTCAAGAAAGATCGGTGATTAGTCCTGCAAAATAACTCACTTCCAGTTCCAAGAAAGCGGTAAAAAAGCTAAAAGTAAAACTAAAAGGGCAAATTCTATGTTACCCGTAGTAATCCACTTGGGTTAGATCTCCATACATTTTTCAAGTGTATGGTGGATCACCCACTTGGGTACTATCCAAGTGGGTAGGGTAGAATAAGCCAATTAAAAGCATGCTTTGCTCCCGCGTGTCCCAATTCCTCAAATCGTCTGACAAAACTTTTATCACGGACCCTCCCCTCCCCCGGGAAAGTGGATTCACCGAATTATTCATATTGTTACTGTATGAAATTTTTAGTGTATACCTGATAATTCGGTGTATACAATATCGAAAATTTTGGTATATCAAATTTTATATCGATATCAATATATTCTCATATACACCGTTGTTTTTTGTATACTGAAATTTTGATATATCGAAAATTTTCAATATTATCATTAAGAATTTGGTATACCGAATTTTTTTTGGTAGTTTGATAGTTTAGTATTTCAGTATACCAAATTCCTAACAGTATACCGTAAATTTTTTGTATATCGAAATTTTGTTATACCAAAATCAACGGTATGAATCGGTATATACCAATACCGATACAAAATTTGGTATACCGAAGTTTCGGTACGGTATCGGTATTTACCGATATCATACCGAATTTTTGGTATGCCGAATTTCGGGATACCAAAATTTTCGGTACGGTAACGATATGGATTTCCAACGTACCGAAAATTTCGGTACGGTATACCGTACCGAACCACCCCTAATGGCAACTCATATTGAGTTGTCCTAGTACTTTCCCTGGTTTGTTTAGAAGACAATGCAAGATTAAACGTGTTGCGGTTGATAAACGTTTATGTTCCATAGCCTTGAATCTCTGCCAATGTCCATCAAGTGAAAAAATTCCCCATCTTCATCGCCCAGTCCCAACCTATGTCGTTCATCTACGAAGTTCTAACAGTCTTTAGGTAAATTAGGTAAACAACCCAAATTTTGTGAACCACAGGCTCGCACCTCTGCAAGTCGAACATTATTACACGCTTGAACTCCAGCAATGTTGTTTGCTTCTAGTTACCTCTTCAAGTTAATTGTCATGGTGCGATGGGCCGGCATTAGAATTGACATTGTCGACACAAATCATGGTTGTGCCCATAGACCGTTTTCCCAATCACCAACTTCCATCTTCCAATCTTCTAGAGTTAATCCTAGCGAGACATCCAACCTTTTGGGACGATTTCTTCCGATATGTTTTATATATAGATGAAAGATTCTGAAATATCATCACCCCTCTAAGGGCCAGATTCCACAATTCAGTATTTTTGACGCTAGTCTCAGAATCTTCGTCAGCTTTCACATTTACTGAGTCAACCAGATCTTTGTCGGACGATTCACTACCCTCAACAAAAAGGGGCATCCACCGAGTTTTCTTCCTAAACGTCTTCAACCACGTTATTCGATGACCCATTATAGCTCAATCCAAATAGTTCCTACTCCATCATTGAGAACTCTCCATTACATTTTCGATTGCAGTTTTTCTATTGATTTCGCGATTTTAATAGAATCCGAAAAAATTGTAATTAATAATTTCTTCAGTCCTTCGCTTTCGTTCCCCGATGAGTGTGCAGAGTTGGTCGTAGAAATGAATTGTGTACCCTCGGACGTGGTTGGAGCCAAAAATGATTTGGCTAATTGTGGCCATACAGATTATTGGGAAGTTACTAAAGATTTTATTTATTAACTGAATCGAGCTTGAATAAGTTATAAACGAGTTGAACACGAATCAAGTTTAATTAGTTTGACATTTTTAACTTATCGAACTCGAACTTTAAATTTTAATATAAACATAAAAAGATACTCAAATTTTATTTAATAAATTTTTACTCGAATATAATTTAAACAATTTTAAAGAACGATAACAGATCAAGTATCAAAATATCTAGTAGCTTGTCTTAATTTCCTGCCGTAATAACAAAAATATAACAATATTGTCATAAAAAACTCTTTTAGAAAAAGGTACAAATTTGATCCAATCTTTGGACGTGTTACAAGTGACACTATGACGACCGAGCCCAACGACGTCGTTTCTCCCAAACTCTCGACCGTCGCGTTGTCGCCAGCCACCGGCGGCGGCGGCCTGATAATATCAATTACCGACGCCATCCGCTCATTCCTAACGGCGTCCACTACAGATCCCCATATACGGGAAGATCTCAGAGACCTTGCTTCCAAGCTCAACACGCAGTCGACCGTACCCTACAAATTCCTGAAAGAGATCTGGTTCGGATGCAAACCGGAAAGCAGACCTGATTTATTGGCTCTCCTCGCCTGTACTGAATTTATCTTCAATCGCCCTATGCCCCGGCAGAAGGTAATTATGGTTATTGTAGCAAACATTTGGTTTTAATCTCCAATTCGTGGAAATCCTGTTACTATTTGTTTCATCTGATTGAATTTCATTTGAACTTGGTGGATTAAGAGAGGATTTGTTTTAATGTCCAATTCGTCAGAATCCTGTTACTATTTTTGTTTCATCCAATTGAATTTCATTTGAATTTGGTGGATTAAGAGTGAGGATTTGGTTTTAATGTCCAATTCGTCAAAATCCTGTTACTATTTTTGTTTCATCTGATTGAATTTCATTTGAATTTGAGTGGATTTAGAGTGAGGAGCTGAAAGTCCGATTGAGAAAGCTGGAGGAAGCAGCTGAGAGAAGGGAATACCAAGAATTGGTGAAGGACATTACTCCCAGAAAGCGTGTTGAAGAGCCTTTTTCGTCGTACAAGGATCAATTAGGCTTCGGTAAACATTTTCGTGTTTGGTTCCTTTCTCCAATGTGTTATTTGCATTAGTATGTATATTATGTTAATTGAGCTGCTTTTTCCTCCCTTGTTTTGAAATTAAGGTAACAGATTGGTGATTCTGTGTTATTTAGCTCATTGAGATAACAGTTCGATATGTTGTTTTTGGTACCAGAAAAGACTTGAAGATTCATTCTGGGTTACTGTAACGTGTTTCACATTTAAGCTGTTAAAGGCATGGAGAATGTTTAATCAGTTTTGAGGTGTTGCAGAGTCACGACTTGGAACTGATAGGACAAAACATACAGCTTTGTGTTGACTATAGTTTAGGAGAATATTACTATTTGGGAACTGGGAGAATTGATGATAAGTCTTTTGGTTAATAGTAAGAATTAGTGTTGCCTATCTTGAGTGAGTTCTTGTCATCTCGGTAACTTATATTCTTCGTACTGTTTTCTCTAGAAGTTTTCTGATTTATGAGTATCCTGAAGTGAGCCAGAGATAACGATGACTATTCGACATCTGATGTACTTGTTGCATCTACAATTTTCCCACATCATCCTTTTCCTTTCTTGGTTATCCTTATTCTCTTGACGTTTTATTTTCTCACTCACGTTATCAATATTGTTTATAGCTGATATTCGCATTAATATACATACGTTATCAAATTAATTAGTTGGAGGTAGTTCATAACCAAGAAATTTGAGGTTCGCCCCTCAAGATCCGTAATCATTTCTTTAGATGAGTGGAAGGTTTCAAACCTGCCCTTTTCTTTTTGTTATTTCGTGTGTCTATTTTTCCTCCATACTTCCAACGATATTTCATCATCATCTTTAAATTATAGTCGTTTTTACATTTTAATATGATAATTGCTTGAGATCAACAGTGTTTTTATCATCCCACAGGCTTACATGTTGTTGTCACAATGTTTACGGGATACTTGGTTGGATATGCAGCTTTCAGAGCATTGTTTAGCCACAGTCCTGCTATGGTACTTTTTCCAACAATCATCTTTTTCTTTATGTTCTCATATATAGCAGCTGAAAAACAAAATACCAAAAGTTTCAAGAACCCGTTTGTCAGATCAAATAAAGTGCCTTCTATGAGAGATAATTTGTTAATGGCAATTTGTGTTCTCTTCTTTACTGATCAGAGTGCTGCTGGAGGTATCCTTGGTTTGGTTGGTGCTATGCTGGTTGAGACGCTTCTCTTTATACTTAGATCTTCCGGCCTCAATGATCGAACCCCTACTTCAAGTAGCCGGCCTTCCAATTTAAAGATAAAAAAGAATCAATAAGTTGAAGTAAGATTCTCTTTTTTTCCAGTAAAAGCATTTTTTGTTTGTTTGTTTCTTTCTTTTCCTTTTTTTTTTTTGGTGTGTGTTCTCATGATATTATTTAGAGTGGTTGTGTTCTCTCCCTTTCGAATGGCCTAGTTTGGTTGATAAGATACTTTATATCAGTGAGAGCTAAATGTGATTAGGTTTTGGGGTCGAGTTCTGCCTGACGGATTGTATTAGTTTTTGGGTGGGTAAATTGCATCAAACTCCTTGTAGTTTTATAATGTTGTGTGAGATTAGATCCTTTTGTGGTATTTTTATTACACAAGATCTCCCCACAAGTTCAATAATTTAGCTTAGTGTCCTTTTCTCGAGCAGAAATATATATGACGTTAATTCTTTTCATGTTATTTCCTTCGCTATTAAGTGACACTGACTAGTGACAAGGCTTATTCGAGGGTTTAACCATAAAAGATGAAAAAAATAACGTTTTTGTTCGAAGCAAGGGAGCTATGTTGAATTGTTGAGAACACAAGGGGATTTCATGCAATTCTAAACCATATAGGAACCTTGGGTAGGATTGTAAAAGGCTTCCTATACTTGGCTTTTTAGTTGTTGCCCCTGTCAATGCCCCCCTATGTAAACGATGCTTGTTGTTTTAACAGTGTCCATATAAACCCCAAATTCGTTGTTCCTGTTCCTAACATGGGTGGGGTCGAATGATTTTTACGGGAATTGTTGCTTGCATGCCTTCAATTGTTTCTTACTTATGAGATAGTAATAGACGTTGTTGTGATTCTCGAAGCACGAGTGATACTTTTTCCTCAACTGATCGTCTCCAGATTCGTTGAAAAGCTTGTCTAGTTCATCTCTGATTCCTTGGGATCTCTCTATTGCCAGGTCGAATACAATGCCGGCAATGTGCGTGCTGTTTGTGTCGTGGAACCTTGGCAACACGGTTCAATGATTTTCCAGCACTTCTCCGACTTTTTGCTGGTTGAAGCAGTGCTCAGATTTCGCAGGTAACTTCAATGTCTGATCTATTTTGCGCACTTTCGTGTTTCGATTCTCCTTTCCAGTGTGCTGATTTTAATCCGCGGGAATTTCGATCACGGAAATGAGAGCAATTAGAGTTATGATTTACAATGACGAAGCCATTTTCTTACTGTAATATTAGTTGATTTTGCTTCTAGATCTTGCAATGTTGTATATTTCTTTATAAGGCTTGTTTATGTAGTGGAATTTGTTATTAATATTGATAGTTAATAATTTGTACATGTTTTAATTTCGGTTTTAATGTTATAAGTTATTTTTGTGGGTAAATTGCACCGATTCCGTGGTTTCATATTGCGCGAGATTCTCATGTGATTATGTAATTATAATGTTGCGCTAGTCGGATGGTAAACTGAGGTTTAATAATTAGTCTGCGTTTCTAGATGGGTTGATTGGGGCATAGACGTGGATAGAAGGTAGGAATCGGAAAAAAATATAGGCGGTCAATGAGAGTGCAGTCTAGGCAGGGACTATTGACTAGTCGGAGCTAGTTGGGAAATTTTGCAATATAGTTTAGTTATACGAAACTCCCACCTAATTTGAATAATTTAACGCAATGCCCCTTCTCGGAGTAGAATAATTTACGATTTTTATGTTGTTTGATGTTAGTTTCTCCTCTATCAACTAACTTTTACAAAGAATATTCTTGTGTTAACCTAGAATTCACGAAAAGAATTAACGACGTAAATGAAATAAATAACGACGTAACCTATTCTGCTAAGAAATGGATATTATGCTGAATTATTGAAACCATGTGAGAGGTTCATACAATTTTAAAACCACGTGGGGATTCACAAGATTATGAATCAGAATGAGCGTCATGCAAATTAGCCATTAGTTTTTTGAACATTAGATGGTTATACTCCTTCCGTATTCCTTAATTTGCACATTTTTCCTTTTCAGTTGTCGTACCCTATTTTGCACATTCTCAAAATGGAAAGAAATCTTACAATCTTCACCCTTAAGATCTCCACCCTCTACCTCCATCTTTGAAAAAGTCAACTAAAAAGAAAAAAAAAACTTTTCCTTAATATACGTGGCCGAATAGGTGTGCAAATTAGGCCGGGAAGGGAGAGTATTACTTTAATATTGATTTCTCATGTTCATTTTATTTCTCCTTTCGATGATGATTGTATTATAAACTGATTTTTCTAGCATTAATGTTCGGCAAATTGTTATTATACCATATAAAATTGTCTTTTTATAATACATCAATGTGCCAATACACCTGAAATTAGTACCATTAGATTCAACTACTTTTAGGGTGAGTTTACTTAAGGTTGAAGAGTGCTGAGCTAAACCTAGATGAGAGTTAATGAGCGTGTTTTATCGAAATTTGAATCCCTAAATCTACTGAGCCAAAGTTTAAATAAACATACCCTAAATATTGATCATTGGATCAATATCTTGAGGGTAACCGCGTACCTGCAATTCTGCAAAGCTGGCTAGGCTCGAGTCGGGCGATAAGCAAAGGCCTAACACTTAATTGGGCTAAGCGGGGTATAGGTAGGAGAAATCAAGAAAAAAATATAAGCGGTCAATAGGAGTTTAGTGGCTAGAGGGAGACTACTCAGAGTTAGTCGGGAATTTTTTTGCAACGAAGCCTATTTCCAATGAAACCGAAGTCTACCATAGGTTCATATTACCCATGTTAAATCCACAACAATTTGCCTGACTTTTATTTTGATCTATTATGCCAAGACTCATTGGATTACATTATTGAAGACTACTACATTTCTCATGAGACATTGATTTTTCACTCCTTCAGATTTTCAGCCGCAACCCGAACTATATCGAGCAGTAACTGAAAATCCATATTCGCCTTTCTAATGTGAGCACGATCATCGGAAATCCCAACCGAAACTCTTTCACAACGTTCTACTTCTTTAGAAGCATCCTTCACCATCGCAAGCACGTCGTCATGAGGACCCGTACTTTGAATTGTCTGTGGAGTCTGGTGTATGATTTGAAGGTCGCGAATGACATTGTTGTAATGTTTAGAGCACGACTCATAGACGTTCTTCAGTTTGGGATCATAGCTTGTCTTTAAAACTAAGTTAAGCGCCGACTGGATCTTGTTGGCTTTGTCTTGAGCTAGTTCAACTGAAACTAGAACGAGGCCTTTTGCATCAACATGTGTAGTGCGATTGTCGGATTTTAGGAGTGTGTAGCAAACTCCAGGATTGCGGGTTTTGCTGCACAGTTGCTTGATATCGGCATCTGTCACTTTGTGATCATCTGCTGATGTTAATGATGCAATTGACATTAAGAGAATTGATAGAAAGATCAACATAGAGGACATTTTGAAGCCTTTCTTGTTTCTTTGACGATTCAATAGCTATTCTTGATTCTAGATCGTTAGTAAAAGCTTGTTTTCGGCAAAGATGTCAAATTAGTTTGAACATATCTTACGACTGATTAATAAAATCTGCGGAGAAATGTATTGCCTTTGGAACCCTTATATATGTGTTGAGTTAGCCTCTTGAGATTTTGAGCTCCAATTAATAAATTGAAATTTGCTTCTTTGAGAAGATAACATTGCTTTAGTTTTTACCTTTGTTTATGTAATAGTGTAGTTATGTTAATTATTGTTTGCAAATTTTGGTTTTAATTCTTTTCTTCTTAAAGAAAAAAAAGAAAAAGTACTTGCAACTTCCAATCCTTTGGTGTTGTTTAAAAGCTGTCTTAGGTTAGATAAGATTAAGGAAAAAGAAAATATAAAATTTGAAGTAATCCTAACGCCGTCTTTCTTAGGATGGAAGTTACTTTTATCATAAAATATATTATTTTTAACATAAAATTTAAAATTCTACTTTTGTAAAAGAAATGTTGCTATCATATAAACGTTAACGTCCAAAGTAACACTTTTCTGTCAAAGGTGACTGGTCTAACCGAAGGGAGCCGTGAGATTGTCTTTCGAGTGTTTCCCCAAATTTTGAGGCGAGAAAAGCGAGTCGGACAACCATTAATTGCTATGTCGTAAGAGTCAATAAACCGCTAGTCGGAGCCTAGGCAGACCAAGCCGAGCCGCACATAGGCCGGACAATCATTGATTGCAATGTTGTAAGAGTCAATAAACCGCTAGTCGGAGCCTAGGCAGAACCGAGCCGCACATAGGCCTTGGTCGGCAGGGAGAAATTGGGAGAAAAACCATAGGCGGCGAACTAGAGCTTAACACTTGAGTAGGGATTAATCAAAGTTAATGGAAGTTTTGCAACGAAGATGAAGTAAATGTTCGTTTGTTATCGTTTATTTGGTCGTTGTGTCTAAACAAATAGCTCTATTTACAAATTCAATCTAGAAATAAACTCAGAACAACACAATCTACACATATTTACAATGTCTGCAGAGTAACTTAGAAAATATACACATTGTAACATCTGTTGAAGAGCACCTCTAGAGATCATAATATACAGATATTGACAAGAACTCGTATAGTCGTATTCTATAGCTATAACTTCGTTCTTGTGATGTCATTCTGATATCTATCTACACCTGCTACCTCGTTTTCATCGACCAAGCGGGCCCCACCGCTTGATCCTTTCGCTTCAAGCAGAGCTATGATTTAACTTTCATCTACATGCCGAAGGAAAAGCAAAGTTGAGAGACGAATTAATACAAGGGCACTTCTTTTGCTTCTTGATGTGTTGTTATCCTATGCGTAATCTGAGGGCTCGAGTATTCTGGACCAGTTTCGCTTGAATCAGGTGTTTTGGATGAATGTTGGGTCGAACTAAAACCCCGTCCACGTTGTTCCACTCGTTGATAAGGTCTAGCGCTTCCACTACTATAACCTCCTGCAGCAGCAAGTCTACTTAATATGTTCATGATAGTGGGGAGGAACCTTGTTGAGAGTGTAATAAGACCAGAAACCTGCAAAAACAAATATGTATTTGTTCATGTTTTTGTGGGGAGGGGGCTGGGGTGGGGGAAAGGACGCAAATATCGCGATATTTTGGAAAAATATCGAGATTTTCACTTAACCGAAATGAAATTACAGGTACAAGTTGTTTCTATAAATATTTCACTGATATTTCGGCTAAATATCAGTAGTATTTCAGTTTTTATCGGTTTCGGTGTTTATAAAATTATGATGTACATTTTGTTGTAATAACGATATTTTGCCGAAATATTCAGTGGAAATGGTGGGGCTGATATTTTGGCAGATTTTTAATACATTTTCCAGCATCTTTTAAAAAATACTGACATCCCTCTCAAATAAAATGAAATAAAATAAATATTTCCACCGATACGATAATCCTAAAATTAGAAAACCGATATTTTTGTAAAACCTGATGTTTTCGTTCTTGGCTATATACGAACAAAAAGAGTGGGGTTTACTTACAAGGCCATTCCGGAATAGCCGTGGAATGTCTATTTGAATCCATATGGCTTTCCCAAGCAAGAATACAACAAATAACACGAGAACGTAGAGCGGGTTCCTGTGAACGATGTGAAACACGAGATAAAACACGAAATTTTGTTGCAAAGACAGGATTTTGAGTTTTCTGAAGTAACAATTACCTTAGAAGAAGCATGAATTCATTGAATCCAAGAACGAGTATTGCCATAATCGCCCAAGGAGGAGGTAACCAATTGTTACTTTGTTTGTATGCCTCCTATATTGGAAGTAGGGCTGTTAGAGAATTGAGCAGAGTAGAACTTTCGATTGTTCGAGTAATGTTTGCTAAATCTTGAAGTGAATTGAGCTCGAACTGTTAACTTGGTGTTCGTTAATGTTCGCGAACATTAACGAACACCAAGTTTGTAAGCATTTTGTGTACATGAACACGAATATTAGATATTATTCTAGTTTTGCACCAGTTTCAATATTTCAATAACTGATTCGTTCTAAATGGAGTTACGTAAAGAATATAAACACATTAATAATATGACAAAATGGGTGTTGTTAGCCAAAACCCAAGTTTGTTCATGTTTTTCAGCCACTTATTTCCAATACATGGTTTTTAGCCACAGTACTTAATGAATTAATTAAGCACATTAATAAAGCATTAATCGAGCTCGAACACAAGTTTTTTTATCGAACGTTGTTTTCGTTAACAGCCCTAATTGGAGTGAACATGCAGATCGTTTTATGCCACTGCTTACTAGAGAAAAAGGAACATTCAATAGAAAATGCGTCTCCTCTCTCTCTCTATGTGGGTGTGTCGTACAGAAAGAGAAGTAGAGATAGAGATAGAGATAGAGATAGAGATACATCCCAATCAGGGGCTTATCCAGCTTTTACCAACACCGACCTCCAGCCCAATGCAAGATTTGTAGGACTTTATTTTTAGTAGTATATTCTTATTTTTTATTTAATATTCACTCCAAATTTTAGCTAATCCCACCCCATTTAATTCGACTGTGCACGCTTTAGTCTCTAACGCAGATATGAATAATTATTATATATTCAAAATCATGCCAATTATTGCTTTTCAAATTCTTGTAGTAAATCTTCTATAAAAAGAAAAAACTTCTATATAGACTCGATTACTAGTTTTTTTTCCTTCTTTTAAAGCTTCAGGCAAGTCGGCTGTTCGTTGAACTCTAAAAACTCTTCAATGTATATAAATTTATGTTTCAGCCCACTCCATTACTAAACCTTGGATCCGCCCCTGATCCCAATACTTACGAAATAAGACAGACATCCTTAAAAGTCCGATACCTGTGCAGATAATGCTTGGCTGATCGTATACTCGGTTTCTGCCTTAAATTGTCTCCACAGGGCTTTGCACTGAACAGGTGTGATCAAAGTCTTTTCTGGGGGGACCTGTTATAGATTACAACTTATGAGAGACTTATCGTCTATATACACATACGACAACAGACGAAAAATGAAGAGTCGAAACCTCCGGCCATGTGCTTGAAGCAAGAGGATCACTGCACACTCCAATGCTTCTACTCTTGGAAGGGACGAGGTCCGTTTTGTCCAGGAGCGCAGAAGAAAGCACGTTCTCGACAGAGTCGACACGGTCATCTAAACGCACTACAGCCATTGTGGATAAAAGCTTCAAACACTGCAAAAAAGTAATTTTCTCATTATTATCCCCTTTGTATCAACTTTTTGTTATTTATTTAGCCAAACTATCCAAAATTCAAACACTGCAAAAATGACTTATTAAGAAAATGACTTCTATCATCAAAGCTTCAAACACTGCAGAAAAGTAATAATTTATCGTTCAGTAGTAACGACCTGTTTGCTACCCCCAACCGCCAGCCCGACGCACACAAAAAGTTTCGGGAAAATTCCACTAGAAGGCCTGAATTTGGAAATGATGAATTTGGTGCATGAACTGAATTTTGAGTTTTTCTTAATTAGAGGCCTCGATTTTGAATTTTATTCTCAATTCAAGGCTTACGTCTTGAAAAATAAGGCACATCATCCGATGTACAGAAGTTTCAGCACGATATATCGAAAATTTCATATACTCCGTACTGGAAATTTCAATCTACTCCGTGCTGAATCTTCCGTACATTGGATATTGTTTCCTATTTTTCTGTGACTCCGAGAATAAAATTCAAAACCTAGCCCCTAATTGAGAAGAACTTCAAGCCTGAATTGAGAACCTGCAAAATCCAGGCCCTTAATTGAGACATTTTCCGAAATTCAGGCCTACTAGTGGATTTTTTCTGAAAAGTTTCTGCTTGGTCCAATATGACTAGATCTTAGTTAACAAGTCTTCAGAAAGTACCTCATGGTTGGCTTCCTTCGTAATCGCTCTAATGTCTTCTTTTCCTGTCCAAACCCTCGGCATGGAGTCCTTGTCATGATTGAAGATGGTAGCAAATCTGGATGTTCAATAAACATAGTGAGTACGGAGAAAGGTCGAGCCTAATAACAGACATTACACGAACCTATCTTTCATCCGAATCCGAACTTTCCCAGCTTCCTCTCTCGATTTCCTCTCCACCAACTTCCTAGCATATTCCTTCAAATCATATACCATTTTCTCAGCTGTTGCTTGGTCCAATTCAAAGCCAGAAATGGCAGAAGAGAAGGCTGAAGCAGCTGCATTACTCTCACGTTTTACAAGACTTCTAATAGAGGCCCACGTATCGGTCCCACCAACTTCGAAAAGTAACTCCACTGGTTCGACGAGTGCTGCAGAAAGCCGGTTCTACACATGAAAGTAATTTCACTCAAGCAGTAGTCAGTATTAAGGCTTCTTTGTTTTATTCTTCGAAAAGAAATGAAGGCAATACTATAAACAAGAGAGCTTGCCAGATTTGAGGGCAAAACATAAAAAGATATTAAAATTAAATAAACGAATTATATCAACAAAAATAAGTACCTCAAACTCAGCTACTACTTCCGATAACTTCTCACTACGAACAAGAGATGCATGAGCTTCAATATCACGCCGTAGCTTGTCACGAACTTTTGAAGCATCCCACTTTGCCTGCTCTATCGCAGCATCTGAAAATGGAGAAAGCATAAGAAAATTGGAACAAGTATATTATGACGATTTATCGACCATTTCTTGTTCCAGGGTATAAATTTCTACAACAAAGAAGTGAAACAAAATTTTACATCATTCATCCAACTAGAGAATTTTATATAACAACAAGATACTTCTCCAATGGGAAAATTGGTTTGTGATCCATGCTCGTGTGACTTGGAAGGTAAGTTTATGCCGTACCTGAACATCCATGATCAAAGTCAAGCATAGAAGACTGCTGGCATATACGGACAGAAGCAGCAAATCCTTCTCCTCTACTTAAAAGTTTTGCTAATCGAGTCTTGAAGTGTTCAAATGCACTTAAACGTAGATGCCCCAACATGAGAATATAAGAAGGATGAACCAACTGCAGAATGCGAAGATGGTCAAGAAAGTAGTCGATCATCGACAAAATCAATTCATCGAAAACACAAAACAAGAATTTTGTGTTCATCATCTTAAAATTAAACAAATATAACAATGTTTGCCTTGCCTGCAATGCATTTGACTCCAGATATTGGCGCTTTGCATTTCTTACATCTTCCTCAAAATATATAGTTTCCAAATCATATCTGTCGAAGATAATATGTGTGTAAGCATGCTTTTTTGCTGACTAAAAAGTTGTCCAATAATTTGTCAAGCTCAGCAGAGTTTGCTGAAAAAAGTAAGTCAATGGACTAAACAGAAGCGGTTCCGAACGAATACTTTTTTTAACCAACTTCAAAAATGCAAAAACATATTTCTTTTTAAGCCTTGTATCATAGGCACCGAGTAACAAATATAGCCAGCTTACTCTGATAGATATCTCTTCAAGATTGAGCTTATACTTCTTCCAAAGCCTGCAACAGGACCAGTTTTTACGGCTTCTTCCAGAGCTAGCCAATCCTATATCAAATCAAATCAAGAATGTAACCACGGCACACTTGATGGGATAAAGTAATGATTGCCAATTCAGAAAGAAGCAAAAACCTTGTCAGATGCTAAACAATTGAACTTCTCACTGGCAATCTCTTCACACCGGACAGTGGCAACCATGACCTAAGGACACCAAGTTGTGACTTTGAGAAAAGAAAAACGATCATATCTTTTTAGAAGCTGACATATAAGGAGTGTTTGCATTTGCTTATTTTAAGCCAATATTGGATTCTAGCTTAATATAAGCTAGAATGGGGTGTTTGGGGGGTTACTTCTGCTATAATTAATCACCTGAAAGCCAGAAGTCATAAGCAGCAAAGATACTACTGTTTTCTGCTTATTTAGTAAATTAAGAGACATTAAGTGCTTTTTTTTGAACACTTTTAATTATAAGCGATTTTGCACAAATTCTAACTTTAATCATTTCTTCATAATCAAAGCAACGGAAAACACTAATTATATACCTTGTGAGCTGGAAGATCAAGATCCTTATTTTCTTTAATGGTTTTCCATATATGCTCAGCGCTGAAAGAAAATCCTGATGCAGGGACAACGCCCCGTCTATCACCAGCAAGTCGTCCAGGGGATATAGAATGGAAAAACCGCTGCCTTAGTTGGGCAACCTGCAAGATGGTCGTAGTATTAGTAATCTTGCAGGAGATCATTACGAAGCCTCTGCAGTTACTTCATATGAATAGACCTACCTCTTCCTTAAATTGTTTCTCTTTGTCTTCATAACTCGACAAGGCAGTTACTTCCACCTTCAAGTCCAAACATGACAAACAAATGAGGAAAGAGCACCGGAGAACTGATTTTATCAAAAGATTAGAAGCTAGATATTTGTCTTGCATTGAAAAATTCACTGAGAGGAGTGTCCTTCTGCGCCGGGGGCTTTGGAACTGCCTCCCATATCTGCGAATCAGACAAAAGCCCAGTTAAGGCATCTGAAAGACCAACTTCGGAATAGAAAGAAGAAAGAAAAGAGAGGAGGAAAATTTTTATTAACCGACCTTCTGAATATCGTCTCTCAAGATAGGCTCCAAATACTCAAACGGGGTCTACATGGATGTAAAGAGAACAATTAAACCAAGGAAAAAATGTATGATATAAGAAAGCACAGGACTAGTATCCTCGTTACCTTTGTTTTGTCACGTATAACAAAGAGAAGTGTTGTTTTACGAGGGCTAAACAAGCGCATCATAACCTATCAAACTAAACAGATTATCGTACAGAAAGAACATATTATGTCAAACAAATCTTAACAAGGAAGAGTTACGGACCTGAAACACAGTTTTCAGTAGAGGCTTATTGGCAGCCTGCTCCCGACCAATGTCATGGCACCACCTGCAAACATTAGTTCACACTTGGGGAATCAAATAAAATGGCTTTTTCTTGGTAGCTAAATTGTATAAGCACCAGTTTCCATTTAAGGTTTTGTCAAATAGGCATGAAAACAGGACCAACATCTGGTGCCTTTAAGAAAAATGATATTAAAATGAACAAGAACACCCCCAACATTATTTTCAGACAAAGCAAAAAGCTTAACTTTCCATCTTTGAATTGAAAAGATGAGGCAATAGTACTATTAATCAGCATCTCAATAAGCCACACTCCCCACCCCTCCACAACTACCCACCCCCGGAAAGAAAATGTAAAAATGATTGAAGTATGCTCAAGGATGGTCCAGGCAAAAATTGGTATGCAAACATCTACAGACGTCGTAGAACCATGGAGCTGAAAGGTGCCGACTTACATGTTTATCAGTACAATGTCAGCAACTGCTAGAGCAAATAGGGCACTTTGTTTCTCAAAAGTTGTATCATCCTGGAAAGAAGTTAAACAATAATCAATACATTAGCTACAGTTATCGATCACAAGAGGATGGTTCGACGGCAAAACCGAAAGCACAAGTACTGTCAGCAGTAAGGCAAAATAGCAAGCAGGTGAGAATTTATGTAGGGGTAGCATGGGCTACAATCAAAATGCTATACAGTACCTCAAGAAAGAAGAAAGATAGCAACAGACTTTCTGGCATGTCAAAAACATTAGACGTAACACAAGCCTAACTCGACATATTCAAAGAGAAACATGTTATAGCAACGTTGAGACAACAAGCCTAACTTGAGACACTCAAACTGAAACGTGTTATTGGGTTACTCCGAAAGGATACATGCACTCAAATATTCAGTTTTGGCACGCAATTCAGAAGTGCAGCCGATTGAGCTCAAATGTGGAACTCATGGAACCTACTAATCTATCATATGCACATCAGTTTCCGACTAAGGAAACTCCAGAAAATGGGCATGAGACGGTTTCTTTAAATAAAGGAACAGAAGTAGTGAAATACCTCACCCCTTTCTCGGCCATCTGTGCCCTCCAAGTCCATCACCATTGTAAATGGCTCTATACCAACAGCCTTGGCTATCCATACGCCCCTCGTCGTCTGGCTCCTAACAAAACGTAACCAGAAATACAAGATCTTCATTGTCTACTTTAATGATATTGTAACTTGCTAAACCAAGAATTCTGATGCAGTGATGCCTCCAAGATTGTAAACATACGTAAACACAAACTGCAAACAAGCAAACTAACCTTCCCCTGAAAGCATCCATCTCTCTGAAGTTCGTATAAAATAGATGATTCAACAAAGTACTTTTCCCTGTGGAATAACACGGTGAGAAACTGTTGTAAAAGATCACTGAGCACAATTTTAGAGCTGGCAAAATCGACTGCCCATCCCAGCCAGAGTATAACTGGCCCCAACAGACCCGATGTAATGAACTAATTGCAAGACGAGCCTTGCGGGCTGCAGGCTGGCCCGATAAATCTTAGGTTGTGGTTGGATGGAGGGATTTAGAATCAATGGATTTCAAATCCACTCTAGATAGAGGGAATTTTAAATCTACTCAATCCTTAAAAAAATAGCTCAAAATGAAATCATGGATTTCCAAATCCATGGTAATCCAAACAACAAGCATGGATTTGAACCTATGGATTTCAAATTCATCCTCAAATCCTTCCATCCAAATGCAACCTTAGTGTATTTTTAAGGAGATTTACTGGGACGGATTCTCCAATTTCCGGCAAGACCTTGGGATAGGTCCGACGGGCTCGGGCCGGCGCCGACAACCTGAATTGCTATCTCTACACAACTTAGAGCTTTCAATAACCTGATACAACACTATGGTTGACATAAAGTAGGGATGTAAACAAACCGAATCGAGTCGAATAATGCAGGGGACGTTCGAGTTCGGTTCGTCTTACAAATACTGAGCTCGAGAATAATTTGAGCTCGGTTTGACAAAAACTCGACAATAACTTAAACGAGTATAATTGGAGCTCAAGTTCATTATGCAAACAATTGAGCTCGAGTTCAGAGTGGGAACTCATTAAGCTCATTCTATGATGACATTAATATAGCTAACAGAATCAACATAACATTTATAAATTTAAAAATGAAAACGCAAATCAGAAAAATATAAAATATCTTATATTAACATCGAAACAAAAGAACAAGTTAACTCAAAAAGTTCAAAACTATATATAATCCTAGCTGGCCCCGGAGTTCACGAACTAATGAATCAAATAATGATAAGCTCGAGTTTGGTGCCGAGCTCGAAATTAGGCTCGAGCTCGGCTGGCGATCAATTCCAAACGAATATTCTTTTCAAATGCACTGAGATTCGAATAGTTCAGAACAATTTGGTTTGGTTAAATGACTCAAACTCTACTCATGCTCAATCAAACTCAGAAACATGCACAACTAATCAATTTTATTTTAATTAAACAAGAGAAGTTGAAGAAACCGCAACAAACAACGGAGAATTGATGCTTACCACTGCTCTGAGGCCCCATGATGGCGACGACCGCATAAGAGATGCCGCACTGGTGAAGCTTCACAGAGTTGATAAATTCCCGTAAACCAGCAGTATTGAATTCTCCGTCGGCGGAAATCAGTTGCGTCGGGTAGGCATCTTCCATCGGCACTGTGTGTTGTGTGTGAGAATTGGCGGATTTTTTGAATGTTTATGAGGTTTTCCGATTATTATGACCATTGGCAAGCTTGAGGAAGAGGAGAAGAAGGTTGTAGAAGTTGGAAATCTCGTAGAATAAGGAAAGAATATAGTATTTACGTGTAGCCTAGATTCACGTGTTTAGTAACTAACGATCTGGGGTGGCACTTTTCCAGTCGGGTTCGGGTACCCGACCCAACCATGTCGGATTTTACGGGCCGAATTCTTTTGGAGATCCATAAATAGTAGGCTTTTATCCGATTGTGGATTTCTGTCAGGTTGGATTTTTGGTATCCAATAAATTTCTCGTGCTAGTATTTGTTTAGTCGGGATCGGGTACCCGACCCTACTATGTCGAATTTTACGAGTCCAATTTTTTTTGGAGATCTTCGAGCAGTCGACTTTTACCTGATCGAGTTGGATTTTACGGGTCGAATTTTTGAGAGATCTTCGGATAGTCGGTTTTTACCCGATTGAGTTGAATTTTTTGGATTTCTGCCAGATCGGATTTCTGGTACTCAACGGATTTCTCATGTACTCAAATATAAGAATTGATAACCCGACCCAACCCTACTGTGTTAGATTTTATTTGATCGGGTCGAATTTTTTTGGAGATCTTCGTAGTTGAGTTTACCTGATCGAGTTGATTTTTTGGATTTTTATCAAGTCGGACTTTTGGTACTTGACGGATTTCTCGTATACCCAAATATAAGTATTGATTCATATATCGATGATTTCTTTGAAATACCCAATATAAAAATTATTCATTTATCTATTGCTTCTTAAAAAATACCGAAGTGCTTGTTAATGCAAGGTGCGCTATTATCATTTCACACAAACTTTATTTTCCTCTATCTCTAAAACATTAAAAATGTACCTATTATGCCCGTTCGATAAAACTCGACCCGACTTGATCAGGTAGCCTCCGGATCAGCCCACAAGGTTGGATTGATCAGATGGTTCAGCTAATAATTTTTATCGGGCAGCCCTTGGGAAGTTCTCTACTTTCACTATTTTATGGACTGAAATTTGGGCCAAGGCCCAATAACTTCGAGGCCAGAGTGATTAATATATGGGCCTTTATTTATGTTTCTTGGCTGGGCTCATGCACTAATCTATACCCAATGATTACTATCAGTTTATTTTCGACTAGGTCTAATTAATTTTTTTAGGCGTTAAACTTTCATTGACAGTTTAGATTTTTTCCGATTCCTCTTACTTATATTCTGTTTAGTCCCAATTAAACGCTAAATCCATGCTTATTGCCCGACCAGAGCCTGATAGCTTTTACGACATTGGGAAAAAAAAAATTATTAGGAGAAACGTTGATTACGAGAGTAACCTATAAAACAAGTTATAAGCGAAGCCAAATGAATCTAGAGACTGGCTTTGTAGGTAACCAGTTGCTCCGAAATATGGATCCAACGATTCATGTTAGAAGTAGTTGCATCTAATGGTTCTAATTCCAAGTGAATTGGTAAACCATCGTATCGTAAATGGACTCAATTTTATGTGAATGTAATAAATTAGAAAATCAGTTTATACTGCAATTATCATTAAAAGAAAAAAAAAAAAAAAAAAAAACCTGCGAAAACGAATATAAGAATATCAATTAGAATATAATAATCAAATATTCTAAAGAATAATCGGTAAATTACATGATGTCCTCCTTTAAATTCATAATTTTGTGTGAAATTCCCGCGTAGTTTCAAAATTGTACGGACTTCTTATATGATTTCACTAGTTCAACATAATATCCATTTTTCGAGCAGCATAGTTCATGTTGCTAATTATTTTCGTGTGTTCTAGTTAAACACTTAATAATTTTTGTAAAAGTCGGTTGATAGTGGAGAAATTGCATGAAAAAACACAAAGTATCCTACTCGAAAAATGGGTCATTATGCTAAATTATTAAAATTATGTAAGAGTTTCGTACAATTACAATATCATGTGGGAGTCTCGCGCATAATGAAACCATCGTCTGTTAGGCTCACAAATCTGTGCGTGTTCGACTCAAAACGAATAATATCATATCAATATGGAGATTACGGGCCCAACCAAGACCTAACACCGTCTCGTGTCAGTTCCATTTTAGTAGAGCATGGTGATTGTTTCAATTTTTTTCATGTTCTATGGTTAAACCTTAGTCGAGGTTACTTGATAGTTGAGAAAATAACACGAAAAAATTAATGTCATAAAAAGCAACTCTGCTTGAAAAAAGAGACATTACGCTAAATAACTAAAACTATAGAGCGATTTCACACAATTATACAACCACACGAGGATCTCACGCAACTTTATGGAACCCAGAGAGGTCCATGCAACTTATGAAAAAATAATACAACCTATCTTGTATCAGTTTCATTTTAGTAAAGCATGCTGATCGAAACTCATTAGATTATCCGTTACGCTTGTGTGTTCCTTTTTATATTTTACAATATTGACCAAACGACATATGTACCAGATAATTTCATTAATTAACACGTGCTTTCTCCGTCCCGTTCAGTTTTGCAAGTAGAGACGAACACGTATATTAAGAGAAAAACTATATTTTACTTTTTGGTTGACTTTTTAAGAGTGTGCAAAAATTGAATGGGACGAATCGAAACGAAAAGTGTACAAAACTGAGTGGAACGGAAGAGGTATTATGTAATAAGAATAGTGTAACAGAAGACGGATCGAAACAGTCACCATAGCTAGAGGTGGCAAATGGGCTAGCCTAGCTGTCCCGGTATTTTAAATAGATTGAGCTGAATAATTTTACGTCCAATCAAAATTTGACCCGACTCAATCCGACATATAGCGTTGGTCCAATGAATTGGACCGAAGGCAGACGACCCGAATTGCCACCGATAAACGTAGCTATAAAACATTATACTAATTAATTAGGTCGTAACGTTGAACTGAAATTATAACATGCAATTAATAACTATCAACATTAATAACAAATTTCACTCTATAAACAAGCCTCGTGAAGAAATATACTCCACTGCAAGATCTAGCAGCAAAAAAAAATGGCTTCATCTTTGCAAATCATGTTTCTCATTTTTCTCACCTCCTTGATCGCAATTCAAAATGCAAGCGCACAAAATAGATCAGAAATTGAAGCTGCCATGCGACTTTTCTGCAATGGAACTCACAACTGGGATCACTGCTGGAAAATCATCGAACCGTCGTTGCCGCGGTTCACCGCCGGAGACGCGATAACCATCGCCGCCGTCGTGTACGACATCTCAATAGAGCGATCCGCCGGAATCAGAGATGAAATCGGCAAGCTTTTCAACGAATCTAGCGACGATCAATTGAGGCAAAAGTACGAATCGTGCGTCGAGAATTACAACAAAACCAATTCCGATCTGGTAAAGATAAGAAGAATCATTGATTCGTTAACTTACTCGGATATTCCTCCTCTTCTAATTGATGCGAAGAAGCAATTGACGGAATGTAAGCAGCAATTCGACGGAAAATCGTCCGATCCGGCGAATGTTAAGAGCTTGAACGATGAATTTGGGGATTATATGGACGTTATTGACACAGCAACTGTCTATTACATAGGGAGAATTGACTAAAAAGCCAAGGAATATGGAGTTTCTACGTATCCAAGCTTGTCTGCACTCTATTGGACGTGCGAAATTTGAATAAGAAAATAACCAAATTACTCGAAACTTGACTCAAAAATAATTTATTAAAAGCTCGTTTGAACTACATTTGAATAAAAATATCGAACAAGTTTGAACATATTTTTACGTTTGATAAAATCTAAAACTCGATAAGTTAAAAATGGTAAAACAAATGTTAAAATCTCAAACTACCCGAGCTTGGCTCGTGTTCGACTCGGTTGAAGCTCGTTCAAGCTTGATTTGATCAATAATCAAACAAGCTCAAACATTAATATTAGAAGCTTGATAATGTTTCAAATAAGTTTGAACAGCAGTACGTTTTGCTCGACTCGACACATTTACAGCCCTAAGGGGATAATTGGATTGACATGTCCCCATTCGCATGGAGCATGACCCATCCCCAACGTATTTCATTTTACAGCCGGCTGACCCACCCCTTCACATTCATACGTAAGTTCGTGGCGAGTATTAGTTGCTTGATACAAAATTATTCGTTAATAGCTTATTTGACATATATTGATTAAAAATAAACTTAAACATACTTTTACGTTATTAGAATTGAAAGGCTAACCTGAGCTCAAGCTCAACTAATTGCACCTCGATTAAAACTCGTTCAGTCTCGATTAATTAATAATCTCACAAGCTCAACATAATATTATAAGTTCAATAATAATTTAAATAAGCTTGAGCAAAATACATTCTACATGATCGACTCATTTACGGCCCTATCCAAAACCCACACTACTCTCTTTGGGCCTTTGGGAAGTTCTCTACATTCACTAACTTATGAACTGAAATTTGGGCCAAAGTCCAATAACTAGGCCCAACTAAGGAAGCTCCCTCATAGAGCGGACTAAAAAGTATAAATGGGCCTTTATTTCTTGTTTTGGGCTCATGAATTAATATATGATCCATATCAGTAATTTTTATTTTTTAGGACATGTTTGTTTATAAATTTATTCGTCCGTGGAGATGTAATAATTAATTTCTAATAGTTTATTAATTATTAATGTTTAATATATTTCGATCATCTTTTAAGGATGATATTGACAATATCTTATCATTTTTATCTTATTTTACCTTAAAACAAATATTAAATCTAAAATTCATACAATTGAAATTTTTACGCACAAAGATTACTACCTCCGATCTTCATTAGTAGTTATTGTTTAGAGTTCATTATAAAAAAGATTAAACTAATGTAAAATGAACAAATAAACCCGTGAACCATCTTTCTATTCACGGTAAAAATGTCTTTGCACTATTTTCTCTTCCCACATTTAAAAAGCCTCGATCTCTAAAACCATAACTAATAATAATAATTTCTATGGATGCTAATAAAGAATAAACATTAAAAATAATTTAGAGTATGTAGGTTAGTAAAAGTTTGTTTATGAATAAGATGTTTACGGAGCAAATTTGTATGTTTGAATTCTAAGTCATAACTACTATCAGAGCTAATAGGTCCGACTGGGTCAAAAGTCCGAGAGCTCGTAATTTAACTGAATATATTAGTATATTTTAGAAAAATAAGTTGGGCTTTTCTCACTAGATTTTAGCATTATACATTTTTTGATAAATTAAATCCGATTCAACCCGACATATATTTGTTCGTCCGATAGAATCCGAATTGTTTTCTTTAATAAAGGAGATGGTAGCATTCAACAACCCTAAAGTAAATTATAAAACAACACAATGTTAAATTAGTATCGGAGGTCGCAATTATATTAGGTCATATGAATTTTGGTCAAAATATTATCAGACCAAATAAATCCGACTGGGCCAAAAGCCCCAGAGGTCGTAGGTCAGCCCAATATTATAGTATATTTTAGAGGATTAAGTTGGACCTTGCTCACTAATTTTTTCCCTATAAATTTTTTAGCAAATTAAATCCGACCCAAACCCAACATATAACGATTTTCCATCTGATTGAACTCGAATTGCCACCTATAACGAAGGAGATGGTAGCATTCCACACCATAATAGTAAGTTATAAAACAACACAGTATTGAATCGGTACAAGAGGTGGCAATTTTCGAGCAACCCAGTCCAATCGAACCCAGTTCATCAAGATAACATTATATTTTGGGTCGGTATAAAATTTTGTCGAACAAAAAATTATTGTGTCCGACTCAACCTATTCTCTTAAATATATTAAGGGCTTCCAGTTAGTCCGTGGTCCATCGAATTTTTAGTCAAATAAATTAAATTTAACGGTACTCGAACCTCCATTCTATTATCTAATCCATTTAACATATCGAACGAACTCAATCTACTCATTGAGTCAGGCCAATTTTGTCAGCTTTAAATCATACGTACCGTATCCATGTGATTCGAAACATAAAAAAAAAAAAAAAAAAAAAAAACATATTAAGTAATTGTGAGATTACGAAATTAGCCTTGGGTTTGGGAGACGCTGGAGTCCAAGAACTAAGAACGACGGTGACGTATTAGGGGTTAAGTGGGACCGTCCTTCATCGGTCAAAGACACAGAGCTAGTCAAAGAAACTGGGGCCCACTCTGCTGTCCTAACTGGCGATGATATAAAGGGGAAAAAGTTCGATGACGTGGCATCTCAGCTTTAAATGCTCCTCCTGACCTCAACCAAAGAAATTGACATTTGTATTTCCCCTATTCAACCTAATTGCCATTTTAACCAACCCTCTAAGTTATTAATACGATGTTAGATGTTAGTCGGACGATATACTAAAATTCATCAATTAGTTGAGATTTAAAAAAAAATTAAGCGGGGATAAGCAAAGTTAGATGGAGAAAAATCGAGCAAGAAAATCATAGGTGGTCTTGTTAATGTAAGTCTAACGTCAGACAAAAACTAGTGAAAGCGGGTAAGGATCTTATGTCCCATATTTACACTGTCTCAATCGTGGCCCATTCCAAAATCGAGCCAGTTATAATTTTGTTTTCGCGATTTGTGAATTTAAAGTTTGTGATTTAGGTTCAGGATTCAGGATTCATGTTTAAATTTCATGTTTAATATATAGGATTCGACTTTCTTGGATTATGGTATATTTTCTATTGTAGACTTACGATTTCACAATTCATGGTTCATGATTTAATTGTTCGATTTTATAATTCAACAGTTCATAGTTTAGGGTTCATGATTCATGTGTTCGAAATTCGCGATTCATATTGTATAATTTAATATTAGAATGGAATACGGTTAGGACACGATAAATATGGGACACATGATCCTTACCTAGTGAAAGCTAATTTGGGAATTTTGCAATTGAAGTTATTAACATGTCTTCTTCAATAATGTTTGGTTGCCTTTCATATGCATTAAAGAATTATCCAAAGAAAAAAGAAAAGAAATATTGCATAATAAATTTATTGTGGTAGTTATTAAAACATCCCAAATGTCTACATCATTAGAATTTTAAGGATTAATGAATTAATAAATGTTTTTCTAAAATAATTCTTCCAAGAGTAGATCTCTTGTATTCGGGTCTAGGTCATGAATAATTTTTTATGAAAATGTATTAGTTTATATTTGAAGTATTACTTGTTTTAAGGAAATATATCATGCAGAAAATGTATAAGTATTTATGTTTAAATGTATTACTTGTTTGGTACATATTTATTCAAAACGAGTAATATATTTAACTATAAACAGTAATATCTTATCTGAATTGCACGATACACCTGATGTGGAGACTTTGCCTCTTCCCAATAGTTATTCTCTATCTTTCTAGCTGATACGAAACTATTTCATGAAATCAGGGTTCAATAGTAAGTTGAAAAGTAAGAAATTTTTTAAGATAGAGAAAAAATTAAAAGAAATTGTAAAACGTCAATTAATTATAAAATAGTTGTTCATCTCTATATTCTTCTTCTTTCTTCTTCCTCCTCCTCCTCCTCCTCTTCTTCTTCTTCTTCTTCTTCTTCTTCTTCTTCTTCTTCTTATTATTATTATTATTATTATTATTATTATTATTATTATTATTATTATTATTATTATTACACATGCAATGTGCACCTGCCATTGTGAACATTATCACTTTAGAAAATGAATTACAGTTCACAAAATAAGAAAAAAAAAACAATAAAATTAACTGCAATAATCATATTCATATGCATAGGATAATATATACTACAAAATAATATTATTATTTATTATTATTAAAATGACATGCAATATGCACCTATCGTTGTGCAGATGAGATCCTCTATTTCAATTTGTGTTGTGCAGATGAGATCCTCTATTTTAATCTGTGTTCCATCTTGTATTCCAAAACACTCACTATACGCCATATATATATGATCACATCACTAACTAATACATGACGTGTAGTGATTATTTTGGAATACAAGATGAAAGACGTATTGAAATAGGATCGTTGTGAACCTTAAAAAAAGGAAGAAATACAGGTCATAATAAAAATCATTATATCAAATTAACTACAAAATCATATACATATATAAATGGGATAATATATATTAAAAAAATATATGCTCGTTGCATGCACATAATTATAACCACAGGATTAGACGAACAACCAAATGATTAATCCACTATATATCACTGATTCACAGTGTCTGCAGAATCTGAGAAAAACAGTTTAATATTAAAAAAAGCAATCACGATTTTTTCTTGGACATCATTTCCACAACTGATTTTCCTCTTTTCAGACAGATATATTTTTTTTTTTTTTTCTTTCAAATGCATGCCAGTAACCTCGTACGTAAACATGTATAATCTGGGAGTGCTAATATGATGATTAGATTTTGCTAAACAGTCGGTCAAACCCTCCTTTCTCTCTCTAGATTTCTTTCTTTCTCTCTCTAGAGTTTATGGGGTCGTGGGATTGTCAGGTTGAATAGATTTCTTTGGCCTTTTCTTATAATGGTATCGGCTCTATTGCAGGGGCTAGGTGGGGTGGGTGGGGTGGGGGGGGGGTGTTAGTGACTTTCATTAGTAGATTTAGATTTCAACTTTTGCTTTGGAGATTTTTTATGATTTTAAGGGGAGATATTGATTATAATTAGGTTGGCAAGTTCGGGTAAGAATCCTCTATCTTACTTTTACATTATTCTGATCGTGTTTCATATCAAAGTCGAGTCATATAATATGAATTGTAAATTTCGAACACATGAATCATGAATCTGAATCCTGAATTATGAACTATTGAATTATAAGCACTGAAACATTAAATTATGAATTATGAATTATGAAATCGTAAATTTAGAATAAAAATATATCCTAGTCCAAGAAAGTCGTACTCTAGACCTTAAAAATGGAATATGAATATGAAACATGAACCTAAATTATGAATTTTAAAAAAGTGGGATAGAGGATCCATATGTTTTGGACGGGCTAAGCTATATAAATCGTGGTTCGAAATACTATTAGGTCGAACAAATCCGATTCTGCAAACTGACTCGAAAGTCTTAGTATATTATAAGGGGTGGACTGGATTAGTCAGACTAATTGTAATCCCAAAAAAAAAATTTATCTGACCCAGCATGACACATAATGTTGGTCCGATGGATTAGGCCGGCATCACTACCTTTAGTTATAATAGGGAGCGTGAGAGATGGTGATTACTTGATAATTTAGATGGGCTGAGTTGTAGAAAATCTAGTCCGAAGTATTATTAGGCCAGCAAACCCGATTTGATAGGCCGTTGGCTAACCAATAAATTATAGGTTGTGTTTCGATGAAGATATTTGAAATGCATGGATTTATAATCAATGTATTTGAAATCCATGAACTCAAATCCTTCAAAACATATCTCAAGATGACATCATGGATTTTCAAATTAATGATAATCCAAACAACGTTAATGGATTTAAGACTATGAATTCCAAATACATGCTCAAATCCTTCTATTAAAATGCAACCTATGTATTTTAGAAGAATGAGTCAGACTTGACTCATTTTGCAAAGCCAGCTTGTCCCGACAAATGGTATTGGTATGGCTGAAAATTATACGAATCTACTCAATCCTCGATTCAAGATTTTTTGCTAAAGCTTGTTCGAATTATCTTCGATTAAATATATCAAATAAGTTTGAAAATACTTTCAAAATTTCGTACTTGATAAATAAAATATGTTAAAACAAATATAAAAATGTTAAACTATGAGCTCGACTCAAAGCTCGTTCATGCACGATTTGATTAATAATAAAACAAATCCAAACATAATATCGTAAATCCGATAATATTTCAAACAAACTTACCAATAGTATATTCGATTCGACTCAACGCGACCCGTTTATTTGCGTGGCTGCCCGGTTAGCCTTTCTAACTGCAACTTCCCCCACTCAACATCTAAATTTGCCACCAGCATATAAATACCCATTTGAAAAAAATTAACCATTAGATGAACCAAAATCTACAGTGCTCATTTTGCCTGAATTAGGATTGAACATCAGGTATTTGATGAAAAGACTGAAAGAAAATCAAAAGCTGAGACTTACAAAAGAGGTCTTCTTCTTCTCCACGGGTGGCTTACTTTTCTGTTGTCACTACCCACACGAATCCACACACACTGTCTCCCTCACTGCGTGTTAATTTCCTGCATGGATCTGGCCATAGCCAATCAAGGTGGCACTAATACTGTTCTCAGAGATTACAGAAAAGGCAACTGGAATCTCCAGGAAACTATGGTGCTGATTGAGGCGAAGAAAATGGACGACGAGCGGCGGATGAGGAGAGTAGGGGACACCGGAGAGCGGGCGAAGCCAGCTGAGCTCCGGTGGAAATGGGTGGAGGATTATTGCTGGAAAAATGGGTGTTATCGGAGCCAGAATCAGTGCAATGATAAGTGGGATAATTTGATGCGAGATTTTAAAAAAGTGAGGGAATATGAGCGGCGGAGAGAGAACGCCGCCGGCATCAGCGGCGGCGGTGGAGGCGGAGGGGGAGAAGAGAAAACCTATTGGAGAATGGAGAAAGCGGAGAGGAAGGATAAAAATTTACCTTCCAATATGCTGCCGCAGATATATGAAGCGCTGTTGGAGGTGGTGGAGAGGAAGGGGCCACGGGCGGCGGCAGCCGGAAGTGGTGGCGGTGGAAGTCCGAATTTGAACGTGCTTGTTGAAAAACCTACCGGACATTTTTTAGGTCCGGCTCCGATACAACAATATCCGATTGTTCAAGCTCCGATGGTTCCGATTCCGGTGCCTCCGCCGCCGGCGGATAGGGCGGCGGAGCCGCCCAGACCTTCTTCTCAGCCTTTACCCACTGTAGGTACTCTCTCTCTCTCATCTTCCTCACTGACATTGCAGTGAAAACCCTAATTTTTTGCATTAGAAGCTAAACTTAATTTATGCGCTAATTTTATTTTATTTTTTATGATAAATTACATTCTAAAATCCTCATCCAGCTCCGACTACGCTCTTTCTCTACTACACTTTAAAAAAAGTGTTCGATCGTTTTATCTGAGCAAATATAATCGTCGTCGGTTAGACAGGCAAACAAGTTTTGAGGTATTCAGCTAGTGTATCTAAACATTTTTTTCACGTTTTAAGAGTGTCTAGTGGATACTAACCAAATACAAAAAAGGCCAAAAAACTTCATTTTCACATTTTAAAAAGTATCCTTATATCGAACGAATGCTAAAAATATTAACATTTTCATGAGGTGTATTGAGAGAAATTGAGATTTAGGAGTCCTAATAGCTCCAACGTTTGATTAGGCACCACCTGATCGTTAGACTGTATTTGTAGGGGAAAAATGCAAATTCAGACATTTATGTTTAGGCTAGTTGTATTTTTGGTCCTCTTCATTCACCGTTTTGGTATGTCCTCTAACAATTGATTTATTTGTGAAATTAAAACTTCTATTGTTGGACTTTTGCAATTTTAGTCCTCTAAAAGTTACATCATTTGTTCTGTAAAAGGTATGTCACTTGCAATTTTAGTTTTCTAATAATTAACTTATTTGCAATTTGAAAACTTCTCTCGTCGCACTTTTGTAATTTTAGTCCTCTAAAACTTATGCTATTTGTTCTATCATAAACAAAAGTGCTGAAATCGCGAATAAATTAATTGTTGGAGGACCAATATTTTCGAAGATGACCAAAAGTGCAACTAGTCCCAACATAAGGACTAAATTTACATTTTTTCAGTAGTTGTAATTTCCCCATGTTCACTAAATAACACGTGTTTAAATAATAGCACTATTTGACATGTCTTAATGCATTAAATTCATCGCAATAGAAGGTAAAACACTAGTGTAACAAAGGATTCGAGCTGTTTTTCCCAGTCTTCCCTCCACTTAATCCTATATCCCACTAGTAATTAAATTCTATTCTACCGTCCGACTTGGCCTTACTATATCTAACAACATTATCTAATTATAATCCATATCTATCTTAACGGCGTTAATCATTAACGGCAACTTTATCCATATGAAGCAAACACTAACGTCATAAATTGGATAGTCAGATTCCGACACCAGCGAATACTCAGACTCACCGGCGAAGAGAAGAAAGAAACGCAGCAGCGGCGGTGACGGCGGCGGAGAAGGAACCAGCGGCGGCGGCGGCAATGGCGCAACATTACAGGAAGTAGGATCTGCGATTTCGAAAAGTGCTTCCATAATCGCAGAAGCGATTCAGTCGAGCGAGGAGAGAGAAGAGAGAAGGCACAGAGAGATCGTGAGTGTGCACGAGAGAAGACTGCGGATCGAAGAATCAAAGGCTGAGATCAATAGACAGGGCATTAATGGCCTCGTCGACGCCATTAACAAGCTTGCAAATTCTATATTTGCTTTGGCGTCGCATTCCAGTACGTCGAAATGACTGAACTACCCCCATTATTTTTATTTGTTTTATTATGTATATCTTTATTATTTAGTGGTCCACAGATTTAAATTTAGAGCGGGAGATTAATTAGATTAATTATCCAAATTAATTTGTTTTATCATGTTTAATTTAGGACTTCGGAACAATTGATGCGACATCTTTTACTATAATTGTATTAGTATATGACACGTAAATATTGACGAGGGGTTGTCTTTATTAAATTTTTATGTATGCTTATATTGATATGTTATTGTCCTGCAACACTCGTCCTATAACTTATGGATAGTCTAAAAGGTAATTATTTATTTTCTGAACTGCTCGAATTTGATCTTTCTTAGATGAAAATCGTATCATGACCGTGTCATGTTATGGATGTTCATTTGTCTGATGAATTTGTGGTTCTAAAGGTCATTTTGTATATTTTATGTTGTCGCGTTGGTTATTATAGTAAAAAGTCCACGTTATTTTCAATGCAAAAAAAAGAAAAAAATTGAAAAACTCTAATTTAGTGCGGTCATTGTTGTGCACGTGAAATAATTAGGTGAAAATTCTGATTTAAAAAAGAAAAAACAAATTTAAGGTGAACCTAGCAACTAGGGGTGGTTCGGTACGGTATACCGTACCGTATCGCCCATATCGTTATCGTACTGAAATTTTCGGTACGACGAAAATCCATACCGTTACCGTACCGATAATTTCGGTATACCGAAATTCGGTATGATATCGGTAAATACCGATACCGTACCGAAAATTCGGTATACTGAATTTTGTATCGGTATCGGTATATACCGATCCATACCGTTAATTTTGGTATTCCGAAATTTCGGTATACCGTTAGAAATTTGGTATACCGAAATACCGAACTACCAAAATACCGAAAATTTTTCGGTATTTCGGTATACCGAAATTTTTAGATTATCATACCGTTACCGTACCGAAAATTTTTGATACCGTACCGAAAATTCAATATACCGAAAAATTCTGTATTTTCGATAATTTTTCGATACGGTACGGGCAATATTTCGGCATTTCGGTATTTTTCCCCACCACTACTAGCAACTAGTCAGAAACTGGATGATGCATAATAGTCATTTGGTGGGAATTGGAAATAAAACATTATAGTTAAATAGTTAACAACAGTCTAACTCTTAAACGAGGATTAATCCGAGCTAGCTGGCAATTTTTATAAGACTAATTAAAATAGGATATGAGTTATGTTGCAAAATTCCCCGACTAACTCCGATTAATTCCTGCCTAGGCGCTAGACTGGCCGCCTATATTTATTTTCCGATTCCTTCCCGCCTAACAACACATTTGCCCTGTTTACGCCCCGACTAGTTGCTAGGTCCTAGTTAGGGATGTAAACGAGCCGAGCTGAGTGGTATTTGAGAGTGTTTGATTTTCTTCATGAACATGTTTGTGAACGTGTTCGTGAACACTAGTGCTTGTAACAACTAATTACCTTCTTCACGAATATAAAATAAACACACATTTTCCTAAATTTTCATACAAAAATATATGAATATTAGATTATACATAGTATGTATATTGTTGTTGTTATTAGTATTATCATTATTACTATTTTATAAAGTGAATCTCGAACGAGCTTGTTCACGAGCTATTAATGAACGTATCAATCAGTGTTCAAGCTTTGTTATTTTATAAAACGAGCTCAAAAAATTATTCACTTATCCAAATAAACATGCTTGTTCACGAGTTGTTCAACGAAAACTCTGTTTTCATCTACAACCCTAGTCCCAATTTATTGTCTAACTAGCGCCTAGCAACTTTTACAACCTTGTGTATTTTTTAACTGAAACAGAATACATTAATAATATTATTATTATGATTTTGATAATAGAAGAAGCTAGGATTGATGAGATGGTCAAAGGAGCTGAAAAAGAGTCAAGATTGAGTGTGGATCTACTGAAACAGCATCTGCAGAGTGGCCATTTATGCGTTATTATTGGTGTCAGCGTTGTTGTGTTGTCAACTTTCTCTCTCTCTCAAACAAAAGGACGCAATGGGTATTTCAGCTTTTTGCCTTTTATCCCCATTCGTGAGACCGACTGCCACCTCTACTGTTCATCCCTTTGCACCTTATTGTGCACACATACAACCTACCCAACACACACTACCTCATTTTCTTGCTTCTCTATTACTCTTAATTAGGGAAGGTTCGTTAGAGTACTGTATCGAAACTTTTGGTATATCATAAAAAGTTCCGTTACGATTTTATTGTAATAAATTTGGACTAGTTTCAACTAGGTCGATTAATCAATCTCAAGGTTGTAAAAATCGTTAGGCGCTAGTTAGGCGGTGAATTGGAGCCTAGTGACTAGTTGGAGTTTGGACGGTACTAATCAGAGCATAGACGTACTTAGGCAGGGAGGAATCGGAAAATAAATGTAAGCGGTCAATGAGAGCCTAGCACCTAGGCGTGGATTAATCAGAGCTAGTGGAGAATTTTTACAACAGAGATCAACGCCTAGGTGTTAGATTTTCAATAATTATCTATATTTATTTCTTAATTTTTTCTCGCCTATGCCTCGATCAACTCCGTCATCGACTAGTCGATGAGTCTCAGTCCACCACCTAACTAGCATATAGCGACTTTTATAAACTTGGTTATGGTACTAAAGTTTTCGGTATATGAAAAATTTATATTGTTACAGTACTAAAATTTTCGATACAATATCGATATTTACTTTATCGAATTGAGACCGACTGCCGCCTCCACTGTTCATCCCTTTGCACCTTATTGTGCACAAATACAAGCTACCGAACACACACGACCTCATTTTTTTCTTCTCTATTACTACTACTACCTCCGTTCCGATTAAATTTGTAATCTTGATAGGACAAACATGTTAAGAAAACTAGAATTTGCTTTTCTTTTTAACTTTTTTACCCAAATACTAAAATACTAAGGCCTTGTTTGTTTAGGGTTGGGTCAATCGGTTGTGGATTGAGCCCAACCCATTATGTATTTGTTCATCGGTTGTGGGCAATAAATTATCCACAATCTCCACACATCATCAAATCATTAACTAATTCTTACACACATCACCAATCAAATATCATTCTCAATACACACTTTAATCATAATCAATTATTCACTAACTAACTTTTAACACACATCAAATCAACTTTAACACATTTTATATTATAATCACCTCCACAACCCAATATCCAACCAACATAAACAAACACTCACTTATTTACTCCAACCTCCATATTCCACTATATTCCCCACAGTCTACAGTACTTCAGCCATCCACAGCCACAAACAAACAGGGTCTAAGTTGTTCGATATTGTGGGACCGACTGCCACCTCTAGTATTCATCTCCTTGCACCTTATTGTACACATACAAGCTACCGAACACACACTACCTCATTTTTTTGCTTTTCTATTACCATTAGGGATGAGTCTGTTGGCAAATTACGAACAATACAAATAATAATAAACGATAAACGAGAATGATTGATAAAGTTAAAAAAAAGCTTTTTGCCTTTTTTTGCTAGATAATGGGTATCATTAAGTCATTATACACCCTATTCTTTTCTATACCCATTTTCATATGGGAATAATGGGAATAATTTTAAGTCAATTGAACTAGTAATCAAACAATCCAATTATTATATCTGTTCCGGCTTAATTTACCTATTCTGATCGGGTACGGAAGTTTAAGAAAAAAAAAGGATCTTTGAAATCTTTGACTTTTTGAAAGGTGGAGGTTTTGAAGGTAAAAATTGTGAGATAAATTTTCTTTGTTGGCTGGCAAAATTATTTGGGACAAACAAAAAAAACAAGTATGCAAATTAAGTCGAGACGGGGGAGTTTGTTTGTTTCTATTTCTCTTACTGGACTAGCTCAAGCAGATGATGAAGCCCAATAATCATGGCCCATCTTTAAATATGACCCGTGAATCCGGCCCAGCAGTTTTCTTAATAGGTCACAAAAAATTTTTGTTTGACCATCATTTGCAATATTATTAGAAAATAAATTACTGAAAATTAATTAATTTAAAAAATGTGTCAACTATCTAGAAAAAATTATTAATCTCTCAAGTTGGCATGTTTATCCCATAACGTGAGTCATGTTTCTTCAAGTTTTTTTCTCAATTAGACGAAGTTACGACAAAAAAATCATTATTTTGTACTTACATGATTTATTTTATTTTTAAATTTTGTTTATTCAATTACATTTACCTAATTTGTGAATTTTTTTTAGTTTTTACTCGACTAGTAATCTCAGACACTAACTTTTAAAACATGGTTCTTATGTTTCAATAAAAAATTAAAACATGACTCTTATTTTAATTTTTTTTATAAATATATACTCCCTTTGTCCCGAATAAATTTGCACATGTAAGTGGACATACATATTAAGAAAAAATATTTTTTGAAATTTTGTTGACTTTTAAAGGGTGGAGGTGAGGTGGAGATTGTGTTATAATTTTCCTTATTAAAAAGTGTGCAAATTTACTTGGGAAAGACGAAAACGAAAAGTGTACAAGATCATTCGGGACGGAGGGAGTATGACCTATGACTTATTATAAAATGAGTGAGTATTACAATTAAGCAAACAAAATTATAACAACATAAGTATTATGCAAATTGAACCATTTCATTTTGTTCGTTTCCTATATATATAAAAGATTTATGTACTTAAGTACACACATACATCTTCTATTACAAAAAAAATTCTGAGTGATTCCGATTAATTCATCTTAAATGTTAGACTTCGATTTGTTGTCTGTGAGTTTTTCTCAATTTATCTCTGTTTAATTACGTTCCTACGCCTTTAATAATTTAATCTCGACTAATCGCTAAACCCTGATCGACCACTCGATTAGCGTTAATAAATTTTACACCATTGCATACATCACGTGTTTTTTAGGGTACATTCGTATGATTTTGACTTGTGACCCGTGCCTATTGGCAATAATGTAATAATATGGAACTTTCTAGAAGAGGCTAGCCGACATACCAAATAGGCCTAAAGTTTTCAGTATTTACATTTGGCTCCCTATACTCCCTCTGTCGGTAAAAAGAGTCATGTTTGAAAAATGTACAATTTTTTTTTTTATTTTAACTAATTTGATGAAGATATAACTCTCCAGAAATAAAAAAACTCTTATTTATACGACTTATTTCATTTTTTGATTTGATATATTCAATTTTCGTGAAATACAATTTTTATTTATTTTTACTTTGATTAAGAAACGAGATATTGACATTTAAAATATAACTCTTATTTTAAGACAAGAATTTGTTTTGACACATGGTTCCTTTTTGTGCAAGATTTTTTTTTGAAACATGACTTATTTTATAAGACGGAGGAAGTAGTTGACTTTAACAAAAAGCTTTTGTTTCTAAATTTAAAACTAAAAAGAGTTGTAAAACCGAAACAATTTACTACGTAGTTACAATTATTCCATTAACATCTCATCACAAGTCGTGTGAGCATATATATGTTATTTAACAAAATCATACTAATAATATTTTTTGATGGAACATCTTATTAACAATTTTTTTGAAGACGTAATATGGTATAAATACCAAAGAAACAATTAATTACTTGTTAGTAGGATTGCTGACGAATCACATTTAGTAAAAAAATCGTGTTTAAACTCGATTAGCGCTTTATTTATGTTTGTTTAATAAATGCATACAACTTGAATACTAAATGACTCGTTCGTTGAAGACTCATGAACATATCTTAGGCTCATATACAAGAATGATAGTAAAAGTAATAATAGTAATGTTTTTATATCATTTATATAACTAATTTATGTTAAAATGCTCATGAAATAGTTGTTAAAATTTAAATAATAAAACCTTTTTTTGTCCAAAAATATAATACTCCCTCCGTCCCAGATAAACTTGCACACTTTTCGTTTTCGTCCGTCCCAGCTAAATCCATTAAAAAGGAAAGTTATAACACAATCTCTACCACCCTCAAAATCTTTACCCTCAATTCACCTTTAAAAAGTCAACAAAATCTCAAAAATCAATTTTTCTTAATACTTGTGTCAACCCTCCCAGTGCAAGATTAGCCGAGACGGAGGTAGTAATATATAATATTCGTGTTCCTGAACATAAAATGATATTCAAGTTAGACGTTTGTTAATGTTCGCGAACATTAACACCAACTTTAAAATTTAACAAATATTACTCGAACAATTCAAATTTTAACTCGGTTTAGCTCGTTAACAACGCTATTTGGTAGGTTTCTTTGTCCAACGTTAAAAAAGAAAATACAAAACTATTAAACTTTAGGGGAGAAAAATGATAATAAGTTAAAAGCATGGGGTTGAATCCGAATAATGCGTAGAATTCATCGCAAATCGTATAATGCCCTTTTCAACCTTTCCGTGGCGTCAACTCATACACATTGCAAACCCACACAACTAAAATTCCTTCCTTAGAACAATTTTTTTCGGTATCATATCAATTTGGAATTTCAATTTCAATTTTGATTTTGCTAACCATCAAATTCAGTCATTGAATTGTGCCTGAATTTGTGATGGCATCCAGCGGAAACAAGAACATCAACGCAAAGCTGGTTTGTACTTTTATCCGATGATGATTTCCCCTATTTTTACTTAATTTTGCTTTAATTTCTCATCATAGTTTTGTTTACTGTGATTTTCTAATTTCCGGAACTTAATAATCGAGATCGTTATTACATCAATAGGCTGAAGACAAATTGTTTCAATTTCGGATTGTATTCGATGGATTCTAGTTTATCATCATTAGGTTAAAGCTTAGTAGCTCTTGATTTTTTTGTGCGAGAGCTGTTTAATTGTAAGTGTAGCAGTTAGGTTCACCTCGTTTTCTGTTGTTTGATGATGCGATGCTTGTGATTAACAGAAGTGTTCTGTGCATATTTTCTCATCATCGTCATGGTTTTGCTTGTTCATGAATTTCTAATTTCCGGAACTTAATAATGGATTTCGTTGTTACATAATAGGCTAAAGGCAATTTGTTTCAATTTCGGATTGTATTCGATAGGTACTAGTTCATCTGATTAGGTTAGAGCTGAGTATTGAAAATATTTGTGAGAAAGCTGTTTAAATTATTTAATTGTAAGTGTAGCAGTAAGCTCATTAGAATTCACCTTGTTTTCTGTTGTTTAATGATGGGATGCTTGTGATTAGCAGTAGTTGTTTGTGGATAATTGATTTCGATTCTTCAAATTTTGATTTAATAGAAGGAGAACTATGATTTGCCAACCAAGTTTGTGCAGCTTTTGGGTTGGGTAAATCAAATTTTGTTTACAATGAAAAATTATCAATCCCTACCCTCTCTATTTTCTTGATTTTCCTCAAGGACGGATTTTATTTGTTCTCTTAGCTGCTTGTATTTGTTTGTGTGAAGGATTCTAAATCAGGTTGGATACTTACCCTTTACGATTAATCCGTACAACTTGTATTTCTGGGGATGACTCTTTGGTATTGTTTCTTGTTGAATTGGCTTTACTTGTTTTTCTTTTGAATGACGAGTTAGATATACATTTTTTTGCTCCCTATGCTTTTCCTGGGTTTTCACTTTTCTCTTTTCTGTAATTTTTTAAAAGTCTAACCTGTTTATATTTCCCAATTGCAAAATTGGATATGGATTTTCATTAATTTATTTTATTCTAGGTACTCCTAGGCGATGTTGGAGCTGGAAAATCTAGTTTAGTTTTGCGTTTTGTGAAAGGGCAATTTGTTGAATTTCAGGTTAGTATAAATTAACGTTAATTTTGGCTTTTACCATATATAGTTGTCTTGTTGGCTATGGTGTGATTGAATAGTCTGATATTGTAGGAATCGACTATAGGGGCAGCGTTTTTTTCGCAAACGGTTGCTGTGAATGATGCGACTGTAAAGTTTGAAATCTGGGATACAGCAGGCCAGGAGAGATACCACAGCTTAGCTCCAATGTATTACAGAGGAGCTGCTGCAGCCATTATCGTCTACGACATCACAAATCAAGTAAGTGGGGACTGCTTAATAAATAGTCAAGCAGAGATGTGAGCCAGTATTACTGTGATGTTTGTTTTATCCCGTGGGTCGATTCTTGCTCAGAACTATGCTCCAATAAGTGCTAGTTTGAGGAAATGAAAGTATTCTGGTTGAGCTGTTCCTCCCTTGAGATAAACTTTGACTTGATTGTGCGAGTTACTATGCTCTTATCATCGTAATTTCAGCATAGGGACACTGAGTAAGGCGCAAAGCTTATTGATCTGTCTAGAGTACAGATGCACTTTGGTATTCACTTAATCATACATCAGCAATAAGATCTCCTTTTTGTAATATTAGAAAGAAAAATTATTTTCGAGTGGTTTCCAACGTTACTTTGTTTTTATGTCAATTTTTTGATATAGTGATACTAACGGTTGTTCTTTATCTTTTTATTCTTTAGGCTTCATTTGACCGAGCAAAAAAATGGGTTCAAGAGCTTCAAGCACAAGGTAAATTTGCAGGTCTCCTAGTTATAGAATCACATCTTTAGATTGGCTTTTTTTTTGGTCAAATCTTTTGGGGATTCTTTATTGGGTGTTGGGTTGGGGTGGATGTGATCTTTTCCATATTATAACTGCTTCTATAGTTACACTTGTCCTGTATTTCTTGTTTAGATTTACTATTTACGTGTGAAGATTTCTGAAGTTAGTCTATGATCATCTTATTAAGGGGTTTATGGAGAAAGCTGCAAAAACATGGTAGTCTAAGCAATGAAGAAATGAGCTAAAAGCAATGAAACAGAAAAGAGCTCTTAGCTCCATGTATTGCATTGATGACACGACCCTAATACATCTCTAGATATAGTAGCTAATAGAACACTCTAGACTAGGACACGTGTCAATATAACATAGGCTGAGCTACAAGACACTACACAACACAACACAAGTCAAAGGTTACCATCTGAGTAACCTGAGTACACAAACATAAAGACAAGAGTTGATAATTGTTAGAGCCGTTGCTTTTGCTACTGTTGTCTTGCATGGAGGAGACTGCATCCAACTGGGGTTCAGTGTGAAATTTTATTAATTTGTATCTGGCAAGAATATTATTTATCCTTGCCGATTGATTTTATACAAGAGTACTGGTGGAAAAGGAGAAATTCTTCAAACTTCTACTGGCATTGCTTGCATTCTATTGGATCCACTATTCGTGTGAGAAGACAACTTTTTGTCGAACATCCAGTGGAATGCAGGTAATGCTGGTAGGGTAGGGAAGAACTTTCCGTGGAAAAGGAAAAGACAAAGGAGGAAAGTAGTTTCTAAGCAGAAAACCTGCCAAAGGGGTGTAAATTTTAATTGTTGGAGAGAGAATGCTGAAGCCTTCTGTTTTTCCTTTACTTTCACAAGGAGCTGTATTCTCTAGATGCGGTTACCAAGTCAAATTGAACTTTCTGCTCTATTTTCATGGTTGTTTTTAATCTTTGATGCATACTGGCATTAGGTAACCCAAATATGGTTATGGCACTTGCTGGTAACAAATCGGATTTGCTGGATGCAAGAAAGGTGGCAGCAGAGGTAAGAAATTATCCTTTTCTTTTCTTTTTCGTCTTTGGGTTCGGAGGGGGGGTGGTCTTATGTGGATCACACTCTTGAGCTTTATGCAGCTTTATTCATCTATGTAGGTGGCTTTATAGAACTTTATTTCTGAACATATCTTTGTTTGATCACCTGCTTACAATGTTCTAAAAGACGCTAAGCGCTACTCGAGTGGCAGACTAGGGTCTAGCGCCTCATCCGGGTTTTTTGCGAAGCTAAGCGGGGTTTAGGAGGGACTAAACAGGAGAACTCGGGGGGAAAAATGTAGGCGGGTGAGGACAATCTAGCGACTAGGCGACTTCTAGTTGGAGCTAGACGGTAGAGAGCCTGCTTAGCTTTTGCATTTGGAAATTTCGTATGAAAATTTGGCAGAAGTTGCTGCATTCTCACAAGTGTTTTTAGTGGGCGTGAGCCGTTATCTAAAGAATGAAAATAGTTTGGGGTTACTAAATTTGATTCATGTACTACTTTCTAGGACATTCTGGTTTGTTGAATGAAGAAACTTAGTTTTAATAAACTTTTTGTAAGTTTTTAGATGAATTTACCTAGCTTCGCCTACATCGATAGTAGCCTATGCAGGAGAAGTTTCACAATAACCCGTCATGTAACTTTTGATCTGATGCCTCCGTTTTTCCTTTTGATTACCAATGTTATAAAAGACGCTAGGCGCTAGTTGGGCGACAGATTGGTGTCTAGCATCTAATCAGGGGTCAGTTAGGGTGAAGCGGGGAAGAGTCGGGTAGAAAACGTAGGCAGTCGATGATAGTCTAGCACCTAGGCAGGGTCTAATCGGAGCTAGACGGGGACCCTTAGAACATAGCTTATTTCCTATCCCCCCCTTCTCATTTTTGTTCCAAATGTAGGGAATATTGTGGTGCAGATCAAGAATGTTTTAGCTTTAAAACTAGTTGTTTAATATAGCAGCATACTTGCCTTTGCTTCTAAGCATCAGTTACGGCTTTGACGTTTATAAACGCGATCTTCTGTTGCAGGATGCACAAACTTATGCTCAGGAGAATGGTCTTTTCTTTATGGAAACTTCTGCAAAGGCAGCGACAAATGTCAATGAAGTTTTCTATGAGATAGGTAAGACTGGTAAAAAAAAAAAATCATAGAATGCTGCGGCTTGAACTGAGCAATGCGTTCACTAGCATAAAATATTCTGAGCTGCATGCATGCGCTAGCTATATTTGGATCCTCTGGTGTACTCCACCGTGAATTTCGGAGAGAGAGTAACGGATATTACGTGGGTCTGTCCCATTCCTATTTTTTATTCCCAAGTAAAGTGTGTCACTCCAAAATTCATAGTGAAGTACTCCTGAGGATCCAAATCCAATATTTCCCCTCATTGCCTTGCATGGTTCTCTTTATTGTGAGGATCTTCATCGTAATGCTTTTTAATCGTCAAATGAACTGTTCTAGGAACTGAACCACATTCTTTCAACAAAGATGAAGGAATGAATTGCCCTTCTTTTCATGATGTCTTACTACAATAATCAATTAGAATTTTCATGAAATCAGGGTTAGGATTAACTGCAGAAAGTGCTTTTTATGGTTGCTCTTATTCTGAACTCTTCTGGTTGTACAGCAAAGCGATTGCCTCGGGTGCAGCAGACACCAAACCCGTCCGGCATGGTCCTCGTGGATCGACCAGCGGAGAGGGCAAGCAGTGCTTCTTGTTGCGCTTAAAGCTGATTCGTACAGGAGCTCAACTTTACCTATGTATTTATTACTCTTTGGCTCAAAACAGGACTGTCGTTCAATGTGTGTTTATACGTTACTGGATTTAGCTTTATTCATGTCGAAAGATCTCTCATTTTTCTTCTGTATGTTATGGTTATTATCAAGAATTCGAGTTTCTTTTTATCTTTTTTATCCATACCAATAATAACCACATAGCAACGCTTCTAGCCAAGTGTTTTATTTGAACTATCGAAGTAATCCAAGATGGAAAGTAGGAACTACAACCAAAGAAGTCGGATTCAAAATTTCAAACGCAGAAAGACCATTTCTACGGGAGACGGAAAAGATTCTCTACAATGGAGATTTAAACAATAAATGTCCGCTAGGAGCAAGACTGTGGAAGTCGCTAGGTGCGAGTTAGGTGGTGGACTGAGACTTAGTGATTAGTCGAGGTTTCAGTGGGGTTGATTGGAAAACAGGCGTGTTTAGGCAGGGAGGAATCAGAAATTACACATAGCAGCTGAAGTTTGTCAAAGATTTTTACAACAGAGGATAAAAGTTTATTCAAAGGTTAAAAATATGCTCTAAATGCTTCGTGGTTTTCTATATCGAAACCCTGGATTGCTTTTGGGAAGATGTTCAAGTTTTATAAAAGAGAAATTCTCGAAGTTTTATATTTAATGAACTTCAAATTATTTTGAAAATTGTAAGCTTTGTATGTTTATTATACGATGGTGTTTTTTAGATTGCATTTCAGAGGGAAGTTTTGCAATTCAAAATGATAAATCCATCAATAAGTAGATTGAAATCCATTATCCTCATTATGAACACTTTTTCAAGCGTCTTGGTCGGGCTCAAAGTTTAATTTTAAGTGTATGATTCTTCAATTTTTTTTTAGGAACATCCTCTAAGCTGGTAAGGGTGGCTGGGGTATGGTCTTTGTGGATGTCGAATTATTGGGTCATGTACCCCAATAAAAGTTACCCACACAGCCACCGGATCATGCAGGTCCCCACTTCACGAGTACCCAATCTGATAGATACCTGATCGGATCTGGCTGGGGTTTATCAAATAAGCTAATGGATAGATTTTTGAATGTTTTAGAAAATTATGTGTAAATGATAATAATGCAGTTTGCATTACACATCCATATTCTTTAACAAGCCATAAATAAAAAAATCACCCCTTATATTTGGGTACTCGAGAAACCCAACGTCTACCAAAATTCCAACCCAATAAGACTGTGGAAACCCAACCCAATCGGGTAAAACCTAACTACCCCCAGGATCTGCAATAAACCCGACCAAATCAGGTAAAATCCAATTGGGTTGGGTCGGATACCCGAACCCCCCAATGGCAAAAGTCCTGCCACTGTAAAGTATTCAACCAAAATACAAACGTAAAATCAGATGAGTCATGCAAACTGCTTCTTTAATTCCTTTTTTACCCTCTCCCTTTGCGTCTCATTTCTGCTACACAAGGCTGCATCTCAAACCAAGAGAAGGCTAATTCTGGCAGCTCTTAAATTAAAGAAGAGTATATCTTACCAGTAACTCTAATATAGACAAAGCTACACATATAAGATTCATCTTACGCCGTCTCCCCCTCGATTTTCGCGTCCCAAACAGTCCCTTTACATGAACAAACATTTCACTTAAACACAGAAATTGTATTATCTTTAGTCTTTAGTCACAACAAAAGTGGTATCGAACAATTTCATCGAAGTATTCACAGCACGAGACATGGTTGCTTGCGTCACGTTGCATTCGCCTCTTCCCCTGGATCCGGGCCCACTTACAAGAATCTGTTTAAAGTCAGCCGGGGAAATCTACAGTATCGTCATATGGAAGCAGGTTGCAGCGCTCGTCATTTCCTTTTTGCTAACGTCTTCTTCAAACCCTTGAGAATTTTCCCGAACCAAACTAAGTTCATAATTGCTAGTATCAAGGGTACCAAAAATACCAAAAGGAAACCGATAATGTGCATCTGCACGACCTGCGGAAGGACATACATGTTAAATGAGATTTGATGCGACCATGAACACGTAACTCGAGGTGGCAAATTACCTGATGATGGTGAAGATAGACGTGGTAGAACATATAAACAAACAAAAGAATTCGTGCAACCTGCATTTCCCAAAATTACCTTCAGTAAGTATTAATGCAGAGGAGCAATGTTAGAACACATAGATGAAGCCCGATCACCACATGGTTCGTTTATTCAGCAAATGAATATGTCGTGTTTGGCAGCTTGAGATTTGAGACATTTTAAAATTAGGGATTTGAGTGATCGGATTACTAATCCAACTAAATGAATTTTTTGGAATAAGGCTGTGTTTGAGAAAGCTAAAGATAAGTGATTCTTTATTACTTACTTTAACTAAATTATTATGAGTGTTTGCAGTAAACTGCGTACGTAAAAAATAGTTCAAGAAGCACCAAAGAATGTGGTTTTGTTAATTTCAAATCCATTCTCAAATGCTTCAAACCAAACACAACCATAGTGTTCATTAAAGGAAGAAAGACGTACCAACCAACTAAAAAATATCACTACTCCATTGATCAGATATGCATTGGATTTCTTCAATCCCGATACATCAAGATACCTGCGCAAATCGCAGATAGGTTCATCAATCATATTTTAAATGTATTTCTCCACAATATTTTTCTCGGGCAACATTGTGAAAACTTACCATCTCATGTTAATCTCTGGGGTTGTCACCTCGGATATCAGGACCATGAACGTGTAAAGCTGCCCCTCCCCAGTAAACATGGAATATGCTACTGCGATTGCTGCAAGCGAGTGGTGGACAACCTGAAATCGAGAAGCAGCGAAATTTTTTAGTATGCATGTCAGTCATCCCATTACGAGCGTTTCAGAAGGGAAAGGAGGACTCCCATTTAAGACAGAGACCAACGTAATGCAGGATCTCGTTTATCCTAGCAAATTACTTACATACTCTGCGCCACCCAAAGAAGGGTATCTCCAACAAATCATTCCGAGGTCTGAAACGAAGTAGCCAACAGACACCTGACAGAAATCACAAGAACAAACAGATATAATGAGTACCATGGGAGCCCGACACCACATAAGAAACAAACGGCAAGAGAAAAAATATTACGGCAAGTTGAAGAAGGTACTTACTCCTAGTACAAATGTAGAGAGAGATGAACTCCTGAATATAATTAGCCCGGAAGTATTTCGATCAGAGAAAAGTTCAGAATAGAACACAAAGTAGGAGGACATAATTGAAATAAAAACTGCGTGAAGAGTGGAAATGCCTCTGCAAGAAAATCATTTAAAAGGATCAGCCAAGTATCAAAACTAAATATGAACAGAAAATTAATTAAGAGCAAGTGGTTCACCGATTATTCCACTCGATTCTTTGAATCTTTGTGAGACCATTATAACTCCTGGAGTAAAACGTGCTGACGAGCTGAGTCAAATCATAGACCTACAGGAGGGCCAAAGAGTGACTAACATTCAGTGAAGACAACTTAGATCACATACACACATATATGTATTTATTATATCTGGAGAAATGATATCAGTGTGGAAAACATGCTATTTCATCAGAATAGAGTGTTGTTTACATGTATTCATTGCCACATACAGAAATTTAATTTCTAAATGCAGGCCAAAACTAAATAAAACATAAAGAGATCACACTTTATCTAATAAAGAAAAACAGTGACAAGACATTCACACTCGATCACTGGGGTCTAAACATTGACCACTAGTTGCTCTGAGCTTTCAAAACCAAATATGAGGGTAAAAGAGAAGGAGTGGGACTGCTCAAACATACCAATTTGCAGGTTAACATGCCAAGAACAACAGAACTGTACGGAAGATAAGGATCCGCAAGTACATAGTTTCTGACCAGCACACCAGCCTGATTTTGATAAGATTTAAATGCCAAAACAGTTCTTAGCGAACGCCCCATTATTGTGGATTACTTGACCATGTAGTTGAATCCCCCTAGAGCACAATAATTTGCAGGCTCCTGGAAACAAATCCACAGAAAGTCAGCACAAATACAGTCTCCGGATGCATTGTTCTCGTATAAATATGACAGGCCGCATGGAAAAGACAACAGAATCTTGTTTGATCGATGAACACTCATAACCACTCCATGCATTTTGTATGTAAAACTATTTAATATCATTAATAGCTAGAGGCAGTGCTTATACTACAAAAAGAATTGCTGCAGAAACAAAGAAGATGTCATCGACTTCACAAAAGGATCAAATGCTCCTATCTTACCAGTCTAATCTTGAATCATAAAACGAAGGTGAAATATTGAACCACATGAAAATAAAGCAACACAAAAAGCTAGAGAAAACATATCAGTACTCACCTAATTCATTTTCCTGCCATAATGATCAAAATGAGATCGTAAATACAAATAAGTATTTTACTAATATATTCCACTCAATGTAGAAATGACCTAATTGCAAAGCAAATGCTGCTCAAATTCAAGTTCAAAGTTTCGTATAAGATTAAGTAGATGACATCCTTAGTGTACTAGTGCACGCAAAGATCATTACTAACAAAACCTATAATCATAAGCAGCAGAAAGTCTACATCTACCGCCAAATCCTAGCAACACATAGCTATTTAATCAGAACTCAGATCAGGTTCAAAATCTACACCACCTTAAATCAACAGAACATACAAATCGAAGCAAACACAACAAGAGATCAGAACATTACACAACATTAACAGTCATTAATCATCAAATACCATCACAAACACGCAGATAATCAACTAGATCATAAACTACATCCCCGAAAATGAAAAAAGTTGGTTATCCGCCATACCTAACAGCAGTTGAGCCTCAAAAATTCCTCCACGGTCTCAATCACATTCTAGGAACGAGAAAAGTGTGTAGCGATGCCTCTTTTATCTTCGGCGCGGGTGAACAGATAAATTGAAGGCGAGAAAAGCCTGAATGGGAATAACTGCCGGCGAGGGACAGTTTACCGAACGATTGAAGTTATCACGAGAAAGAAGGCGTTGAATCGATGGAAGATATCATGAATCGAAACAAAATCTGGAAAATCCTGTGCGAAATGTGAATACTGGTTTCCTTTTTGGTTTTTCTCGGTGGGTGGTGCTGTGCTTCGAATCTCCAACCGAACAATGAACGTGAGAAGAGAGAGAGAGTGAGAGAGAAAGAAATGTTTTCTATATGAATATATATATGTGTGTTTATATATACATATTATTATTTTTTCTTTTCGAGATAAAATAATTTAAATTTTATTAATTTTCTTTTATGGTTGGGAGGAAATTTTATTTTTATTTAAAATTTAAAATTTAAAATGTGAAAAAAATGTAAACTGTGAAGACTTGATAAAGATAGGGTAATTAACACCTTTGACTCTTTCACCTGCACTCGTTGAAAAAATTCGTTTTTTTTGGTGTTCGGTTAATATCAACCTAATATTTTTTAAAAGTTGATTAATTATAATTATTTTTTGCAATTTGTAAATTTAAAATTCATAATTTAAATTCAGGATTCATGATACATATTTAAAGTTTATGGTTCGACTTTCTTGGATTAAGGTATATTTTCTATTTTAAGCTTATAATTTCACGATTCACGGTTCATGATTTAATGAGTCAGTGATCATAATTCAATGACTCAAGTTTAGGGTTAATGTATCATGTGTTTAAGTTTCACAATTCATGTTGTATGATTTGATTTTGAGTGGGACACAGTTAGGATAGGGTAAATGTAGAACAAAAGATTCGAACTGACTTGCTGAGAGTTGATAGAATTGATTCGGTTTAATGGACCAGTTCAGCTTACTCAATATTTTAAATGAATTATGCCATAAAAAATTCGGTACATGAGATTTTGTCCTAAAAAAATAAGCTGTTAGAGACTCAATAATTTTTTATTCGATAATATATTAGATCGACTTGCCTATTATATAGTGTTGATTTAGTGAACGGGATCGGATTGACCCGTCCGAATTACCACATCTACTTACCGAATATTCAAAACACAATCATAGAGGAATAAGAAAAAGAAAACATTAAAATTAGAAGTGTTGGAGCGGTAGTGGCTTGATGGGGTAATATGTGTTGGAAATTCATTGGTTAAGTCATGGAGTGTGTGTGGATGGCAAATACTTTATTTTATTTCTAGGATAAAATTGTCCAATAGTGATTTTTTATTATTTTTTTAATTTAAAAAAAGTGATTGAAATTTGAGATTGAAATTTATACTTAGAAATTAGAATAGAGCAATCCCTGTCATATTTTTAAGTTTAGATTCTAGTAACTTAAAGAATTTAATTTTCATTGAAGATTATGTATTTTTCATTCTTGATTTATCAGCTCTGCAAAAAATATATCGAGGAGGTCCATAGCGGGAATTCTAATTAGATTTGATCAAAGAAAGAGAATACATAAAAAAATTTAGGAGAGAAGCAGAGAGATCATACACTGCCTTGTAAAGTTGAAGTATATATAAATATCCTTTTACTTGAGGGTATAATGATCAATATGATGTGAATAGGGTTAATTTTTTTAACGGACCGTGCTAAAGGATTTAAAACAAGAGTTGACTCTTATTTACTCAGTTCTGATAGACTTGAGCTAAAACTGGAGGTTAAAGTGAATTCTTCTTCGATTATTCCAATTCTAATAGACGCCATAGCTAGACCTTGTAATGTGCGTACCCGACCCCTCTTGAGGGCTAGGTCAGCTCCGAAGGCTTAGGGGCATGACATATCTTAAACATTTCGGAGTCTGTTCCTATTTCAGAGTATTGGTAGCTCACATCGTATAAGATATCCGAGCTGATTATCTAGTCTAAGTAGAATAAACGCCATCAAAATCTTTTAAAAATAACTTCTTGTCCAAACACAACCTTAAAGAAAAGCTAAAGACTGAAGTAGAAGTTATGAAAAGTTGATCAAACACTTCCTAAAGGAAAATGACACGTTTGGAGGGTTCAACCCTTGATATTTTTTTGCAATTGTCGTTAGGGATTACGGTTCTATTTGAATTACTTTTGGTAGTTCAAATAAAATCATTTGGCTAGTGAATTACGTAATATACTTCGTTTATTATGATAAAATGAAATTTCGATCTTTTAAAAAAAAAAAATATATAATGATTCGCGTGTATAAAAAACTTTATGCAACTCAAAATTTGTGACTTACATTTAGAAAACTTTAAAGTCGTTACGGTTTGAATATCTACTCATTTATTATTAGATTAAATTATACCTAAATTTAAACTCAATTTGGGAATTCAAAATTTATTGTTTTTATAACTTGTTTGGTATAATGTTGCATAATTTATATATGGAGGTTTCCAATACAATTTTTGCATAGTTTTTGGCAAAGGGAAAAGAGCATCGTGACGGGTACGTATAGTATGCTAGTAATACTCCCTCCGTTCCAGTTCTACTTTTCATTTCGATCCGTCTCACCTATAAATGACAATTAAAGACAACAATCTCTATCCTTAAAAATCCACATTCAATCTTCACCTTTAAAAAAATCAAAGATTCCACAAAATCTATTTTTTCTTAACATTTGTGTTCGGTCAACTGTGACAAGTTAACCGAGACGGAGGGAGTATTGTGCATTCTTTTTTGAAACCATAGCTATTGTACGTACATAAAACTCATAAGTAACTTCTATTTTTCTAGATAAATTTTATATAATTTTAAGTTTTTAACTGACTAGAATTTTTTTTTATAGATAAATCTTGTAGCAATACATGCAATGTTGTAAAATTCGTTAGGCGCGAAGCGAACTTTCAACAGAAGCCTAGAGATTAGTAGGGGCTCAGACTTGTCTAGAGCAGGACATAGACGTCGTTAGATGAGAAAAATTTCGAAAAAAGATATTCGGCAATAAAAACATAGTGCCTAGGCGTAACCACTTTATATAACATTTAGGCCTCGTTTGGTAGGGTAGATAAGGCCAAGATTGATTATGTATCTGGGGTTAAATGTGTGTTTGGTATCCTATCTTAATAAGCAGGTTGGCCTGAGATAAGTCACAGCCCGGCTCTAATTCACTGTTCTGCTTCTTCTTCTGTAACGCACGAAAGACGCACGATAGGCATTCTGATGTTCAACAGTAACAGAGATTAAATTCCTTGATTTTACATACAGGTCCTTTTGGCTACATTTTCAAATCTAGCAAAAACCCAAAAATTCTCATTCTCCCCCCCGTTTCAAAGAGTCTTCCTCTCGCCCTTCTCGAATAGGGTTCCCCTGCGGCGCTTCTTCACAACCATTACTGAAGCAGGCAATTTTTCACGCGATTCTCTATTGATTTTCGCGGCTTAGGGATAATTACGACCCCCTTTTTCCCTGAAAATTCGAACCTGGAATATATGAATATTTGATGTAGGATTCATAGAGAGGTTGGTAATGCCATGTCTGTTATTGGTATTCTTGCCTGAAAACTCTCTTGGAATGGAAGATGGATGCTGCTGCACAAGCCCTTCGCGAGCCCCAGTTTTGTATTTTGGGGGATGTTTTATTTCTTAAGATTGAGGCCTGTGGTTATTAAGTGAAAGGGTAGAATTTGTATTTTGTATTTAAGGTGGGGTTAATTTGTAAAAAATAAAAAAACTAATCTTGATTGTAATCTTGGATATCAAACAAGCAGTTTATCTTATTGCATGTTTATATCTTGCCTACCAAACACAAACCTATGATACATATCACTCCTTATCTACGATATACATCTTGATCTTAACTATCTAGACATATCCTAACTTGCCTATCAAACGAGCCCTTACTTTATTGGCTCCAACATTGTCAAGTGACACTTTTATTACAGAAACTAAAAAGTGGATACAATGACACTTTTATTACAGAAACAAAAAAATACTACCTCGGTCCCCAGATGAGATTCTCTATTCCAATTTGTATTCCATCTTGTATTCCGAAACAACCACTACACGTCACGTGTATATAATGACATCACTAACTAACACATGGCGTGTAGTGGTTGTTTTGGAATACAAGATGGAATACGAATTGGAATAGAGGATCCAATTCGCTCCATCCCGGCTTATTTTGCACACTTTTCCTTTTCGGTCGTTCCACCTTATTTTGCACACTTTTAAAAAGGAAACTTCTCCCACAATCTCCACCCTCAAAATCTCAACCCCTCAATCTCCACCTTTAAAAAAGTCAAAGAAAAAACAAAATATATTTTTTCTTAACATCCGTGCGTGGTCATCTGTGCAAAATAAGCCGAGACGGAGGGAGTAGAATTTATGGTACAGCATCAATGAGAAGTTGCTTGATGAAAGTTTGCATTTCAGGGCCTACATTTGTGTACCAATCCCCCTTACTGTAAATAACCTCAATTACACGGGCGTGATTGAGAATACGGTAAAGTATAGGGGGTGGAAATTCAGTTGGTCTGATAAACCCTTGATTTATGTCTTTCCATGCTGACTCTATTTGATTGTTGAATTCATAAATTGCATCATTTTTTGATACTTTGTGTTCTTCTGTGTAGCATTCTATTGATGAGGGTATGTGCTCCCTTTGCCTCTCAAACTGCCAAAGAAAAGAGAATGATAATCAACATTGCAGAAATCGAAAATTGATAGTCGGACGGTGAGTGACCAACTACTTGCCGATTAGTCAGTCCGATTTTCTTTCCTTGCCTCTCAAGAGAAATCAACTAACATCCCAAATTGCGAAAATAAAAAGTACTTTCAAATGCAAATGTACTAATATAGATATACCCTGGTTGTGAGAAATAAGAATTATGTTTTTATTTTCTTATTTAAGTACTAAAACGACGTCGTTTTAATTTTTTTTAAATAAAAAATAAATTATTAAAACTGACTTGGCTGATTTGGCTGACTAGTCGGCGATAAATTCATGCCACGACTAAATGGGCTGACTAGGGTGAACTCAGGTCGGCCAACTAGGCGCCGACTAGTCGGCCGTCTAATTGTGTTAGTAGCAGTGTTGTAAAAGTAGCTAGACGTTAGTCAGACGGCGAATTAGAGCATAGCAACTAGGCGGGGGCCTAGGCTAAGCAGGGATATACGTAGTTAGACAAGAAGGAATCGGAAAAAAGATATAGACAATTAATAAAAGTGTAGCATCTATGCATGAATTAGTCGGAGATTTTTACACGAGAGGTTAGTTGGTAGAAGAAAAAAAGTGAAAGGTGAATTTGTATGAGAATTGATGTTGCATTTGCTTTCATCATTGATGAATGGATAATGTTTAAATACATAAAATTGTAAAATTAGTGCTGTAATAATAGACCGTTTGTTATTTCAGTCCTACATAAATTGAAATTTGCAATTAAGTACTGTGTAAATTTTAATTTTGTGAATTTTGTCCTAATTTTATCGGAAATTTGGAATTTGGTTATACGTTGACATATCATGTGGCTCACTTAATGTCATATGAGCTCAGTTTCTGAACCAATTAATTTGTGAATCATTTTCGATGACAAAATTTGTGTTCGGCAAACTTGAGACGGGAACTAGACTCATGCGACGTATATGAGCTAAACATATTAATTTCCGAATGAAATACCTAATTCTCTCCAAAATTTGGATAATTTTTTCGAAATTAAAATTGTAAAGGACTTAATTGCAAATTTTAGATTGTGTAGACTGAATTGCAAATGGCAAATTGTTGAAAGGGGGAAATAGCTTTTTCAGTCCATCAAGTTTCACCATTAATTTTTTATTTAAGGATATTATCTTTGATCATTTCGATTTTGGTTCTTTCCCTTTCGAAGTTTGACAAATTGGTCCCTTAACTTTCGAAATTCTGCAAATTCGACAAATTGAACATTACCTGCCGTAGACAGTGACAAGACCAATTTATCGAAATAACAAAAAAATAATGTCCTTAAATAAAAAATATTGAAACTTAACGAACTAAAAAATTATTTATTTTGCAGTTTTATGTACATTTTATTCACAGTGGTATTCTTATAAAAATGATAGCACTATTTTCTATTCCAACAACAACGATATGTTATACATAATCACAAGCAAATATATTAATATATACTACCTCCGTCCTACTCACATTTGCACGTAGAAACGGGTACGGAGGTTAAGAAAAAATGATTTTTTGTTTTTCGGTTGACTTTTTCAAAGGTGGAGATTGAAGATGGAGACTTTGAGGGTGAAGATTATTTGAGAAATTTCCTTTTTAAGTATGTACAAATTTAAGTGGAACGGATCGAAAAGGAAAGCTACCTTATACATGTATTATATGTTGATGCAATTATTGTACGATAAGATTCCGAGTTTAGTTAATTACCTCATGACCGACAATATCATCGGTTAGCCTACAAATAGCGAAGGTAGCTTTCACAAAATCGGGTCGACAAGACACCCAATCGAAGGCCTCTTTGGTCGCAATATCTCCCATGCCGATGAATGATATCATTATTAAAGATAAATATCCACAACTTTTGGTTGCAAGCTGCATGTACTCTTGGGTTGTAGGTTTGTACTTTTCTTCCCTCCATTTAATTTCATCAAAGTAATCTCGTGCTATGATTTTCATCTGCACGTGACAATAGATATATATGAATTAATAGTGATACCCCTCCGTCCCGGCTTAACTTTCTTACTTTGATCGGACACGGAGGTTAAGTAAAAGTAGATTTTGTGAAGTCTTTGATTTTTTTAAGGGTGAAGATTGTGAGAGAACTTTCCTTTTTAAGGATGTTCAAATTAATATGTGACGTATCGAAAAGAAAAGTGTACAAATCCTAATGGGACGGAGGATGTAGTATATTTTAGAAGGATTTATAGATCGTGCTAGGCTGAGCATTTTACAGCTCTTCGAAAATTTGAGTTGGTCCAACCCGATGCAACAAATGGCATCAGTGAACTTGGGTTGTGGCTAAACGACCCTAATTACCACCTCTAATAGTGGTGCTAGACGATCCTAATTACCCCCTCTATTGTGCGGTGAAACGTGTCGAGATTTTTTTTTTTTAAAGAATAAATAAATACATACTGCTTCAATTCCATAGTTGATCCTGTATGATTTTCCTTGTCTGATCATTTCCTCTTCAATTTCATCAAATGCTTCCAAAAGGGCTTTATAAATTATCTTCATATAGTCTGGAAGTTTATCCAAATATGCAATATTCCACCTGCAAGCAATATCCACTTCAATAAATCAAATTAAATATTACCCCCTCCGAATCAAAATACTAGATATTCGTCGTTTTAGACTTTGTCGAGAAAAATTAAGAATCCTACAAGACATGTTTATTTTGGCAAATTGGGTGTGATCGAGACTCTATATCCTACATAAACCAATGTTTACTTTCTTGGGTTCGCAAAACAGGTTAATTCCACATACCCGGAATTATGTGTACAATTTGAGACTATTGGGCTGATTATTGAACCCACCTCCCTCTAGGACTGATTTAGTCATTTGAATCTGAATTCTTGATCTCTTGAACTGAGATTTGTTGGGAAAATGAAACACTCAAAGTAAACGGGCCCATGGATAAATATACCCCTATATAATTGATATGTCTTACCCTAAATCCCTTGTTTTTCCTCTAAAAAATTATTTGCTTGACTATAATATTGCTCCATCCCTCCCTATAATATTGGAAAAAATAATAAAATCAAGAGATTTTTAGGGAGATTTACTGGGACGTGCCAAGGGGTAATATTGGAAGACCTGTAATAATTCTGCTAGAATGACAACAAAGTGATTATCTCTACAATAACTTCTTCCTCCTCTCCTAAATACTAGTCATTTTAGACTTTATAGAAGAAATCACTACAAAAAAACTGTTAAATTCCAACGGGACAAGAGTTCGTTGAAATTCTGAAAAATTTCAACAGATATTCTTGCAATTGTTGAAATAAACATTGTAAAATTATCCAACATATACATATTCCAACGGTAATTCCAACGTAATGTGTTCTCCGTTGGAAAACAATTGTTGATATTGTGACATTCCAACTGCCACTATTTATGTGTAACACAATTTTATTCATTATATTAAATAAGAACGTAACAGTAATTTACACATGCAATAGATAATTCTTTTGATCTGTATGAAACCACGAAACGACTATATTTTTGAGACAAGGGGGAATCATTTAATAATGGGGAGGTCTCTTGTGCATCAGTTGCAATCCGTGTCATGGGTCAATAGGTATTACTATTTATGTCTAAAGGTACTACATAATGTGGGTAAAGGTATCATGGTTAAAAGATACTCTCTCCGTCCCGCCCTAATTTGCACACTTTTCTTTTTCGGTCGTCCCACCCTATTTTGCACACCCCTAAAATGGAAAGGAATCATACAATCTCCGCCTTTAAAAATCTCCACCCTCAATCTACACCTTTAAAAAAGTCAAAAATTCCACAAAATCTACTTTTTCTTAATATACGCGCCGGAGCAGGTGTGCAAATTAAGTCGGGACGGAGGGAGTATCACAAATTATGCTTAAAAGGTATCACCTATTTTGCGTAAATGTATTATAATATCTTTACCCAGAACATGTGATACATTTAAGCATAAATCGTGATACTCACCCTGAATCGTACCGTGCAACTGGTGCACACGAGACTTTGTCTTCGCCAAAATACTAACTACTTACCTTTCAATTGCTTCTGTAAAGAGTTGTAGTTCTTCAAAAGTACCATATGCATCATAAGTATCATCAAAAAGAGATGCAATACTCTGCAGTTTGGTAAGAATCTTCCTAGCAAGACTATATTCTGGTTCAAAATAAACCCCAATTACCCAAAAATAGGTCTCCACTAATCGATCTCTTGCATATGATAGCTTTGTGGAAACTTCTAGATCCTTCCACCACCTGTAAATAGCACCGAAAATTACATCGAACTACTTGATACTCGTCGAAATCGACTGTTAAAAAGTCGTTTGATCTATGTTCGTTTACATTTGTTTAACAAGTTATCTTTGATAAAATCTATAGTTTGGTATGAGTTCGAGTTTGTTAAGTAAAAAATATTGAAATAAGTGTAAAAATGTAAAGTTACTGGAGCCCGACTTGTGTTCGGCTCCACTGAAGCTCGTTCAAGCTCGATTCGATTTGAAATATATATTATAGGGCTGAAATCATTTTTCGTCCCAAATTTGTTGCTTTTTCAATTTCGTCCCATAATTAAAGAAATTACTCGCATTTTGACTAATTTCGGCAGTCAGTGACCAAATCAACCGGAAAAGCACATGTGACACCAACTTCTGGCCAATTTTAATTGATGTGGCACTGGCACTGACCTTTTCTTGGGTTGAAAATCAAGTGAGCTTGGTATGGGAAGAAAAGTAATTTTCACGTGGCAGTCACATGCGCTTTCTGGTCGATTTGCTCATCGGCGAAAATTGATTCAAATGCGAGCGATTTTTTTAATTATGAATAAAGTTGAAAAAGAAGTAACAAATTTTGGGACTAAAATCGAACAAGGGGAAAGTTATTGGACGAAAAAATAATTTTAGCCCTTAAAACAAGTGTGAAAATATTAAATTACTCGAGCTCAACTTGTGTTTGACTCAATTAAAGCTTATTGAAGCTTGATTAGATTAATAATCAAACAAGTTCAAAAATATATATCAGAAACCCGATAATATTTCAAATAAACTCAAAGAACACTACTTTAAGCTCGTCTCAACTCATTCACAGTCCTACCTGTTTAGTTCACTTAGCTCCCTTTTGTACATAGACTGCAGTAGGTTATAATCCAGCTTAGCAAGCTTGAGCAAGCCTTGACGATGGCCCGGATACTGCTCGTAGACGGATATGTAGTGCCGTGCTTCGACGCGCGGTAGCCCTCTTCGACTAGAGTACTGATGCAACGCGCGACGAATTAGTTGTGCATCGATTGAATTTTTGATGCTAGGTAGAGCTGATTCGAGGTAGTTTCTGGTGAAAATGTAGGCTTGGTCTAGTATATCTTCGTTGTGGATTCTAAGATGTGTGGCTTCGAAGAATTCGAGCACTCCTATGATTCGTTGAATGTCTGGAACCATGAAACCGTTGTCGTTATCCTTAAACTTGTCGAAGATATCTGTTGAACATCAACAAAAATGATCAGAACACTACAGGAACTTCTCTAAACAACAACGGATTTATGCGTTGTTATAGAGGGTGCTGTAGTTAATCACTCTACGACAACGGATATAATCCGTTGACACTCGGGTATTAGAACGGTCCCACAACGGTTGATGGATGATTATTTTTAGAATTAAAAATCAAATCAAGTTACTCGATTCGAGATATTCGTTGAAAGCAGAAAAAATTACATTTTTAGTCACATAAGTTAGGGTAACTTACAATTTCAATCCCATAAATTAAAAAAGAAGTGCAATTTAAGTCTCTTTTTAGCCGTAAAGTTGAAAATCCGCTGGAAAACACTAAGTGCCTCTCACGTGAGTTCACAAAATGGGGTCACAGTTTACTGGTGGTGACATGTCGCAATCTGAACTAAATTAATTGGGAATCCCCGTTTTATGAGCTCACGTGTTAGTCATGTGGTGGTGTTTTTGGGCAAATTTACGATTATTCAGGGAAAAAAAGACTAAAATTGTTCATGTTTTTAACTTATGCGACTTAAATTGCAAAAGGCTACTTATATGAGGCTGAAATTGCAAGTGACCATAACTTATGGGACAATGTTTGATTAAAAGCTTTAATATACTTTTACATTTGATAAAATTTAAAAGCTCGACTCATGCTCAGTAAATAAAAAATGTTAAAACAAGTATAGAAATGTCATATTACTCACGCGTAGACCCCTGTTCTCAATTAAAACTCGTTCAAACTCGACTTAGTTAATAATAAACAAGCTCAAGATAATATTAGAAGCTTGCTAATATTTTAAACCAGTATATTTGCCTCGACTCGACCGGTTACTAGTTGGACTTACTGCATGAAACGTTGTACCCTTGTTGTCTGAATAGGCGAAAACTAAGAGCAATTGTGCGCAAATCATGGTTATCTTTGCCATAATCTTGAAAATCTTGATACAAATGTTGCAAAGCATGATCAATCTCCTCTTGAAAAAGATACTCTATTCCTAACCGTTGGATTGCATCCACCAGATCCAGTCGAAAAATGTAGTCATCTGATGCGACGTCGTTTAGCTCTCTTCTCACCTCCTCTTTTAGCTCCTCAATGAGTTCTTCATTAGTCTTGGTTGTCAACAAAGAACAATTTATAACGTCAGCAGATTTTTATCGATACTCTTAATATATAAAAGTTCGTCTTCGTTACTTTTTAGTTTCATCTCCATACACAGTAATATAATTAATAAACGTCACGTCTTCCCTGGAACGAGATCATGGACTGCCCCAACAAATCGCGAAGTGTGTTTTAAAATGATGAACGACACTCTCCAACTTATGCCCGACAAAATTTTGGGCTGGACTGGAACTGGTCGATGGACTTGAGCCGGGGGGGCGTAGAAAAGGAAATATCATGATGATAAAATAAATTGGAAATAAAATTTAAATAACGTATTCTCATATACACCACGTGCGTGGATCTGGACAATCTGGTTAACAAGCGGATCCGTAAATATGTACCACCGATTTACTATTCATACTAAAAACTATTACTAAGTGTTACTTTCAGCATAATACCTCTCTTCAGAACAAGTAGAGGTGGTAAAATCGGTCCGACCCGATATTTTAGATGGGCCATAGAAATGTAGGCCCGAAATACTATTTGGCCTGACAGGACTGGCTCGATGGGCCAAAAGCCCGACGGGCTCCGGGCCGATCCGACAATCTTAGTATATTATAGGGGAATACTCCGGGTCTGACCGATTAATTTTAGGTCCGACCAAATTCTGACCCGACCCAACCCGAAATATGATGCTGACATAATGGACTCGACTCGATCGGATCGGACCGCCCGAATTACCATCTTTAAGAACAAGTACTACATACATCTCAACATGCATAAATACTAATAATTTCATAAAAAAATTTCAGGACACGAATTGTAGGAATCTAAGATTCGTACGACTTACACGGCATGATGGTGGAAAGTAGACAAGAAACTGGTCTCCCCATACATTTGAATGAAAATTTGCAAGAGGACGAGAAGTTGTTTTAATTCCTCCAACATTACTTTGGCTTTTCAACTCCATAATAATAATAATTATGTATATGATTATTTTGGGTTTATCACATAATTGTTGTGGCTTGATATAAATAGAAATTTCTTGAGTGTGAAATATAATTTTTTGTAATATATTTCTTGTCATAAGATATTGCAATCTATATGATTATTAGTTGGAAGTGATGATTTTCATGTTACCTAGTTTTTCATGTGGGACCCATTCTCAACTTATTTATTGACACACTACCTACTTGGCGTGTAGTTTGAGTTTCATACGTGGCAGATAAAAGAATGTCAACTTTAGGTGATCTGATTTATAATTTTGGTATAATAATATCGGAAGTGTTCTCGTATCCATCGTTAACACATGTTAATATGTCCAGTACTGTTGTATAATGATCTTGTTTTTCAATTTTGGATGAGTAAGTCACTTAGTGTTGGGAGATTTTGACACGTCAACTCATTGACACATTAATATGAATTCATGATAGGTATGACTGTATGGGAGCAGAACTGGTAATAATATATGTGTATTTATTGATGTTGTGCAGTGGAGTGTGATTAATGTGGAAGGAATCATAGGGACAACTTGATGAACCGATCCAACTTGTTCGTTATTTTAGATGGATTGTATAATAGAGATCTCGGTACAAAGTAACATAAGGACCAATAGGCCCAACAAACCTGCAAACCGATTCGTCAAATCTTAGTGTATTTTAAGATTATTGGGCTGGTTGGGTTCTCCAATTCAATCTGATTGGCTCAAATCAATGTCCCCGTTTCACTAGCAAGAGGGTGTAAACCTCGACCCTTGACGTTTCTCATTGTATCTTTATCACATATTATTGTTATTGTCGTTAAATAAAGTAAACCTGACTGCTCATGTCACGAGCTGTGTGCTAATACTATTGTATTGGCATGTAAAATGTAACAACTAGAGGCCATAATTCGAGTGGTCAGGCCCGACTCGTCTCAGTCCATTGGCCAACGTTACGTATCGGCCTAGAAGGGGACATCCCACAATTTCATTGAAAAAAGTTGCGATGAAGTATGGCCGCCCATCTCCCTAAAATATACTATGATGTTCGGGCCGAATTTTGGCCCATAAGTTGATCTCTTGTGTTTGATAATACTTCAGACTAAAATTTCTTCGACACAAGCCGTTTAAAATATCAGATCGACTGCACCGATTTTGAGCCTGTGGACAGTCCATGAGAGGCCCACAACATTTCTTTTCCCTCACTTTTTTAAATGTTAATGAGCTGGCTGAAAATGGCAAAAGAATTAAGTCAACATTGTTGTTATGTTATTATCCACAAGAGTTTTGGCCATTATTATTATTATTATTATTATTATTATTATTATTATTATTATTATTATTATTATTATTATTATAAACCCTAAACCCTAAACTAAACCCTAAAATTGTAATTTATTATTTTATTTTATTTTGAGAGGAGTCTACTCGACTACTACTTCTTTACAGATATCAGAGGCCTTATGCATTAAGGATCCAATAGCCCATTAGGCCTATAGATGAAGTCTATTTGGCCCAATAGCCCATTAAGCCATAAATGAAGTCTATTTGGCCCAATTTGAGTTTAAAAATAAAAATAAAAAAGTTGAATTGACACTTAGAGGTGGAAATAGATCAAGCTACTCGATAATGATCTATGATTTAAACAATATTAGGGCTAACTCGGTCCAACCTACTTAGTAAATAAGTCGGACTTTGATCCTGTTTTTGAACCTATTTACTAAAGTAGATTAAACTCGGACTTTAAATAAAGTCTTATAAGTCGGGCTTAAGAAGTAGACTTACTTAGAAATTACATATATATATATATATATAATATAAAATATACCCAACATACACATATCTATAAACTTTAATTATTATAAATTCTCCATTTTATGTAACTCAATTGTTTAAACTAATATATATATCTATATATAGATATTTATTGTAGGTTTTCAATAGACTTTAAGTGAAAAAGACCAGACTTGACCTATAAACCATTCCCAGACTGCTCAATGTAAAATCCAGTGTATTCTCATCAGAGTTAAGTAGGGCTGGAAATCAAACCAAGTTACTCGACACTCGATTTGAGATCGCTCGTTAAAAGTTCGTTTGAACTATCTTCGAGTAAAGATATCAAATAAGCTGAACATACTTTTACATCTAATAAAATCTAAAGCTCGATTCAAGCTTGAGCTCAATAAGTTAAAAATGTTGAAACAAGTGAAAAATTCTCAAACTACCGAGCTCGACTCGTATTTGGCATGGTTAAAACTCGTTCAAACTCAATTCGATAAATAATCAAACAAGTTCAAACATAATATTAGAAACTCGAAAAATAGTTCGTTCAACTCGGCTCAACTCATTTACAACCCTAAAACTAAGAATCATGTCTACACCCTGCATAGTTTGGCCCTATATAGTTAAATCAATCTCGCTCCCCTATGAATCGTGAATACAGGTTAATATTTATACTAGCTTATATTTCAGTTTCTCATAAAATTGCGCTAATTATTTTATCCAAATTTCCGAGTAAGATTTTTATACATTATTAACACATTAACCCGTGCCAACGATGAACATCTTCGATAGTTAAATACCCTCTTTCCGAAAGAGATGTTTCATCAAGAAAATATCTCACAAACTCGTACCATATACTAACAACGTAATACAATGATATTTAATAAGCGTTGTTTTTTCTTTCTATTTTTCATATAACACGTACAAATTAATTAATACTCCCTCCGTCCCGGTTAAATTTGCACACTTACTTTATTGATCCGTCACAATTAACTTTGCACACTCTTAAAATAAAAAAACTAATTCCTACAATCTTCACCTCAAAATCTCAACTCTCAATCTCCATCTTTAAAAAAGTCAAAGGAAAAGCAAAATCTATTTTTTTTCTTAACATGCATCCACCGTTCTCGATCAACCCTACAAATTTATCCGGGACGGAGATAGTAGTAGAAATTTTTACGCTCACAATTTTCCACTACACGTTTGATATTTGCACTACAAATTTAATTTAATTTGACTCTGTTAACTGTTAATTAATGTATTATAGTCTTACTTGGTATGCATTTGTAGCTAAGTTCGTAGAGCATTTTGTAATCTAGACAGGTACAAGAGATCGTTTTTTTTTTTTTTTTTTTCCTTTGCTTCCGGTTTACTAACTTCGGTTTTTTCTTTCACCGGTAAAAAAAAATGAAAATTTTAGGTTTACTTTCATCATTTTCTAAAACTATATAAGAAAATAATTATAAAATCTAAGAAATATTGAAATATAAAAAATCTAATTTAAAATTCTGATAATAATATTAAAATCAGAATATTAATCAAAGAAATCTGAAAATTAATTAGAAAAAAATCTAAAAATTATTTGCGAATCTGAAAACCATCACAAAAGTCTGAAAAATAATTTGAAGAAATACATAAATTATTTAAATATTATAAGAAAGAACTGAAGAGTACTTAAAAATAAACCATATAAGTTTTAAAAATCTGAAAATGTAATTACGAAAAAATAAAGTTATTGTTTAAATAAAAACATATTTGAAGTTACAAATAAATTTAAAATTGTGTATATTCTAATTTTAATTATACAACAAATCAAAACGCCGTCGTTTTGATTAGAAAACGTCGCTTTTGTGTCCCGCACAAAGTGTTGTCTATAATTTGTCCTCTAAGACGGCCACAAAATGCGACATAAATTAATAACATACTATACTATTTAACACTTCATTAATTTAGATTACCTTATAAGTTAATAATATACGATACTATTTAACACTTCATTTATTTAGAAATATTTTGATAAGATAAGACGTATATTTATTAATTAAATAGTTATATTATTCGTAAAACTATGGTATCTTATATATATTAATCCACTATATTGAGTAAAATCCAAAATATTAATACATTTATTAACATATATACTAACGTTACATACAAAAATCATCACTGTATATTCATCAAATTGATCAAAAATAAAAGTTGTACATTTTCAGACATGATTTTCTTATTAGGTAAAACTACAGATTGTCATTTAAACTTTTCGTATTTTACACTTTGCCATAAAAACTATTTTTTTGTTACAAACCATATGAGAGAAATCTCAGTCATCCATAATTACAATCAATGGTTGAGATTTGTTCTATATATGGGGCAATTTGTAACAAAAAAAGTTTATATAGCAAACTGTAAAAATAAGAAAATATGTCACGTCAATTAAACTCGATCGGAAGTTAGTGTCACATGATAGTCACACATGTTTTTCCGGCCGATTTGCTCGGTGGTGGAAACTGGTCCAATTTAATGACATATTTAAAAGAACAACAAATTTTAAACGAAAATCAAACAAGTGAAAAGTTATGGACTGAAAAGTTATTTTAGCCCGCACATAAGTACTTTTTACTATTAAGCTTTCATGCATCTATAAAAGGAGCAAATTTTGCAACTTTAAGCATCCAACAAACATTGAAAACCTTAATTAAACAATGGAGTCACAAAGTCATGTTTCAGTCATAAGTTCTTGTAATCGTCCTCTTGCAAATTATCATCCAAGTAGATGGGGAGACCGTTTCCTTGATCTGCATATGCTACAATACAATGAGGTATTTTTACGATCGAGTTTTAAAAGTTTCCGTCTACCTTCGATAATATTTCGTGTAGACGTGTAGCTGCTAACAGTCTTCCATATTTTTCCTTTAACTCCTCCTTGATTAGACTTAATTAAATTCGCGTAAACTTCAATTAGATGCTAGACTCTAATTTACTGTCCGACTAGCGCCTAACGTATTTTTACAATTACAACATGAATTTAGAGCTAAAATCACTTTTCGTTTCATTAGCGGATTTGATTTCGTCCCATTATTGCTTTTTTTTTTTTAAAAAAAAATAAATTTTGTCACATAATTAAAGAAATTGATTCTATTGGATCAATTTTCTATTGTCCATGAGCAAATCGTACAAAAAATAAGCACATGTGATTGTCACGTGACACCAACTTTCGATTGAGTTCAGTTGACGTGGCACTGGTGGTGACTTTTTTTGGGACGAAAACCAAACGAGCGGAAAATTATGAGAAGAAAAGTGGTTTCATGTGATAGTAACATGCACTTTTCAGTCCGTTTGCTTATCAGCAACGAAAATTGGTTCAAATACGAACAATTTCTTTTATTAAGAGACGATATTGAAAAATCAACAAATTTTGGAATGATAAATGAACGAGTAGAAGTTATTGGACGAAATGTGATAAAATATGTGGTGGACATAAAATAATTTTGTCAAAGCGAACTTAATGATGGTGGCGGCGATGCAATAATATGCTAAAAAATATGATCGATGTTTCTGTAAAGAAATTAAAAATCTTAAAAATTCACCGAAAGTTGATTTATATATTTTTTCAGTTAACCCATATATATATATATACATATGAATAAAATTTACGGTGATTAAGGGGTTGTTTGCAAATAATTGTGCTTTTAGAGAAGTGTTGAATTGATTTTATTGGAAAATCTGAATTTAATATTGTTTAGAGATAAAAGTGATTTTAAAGCTAAAAATCAATAGAAGTCGGGTTTTATCACCTTCTCAGAGTTAAATTTTAAGTGATTCAGAGAAGCAAATCTTGAACCCAAAAGTGATTTTTAGCTCCTAATATTTACTTTTTGTGGACAACATAAGGCACGTGCGAAGCAGCTTGTTGAAGAGTTAAAAGTAGAAGTTAAAAAAGAGCTAAAGGAAGCATCAAGTGATTATATGCAACTACTGAAGATGGTGGATGCGATCCAACGGTTAGGAATTGAGTATCAATTTAAGGATGAAATTGATGAATCTCTGCAAATTCTGTCTGAAAAATTTGATGATTATTGCAAAGATAACCATGATTTGTACACAACTGCTCTTACTTTTCGGCTTCTCCGACAACACGGTTATCGTACGGTTTCATGCGGTAAGTATAAATTATGACACTTTCCCGCGAGAATGCTTCCTTACTTATCATGAACATATGTTAATGTGTTTACCACGATTTATAAAGATTTCATATTTAAAGATAATTAGCTTCGTTTTAGGAGCTTTTGACATATTAGTCGGAGGACACTTAAATATGTGTTAACAGTGGGTAGTGGAGCGAAGCTGTACTCTCCCCTCTACAAGAAAATTATTTTTTGAAAGTTATTTCAGATAATAAGATTTTTTTCATGACTAGATTATTAGAGATTGTATTGTCATTAATTAGCCGTCTTAATATTTCAATTATCTCAAATATCTTTAGCGATAATTATTTGTCTCTAAAATTAATCTAGAAATGAGCGTAAATAGTTTGTAAAGTATTTTATAGCAACAAATTGTTACAATATATAACTTATTATTTGAGACGACAATTATACTCTAAAAGAAGGTTGTTAAAGCTCTTTCTTGTTAGTGTGCACAAAAATAATCTATATTATTTTTTCATTATCCTAAATTATAGTCACTTTCTTAATGGGCATTGGAACTAATCTTTAATTCCAAGTACTAACAAATAAGGATAAAAGAGAATCTTGTTCATTAGTTATGAATTTGAGTCACCTTGTGGATGAACGAGATCTTATATTTTAAAACGTGTTTCATCTTATATTTTAAAGAATCCACTACATGTAACACATGTGTATCAATAGTGTGAGCATGATGTCATTATGTGTGACATGTTAAAAATTGTTGTGACTTAATTGTAAATTTTAACTTACGTGAGACTGCAACTGCAAACGACCTATTATTACATGACTAGTTTTGTAGTTATCTCGATGCTAATTATATGCATGTCTTGTTTGGATGCACATAAGTCTTTGACAAATTTAAGGACGAGGATTTACGTGGGTCCAAGGTTCCCAACACTGAACAAGTTATTGGAGTCCTCGAGTTTTTCGAGGCGACACATTTGAGAATCCATGGTGAAGATATACTGGATAAAGGCTACATTCTCAGTAGAAATTACTTAGAATCAATTTTACCCGATTTAAAGAATCTTATTGGTGAACAAGTTCGTCACGCACTGTACGAATACTCGAACCGTAGAGGATTAACAAGGCTAGAAGCAAGGCATTACATATCCATATATGACCAAATGCCTTCTTACAATAAAGGCTTACTCAAGCTTGCTAAGTTGGATTTTAATCTTCTACAGTCTATGCACAAAATGGAGTTAAGCAATCTCTGTAGGTATGTAATCCCTCGTCCCAGTTAATTTTTCACAATTGATCGGGCATAGATGTTAAGAAAAACAGATTTTGCTTTTTCTTTGACTTTTTTAAAGGTGTAGATTGCGTGTGGAGATTTTGAGGTGGAGATTGTGAGAGAAATTTCTTTTTTAAGGGTGTGAAAAGTTAAGTGGAACAAACCGAAATGGAAAGTAGGAAAAGTTAGCTAGGACGGAGAGAGTAATAAAAAATAGAGATATTTTAGGATTCAGCTAGGGAGAAAATTGGTAAAATTAATGAACAATATATAAAACATCAATTAATTGGAAAAGGGAATGACATCCTAAAATGTCAATTAATATGAGACGAAGGGAGTATAATGTAATTGTAGTAAAATAACGGATTTCGCCCGCCTTAAATTCTAAAAACCTTTATATATACTTCAAAAGGAAAAATTTGCCCCCCTTGGAAAAGGGAATAACATCATAAAATGTCAATTAATATAAACGGATGAAGTATAATATAATTGTAGTTAAAGAACGGATTTCGCCCGCCTTAAATTCTAAAATTTCCCCCCCCCACTCCCCCACATAAAATCATGGCTCCTTTCCTGAGTTATAAGCTCTAAAACCTTTAATATATATTTAAAAAATAATATTTCGTCTCCCTCACTATAAAATTATGACTACGTACGTCCACTCCTACTGCAGGTGGTGGAAAGGTCTAGAAGTTCCAACGAAGCTATCATATGCAAGAGATCGTGTGGTGGAGATTTACTTTTGGGGTGCAGGAGCATATTTTGAACCAGAATATGCTCTTGCTAGGAAGTTTTTAAATAAATTGCAGTCTTTAATATCTCTTCTTGATGATACTTTTGATGCATATGGTACTTATGAAGAACTATACCTCTTCACAGAAGCAATTGAAAGGTTTGATCAATTAATTTCTTTTATCATGTTTATTATCATTTCCGTCTCGTAAAAAGAGTTCTATATCAAAAATATTTCTTGTCCCATAAAAAAATATTACTCACTTTTTAGCTTGTTAATGATTTTTCAAATCAAGTGTCGTTTTAGATATACCAACTTTATTTCTATCACTATTCTAAAATATCTCTTAGTATCTTTTAAGTTACCAGTAAAGCGCGATAATATAAAGGGAGAAAGTAAAGTTCTATCACTATCCTAAAATATCTCTTAGTATCTTTTAAGTTACCAGTAAAGCGGGATAATATAAAGGGAGAAAGTAAAGGAGTAAAGCGCGATAATATAAAGGGAGAAAGTAAAGTTCTATCACTATCCTAAAATATCTCTTAGTATCTTTTAAGTTACCAGTAAAGCGGGAGTATAGCGCGTAAATATAAAGGGGAGAGGAAAGATAATGATTAGAACATGATTTTAGAAATAATAGATGAGAGAAAGAAGATTAGTTGAGGGATATATCTGTCAAATTCTTAATTATTCTCTTTCTTTGTAAAACGTCATTTATTTTGAAATGGAGGGAGTATATGGAATACTCCATCCTACATTTATTCGGTTTCAATCGTGTCCCACTTTAAAAGATTAATTATAATTGTTTGATTATGAATTATAAATTTAAAGTTCATGATTTAGATTGAAGATTCATGTTTAGATTTCATGTTTAAGGTTTAAGGTTCGACGAGTTTTGAAGGTTTCCGGTAATAATATTGCAGGTGGAATATTGCATGTTTGGATCAACTTCCAGACTATATGAAGATAATTTATAAGGCCTTTCTGGAAGTGTTTGAAGAACTTGAGGAGGAAATGATCAAACAAGGAAAATCATACAGGATCAACTATGGAATTGAAGCAGTATGTATATATATACACAGATACGGATCCAGGATTTTATAATAAGGGGCGAATTTTTTTTTTTTAAATATATAAAAATGTTTTCAGAAATTTGAGGGGGTGAAATCATTTTTTACAATATATATATATACAATACATTAATCGGAAAATTTGAGGAGGGCGGCCACCGCCGCCAACCCTCCCTTAGCTCCATCTCTCTCTCTATATATTTATTATCGTTCTAAAAGTCCAATTCTACCTCCAAGTATGTCCTTAGGGCTACATTGTCCACCTATATTTCCTCGACTCCTCCCCTCTTTACTCTCCCAAAGCCCATTTAGCCCCGATTACATGAGAGACTTGGTTTGCCGCTAACCAGCTATACACCACAAGAAAAATCAAATTAGAGACAGAAAAAATCCATTCCTACATGATACTTGTCTTTGAACTAAAGTAGTGACATATTTGAGACGAAGTGTTTGGTCTCTACCTATTTTTTCCGTCTTTAAAATTTGTAGCGAAATTTTCATCTCTAATATGAAATTAGAGGTCAAATTATACCGATAGAATAGAAACATACTATGTTTGTCTCCAATATTCGATTGCTACTAATCGGATTCTAATGATATAGGAAATATCTTTATCATTTTTCATCACTATTTTATTTCTATTCGTTTTTATTTAGTGTCGATATTCCCCGTCATTAATTTCCATTTCTATGAAAATTTCTTTTAGTATAACATCTTTTAGAACATCATAATTTACATAATCAAATTTTCGCGGGCAAATTAGGTACACACCTCTCCATCAATAAACGAACATAGTTGTAATTTGCCTCTTCTTTGATAAAATTTGCTACATAACCTTAGATTATACTTCATCCATCCCACTTAAATTTACATATTTTTCTTTTCGATCCGTCTCACTTAACTTTGCACATTTTTAAAAAGGAAATTTCTCCTACAATCTCCACTCTCAAAATCTCCATCTTCAATCTCAACCTTTGAAAACATCAAAGATTCTCCAAAATCTGTCTTTCTTTAACATTCGTGTCGAGTCAACGGTGCAAAATTAACTGAGATGTAGGGAGTAGTTTTTTTTTTTTAAAACCTCATGGTACGAACTCCTAGATTGTCTATAAATGAATCCTTTCGATTAAATTTATGCGTCCGTCCGTGCATAAATATTTCCAATCATAAAATAATATTTTGACAAGATTTTGTGGACAGGTGAAACTTGTGGTACAAGCTTACTTTGCTGAGGCTAAATGGAAGGAAGAAAGGTACAAACCCACAATGCAAGAGTACATGGAGGTTGCAACCAAAAGTAGTGGATATATTTCTTTAATAATAATATCATTTCTTGGAATGGGAAATGTTGCAACCAAACACGCCTTTGATTGGGTGCTTTCTCAACCTCCTATTGTCAAAGCTTCCTTAACTATTTGCAGACTACTTGATGATATTGTGGGAGAAAAGGTATGCATATTAATTATGTTTATTCGGCACAAAATTATATGAGATCGTCACACGGTTCTCACACAGTGTGACGAGAAAAATATATTACTTTTGTTAGTAAAAGTATCACGTTTATCTATAAAAATATCACTTTTTTCTGAACAAAAAAAGTACTCCCTCCATCCCGGCCTAATTGGCCAACTTGCCATATTTGTTTGTCCCAACTTAATTGGCCTAGCTCATACTCCCTCCGTCCCGGCTGAGTTTGCACACTTTCCTTTTCGGGATGTCCCATCTAAGTTTGCACACCCTTAAAAAAGAAAGTTTTCTCTCAATCTCCACCCTTAAAATCTCCACTTTCAATCTCCACCTTTAAAAAAGTCAACCAAAAAGTAAAAAACAGTTTTTCTTAATATACGTGCCGGCTCACATGTGCAAGCTCAGCCGGGACGGAGGGAGTAAATGACAAATTCTCTCAGAATCTCCACCCTCAAAATCTCTACTCTTAATCTCCATCTTTGAAAAAGTCAAAGATTCCACAAAATCTGTTTCTTCTTAATTTCCGTGTCCGACCAAAGTTGGCAATTAGGCCGGGACGGAGGGAGTATCACTTTTTGTAGCAAAAATATCACTTTAATATTCCCGATAATAATTTCTTTTATAATATTTGATAATTTTGGCATGCAGTTTGAAAATGAAAGAGAGCATATACCAACAGCTATAGAATGCTACGCAGAAGAGCAAAATGTGTCAAGAGAAGAGGCAGTAAATGAACTCAAGAATAGGGTAGAGTCGGCGTGGAAGGATATAAATGAAGCGTTTTTAAGTCCAACTGAAATTCCGGCCCCTCTACTTTACCGTATTCTCAATTTCGCCCGAGTAATTGAGGTTATGTACCGAAGGGGAGATTGGTACACGCATGTGGGTCCTGAAATGCAAAGTTTCATCAAACAACTCTTCATCGACCCTATTCCGTGATAGGCTAATTCTTACCTATTTAGTCGAGTAATTCATCATTTATTTGGTGATGGAACCGATATAATTTTAATCAATTCAATAAATCGACTGGGAAAGAATTGTCACGCCCTGATGTCTCTTAGTAGTTAAATAAATGTCAGGATTTCGATTTAAATAATTATAGGGTAATTTCGTGGTGAAATGTGCTGGTTTGTAAATGTCATCTGATGAAATTTAATAATGAAATTTGGTTTGTACTGTGTATCACTTTGATATATGTGCATCGAATGTGTAGGGTCGGGTTGAGATCTGATTATTACGAACTTTTTTCCAGCACACACGACGTGGGAAAATGGTACAAGAATTGAGTCAACATTGGTGTTATGTTATCCATAAGAGTTTTGGCTATTTCTACATTTAAAAAAAATAAAAATTGGAGCGTTTAATTAATTATACTTTCATATTTGTTAATTCCACTGAAGCCCAATTTAAAGTCCGATGAACTGATTTGTAAAAAAAATAAAAAATTGATGGATTATTTTACAATTTTTTATAGCTATTAGCGTAGATGAAAACTTAAATAGAGTTGGTGAACTATTTTGCAATTAATTCTTATTGTTATTATCTTTTTCTTATAATTTAATTTATTTTTTTAGTGGATAAACTTGGGAAGGCCCAACGGCCCATTAAAGGCCATAGATGAAGTCAATTTGGTCCCATTTGACTTTCAAAATAAAAAAATTACAATGGCACTTAGCGGTGGAAATAGATCAAGCTAGTCGGCAAGGGTCTATGAGTTAAACTATATTAGGGCAAACTCGATCCAACCTACTTAGTAAATAAGCCGGACTTAGAACCTTTTCGTGAACCTATTTACTGAAGTAGGTCAAACTTGAACTTTAAATAAGATCTTATAAGTGGTCTAAGAGACCGACTTACTTAGAAATCATTTATATAAATAATATATATATATATATCAAATATACCCAGCATATACATATATATATATAAACTTTAATTATTATAAATACTCCAATTTTTGTAACTCAATTGTATAAAACTAATATATATCTATATATAGACATTTATTATAAGTTTTTAGTAGACGTTAAATAGATTCAAACAAGACTTGATCGGGGAAAAGACCTGACTTGGCCTATAGAAAAAATCTTTTACTGATAATAAACCAAGTTTCGGCCCGACTATTATAAACCAAGCCTAGACCGTTCAACATAAAATCTAGCCAGCCTACTCCCGCCGCTAATGTGACTTAGGTAAAGCTGAAAATCAAACCAAGTTACTCGACACTCGATTTGAGATAGTTCGTTAAAAGCTCGTTTGAACTATGTTCGAGCAAAGATATCAAACAAGCTTGAACATACTTTTACATATGTAAAATCTAAAGCTCGATTCAAGCTTGAGCTCGATAAGTTAAAAATATTGAAACAAGTGTAAGAATCTCAAATTATCCGATCTCTTATTATATATTGATTGTGATATTTATTATATTAAATTATATAAATATATCAAAATTTCTATTATTTATTTATAAATCGTGCAACGCACTAGGAATACAACCAGTTATACTTTAAAATATAACCGTTTGATTCATAATCTCCTACTCGTAATAATAAAGTACAAAATTTCTCCGAAATTACTGTATATATTATCTTATTCTCAGTAATACAACATCATTATCATTATTAACTCTAAGCAACATTCATCGTAACAGATTATTAGCAATCTCAAGACTCGAGGCAAGTCGAGAATTTTTCACCTATCTCTACCGATACTATCTTCATTCAATTGGATATGCAATATGCAGATGAAAAGACTCATGAGCCCATTTTCCTATTTAAAATAGGATAGATGCGATTGGAGGGTTTTATGACTACAAAGTACTGTCAAGCCCACTAATTATACTTATAAATAGCACCATTTGATTCATAATTTCCTGCACAAGATAATAAAGTACAAATTTTATGTTTGATTTCTTATTCTCAACTATACAACATCACTATCATTATTAACTCAAGCAATTATTTATCGTAATAAATTATTAACGATACTCAAGACTCGAGAATTCTTTTACGTATTCCTATCGATACTATATGAGCTTTATTGGATATGCAACATGTAAACGAAAAAAAAAAAAAAAAAAAATCTATCATTTTTATCTATATGTCGCATGTTTATCGAAATACAGACACTATCAACAGAGATAAGTAACTTTCGGGCAAACAATAACACTAATATGGTAGATGTTCAATGTAGAGTTGGCTAATGAAACGTTGCATTTCGGGGCCCACATGCGTGTACCAATCTCCCCTTCTGTAAATAACCTCAATTGCACGGGCCAAATTGAGAATACGATAAAGTAGAGGGGCTGGAATTTTAGTAGGTTGCAAAAAGGCCTCATTTATGTCCTTCCATGCAAATTCCATTCGATTATTGAGTTGAGTTATTGCCTCTTGTTTTGACACTTTGTGTTCTTCACTGTAGCATTCTACTGCTGATGGTATGTGCTCTCTTTCATGCTCAAACTGCATATGTATTTAAATACGAGAGATCCACTGTTAGAGAAGAATACATATATATTTAAATATGAAGGATTCATTAAATTATATAATTTTATTTTTATCTCACAGTTGTATCGGTACCACTATGGTACCATAAATCACCCTAATTGATGTCACAATTTAATTTAATTTGATCATTTGGAAGAATTGTGTAAAATTATAGATGTTGATATCATGAGATTATATACACCACTAAACTATTTTGACTTTGGATTCATATATAAAAATAAGGCTTAATTACGTTAAAAAAAAAGTGTTCTTTTGATCAGTTATTATTTGCAGCGTGATTGTTCAAACGTAACACATAAATATATCATTTTTATAGTTTTCTCTATTTAATTCACCTGAGAAAATTTTGGGTTCAACTCTGTATTTTGATCATTCCAACTGCAAACATGTAATCATATGATGTTTTTAAAACCCTTAGATGAAAATGACCAAGATTAATGATTAGGTTTAATGGGAAAATAATGTTGTATTTATTTAATTAGGGGTAAGAAAAGTTCTACAATTATACGACTGTAATTGGCAGGTCATAATACCTAATTTTGGGCTGCACATCAACAATTGAAGTTCAAAACTTACTCGGGTGCACTGAATTGAGAAAATGATATAAGTGGTGCAACCCTTTTGTTACAGTTGAAAAGTGACGTTGCAAATAATAATGGATCAAATTGACTGGTCCGTCCCGCTTAACATATTAGGCGGGGTGGGCCATACGAACCTTGACCAGAACATCATTGGGCACAATAAACCCAACTTGACGGGCCATGGGCTATACCGACAAATTTTAGTATATTTTAAGTGAATGAGTTAGGTTCTCCAATTTTGAACCCGACAAAATTTCAGTTTTATCAGACCAGACTCGATATATAGAATTGGTCTAGCAAGTTCAGGCCAACCGCCAAACCCTTTTCCTTGAATGGGGCAATCGCCACCTCTACTTATATGTACAGTCGTAAAATCTTCGACTAGCTTCGACTAATTTTCGTCTAGGCGCTAATCTTTTATTGCGTCTGTTTAATTTTTTATTTCTCTCCGCTTAATTGCACTTATATCTCAGTTAACCCTGACTTTTCGGCAGGAGCCAATTTACCGTTTAACTAAAATCTAGCGACTCCTACAACCTTGCTCGTAGGAAATGTATGGTTATATAAGTGTTACCTGGTGTCCCACAATATCATCACCCAATCTTGCAATTATTGCTGCAGCTTTGACAATAGGAGGTTGAGAAAGCACCCAGTGAAAGGCGTGTTTGGTTGCAATTTCTCCCATGCCAAGAAATGATACTATTATACAAGTTATATACCCACTACTTTCTGCTGCAACCTGCATGTACTCTTCGCTTGTGGGTTTGTACCTTTCTTCCCTCCATTTAACCTCTTTAAAGTACGCTCGAACCAGAAGTTTCACCTGTAAATATTCGTCTCTAAATTAAAGTAGTAACGAGTTTGAGACAAATGTTTGACTTTTATCATGCTTGTGTCTAAAATTTAGAGATTAATTTATTTTGTCTCTATTATAAATTTAGAGACCGATTACCTACAGAATAGAGACAGGAATTTAAAAAATATATATCTAGACATAAATATTCTTGTACAAACACTAGAAGAACGTATAATATCCGTCTCTAAATTAAAGTAGTAACGGATTTGAGACAAATGTTTGGTCTCTATCATATTTGTTTCTAAAATTTAGAGACCAGTTTATTCTGTCATTAAATTTTGTGACGGAATTTATGTTTCTATTATAGAATTAGAGACCAAATAACCTACATAATAGAGACAAATTATGTCCGTACCTAATATTCAGTTGCTATTTCGTCACTAATTGGATTCTATAATTTTTTGCCACTTTTCGTTACTATTTTATTTCTATTTCGTTTTTATTTGGTGATCGATGTCTTCTATTACTAATTTCTGTCTCTAATTTGAATTTTTCTGGTAGTGACAAGACAAGGCAGGAAACTTTTTTACCTTGTAGCTCAGTATTAAGCAGTCTATGGCTAGAGATGACAAAATTGGTCTGCACTCGTCCAACACTTTAAGCAGGTCGGGTTGGGAAAATTGCACGGAATACACTGTGATTTTGACCACTTATTTAACACATTCTTTAAGTTTAATACTTGTTTAAAATATTCTGTAACTTTACAAATATTGCATGTGTTGTCCTTTTATCTATAATAACCGATAATACAACCGGTACATGCTTACGTGGCGTTTTCGGATAGCGCTACCTAAGCACTCAACCAGTTAGGCTCCCGGTTATTACATGGGAAATAACAATATAATTACTATTTTGAAAAGTTAACATGATATTTGAAACAATACCAAAGTTAAAGGATCTTTAAATAAGTTGTGAAAGATAAAGGACATTTGGTGCAATTTTTTTCGATCAGATTATAAAATCATAACATGCCAGCCAGCCCAATGGTCCAAGAGGACCAGCCGGCAGCGGGGCTAGGTTTGGCTTAATAATTTTTAGCTCGACAAATTTGAAGTCCGGTACAATACTCGGCCTTGTGGACTTGAGTTGGATCGTACTATCAGAATTATCACCTCTACCCATGACATTATTTACGGTTATTGTCAAAATCAGGACTTTGACCCAAATCTCCTTATTGAATAAAAGAAAAATAGCAAATCTTTCCATGAAGCAGGGCCTAAAATTATTTTTAGTCCCCTAACTTTTTACTCGTTGAATTTTGGTCCATCAGAAGATATTAAAAATTTAGTTTAGTCCATAACTTAAAATTGTTTCGGGTTTAGTTATTTTTTCGCCGTCAGTGTCCGATTTTGCCGGAAAATAGCACGTGTCAGTCACTAGTAGATGCCACATGGGACTACATCGGCTGGAGAATTCAGTCATGTGACCGGCGCATGCTATTTTCCGGCGAAATTAGTCACCGACGATGAAAAAATGACTAAATCTGGACCATCTGGAAAAGTTATGGGACAATTGAATTTTTAACTTTATTTTAGATTAAAATTAGACGAGCAAAAAGTTATACGATCAAAAATAATTTTAGAGTGAAGTACATACCGATTCTATTCCATATTCGAGACGGTATGATGTTCCTTGTTCGATCATTTCCGGTTCAAGTTCTTCAAACACTTCCAAAAGGGCTTTGTAAATTATTTGCATTTTTTCTGAAAGTTGATCCAAACATGAAAGACTCCACCTGCAATTAATCGGGAAGTTAATTAGACGTTAGACTGAGACCTAGTGATTAGTCGGAGGTTAGACGAGACTAATCGAAGCATAGATGTGGTTAGACAACAAGAAATAAATATAGACCGTCAATGAGATTATAAGCAAATAAAAAAAATAAAATAAAATAAATAATAGTTCTATTTATTTGAAAAAAGCTATCTAAATCTAAGGTTTGGGGATTCTCAAAAGCACTTTTGAAAAGCAATTTGAGACCCCAAACATGAGATTGAAAACACCTCTTCATATTAAAATTGTTTTTTAAAAGTGATTCTGGTATTGTCGTTAAATTTGCAAACATCCTCAAAGTGATTTTTAAAAGCATCTTCTCAAAATCTGGGTCTTCTTAACTTATCAAAAGCAGCTTTAAATCATTTTACAAAAGTAATTTTAATGGTCAAACATGATATTACCTACAAATACTCATTTAAATTAAAAGTACGTCTCAAAAGTAATTGTGTTTGCAAACACCCTCATAATAATCAAGATTTTGAAGCAATATACTCCCTCCATCCCGACTAACTTTTCACAATTGACTGCGCACGGAGGTTAAGAAAAAACAGATTTTGCTTTTTTCTTTTGACTTTTTTAAAGGTGAAGATTGAGTGTGAAGATTTTGAAGGTGGAAATTGTGAGAGAAATTTTCCTTTTTCTTTTAAGGATGTGAAAAGTTAAGTAGAACGTATCGAAATGAAAATTAGGAAAAATTAGTCGGGACAGAGAGAGAATTACCTTTCAATTAGTGATGTGAAGAGTTGTAGTTCTTCATAAGTAGCATATGCATCAAAAACATCATCAATAACAGACAGTAGCATTTGCACTTTTGTCAGAACTTTTCTTGCAAGAGCAAATTCTGGTTCAAAATAAACTCCACAATCCCAAAAGTAAGTTTCCACCAATCTGTCTCTTGCAAATGATAACTTAGTTGGAACTTCTAGACCTTTCCACCACCTGCATACGTAGGGACGGAGCCAGAATTTCTTATTAAAGGGACGAAATAAGTTTTCTGAAATACTTATCGAAGTTTTAGTATTCGAGGATGGAAAAATGCAAAGTTCGTTCTTTAACTAGCATTACATTGTATATGTATATATAGTAGTTTTGCCCAGAAATTTCAGGGGGCTCTACCGTACGTACTCATATCGATTTACCAGACTCGTCCTGTAATTTACAGACGGTCCTATAACAAGTCCTTATATTTTTAATTACTAGTACTCATATCGATTTACCAGACTCGTCCTGTAATTTATAGGGCTGATTACAATTTTAGTTCTATAACATTTCACTCGTACAAATTTTTTCGTAAAAAAAATTAAAAGTTCAATTTAATCCCGTAACTTGAGAATTGATCCGAATTTAGTCCTTTTTTCACTGCCGGTGACCAATTTGGTCACAAAATCACACGTGTCGGTCACGTGACTCATTTTCTCGGTCAATTTCTAAATACCAGGCACCGACGAGTGAAATTGAAGTAAAAAAAAAAAAAAATTAAAAGATTAAAAACATTTTAAAAACACAAAAGAGGGATTTTTTTTATTTTTTTCAATTCGTCACTCGCGGTGCCACATATTTAAAAATTGGCTGGGAAAATGAGTCACGCGACTGACACATGCGATTTCCCAACCGAATTAGTCACTGACGGTGAAAAAAAAGTACATCTGGACCAATTTGAAGACTAAATTGGGTTCTTAACTTTTTTCCAAATCAAAATTGTAAGAGTGAGAAGTTACCGGACCAAAAATGATTTCGACCATAGAAAGTATTATATATATTTACTACGTACCTGCAAAGCTCGCTTAACTCCATTTTGTGCATAGACTATAGAAGATTAAAATCCAACTTAGCAAGTTTGAGTAAGACTTTATTGTAAGAAGGCATTTGATCATATATGGATATGTAATGCCTTGCTTCTAGCCTTGTTAATCCTCTACGGTTCGAGTATTCGTACAGTGCGTGACGAACTTGTTCACCAATAGGATTCTTTAAATCGGGTAAAACTGATTCTAAGTAATTTCTGCTGAAAACATAGCCTTCATCGAGTATATCTTCACCGTGGATTCTCAGATGTGTGGCTTCGAAGAATTCGAGGACTCCGGTAACGTCTTCGGCGTTGGGAACCTGGAGCCCACCTAGTTTCTTATTGGTAAATTTTTCGAAGATTTCTGCTACATCGAACAAACATACATGTATAATTAGAACCGAGAAAATTGCAAAACTAGTCTCGTAACAATAGGTTATTTGCAGTTTTAGCACCACAGAAGTTAAACATTGCAATTACGCCTCCTTAATGTTTTAAGGGATTGTTTGCAATTGCTTTTTAGAAAATGATAAAAATTAGAGATCGTTGAAAATTTACTTGAAATCAAAATGAATAGTGTTCGATGAAAAAGAAATTATAGTGTTTGCTAACTAATTATTTTTTAACAATTTTTACGAAGAAGCAGCTTGGAGCAGCATCCCCCCTCCTTTAAATTTTAGCAGAAGTATTAACACTCTTTTGTAGCTGAACTTAAGCCAAAAACAGAAATCTGCTTAGAACAAACAAGCGCAAACATTGCCTAAATTTCGCATATTTAATCCAAAATTTCGAGGATATTGGGAATTTCTCTAGAAATTAATGATATGTGTCACCCATGAGTTCAATTCCCGTCTCCAATTTGCGAAAAATCACAAAATTTAGGTCACGGGAAGACTTTCACAACTCGTGAGCTGCAAGTGGGATTAGTTGGGCCGAAAACTAAGCTCAAGTGATACGGGTGAGCTACATGGGTCAATTCTTAGCCAAATTTCAAATTCCCACATGGGAAATTAAAATCGTTACAGGACTTATTTGAAAAATTTAACTTGTATGGGACCGAAATTGCAAACGGCCTATTAATCTCGACTACTTTTGGAACTAGAAATTAATTTAAAAACTAGGGTATATATTACTTACCACATGAAACCCTATATCCATGTTGTCTAAGGAGGCGAAAACTAAGAGCAGTTGTGTACAAATCATGGTTGTCTTTGCAATAATCTTCAAAATTTTCAGACAAATTTCGAAGAGCTTCGTCGATCTCCTCCTTAAATTGATACTCAATGCCTAATCGTTGTATCGCGTCCACCATCTTCAGCAGTCGCATGTCGCATTTCGTTGATGCTTCCTTTAGCTCTCTTTTCACTTCCTCTTTTAGCTCCTCAATAAGTTGTTCTACACCAGCCTTGATTATTCACAATAAACAAGTTCAATTAAGTATATCGTTACGACAACGCAAAAATCACAACCACAACACGTTAAAGACAACGGTTTTATAAAGAGCGTTGTCTTTATGCGGATTTTATACCAAATCGTTGTTTTATTAAGTAGCCGTTGTGCTTTTGGCAACTATTGTCTCTGTCGAAATTTTTTCAACGGTGTTCACGTACTGTTGTCGTTTCATTGTACGTAAATTTGGATTTTGCTTAATTTGCAATATGTATGCAAGACGATTTATATTACTCTCTCATTTTCATAAAAACAGTCATGTTTGAAAATGTATATATTTTTTTTTAAATTCTTAGTCAATTTAATGAAGGTACAACTCTAAAAAAACTACTAATACAAACTCACACAACTTATTTTATTTTATTACTTGATTTATTCAATCATATCTGACTAATTAACATGTGAAATTAAAAACATACTTTTAGTTGAACTAGTAAAACGAAGCTTTGATTTTAAAACATAACTCTTATTTTGAAACAATTTTTTTATACAAAACTCTTTTAATGGACGGTTCTGCTACAGGAACTCGTTGTCTTTGTGCGATTCTTTTCGCCCAAAGACAAACGGGTGTTACCAAATCTCGTTGTCTTATTAAAAATAACCGATGTGCTACAGGCAACTATTGTCTTGTTCAACCTTTTTCGCTCAAAGACAACGGTTTTACTTACTGTTGTCGTTTCATTGTACGTAAATTTGTATTCAGTCAAATTTATTCGCGCAAGACGATCTATATATGTACTGTAAATGAAGAAAATGTAGATATACCTTGTTTGGATCGGGCTTATGTAAAAGGAAACGATCTCCCCATACGCTGGGAGTAAAATTCGCAAGGGGACGGACGAGACTGAGCACTGCATCAATTTGTTTTTCCATCTCTTGGTTTTGAATTTTCAATGAAGAGTACTAATTAAGTGGATGATAATAGTTAAACATTTTGCATCTTTTATAGACATATATAGAAGCTTAACATTGTTTGTAGGGATATATTATGGGACCACCTATATATGGATATATTTAACTTGATTCATTATGAATGTGTTGTAGTAATAATAACCAAAAAAAAGAAATAAAAAACGTGTTCAAAAGTTGGTTACTTGTAAAATAAAACACTAATGGAATCACTATAGTGGAGATATTTTTTTAACTTCATCTTAGATATGTAATAAAAACAATAAAATTTGCTTACTATACTTAGAGGGTGTTTGGATAAGGTTCGGATTTTTTACCACATTTGGTACAACATATTTTACAATATATTATTCTAATCATGCCACATAATAATTTATTATGTATTCGTGGTGTGATTATATATACATGTCGTGTGTGGATTGAAATGTGGTAGAAAATATTGTATTATATGAAGTAAGATATCCAAAATGATTTGGATAAGCTCTATTAAACATATTATAAGTTCATTCGACGTGTTTTACCACATTTTTAGATAAGATATAATTTCATTTCGAAATAAGCTGCTTCTCAAAAAGTAAGGAGAGTCCAACATTTATTATTTTAATTCCACATATACTATTATTAACATCTCATAAGCTCTCTCACTTTATTATTATCAAACATTAGAACAACTTATTTGTAAAATAAGATGTTTTAAATGAACTTAGACAAACACCCTCTAAGTGTATTGTTAATTATTATTATTATTATTATTATTATTATTATTATTATTATTATTATTATTATTATTATTATTATTATTATTATTATTATTATTATTATTATTATTATTATTATGTACACCAGATCTACGATCTTGAATTCGTACAATTTGGATCGTATAACGGATACACAAAAAGGTATGGCTGTTTATGCTAAAAGATAGTATTACTTATTCTAAGATATTATCTTTTTTCATAATAAATAATATTTTTATTGATAAATGCTAATATATTTTTCGTAGAATACTCCTTCTAACAAATGCTAATACGTTTTTATGAAAACTACCGATAACCCGACTTCTACGAATTCTTGAATTCGTACAACTCGTGTACAAAAAACCTACTACATTAAGCTACCAAGACTTAAATGTCAAACGGTTGAATAAATATATTCCGCTCAATTAAAAAGAACGGTTAACCGAGTCAAATTAAATTTAATTTGAAGTGCACATATCAAATTTGTAATGCAAAATTGTGAGCATAAAAATGTTGCTACTACTCTCTCCCTCCCGAATGAAGTCGTACATTTTTCTTTTCGGTACGTCCCACAACAATTTGCACATTCTTAAAAAGGAAATTTATCTCACAATCTTCATCCTTGATCCACCTTTGAAAAGTCAACATAAAAGTAATTTTTTTTTTTTTTTAATATGTGTGCATCCTTAAAGGTGCAATTTCAATCAGGACGGAGAGAGTATTATTTAGTTTGTACGTATTACATTAAATTAGAGAAAGAAAAAACATTTTTATATAGCATTATATTACGTTGTTAAATTTCTACAAGTACATTGTATATACTCAATAGTGACTTCACCTGACTTCTATTTCACAAATTAAAGAGAGGAGTTAGTATATGGTACGAGGTTGTGTCTAGGGACGAAAAAAGTCGGTAGAGTACGAGTATGCCTCCGTATATCTTATCTTATTTAATTTGGGTACACCTCAAGTAATATTCATCAGATAATAGGGTTGCGTGCGAATAATTAAGTAATCCGATTAATACATAAAAAATAAATATATAATAAATTATAATATAATTTATCGTATCATTTTATATATTATATTATAAATATATAGTATATAATACGTAAATGTCTTGTTATATGTTCTTTTGTGAGTTAAGTAATACTCCCTCCGTTTCATATTAATTGTCGTTTTTGAAAAGAATGAAAGAATTAATGATGGAATATTTTGACAGATATACCCTCAACTAATATTAGGGGATAAAAATTTAACCAAATAAAATACAAGTAATAGGTTGAGAAGTAAAGATATTTTAAGATTGAGTCCAGAAAGAAAATTAATATAATTCGTGAAAAATATCTAAAACGTTAATTAATTGAAAAAAGGAAGAAGTAACTAGAACAACCATTAATATGTAACGAAAAAAATATATTATGAACATAATATATTAAATATATTACTAATTATATCGAACATAACATATATAATGATGTATATTATTAGACATGCTTTTTAAGTGCCATATTAATTTTCTTTTTATGTTATTTTTCTTTTATAATGTCTAGTTGTGCCACACTGACCTTATGGGGTGCCTCGGCCTGCCCAACATTTTAGGCAGGCTCAGTAGAATAATCCAAGTATTATCGAGTCCAAATAAATTCTACTCGATAAGTCAATAATTTGATAAGTTTGATGCGTCAGCCCAACAAATCTTAGTAAGGGGATGAGTTAGACTAGTCGTTTCATAATTCAGATAGAGAACTAATATGTGCTCATTGCACGATTTGATGGGAAAATTGCATGCTACCTCATGGTCTAGTGCGTTAATCTCATTATATATACGTGTACAATTGTCGAAATTAAGAAAATCGTGACCAATAAATTTTAATCATGTGTCATATAAAATATATCAAATAGATTAATGCACTGTCTTCCGAGGTAGCATATAATTTTTTGATTCGACCGCCTTTAGAAAAATGAAAAGGAGAAAGAAAACGTTGATAGGGAAATGGGCCAAAAGAAAAACGTTGAAAGGAAAATGCAAAAAATAATTAAACAGTTGAAAGGGCAAGAAGGAAAAACGTTGAAAAGGTTGAGTTGGAGAGTGTTGGTGTCATTCGTCGCAATTCGAACGGTCCGACCTAATTTATGAGGCCAATTTTATATATCGGATTAAGTTGGGTTAATTTAAAATTTCATCGGATAAAAATTAATAAGAAAATTTCGGCCCATCTCTTTAAAATATACTACTTCGTTCGTTATGAATGAACTTGCACATTTTCTGTTTTCGTCCGTCCCAAGTAAACTTGCACACTTCTTAATAAGCAAAGTTCTAACACAATTTTCATCCTCAAAATCTCTTCCCTCAGTCTCCACCCTCAATCCATCTTTGAAATGTCAACAAAATCCTCAAAAAATAATTTTTCTTAATATGTGTGCCGACCTCCTGTGCAAGTTTATTTAGAATGGAGGGAGTATGACTTTTAAGCTGGCTGCCCGACGCGGCTAGTCAGGCTTTGGTTCTATTGAATTAGGTTTGATGGTACTTTAAAATAAGATTTTTATAGTCCACTCAATTTAAAATATCGAGGGAGTCAAGGTCGATAACTCGACGAATGAAGCCAGATCAATTTTATCATCCGTAAATCACGTGGCATTTTTGTTGCCACTACTTTAACTAATGATTTTACTCTTCAAAGTGATTAGTTCTCTCAGCTAATGACACAGTTTGTAGTTGATGACGTGGCCCTTTTAAGGACCGTTGATATTATGTAGGGTTTGGATGAAACGAAATTCCCAAAATTTACATTATGCCTGGACTTTTATTAATTTATGGTTTAATTACTAACAAAATCACGACTTTTGACTATAATCTAGAAATGTATCATCTTTATATTTTTTCAATTTAATGAACCTGAAAAAGTTTTGGGCTCCAATTACTAATGTGAAGCGCTCATAATTGAGATTTTAACGCGCCCACTTACATACATGTAATTGTATGAATTCTTTTAATCCTTAATTATAAGAAAATAACATTATCTTGTCATTAAACTGAATTATTAAACGTGACCATTTTCATTTAGTTAGGAGATTAAAATACCATATGATTATACGTCTGCGCCTAGGATAGTAAAAATCTATATTTCGGACTCCACGTCATTACGTGGAGTCAAAAACTTTTTCGGGTGCATTGAATTGAAAAAATATATTACTGTAGTGCATTTCTATATTACGTTTAAAAAAAATTATGCTGCAAATAATAATTGACTAAATGGTAGTAAATTTCAAATAATGAAAAGTGAATTATTTTTCCAACTTTTTGCTCTTCTGTAAATAAATTGAAGTTTTTCTTCTCACCTAATAAATAAATTTGTCATAACTTTCTAATTTTAATCACTTCTTTAAAAGTCGAAGCAAGAGAATATATCTCTTAAAATAAGTATGCATGAGCTTTTAAATAGTGTTTGCAAATAACAGCTTTCTTTAAGCTAATTTTGACCAGAAGCTGTAAGATAAAATATATTATTGTTTAGAATCACTTATTTCGATTACTCTTCCAAAAGTGTAAGCCATTGCGAACACCCCTTTAGCTTTTGTCGTAAAATTACTTTTATTAATGTAGAAGTTGCAATTTACAAATACTCATAATAGCTTTTTTAAAGCCATGAATCGAAAATCAACCAGACAAAGCTTTGAGTAAATAATTGTGTTTCTAGAAAAGTAGTTTGAATTTATTTTTGTCGGAAAATCAAAATTTAATAGTGTTTGGAAATAAAGTGATTTTAAAGCCAAAAGCTGATGAAAGCTGGGTGTTGACAACTTCCAGAATCAGATTTTAAGACAATGTTTGCAAACACAAATTTACCACTAAAATCACTTTTAAGAAATACTTCCAAGTTGAAAATATTATTGGATGGAAAAGTGATTTTAAGCTACCGAAGGTGGATTAAAAGCACCCCTGAGACACTGGAATAATCCCTAATCTTCACCATATAATGATAAAAACGATATCACTGGACTATCAGAATTTAGATGTAAAATGTTAACATTTTAGCACGTTCCAATTAAACGTCTCATATATCTAATTTAATTAAGGTACGACAAGACATCTTTATTCTAAAAAGTTCCCATTTATCTTCGACTATATCTTGTCTAGGTGTTAGACGGTGCTTGATCACCTATATTTTTTTTCCGACTTCTTCCCTCTTAACCCTGCTAAGATCAATTAATTCTGCTTAAACCCCAATTATGCGTCTGACTCAATCTGCCATCCAACTAGCGCTAGCGTCTTTTATAATAGATATATCTATAATATATACACACACAAAAACAGAAATATATTTCACTCAATTAAATTATCAGCTACGAAGTCAAATGAAATTTAATTTGAAGTGCACATATCAAACTTGTAGTGCAAAATTGTGAGCTTAACAAAATACTACTATTAATTATTTTGCACGTGTTCTATGAAAATAGAGAGGAAAAATAAAATAAAAATGTCGTATAGTACAACACTTTAAATAGCATTATATTACGTTATTAAATTTCAATAGTACACAGTACTTCCTTCGTTCCGGCTTAACTTGTCTAGTTGGTCGAGTACAGAGGTTAAGAAAAAGCAGATTTTATGGAATCTTTGATTTTTTTAAGAAGAAAATTGTGGGTGAAGATTGTGTGAGAAATTTATCATTTATAAGCTGATAAGTTAAACTGGAATAGACCGAAATGACAAGTAGACAAGTTAAGTTGGGACGAAGGGAGGATATATAATAGTGACTTAACCTGATTTTTATTACATACATTAAAGAGAGGAGTTAATATATGGTACGAGGTAATGAGAAGTTTCTTGATGAAACATTGCTTTCCAATGAGGGGAAAGTTTACTATTCTTACTGGAATCGGTTGGAACATTGAAGTTGAATGATAAATTATTCGCGAGTGAGTTGTTTTATATTAATAGAATAGTAGAAGAGATAACTTCTTGTAAATCTAGTGAATCACTCTTCGACTTCGTATAACTAATTGGTAAATGATGAAAATTCACTTTGTGGCTAAGAGTCTCTGCATTATATTGGATTGACCAATGACTCACGTGTGAGGGGGCCCACATGGATAGTGAGTCACTCCTCCTATCATCAACTTTAACTTGGTATCAGAGCGGGTCCTATGCTGGAGTCGAGCTGGGTGATCTTGTTCAGATTATTTTGAATTGACAAAGGATTTATATGTGAGAGACCCACATTGATAGTTCATTTTACATATGTTTACGGTGTTCGATCGCGCCGTGTACCTCTCAACTTTAACAGAATCGTTTACATTTCACTAGATGTACAGTACATGAATTAAAGATAAAACAAGTTGTTTTAGAGTTTGCATACGTGTCACAAATGCAATGGAATGCGGACAGTTTCAATGAAGGTAGGGAAGAATTTCTCCCAATCGAGCATATATATTTTTAACTATATAGGCGCCAAAGTACCCGTGTAGACATGTTTTAAAAGAAAGGTTCTTATCTACCTTACAGGTAGTGTCTGAACTGTATTAGATGTGTAATATGTGGGCAAAAAAGACAGAATAATATTTTTTGCACATTTATCGCACATCAATGAAGTATAAGTAATGCCGACAGTAGTAGATAATCCTTCTTTTTTTTTTTTCTTTTTCTTTTCTAAAGCGGGCCAGGCGTGCTTAATATTTTAGGCGGACCTGAACCATAAAAATATGGATTCGAAATACCATCGACCCAAATTCGATGGACCAATAGCTCGATGAGGACGTGGAACCGACCTTACAGATTTTAGTATTTTAAAAAGATCGATTGAATTGGATTTTCAAAATTTTGACTCGATAAAATTTTGATCCGGCATGTTGCATTGACCCAATTGGCTCGGGTTGGACTTAATTTGTGGGCTTATTGGAGATTGGGCCTTCCCAAGTTTATCCAAGCTATTTGGGCCTGTATGCATTAGTCATGGAGAATTCAGAAAAGATTAATAATAACAGTGTATAAATGTATTTTTGTAAACATAAAAGAAAGGTTTTAAAATTATTGTACACATAAGTATTACAATAAACTTTTTATATTATTTACTTTGTAATTATAATCACAGTATTAGTGAAACATTTATATGTCATTAATATAAATGTATCTTTTGTAAACGTAAAAGAAAGTTTTTAAAATTATTTGTACACATAAGTATTACAATATAATCCACATTTTTACTTAGCATATGATCATCAAATCAACTGCCTCAGACCTAAGGGCAATTGATCTGTTTAAATAAAATATTGAATTGGTGTGTCGATCTAAATCAAAATAATATTAATTATTGTAACAAAAACTTTTAGATAGTCCAAAACATCAAGAGTGTGTTTATTTATGGCTGGGGAGTGCTGGGCCAAATCTGGCTGAAGGAGTTAATGGGTGTGCTTTATCGGAATTTGGGCCGCTAAATCTACTGAGCCAAGTGTTAAGTAAACACACCCTAAGTAAACATAATTTGTTATAGAACTCTCTAACTAGCTCCGACTAGTTCCTTCCAGGAGCTAGATTCTAATTCACAACTTAAGATTATTTTTTCTTTTTTCCTAATTTTTCTCCACCTAACCATGCTTATGCTCCGCCAAGCCTGTCAAAATCCCGACTAGACGATATTCTACCACCCGACTAGTGCCTAATAACTGTCCGAACATTGCTAATAAGTTAATAACATACAACATTATTCAACACTTCTCTAATTTTGATTACCTCATAAGTTAGTAACTTATTTTTTTAATTTTTTTTCTCCTAATCTAAGAACAAAAAAAAAGCCCTCCCCTCCTCTCCACGATGACTCGTACCCAGAACCAAAGGTCTAGGTAGTAAATGCTTCTACAACTTGAACTATTCAACTTCGTCTCATAAGTTAGTAACTTATATACAACATAATGTAGTACTTCATTAACTTAAAATGTGAAGTTAGGTAGACTTAAAATATGACTAAACCCCCTTTATGTAAGAGTTTAAGACTTCTTTTGGAATACCCGATCATATGTAGCTTACCTATTTAACCTAGTATCGTTTTGTAGTGTTGTTGTTGCTTTGAATAATAATAGACGAATTCTTTCTTGTGCTCGTGGATGTCACTATGACATTGTTAGTAAACCCTGTAAATTCCGTGTTCCCACCTTTTATTTTTTCATTATCTTTCTTGCTTCGTTATAACAGCCGTCAACAAACATGTTACTATAGTATATCATCATGAATCAAAATGAACAAATACATTAGTACGTTTTTCACGTGGTAATTGCAAAACTAGTCATGTAACTTATTGGTGATCTCAAAATTAATCATTTACTTTTTTTACTTTTATAATTTAGTACCTCACATTTTTAATTACTCAAATTTGATCATTTTCAAGGTGAATATTGAAATTTTCGTATGATAACTACACGTACACCTCACATGACTTGTTAAATTGAGAATTTTCATTGTTGGGAGGTTGTAAATAACGTAAATGTGTTACTTCGTAAACAAAATGAATAAATAAAAAACATATTACCCCGTCTCATTAAGGTAGACTTAGGTTCCATCTTAGTGTGTCCCACAAAGATATGCTACTTACTATATTAAGCAGATTACTAATATTTGTGCACTTCCGTGTTTGCCCGTAATTAATGTGAAATAATATTCTCCATATCAACCACATATATTTAAACAATAAATGAAATATAGGAACTGAAATTTAAATTTTTAACTATATCAACTTCAATTTCTCTGGGAAAAATAACTTTAAGTCTATTTTTATGGGACGAAGGAAGTACTACAAGATTTATCAAGCGGCCACAACCACCTCGAAGATGTGAATATCTTATTTGACGAGGTCATGTATGATGCACATGTAATTGTCGCTAAAAAAGAGACTCAAATCAAATAATGAAAAAAATAAATGGCTACCTTGGTGATAACCCATAAGTTAGAGGACCAATCTAGCAATTTTCTTGACTTTTAAGTGTTAATTAGCTTTCATGCTTCTATAAAAGAAGCCAAATATCAGCATCCATAATTCATTCAAAACTCAAATTAAAGCAGCAAAAAATTAATGGAGTCACAAACTCATGTTTCTGTCATTCGTCCTCTTGCAAATTTTCCTCCAAATATATGGGGAGACCGTTTCCTTCATATGCCACAATCCAATGAGGTATGTACGTAGCCGCTACAATTACTTTTCGTCTCATAATTTTTCGATGGATTTGTATCCTGAAATTTGTTGCTAGATCGTCAACAACACTTGGTATAACTTAATAGCATCATCACGAACATAATAAGATGCGTCTTGTAGAATCCGCCTTATATATACTCCCTCCGTCCCGGCCCAATTTGTCTATCTTGATCGGGTACGGAGGTTTTGAAAAAACAGATTTTGTGGAATCTTTGACTTTTTTAAAGGTAGAGATTGTGAGAGAAATTTGTTATTTATGGCTTGACAAATTAGATTGGAACAAACCAAAAAGGAAAGTAGGCAAATTAGAACGGGACGGAGGGAGTATTTGCCAGTTATGTTGAAACAGGTAATGTTCGATTGGGGTTGGGGTGGCTGGGTTGGGGGCAGTGGCTGGGGGTGTTAGAGAGTGATGTTTGGTTAGGTGACTGGGATTGTGGTTGGAGTATGAGATTTAATTATTAATTGTAAAAAAATGAATGATATGTTGGATTTAAAAGGTGACTTTATGTCCCCTCAAACCCTAAATAGTACCGACTTGGCCCAACACCCCCAAAGAAACATGTGGTTGGGTTGGCCCAACTGATGAGTGGCTGAGCCAACCCCAACCAAACATTGTTCTATTGTCGCGAGTTGATGTTACGGCTGTCACCCATTATTAAGAGTGTGCATGAAACTTGAGATTTATCGAATTGTACCGAAAACTTAACTGAAATGAAAGTACATGAACTACAAGAGAATCGTTCACTTTTGACTTTCTCACAATCGAATTGTATCGGAAAAAAATATGGTATGATTTTGGATATTCAGTAATATCAGTGAAGAACAATACCAAATTGTATCGAACTGACTTGAACCGTCTCATACCGAGAACTGAGATTACAAAATATACAAATATACTAATAATTTCAGATGTAAAGTAGTTTACAAGATTTGTGCATAATTTTCATACATCACTACTTTTGGACGACATTAATTACTTGAGAGGTTTACCTGACTTGATGTTTATTCCAACATAAATTTTAATTTTGTTGCAACTCTAATGTGAGTGTCTTGACGTTTATTTCCTAGCTTTAACTTTGCTATTAAAATCTTAAAAAGATCTTTGAATAATCAAATATGCCTTATGAAATTAGGTCGTCTGACTAGATCCGTTAGATTTGAAATGTACCGAACTTTCCCAAATTTTGTGACAGTCCGATACGGATCTTTATTAGTTTTGGTTCGGTTTGATTCTGAATCTTAAATTTTTGAAGAACCCAACTTTGGAACGATACTGGATGTTTTAAATCCCCGTACCGTACTGTCCCGTGCCGACACCTAGCCATTATCGATAAGATGGTGAAGATAGGGCAGTCTCGTCAAGGCGAATCTTATGATGTAGTGACGTAGTTAGATCTAAAAATATGGGCAACGTTGTTATTAATAAAAACTAAAAATAGATCAATTTATTTGTTACGTTCTAAAGTTCATGCTCTAATTGAAAATTTGCCAAAGTTGGTGGATTTACGTTGACCCTTAACATTACAAGAAAAATGGCATTTTGAGACAACAAAAAGTGGTCTCAAATATGAGTATATGTCACAACTTTATTATTAAAGACAACCTATCCTCACTAATTAGTCGTCTCAATATCTCGAAAATAATATATTTGTTACAAAAAAAGTGCCCTCAAATGCTTCTTTCGCAACAATTGACTGTCTCTAAAATTAGTATTAAATGATCTCAAATAATTTTTAGAGAGTTTTATGACAAAAAGTGGTCACCAATAACTCGATTTTGGTTTCGAAAAATGTATTACGAATTTTTTTTTTAATTGTAATGTAAAATTAATATATATATATATATATATATATATATATATGTATACATAATTACCGTGATTAATTTGGTAATAATATTAAATTAAAATTATAATATTTTTTTTGGGACAATCAAAGGCACGTGCGAAGCAGCTTGTTGAAGAGTTAAAAGTGGAAGTTAAAAAAGAGCTAAAGAAAGCATCAAGTGATTATATGCAACTACTGAAGATGGTGGATGCGATCCAACGGTTAGGAATTGAGTATCAATTTAAGGATGAAATTGATGAATCTCTGCAAATTCTGTCTGAAAAATTTGATGATTATTGCAAAGACAACCATGATTTGTACACCACTACTCTTACTTTTCGGCTTCTCCGACAACACGGTTACCGTACGGTTTCATGCAGTAAGTATATATTTCTCTTGCAAAATTTCGATTAGTTCTAACTAATCTTCATCTAGATGTTAGATTTTCATTGACCACTTATATTTATTTTCTTATTCTTTCACGTCTAAGCATATTTGAGCCCCGACCATGTCTAGACCCCACTAATCGCTAGACCCCTGTATACAATTCGACTAGTGCCCACCAATGTTTACAACATTGGTATTTAAATCTGCAAAAGTGATAAACAAATCATTATAACACATTCCGAACTTGATAATGAGACAATAAATTCATCAAGAAAACGTAAATCTTTAATTTAAGACAGTCATATGTAGTGTACATGCAACCGGTCAGGATTTCGGATTCCATTAATTAGCTCTTATGAGTCATGACATAGTTTTCAACCATGTGTAATAATACATAACTGGATTGGGACTAGTTCTCATATATTAGTTGCACGTATTTAAAATCTATGCAATTTGAATCATGATCAGTTTTTTATGAAATTAATTAATATTTATACTAAAAATATCACTTATTTAACAGAAATCTTCGATAAATTTAAGGACAAGAAACTAGGTGGATTCCAGGTTCCGGACACCGAAGACGTTACTGGAGTCCTCGAATTCTTCGAAGCCACACATCTGAGAATCCACGGCGAAGATATACTTGATGAAGGCTATGTTATCAGCAGAAATTACTTAGAATCAGTTTTACCCGATTTAAAGAATTTTATTGGTGAACAAGTTCGTCACGCACTGTACGAATACTCGAACCGTAGAGGATTAACAAGGCTAGAAGCAAGGCATTACATATCCATATATGATCAAATGCCTTCTTACAATAAAGTCTTACTCAAACTTGCTAAGTTGGATTTTAATCTTCTACAGTCACTGCACAAAAAGGAGTTAAGCGAGTTCCATAGGTAATAATAATTTATTAATATATGGAATTTTAAAAAATGTTTAATTACTAAAAAATTATAATATTCTGGTCAATTATTATTTACAACAGATTTTTTCAACTGTAACGCGTAAATGTTTCATTTATAATATTTTTTCAATTCACTGCACACGAACAAGTTTTTGTGTCCAATTACAAGCTTGTGATTTTGACCCACCTAATTGTACACATGTAAATGTGAATGTTATAACCCTTAATTAGATGAAAACAAAATTATTTTATCATTTTATTTTTATTTTTATTAATTACGGTTTGAAAATATAGTATGATTACATATCTATAAGAACAATGACTAAAAGTCCCGATTTTCGTGTCGGCTCCTCGCCCGTAATTGGATTACAAAACCTAATCAGTTATATCGAATTAAAATAATATAATATATTATATATATATATATATTGTGTTTTTTTTATGTTATGTTGTATTTGTATATTGGTTAAACCACCGTAAAATGAGTTGAACTTAGAATTGTTGGACGGAGGAATTACGTGTTTCGAATTGCTTCTGCTTTTGAAATAAATATTAGAATGAGTGATTTTGAAAAATAATAATTTTTTACCTTGCAATTTTTAACCTAAATTAACTTAAATTTAAGTAGAAGTCGATACTTGCAAACATTTTTTTCAGCTTATTTTAAGCTAAAAACAGAAAAGTACTTAGGAGGTATTTGCGATTGCTTTTGCTTTTGAAAAAGCGATTAAAATTAGAAATTTTATAAAAATCACTTATGTAAAAAGTAGGTAGTGTTTGCAAAAAAAAAAATGATTTTCAATAACAGTAGAAGTTGGAGTGTTTGCAATAGAATTACTTATGTCTTTTAAAAAAATATCATATTATTTACATAATTGTCATAATTGAGTGGAGAAAAGCATTAAATTTCTGTTTTTAGCTTTTACTCCCTCCGTCCCGGCTAACTTTTCCTACTTTCCATTTCGATCCGTCCCACTTAACTTTTCACACCCTTAAAAAGGAAATTTCTCTCACTATCTTCACACTCAATCTCCACTTTTAAAAAAGTCAAAGAAAAACAAACTCAGTTTTTTCTTATCATTCGTACCTGGTCAACTGTGAAAAGTTAGCTGGGACGGAGGAAGTATATTGGAAGCACTTTTTTGAAAGCAGAAGTTTGACTTTGCAAACACTACAAAATATTTTTTCTCAAGTTATAAGATGAAAATTACTTAGAAAAAGTAAATGCAAACACCCCTAATACTACGTACGGTATTGTTAGGTGGTGGAAAGGTCTAGAAGTTACCAAGAAGCTTCCATTTGCAAGAGATCGACCGGTGGAAACTTACTTCTGGGATTGTGGAGTTTATTTTGAACCAGAATATGCTGTTGCTAGAAAGTACTTAACCAAATTACAGAGCATGCTATCTCTTATTGATGATACTTATGATGCATATGGTACTTTTGAAGAACTACAACTCTTCACAAAAGCAATTGAAAGGTATTACGAAATTCCGTCCGATCTGATGAGTTGGCCCAGTTTACCCTACATTTAATAGGTCGGATCATAAAAATCTTGACTCGAAATATCATTAGAGCCAATAAACCTAACCTAATGGACTAGGCAGACCGGCTCTTCAATTTTCTGGTGAGACTTTTGATCTGGCCTAACCTAGCCCGACAAGTGGCATAGGCCGAGCGAATTGTACCCTATGACTTTGACCTTGCTTAATATATCGTGGAAATGGTATGCAGTGGCCTGTACGGGCATAGTTAAATGTTTTTTTTTGGATAGTTTGACTTTTTATTTAAAAAAGTAGCCAGCCTGTGTCAGGGATGATAATATTATAGTGTACACGATAATTTTTATTATCGAGTACACGATAATTTTATATCGTGTACAGATAAAATATTATCCTGTACATATAACAATAAATTTTTTTATCGTGTACACTTGTAAAATTATAGGATATTTTAAGCAAGTATCAAATTTAAACGATATTTTAAGCAAGTGTTCAAAGTATCAATCAAACAAATATTAGTGTATTTCAAGAGGATGGGCCAGACACTCCTTTTTTTGGGTCAAACAAAGTTTCGACCTGGTCCGTCTCAGCTCGACATGTGACATTGATCTCGTGGGGTTAGAACGGGCCGGGATGATGGCTGAATTATCACCTCTACACACATATTTTTGCATACGCGAAAAACTACGTCCTTTGACCACTTACTTAAAATATCTTGTAACTTTACGAATATATATTGCAGGTGGAATATTGCATGTTTAGATCAACTTCCAGATTATATGAAGATAATTTACAAGGCCCTTTTGGAAATATTTGAAGAACTTGAGGTGGAAATGATCAAACAAGGGACAGTGTACCGTATCAACTATGGAATTGAAGCAGTATGTATTTCACTTAATCATTATTTCATCCGTCCCGAATGAACTTGCATATATATTTCCCTAATCGAGGTGTTTCATCTCTTTTGCACACTTTATATTTCAGAAAATAAAACTTTACATCTCCACCCTACATTAATCACATAATTATAAATTTGTCATCACATAAAGGTAAAAACAGATTTGACTAAGTCAACATTTATCAAAAAGTAAATTTTCTTAATATGTGTGCCGGGAGGCCAGTGCAAGTTCATTCGGGATGGAGGAAGTACATGAAAATGTCTTACATTTTATGTTATCACGTAAAATTAGCTACCAACATCGTGGTTAAAGGTGAAAACTCGAACGGGCTAATCTAATCCGACTTGAATATTCACCGAATCATTGACTCATCGAGTCGTATTTGATGGGCCCGATAATATTTTGTTGACCTATAACTTCAAGTCTGGTCCCACTTAAATGTTAGATAGACCTGACCGACCTATTAAGCTGAGCTAATTTTAACATCATTAGTCTGGTCCCACTTTTACTATTTTCTATCTAAGAATATTATCTACGATCATTTCGATTTTAATACTTAACATTCGGAATCATATAAATTGATTAATTGACTTTCAAAATTCGATAAATTGGACTTTAGTTACCTGCCGTAAACAGTGACAAGATCATTTTTTGTCGAATTTTAAAAGTTAAAAAATTAGAATTTAAAAAATTAAAGAACCAAAATTAAAATATTTAAAGATAATATTCTTAAATAAAATGGTGAAACTTAATCAATTAAAAAATTTATTTTTACAAAATAGTTCTTGTAGAATTTTTAAATTTTTTTCTCCCAATTTAAGAATAAAGAAAAAATCACCCCTTCTCCTATGATAACTCGGACCCCGAACCCAGAATAAAAAATTTAGGTAGTAAATGCTCTGTCACTTGAATTATCCAACTTCATCGTAGTTATCATAGAATTTTGTATTTAAAAGAGTTTGTGGACAGATGAAAGTTGCAGTTCGAGCTTATTTTGCTGAGGCTAAATGGAGGGAAGAAAAGTACAAACCCAAAAGCGAAGAGTACATGCAGGTTGCAGCCAAAAGTGGTGGATATATTACTTTAATGATAATATCATTTCTTGGAATGGGAAATATTGCAACCAAACACGCCTTTGATTGGGTGCTTTCTGAACCTGATATGGTCAAATCTTCCTTAATTATTTCCAGACTAGCTGATGATATTGTGGGACACGAGGTAACATTACTTCCTCATTTTCGGGTAAATAGTTTTTTAGTCCATTAAATTTTATTCACAACGTTATTTTTCGTCATGATTTGATTTTAGTATATTAACTTTATAACATATGAAAATATCGTTTAACTAGTGCTTACATAGCAAGTAAAACAACCGATCATGCTGATGTGTATTGTATCTTCCATTTTTTTCTTTCACACACGGCTTATAAAATGAAGTCATGTCAGCATGACCGTTTGCCTTACCTATTATAGGCAGTAACTAAACAAATTTTTAGAAACTTGTAAGTCAAATGACTAATATTGAAATTGCAAAAAATTAATATTCTTAGATTTAAAATTGTGGAATAAAAAACTATTTACCCCCGTGACAAATGTGTTTTATGCTCATCAGTTGACAAAATATGCATGTTTTTATTACTCATTTTCTGAAAGGTTCTACTATTTATTTGACGTAAACTTATAAGTTCCTCGAAATTTTATAAAATTTGTGAGGGTTTATAAAATGTGAAAATGTCTTTGGAAAAATAATATATCAAATATTATTGTAGAATGTGAAATAAGATCTTGGGACTTATAAACTCTAAAAAGATAGGTATCTTTAGTCCATCTTATTTTCTTAAGACAGTCATACTCAAATTGCACTTATTATACCAATATTACACACGTGCACACACTTCATACACTAATCAAAATGTATGTTTAATGGTAAGTTTCAAATTTATCCCTGCTTAGTCCATAATCAATTTTCTTCATTTAACTGCAAGCTTATAAGCTTTATTTTTTCAACACTTTATTTACTTGTAAACTTTTGAGATAGTACGTTTTATAAGCTCTTGAATAACAGCTTATAAGATGTTTAAAATAAACTCAGTAAAATACCCTTTATCAATAGATAAAAAAAAAAAATAACTACCTTTTTATACTTGATTTAAATATTTATTTTGCTTATCAAATTCAATATTCCAATAATAACTTCATTTTTATTTGATAATTTTGGTAGTTTGAGCACCAAAGAGAGCATATACCATCAGTAGTAGAATGCTACACTGAAGAACACAAAGTGTCTAAAGAGGAGGCAATAAAAGAATTCAAAGATAGAATAGAGTCTGCGTGGAAGGATATAAATGAGGCGTTTCTCAAACCAACCGAAATTCCAGTCCCTCTACTTTATCGTATTCTCAATTTAACCCGAGCACTTGAGGTTATTTACTCTAACGGGGATTTGTACACGCATGTGGGTCCTGAAATGCAAAGTTACATCAAGCAACTCTACATTGACCCTGTTCTGTAATAGGGTCGATTTTTATCTACATCAGGTGTAATATACTTTGTGTGTTTACACCACATATTTTATACATATCAACATGAGTACGTGTGATTATGTGAAGAGTGTGGTGAATAACACATTAAGTGTATTTTATCTGGTGTATAATCTACTGAACCAGTACTTTTTAATTTCTAAATAAACGAAAATTGTCACGCCCAGCCTTGGCACGGTGAAAATCCATTAGTAGTAAAAATAAATGTCACTTAATGTGATTTTGAATTTGAAATAATGATATATAGCATTATTTCACGTGGTGAAATTTGCTCGTTCGTTGTAATAAATTTTATTAGTTTGATGAAATTTAGTAATGTAATATTGTTTATACTGTGTATCAATTTTTTATATGTGTATCGAATTGTAATTTCACTTTATTTTGAAGTTCAACAATGTTGAGTTATTGTAACTGCATGACTGGTATGAATATCACCGATAATTTGGTGCTTGAGTTATTGCGTATAAATAATGAGGTTACAACATAAATTACAAGGAAACAAATCTGAAAAATATTTTACAAAGATACATACAAATCAAAATCGTTGACTTAGTCTAGTCTTATTGCCACCCTCCTCAAGCATTGCATGGGGTGAAGACTGACGCAAAGTGTGGAATGTAAAAATTCGAAAGCTGACCAAGATAAACTCTTGGTGAAGATGTCGGCAAGTTGCAAATGAGAAGGAACAAACCGAGTGGACAACTAGCCGAAGGAGACGAGTTCATGAACAAAGAGACAATCAATGTCCATATGTTTGGCTCGCTTGTGTGCAACTGGATTTTGGCTAAAAAAGATGGCACTCTTATTTTCACAAAGAAGAAATGGGCGAGAACGAGGAAGAGCTCGAAGCTCTCCCAACAAATTGGTTACCCAGATACGTTCAGCAGCAACATTTGCAAGGGTCTGGTGCTTGGACTCACATCTGGAGCGAGCAACTACGGGTTGCTTCTTGGCACTTCAAGATATCAAGTTACCATCAAGGAAAATGGAGTACCATAGGTGGAATGACGGGTCTCAACGCAGCGAGCCCAATCGATGTCGAAATAACCCAAAAGCGATTGATCCGATCGGCGCGTAAATGTCAAACCAAAGTGGATGGTACCTTTAACGTAAAGAAGGATGCGTATGACGGCTGAAAATGATCCTTAGTTAGAGAGTGAAAAAACTGACTGACAATATTCACAGCATATGACAAGTCGGGGCGAGTAATGGTCAAATATTGTAAAGCGCCGACAATAGTCCGATATAAAGTATGGTCATGGAAGGGCTTGCCCGTTGTTACAAAGGATTCCCCCGCAGTCAATGGAGTAACAATAGGCTTGGAATCTAGAAGATAAGCACGATCCAGAATGTTATGAGCGTACTTGGCTTGCCCGATAAATAGACCAGAGGAGGTGTAAGAGATTTCTAGACCCAAAAAATAGTTAAGGCGGCACAAGTCCTTGATAGCAAAGTTAGAATACGTACGACAAGTAATGAGACGACGAAGCAAGGCAGGATCATTACCAGTGACAATGATATCATTGACTAAAGCAACAAAAAGATAACAGAGGCACTGTGATGAAGATAAAATAGTGAGGAGTCCGCGCGGCTGGCACAAAAACCAAGACCCAAGAGAAACGAGCTAAACCGTTGAAACCAAGCCAACGGAGTCTGTCGAAGACCATAAAGGGCTTTCTTGAGTCGACAGACGTGATTAGGATACCTCGGATCAACGAAGCCCGGAGGTTGAGCCATTAGAACAGGCTTAGAAAGAACACATTTAGGAAGACAGTTTGACATCCAACTGATGAAGGGCCCAATTGTTCGTAATCAAAAGAACCAAAATAATGTGCACGGTAGCTGCTTCCACCACAAGATTGAAAGTATGACTGAAATCCATACCGAGAATCTGTGTGAAGCCTTGAGCAACAAAACGAGCTTTGTGTCGCTCAACAGACCCGTTGGCATGATACTTAGTGCTAAAGACCCATTTTGATCTAACAATGTTAGCATTTGGGGGACGAGGAACCAACTCCCAAGTTTGATTTAGACGAAGAGCGCTTCTTCTTGCACAGCAGCAAGCCACTCCGGTGATTTAGGCGAACTTAAAACCTCGAGGTTCAGTGGAGGTAGCCAAAGCCGAGAACAAGGCAGTAGAGGCAAGATTAAGGGGATACTGGGTTTTGAAAATGCCCTCGGGTCACCATAGACGCTACACTCTCATTGGTTGTCTGTGTTTTTTCTCGATTTGTTCCTACCGAACCACATGTTGGTCTTGCTTAGCCCTGACTAGTCGCTAAGTCATAGTCTGTCGTCTGACGAGTGTTCAATGACTTCTACAACATTCTTAGTAATCAGTCACTATATTTGTATTTAATTTTGATAACATTTTTTATTAAGTTGCAACTAATTCAAACACATAATTCTTTCTTCACTTTTTTTTCTCTTTTTTCCAGTTTGAGGTAAAGAGGAGCACAAAGTATCAAATTATGAATTCAACAATCAAATAGAGTCAGCATGGAAAGACATAAATCAGGGTTTTCTCAGACCAACTGAATTTCCAACCCCTCTACTTTACCGTATTCTCAATTTCGCCCACATAGTTGAGGTTATTTACAACAAGGGGTACTGGTGCACAAATATAGGCCCTCGAATGCAAACTTTCATCAAGCAACTTCTCATTGATGATGTACCCATAAACTCTACTTTTTAGTTTCTGTAATAAAAGTGACCAGGTTGAAGCCAATAAAGTAAACGTTAATAGGGTAAATAATTGTTAAGTCCATCAAGTTTCACTACTTTTTATTTACGGGCATCATTTTTAATCATTTTAGTTTTGATCCTTTAACTTTCAAAATTCGCCAGAGTGGTTCTTTAACTTTTGACAACAAATACGACGATTTGGACATTATCTACCATAGACGGTGGCGGAACAAATTTGTCAAAATTTAAGGTTAAAGGACCAATTTGTGAAAATTCAAAAGTTAAAGGACCAAAATCAAAATAACTAAAGATAATGTCCTTAAATAAAAAAGTGATAAAATTAATGGACTAGAAAAATTATTTACCCTAATTGTAATGTGGTTCATTCTTTGTAGAATGAGATTAATTCTTAATAAAATATTTAAATCAAATAATCTTACGGATCCCTATTCGTAAGACGGATCTAACTCATAATCCAAATTCATTATAATCTCTCCCAAGAAAAATCATTTCTTTGGTGCACTGTTTTGCTAAAGATTTCATCTATAATTTGTTTCTATTCAGTTAAAAACTTGAAATCATACCAAATTTCCCTAGGAAAACAGAAGTTACTTGTGAGTTTTATGTATGTGCAATATTTATATGAAACAAAAACTTTTAGATAATCTAAAACATTATGCAAGTATTAGCATAACGAGGGGACTGAAAAAATCATGAAATATTTACAATTTGTACCCAGTTACACGTATCTGGGATGAATAATTCACTATTTATGATACAACTGTTGATACATAATCACTACAAAACAATCCTAGACTTAAGCATTAAGGTTTTATGCAGTTAGTCCTTGTATCCGAAAAGATTTATTCTATCAAGAACTCATAATCTTACATAAGTGTGAAGAGAACATACCCGTGTTTTACTTTACGCGGTTTTTGAACAACGAGGACGACGAAAATCCAGACCGGTGAAGCTTAGCTTTGTCCTTGTTGAAAGCTCTGTGAACTTCGTCTCTGAGTTCCATGAAGCGCATTCGCTTCATTTTCTGCTCTTCTTGGGTACCCATCTCTAGGTAGAATGCATCCGGTAAGTCGTCGTCCATAAATTTATCCAACACCTGCGAGCAATGAGGAAAGTAGCGCCGTCCCAACTCGACTGAGCGAGAGAGAGGGGGCGGGAGAGAGATGAGATCATGTTTCAAATTGCAAGCTTAAAACACAGAGAATTATTTCAAGTATTTTGTTTTAAGTGTATGATAGAACTAATCTTGGATATAGTTAGGGATGGAAATTTAGGCCGCCCTGCCCCTGCCCACTACGCTGATGTCATATGTCAGGCCGGGTATTGTCGGGGATGAAAAATATGAGCTCAGCCGGCACATCCCCTGAAATACACTATGAGTTGCTGGGCCGGGCATTGGCCTATAGGGTTGGGCCTGACCGGCGTGATGATACTTCTGATTACGATTCCTACAGTCCACCCCGCCTAATATGTCGGTGAATAATGCCAATTTTACCACCTCTAGATACGATTACCAGATTATTATTCATAGCCTAATTTGGGGGATTTGATGGAGCTGATTTGGGGAATAATTACCATTTTATTACTAGCAAAATAGTGGCTTGATATTGGGCAAGTTCATAGGAATAATGTATTACATATAATGGTTGCATTAAGAAGAGGGCTAGGCCGATAATTAGGGGGTATTTGCGATTGCTTCTACTTTTTAAAAAGTGATTAAAAAGGTGACTGTAAGCAACAATTTATAGCTTACAACTTTTAGCCCCAACCAGCTTAAAGTTAAGTCGAAGTTATCACTTGCAAACACTCATTTTCAACTTATTTGAAACCAAAAGCTCAAAAGCATTTATTTAAGCATTTACAAACATATTGTCAGTCCCTTCGAATCGGCCTTCGCCTTGGACAGCTTCGGCTGACGGGATTATCCCCCTGTTCCTTTTCTACTGACTTCTATTTCTAAACAGTATGCTCTTTACTCTATCTACAGTGCGAGTTGGTTTCTTTAATTTATTTATCTGTCTTAGCCGGTTTAAAATATATCGATGCAAAGATAAAAAAACAGAAAGAGTAAGCAATACCTGTTCTAGAGAGGGTCTCTATTTTGGACATAAGATGTTTTTTCTGAGAAACGAGTGTCTCGTTCAAATCAACCTCCTTCAAGTTCCCACTTGAACCTCTCGACGACAAAAGACCAGCAAGGTCCGATGTTGTCTCAGCATGCGCAATTTCCATAGCTAGCTTCGCTTCCGTCGGGAAAAACATTCGTGCAAATGCCACTGTTATGTCACGGAATTCAGACATGGTTATAATGTAATCGAATCACTAGCAGAAAAGCTAGTATCGAGCTTAACATCATATCTCGTAATGATATGATGATATGAAAAGGCAAATTCTTCTAGTCACATGTGAATAGTGATGGCAAAATCTGCCCGACTCGATGGGACAGCCTACTAGCCTAGCTCGCTTGACGTTGTAGGCGAACTAGGCCCACATGAATCTTAGCCCGAAGTGTCATCGGGCCCAACATGCCATAGGCCTGCCCAACAAATCTTAGTGTATTACTGGAGGATGGGTTAGGTTCGGCTCAACATTTTTTCGGCCAGATGGAATTTGGACCCAGCCCGACATATGCCACTGGCTCAGCAAGCTCATCAGGGCCGGGCTGAGCGGCCCGATTTTGCCACCTTTACTGTGAAAGATTTCTTTTGTTTTTCCCCAACCATAACTCAAATTTCATACTTTCTAGCCAGGAGAAATTCCTGTTCCGACTGTGTTACCCTCCTTACCTGTACTACTTACACCAACCCGTACCATCACAACAGGCGAAACAGAAGTCATTTCTTTTTTTGGCTAGAAAACCCGAAAGGGGAACTGGCAAGAAATCATTTCTCTTGGCTTAAATCGAAAGAAACATAAGTTTGGCTAGAAAAAGAGAAGTCTTTCTTTTTTTGTTTCACTAGTGACTAAATTTTGAGGATAACAAATGAATAAAAGTTACCTCTGTCTTCCAGATAGAGCAATTTCATATGCAGATCATCAGCCATAGCAAAGGACGAGATTGATGCATCCCCTGAAATCGGATTCCTACGCATCTCTTGTTCCAACACATCAATACATATCCGATCCTTATTAGCTTCCTGCCCTTTCTCTCTCTTCATCTGATAGTCCTTCGGTCTCGTCATTCTCTTACAAATACTAACTGCACTTTGTCCCTCATGCGTTGGCTCCGACACACATGCTCCCTTGGTTAGAAGTGAAACTATAATCGACGGTTCTTTCCGCCTAGCAGCGACATGAATCACCGTAAAACCCCTCGTATTCCGTAGGTTAACATCAGCAAGACCTAGACTAAGAACTTCTGACACTATCTTGGGATCACAATATGCAACAGCGTAATGGAGAGCAAAGGCCTCGTCTAGAGTTATATCAGACTCAGTCAGGAGAAGTCGGACGAGCTCGACATCATCCGAGTCCAGTGCCCTGTGTATTCTCTTAACGCGTTTCTCGATCAGAGGATCAACGGCCCCCTCTTGTTCGGCCTGAAAATTAAGACGGAGCAATCTAATATCCTCCGCAACTGTGTGTGGAAGCGCTTTCTCTATGAAGATGGTGTCAAGGTCTGATCGAGCTACTCTCTCGACACACTGAGCGAGGAGCTGGTTTAGTTGACAATGGAAGGCGACTGTAAGAATGGGAATGACATCTTCTACAATGGCTTTTCCCACCAAATCAAGAAGTCGGCGCTGTGATTTAAGATTCAAACGACGAATATAGTTATTTTCTTAAGATCTTATAAATCACAGTCATATTACACACACTAAACACACTTCCTCACTACACACACTACATACACAGTACACAAACACCACACACACTAACCAATATATGTGTTTGACAGTCGATTCTAAATTTGTTCCCCAAACCCATAAATTCATTCATCTAATTGTAAACTTCATTATCCAAACACTTATTTAACTTATAAGCTCCTGCGAAATTACATCTCATAAGCTCTTGAAACAGCTTATAAGATGTTTGAAATAAGCTTAGCGTGCATATAGACTTATAGAAGTTTCCATTTTTTTCAACTAATAGACTATGAAGGCAACTCTGTTTGAAATTCATCTGAAACAACTTAATATTTCCAATCCAGGAAGTATACAATTGCAAGAAGAACATTGATCTACTTGCTAATCTAGGAATCAGAGAATAAAGTCATTGTTATCAAATAAATTATTCCCAATACAAACAGAATCCAAATCGCTCGGTCTAGAAGGAGCTAAACTCCTCAAATCGATAGCTCATAAGCATACTTAATGCGCAAAAAATGGTAAACAACAATAAATAAGCAGCCACTTGTTACCTGAAAAAGAGAAACAAGCTCCGTGACCTGAAAAATTGTTGACGCATGCATCAGTTCAACGACAAAGTCGACAGCAGGTCTGCACGCATCATGGGCACATGTATTATCCACGCATGTTGAAACCTCTAATGGAGACGGACTAAGCTTTCCAGTATACAAGTAGTTCAAGAAGATGATGAAAGCCTCATATCCAACCTTGCCATAGGGCAACAAATTCGTCATGAAATACCTCGGCTTTCCTTCCTTCCCAACATCTTTTCTAAAAAGATCATCAAAAAACTTACTCCTAGCTGCTAAAATGCACCGGTGTACACCAACACTACTTTCTTCTACTACAATATCCGCATCACTAAAATCAGCACCAGATTCTAGCAACAGCTGCCCCAAATTGCAACTCAGCTTACTTAAACTGATGATTTCAAGTTTCAGCCCGATTTCGGAAGGATGTACATTGTTACTCGTCGATCCATTCGACAAACGAGAAGATGAGGTAAAACTGATGGATGATGAGGGTTCAGCAGAATTGTCCATCACAATAGTTTATGAATCAGAGTCGCCTAAATTTGGCGCGTAGTCTCCATGTATGCCCATATTATTGCCTTAATCGAAAATGAAATTCATCATATCCCGATTACAAGCATGGCGCCAGCAGCAAGGATCTGCCAACATCAGTAATTTATTCCCTCTATTCTACAAAGTCCTTATCTACCTCCGACTAGGCCCCAACTAGGTGCTAGAATGTTCTCAACCTTCTACGTTTTTTCCCCCGGCTCCTCTGAACCTAAGCCCCAACTCTGTCGATTGACTAACACCTAACGTCGTTTAGAATATTGCTCTTACATAAAGCAATTTATTCCCTCTGTTCTACAAAGTCCTTGTCTACCTCCTACTAGGCCACACCTATGCGCTAGACTGTTCTCAACCGTCCATATTTTTTGCCTAACTCCTCTGAACTTAAGCCCCAACTCTGCCGACTGACTAACACCTAACATCTTTCAGAACATTACTCTTACATAAAGCAAAAGGACTCAGAATCAGCACACCAACGCAATAATCTTAAGTGCCTGAAAAAATCCAGCAACTTTATAAATCAAAATTAAGGAAACGCAAGTAATCAAGCACACAATCACATAATCGAACCAAGAAACCGAAACTCCAGATGCGAAGACATAATTGAGATCAAATTTGCATCGAGAAAACGATAACCAAACTGATGAATCGATGAAGCATTGCTCATCCATAAAGCAAAAAGACTCAGAATCAAACTTAAAGTACCTTTTAGAACATTATTCATACATAAAGCAAAAAGACTCAGAATCATCACACCAACGCAATGAAAAAATCCACTGACTATAAATCTTCAACCAAAATTGAGGAAACGCAAGTAATCAATCACATAATCGAACAAAAAAAACTGAAACCAGCTGAGAAGACATAATTGAGACAAAATTGCATCGAGAAAACGACACCGGATCTTACCAAACTGAAGAATCGGTGAAGAATTGGCAATTCCGAGCTAGAAAACAGGCATTGAGCTAGATCCAAACAGAAGGCATCCAGATGATTAGAATTGAAGAGAACATTAAGATGCGAATCACAGAGAATCCTTCTGTTTTCCAGTCAATGCTAATGGAATATTTGATTATTTTAACTGTGGAATATGATTTGGTTTGATTACGAAGTTGTTAATGTGTTCGTCACAGACGAAACGGTAGTTAGGATGAGTTTGGTGACGACTGCGGTGACATCAGATGTCCATGTCGGCTTCTGCTCACGCTGTGTATGACGTCAGACTCGATTCTTAAGAGTGGTTTGCTGCGCAGAGCTGTCAAAATGGTCGGGACGGACCAGCTCAACTCAGCTTAGTCGGCTCAGCTAAATCACGCTGAGCTTATTTAGCCCGTCGGGCTGTTTGGATAGGGTCAAGTGGACTCATTTTTTTTGTGCCAATATAAAGTTGGGTCAGGTCAGTCTATTTTTGAGGTTGGATCGATTGTTCTATCAAGTTAGACATTTAGACAGCTCTATCGATATGGTATCATATCAAAAATTTTGATCATAAAAATTCATTTTTTTTATCGTACTGAAAATTTCCGTATACGAGAATATGGCATAGTATTTGTAAAAATATTGTGCCGTGGGAACCGTATCGAATTTTCTATCATGATTGATATATACTGTTACTTATAGTTGATTGATTTTGGTATACAACATATAGGAGCCTAAGGAACTAAGAATCGGCACCAATCCCAACAAGAATCGTTTAATGATTTTCTGAACGGATGACCCGATTACAGTTCCTTATTCCCAACCTGGGAGACCTTCGCCCTCGCGAGTGGTGACCCTCTAGCACTGAACACTTCGCTGCATAATCGACCAATAAAAACTATTGATTTAATTTACAGTTAACCGTCGGTCCTCGGTAAAAAAAATTCATCCATAAGGACCCCAATTTAAATCCAATTAAGAATAAAACTCAACTATTCTTTTCTTTTTTCTTTTTTTTTTTTGACCGTCACACGCCCACCCACAAAAAATTATCAATGAAATTCTAGATTCATCCCTGATGCACCGTTAAAAGTTTAGTATATCAAAATATCGAATTATCAAAATACTGAAAAAATTTCAGTGTAAAGTTATATACCAAAATACCGAACTTCTCTCTGTATTTTTACATATATCGAAATATAAAAAAGTTAAATTTTTATACCGCTACTCTACTGAAAGTCCATAGAAAATTTAATATTTTCAATAATTATTCGGTAGTATTTCGGCATTTTGGTATTCCCTTTCACGTCCACCATTTCTTTTTCATCAATATATTTCTGCAAAAGTACACGTGATTTCAAAAATATGCTCCCTCCATCCCAGTTAACTTTTCCTATTTTTCATTTCGGTCCGTCCTACTTAACTTTTCACACTCTTAAAAAGGAAATTTCTCTCACAATCTCCACTCTTAATATCTTTATACTCAATCTTCACTTTTAAAAAAGTAAAGAAAAAATATTTTTTTTTCTTAACATTCGTGACAGGTCAACTGTGAAAAGTTAGCCAGATTGGAGGGAGTACGATCTCTTTTTTAATTTTTCCTTCTAAAAACTGGAATTTTTGTTGATCTTGGTGGGCTGGACAAGCATGCATGGACTGTTATGTCTGGGCCCAATAGTAAAAAAAGTATGGGCCTCAACCCTATATTATTAAATAGATCTAGAAGCATTTTTCTGTTTCCAGCCCACAAACAGATTCATAATACCAACATCAGCCCGTCGAGCTTAGGTGTATGCTCGGACCGAGTCTGATGGCCCCCAAATATTTGAGAATTTACAAATTTAAACATTACTACTTCCGTCCGAACTTAACCTGTTTACTTGTCATTTTGGTTTGTTCCACCTTAACCTGCGAGCTCCATAAATGGCAAATTTCTCTCACAATCTCCACCCTCAAAATCTCCATTCTCAATCTCCACCTTTAAAAAAGTCAAAGATTTCACAAAATCTGTTTTTTCTCAACCTTCGTGCCCAATCAACCTATGCAGGTGAAGCCGGGACGGAGGGAGTATCATTTACCTTAAAAAAATCTCATTAGCAAATTTTAATATAGTGTTCGGTGATTCCAAATATATTCAAAGAGCGAGTCTTGTGTGTGAAGGTCACACAAAACTTATTTCGTAATTTTATTTTCTGAATAGGGTCGTATTTGGATATGGGTGTTGGGTCCTTAATTTAACCATAGATTAAACCCACCACACAGAATGAGATACGTGTGACCACAGGACCGTACCTAGAGATATTTGCACCTGAGTCGAGTTTGTTAAATGGGTCCATAATTATTTTTCCTAGTGTACAAATTTAAAAAAATATAAAAAAGTTGAAGCATTTGCAATAATCTATTGTATTTATTTTATCATGGGAAATAAATAAACCAAAGAGTTTTCCAAATGGACACAATTTTTTTTTTTTTTTTAGTGTACAAACTTAAAAGAAAAACATAAAATTTTTGAAGCATTTGCAACACTAGATATTTATATCATTATAGGTAAAAAAAATTAAAGTTAAAAGTCAAAGGAAAGATTCGAAAACATGTCTCTAATCTGTTAAAAACATACACTAACCATTGAATTATATCAATAAATTGTTTAAAAAAACACATCTAAATATACTTACATATTATACATAGATACCTAAATATTTTCAGACCCCTAAAATATTATAATTTTTTGGAGTCCGAGAAGACAGACTCTCCCAACTAATGAGAAGTCCGATCATGTGACCGCTTCACATAATTTTTTATCATATACAAATAACTTTTACACTATATATAAATCTTGATATTAAGAGTAAAATAATTGAAATAAGAAATGAGAACCTATGAATTCTCCTGAATATATAATATCATACTATGTCCATCCCAACTTAACCTGCCTACTTGTCATTTTGGTTTGTCCCACCTTAACCTGCCAATCCCATAAATGGCAAATTTTTTTCACAATCTCACCCTCAAAATTTTCATTCTTAATTTTCACCTTTAAAAAAATTAAAGATTCCACAAAATTTATTTTTTCTTAACCTCTGTGTTCGATCACTAGGCAGGTTAAGCTGAAACGGAGGGAGTAATATTTTATTTGAAAATTTCAGATATATTCAAATAATTCTATAGTTCATCCCTCTTGAGTCTTGACCCATTGAAAACGACTAATATTATCAAGAAGCATGATAAGGATCTGAATTGTTATTGTCATTGTGCCATGTGTCACCATGATGTCCCATTGATGTGTATATATATATATATATGTTGGAAGTGAATGATTAGGATTACACAAAATCCCATCTACAATATATATACAGATCTTAAATCCGTGAAATTCGGGTTGCATAACAAAATTGTAGGTTTTGTAAAGGTTTTAATAAAAATATATAACTTTTTGTATTGAAATGTATTACTTATACTAAAAAAAATACGTTTCAACAAAAATACTGATTTTTTTTTCAACATAATACTCTTTCCATCCCACTTAAATTTGCACACTTGCCTTTTCCGTCAGTCCCACTTAACTTTGCACACCCTTACAAATGAAATTTTACTCACAATCTCCACCCTCAATCTACACCTTCAATAAAGTCAACTTAAAAGCAAAAACAATTTTTTCTAAACATCCGTATTCGGTCAATTCCGCAAAATTAAGTGGGACGGAAGGAGTACATTTTTCAGAACAAGCAATATCTTTCAGTAGAAATATTAATATTTTATAAAAATTGCACACAATTACAGAAATTTGAGATCCGTGCAACTGGTGTAAGATAACTCCTCTAAGTTTTGCTCACAACTTTTATACATTTGTCAATTTCTTAGGTCATTTATATTTTATTTGTAGTAGCATGTACTAAGAATAACTAGATTTCACAAGAAAATCAAATAATTGTTTTTTTAATCTAGAAAATACAAAGAAAGAAAAAAAAAAAACTCTTTAAAGTGAGAGGATGACCACAAAAATAATGAAATAAAGACAAAATTAAATTTAAAAAATAATAATAATTTTTTTTTTTTAAAAAAAAGTATATAGGGATACATGAATAGGTGGGACCCACCAAGCACATTCTTTGTTATCTGTCACTTAGCACTTGGTTGGTGCCAACAATTTGCAACTTTCTATCAAATAAAATATATTTTGTTTTCTATTTATATTGTAACACATGGTTACTTTTTAAATTGATGAAAATGTCTAGTCTATAAAATGAAACTAAAATGTAGTAGTAGGTAGCTATATTAAGAAAAGATGTGTGCAAAGTGTAAAATCAACATCACATGAGATATGACTACTCTTCAATAATTGTAGTTCAATCAACAATAATTTACTTCAAGAAAATAATAATAATAATAAACATTAATATCGTAAAAGTTGCTGTACATTAGTTAAGTAATAGACTATAGTCTAGAGCTTCGTTCAGATATGATAAGTGGTGGCGGCAATTCGAAGGAATGGGTCATTCTAGTCCAACCGAGCTCGTCGGTCCAATATCATATGTTGTGTTGGGCCGCGCCGAGCAAAAACTTAGTAAGCAAAGTACATCCACCTCCTATAATATACTATAATTTTCGGGCTGGTTCTTGGTCCGTACTTTTGACTCACTGGGTCGGATTTTGTTGGTCCTGATGGCGTTTCAGGCCAAGAATTCTATGGCCCAACCCAGTTAAAATGTTAGGCGCAGGGAGGATTTCATAATGAGGTGGGTGAACTATTTTTTTTTCTTTTGAGATATTTATATAAAAGATTAGAATTTGAGGAGGACGAAATCAATTATTTAACTACAATTATATTGCATTTGTATATACACAGTAATTTCGTCGAAAAATTTAGCGGGGTCGGCCATAGCTCCCCTCCCCTTCGCTGACTCCGTCTTCGGTTGGCGAGCTAGGTCAAACCATCTTTGCCTGCTCTAGACGTACATAAGATAGAATATAAATCGTCAATGAGAGTCTCACCTAAACAGAGACTAGTCGAAACTAATCGGGAATTATAAATTTGGAGGTAAGCATGACGTCCGAAAGAGGGAATATTAAATGTTTGAATACAGACCCCCACTATATAAACAGTTAATGGAGGTCCCCTACTCAATTTAGCTGATCACATGCAACGAGCTTCCGGACAAACCATGATTTTGAGTCCACGTCACCTTTATGACAGCCGGTTTTCTCGACCTGAGCTTTTCACATTCTGCATGACCTCTTTAAATAACCCAAGCACCAACCCTACCCCGCCCCCACGTTCGGGACGAATCCAAAATTTAGTGATGAGTAGGATCGCAGAATCCATTTTAAAGATTTATGTCTACTTTCGATTATATCCCGTTTAAGTAATAGACGGTCTTTTGCCGACCGTCTATGGTTAGGGGCATCATTCATACTATTACTGTACTGGAATTTTCGATATGCCGAAAATTCGTACCGAAAATTTTGATATATATAGTGATGGATAGATCGTAGAATCTATTTTAAAAATTTAGTGAGGGATAGATCGTAGAATCTATTTTAAATTTTTTTATCTACTCTCGATTATATTCCGTTTAAGCGATAGAAGGTGTTTTGCCTTCTATGGTTAGGGGCATCATTCATACTATTTCTGTACTAAAATTTTCGGTATGAAAATTTTGATATATAGTGTCGATTTCGGTATACCGTTAGAAATTTGATATACCGAAATACTGAAGTACCAAATTTCAGCACACTGATATATAGCCAAATACTGAAATTTTTGGATTATGTGGAAAATTTTCGGTATGATATCATATACCGCACTAAAAATTCGATATCCGAATTTTTTTTGATATGGTATTTGCGTAATTTCGGCAATTCCCCACCCCTATCTATGATTTTCCCCCCAACTGGCCCTGCATAGGCCCCAATTAAACACTAGATCCTTGTCAGCCGCACGGCTAGTGCTAAGCGTTTTTTAGAACATTGACTGTAAATGAACTGAGTTTTCGTTGAGTGACTCATGAACAACTCGTTTATTTGAACACACGAACAAACTTTTGAGGTCGATTTATAAACAAATAGAGCTTGAACATATTTATTGACTCGTTCATTAATAACTCGCGAACAAGTCCGTTCAAGACTCAAGTAATAATAATAATAAAAACAACATAAATAACAATATTTATACAACATATAATCTAGTATTTTTATATTACTTTTTTTTATTGAACATCTGGTTAAATTCGTATTCGTATTGATATTAGGAAATAATGTGTTCATTCAATGTTCATGGACAAAATAACTAGTTTTTCAAGAGTAAAGATGTTGACGAACATGATAAAAAACGTCTGTGAACAAAATCACATACTCGCAAACATTGTCCGACTCGATTCGAATTCAAATTTTAAAATAAACGAATTAAACATGAATTCTTATAACATCGGTTTAACTCAACTCATTGACAACTCCAGTGATAGAGTAAGTGATAGAGTGAGTTATAACGTAAAAGTTCGAACGCATTAAAAATTAATTTTAAATTTTACACTGAACTAGAACACGATATCAACCTCGACTAGATATGTCCATGTGTACAACATTCCACATCTTTCACCATTACACACCACCCTGTCACATGCTTATGCCCGTGGGCCCCCTTCTTTTTTGTCTTCATTTTTCTTCCTCTCATTTTCAAAGATTCTTGTTTCAAATAATGTTTCTGTATGTATAGTCAATAACCAGTCCCGTTTTCCTACTCACGACTCGTATTAATATGTACACTAGTCGATATTTTAAAATTTTATACAATAAAGTCACTACAAGAAAACAAGTAAATTATCTTATTTAAAATTTAATGATAAGATATTAATACGGTGGGCTCATTAACATAAACTTTCGATGGGTAATTGAACATTTTCAGTCAATATTGAATAATGAATACTAAAAGGCAAAAAATTATGGGGTCAAACAGTGGATAAGATACATCTGCTTGACTTTTGCTAACGTTATGAAAGTGTTAACCGCTTGGCTGTAGATTGTGGCCTATGTAAAGTTAAGCAGAGTTCAGACACGACTAGACTAGGTGTGGTCAGAAAAAAATCGAGAGGATTGAGGATAATCTAGAGCCGTATTGAGCTCACATGGAGCTAGACGAGGATTTGACTACCACCATATATCGTGGGTAGAACGATATCACTTATACATGGAGAAAAATGTAATTTTAGTTTCACATATTTGAGATAGTTGCACTTATACATGGAGAAAAATGTAATTTTAGTTTCACATATTTGAGATAGTTGCATTTTTTGTCGTATTTGATCAGTCTTTAGCAATTTTAGTCCTCTAACATTTATTCTTTCGCGATTTCAAGACTTTTTTTTTGCCGGAATTTGTTAGTTTCGCCGGAGAAATACACGTGCCGCGCAGATGCTCTTCACATTCTGGCGAAAAAAGTTATGAAATCGTGAAAAATTAAGAATTAGAGGACTAAATTACAAAAGGTTAGTCGGAGAGGACAAAAAATATTTCTAACGTAAACATAATGGACTAAAACTGCATTCTTCCTCTTACATATGTAAGAAATATTAAACATAGAGATTATTCGGGAGCATTTTACAATGATTTTTACTTCAGAAGAAGTGATTAATTTTAAAAATTGCGGAAAAATCACTTTTAATGTAAAGTGAACAGAAAAAACGAGCCTAAGTCGCCTCAGAATGACTTATTTAAAGTTAAAAGCTCTTATAAAAAAAATTAAAGCCCAAAATCGCTTTTCAAAAGCTTTTGCAAACAGAGCCAAAATATTACTACTTCTGTTCCATGGGAGTTTGCACGTTTGATCGTGTTAGGAATTTGTGCCTTGAATCTGGTTTGGTTTGAATCGACGTTCGCATCAAGGTGGAGGCTTGGATATGGACGTCGTTGGAATTGGGCACGTCGGAGGACACGGCCGCGACCAAGTGTGATGAGAAATTGAGTTTGGACACTGGAGAGTCCGGCGCGGCCGAGCCACATTGCTACAGCCGCTCGCGGGCGCGACTTCTGGTCGCGGGCGCGACCAATTATTCGAAGCAAGGAGGAGCTGACGCGAAGCGGTCGCGGGCGCGACAGATGGTCGCAGCCGCGGCAGGCTTGGCGGCGCAGAAGATGGGCCGGCGCGAGCCTAGGCCCAATTGGATTCCTTCTTTGTCTAGGATTAGGTTTTGGGGCTTATAAATAGGCCTATTGTCTTTGGAATTTGTATTGGTCAATTGATTGAATAGATTGATTGATCAATCATTGAATTTGATTTGAGAGACAAGAGAGAGGTTGTCTATTGATTTGGGACTCTATTTTCGGGTTTAGAGTCGTTTGGTTATAGAGTGTGGAGAGTTGTTTTGGTCGAGTATCAATTGATTGATACTCAAGTTTGTCTCCGTTTGTTAGGATGAAGAGTTGGATAGTTGACCTAGGGTCAAGTTTGTCTTTGTCCTATGTTGTAAGCACTCTGTTGAATTTGATTGGTTCCTCTCGTTTGGCCGTGGACGTAGCTAACAAGTTGTTAGCGAACCACGTTCAATTTGGTGTCTTTGTTTTGACTTTGTCGATGGTTCTCGTTTATGTTTATTATTTGTATTGTTCGTAATTTCCCAACAGATCGGACACGTATATTAAGAAAAAAATTATTTTTTTCTTGCTTTTTGATTGGCTTTTTCAAAAGTAGAAATTGAGGGTGAAAATTATGAGAGAAAATTATTTTTTAAGAGTACAAATTGATACGAGATGTATCAATAAAAGAAATGTACAAATTTAGGTGGGACGAACGCGTATTTTCAGACAAGGAATCATGACGAAAATGGGAGAAACTATGGATTCTAATCAAATAAAGAAAGTGCAGTGGTTAGTACGAACAATTATTATTCAATAATTGCAAACATGGGATTATCACTAATTTTATTGAACAGGACAAATGCAGTAAAAACAAACAACTGCACTGGTTAGAAAAAGTTAAATTTTTTATTATTTTATTAAAAGCTCTTAATTTTTTAAGTATCGCAATATACGATCTAAATTAGGAGTTCTCAATTTTAAACCTGAATCGTGGATTTTTCTCAATGCTTGTCTTGGAAAATAGAAAAGAAACATCAACAGAAGATTCAGCAAGATATACCAAAAATTTGAATATATTCCGTCTAAAAATTTCAAGGTACTATGTACTGAGTTTTCTATACATCAGATAATATTTTTTATTTTTCAAGACGTAAGCCTTGAATAAGAATAATATTCAAAATTTAGGTCCTTAATTGAGAAACTCAAAATTCAGGCCTCGAGTTTAACTTCGGTTCTTAAAATTTTAATGTATTATGTACTGAATTTTCCCTCAATCAGATAATATTTTCTATTTTCAAGACATAAGCCTTCAATTGAGAATAAATTCAAAATTCAGGCTCTAACTGAGAAAAACTCAAAATTCAAGCCTCGAATTTAGAACTTCGGTGCTGAAAATCACAAATGTAGTATGTACAGAATTTTCCGTACATCATACAATATTTTCTATTTTGCAAGACGTAAGCATTGAATTGTGAATGAAATTCAAAATCTAGGCTCTAATTGAGACACACTAAAAATTCAGGTCTCGAATTTAGAACTTGGTACTGAAAATTTCAATGTATTATGTACTGAATTTTCGTACATCAAATAATTTTTTTATTTTTCAAGACGTAAGCCTTGAATTGAAAATAAAAGTCAAAATCTTGGCATGTAATCGAAAAAAGCTCAAAATTTAGGCTCGAATTTAGAACTTCGGTACTGAAATTTTCAATGTACTATGTACTAAATTTCCGTACATCAGATAACATTTTCCATTTTTCAAGACGTAAACGTTGAACTGAAAATAAAATTCAAAATCTTAGACTCTATATCTGTTAAAAACTCAAAATTCAGACCATATATTGAAACATTTTCTAAAATTCGACCTCGTATTTAAATTCAAAAAAATATAATAAAATTATTACACTCTTGGAACATTAAGTGCAGCAATATTTTGTCCTCATTATGTGCTAACTCCAATCAAACCTCTGTAATTTGTCTATTCTGTGTTCTTGTTATCTTCCAACAATGTCAGTGCCACTTTACAGAATTGCCCAAATCCAATCCCCATGGCTGCCTCCCTCCATAAACTCCTGTCCGAAGAGGGCTTTTCGGCCCGAAAATCGAGCAAAAAGGTGAAGTTCAAAGACCACCAAGACTCCATCACACTTCCCATCTACATCTGCCATGACCGCCGAAGCTTCGACTCTTCATCCCGGCCCGAAAAGTCCCGGTCGGCCTTTTCGGGTTCGGAAAGATCACCTCACGAGCCTGCGCTCGACGACGTCGCCATTAAGGCGATGGTCGCGATATTAAGCGGCTACGTGGGGCAGTATCTGAGAGACCGAAGTTTCCGGTTGAGTATTAAGAATAAGTGTCGTTCTTGCTTCCGCAGAAGCAAGAACGACCAGACTATCTCTGTCGTCGAGACAGAGATAGAGGAGATAGAAGAACATGTAGAGATGATGACAGACAATATGGATATAGAGTCGTTGCAGAAGTCCATTAGGACTCTGAACGACGTAGTATCTTCGTCGATGAAAGGAAGCTCTTCTGTGTCGGCCTGTGCCAATCTGTACTTGTCGATTATCTACAAAATCGCGAAAAACGACAGGGTTGCAGCTAGGCATTTGCTGCAGGTGTTCAGTGATACACCTTATGTTGCAAGAAAGCATTTGCTGCCTGAGTTATGGGAGCATTTCTTTCTGCCTCATTTGCTTCACCTGAAGATCTGGTACCACAAGGAACTCGATTTTGTTTCCGACAGGGATCGAATTAAGGCGTTGACGAAGCAGTATAATGAACAGATGGATATTGGGACAACACAGTTTGCTAATTACTACAAGGAGTGGCTTAAAGTTGGAGCTCATCATGCACCTGCAATCCCGAAAGTTCCCTTGCCTTCAAAATCGCGGTCGAGAAGGCAATCGACGCAGTCTTCTACTTCGTACCACTCTGCAAGTAGCAAGTCACTGTAAGTGTGAGTCGAATTGCAAAACTATGTTAAGTTAGTGATTTGTGTAATAATTTTATCCATTTTTGGTAATAGGTATCAAGCAGTTTTTGGCCCTATGGTGAAGGGGGGTTCAATGGATTTGGATAATAATGGAAATGGAGCTTCAAGAAATGTTTGGGATTTTGATGTAGATGAAAAAGTATATGGAGTTGAAGAAGATTTCAAGAATTGGAATCATGTTGATGTAAGTATTCCTAAAGAAAGATTAACCGGTTTGATCGGGGTGGCAATCCAGGTTATCGGGTCGTGTTCGTACTCTGGTTCCAAGTCGGTTCATGTTATAAATTAAAAAGTTATTTGAAATATATAATCATAACATTTTAAAATAAATTATTGATTTTTGGATGGTAACAAGTTAGAATCAGTTAATCGTGTTCGTTTCGAGTTGGTTTTGTGTGTTCTCTCAATATATCTAAGTCGGGTTCGTGTTGTCATGTCGGGTTAGTGATTGTCAGTTTGCCACCCCTAGTTTTGATTTGAAAAGTCCATAATGCTTAATTTTAACAGAAGAAAATTGTTGCTCGATTAGCTGGTTTTGATTGGGGGTGGCAATTCAGATTATTGGGTCGTGTTTGTGCTCGATTCCACGTCGATTCGTGTTATATATAAAACGTTATTTGCAATACATAATAACTACATTGTTCAATAAAGTACTGATGTCGGGGTAGAGTCAGGTTCGTTTTGGATTTCTCTCAATAAATCCAGGTCGGACGGGTTCTTGCCATTGTGTCGAGTTGGGGATTGCCACCCGGTTTTGATTTTGATTTTCTATACATAGTTTGTAATGTTTACTTTTTAACAGAAGAAAAGCGTTGCTCATAGAAGATCATCAAGTCAAATTTATAGAACAGAGAAAGAAGCAGATTTATGGCCTGACAGCAAAAAAACAGATCTTTTGAGGTTTTTAGGTTGCAGGACTGAGCCAGCAGAGTGTTTCGTCCGAGGAAGCCGAGTATCGGAAAACGACGAATATGCCCCTCCCTTTCTGATCAATGGCACAGCTAGAGCCATTGCTACTATTTGCTCCTCCGAAAGTCTTTCTGATTGTGAGGTGGCGATTCGTGTTGTAAGTGAAGCTTGGCTAGACTCGAACGGAGATCCCAAAATCGAGGCATCGTTGTCACATTCTTCGGTTATACTGGGGATTCTGGAGGTTCTCTATGTGTCGAACGATGATGAGATTCTTGAGCTAGCTGTGTCACTATTGGCGGAAATCGCGACTAGGAGTGAGGCAAACAGACAATGCGTGCTGAATTCTGACCCGAATCTTGATGTTTTGATTCGACTAATGAGAAGCAGTAGCTTGTTTTTGAAAGGTGCAGCTTTGCTTTATGTTGTGAAGCCGGAGGCGAAGCAGATGGTGTCGTTGGAGTGGGTCCCATTAGTGCTACGAGTGTTGGAGTTCGGGGATCAAATGCAGACGTTGTTCAGTGTCAAGTGTTGTCCTCATGAGGCGGCTTACTATTTCCTACACCAACTTCTTACGGGTTTTGATGAAGATAAGAATTTCGAGAATGGTAAACAGGTCATTTCGCTCGGAGGATTGAGTTTGTTGGTGAGAAGAATGGATGTAGGAGATGTTTCTGAGAAGAGCAAAGCTGCTTCTTTGCTTTGTTATTGCATTCGGGCCGAAGGAAGTTGCCGGCATTACTTGGCGAAGAACGTAAACAAAGAGACGATTTTGTCCCTGCTTGCGCGGCAGATGAATTCGCCTGGGCATGCTCTTGAACTATTGACAGAGTTACTCTGTCTTACCAGGTATCTATTGCATCTATTTTATATTCTACGTAGAGCTGGCAATATGGGCTGCCGGTCCATCCCGAGCCCTGAACCAATGTCATATGTCGCCGAGCAGAAATATAGTGATCCCAGCTGCCCATCCCTTTATATACACTAGATTGTTGAACAGGCCTGGTGGGACCGATAATACTTCTGGTCGGGTCGATTTTGCCACCTCTACGTACACTGCATCAGTAACCTTTTCCAGACAATGCTTTGTTTAGTTATGCGTAGAGTTTGTTTATTCATTGACAGGAGAAACCAAAGGATAGAGTACTTAACTGGGCTGACGAAAGGATGGGAAGGCATGAACGCGATGCAAATCTTGCTGTTACGTCTCCAAAGGGCGCGGCCAGAAGAACGACCGATCATTGCAGTGTTACTGCTGCAGCTAGATCTTATGGTTTGAACACTATGATCTTCGTGTTTGCGATTATTTCTTCCACATAGACAATAAACAAACGCGTGGACAAGATTGTACTCGACTAACTGTTTTTCTATACTCCCAGGGGGACCCTTTCGAGTATAGTGTGTACAGAGAAGAGGCAATAGATGCTATTGTGAAAGCATTAGATTGTTGGGTGTTTGATGAAAAGATTCAGGAGGAATCGGCACGAGCCCTCCTGATTCTCGGAGGGCACTTTTCGTATACCGGACAGCCGGATGTAGAGAGATGGCTATTGCGGAAAGCAGGAGTCGAACAAAACACTGATAACTCTTACGGACAGTTCACTTTGGTACAAGCCTCTTTTTTTCATTTTTCCGGGACACTACTATCGACACTACCTTTTTGTTGCCGATCACTACCTGAACTATTTGATTTTATATGGTTGTTTACAGGAAATCGAATAATTCAGATGGTGATTGGCAACGAAAAGATAGTTGCAATTTACTTCTCACCTAAATTGCAACAATAAATGCTACGACGATTGTTTTTGGGGACATTATCATACATCATACTTTTTTGTTGCCGATCACTACCTGAACTATTTGATTTTTGCATTTTACCATCTTTGGCCGAATATTCTGAGGAAACCATGTGTGAATCTTGACAGAATATTCGACCAATGGTGTGTAGTATGTTGTGCAAACATAATCGAATAATACAGATGGCGATTGGCAACAAAAAAAATTAGTTGCAATTAACGTCACACTTAAATTGCAACAGTAAAAGCTACGACGATCTTTTCATTACCATCCAATTACTTTTTTGTTGCCAATCACTATCTGAACTATTCGATTTTTGCATTTTTACCATTACTGTCGGGAATATTCTACCTATAGTGAGTGGCATATGGTTCTGCACACAAGAAACGAATAGTTCAGATAGCGATTGGCAACAAAAAGTAGTTGGAACAGTGATCTTTTCATTACCATCCAACTACTTTTCTGTTGCCGATCACTGCCTGAACTATTCGGTTTTTGCACTTTTACCATCTCTGCCTGGAATATTCTATAACAGTGAGTGGCATATGGTTGTGCACACAAATACGAATAGTTCAGATAGCGGTTGGCAACAAAAAGTAGTTGAAATAGCGATGTCCAAAAGCGCGAATGGACGTAAAATATAAGTCTTATCCGATCATGCTTCCGTCTCAGGACGAAGAAGATAAAACGGGCGAAAACTGGCAGAGGAAAGCAGCAGTAGTGTTGTTTACCAGTGGAAACATGAGGCTACTTTCGGCTCTTTCGGATTCTATAGCCAACTGTATCCCGTGTTTGGCGCGTGCGAGCCTGGTGACAGTCTGCTGGATGAGCCGTTATCTCCGGTCCATCGGAGATAATGATCTGCAGCTCGCGTCGTGCTCGATCCTTGTGCCGCGATTGATGGAATGCCTGAATGATAACACCAGTAATGTCGAGGAGAAGATTCTAGCATCGTTTTCGTTGCACGGTCTGACGAAGGGTACAGGTAAATACGAAAACCGAAACCCGACTTTGATACTGCCTTCGTTTCATAATGAGAGTTCTGTTTCAAAAGGTGCAACTTTCTAAAAATCATTAACTCGATTTCATCAATCACTTCAAATCTTCTTAGTGAGTTCTTGTTTGGTCCCCCATTATTGTTATGCTATTGTCCAGCAACACAATGGAGCTGAAATCATTCTTCGTCCCATAACTTTCTGCTCGTTCGATTTTCGTCCCAAAATTTATTGTTTTTCAGTTTCTTCTCGCATTGGACCAATTTCCGCTGTCGATAAGTAAATCGGACGGAAGAGGACACTTTACTGTCACGTGATAGCAACTTCCGACCTTTTTTAATTGACGTGGCACCGGCACTGACATTAGTTATGGGACGAAAAGTAATTTTACATGACAACCATGTTCATTTTTCTGGTCGATTTACTCATCAGCAACGAAAATTAGATTAAGTACGAGTGATTTCTTTATTTGTGGGATGAAAATTGGACGAGGGAAAAATTTATGCAACGAAAAGTGATTTTAGCCCACACGGATGCACCCATAAATCGAGAGAGAGAGAAAGAGAGACTTGACAATATATTTACCTTACCTGCACAAAACAGTCATGGAATGTGGAGCCTCAGTAAAGAGGCAGCCACTCTTGAAAAATAAAACGGGACATTGACTTCTGAAATAAAACTCTCATTTAAAACGGAGGGAATATTACATAACATGTTTATCTGTAAAAGTATTCTTACACTCGGACAAAAAAAATCCCAGATTACACGTGGCGACAGGAGAAAGAGGTTTTGAGTTGCCTTGAAAAACTGTCAAGAGTGACGTGGACAGCGAAGGAGCTAATATCAGTCATTACAAGCAATTCATCTCATCAGTTTCTGTAAACTAGTTCACTTCTTCATTTGCATATACAGTGTGTATTTTTATAAGTAGTGTTCTTGTACAGGAATTCGGAAATTTGTCGATTTCGTCATGTAACTTTACCATCTTTCACAAAACGTTCTTTATATTATTCCCGAAATTAAATGGTCCTGTAACATGTAAAACCTTTTCAGTATGGTTCTTTTACTGTCAGCAGTAGGTAAAGCTATCGATTGCTGCTGATATACGTCGTTTTTACTTGCTACTTCAGCAGTAACTGGTGTGTTTACCTGCTATTGATGGTAAAAGGGCGACTCTAAAAAGGTCTACAAGTTAAGGACCAATTGACTTTGAGGATAACATAAAGAACATTTTGAAAAATGTGGTAAAGTTATAGGACGAAAACGACGATTTTTCTTAAGATTTATCTCTGTTTATTCTTTTCTGGGCATGCAATTTCTTGATTGATTTGTGCAAACAATGCTTTGTAATACCAAATAATTTCATTGTAGGTATCTAATTGTGATCACACAAAATTCCAGATATGCCTATAGAACTCGTGTTCGATTAAAGAAATCAAATAAGTTTGAATATGCTTGAAAATTTTAAAGCTCGACTCAAGATCGAACTTGATAAATAAACGTCTCAAATTACTAGAACCTGCTCGATCGAAGTTCGATTCATTAATAATTAAATATTTTCAAATATAATATTAATGTTTTTTTAAAATTCCTAATATGCTTGAATAATAGTACGTTGAACTCGACTCAGATCATTACAACCCTATGTATAATATAGTGGATTACCTTTCTTTCTTTTTCTTTTTAAAAATTAAATTGAAAATTCTAGATAATTGATGATGAGTCAGACTAGAAAGCAAATCAAAATTCAAAAGCATCTTTTCTAGAACAGTTGTATGGCTGCTAAAATGCTACAGCCAAATTACCATTTTACCCCGTGAAAAGTAAACTTCAGTTGGCAGTATAAAAAACATTATTTATTTGGATATATATGTTTATGTCTATTGTCTGACTGGATGCGACAAAATCGGCTTGGTTTTATGGGCCGACTCAACATGCCGGACGTTTATGTCGTTGGGCATAGGAATCTTGGTCTGAAGGGCCCCATGGATTGTTGGTCCGCTAGATAAATTTTAGTGTATTTTAAGTTGTTAGGATCTCCAATTATTAACCCGACCTGATTTAACATATGTTATTTGCTCGACGAGCTCAGGCAGGACGAACCGAACTGTCACCTCTAACAATGACTACCTTTTTAGTCCTCATATCCATCTCAAAAAATCTAAGATCAAACAACAATAATTCACTAATAAGTTCACATAACATCAAATTATTATTACAAGATGTCTCATTTATAACTCAAAGTTGGAATGCTCTGTTCATTCCGGAAGAAATTTTGTGGATCAACAACGGTTTTCACCCGAACAAGCCGGTCGAAATTGTTCTTGAAGTATTTCTTGCCCCATATGCTTGCTTTTGCGTAACTTGTGTGACCTTTCTCGTTGTTTACTCCAATATCAAGATCTCTGTAATTTATATACGAGGCCCTTGGAGACCTCGAAACATAAGGTGTCAGGTAACTATAAAGTCTCCTAATCCAACTTATGTATTTGTCGGAATTTTGATCTTGCCAAAACACTATATTACCGAATGTGTACAAATTACCAGCCCTGTGAGGAAACGGAATGGAGGATTCAGAAATTTCGTCCATTCGTCCACCGTAGGGGACAATGAGGGCCTGAGCGTCTCCGGCTTCTGGCTCATAAAAATGTCTCCAGACGCCTTCAAACCCGAGTTCAGAAATAGGTTTTTGCACATAATCTGGTTTTGCTTTGAAATACCTTAAGACAGTATGGGCTCTACTTAGCAAAACCTCCCGTGATTCGATTGGCAATCCGGCGAAGTAAAGAACGGACTGTATCCAGCTCATTTCGATGCAATCCTTTTGTACCAAACCCAGCTCGGGAAAACTTTCTTGCACCAACGGAAGTAATCTGTCGGGCCGGCCAAGGAAAAGCGAAAAGAAAGAAACACCAATGGTGAATTTCCTTCCACCTTGGCTAGAATTCACCCTTCCGATTATAATTCCCATTAACAGATCTTTGTCGAATGTAGGAGCGACGTACTGCCAGCGGTGAATGAGTTGAGTCGCGTTTTGTTCTAAAGTACGTTGGAGTGTGAAAACAGTGACTGTTTCCGGAACATCAACCAGTTGGACCTTCCAGGCAACGATTACGCCGAAACTGGCACCTCCGCCACCTCTAATGGCCCAAAACAGATCTTCACCCATTGATTTTCTATCAAGAATTCTACCATTTACGTCGACTATTCTTGCGTCGATAATATGATCTGCAGCCAACCCATATTTCCTCATCAAATAACCATACCCTCCTCCACTGAAGTGCCCACCAACGCCGACAGTCGGGCAAATACCTGCAGGAAACCCCAGAGTCGGGCTTTTTTCCGCAATCCTATAATATAAGGCTCCAACCGTTGCACCGGCCTCAACCCACGCAGCTTTCTCCTCAACGTCAACTGTTATTTCACTAAGGTTTATCAAATCAATTATCACAAAAGGGACTTTCGACACATAAGATAGCCCCTCGAAGTCATGGCCACCACTTCGAATTCTAACGTCCATGTCATTTTCTTTAGCGCAGTATATGACAGGCGGGATTTGAGACTCATGTTTCGGAGTTATGATCACGCGTGGTTTAGGGGTAGACTCCGACGTAAATCTCAGATTAGTGATGGAGGATTGCAGGACGGAAGAGTAAGATGAGTTTCTTGGAGTGTAAACAAGATCAGCAATGGCGGATTGGTTTTCGAATTTTTGTGACAGACATTTGAGAAAATGATTCTGCCCTTCAGCAGAGAATGAAAAGCTGGCAAGAAAAATGAATGTAAGAGTAGAAATGGTAAGAGCCTTCATGACTGAGATGGTCACTTAGTTTGTGTTTGTACTATTTATGGTGGCAGTTCAACCTCATTCCGTCGGTCGGGCTAAAATTCCATCGGATAAATAATTAGTGAGTACAGCACGTCCCACAGCCTGTCGGCCTCTCTGTGTCAGATCTGCTAGGTAAGATGGTAATTCGAGTCAAGATTTCTATGACCCAACTCATGCAAAATGTTGGAGATGCTGGACCGACATAGTAAAACCTGGCCGATTTTGCCACCTCTAACCGTCTTTCTTGAAAATTACTCTTGCTTCCTTATTTGAATTGATTTCCTAAAAATTCTTGCTGTTCATGATCTGTTTGGTTAGCTATCTTTTTCCCAGTTCACTTTATTGACATTTTGCTTTCCACTCAGTATACTTTAATCATCCCAATTTGAAAAGTAAACCGAAAAAGTAAATACTTTCCATTGTTGTAAAAGTTCCCGTTTAGGACATAGACTGTTATCGTCCACCTATGTTTTTTCTTAACTCTTATCCACTTTATTATCCTGTTAGCCCCGTCTAAATCTTGATTAGGTGCTAGACCCTAATCTAACGTCCGACTAATGTCTAACATCTTTTAAAACATTAGTTATTTCTATCTAACTGGGTAGCATAGAATTAGCCGAAGTCAGAAAGGCTTTGGCAACGTCGTCGGGTTTGGGATTCTAGGCTAGACACATACTGCTTGAAATAACATCAGATTTATTACAAGAATTCATAACCCGAAAATAAGGAACTGAAAAAGGAAAAAAGTGTTTGTTCCTAGCGTATGTATCCTAATCTTCTTGATCTTTCAAGTGTAGTGGTGGAATGCTTTGTTCGTTTCGGAAGAAATTTTCTGGATCAACGGCGGCTTTCACACGAACAAGCCGATCAAAATTGTTGCCGAAATATTTCTTGCCCCAAATGCTTGCTTGCGCATAGCTCGTCTCCCCTTCTTTGTTATTCACTCCGATATCAAGATCTCTATTGTTTAGATACGAGGCCCTGGGGGACTTTGAAACATACGGTGTCATGTAATCGTAGAGTCTCCTAACCCAACTGATATACTTGTCGGAATCTTGAACCTCGTCTGCTGGCCAATACGCCGTATACTGGATTATATACAAGCTACCAGCTCTATGAGGAAACGGAATGGCGGATTCAGAAATTTCGTCCATTCTTCCACCGTATGCGACCATGAGGATTTGGGCGTCATCGGCTTCTGGTTCGTATAACTGTCTCCAAATGCCTTCAAATCCGAGTTCAGGAATAGGTTCCTGCACGTAATCTGGTTTCGATTTGAAGTGTCTTAAATTGGGCTCGACCCTGTCGAGCAAAAGCTCACGTGAATCGATAGGGAGCCTAGCGAAATAAAGGATGGATTGGATCCAGCTCATTTCGACGCAGTTTTCTCTTACCAGCCCCAACTCTGGAAAACTTTCTTGCACCAATGAAAACAATTCGTCGGGCCCACCAAGGAAAAGTGCGAAGAACGAAGCACGGATCCTTCCATCTTGGCCCCGTCGTGTAATGATTCCAATGTTCAAATCTTTGTTGAATTTAGGAGCTACATACTGCCAGCGATGAATGAGTTGAGTCGCATTTTGCTCCAAAGTTCTTTGGATTGTGAAAACGGTAACTCTTTCCGGAACATCAACTAGTTGTACCTTCCATGCAACGATTACACCGAAACTGGCACCTCCACCACCTCTTATGGCCCAGAACAAATCTTCACCCATTGATTTCCTATCAAGAATTCTACCATTGACGTCGACTATTCTTGCATCAATAACATGATCCGCAGCCAGCCCATACTTCCTCATCAAATAACCGTACCCTCCTCCACTAAAGTGCCCACCGACGCCAACAGTTGGGCAAATACCAGCCGGAAACCCCAGCGTCGAGCTCTTTTCCGCGATCTTGTAATACAAATATCCAATTGTGGCACCGGCCTCAACCCATGCAGTTTTCTCCTCAACATCAACTGTTATTTCACTAAGTTTGATCAAATCAATTATCACAAATGGGACTTTAGATACATAAGATAATCCCTCGAAGTCATGGCCACCACTTCGTATTCTAATTTCCACATCATTTTCTTTAGCGCAGTATATGACAGGCGGGATTTGAGATTCATGTTCAGGAGTTATAACCACATGTGGTGTAGGGGTAGACTCTGATGCGAATCTCAAGTTACGAATGGAGAAACGAAGGATGGAAGCGTAAGATGAGTTGCTTGGAGTGTAAACGACGTCGGAAAAGGAGGAGGAGTTTTGAAACTCTTCAGAGAGGCATTCAAGAAAATCGTCGTGCTCATCAGCAGAAGCTGCCGATGAACACGAAGCGATGACAAGAATAACTAATGTAAGAGTAAAAACGCTAGGAATCTTCATGATTAGCCTCTGTCTTTGTAAAAAATGTATATTCTGTTCTTTTTATAAGACTTCTGAGGAGAAAAACCTTCTTAAAAAATATTTTTTCTTACCATATTTTCGTATCTACAGTTCTTGAAATTCCTTAAAATACTCATTCGTTGTGCTTGGAAGTAGGAAACTTCAATTTTACTTCGATCCCCTAATTAAATTAATCAGTCCAACATGACCAAAGACTAGTTAGTAAATATTCAAGCTGTTGAAAAGTAACCATTAGACCAATACCATATAACGGGCCGACTCTGACCCTGTTGGGATAAAAAATGGTGAGCGTGCCTTGCCCATCCGCTAAAATAAACTAAGATTTTTTGGGCCGGTCTATCAGGTCACTGACCCATCGGATAAAATTTGGTGTGACCGATGATACTTCAGGCTACGATTTTTACTGCCCAACCCGCCTATAATATCGGGTTGGGCCAGTTTTGTCACTCTAAACATGGGGTACAACCCGTGGTGTAGAATAGAACTCTCGAAAATGGACCCTAACACCACTCAAATTCTGACTCCAACTTCCGCTAGAACCAACAAAATTTGAAAAATAGCAGCCGGTAAAGCAATCCGGATCTTCCATCAATGATGCAATATCTCCTACGGAAATTGCACCATTGGATGACGCATAAATCACTGCTTATATATTAACGACATTCTAAGCACTGGAACTAAACATAGATCAAAGAAAAAAACTTATATTTCTCCCTCAAATCTCTCAGTACATCCAAAGGACAAAACGCATTTAACAATAATGACACATATTCATATCCAAGAGCATTCAATCACAAGTGAGAAGCCAAAAGAACACAAGAATTTAACAAAGAAACGAAAAGAGGACGGCAGAAAGAACATACAAGCAAGTGGACTGCAGGTGGCGAATGAGACGGGGCGTACATTTTCCAAATCACACCTGAAAGCAATATGCAGTATTTTGCATGAATTAAACAGCATCAAATCTTTTGGGTCCGAAGCTAGCCAAATTCATCTACATCAAACAATTGATCAAGATGTTTGGAAGCTTCTTTGTGTATCTTGTGTTTATAGCAACAATTGATCATGCTCATCCAAGAAATCCCTTCAGCAGATTTCGTGTATTCGATAATGTTATTTTATCAAAATCTCCAGCCCAGACATAGGCTAATATCATAAACCAAGCAAAACTATCTCTTTCAGACATTTCATCAAACACTTTGCATACTTAAACTCAAACAACACAACTAACACAAACAGATTGGACTTGAACACTAGGGTAATATCATAACCACGCAAAACCATCCCTTTCAGACATTTCATCGAACACTTCATGACCATACCTACACTGTGGTTGAACAACTAATAAAAAACAATAAAAAAGAAAAAAAAAAAACAAGTTGAACAACTAAAAAACAAATTTAGAAAAATGCAAAACCATCCCTTTCAGACAATTCATCGAACACTTCATGACCATACCTAAACTGGGCTTCAACACCTAATAATTAAAAAAATTACTGGGCTTGAACAACTGAAACAAAATAAACTTCAACAACTAATAATTAAAAAAAATTACTGGCCTTGAACAACTAAAACAAAAAACATAAAACAAATTGGAGATGCAGGGTATCGATCCCCGTACCTCTCGCATGCTAAGCGAGCGCTCTACCATCTGAGCTACATCCCCATTTTGTTATAATAATACACTATTTTTTAATATCCTGTCGTGTCAGATGCACATAAAACTCTCCTACTAAATGTGAAGGAAAGCGACCATTAGCTGCGAGAAGTTAAAGAACAGTTGAGAAGCACCGAAACGTTTGAGGGTCGGGTCGGGTCGGGTTCGTGTTGTCATGACATATCGGGTTAGGGATTTTCTCCTTTGCTACGGTGTCGGGCTAACTTTTCAATACAATTAATACTGTAAAGAGCCAAATCATAAACAATAAACAAATCATAATCTAAATAAAAAATAAACCAAAAGATATCTAAAGGACAAATTAAAAAAAAAATTCATACCAAAAGAAAAAAAAATAGCTTGTGATCTGGGGGTGGTAGTTCTACTTAGAGGTGGCAATTCGAACAGTCTGGACCGTTGAAATTTAGTCTATCGAGTTAACACTATATGTTGGCACTACAAGATAAATAGTCTTTTGAGAAACAAGTCGAATCCACTTGACACGAACCCGCAACCCGTTTTGAAACTGAAACTTTGAATATTGAAGTGTAGTATACAAAAATATCGTGCATGGTAAACATTGTGCAGCAGTTGACATTATTTTGTTGCTGGTTTGAGCATAATTAGATATTTGAGTTAGTAATATTTTTTGTGAAATTATATCGTAATGCATATAATTTAGTATAATTTATTCTTTACAATAATATACCTTACTCACTACAGCAGTATGCTTTATCTGTTGCTATTTTTTTATTTTTAACAGTGAAGGTAATACCAAATACATGTACCTTACTGTTTTGACATATATAATATAGGTTATTCTGTACAACAGTGTGGTTTATGAACTGACTTTTTTCATGATTTTTAACAGAACTACTAAAAGAATCAATGGATATTGAAGTGTTTAATGATCAAATGGGGCAAGAAAATCATCAAGGTAACATTTAAAAAGAAAAAAATGATGTTTAATATTTAAATATAAATTATAAATATAGACCTATAATTTGTTTCATATTTTCAGTTTTTGATACAAACCTGATTGAAAATGAGATTGAAAGAGAAATAAGGGACTTAAGAGTTGAGAAAAAAACCCTCAACTAATTCCCTTAAATCCGTTAATTTTTTTAATCATTTCTATATATTGTTAACACTTTTCATAACTATAGGGTTAATCTTGTAAAAAAGTGGTAATAAAGTTAGAATGACAACTATTTACAAACAAAACAAATATGCTAGAATGACAACTAAAAAAGACGAAGATTGTATATAAGTTATGTAAAACCGCACATGAACTCCATCAGCATCATTGCATCAATATTAACCAAAAGTTCACTAATGTCCACAACCCAGAAGTTGATTAAGAAATCATCTTCTAACAGCTAGAAGCCTTGTTAAAGTATAGTTAATTCTGGAATAAAACTAATGAATTTTTACAGATATATGATTTATGAAGCTGGCGGAGAAGAGGAGTCTTATCTTCTTGTGAGGATAGCTAGTTCATGGTGAACACCAGGTACGTCCTCATACCTCTTACTAGGTACGTCCTCAATGATTATCAACTCTAGAAAATGCTAATGATATTCATATGATCAATAAATTAATTCAATTACAAAGAATGAACAATCAAGATATAATATTTCTATTAATTCCATTCGGTTTCTTAAAATCTTTATTTCTATTACTTATATTTACGTCCATGAATTATTATTATTACATAATCATTATTAAATACTACCTCCGTTCCAACTTAACTTGCCTACTTGTCATTTTAGTTTGTCCCATCTTAACCTACTAGTCCCATAAATGACAAATTTCTCTCACAACCTCCGCCAAAGATTTCACAAAATCTGTTTTTTCTTAACCTCCGTGTCCGATCAACCTAGGCAGGTTAAACAGGGACGGAGGGAGTAATAATAGAAGTTAAATAATAAAATTATTTATTTTATTTAACAAGTGGTGCACCACGATGTATGAAGAACCCTCGTGGTTGCATTAATTAACGATTCAATCATGCTTATATTCCTCTGTATAATCATCGATCATTTAAATCTCAACTCTCACGATCAAGGCCTAATGATCTTGTTATTGTTTGATTAATTTTCAAAATATATGGCTACAAAGTTTATTCATCTTCTTCTCCTTGGTGCCATTGTTTACACCACTGTTGCAAGTGATGAAAAGACATTGTTTCGGTTTCGGAGACTCAGCGGAGGACTTCATGGAGGTGGTCGTCTATCGGGTGGTGGTTTAGGCACTGGAGTTGGCGGAGGAGGAGGAGGTCTCGGTGGAATGGGTCTCACCGGTGGGGTTCAAGCTTTGCCAGGAGGTCTTGGTAGTCTATCGGGTGGTGGTGTTGGCAGTGAACTTGGCGGAGGAGGAGGTCGGGGTAGTCTACCGGGCGGTGGTCTTGGCGGTGGACTTGGGGAAGGAGGAGGTCTCGGTGATATATCGGGTGGTGGTTTAGGTGGTGGAGGAGAAGGTCTAGGTGGTGTTTCAAATGGGATGGGTCTCACCAATGGCATTCAAGGTCTGGCAGGAGGTCTTGGTAGTCTATCGGGTGGTGGTGTCGGCAGTGGACTTGGCGGAGGAGGTGATCTGGGTAGTCTATCGGGTGGTGGTGTTGGTGGTGCACTTGGGGGAGGAGGAAGTCTCGGTGAACTATCGGGTGGGGGTTTAGGCGGTGGAGGAGGAGGTCTCGGTGGTCTTTCAAGTGTTATGGTTCTCGCTGGTGAACTTCGCGGAGGAGCCAGGGGAGGAGGCCTCGGTAGTCTATCGAGTGATGTTGTTGGCGGAGGAGGAGGTCTCGGTCGTGTTTCAACTAAAACGGATCTAGCGAATAGTGCCGGCGGCGGTGGAATCCGCGGAGGAGCTGAGGGAGGAGGAGGAGGAGGTGGTGGAAATCCATGAAGAAAGTTGCACTAATAAAATTGGAGGCTTCCACTAAATTTATCAGCAATATGCATGATTTATATGTTTGCATTGTTGTGTAATTTAATTTGTTTGATCGGTATTTTTTTGGTCTTTTGAGTTGTATTAATGTTGGTAATCTGTTAGTTCGTAGCGGTTACTTTCCATTACTTTTACAATTGTATCACATATAAAATTACTTTCGTTTTAGAAATTGATAAACCTTTTATGTTTTTATGACTAGGTCAAGAGATGTAATTCGGTCGAGGTGAAAAATGGTGAACCCGGCCCGACCCATTTCGTAAAATATCAGGCAGTGCCATCGATCCAAGTCAGTTTTGCCACCAATCAAATGCTGACTCCAACTTGCCCTAGATCCAACAAAATTTGAAATATTGCAGGCAATATAAACCATCCCTTACAGACATTTCATCAAACACTTTCCATACCTAAACTCAAACAAATCATCCAACATGCACACATTGGACTTCAACACTCAGAATCAGACAGTATTGCGCCTGAAGAAATACATCTGAGTTGCTTCTATTATTAGTTGCGCACTCACTCATATGTGTTGACGCGCATTTATACCCGAGCCGGTGCGGATGAGCTGGACAGATGACGTGGCTATTCGTGGACTCGAATACAACACACGACAACAAACATCAAAATAGTTCTTGTGCAAAATGTATATTTAAAGGGAGTAAAAATGACTTTAACAAATGTATATACATCACATTTTGTCTATGTGAGCAGGACGTTCATGGAATATGCAATATGCATGTGTACCAAGCTCTGTATCAGGGTCACGATTAATATCGTCACTAGCATCAATATCGATATCATCAAAAAGAAAACCTTTAGGCTTGTTATCCAGGAACTTGTTCAGAAATACCGTAATGAAAGGAACATAGAAGTTTGTCGCTAGGTATTTGACCCTGCATGATCGACACGTGTTGGTCGTGTATATAGTGTATCAGTTAGGAAACCCGATAATTGTCCGCTATTGACGTTTATTATAAAGTCTCCGGATATTGATACTTTTGCCCGCAGTCCTCCTTAGTTGTAGGTACTTACCCCGGGTCCTCGTCCAGGTCGTGTTTTTGATCCACTCGGCCCAGGTCGGGCCAGCTGCTTGTACCCACAAGTGGTCGGGCCAGCTATTTGTATCCACATTATGTATGTATGTACATCGTGTAGCAACAAAAAATTATAATTGGAGGGCGATCAGTGGTGTAATTGACAGTAATTTAGGTAGCGATCGACAAGGTTAGTGATTTAGTTGTGTATTCCTTTTTTCTCTCTTATATTATTTCTGAACTCGCGAGATTACAATAGGATTTTCTATAGGAATACATGGAGGTATTTATAGAGAAAATTAAATCCTTGCATGGTCGACACGTGTTCGTCAGGTGGTAGGTCTAAGCAACACGTGTTCATTACCTGAACTTGATGTCTGTCGACGTGAACCCCATGTGTTTTTCATATGGCAAACACGTGGGAGTCATGATGAGGGTGGCGGCCACGTGTGTATGATCATATTGTGGCAAGCACGTGGCGAACGAGCGATGTATATCCATAGTCCGTAAATTAAATGTGGATGCTATAGAAATTTGAATGATACCATAACAATTATACAAATTGTTAATATAGCATCTTGATTGAATATTCTGAAAATAAATTAGTAAGTTATAATATCAAATCCCAAATGGTTATCTAGACTTATTTGGCGACAAAATCGGCCTGGTTTAATGGACCGACCCAACTTGTCCACCAATCGAGCACAATTCACTATAAATTTACCAAATATCATCTGAACATTTCAAAATTTGAACATTTCCTAGGGCGTTATGGTTTTACTAAAAGAATTGCGTAAGATTTGGATGCGGCAGTTCTAATCAGGGGCTAGCAGGGTTCGAAGCAATTCGGAGATATAAAAAAAATTGGAACCGAATTAAAGTCCGAAGATATTCGAAGATTTACAAAAGAAAAACTCCATCAAGAGCCAGAGATTTGTTAGCCTGCTAAAAAATCGATCGAATGAATTTTAGCGGATTTGACTTGAGCAGGTTCGGGTTTGATCCTCCATCCCCATTGCCATCCTTAGTCCTTACCCATAGGAGATCCCGATGATCTTCTAGCTCTACTGGCTTCGAGCAAGACGTCTTTCGTGGATGTTCTTGCAACTTGAGCTATCTAACTTCGTCGTAAATCAACATCTTTTTAGGAAGTTTAACTACTTCAAGCATAGCTAATTAACTATTCATTAGAGTAGATCTTTTATACACCGGTCTATGCAATTCGGATAATGCACGAAAAGATATTAGTATATTACGTCTAAAGTTATTATATGTTATGGGTAAATGTATCATGGTTTAAATGTATTAATTTTGATGTTTAAAAATATTTTGCTTATAAAGGTATTATAATATCTTTACCTAAAACAAGTAATACATTTAAGTATAAATTGTGATACTAAATCCGAATTACACCGTACAATCGGTACACATGAGACTTTGTCAATAAAGATAATATAATTGCATTCCACATGTAAACACATCCCTTGAAAATGCATTTTAGTTGAAATTATCAAATCTTTATGAGTTACATGAAATTTCATATGATATTTTATTTAATAATTTCATAATTTTTAACGTGTGTCATGTGTTAATTAATAACATTACTAGATACACATAAAAAATAATTAAATAATACTAAAAACAACGAGAGAGGGGTTAGTATTTAGAATTTTAGAGAAATTGCAGGAATGTTTGGTTATGTTTTTAGCTTCAGTTTTTAGTGTTTCCAGGATCATTTATGAGATTTTATTTGATATGATTTGATAAATATGATCGATGTTATAATAGAGGTGATGAATTATGAATATTATAGTTAATAATGATATTTTATTCGAATAGTAGTAAATGGTAGGAGTTTTATCCTATATGAGATAGCTCCTGATGGACATCCTCCTACGTACCTACTCGGTCGCTAAGTCATCGTAATTTATCCTCTCACTATCCCTAGGAGAGAGATTCCCTCTATTTTGTTTTTGTTCTAAATTGCTTCGGGAGAAGCAAAAATTAAGTTTGGTGGATTTGATAAGTAGAAAAATATGCATTACTTTAGATTGTTAAGAATGTGATTTTATTGCACTTTATTATCATATATTTGTTATTTTCCATTTATTTGCACTTTGGTACCAATTAATCCAACTGTTAAATGCAGTAGATTTGGAGTGATTTTGGATGTTATGGAATGAATTTAGGCCGAGAAATGGACAAATGAAGATATTTGAGCTTAACATACAAGTAATCACATAGATACAATACAAGTCTCGAAATGATGACAAATCATATGCTTCTTCCAGTTCCTTCTATCAATTTTATCCCCTGTTTCAAAATAGCATAATTAGATTAATTCCATTTTATCATTTTAAGGTATAAAATGGAAAAAAATTATTTTTAGTCTAATATATTAGGCCATGTTCAGTAAAAGTCTTGTATGTTAAAAAAAATTAATTTTAATCATGTATGTTCCAAAAGTTATTCAATTTAAGGACACTAACCACCACCAACTATCAATTTAGCCAGAATTGGACTAATAAATTTAGGGTTTTTGAGTACTAATGCTTATGTGTTAAGTATTTGTCCAGATAGCATGTTAAATCATTAAATGACTTTAGTGACTCGCCCAAAAAAGAAAAAAAAAATGTAAATCCTAATTTTCGTATGAGGTGCATTTCATTTTATATTTTATTTTATTTTTCTTTCTTTCTTCACCTTTCTCAATTTTATTAGTCATGTGCGTTGCACGTGATTAATTGTGGCCAAATTGGCCATTTCTGATGGTCAGTGTCCTTAAATTGGACAACTTTAGAAACATACATGATTAAATTGAAATTTTTTAACATACAGGAATTTTACTAAACAAAGCCTAATATACAGGACTAAAACTAAATTTTACATCAAAAGTGGTTTATACAAAAGCACAACATGTTTATCTATTGTTGGAGATTAAGCATCAGCCAAAGTACCTATACTAGAGTTAATAACCAATAATTCTCATAAATTATACTACCTCCGTCCCAACTTAACCTGCCTACTTGTCATTTTGGTTTGTCCCACCTTAACCTGACAGCCCCATAAATGGCAAATTTCTCTCACAATCTACACCATCAAAATCTCCATTCTCAATTTCCACCTTTAAAAAAGTCAAAGATTCCACAAAATCTGTTTTTTCTTAATCTCCGTGCTCGGTCAACTTAGGCAGGTTAAGCCGGGACGGAGGCAGTAAACATTTTATAACCAAAAACAATCTAGGGTTTATACTTACAGTGGTGCAACGACAAGAAGACAACACGCAACATGTTGATAGTTTGGTGATGTTGTTGTAATTAACCATATTTCATAATATCAATTTTAGTCCTTCATGTATTATGCCCTATCCAATTTGAAGACAAAATCCATCACCGATTATTTTAGTAGCTAGATATTATCACGTGTGCCACACATGACGAGCTAACTGTCCCTAAATTAGACAGATCTATATAGAGGACTAAAATTGAAAAAACGCAATATATAGAGAATTAAAATTAAAATTATGAAATATACACGTGTGGCTCACATGTTATAATTTCCGGCTACTAAAATGACCCGCGCGAGTTTTGTCCTCAAATTAGACACAGCCCAATACATAAAGAACTAAAATTGAAACTATAGAATATTTGAGACTAATTTCGTACAAACCTTAATATATAGAACTAGTTTTAATTTTTTTCCCCAATTTATATTTTTAAGAAAAGTATTAAGAAAAAGAATTAGAAATTGTTATATGTCAAAAGGACATTCGACACCAAATTAACAAGCTTCGTTCAAGTTCGATTCGTCCAATTTTATTAAACAGCATGTGATCTGGACGTTTCGTAGACCCCGGCACCCTTAACGGTTTCATAAAACATAAAAAATAGCATGTGATATGGATGTGGCGGTTCTAATTGGCTGCAAATAAAATAAATCCATACCAAAAGTCAGAAATATATATCACCTCCGTGTCGTTCTAACTTTCTACTTTTCTTTTTAATTTATCTCAATTTAATTTTTTAGTTCATAAATAACAAAAAAAAAATTACAATCTCCATTCTCAAAATCACCACCCTCAATCTTCACCTTTAAAAAATTTAAAGATTTCATAAAATCGAATTTTTTTAACATTCGTATTCGATCAAAGTAGGAAAGTTAAGTCGGGACGTAAGGAATAAAAAATAGCATGTGATTTGGATGTGGCAATTCTAGTTGGCTACAGTTCAATAAATCATATCAAAAGTCCAACGTCAGAAACAATTTTCCATGAACAATGGCACATGACACCAAATTGACGGTGAAGGTTCGAGTTCGGTTCGCTTAAAAAATTAATTTAGCAAATATAACTATTATATTTTAGCATAAGTTATTGAATTTAGGTTGATTTAAATAAAAATCAGATTATTGTATTTGTATCAGATTAATTTCATCTTTCTCCCAATAAATTCAAATTGGATTCGTGTTGTCATGACGTCGGATTAAGGATTGTCACCCCTAATCCTGTGTCGGTCCAAGTTTACATTCAATTCTATTGCACTACAAGAAAATTGTCAAATTCCAACTGCAAATGAGCCGTTGGAAAAAAATTCCAATGACAGAAACCGTTGGAATAACTGTTGGAAAACAAATTCCAACGGTAAGAGGCTCCGTTGAAATTGTCGGTGGAATTATTTTTCCATTAAAATTTAATTATTGGAACAAAAAAATTCGAACAGCCACTTTTCCAACGGCATAATAATGGGTCCCACCCCTAAAACAAGTGGTCCCATGATGTAAAAGAGAACAAACATGCTTGCAAATGCTTATTTTCCCTATATAATGATCTTTAACATTTCTCACTATGCATCAAGATCTTGTTATATTTCATTAATTTTCAAAATACATACATATATATATATATATGGCTTCAAAGTTTGCTCTTCTCCCCCTTCTTGTTGGTGCTATTTTTTGCACCACTACTGCGAGACTGTTTGATAGTTGTGGTCTTTTGAATTTATTTACTTGTCCTAACGATAGTAGTGGCGGCGGAGGAGGTGGTAGTTCGGGTTTATTCGGTGGTAGTGGTAGTGGTAGCAGTGCAACTGGCGGGGGAGATGTGGGACGAGGTTTTGGTAGATTTCCATGAAGAGGCTTCCACTCAATTGATTCTGCACTGCATCATACAAGTTTGTTTCTTTTGTTTGGTAATTGGTCGGAAAAATGTCTTTTTAGTCATTGACGCTTAGTGTAATTGCACTGTTGGGACTCTTTATTTATCGTTTTGCAGATTTCCTCAAATCGCAATGAATTTTACTGAAATTGTAAACGGTAAATGGAGGATCTAAAAATGCAATTAGGCCAAACATAAAAGACTAAAAAAGTATTTTTTTTATCGTAATTGTTGTATAAGTTTGCACTGTCGTGTAATTTAATTGGTTTTATTGTTTAATCCGGTTTCAACCCTCCATCTCTTCAGTTTTTTATTTTTTTTTTCTTGTGAGTTGTATTTATATCGGTAACCTGTTGTTGTTGGTCATGGCGCATACTTCGGATCACTTGTTCAAATTACAGTGTCACAATCGTGCTTTATATATAAATGGCAAAACTATATCATTTGTAAAACCGGTAAATGTGAAAAATATGAGCAACAAAAAATGCTCTGTACACTGCATGAGCATGGAAATTCGGCGAATAAATACAAATACAATAAATCCTATACAATTGTGTAACTCGATGTGGGACACAAGAACTATACTAAGAATAATAAGTAAAATACATTCATCTCAATATGGTAGAACCGATCCAGGGGCGCCATTAATGTTTAAAAATGAAATATATATATCATGTGATCTGGATGTGTGCAAATAAACAAATTCATACCAAAAGTCCAAAGTCAGAAACAATTTTCTATGAATATGGGCATATGACATTTTTATTATCATGAATGGGAAATTAATGCGTAACATGAGGGACGTAAACATGGAAATGATGGAAGAGTTAAGAAGAATATGAAAAATCGTTCTGCATAGGAAAAATAGGGAGAGTTTGAACTTCTTATTAAGAAGAATACTTTGTAAGAAGTAATCAAGTGTGTCGTCTAATGATGAATTCTAATGGTGTTTTAGCATTTCGCTAAATGGACCAGAGAATGGTGCACGCTCCTTGCGAGGAGCTAAAGTGTTGACAAATTGATCAAATTGGTCTGGATGGGTGGCTCGATAGGCTAAGAAAGTCGATAACTTAGTGTTGACAAATTGGTCTGGACGGCTGGCTCGATGGGCTAAGAAAGTCGGTAGCTTTGATTTTGTTGTGCTGTAATTCAAAGTAGTTAAATTCATGCCTCGACAGAAAGTCGATAGTTTTAATTTTGTTGTGTTGTGATCCCAAAGTAGTCAAACTCATGCCTCGACAGTTGAAGTTTTGACAAAATAGTCGGGGATGGTGGCGAGGAGCTAAAGTGTTGACAAATTGGTCTGGAAGAGTGTCTCGATGGAACGGGTGGCTCGGCGAGTTAAGAAAGTCATGAGTATTGAGTAGTTTGCTGATAACTTTTTGAACATTTTGTATCCTTTTCCAGTAGCCCTGTGTGTTAGCTTTGCAATGCATCAAGTTTCACATAAAAATCATTTTTGTAGCCCAAGTTATGACCAATATACTAAAGGTATGCTGGAAAGTACCTCAAAATGCACCACAGTCACTTCCTTTGGTCTTTTGGCCACTTTCTTTCAAGAAATTTGAAATGGTTCCAACACAAAAGTTGTAGCTAATTCACATAGGTTTCTAAAAATATTCGAGTCACTTCGGGGAGGTTCCAACAGTAGGAGTTGTGATCGTGCATTTATACATTAACGTTCGTATAAAGTTCACATCTAATTATCCCCAAATAAAAAGCACTTTTTGAAAATTTCTTTTCATTTTCTAGTAGCCCTATGTGTTAGCTTTCCAACGCACCTTGTTTCACTCAAAAATCATTTTTTTAGCCCAAGATATGATCAAAATACTATAGGTATGCCGAAAACTACCTTACAATGCACCACTGTCACTTCCTTTGAGCTTTCGGAACCTTTCTTGCAAGAACTTTGGAATGGTTCTATCACAAAAGTTGTAGCTAACTCACTTACCTTTCCAAAAACAAAAGATTCACTTCGTGGAGGTTCCTACATGGGGAGTTGTGATTTGTGCATTTGTACATTAACGTTCATATAAATTTCGCATACAATAGGCCCCAATAAAAAGCACTTTTTGAAATTTCAACTTTTTGAACATTTTGTATCCTTTTCCAGTAGCCCTGTGTGTTAGCTTTGCAATGCATCAAGTTTCACATAAAAATCATTTTTGTAGCCCAAGTTATGACCAATATACTAAAGGTATGCTGGAAAGTACCTCAAAATGCACCACAGTCACTTCCTTTGGTCTTTTGGCCACTTTCTTTCAAGAAATTTGAAATGGTTCCAACACAAAAGTTGTAGCTAATTCACATAGGTTTCTAAAAATATTCGAGTCACTTCGGGGAGGTTCCTACAGTAGGAGTTGTGATCGAGCATTTATACATTAACGTTTGTATAAAGTTCACATGTAATTAGCCCCAAATAAAAAGCACTTTTTGAAATTTTCTTTTCATTTTCTAGTAGCCCTATGAGTTAGCTTTCCAACGCATCTTGTTTCACTTAAAAATCATTTTTTTAGCCCAAGATATGATCAAAATACTATAGGTATGCCGAAAACTACCTTACAATGCACCACTGTCACTTCCTTTGAGCTTTCGGAACCTTTCTTGCAAGAACTTTGGAATGGTTCTATCACAAAAGTTGTAGCTAACTCACTTACCTTTCCAAAAACAAAAGATTCACTTCGTGGAGGTTCCTACATGGGGAGTAGTGATTTGTGCATTTGTACATTAACGTTCATATAAATTTCGCATACAATAGGCCCCAATAAAAAGCACTTTTTGAAATTCCAACTTTTTGAACTTTTTGTATCCTTTTCCAGTAGCCCTGTGTGTTAGCTTTGCAATGCATCAAGTTTCACATAAAAATCATTTTTGTAGCCCAAGTTATGACCAATATACTAAAGGTATGCTGGAAAGTACCTCAAAATGCACCACAGTCACTTCCTTTGGTCTTTTGGCCACTTTCTTTCAAGAAATTTGAAATGGTTCCAACACAAAAGTTGTAGCTAATTCACATAGGTTTCTAAAAATATTCGAGTCACTTCGGGGAGGTTCCAACAGTAGGAGTTGTGATCGTGCATTTATACATTAACGTTCGTATAAAGTTCACATCTAATTATCCCCAAATAAAAAGCACTTTTTGAAATTTTCTTTTCATTTTCTAGTATCTCTATGTGTTAGCTTTCCAACGCACCTTGTTTCACTCAAAAATCATTTTTTTAGCCCAAGATATGATCAAAATACTATAGGTATGCCGAAAACTACCTTACAATGCACCACTGTCACTTCCTTTGAGCTTTCGGAACCTTTCTTGCAAGAACTTTGGAATGGTTCTATCACAAAAGTTGTAGCTAACTCACTTACCTTTCCAAAAACAAAAGATTCACTTCGTGGAGGTTCCTACATGGGGAGTAGTGATTTGTGCATTTGTACATTAACGTTCATATAAATTTCGCATACAATAGGCCCCAATAAAAAGCACTTTTTGAAATTTCAACTTTTTGAACATTTTGTATCCTTTTCCAGTAGCCCTGTGTGTTAGCTTTGCAATGCATCAAGTTTCACATAAAAATCATTTTTGTAGCCCAAGTTATGACCAATATACTAAAGGTATGCTGGAAAGTACCTCAAAATGCACCACAGTCAATTCCTTTGGTCTTTTGGCCACTTTCTTTCAAGAAATTTGAAATGGTTCCAACACAAAAGTTTTAGCTAATTCACATAGGTTTCTAAAAATATTCGAGTCACTTCGGGGAGGTTCCAACAGTAGGAGTTGTGATCGTGCATTTATACATTAACGTTCGTATAAAGTTCACATCTAATTATCCCCAAATAAAAAGCACTTTTTGAAAATTTCTTTTCATTTTCTAGTAGCCCTATGTGTTAGCTTTCCAACGCACCTTGTTTCACTCAAAAATCATTTTTTTAGCCCAAGATATGATCAAAATACTATAGGTATGCCGAAAACTACCTTACAATGCACCACTGTCACTTCCTTTGAGCTTTCGGAACCTTTCTTGCAAGAACTTTGGAATGGTTCTATCACAAAAGTTGTAGCTAACTCACTTACCTTTCCAAAAACAAAAGATTCACTTCATGGAGGTTCCTACATGGGGAGTAGTGATTTGTGCATTTGTACATTAACGTTCATATAAATTTCGCATACAATAGGCCCCAATAAAAAGCACTTTTTGAAATTTCAACTTTTTGAACATTTTGTATCCTTTTCCAGTAGCCCTGTGTGTTAGCTTTGCAATGCATCAAGTTTCACATAAAAATCATTTTTGTAGCCCAAGTTATGACCAATATACTAAAGGTATGCTGGAAAGTACCTCAAAATGCACCACAGTCACTTCCTTTGGTCTTTTGGCCACTTTCTTTCAAGAAATTTGAAATGGTTCCAACACAAAAGTTGTAGCTAATTCACATAGGTTTCTAAAAATATTCGAGTCACTTCGGGGAGGTTCCTACAGTAGGAGTTGTGATCGAGCATTTATACATTAACGTTTGTATAAAGTTCACATGTAATTAGCCCCAAATAAAAAGCACTTTTTGAAATTTTCTTTTCATTTTCTAGTAGCCCTATGTGTTAGCTTTCCAACGCATCTTGTTTCACTTAAAAATCATTTTTTTAGCCCAAGATATGATCAAAATACTATAGGTATGCCGAAAACTACCTTACAATGCACCACTGTCACTTCCTTTGAGCTTTCGGAACCTTTCTTGCAAGAACTTTGGAATGGTTCTATCACAAAAGTTGTAGCTAACTCACTTACCTTTCCAAAAACAAAAGATTCACTTCGTGGAGGTTCCTACATGGGGAGTAGTGATTTGTGCATTTGTACATTAACGTTCATATAAATTTCGCATACAATAGGCCCCAATAAAAAGCACTTTTTGAAATTCCAACTTTTTGAACATTTTGTATCCTTTTCCAGTAGCCCTGTGTGTTAGCTTTGCAATGCATCAAGTTTCACATAAAAATCATTTTTGTAGCCCAAGTTATGACCAATATACTAAAGGTATGCTGGAAAGTACCTCAAAATGCACCACAGTCACTTCCTTTGGTCTTTTGGCCACTTTCTTTCAAGAAATTTGAAATGGTTCCAACACAAAAGTTGTAGCTAATTCACATAGGTTTCTAAAAATATTCGAGTCACTTCGGGGAGGTTCCAACAGTAGGAGTTGTGATCGTGCATTTATACATTAACGTTCGTATAAAGTTCACATCTAATTATCCCCAAATAAAAAGCACTTTTTGAAATTTTCTTTTCATTTTCTAGTATCTCTATGTGTTAGCTTTCCAACGCACCTTGTTTCACTCAAAAATCATTTTTTTAGCCCAAGATATGATCAAAATACTATAGGTATGCCGAAAACTACCTTACAATGCACCACTGTCACTTCCTTTGAGCTTTCGGAACCTTTCTTGCAAGAACTTTGGAATGGTTCTATCACAAAAGTTGTAGCTAACTCACTTACCTTTCCAAAAACAAAAGATTCACTTCGTGGAGGTTCCTACATGGGGAGTAGTGATTTGTGCATTTGTACATTAACGTTCATATAAATTTCGCATACAATAGGCCCCAATAAAAAGCACTTTTTGAAATTTCAACTTTTTGAACATTTTGTATCCTTTTCCAGTAGCCCTGTGTGTTAGCTTTGCAATGCATCAAGTTTCACATAAAAATCATTTTTGTAGCCCAAGTTATGACCAATATACTAAAGGTATGCTGGAAAGTACCTCAAAATGCACCACAGTCACTTCCTTTGGTCTTTTGGCCACTTTCTTTCAAGAAATTTGAAATGGTTCCAACACAAAAGTTGTAGCTAATTCACATAGGTTTCTAAAAATATTCGAGTCACTTCGGGGAGGTTCCAACAGTAGGAGTTGTGATCGTGCATTTATACATTAACGTTCGTATAAAGTTCACATCTAATTATCCCCAAATAAAAAGCACTTTTTGAAAATTTCTTTTCATTTTCTAGTAGCCCTATGTGTTAGCTTTCCAACGCACCTTGTTTCACTCAAAAATCATTTTTTTAGCCCAAGATATGATCAAAATACTATAGGTATGCCGAAAACTACCTTACAATGCACCACTGTCACTTCCTTTGAGCTTTCGGAACCTTTCTTGCAAGAACTTTGGAATGGTTCTATCACAAAAGTTGTAGCTAACTCACTTACCTTTCCAAAAACAAAAGATTCACTTCGTGGAGGTTCCTACATGGGGAGTTGTGATTTGTGCATTTGTACATTAACGTTCATATAAATTTCGCATACAATAGGCCCCAATAAAAAGCACTTTTTGAAATTTCAACTTTTTGAACATTTTGTATCCTTTTCCAGTAGCCCTGTGTGTTAGCTTTGCAATGCATCAAGTTTCACATAAAAATCATTTTTGTAGCCCAAGTTATGACCAATATACTAAAGGTATGCTGGAAAGTACCTCAAAATGCACCACAGTCACTTCCTTTGGTCTTTTGGCCACTTTCTTTCAAGAAATTTGAAATGGTTCCAACACAAAAGTTGTAGCTAATTCACATAGGTTTCTAAAAATATTCGAGTCACTTCGGGGAGGTTCCTACAGTAGGAGTTGTGATCGAGCATTTATACATTAACGTTTGTATAAAGTTCACATGTAATTAGCCCCAAATAAAAAGCACTTTTTGAAATTTTCTTTTCATTTTCTAGTAGCCCTATATGTTAGCTTTCCAACGCATCTTGTTTCACTTAAAAATCATTTTTTTAGCCCAAGATATGATCAAAATACTATAGGTATGCCGAAAACTACCTTACAATGCACCACTGTCACTTCCTTTGAGCTTTCGGAACCTTTCTTGCAAGAACTTTGGAATGGTTCTATCACAAAAGTTGTAGCTAACTCACTTACCTTTCCAAAAACAAAAGATTCACTTCGTGGAGGTTCCTACATGGGGAGTAGTGATTTGTGCATTTGTACATTAACGTTCATATAAATTTCGCATACAATAGGCCCCAATAAAAAGCACTTTTTGAAATTCCAACTTTTTGAACATTTTGTATCCTTTTCCAGTAGCCCTGTGTGTTAGCTTTGCAATGCATCAAGTTTCACATAAAAATCATTTTTGTAGCCCAAGTTATGACCAATATACTAAAGGTATGCTGGAAAGTACCTCAAAATGCACCACAGTCACTTCCTTTGGTCTTTTGGCCACTTTCTTTCAAGAAATTTGAAATGGTTCCAACACAAAAGTTGTAGCTAATTCACATAGGTTTCTAAAAATATTCGAGTCACTTCGGGGAGGTTCCAACAGTAGGAGTTGTGATCGTGCATTTATACATTAACGTTCGTATAAAGTTCACATCTAATTATCCCCAAATAAAAAGCACTTTTTGAAATTTTCTTTTCATTTTCTAGTATCTCTATGTGTTAGCTTTCCAACGCACCTTGTTTCACTCAAAAATCATTTTTTTAGCCCAAGATATGATCAAAATACTATAGGTATGCCGAAAACTACCTTACAATGCACCACTGTCACTTCCTTTGAGCTTTCGGAACCTTTCTTGCAAGAACTTTGGAATGGTTCTATCACAAAAGTTGTAGCTAACTCACTTACCTTTCCAAAAACAAAAGATTCACTTCGTGGAGGTTCCTACATGGGGAGTAGTGATTTGTGCATTTGTACATTAACGTTCATATAAATTTCGCATACAATAGGCCCCAATAAAAAGCACTTTTTGAAATTTCAACTTTTTGAACATTTTGTATCCTTTTCCAGTAGCCCTGTGTGTTAGCTTTGCAATGCATCAAGTTTCACATAAAAATCATTTTTGTAGCCCAAGTTATGACCAATATACTAAAGGTATGCTGGAAAGTACCTCAAAATGCACCACAGTCACTTCCTTTGGTCTTTTGGCCACTTTCTTTCAAGAAATTTGAAATGGTTCCAACACAAAAGTTGTAGCTAATTCACATAGGTTTCTAAAAATATTCGAGTCACTTCGGGGAGGTTCCAACAGTAGGAGTTGTGATCGTGCATTTATACATTAACGTTCGTATAAAGTTCACATCTAATTATCCCCAAATAAAAAGCACTTTTTGAAAATTTCTTTTCATTTTCTAGTAGCCCTATGTGTTAGCTTTCCAACGCACCTTGTTTCACTCAAAAATCATTTTTTTAGCCCAAGATATGATCAAAATACTATAGGTATGCCGAAAACTACCTTACAATGCACCACTGTCACTTCCTTTGAGCTTTCGGAACCTTTCTTGCAAGAACTTTGGAATGGTTCTATCACAAAAGTTGTAGCTAACTCACTTACCTTTCCAAAAACAAAAGATTCACTTCGTGGAGGTTCCTACATGGGGAGTAGTGATTTGTGCATTTGTACATTAACGTTCATATAAATTTCGCATACAATAGGCCCCAATAAAAAGCACTTTTTGAAATTTCAACTTTTTGAACATTTTGTATCCTTTTCCAGTAGCCCTGTGTGTTAGCTTTGCAATGCATCAAGTTTCACATAAAAATCATTTTTGTAGCCCAAGTTATGACCAATATACTAAAGGTATGCTGGAAAGTACCTCAAAATGCACCACGGTCACTTCCTTTGGTCTTTTGGCCACTTTCTTTTAAGAAATTTGAAATGGTTCCAACACAAAAGTTGTAGCTAATTCACATAGGTTTCTAAAAATATTCGAGTCACTTCGGGGAGGTTCCAACAGTAGGAGTTGTGATCGTGCATTTATACATTAACGTTCGTATAAAGTTCACATCTAATTATCCCCAAATAAAAAGCACTTTTTGAAAATTTCTTTTCATTTTCTAGTAGCTCTATGTGTTAGCTTTCCAACGCATCTTGTTTCACTTAAAAATCATTTTTTTAGCCCAAGATATGATCAAAATACTATAGGTATGCCGAAAACTACCTTACAATGCACCACTGTCACTTCCTTTGAGCTTTCGGAACCTTTCTTGCAAGAACTTTGGAATGGTTCTATCACAAAAGTTTTAGCTAACTCAATTACCTTTCCAAAAACAATAGATTCACTTCGTGGAGGTTCCTACATGGGGAGTAGTGATTTGTGCATTTGTACATTAACGTTCATATAAATTTCGCATACAATAGGCCCCAATAAAAAGCACTTTTTGAAATTTCAACTTTTTGAACATTTTGTATCCTTTTCCAGTAGCCCTGTGTGTTAGCTTTGCAATGCATCAAGTTTCACATAAAAATCATTTTTGTAGCCCAAGTTATGACCAATATACTAAAGGTATGCTGGAAAGTACCTCAAAATGCACCACAGTCACTTCCTTTGGTCTTTTGGCCACTTTCTTTCAAGAAATTTGAAATGGTTCCAACACAAAAGTTGTAGCTAATTCACATAGGTTTCTAAAAATATTCGAGTCACTTCGGGGAGGTTTCTACAGTAGGAGTTGTGATCGTGCATTTATACATTAACGTTCGTATAAAGTTCACATCTAATTAGCCCCAAATAAAAAGCACTTTTTGAAATTTTCTTTTCATTTTCTAGTAGCCCTATGTGTTAGCTTTCCAACGCATCTTGTTTCACTTAAAAATCATTTTTTTAGCCCATGATATGATCAAAATACTATAGGTATGCCGAAAACTACCTTACAATGCACCACTGTCACTTCCTTTGAGCTTTCGGAACCTTTCTTGCAAGAACTTTGGAATGGTTCTATCACAAAAGTTGTAGCTAACTCACTTACCTTTCCAAAACTAAAAGATTCACTTTGTTGAGGTTCCTACGTGGGGAGTAGTGATTTGTGAATTTGTACATTAACGTTCATATAAATTTCGCATATTATAGGCCCCAAAAAAAAGCACTTTTTGAAATTTCAAATTTTTGAACATTTTGTATCCTTTTCCAGTATCCCTGTGTGTTAGCTTTGCAATGCATCAAGTTTCACATAAGAATCATTTTTGTAGCCCAAGTTATGACCAAATTACTAAAGGTATGCTGGAAAGTACCTCAAAATGCACCACAGTCACTTCCTTTGGTCTTTTGGCCACTTTCTTTCAAGAAATTTGAAATGGTTCCAACACAAAAGTTGTAGCTAATTCACATAGGTTTCTAAAAATATTCGAGTCACTTCGGGGAGGTTCCAACAGTAGGAGTTGTGATCGTGCATTTATACATTAACGTTCGTATAAAGTTCACATCTAATTATCCCCAAATAAAAAGCACTTTTTGAAAGTTTCTTTTCATTTTCTAGTAGCTCTATGTATTAGCTTTCCAACGCATCTTGTTTCACTTAAAAATCATTTTTTTAGCCCAAGATATGATCAAAATACTATAGGTATGCCGAAAACTACCTTACAATGCACCACTGTCACTTCCTTTGAGCTTTTGGAACCTTTCTTGCAAGAACTTTGGAATGGTTCTATCACAAAAGTTTTAGCTAACTCAATTACCTTTCCAAAAACAATAGATTCACTTCGTGGAGGTTCCTACATGGGGAGTAGTGATTTGTGCATTTGTACATTAACGTCCATATAAATTTCGCATACAATAAGCCCCAATAAAAAGCACTTTTTGAAATTTCAACTTTTTGAACATTTTGTATTCTTTTCCAGTAGCCCTGTGTGTTAGCTTTGCAATGCATCAAGTTTCACATAAAAATCATTTTTGTAGCCCAAGTTATGACCAATATACTAAAGGTATGCTGGAAAGTACCTCAAAATGCACCACAGTCACTTCCTTTGGTCTTTTGGCCACTTTCTTTCAAGAAATTTGAAATGGTTCCAACACAAAAGTTGTAGCTAATTCACATAGGTTTCTAAAAATATTTAAGTCACTTTGGGGAGGTTCCTACAGTAGGAGTTGTGATCGTGCATTTATACATTAACGTTCGTATAAAGTTCACATCTAATTATCCCCAAATAAAAAGCACTTTTTGAAATTTTCTTTTCATTTTCTAGTAGCTCTATGTGTTAGCTTTCCAACGCATCTTGTTTCACTTAAAAATCATTTTTTTAGCCCAAGATATGATCAAAATACTATAGGTATGCCGAAAACTACCTTACAATGCACCACTGTCCCTTCCTTTGAGCTTTCGGAACCTTTCTTGCAAGAACTTTGGAATGGTTCTATCACAAAAGTTGTAGCTAACTCACTTACCTTTCCAAAACCAAAAGATTCACTTTGTGGAGGTTCCTACATGGGGAGTAGTGATTTGTGCATTTGTACATTAACGTTCATATAAATTTCGCATACAATAGGCCCCAATAAAAAGCACTTTTTGAAATTTCAAATTTTTGAACATTTTGTATCCTTTTCCAGTAGCCCTGTGTGTTAGCTTTTCAATGCATCAAGTTTAAAATAAAAATCATTTTTGTAGCCCAAGTTATGACCAAAATACTAAAGGTATGCTGGAAAGTACCTCAAAATGCACCACAGTCACTTCCTTTGATCTTTTGGCCACTTTCTTTCAAGAAATTTGAAATGGTTCCAACAAAAAAGTTGTAGCTAATTCACATAGGTTTCTAAAAATATTCGAGTCACTTCGGGGAGGTTCCTACAGTAGGAGTTGTGATCGTGCATTTATACATTGACGTTCGTATAAAGTTCACATCTAATTAGCCCCAAATAAAAAGCACTTTTTGAAATTTTCTTTACATTTTCTAGTAGCTCTATGTGTTATCTTTCCAACGCATCTTGTTTCACTTAAAAATCATTTTTTTAGCCCAAGATATGATCAAAATACTATAGGTATGCCGAAAACTACCTTACAATGCACCACTGTCACTTCCTTTGAGCTTTTGGTACCTTTCTTGCAAGAACTTTGGAATGGTTCTATCACAAAGTTTTAGCTAACTCACTTACCTTTCCAAAAACAAAAGATTCACTTCATGGAGGTTCCTACGTGGGGAGTAGTGATTTGTGCATTTGTACATTAACGTTCATATAAATTTCGCATACAATAGGCCCCAATAAAAAGAACTTTTTGAAATTTCAACTTTTTGAACATTTTGTATCCTTTTCCAGTAGCCCTGTGTGTTAGCTTTGCAATGCATCAAGTTTCACATAAAAATCAATTTTGTAGCCCAAGTTATGACCAATATACTAAAGGTATGCTGGAAAGTACCTCAAAATGCACCACAGTCACTTGCTTTGGTCTTTTGGCCACTTTCTTTCAAGAAATTTGAAATGGTTCCAACACAAAAGTTGTAGCTAATTCACATAGGTTTCTAAAAATATTCGAGTCGCTTCGGGGAGGTTCTTACAGTAGGAGATGTGATCGTGCATTTATACATTAACGTCTGTATAAAGTTCACATCTAATTAGCCCCAAATAAAAAGCACTTCTTGAAATTTTCTTTTCATTTTCTAGTATCCCTATGTGTTAGCTTTCCAACGCATCTTGTTTCACTTTAAAATCATTTTTTTAGCCCAAGATTTGATCAAAATACTATAGGTATGCCGAAAACTACCTTACAATGCACCACTGTCACTTCCTTTGAGCTTTCGGAACCTTTCTTGCAAGAACATTTGAATGGTTCTATCACAAAAGTTGTATCTAACTCACTTACCATTCCAAAACCAAAAGATTCACTTTGTGGAGGTTCCTACATGGGGAGTAGTGATTTGTGCATTTGTACATTAACGTTCATATAAATTTCGCATACAATAGGCCCCAATAAAAAGCACTTTTTGAAATTTCAACTTTTTGAACATTTTTTATCCTTTTCCAGTAGCCCTGTGTGTTAGCTTTGCAATGCATCAAGTTTCACATAAAAATCATTTTTGTAGCCTAAGTTATGACCAAAATACTAAAGGTATGCTGGAAAGTACCTCAAAATGCACCACAGTCACTTCCTTTGGTCTTTTGGCCACTTTCTTTCAAGAAATTTGCAATGGTTCCAACACAAAAGTTGTATCTAATTCACATAGGTTTCTAAAAATATTCGAGTCACTTTAGGGAGGTTCCTACAGTAGGAGTTGTGATCGTGCATTTATACATTGACGTTCGTATAAAGTTCACATCTAATTAGCCCCAAATAAAAAGCACTTTTTGAAATTTTCTTTACATTTTATAGTAGCTCTATGTGTTATCTTTCCAACGCATCTTGTTTCACTTAAAAATCATTTTTTTACCCTAAGATATGATCAAAATACTATAGGTATGCCGAAAACTACCTTACAATGCACCACTGTCACTTCCTTTGAGCTTTTGGTACCTTTCTTGCAAGAACTTTGGAATGGTTCTATCACAAAGTTTTAGCTAACTCACTTACCTTTCCAAAAACTAAAGATTCACTTCGTGGAGGTTCCTACATGGGGAGTAGTGATTTGTGCATTTGTACATTAACGTTCATATAAATTTCGCATACAATAGGCCCCAATAAAAAGCACTTTTTGAAATTTCAAATTTTTGAACAGTTTGTATCCTTTTCCAGTAGCCCTGTGTGTTAGCTTTGCAATGCATCAAGTTTCACATAAAAATCATTTTTGTAGCCCAAGTTATGACCAAAATACTAAAGGTATGCTGGAAAGTACCTCAAAATGCACCACAGTCACTTCCTTTGATCTTTTGGCTACTTTCTTGCAATAAATTTGGAATGGTTCCAACACAAAAGTTGTAGCTAATTCACATAGGTTTCTAAAAATATTCGAGTCGCTTCGGGGAGGTTCCTACAGTAGGAGTTGTGATCGTGCATTTATATATTAACGTTCGTATAAAGTTCACATCTAATTAGCCCCAAATAAAAAGCACTTTTTGAAATTTTCTTTACATTTTCTAGTAGCTCTATGTGTTATCTTTCCAACGCATCTTGTTTCACTTAAAAATCATTTTTTTAGCCCAAGATATGATCAAAATACTATAGGTATGCCGAAAACTACCTTACAATGCACCACTGTCACTTCTTTTGAGCTTTTGGAACCTTTCTTGCAAGAACTTTGAAATGGTTCTATCACAAAAGTTTTAGCAAACTCACTTACCTTTCCAAAAACAAAAGATTCACTTCGTGGAGGTTCCTACATGGGGAGTACTGATTTGTGCATTTGTACATTAACGTTCATATAAATTTCGCATACAATAGGCCCCAATAAAAAGCACTTTTTTTAATTTAAAATTTTTGAACATTTTGTATCCCTTTCCAGTAGCCCTGTTTGTTAGCTTTTCAATGCATCAAGTTTCACATAAAAATCATTTTTGTAGCCCAAGTTATGACCAATATACTAAAGGTATGCCGGAAAGTACCTCAAAATGCACCACAGTCACTTCCTTTGATCTTTTGGCCACTTTCTTTCAATAAATTTGCAATGGTTCCAACATAAAAGTTGTAGCTAATTCACATAGCTTTCTAAAAATATTCGAGTTACTTCGGGGAGGTTCCTACAGTAGGAGTTGTGATCGTGCATTTATACATTAACGTTCGTATAAAGTTCACATCTAATTAGCCCCAAATAAAAAGCACTTTTTGAAATTTTCTTTACATTTTCTAGTAGCTCTATGTGTTATCTTTCCAACACATCTTGTTTCACTTAAAAATCATTTTTTTAGCCCAAGATATGATCAAAATACTATAGGTATGCCGAAAACTACCTTACAATGCACCACTGTCACTTCCTTTGAGCTTTCGGAACCTTTCTTGCAAGAACTTTGGAATGGTTCTATCACAAAAGTTGTAGCTCACTTACCTTTCCAAAACTAAAAGATTCACTTTGTTGAGGTTCCTACATGGGAGTCGTGATTTGTGCATTTGTACATTAACGTTCATATAAATTTCTAATATAATAGGCCCCAATAAAAAGCACTTTTTGAAATTTCAAATTTTTGAACATTTTGTATCCTTTTCCAGTAGCCCTGTGTGTTAGCTTTTCAATGCATCAAGTTTCACATAAAAATCATTTTTGTAGCCCAAGTTATGACCAAAATACTAAAGGTATGCTGGAAAGTACCTCAAAATGCACCACAGTCACTTCCTTTGATCTTTTGGCCACTTTCTTGCAAGAAATTTGGAATGGTTCCAACACAAAAGTTGTAGCTAATTCACATAGTTTTCTAAAAATATTTGAGTCACTTCGGGGAGGTTCCTACAGTAGGAGTTGTGATCGTGCATTTATACATTAACGTTCGTATAAAGTTCACATCTAATTAGCCCCAAATAAAAAGCACTTTTTGAAATTTTCTTTTCATTTTCTAGTAGCCCTATGTGTTATCTTTCCAACGCATCTTGTTTCACTTAAAAATCATTTTTTTAGCCCAAAATATGATCAAAATACTATAGGTATGCCGAAAACTACCTTACAATGCACCACTGTCACTTCCTTTGAGCTTTCGGAACCTTTCTTGCAAGAACTTTGGAATGGTTCTATCACAAAAGTTGTAGCTCACTTACCTTTCCAAAACTAAAAGATTCACTTTGTTGAGGTTCCTACATGGGAATAGTGATTTGTGCATTTGTACATTAACGTTCATATAAATTTCTAATATAAAAGGCCCCAATAAAAAGCACTTTTTGAAATTTCAAATTTTTGAACATTTTGTATCCTCTTCCAGTAGCCTGTGTGTTAGCTTTGCAATGCATCAAGTTTCACATAAAAATCATTTTTGTAGCCCAAGTTATGACCAAAATACTAAAGGTATGCTGGAAAGTACCTCAAAATGCACCACAGTCACTTCCTTTGATCTTTTGGCCACTTTCTTGCAAGAAATTTGGAATGGTTCCAACACAAAAGTTGTAGCTAATTCACATAGGTTTCTAAAAATATTCGAGTCACTTCGCGGAGGTTCCTACAGTAGGAGTTGTGATCGTGCATTTATACATTAATGTTCGTATAAAGTTCACATCTAATTAGCCCCAAATAAAAAGCACTTTTTGAAATTTTCTTTACATTTTCTAGTAGCTCTATATGTTATCTTTCCAACGCATCTTGTTTCACTTAAAAATCATTTTTTTAGCCCAAGATATGATCAAAATACTATAGGTATGCCGAAAACTACCTTACAATGCACCACTGTCACTTCTTTTGAGCTTTTGGAACCTTTCTTGCAAGAACTTTGGAATGGTTCTATCACAAAAGTTTTAGCAAACTCACTTACCTTTCCAAAAACAAAAGATTCACTTCGTGGAGGTTCCCACATGGGGAGTACTGATTTGTGCATTTGTACATTAACGTTCATATAAATTTCGCATACAATAGGCCCCAATAAAAAGCACTTTTTGAAATTTCTACTTTTTGAACATTTTTTATCCTTTTCCAGTAGCCTGTGTGTTAGCCTTGCAATGCATCAAGTTTCACATAAAAATCATTTTTGTAGCCCAAGTTATGACCAATATACTAAAGGTATGCTGGAAAGTACCTCAAAATGCACCACAGTCACTTCCTTTGGTCTTTTGGCCACTTTCTTTCAAGAAATTTGAAATGGTTCCAACACAAAAGTTGTAGCTAATTCAAATAGGTTTCTAAAAATATTCAAGTCGCTTCGGGAGGTTCCTACAGTAGGAGTTGTGATCGTGCATTTATACATTAACGTTCGTATAAAGTTCACATCTAATTAGCCCCAAATAAAAAGCACTTTTTGAAATTTTCTTTACATTTTCTAGTAGCTCTATGTGTTAGCTTTCTAACGCATCTTGTTTCACTTAAAAATCATTTTTTTAGCACAAGATATGATCAAAATACTATAGGTATGCCGAAAACTACCTTACAATGCACCACTGTCACTTCTTTTGAGCTTTTGGAACCTTTCTTGCAAGAACTTTGGAATGGTTCTATCACAAAAGTTTTAGCAAACTCACTTACCTTTCCAAAAACAAAAGATTCACTTCGTGGAGGTTCCTACATGGGGATTACTGATTTGTGCATTTGTACATTAACGTTCATATAAATTTCGCATACAATAGGCCCCAATAAAAAGCACTTTTTGAAATTTCTACTTTTTGAACATTTTGTATCCTTTTCCAGTAGCCTGTGTGTTAGCCTTGCAATGCATCAAGTTTCACATAAAAATCATTTTTGTAGCCCAAGTTATGACCAATATACTAAAGGTATGCTGGAAAGTACCTCAAAATGCACCACAGTCACTTCCTTTGGTCTTTTGGCCACTTTCTTTCAAGAAATTTGAAATGGTTCCAACACAAAAGTTGTAGCTAATTCACATAGCTTTCTTAAAATATTCGAGTCGCTTCGGGAGGTTCCTACAGTAGGAGTTGTGATCGTGCATTTATACATTAACGTTCGTATAAAGTTCACATCTAATTAGCCCCAAATAAAAAGCACTTTTTGAAATTTTCTTTTCATTTTCTAGTAGCCCTATGTGTTAGCTTTCCAACGCATCTTGTTTCACTTAAAAATCATTTTTTAGCCCAAAATATGATCAAAATACTATAGGTATGCCGAAAACTACCTTACAATGCACCACTGTCACTTCCTTTGAGCTTTCGGAACCTTTCTTGCAAGAACTTTGGAATGGTTCTATCACAAAAGTTGTAGCTCACTTACCTTTCCAAAACTAAAAGATTCACTTTGTTGAGGTTCCTACATGGGGAGTAGTGATTTGTGCATTTGTACATTAACGTTCATATAAATTTCGCATATAATAGGCCCCAATAAAAAGCACTTTTTGAAATTTCAAATTTTTGAACATTTTGTATCCTTTTCCAGTAGCCCTGTGTGTTAGCTTGCAATGTATCAAGTTTCACATAAAAATCATTTTTGTAGCCCAAGTTATGACCAAAATACTAAAGGTATGCTGGAAAGTACCTCAAAATGCACCACAGTCACTTCCTTTGATCTTTTGGCCACTTTCTTGCAAGAAATTTGGAATGGTTCCAACACAAAAGTTGTAGCTAATTCACATAGATTTCTAAAAATATTCGAGTCACTTCGGGGAGGTTCCTACAGTAGGAGTTGTGATCGTGCATTTATACATTAACGTTCGTATAAAGTCCACATCTAATTAGCCCCAAATAAAAAGCACTTTTTGAAATTTTCTTTTCATTTTCTAGTAGCTCTATGTGTTAGCTTTCCAACGCATCTTGTTTCACTTAAAAATCATTTTTTTAGCCCAAGATATGATCAAAATACTATAGGTATGCCGAAAACTACCTTACAATGCACCACTGTCACTTCCTTTGAGCTTTTGGAACCTTTCTTGCAAGAACTTTGGAATGGTTCTATCACAAAAGTTTTAGCTAACTCACTTACCTTTCCAAAAACAAAAGATTCACTTCGTGGAGGTTCCTACATGGGGAGTAGTGATTTGTGCATTTGTACATTAACGTTCATATAAATTTCGCATACAATAGGCCCCAATAAAAAGCACTTTTTGAAATTTCAACTTTTTGAACATTTTGTATCCTTTTCCAGTAGCCCTGTGTGTTAGCTTTGCAATGCATCAAGTTTCACATAAAAATCATTTTTGTAGCCCAAGTGATGACCAATATACTAAAGGTATGCTGGAAAGTACCTGAAAATGCACCACAGTCACTTCCTTTGGTCTTTTGGCCACTTTCTTTCAAGAAATTTGGAATGGTTCCAACACCAAAGTTGTAGCTAATTCACATAGCTTTCTAAAAATATTCGAGTCACTTCGGGGAGGTTCCTACCGTAGGAGTTGTGATCGTGCATTTATACATTAACGTTCGTATAAAGTTCACATCTAATTAGCCCCAAATAAAAAGCACTTTTTGAAATTTTCTTTTCATTTTCTAGTAGCCCTATGTGTTAGCTTTCCAACGCATCTTGTTTCACTTAAAAATTATTTTCTTAGCCTAAGATATGATCAAAATACTATACGTATGCCGAAAACTACCTTACAATGCACCACTATCACTTCCTTTGAGCTTTTGGAACCTTTCTTCCAAGAACTTTGGAATGGTTCTATCACAAAAGTTTTAGCTAACTCACTTACCTTTTCAAAAACAAAAGATTCACTTTGTGGAGGTTCCTACATGGGGAGTAGTGATTTGTGCATTTGTACATTAACGTTCATATAAATTTCGCATACAATAGGCCCCAATAAAAAGAACTTTTTGAAATTTCAACTTTTTGAACATTTTGTATCCTTTTCCAGTAGCCCTGTGTGTTAGCTTTTCAATGCATCAAGTTTCACATAAAAATCATTTTTGTAGCCCAAGTTATGACCAAAAAGTATCACCTATATCTGTAAAAGTATCAATGTAGTAAAAGTATCACTTTTTCTGTAAAAGTATCAATGTTTTCTGTAAAAGTGCTTTCTGTCACACGTGTGACCGTTCACACACAAGACTCACTCTTATCACCATCTAGAACACATGGCATTCTAATTAAGGACAAGAAATAAGTAGGTAAAGCGTTGAGAACTAAATTTTTTTTCTCTTAATCTAAGAACCAAGAAAAAATTCCTCCCTTTCTTCCAAGGTGACTCGAACCCAGATCAAAGGTCTAGGTAATAGATACTCTACCACTTAAACTATCCAACTTCATCTAAAGCGTTGAAAACTAACTGATCAAGGCAAGTAGCCCACTCTTGATAAAAAAAAGGCTCGTTATTCACTTATTCTTCTGACTTACTTCGATTCCCTAAAAAATAGCGTCGTTCTAAACCAACAGTTTTTTAAGGAAGTTCAACTACTCCAAGTATAGCTAATTAATTCTTCATTAGAGGTCTCTCGTACATCGATTCGTGCAATTCGAATCATAGACGAAAAATATATTAGTATTTATGTGTAAAGGTATCACATGTTCTGAGTAAATGTATCATGTTTTAAATGTATTAATGTTTATGTTTAAAGACACTTTATTTGTTTTGGGTAAATATATTCACCAAAATAAATCATAAATTTAAGTATGAATCGTGATATACAATCTGAATTGCACAGTGTAACCGGTGCATAATATAATTGAATTCAACATGTAAACATATCCCATGAAAATGCATTTTAGTTGACATTAGCAATTCATTATATCCCACCACATTCCATGTTTTGCAAGTTGCAATTATTATTATTTTCTAATCTTATTTTATATGATTTCTTTAATCATTTTGGTCCACTTTTGGGGCATGGAGAATTATTAATATTTTTAATTAATTAATTAAAGATCAGTTAAAAATGATTTTACTATGATTGGTTTGAGACTTTCAAATAAACTTATGTTCATAGTAAAAAAAATAAAACAAAAATAAACTTATGGGTACGGATTTGGATCATCTGAAGTAAATTCATGCATGGTACTTTTGGAGAAAAAGTGACGCGCATTATATGGACTCTACATTTTTTTTATTTGTGTAATGTGTATAAGATCCTCTCTCATGCAACATGGAGTTACTACAGAGGATCTAAATCCGAAAATGTATGAGTCAATCTTTGAGATCAATGATACATTTTACCTACCATGAATACCTTTAGGAAAAGTATATGTTTGTTTTAGCTATAGTTTCACTCCATATAATCGGAAAAATAGATTTTTCGGGATCATATTCATAAATCTACAAAATACAAGTTAGTACAAGGAGCAGGTGGGGTGAGTCCAAAACCTTTTCCGCTAGACAAATACGCCCCATCAGGTTCTCACGATTACTTACATAATGTTCCAAGATACAACAGATGACGTCTCGATGTTGAGCTTCAACAAACTGAAAAGTATTGAGAAACTGTGCAAGTTCCGGTAAAAGAGTATGCTCCTATTGAGTTTCTAAGATGCGAAGAATCCTACAAAAAATCTCTACTAAAATAACTTGAAGCTAGGCCCCACTTGTAGGGGATATTAATGTTCCTTTAATAGAAGGGTTGTTGAGCTTTTAACATGTTTATCTTTAATCATTAATTTCTCATTCATCGAAAATCAATTTTGAAAATCGTTTCGTCTCCGCTTTTCGCTTTTTGCAATCATGTTCTTGGTATATAATTAGGGTATTAGTATAAAATTACAATTAGAATTAGGATTAAAATATAATAATTAGGATGTGTTAAGAAATTACAATATTATTGCTTAGAATATTTATTGAAACTTAAAACGGGTAAAATAAGACAAATGAAATTATAATATTGCCCTTAAATATTTAAGCTTAAAACGAATAAAATAGGCTAAACATAAATTGACTCAAACTATAAATTATTAATTTACAAATGACACGTCTTAGAAATCATGGAATATTAAATAAAATATCATATGAAATTATCCCACAATATTTTGTGCTGTGGTTGCAGATATCCTGATAATTATCATAACAAAAATTAGAGAATTTATTCTCAGTTTTCTAAAATATACTAAGGGTCCGTTTACTTAGATTGGGCTCGGTAAATTTAGAAGATCAAATCTCAATAAAGCACACTTATAAACTCCCTCTATTAAATTTGATTCAACACTCTACAACTTTAAGCAAACAGACCTTAACATTTTAAAGCTTATTGAATGGGATGCTAATAAAAGTTGGAATTAAAATTCTTATCACGTAACGTAACCCTATCAGGTAATGTTGGCAGGGGCGGCTCTGGAACGGTCGAGGCGGTGTCACCGCACCGAGCTCCCCGTCGACCAGGACTTTCGATTTTATAGAAGTGTATATATATATATATATATATATATATATATATATATATATATATATATATATGTTATAGTAATTACATATGAATAATTATATAAATAGATGGTGCTGCTTAGTTGTTTAGTGTTGGTAGGAAAAATTTTGTGCTTAGATAAGGTCTCAAGTTTGATAGCTCTGTAGTTCTATATTTTTTATTTTATTACTTGTACTTAAAACAAAAAATTGAGAAGTCTCACTTTCTTTTTCGCACCGAACCCTTTGAAATATTGAATCGACCAAGAATGTTGGTACCTATAACTAGAGGTTGCAATTCGGATCGGATCCATCGGACCAACGTCATATTTCAGACCAGTTCGGATCGGGCCAAGATTTAATTGGGCCTAAAATTAATTGGTCCGATCTCAAATATTTTCCTATAATATACTAAGATTATCAATCGATCCATCATCCGTTAGATTTTTTGTGAATCGAATCAATTCGATGAGATCATATAATACTTCGAACTTATATTTTTATAATTCGATCCATCTAAAATATTGAGTCGAACTGATTTTGCCACCTCCACCTCTGACGACCCGTAGAGAGAAATGATTTAAGCGCAAACCAAGAATAGCAAGCACAGCAGCAGCATAAAAAGACGAGAATTGCAGTGTATGATTGCTAACTATACGACAAACTTAGGAAACCGTATAAGCCTGAAACCCACACTATTTCTATTTTTAATCTAATCCCTGCCCTAGTTAGGAACGGACCCAGAAATTTAGTTAAGAAATTTTAAATTCATAGATGAATTTAATAATTCGTTTCATGAAATAATTTCTTTTAATTATGGGTTCATTAGTTTAAGTTTGAGTTTAATAAATATAGAGGATTGAATCCTAATAAAGCACGTTCATCTAAATTTGACCCAATACTCTCCAATTTTAAAGAAACAAATCCTATATAATGTCGTAAATTTTTACCAAATAAAGAACATATTTTGAGTAAGTTAGAAATCAAATTATTTTATATAAATTATGTCATAAACTTAAAATATTCGACCTTGGCCCCAAGGTCGGTCCGTCCCTCGTTGATGTCTTTTTATTCCCCCAAGCACAACGTCTCTATTCTCCACACATTTCTTCTCTTTCATTTCAATGGCGATGCCTGTTTTTGGAGGGGCTTTGGGGAAGCTAAGCAGACAGTTATACGCAGTGTTTTGCTTAGGTGTCGTGCTTTTATCCGTTGTTATAGCTCATCAGTATTACCCGAACTCTCAATCCGGTGGTGACGATGAATTATCTAGTGACGGCCGCCGCCGTAAACGCCGCCCGGATTTCGGTGCGTCCGTTCTTCGTCTCCACAGATATTAGAGGACCGCTGTTCGGATTTTCTATCACATTTGGTACAATATCTCCTGCAATATATTCTTTCGTTCCCACTTAAATTTGCATACTTTCCTTTTTGATTCGTTTCATTTAACTTTACATATTCTGTCGCAGTTTCCACCTTTAAAAAAGTTAAAGAATCCCAAAAATCTATTTTTTCTAACATCAATGTCCAATCAACCACACAAAATTAAGTGGGACGAAGGTTGTATTATATAATCATATCAAATAATCACTTATGATGTATTCGTGATGTCATTATATACACGTGTCGTAAGTAAATTGAAATACAGTAAAAAATGTTGTATTGTATGAAGCATGAGATTCAAAATGGAGGGGTCGGGAAGGCTACACTAATGGTATCCGTTCTATTTTAACTTCTTTTTTTTTCCTCATAAATTTCTAGTCATTAATAATACTTCCTCCGTCAATCCTATTTTGCATAGAAAAGATTGATATAATTATTATGAAAAATTATTTTTTAGATTTTGTTGATTTTACAAAGATTAATTGAGAGTGAAGATTATGTTATAATTTTTATTTTTAAAAAATGTGTAAATTTATTTGAAAAAAATGAAAACGAAAAATGTATAAGATAAGATAGGAGAGATAGAGTATTTATTTCGTTTTTTTCTTCCTGTCAATTATTATGATATGGGTATAAAATTTCTTGGGGCAACAAACTGCGGCTGCGGTATGGTCACATATTCTTTTTTTCTTTTTCTTTATTTGTATCATTATTGAATCTCTCCAGTTTTTATTGCGGCTCGGGTTTTTTACCATATTTGGTACAATATTTTTTATAATAAATTATATTAATCATGTCATATAATTATTTATGATGTATTCGTAATATTATTATATATACATATCGTGGTAACTAAAATATAGTAGAAAATGTTGTACGGTACGAAGTAGGAAATTCAAAATGTAAACTCTTATATTATAACGTTATGACAATAGTTTGAAAAATTAATTATCAGTTATTCTAAAATATTAAAATTGACCGTTTCTACTATGGTGAGTATTTCATAACCTATACGGTAAAGCTGTTAGAAGAAATTAATAGATTATAAATTAATTAGAGGTGACGACTATTTACCTTCCACGAAAATTAAATGGACCAGAATGATTATTATACAAATAAGTTCGTTGCAACTTGCAAGTCGAGCAATGTGGTGGGACATAAAGAATTGCTAATTTCAACTAAAACGCATTTTCATGGGATAGTTTACATGTTGAATTTAATTATATTATGCACCGGTTACACAGTACAATTCAGATTGTGTAAATATATTATTTGTTTTAGTGAATATATTTATCCTGAACAGTAAAATACTTTTAAATATAAATATTACTATATTTAAAGTATGATACATTTACTCAGAACATGTGATACATTTACAAATAAATATTAATATTTTTTCGATCATGATTCGAATTACACAGAGCGATGTACAGAAGACCTCTAATGATTAATTAATTAGCTATGCTTGGAATAATTAAATTTCCTAAAAAGCTGTTGGTTTAGAACGACGTTATTTTTTAGGGAATCGAAGTAAGTCACGAATGAAGAATAAGTGAATAACAAGTATTTTTGACATTTTTAACAGTTCGCACATCATATGACCTAGGGTTGCAAAACGAACCGAGCCTAATCGAACTTGGATTATTCGAACCACAATAAAACTAAAGTTATCAGCAAACTCCTCGATATTAAGGACTTTCTTAACCCACCGAGCCACCCGTCTCATCGAGACATCCGTCCGGACCAATTTGTCAACTCTTTAGCTCCTGGCTACTCGCTCGGACTATTTTGTCGAAACTTTAGCTGTCGAGGCACGAGTTTGACTGTTTTTTGGGATCACATCACAACAAACCTAAAGTTATCGACTTTCTGTCGAGGCACAAATTTGACTACTTTGAGAACACTAAGTTATCGACTTTCTTAGTCTATCGAGTCAGTACCCATCCAGACCAATTTGATCAATTTGTCAACACTTTTAACTCCTCGCGAGGAGCGTGCACCACTTTTTGGTCCATTTAGCCAAAGACTAACATCACTAGAATTCACCACAGGACGACACACTTGATTACTTCTTACAAAGTATTCCTCTTAATAAGAAGTTCAAACTCTCCTATTTTTCCTATGTGGAATAATTGTCCATATTCTTCTTAACTCTTCCATTATTTCCATGTTTAAGTTGTTCACTTTAGATATTAATTTCTTATTGAATCGAAATTGATTTTGAGAACATAAATACACTAAATCCATTTATTCGATACGTAGATATAATGACACACTGCAATACCTCCAATTTTGTGCATCACATGACTTTCATGTGACACTTTTTACCAACTAAAGTGGACAGAGACTGACTTTATTCTTAAATTGGATAAATTCAAAAAAATGGAGGACAAATTAATATTAGGAAACATAAAGAACCAGTTCCAAACAAGGCTTAAAATACAAAACTAATTTCAAATGTTTTTCAATATTTATGACATAATTAAATTGATTCGATTACAAAGAATAATCAGCAATCAAAATATATTGTTTCTACTCATTTTTTTCTGTCGTTTACAACCTTCATTTCTATTACTCACACTTAAAAATACGACTATATTATTACATACATCCTCTGTTCCGGTTAAATTTTTTTACTTTTTATTTTGATCCCTCCAACTTAACTTTTTATATTTTTTTATTTCTCTCACAATTTACACCCTCAAAATCTTCACACTCAATCTCCACTAGAGATGTACATGAACCAAATTGTTCGCGAACTATTCGCGTTTCGACTCGAAGAAATATTCGTTCGAAAATCGTTCATTGACCTAAACGAATCGAAATCGAGCTTAATATCGAGCTCGATAAATTTTTCAAGCCGAACTCGAGTCTATAGGTATTTGGTTCGCAACTTCGCGAACTAGGCTCACGAGCCGAGCTCGATAATATACATGAATATTTCAATTATGCGTAAAATTGTGTTTAGTGGGAATCGAACACATGACCTCCAAGTTCCAAATATTACATGTTTCACGAATTCGAGCTCGAACCGAGCTCGTTTAACATGTTATCGAACTTTTATCTAACCGAGCTCAAACTATTCGCGAGCTTAGAATTACACGCTTAACGAACTCAAGCTCGAACTATGTTCGTTTATTACGTTATCAAGTTTTTTATCGAACAGAATTCGAATTACTCGCGAACTTAGTAATTACAAAACGAACCGAACTCAGACAAAATTTTATAAGCTCGAACGAACACGAGCCGAACTCGAACACAATAAAAACTCAAACGAGCCGAACTCGAGTCTTAGACTGTTCGCTTGATTCGATTCGTGTACATCCCTAATCTCCACCTCTAAAAAAATCAAACAAAAAACAATTTATTTTTTTTCTTAATATCTGTGCCCGATCAACTGTGAAAAGTTAGCTGGAACGGAGTTATTATTATTAAATAGTCAAAAAAAATTAAATAATAAAATTATTTATTTTATTTAACAAGTGGTGCACCACGATGTATGAAGAACCCTCGTGGTTGCATTAATTAACGATTCAATCATGCTTATATTCCTCTCTATAATCATCGATCAAGACCCAAAAATCTTATTATTGTTTGATTAATTTTCAAAATAAATGGCTGCAAAATTTTTTGTTCTTCTTCTCCTTCTTCTTGTTTGCACCACCACTGCAAGAAAGCTTGCTGGTTCTTTTAATGGTGAAAAGACATTGTTTCGTTTTCGGGGACTCGGCAGCCTACTTGGTGGAGGAGGTAGTTTCGGTATTGGCGGCGGTGCAATTGGCGGTGATCTATTTAGTGGTACTGGCGGCGGTTTGCCTTTAGGAGGAGGTGGCAGTGATCTTTTGAGTAGTTTTACGGGCGGCGGTTTGCCTTTCGGAATTGGTGGAGGAGGTGGCGGTGGTCTATTCAGTGGTTTTGGCGGCGGTACGCCTTTCGGAGGAGCCGGTGGAGGAGGTGGCGGTGGTCCATTGGGTGGTCTTGGCGGCGGTTCACTTCTCGGAGGTGGTGGTGGTCCATTGGGTGGTCTTGGCGGCGGTTCACTTCTCGGAGGTGGCGGCGGTTCACTTCTCGGAGGTGGTCTTGGCGGCGGTTCACTTCTCGGAGGTGGCGTTGGTCCACTGGGTGGTTTTGGCGGCGGTTCGCTTCTTGGAGGTGGTGGTGGTCCATTGGGTGATCTTGGCGGCGGTTCGCCTTTTGGAGGAGCCATTGGAGGAGGCGGCGGTGGTCTATTGAGTGGTATTGGCGGCGGTCTGCCTCTCGGAGGAGCCGGTGGAGGTAGACTTCCATGACGGAAGATGCTCCAATTAGATTTGAGGCATCCGGTGAATAATTTTCCGCGTTTCATCTCGTATTTTATAATCTTCATTATATAATACGTGTATATTTACTATGTTACTATATACATTAGAAGTTTGTTTTATTTGGTAATCGATGTATATTTGCATTGTTTGTTTATTTAAAATGACGTGGCAAATTTATATAAAATTGAGTGTATGAATTATATGACTAATGTTTATTTTTGAATAAATATGATTAAATTTATAATATATTATCAAATTATTCTTTAAGAGATCAAAATAGTAACATTATTTGAATAAATCATCTCATTTTGATCGGGTGGGCAAACCTTAAACAAAACATGGCCTCAATCCATGTGTGTAATTACGATTTATCTTTAAAGGTATTAATTGTTCTAGGTAAATGTATTATAATACATTTATCCAGAACAAGCGATAATTATTAAGCATAGACATTAGTAGTACATTTCACATGATACATTTATCCTGGACATATGATACATTTTGACATAAATACTAATATCTTATTACTCATGACCCTAATTGTACGGATCTTGCACAAGAGACCCACTCTACAAATATAAGGGCGTTTTAAATATTTTGCAGTAGATTAACTTAGTCCAAATTTATCCGGAGTAACTATGTATTTAGAGAATTCGATGACGTATATAGTCGAGAAACTACTTTCCGTCCCATAATTTTCCGCTCGTTTAATTTTTGTCTTTTTCTTTTCAAATACCATCCCTTACTTAAAGAAATTGCTTGCATTTAGACCAAATTCCATTACCAAAAGTTTATGTCACGTGATATTAATTTCCAGCCGATTTTCACGAGCATAACACATGCGCTGACTTCTTTCGTGACAAAAATTGAACGAGCAAAATATTAGGTGACGAAATGTGATTTTACATGACAGTCATGTGCACGTTTTCTGCCGATTTGCTTATCCACCATAACATGAAATGGTTAAAAAATGTGCAATTTCTTAAAATTTCTTAAATTATGCACACAAAAAAAAATAAAAAAAATAATTGGGACAAAAATTTAACGAGCAGAATGTCTAGGCTGGTTTTTTTATGTTAGTGAAATTTGAAAGTTATAATATCATATCCACAAATATTTTTCTTGATTAAGTGTATTATGGAGGATTTCAAATACACCTCTTACTTTGAACTACTCCCTCCGTCCCGAGATAATTTAAAAATTTTTCTTTTCGAAGTATCCCGAGATAATTTGCACACACTTGAAAAGAAATTTTTTCTTACAATCTCCACTCTCAATCTTCACATTTGAAAAAGTCAACTAAAACCCTCAATCTTCACATTTGAAAAAGTCAACTAAAAGGGTAAAAAAAAACAGCTCTTTCTTATTCCACGTGTCGTGAGGGGTGTGCAAATTATCTCGGGACGGAGGGAGTACTTTTGAGTTCATTTCAAACCCATTAACTCTACTCAACATTTGACACACACATAATAAGCAACATGAACAAAATGATGTGGAAAATTTATTCAGCTAAGTTGCAACAACAATCACACTAAAAAGGCCTGTATCACAATATTAACAGTCTCAATATCAAAATGTCGAATTTCGGCACATCTAACATCAAAGTGTCAAGTTGTAGTTTCCAGATAATAGTAGTCATTAAACACATGAAAACACCAATAGAAAAATGCTTTAGAAGGATGGTACACAAAAAATATACTTCATTTAGGCGCTAGACGGATAGGAAGTAATGTTGCCATGGCTATTCCACTCTTCATGCAACTGTTTGAACTGCTCTGTCGAAACTCTCCTCTGCAGTAGACGAGCGTTTTAGGAGTATGTGATCTGGATGTGACAGTTTCAATTGGCTGCAGAACGAATGCAATATAAAGAATTTGAGATTCATTTATTTGATCGGAAACAGAAGATTCCAGATATTTATTAACTATATATATAAGATCTAAGATATGATGTACAAACCAGCCGACTGGATGAATGAAGACATGGAACCGAACATAAAAAAAGGTAAAAGAGAGGGTTCATGTACTTCAACCCTTTGTGTGGAAAATATTGCAACACTCGAGAAAAATACATAAAGATATAACTATGGCCTACACGAACTTCAATTTTTCAAAAATTAGCACCAACTTCAATTTTTCAAAAAATAGCAAGAACTAACTCATGTAAGCAACTTCTTTCAACATAATTATGCGATATTATGGCCTACACAAATTTCAACTTTAAAAAATGGAAAGGGCTAACTCATGTACTTTGAAGTATAGCGAAAGATAGTATTGTGGCCACAACCAAGCAAATACGGATAGGCGTACTTTAACGAATCGAGGCAACCAAAACAGCTAGATTCATTAATGAACAAATGTTGAGAAGTCAGACTCAGGTTTTGTTTTGGAAATCCTACCTGAGGTAGCGAGATGCTGGTTTTCCCACGTGAAGACTGCAAACGACCAGATTGGCAAGAGTCTCTGGATCCCTAGCATCCTGCACAAATCATACAACATGATGTTAAAAATATATGTGTGTGTGCATGTGTGTAAACAAATCTTGTTAAAACATTACCTTGTTTAAGGCTTCGAGAAGAAGTGTTTCTGCTTCATCAAACTCCCCCTTGTGCATGCAGCAAACAGCCTTCCCATTCAGGACCAAATTAGTCATCTGGTACCTTTCTGAGAAGTCCTGGAAAATAAGATATGCCTCCTGGATCTTCGAACCACCCTGATTCAAACAGCAACGGGTTAGGCAAGTCTACAGACCAGAAGACCCTCGATGTGGATATCAACACGTATGTCATCAAACAGCACTTACCACTGCCAAGTTCAGCCATGCATTAGCAAGTTGAGTTAGTGTGTGATCTTCGTCTATTCCTTGCATGACTCTCAATTGTTTCTCAGCATAATCGGACCGGTGCATCTTAAGAAAAATTTGGACATTCAAGGCATGCCTGCAGAAGCACAATATCAGCAGCCTTATAATACATATATATGAATCACATGTATATTGCTAGCAAATCACCATAAAGCAAGACTCTAGCAATCTACACAAAACGTAAACCACCAAAAGATTCCCTAATCAACTGCAACAGTTGTGATTACATAAAGTGTTGAGACGAAAGAATTGAGGTAGCGAAGACCAAACTAGAGGACTTACAACTCCATCGTTCCTCCAGCATGCGTATGCTTTAAAGCCTCATTATAATCCTGTTCGTGCATAAATATAATCCCTGCAATAAGACGTAAGATGGGGTTCCCCCCGATTGCAGGATCTGCCAACAGCTCATGGAGACTTGAAATTGATGTTTCCTACACAAAACGTAATGGCCAAGTACAGTTAGGACAAGCATCTGGTACCAACATTCACCAAGACTAAAGCAGTGTTTGCCATTGCTTATTTTAAGCAAATTTTAGATTCTTGTTAATATAAGCTAAATGGAGCAAGCAAGAATGCTGCTTCTATCTGCTTCCTCAACATTAATAATTTGACATACATTTTTTAGGAGATGGGAAGTGCTTATTTATCAAACACTTCAATGTTTAGATTTTGGTCAAAATCACTTTGTTCCCAAACACTACTCAATCTTAATTATAAGTGATTTTTGCATAATTTCTAATCTTAATCACTTCTTCAAAAGCAAGGATAACACTCCCTAATACTACCTCTCCACATTATTTGTCAAACCGCCATTTGGTACTAGTAGCAATCCTAATTTATATCATTCAGGGAAAAACTACGTAAGATCTTCAAATGTCTATTGTTACATCAAGATCCAAATCTAGAATCGAAACCTCTCCGTTATAAAATTTAATGCTTTGATCTAATCAACTTGAGAAAGTACCACTAAAATCAAAAGCAAGGTTCCAGATTAAAAGATCAATCCGGTAACAATCCTAAACGGCACTGAAACAACCAAAAACAAAACCAATTACCTTGTTTTCAGGACTGGAGAGATACAAGGCCAGCAATTTAACAGCCTGAAGCGGCGTTGGAGCAGCTGAATCGATCTCGTTAATCACAAGCTACGCACCAAAACAAATCAATTAAGGAACTTCTCCAGCTACATCTACCCTAAAATCTCCAAAATCACAATATACAAGCAAATCTCATAATAAATCAAGCACAGATTCTAGATCGAGCATTAGAAAACTCATAGTAGATCTTCAACACGATTGTACCTGGTAACTGCCAAGAGCAATGTAAGAGCGGTGAACGAGAGCGTCCCTCTCAACGACGTCGTCAGGTGACAGATTGGGGATATCGCTGTTGTTGATTGCGGCTTGGTATGCTCCGAGGTAGAAATTGTTCCTCAATCCAAATAGCGGATCGGGTCCTCCGGCCGCCGCCATTTTTCAATTCAGTGAAGCTTGATGAGAAGATCAGATCTTGAGAACGAAGGAAATGCGAGAGCAAATCGTATGATACTCGCAGTAAATGAAATTGGGATTGAAAGAAAATAAAAACGGTATTATTTTAATTTTTTTAATTATTTTTCGTTTTTTAATTATTCTCGTTGGATAGTTTGAAAGTGGGCCGAATAATTGGGCCACAATTTCTACTTATGGCCCAAATTTGATCCTCTATACACACGTGATGGGCCTAATATAAAGCTTTGCGATTTCTTGGCCCAATCATTTTAAAAATAAATTAGATATAGTATAATAATCCACATCCGCTGCTTATATGGCGCGCTACGTAAGTAGTTGACATATAAATATTAAAGAGAGGCTCCGTTGTCACATAAGTATTGGATATATGAATGTTAAAGTCGAGAGGCGCTCGGTATGGTACCACATTGTGAAATGTGTCTAACATATGGAGAGACCATTAGCCATCAAGTGAACTTGCATCATAAAACTAAATGTTGATAGGAGGAGCAGCTCACTAAACTTATAAGAGGTTCTCTAGTGGATATATAAATCTTAAAGTAGAGGGACACTAGGTACAGTCCCATACCGTGAAGCGTATCAACATATGGAGAGACCCTTAGCCACCAAATGAACTTTCATCCTAAAATCAATTAGTGGGAGGAGGAGAGCTCACTAGGTTTATAAGGAGTTCTCTCACACAGTATTCTATCTATTGGTGATACGAGGAGTGGCTCACTAGACTTATTGAGTGAGTAATAGTATCTTTAGGTATCATCAATATGCACGTATAAGTTTGCTAAAAAAATATATGCACGTATAAGTTTAGAAGAATACCTCTTAACTTGTCGAATGTCACAAATTCATTTCTTATTTATCTTTTGTAACTCAGAAAGGAGTATCAAAGTATATAATTTGAAATTTTATAATATGCACTACTATATAATGTGCAACAAGCCAAAACGAAATAAAAACGAAATACAAAAAATGTGAATTGGGTTGAATCTCAAACCATTCGACGTGGAAAACAACTCCATTTAGGGTCCGGCCTTCCGAAAGAGATGATCGCCTCAAGCCTCCAGAGACGTAAAATGTTGTCTTAATGGTGATGATGATGTATTAGTAAATTAGTGTATTTTTGTTTTGCGAAATGCAGGTTCGATCTTTCTGTTTAATATATGGATATTTATTTTAAATTTATAATAAAGACTAGGAGCTCATTTCCGAAACTCCATTCAGGTCACTAATTTGGTAGGATCTGATACAACTCCATTCTCATATGAATATATAGCCCAACTAATGTAATTTTTTGGCCCAAAGACTTCTCAAGTGATACGTAGAAAAAACGAAATATAAAAAGGATAATAAGTCTAGGTAATAATAATGTAAATCAATTGACAAAAATAGCCAACCAAAATATATTAACATTTAATACCATAACACAATTTTATAGCAAGTTTACTTTTTACGATAAGATCCGCTAAATAACTGTCGCAATAAGAAATTTTAAAAATGATTGACATTATCTCAAAATCGTTAGAGGTAGCCCGAAATCACTATAAATAGCCCGTTTACAAATCTAATGATTCCAAACTCTGTAGCCTTAAACATAGCTACAACTACAAATCTAAAAATTAAAATGTATAAGCAAATAGTACAAAAGACGTGCTATGCAATTAGGACAATACCCTATTTTACTACATAAAACTTAGTAAGGATGTAAACAGATGGGGAGACCCTTTTGGGGCTCCGGCATCATATACCCTTCAACCTTCTCATTCGGGTCAATTACTTCCCATTTATACCTCTTCACAACATTGTGAAGAAAAGCTAGTATCGCTAGCCGGGCGTACTCTTTCCCGGGGCACATTCTCGGCCCGCTTCCAAATGGGAGGGCCGTGTACAGTGGCGGAGCGTGATCCTCGTCGTATCTCAATGGATTGAAGTTTTCCGGGTCCTTAAAATACTCTGGATTTCTGTTCGTGGAGCTCACCGTCCAATATACCTATAACACATATACGAGTTCAGGAATCAATGATGATTCAGTAGGGTAGAAAATAAATTATTTTATGAAAGATATTTATATACGCAACATTTTTAACCCTATTAAAAAAATATAATACTCCAAAAATAAAATCGAATAAAGACGAATTGAAGCAGAAAGATTATCCTGTGGATCACTAGATAATATTTGTTTTGTGAAAAGTGGTGTAAATATCTTTTTTTCTACAAGTTTAACTATAAAATTTTAACTTTCTTGTGAGAAAAAACTCATTTCGTCTCATAAAAAAATTATGTTTAAAAATTTATATATTTTTTTAATTAATTTAATGAAGGTACGTTTCATCAATGTACTTACACATCTTATTCTATTCTTTTATTTAATTTATTCAATCATTTCTAGTTAATTTGTACAATTAATTTTTTATTTAATCTAGTAAAACAAGACATTGATTTTTTAAACAAGATTCTTATTTTGGTACAAGAAAAATTTCAAACAAAAATTTCAAAGAGGACTCTTTTTGTAAGACGGAAGAAATATAAATGTAGCATTTTTTACCGTTCGTGGCACTATTGCCATAAATTAAGAATAATAAATTTCAGGCCCGCAATTGAGAAAACTCAAAATTTACGTTCCGTATTAAACTTCCAAAAAATCAGGTCTCGTATCAATATATTTTCCCAAATTTAGGTCTTGCATAGAGCAAGCAAAATTGTCCAGCACGTCCAATATTTTAGATGGGCTGCCGAAAGGAATATAGGACCAATAGGTCCGACCTAATGGACTAAAAGTCCGACGTGCTACGGCATCAACTCAAAAAATTTAGTATATTCAAGGAGAATAGACTAAATTAGCTTAATAAATTTTGACCCGATAAAATTTTAAAACACTCTACCCAATTCTATATATAATGTTGACACGATGAACCGAATCATCCGAATTACCTTCCAGCCCTTAGGAATTGTGTAGCCAGCATAATTGAATTCAGTCAAAACTTCTCTAAACATTCCCTGGAGAGGTGGGACCAGTCTCAATGTTTCCATTACCACGTTCCAAGAATACTTCATTTTTGACATGTCTTCCCATTGTAACCCTTCACCTTCTTTCTTAGATGCTGCTATCTCCATGTGTTCTGCATGTATATCAAAGTTATCAATATCGTTTCGGAGTCATTCTTGATTAGTTACTAGAACAAGATACTTCAAAATCGACTAGATATTTTAAAATCGAAGCATTTTAATATCTTTTTAAAGTATAAATCCTGGTTGGGCGGGATTGGTGAAAATTAAACTCATATCAATTAACTAGGTTATAGTATGCTCTACCAACTAAGCTACAACACATTTTATTCTAATATATGCATACACACATATATGTGTGTGTATTAATATAATTATATACCTAAAAATATTTAAACAATTGTGTAATATTAAAGTATATTGATTAAAAATCAGTAACATGTTAATGTTTCCTTGTACTCCCTCCGTTTCATAAAAAGCCGCTTTAAAAACTGTACAATTTTTAACTCTTTATCAATTTATTGAAGGTACAATTTTCAAAATCTATAAATTAGCACTTATATTACTTATTTTGTTCTTCATCAATATCTAACTAATTCATAAAATGAAAAATTTAATCTTTAGTTGAAATAGTACAAGAGACATGATTTTCGAAACATGACTCTTATTTCAGGACAAGAAATATTTTCAAGCATCTTTTTTATGGGGCGGACAAAGTATATTATTTTATAAGATTTGTTCTAATGACCTAGTGATTTGTAGATGTCATTGGGCGAAGACTATATGTCATGTCGTGAAATTTCAATAGACCAATAATTATTGAGTTCAATTCAACCCACCCTCTTAAATATATAATTATTTTCGAGTCAATCCGTGGTCATCGAGCTTTTAGTTCATCGATTGTGGATTCAGATTTTTATGGACCAGCCCACCGATCGGGCCGATTTCACCGGCTCCAGTAATATGGCTCTATGCTATATTACATGTTCCATTTCCGTCACCTCCTCCGTAATACACATCATGCATATATTAGTAACATAATCTAACATCATCATGAAACACGAACAGATTCAACAAAAAATAAAAGAGGAATCAACAAATTACCAGCTCGAACTTTTTCATAAACTTGCGGATGAATCCCAACGAACTTCATCACGAAAGTCATCGCAGTAGCAACAGTGCTATATCCAGCAGTCAATAGCCCCATCATCTTCGTTGCAATATCACCTTCATTCATAGCTTTCCCACTCGGATCTGAAACAACAATTAAGTGAGACAATATGTCGAACATCTGGTGTCCATCCGCCATCGCCTGTTTCTTCTCCCTCACGACGGTGATCAGCTCCTTCCTGATGGCGGCCGCCGCCGTATTCGCGCGGTGAAACGCCGTCCCCGCAAAATTAATCGTGATCGAATGTAAGCCTAATGTAACGGCGTCGAAATGTTTCACTAATCTGGCGATTCGTTCTGGATTTTTGATTCCGAGGAAGAATTCGCAGGCGAGAGTTAGGGTTAAGGACTTTGCGAATGGGTAAACTTCTACCTCCTTCTTACCTGAGATGGATCGAGGATTTACAAATGGGGTGAGCTAAAACGTAAAGGAACTTTTAAATAGAAAATGTTCAGTAATAAAATATACATGACATTTTGATTTTTGTTTCGAATTTTCTTTTGAACAAGTGGATAAAAGATATTAATCGAGTTTATAGACTGTCTAGCTATATGTAAGCTCCGACTAGTTGCTAGGCAGATTAGTTGTTATGTCCCAATTTATATACCGATCAGTTCTTCTTAGGTTTTGACTAATTGTTAGGTGCTAGTCTGATTCCTACGTCTTACCATATCTATGTGTCACCCAGCTCTGTCTATGCTTCGACTAGTCACTATTCCCCACTACCCACTTATTAGAGTTTATGTTTTTTTTTCGAATTTCTCACCGTCTAACCACGTCTATGATCGCCCAGCTCTTCCTAGGCTCCGACTAATTACTAGGCTCTAGTAGGTTCCTCCCCATCTAACTGTGCCTATGCGTCACTTAGTTGTGCCTAGGCTCCGACTAGTCTCTAGGCCACAATGTATGTGTTGTCCAGCTCTGCCTAGCTAGGCTCTCAATTTCTTCCCATCTAACCACGTCTATGCGCCATTCAGCTCTACCTAGACTTTGACTAGCGTCTAGCGACTATTACAATATTGACTAGAGGATGTGTGAGCAATAAAATTAAATAGGATGAACTTAAGTTAAAATATGGAGTGGATAATAAATTAAACAACAAAAACCATTGCATTGAAAATGCCTTCGGATATTCTTCTCTTGCATAATCCTCTTACATCTCCTGGTATATCACTCGATTGTTGCCACGTGAAATAATTATCGTGTGTGTGATTTATCATTCTTAAGTTTTTCATTAATGGAGGATGTAATTCACATCCCTTCTGACTTAGTCAATGCTTCCACGTGATAATAATCAAGTAATGCAGAAGGAGATACAAGAAAATAATCGGGTAATGTAAAAGAAGATGTAAAAGAACTATGCAGAAGACCATCCGAGTCCTTAAAAATAAGGTTCGACAAATTTTGTCCTGAGCCAAAACCCGAAGTGATCAAGTACCTGACCAATATTTTTGAATATGTTCCTGTGCAATAGAATCCATTTTCGGCAAGTACCGCATGAGAGCTTCGGGCTTGAAAAACCCCGGTTGCCGGATAATTTTCTTCTCCACCTCCGTCGTCGGCGCCGCCTCGACCCGGGCCCGAAAGATGTATTGCATGGAATGAGGGCGGAAGACAGTGAAGTATTTCTGCTCGTTCGAGAACAGAAATTTGTGGCCTTTCGGGCCACAAATGACGGCGGTTTTCTCGCCGAAGATGTTCGTTTTGAATATCTCCGGCGAGTACTTCCGCATCCGGTGGCTGATGAATTTCTCCGGCTTGCCGAATAGGAACTCGATCGTCTCTCCCATGATCGGCCACCCGAAGCTGCCAGGAGGCAGATTGCCGCCGTCGGTGAATCTGCCGGAAATGTAGATTACAGTGAAGAGGATTATAGCTAGTGACAGAACCACGGCGGCGATTTCCATGGCTTCTGTGATCATTTTTTCTTTTTTGTGTAGAAAAATGGAAATGGAGAGATTTTGAGTTTTAGAAGAGAAGTTATGTTGGATATATATAGGATTTGAAGTGTTGGAAAATGATAAATTTCCATAAATATCATTTCATGAAACTTGAAAATTTCAAGTGGAAGACCTGGACTTTGAAAAATGTTTCAAACACGAGTTTTGAAAGTTCTCGATTCAAGGCTTAAATTTTGAGTTTTTATAATTAAGGGTTTAGATTTTGAGTTTTATTCACGATTCATGGCTTACATTTAAAAACAGAAAACATTATCCCATGTAAGGAAAATTCAGCATAGTGTATATTGGAATTTTCAGTACGGAATAGTGAAATTTTCGTAATATCGTATTGAACCTTTTATACATCAGATAATGTATTTCTAAAACGTAAATCCTGAAATGAGAATATATCTTAAAATCTAGGTTCCTATTAAGAAAAAATTATGTCTCGAATTAAAAACTTCTAAAACCCATACCCCGAATTGAAACATCTTCTAAAGTCAAAGTCTTCTAGTGAAATTTGCCCCCACCTTTTTATTTATAGTGTCATATTATAACATAGTTAGTATATACTCCTTTCTGTCCTAACTTAATTTGCACACTTTTATTTTCGGTTCGCCCCATACTAATTTGCACACTCTTAAAAAAAAAAATTCTCATAATCTCCACCCTCAAAATCTCCATCATCAATCTCCACCTTTAAAAAAGTCAACTAAAAAGTAAAAAATATTTTTTTTCCTAATATACGCGTCGGAGCAAGTATGCAAATTACACCGAAACGGAGGGAGTATAATATAAATTATAAAATACAAGATAGGACATGGTCCGAAATAGAAGAACTCATTTGAGACTTGCGGCATGGTTTTCTCATGCATCTCATAATTTATCTGTAAAAGTATCAATGTAGTAAAAATATCACTTTTATCTGTAAAAGTATTACTTTTTTCTATAAAAATATATTTCGTCACACGTGTGATCGTCACACAGGACTAAACAAAAAAATATTTAAATTTAAAAGTTGAAACACACCTATCACTATCTTACTTTCCTGCCAAATATATATGTGTGTGTGTTATATTTTTTTCTTATGTGTAACCAATGGAAAGTGGCCAAAGAAAAAAAACCAATCACTGTGAACTACACGCTGAGTATAAAATAAATTTAATAAACGGATTATTACAATATACCATACCATCTTTACGTATTTTTACAATTTGCTATATAAATTTTTTTATTACAAATTGTCATATAAAACAAGTTTGAATCATTGATTGTCCAATTATGGACGACTGGGTTTCTCTTATATGGTAATTTGCAACAAAATCATTAGTTTAGATGGTAAACTGCAACAAAAAATAATTTTAATGCAAAATACGAAAAAAAGTTTGGATGACAATCTGTAATTTTCACTTTAATTAACATTAATAACTCATGTCATAAGTTCTAAAAGTCCTCGTGTAGTTCCGATTAAGTCCCACTTTATTGCTAGACTATTCTCGATTACCTACATTTTATCTCAATTTCTCCCATTTAATCTCATAGACTTCACTTAACATCATCTAAATCCCGATTGGGCACTACACCCCACATCCGAGTAGCATCAAGCGTGTTTTAGAACATGACAAAAACTTGTATGTGGCAGCCGTGAAGCGGTGAAAAAATATCACTTTTTGAAGCGAAAGTAGCACTTTTTTTACAAAAGAAAGTAGCACTTTTGTAGCGAATGTAACACGTTTTCTAAAGTATCACTGTTTTGGATAAAAATATCATTTTTATCTATAAAAGTAGGTTTGTTTGTAAATGCACATTCCACAACACTCTATCACTACCGTATAGTTGTCACACACAAGACTCACTCTTAGGGAATGTTTGTTTTAGGCTGGGCCCATCTGATGGAATTTGGGTCCAGCAGTAGCTTTTACTGTTAAATGGGATGAGGATGGAGACGGCCACTTCCAACCTCCATCCGTCCTTCTCCACTGAAAAACTTAACTACCTATTAATTTGACTACTACAATATACATCTTATCTTATTTTATATCATCTTTATTTCATTTCCATCCTATTCCTTATCATTTTCAAACGAAAGAATTCTCTCAATTTCAATATTCGAATGAATTACATCCACCTATATTTTGAAACGAGCCTAGCCCTTAGACATTGCTAATAGCAATCACTTAATTCTCTTTGGAAGGGAAAGTTTTGCACATATTCTATTTTAATGAAACTAGTCAACATATTCTATTTTAATAATATCTAAAAAAGGAAATGTGAAAAGACCTAACTGTTGGAACTTTGTCCCATGTTAACTGAAAATCCACTTACATGAATATGTGTAACACATTTTGATATAAAAGACATAACTACAAGTTGACTAGAAAAGGAAATTCATGCATCACATTTTGAAATTTGGTGAGATAAATTTTACAATTGGTTTATGGTTTATGCTGCAAGAAATGAATTTTATGGCTATGATTTTATTGTAAATACATATACACATTTGATAAAATTATCAATTGCTCCCTCCATCCCACTTAATTTTGCGAGGTTGATCGAACACAGATGTTAAAAAAAATACTATTTTTACTTTTAAGTTGACTTTATCGAAGGTGTAGATTGAAGATAGAGATTTTGAGGGTGAAAATTGTGACAAAAATTTCTTTTTTAAAAGTGTGCAAAGTTAAATGGGACGGACGAAAAATGTAAGTATGCAAATTTAAGTGAGACGGGGGGAGTATAATACAAATATATTGAGTGTGTTTACTTAAGGTTGTTGAGTGCTGGGGCCAAACTTGACTGAAGAAGTTAATGAGTGTGTTTATCGGAATTTGAGCCCCTAAATTTAACGAGGCAGGCCTTAAGTAAACACACTCATTGAGTTAATGTTTGTTTAATTTATGGTTGTGCACTAGTGAGATAGTGTGAGTAGCTATACTGAAATGCGCAACTCTCAATTACAGAGGATGCGGGTCCGTTACACTTATATAGAGACGTATTATTTTAATTGTAAAAAGTGTTACTTTTAATGTAAAAAATATTATTTATCATATAAACCTATTACTTTCTAAAAATTGTTCTATAAAGACTAACACTCGAAGTACTACTTTTTACATAAAATAAAAATAATTTTTTTTTTTTAATGATAAGACCAGTAACTTAGCTGACAAATGATCCGTAAAACTAGAGGCAAATCCAGGATCTAGTAGTGGAGTAATCTAGAACATAAAAAGTCTATATACATCAAGAATATTAATGTTAAAAAAAGTTGTATCTCATTATTTATTGGGAATATTACAATTTACCATCCCAACTTTGCGTGTTTTTGCACTTTAATGTTCGTGAATAAGATAATTAGTTGTTTATGAGTACAAATGTTCATTAACATGATCAAACACGTTGGTGAACATAATCGAACACACTCAAATATAGCTCAGCTCGAATTAGATTACAAATGAATCACACAAAAACACAACAAGCTCAGCTCGGATCATTTGCCGCGCTAATCACAACCATCTTGAATCTCCAAATACCAAACTTATTTATTTGTTTATCTTTTAATCTACCAAAACCTCTAGTGGTCTTTGTGTGGGTTAATTTGACTGCTAAGTCACCAAAATTGACATGATTAAAACCAACAAATTCTTCTTTTACAAATTCATATTTAGCCTAATCACTTATTGCTGATATAACAACTAGTTTGGTGGATTTAAGCAAGTCAACCCACATGAAAAAGCAGTAAAAACACATATCGGAGACAAACATGGGCAGTTCAAACCTAACTAGAGACAATTCGGGCAGCCCAGCCTGCTAATAGGGCCAAACCTTATGTGGGGTTGACGCGGAATTTTATCGGGTCAAAAACAGGTAAACCCAACCCAACCCGTTTTTATTGAAAACACTGATATTGTCGGGTCGGTCCATCGGATCGGATCTATTAAGCTAATGATACTTGGGACTAAGAATCATATGGTTCAGTTCGTATTGAATGAATGTGAGGCGAGTTGGGCCGACCAATTGGGTAGGGCTAATTTTGGTACCTCTACCTTCAGCTGGTGAAGTTTTCACCACAAATTTACACACCTACATGAGTGTTGTGTCAACGCACAAATGTGTGGTGAAAAACTAATGCATATAAAACTTTTCGCCACAAATTTACACACCTACAAATGTGTGTGTGCGCGCATAAATGTGCGGTGAAAAACTTGCACCGGGTATAGGATTGAGAAGGTCGGAAAACGATCTGCCAAACCTAACACAACAGAAAATCAGATGAGGAAAAAAGATTCATAATATCCATTGAACTATCAATTAGTATTGTAAGAACACCGAACCAGGAGAAACAACCATATCTTACTCTTCAAAAAGAATTTCTCAATTCAATAAGTAATTACAAAATAATTTAAAGTTGTATTTGGCATATTTACTGCAGATGATACGTAGTAACCTGGGTCGACGCAGGTCTCGTGATTAAACTCTACTTTCTTCAAATGTACGGGTGTTGTCAACAACGCGCAGCCCGTCTTCTGTGACTATAACTGCTGTGCATCTGTCATTCATTAAATGTGAATGTTCTCAGATCTCATTGACATAGAGATGTTTGCGTTGCTTATTAGAAGCTTTGTGCTTTTGGCTTTTAGAAAAGCTGAAATGGGTGCGTTGCAAATGTCATCTTCTACTTAAATTTAAGCTGTTTCGCGCCAAAAGCTGGAAGAGGGTTGCTTTGTTTTGGTAAATAAATCAAAGTTTTTCTTCCACTTTTAAGCTCGAGGCTGCTTGGAGACCAAGTACTCCAATGTCTGAATTAAGCCAAAAACACTTCTATACTCGAACACTACCTGCTTTTGATTATCAGCAATTTTATCATAATTTCTAATTCTAATCGCTGATTACCCTACTTCTAAGTTATCGAATCTTTAGCTTAACATACTACTATAGACCTATGTCTCTCCGAATTATAAAATTACAGAGTAATGGTAATATCAGGATCAGATTCTTGCACTGGAAAAATAGGTAAGAAAATTAGGCACGAACAAAGAAAGTATAAGGTAAAATATACAAGAGTACCAAATCATAAAAACGAAAAGGGAGTTAAAAGGAACTGACGGTATTCTGGAGACAACACCATGCTCGACAACACCGACCACCTGATCAAGACTATCAGCCACTTCAACTGCATGAAATGGATAAAAGAATTTAGAAAGAAAAAAACTAAGAAAATGTGACATTTACAATAAGGATGTAGAGTGGTACCAAGGTCTTGAATCGGAGATGTAAAAATCACATCAAGAACGTTATGCCCGTCTTTAGTGACAAGTGGAAAGTCACCTCCTGTTGGACCTGCATACCCCATAGATGGCCTTCTCCAAACCTTATGATAATTAAGGCGAAGAAAAGTCAATAGGGTTATTCATAACCATGTTAATCAGTGTCACGAGTTCATTGAAGGTCAATGACAAATTTTAAATCTAAGAGTACCTCAGCATCACCGAGAAAAAGGTCGTCTATTTCTTCAGCAGTCTCCAACCAGTTGATCTGAGATATAACATCAACGGTAAGTTTTGATAGAGATGTTTATCGAAGTGAAGTCAAATAACATGCGTGGACCTTACTGCGTTAATTAGAACTGGAACTGATCCATCTACAGCAACAAGATACTGCTTTTCTTTAACAATGAGAACGAGTTTCCCAGCTGCTCTCAGTATCGTCTGTAAAGCAGAGTTAACCAGTGTATCTGAACAAGAAATCCTGATGTGAAAAGGAAGCCGTGCTTAAATACGAATACAACCAAGATGGCAAATCAAACCCATTAATACAAATGATAAAAAGATAGAGATCATATAGAAAATTTGTTGTATATGTTCAAGACCATATACACCACATCAAAACTACCAAAGTTCTTAAATTCAAAATGGGAGATGGACATAAAAGCTTTCATTAATTTTCTCAACTCTGCAGCATTATTTTTATGGATTATTACAGAAAATGCACATGAGGTTTGATCTACTTACAAAAGAACCCCCTGATGTTTGTAAACTACAAACGCCAACCTTGAGATTCGTTTCTATTTCATAAATGCACCATGAGGGAGGGTGTATTCGTAAGAAAACTACAAACCTCGCGGGGGGTGATTGTAGCACCTCAAAGGGGCATTAGTATACTCAAAGTATGATAGGGCTTTCAAACGTAAAACGTAGTTTTGGAAATGTATACTAATTTCTATTAGTATTTATTCTTTGCCTCCCATAAATGATAGTACGTCATTTCAGGTAGATAAAGATGAAATATTCGACTGACCTTTTCTTGAATTATTGACTCACCACCCTGCATCTTCTGACGGCCAATCACTGCCGCAAGCGACTCTTCCTCTATAACGTCAGCATCATCGAATGCTAAATCAATCTAGATGAAGTGATACAATCTAGTTACAGACAGTTTACCAGCGTAAAAGAATAAGTAAGAATCACACAAACTCACTTTAGAGCTCTCCCTGTATTGATCCAAAGGTACACCTGCCTTAGCTGCTTCACTTGCACTGTCGACAGATCTGAATCACAAGTTTGTGGGTTACTTCCCAATGGATAGTTATGTAAAACCTTCACTGCAGAAATAATGCTAAAACTTTGGGGGTTACTTGCAAATAGATAGCTAAGGAAATTGTAAGTGTTAATTGAAACGGCATGTAACATCTTCACTGCAGACATAATGCCAGAGGATACGCAATCGAGTTCTTCATTTCGACGTACAAGAAGTTTTTGATAGTGTCTCGAAATAAAGCCTTGTATGAACAATGAATTATTTTTTGACATATGTAACAAACTCTCTCTCTCTCTCTCTCCAAACTCCAATGATTAGTAACCCTTAAAGACAAACGAACAGAAACCAAGAGGCAGAAATTTCACAAACAAGTAAATGTAACTTGCATTCTCTCTCTCTCTCTCCAAACTCCAATCACAACTCCGATCACAGGTAGCCTTTAAAGATCCGAAACCCGATGATCATCTATCCATTAATCTATCTATGTATGTAAATTGAACTATTTCTCTCTCTCCCCAAACTCCAATCGTAGATAGCCTGTAAGATCCGAAACCAAATGACTCTCAGTCTCTCTCTCTCAACTCCAATTATAGGTAGCCAATAAAGATCCGAGACCAAATGACTATCTACCTATCTATCTATCTATCTATCTAAACTCCAATCATAGGTAGCTGGTAAAGATCCAAAACCAAATGGCCATCTCTCTATCTATGTATCTCTCTCTCTCTCTCCAAACTCCGATCATAAGTAGCCATTAAAGACAAAAGAACAGAAACAAAGGGGCGGAAATTTGTGAAAACAAACAAGTAAAATTCAAATTGCACAAAAATTATGATGATCACCGTACACAAATCAATTTTTCTACTTACGTAGGAATGCCAGTAATATCTTTAATGGATCCTGATCGAAGTTGTCTTCCCAAATATTGTATAGCAAGACCAGAAGCGCGACCAGACCCAAGCCCTATCACCATTCCATTCTTCACAAATGAATCAACCTTTTAACACAATAAAAGAATAAATTTCCTTAATCCATTGTACACTTACAACCAAAATCGTTGTTGTTGTATCATGATCACTTATAGGAATGTAAATGAATCAAGTCAAACCAATTGAATTGTTGTTTAAGCTTGCTTAGAATATTATTGAGCATCTGATATATGTTTGAGCTTGTTCGATTACTAATCAAATCGAGCTGAACACGAGTCAAACTCAGTTTGACATTTTTACACGTTTTTTTTTTCTTTTCCTGAGAATGAATGAGAATGTACACTTGTGTTAACGGTTTTGACTTATCGATCTTTAGATTTTATCAAACGCTAAAGTATTGTTAAGCTTCTTTGATATCTTTGACGAATATAGCTCAAACGAGCTTTAATGAACAACTTTGAATCAAGTATGAGCAGCTTGGTTCAATTTTCAGCCCTAATTACTGCGCAATGTGCATAAAAAACTTGACAGAAATATAAATCAAATCCACTATTAGGCAAATTAAAGACCTAAAATATGTAATATCAAACACATTATTCTACAATACTGAAAAATCACTATCGCAAATCGGTTACAACAAGGAGAGAGAAATCACAGTGTATTTAGCGGCTTGGAGAAGAGCGGAGTCGTCGGAGAGGCTGGAGCGAACCGCCATTGGAAGCTCATTACAACGTCTAATACTTCTGGTTGAATGATTGCTAACTGTAGAATTTGAGAATGGATGAAGCCATGAAGAAGATGATAAAGCCATTATCGCCATAGCTTTTCTGCTTCTCGACTGTGGTTTTTGCATGTGTAGAGGATAAGGCCTAAGGGCCATTATTGGTTATCGCATAGTTAATGGGCCGCAACTTGAAGGCCCATTTTATTTCTTATGGGCCGTTGTCCACAATTTGACGGGCCTATATGTTAGTCTAGGCCCATTAGAAAACAGCTGCTTGGGGCCGACAATTTAGCCCAATCAGAAGCGCTGCATGAAAATAAAAAGATTAAATTAAAAACTCCCCCCCGCCCAAGTGGCCCAACTAGGTTGCTCACGTTCGGTAAAATGTTCGTGTTTGAGGATAATTAGTACTTGTGTAAGATCGTTTATTTCTGTTCGTTTTAATAATGAACATGAACAGGGATTGAACAGTAAATAGCTCCTTCGTTAATGGCTTGTAAATATATTTTAGGCTCGTATTTAATAATAATAACAACTATAATAATAATAACAATAACAATAACAATAATAATAATAATAAAAGTTTGTATATCATTTATATTGCTCGTTTATTTCAGAATACCCATAAATTTGTTGTTGAAATAATTAAGCACAAGACTTTTTTGCAATAATATTCGTGTTTACAAATACAAAATGTTAACGAATTTGGTGTTCGTTAATATTCGTCACCATTAACGAACACAATATTAACAGACTTGTTCAAACTCGATTGGTTTTAAAATTTATGAAAGATGTTAGGGCTTTGGAGTATCAACCAATGTCCGACATCGATTAAAATCAATAAAGATCATGAGCATATTAGACTGAGCATGATTCTCCATTGATATGGGTCTTTGGGGAAAAATCCAAAGATAAATTCGTGTGAGTCTAACATAAAGCGAACAATATCATTTTAACTATGAAGGTTGGAGCCCGTCGATCCTAACAAAAGATTACTTAAATAATCTAAACTTGATTCGACTCAATTCGTTAATAGCGTCAGCCAACATCGCTCAAGAGTTTCATCAATGTGCTTTGATAAAGAGAAACATCATTAGTGAAGAAGCACAAAAGATTACTTAAATAATTTAATACTTGACTCGACTCAATTCGTTAATAGCTGCAGCCCCATTGCTCAAGAGTTCCATCAATGTGCTTTGATAAAGAGAAATATCATTACAAAAGAAGCACAAAAGTGAAGTTGATGATTTAGAGAATCACAATATTATCTACTTTATATATTTTTATATATATATATGATGATAATAATCACATGGCATGCATAAAAAAATGAATCATTGCAACCCACACACTTTTACAAACTATGATCATCCATGACAAATATTCCACATTGATTTTATATTCAATTTTCTCTTTTAATAATATATTATACTCCATAAATTATTTGTATATATATACGTACCAACATTGATGATTGAAGAATTAATTAGGTATGTCAATTTTCTATTCATGAGCTCAATAATTTGTATTATTATTGGTTAATAGATTACTATTTTTAATTGTATGTTTGCTTTTTCTTTTAGTATGGATGGTTCTTCATATAATCAAATTTGCTTATTGTTGGGATTGTTAATAAAGTCCCACATAAAATATACGTATGTATATGAGAAGGATCATGGCATATAATCGAAGAAGTGTCTTCATTGGTATGAGACTTTTTAAAAGTTAGTCAAGAATAAAATCGTACGGACTTGACTTAAAGCATTCTAGATCATATTGATGTGGAGATCATATAATACGGCAAATACGTGAAGATCGGCAAACTACGTGGAGATCAACTCGTCAGGACCCAACACAATACGTGGAGATCGATCCGTCAAGATCCAACACAATACGACATAATACGTGGAGATTGGCTCGTCAGGTTCCAACACAATTCGGCACAGTACATGGAGATCAGGGCCCACATAATACGGCACAACACGTGGAGATCGGGCCATCAGGTTGCAACACAATACGACACAATATATGGAGATCAGATCGACAAGAGCCCATCAACATAATACGGCTAACCCGTCAGGACCCAACATAATACGACAAAATACATGGAGACCAGAGTCCTTAGGACCCAAAAACATAAAATTACTACTCACTTCGTCCCGCCTTAATTTGCACACTTTCCTCTTTCGGTCGTCCCATTCTATTTTGTACAATTCAAAAAATGAAAAGAAATCTTACAATCTCCATCCTCAAAATCTTCACTCTCAATCTCCACTTTTAGAAAAGTCAACTAAAAAACATAAAGTAGTTTTTCTTAATATACGCGCCGAAACAGATGTACAAATTAGGTCGGGACTGGGAGTATTTTTTTATTTTAAGTGGTAATATCACTTATCCCATTTGAGTGGTGCAGCACAAGGATAGTGGGCTTTTAGATCAAACAGCTTTAAATATGCTTTCCCTATCATTTTCTAATGCTGACCATATCTCACTTGGGTAGCAGCGGGAACCCATTACAAAAATTGAAAATAAAGAAAATATATTTTAAGAAAAAAATATAAAAAATTAGAGATTTAAAGGATGTAACGAAAATTAATTAGGAATTTATTCGTCTATTTTTATACATCTTAATTCTTTTATACGGAACTAAAATTAAAACTACAAGTAAAAGAATAGGGCTAGTAGAAGAACGAAAATGTTCTCCTATCTATAGACGGACACACTCCACTATGAGGGCACGTGCCCCACAATTTCTTTTTAATGTTTAGATAGTAACTAACTAGGTCAAATAGTAGTATTGTGTCCCGTGCTCACTCATTTTTTTATATTATACATGTCGTGTGTTAATTGTGCCTCTGTCATGGAAATTTTTATGTGTTTGTCACTGCCCTATTCACGGTGGAGACAACTTAATATGCTCATTAATGATGCGTAAAGATCAGATCCCTAAATTATGAACGAGGTAATTAGTTTCATTTTGAAATGTGGACGTATTTAACTTGTGCTCATGTAGATAGGGAAGTACGACTCAACTATGAGTATACAGGTAAACTGCACTTCGTCCCACAAAAACAATCCTTTTTTGAATGCCTAATAAGGAAAATGTATTAAATATTTATTTTTCTAATATACTTTGACTTAGTGATTCATCTAAATTAACTTTTACGAAATATCATTTAATTTGCCAAATTAATTAGGGCATCACATGAAGTTCCATGCGTATCAAATGAATTTCTGAATTTGTGTGAAACTTAATACAATAGATTGTTACCGTACTTAATTTTCTGGTATATGAAAATTCATATTATTACAGTATCGAATTTTGTGATGGTATTAGTATATATAGTTACTATTAATTTTAATATACAAAAAATTTGATATACTGATTTTTGTGACAGTATCGCTACAGATACAATTACTTACCATTGATCTTGGTATATCAAGATTTCGTTAGAAATCCGGTATACCAAAATATTAAAAAGAAATTTAGTATACCGAAATATTAACTACCAAAATATCAAAAGAAATTCGGTATATCGATATATACCGAACTACAAAAATATTTGTGGTATAAAGTGTATATCGAAATTTGAATTCTCATATCGTTACCTTTCCAAGAATCTTTGGTACAATATCATATTGTACTGAAAATTCAATTTATCAAAAGTTTATGTATTTTTTGTTATATTTCAATACTACCACCATATCGAGAATCTTCGATATAGTATCATACCGTACTGAAAATTCGATATATAAAAAGTTTATGTATTTTTCGTAATATTTCAATACAATATGTACAGTATTTCGACATTCTAGTACTTCTTCCCACCCTTAATTGAGACTATTTTTGGAAGAAGGGAGTAGAGGTGGAGAAAAATACCAAAATACTGTATCGAAAAATTGCCGAAAATACTGAAATTGTCGGTATACCGAATTTTTGATACGGTATGATACCGTACAGATAATAACGATATGATAATCCAAATTTTTCAGTATTTCAGTATATACCGAAATACCAAAAACAAGTTCAGTATTTTCGGTATATACCGGTATACCAAATTCCTAACGGTATACCAAAATCAACGATATGGATCGGTATATATCGATACCAATACAAAATTTGGTATACCAAAATTTCGATACGGTATCAGTAAACCGAATTTCGGTACGACAACGATTTGGATTTTCGAAGTACCGAAAATTATGGTACGTTAACGATATAGGCGTTCGGGTATTGTTAGAGGTGGCAAAATCGGTTCGGCCCGATATTTTAGATGGGTCTGGTCATAGAAATATAGGCTCGAAGTCCTATTTGACTCGACCGGCCAGCCCGATGTCCAAATGCCCGACGGGCTCCTGACTGACCCGAAAAAATCTAAATATATTATAGAGGAATACCCCGGACCTGAACGACTAAATTTAGATCCGACCAAATCTTGGGTCAACCCAACCCAATCTAAAATATGATATTGACCCGACGAGCGCGACTCGATCGAGTCGGATCGTCCGAATTGCCGCCTCTACGTACTGTGGGGAGCACATAGTATCAAAAAACAAATAAAAATATATTTTATTTATAGTATCTCTGTGGTGGTCACGGGTAAAAGAGATAGTTCACAAGTCACAAGAAATACTTTTTGGTCTCAAGTGACAACCTATACCCACAATAACAACAAAAAAGCTTTTTTCTTTTTTTTTTTAAAGAACAAAAAAGAATTCGAACGTTGGGCTTGGCAATGGCCTACCATACTAAAAAGGCCAAACCCATCATTTACTTCCTCAACTATGTTTCCTGTGGCCCCTATTCCCCATTTCTGCACTTCTTTTTTCTATTTTTATTCACATTCTTTAGGTGTTTGTATGGTGAAAATGTGTGTTTTTGATTGCTCATCAGGAGCTTGATGAAATGTCCAAGAGAAAATTAAGTTAATGTTGTTGTCAGTAAATTACTTCCTCCGTTTCATAAATATATTCTCGTTAAGAATATGTAAAAAACGTTGTGTCTGTGAAGTTAGTTGGTGCTTGACTAAGCTTAATTTAAGCATCTTATAAGTTGATGAAGTGTTTTGATATAAGCTTGCAATTTAATAAAATAATTAGCTATATATTTTGGGGACGTGTTTTAAATCGCCATGATAAATCCCTCATTTTTAATAAGTGTGTATTGTGTGGGTTGTGTTCGTGTAGTGTGTGTAAAGTGTGTGAATTATGAGCAAGTGTGCGTAATGCATATATATGTGTACTATGTAATTTGATTGAACTTATAAAATCTTTAGGAAAAAAAATAGGTTGAATATTTTTTTAGCTTATTTTACCTTTTATATATTATAACTTGCTTACCGTTCTTTTTTTACCATTCACATTTTAAAAAATCTATAAACTTTCAAAGCTTATAAATTTAGGCGAACATCCTCTTGATATTATTTGCTATTTCTTTTGGCAGTTTCTCCACGAATCATGTGTTTACAACCAGGCAAACCGCATGATAAACCTAACAGTCTGGGGAAAAAAATGAATAATTCCAAAAGAACGTTCCAAATTTTTTCACATTCCAACATAATTTTTTTCTGATAAATTCACATTCCAACTTTTCCTCAATATACCCGTTGATATTTGCACACTTTTTCTTCAAGTATAAACAAAACGTTCATATGCACGCCACCCGAGAAAGCTTTTTTCTTATGTGTCTCTATATTATACCATTAACAATGCCCATATTAAAGTACAGATAGAAGCAAATAAATGAGGCAACTTTATTAATTGTGAAGAATTTTTTTTATTATTAAAAACAAGAGTGTTATGTTAATGGGGTTATGGAGTTTATTTCTCTTTACAGCTGAGTGTAGTTAGTGGAAAAGGGTTTCTTGTTTTCTGGGTTCTTTCTCTGTAAAAGAAGAAGCTTGTGTTGTACATCTTGAAGAAAGGGTTGTACTTCCAAGAAACTGGAAAAAGGAGGAAGCTTGTGGTTATGGGCAGGTGTACCTCTTGAAGAAAGGTTTGCACCTTTGGTTGGGGAAAATGGAGGGGAGGTGGGGAATTGGGTTAGTAGTGGTGTGTTTGGGGGTGATGGTAATGTGCAGTTATGGACAGGAGAATGCAGGTAATGTTACAGGTGTGTATATTGTGACTCTCAAACAAGCTCCATCTTCTCATTTCTATGGTGAGCTTAGAGTTAAGAACAGTCACCATGTGAAGCACAATGGGTCTCAGAGAATGAATAATTTGAATAAACCAAGGTACGGTTTTTATTGATTACTTTGTCTGAATTGTGTGCAGTTGTTTTCAAGATTGTGTGTGTGTGTGTGTGTGTGATTACTTTGTCTGAATTCTGTGCAGTTGTTTTCAAGATTGAGTGTGTGAGTGTACACACACACACACACTCACACACACACACTCACACACACACACACACATATATATGTATTCCTGTTTCTGTGATGATTATATGGACTGTTTTGGTGAATCAGATATTGCTTCCATTATTTTGGAAATTGTTGGTTGTCTGAAAAACAAGTAGTGAATTTCTTGTTTACTTTGTGAAACACAGTGGGTCTCTGAGAATGAATAATTTGAACAAACCAAGGTACAATTTTTATTGATTACCTTGTCTGAATTGTGTGAATTGTTTTCAAGATTGAGAAGCCTGAGTTGTTCTCTCTCTCTCTCTCTCTCACACACACACACACACACACACACACACATATATATATATATATATATTCTTATATCTGTTCTGATTATGTGCACTGTTTTGCTGAATCGAATATTGCTTTCTTATATTGGAAAGTGTTTGTTGGCAAATTTAGTAGTGAATTTCTTGTTTTGGGTTACCCCTACCTAATACTCCATTTATCTTTTAGCTTAAAGTGGATAAAAATGTTCGATTCTGGATTTGTGCTTCTTTAGTTTCGTTTCGAATTAGCCTGGTTTTAAGACGCTAGGCGCTAGTCGGGCGGTAGACTGGGGTCTAACGCCTAATCAAGGTGAAGCGCTGGGATTTAGGCGGGGACGAGTCGGGTAGAAAACGTAGGCAGTCAATGACAATTTAACGTCTAGACGGGCGTAATCAAAGCTAGACGGGGACTTTCAGAATAGAGATATTAGGTATTTGAAATTCTTGTCTTCAACTGTTCAAGGTGCATTAGCAATTAATAAGAGAATGAAATTTAATTGATAGAAGGGGACTTGGAATGTAGATTTCCCTCTTTCCTCCCAATGTTTTCATTATAAACAAGAGTCGTGTTTGAAAATGTACGAATTCTTATTATTTGTCAATTAGATGAGGGTGTATCTTGACTTAAATGAGCAATATTGGAGTATTAGTTACGAAACATGATAGATAGTTTACATATTCATACTTTGCTGATACCAGAAATGTATCAAGAACGGATAGTCATAACGGATCATACATCGACCGTGTGCATAATTCTCTGTTGAGACGAACATTAAGGGGCGAAAAGTATCTGAAGCTGTACAGCTATCGCTATCTGATCAACGGATTCGCTGTGCTCGTCACTCCACAACAAGTCAGTCGAAAAAAAGTTTAGTTTTTGACGCGTGAACATTGACTTTTTGTTGCTGTATTTGAGTATGTATTGTGTGTTTTTGAAGGCTGACAAGTTGTCGAAGAGAAGGGAAGTGTCGAATGTGGTTCTAGATTTCTCGGTCAGAACTGCTACGACACATACACCGCAGTTTCTTGGGCTGCCGGAAGGAGCGTGGGCCCAAGAAGGCGGATTTGAGACTGCAGGAGAAGGAATTGTTATTGGATTCATCGACACTGGGATTGACCCGACACATCCTAGCTTCTCTGATGACACACCCGAAAAGCCATACCCTGTTCCACAGCATTTTTCCGGGATTTGTGAGGTCACACGTGATTTCCCGTCTGGATCGTGCAATAGGAAGCTCGTTGGGGCCCGCCATTTTGCAGCTTCTGCTATTACTAGAGGGATTTTCAATGCCACACAGGACTATGCTTCGCCATTCGATGGTGATGGCCATGGGACGTACGTCCTCTCTCTCTCTCTCTCTCTCTCTATTTATATGATTAGAATCTTGCATACGAAATTAAGTTAGTACGTAATTTATTACAGGCACACAGCAGCAACTGCGGCAGGAAACCACGGAATTGAAGTCGTAGTAGCTGGGCATCAATTCGGAAATGCTAGTGGAATGGCGCCTCGTTCCCAGTAAGAACCTTAAATTGATTTTCTGATCGGCGAGCTGGTTCAAAACAACGTCCCATACTTGAATAGTGTGTACTAACCAGATTCTGATCTTTTATAGCATTGCTGTTTACAAGGCATTATACAAGAGCTTCGGAGGATTCGCCGCAGATGTGGTTGCTGCCATAGATCAGGTACACCTGGCAAATCGTGTAATCTTAAGAAAAATGTCATAAATTCTTTGAAACTGTGACCTCATTGCCCTATTGTTTCGATTATCTATAATCGTTTCATGCTAAAATGTTCTCTAAAAGCCATTTCGTAATTGGAAAAATTCCACTAGGAGGCCTAAATTTCGGAAAACGTCTCAAAACAAGGCCTGAATTTAGATTGGGGGCCTGAATTTTGAGTTTCTTCAATTAGTCGCATAGATTTTGAATTTTATTCTCAATTCAGGGCGTACATCTTGAAAAATAAGAAACATTATCTACGAAAGGTTCAGTATGACATATTGAAAAAATTTATATACTCCATACTGGAATTTCCGTACATCATATAATGTTTCTTTTTTTTCAAGACGTAAACCCTGAATTGAGAAAAAAATCAAAATCTAGGCCCTGATTGAGAAAAAACTCAAAATTCAGGTCCCAAATTGAGAATTTCCAAAATCCAGGCCTTCTAGTCTAGTCCGCGTCTCAGTTATGCATTTTGCTTATGCGTATCCCCCTCCCCTGTCCCAACCAACATTTTGTAGGCTGCGCAAGACGGAGTGGACATAATAAGCCTGTCGATAACTCCAAACCGGCGTCCACCTGGCATTGCAACGTTCTTTAATCCCATAGACATGGCTTTACTGTCAGCTGTCAAAGCCGGTATCTTTGTCGTCCAGGCAGCTGGAAACACCGGGCCATCACCTAAGAGCATCTCTTCCTTCAGCCCATGGATTTTCACTGTCGGAGCCGCAGCCCATGACAGGACGTACAGTAACTCTATACTCCTCGGCAACAACTTCACAATTTCCGGCGTTGGACTTGCTCGTAAGTCTGAAATGTTCGATTTTATTTTGGTTTTAGTCAATCACATGTGAAGACCAAATAACCCTTCAGATTGTTTTGTTCAGCTGGGACGGACAATGATACAATGTACACACTGGTTTCGGCTATCCATGCGTTGAATGAGACGGCTGCTGTGGACGATATGTACGTTAGTGAATGCCAAGATGTCGGTAATTTCAATCGAAGTGTTGTCCAAGGGAATATCTTGATATGTAGCTACTCTATCCGATTTGTTCTTGGACTGTCGACGATCAAACAAGCTCTAGAAACTGCGGATAATCTCACTGCAGCTGGCGTCGTGTTCTACATGGATCCATATGTGATCGGGTTTCAGCTTAACCCGATTCCCATGAAAATCCCCGGCATTATCATTCCGTCCACTGATGATTCCAAAGTGAGTATGCTTCTTCATTAGTTTTAACTAGAGTAGACAAATTAGGCAGCCCCGCCCGGCCGAGCCGTGCTGGGCCATTGTCATGTGTCGGATCAGGCCAAAATTTTGTCGGGCTGAAAATGGTGAACGAGTTTACTTCATCACCTAAAATATGTTAAAAAATTTCAGGCCATTGGCCCTTCAGGTTAGACAGGCCCAACAATACTTGGCTATGATTCCTACTGTCCAGCCCGCCTGAAACGTTGAGCAGGTCGGGCCGATTTTGCCACCTCCAATTTCCAATTTGTACAACTTCCCACAGCGTATATTGTCATTACAAAAAAATGATGTTTAATTACTAATACTATTATTAATCCGAGCCCTTAAAATACACAAACATTTATCGGGCCAGACTGGGCCATTGGCCCACCAAGTCAAACCAGGCCCGACAATACTTCGACCTATGCTTCCTACAGTCCAGTCTGCCTAAAATATCAGGCCTATTTGTACAACTTCCCACGGCATATATTGTCATTGCAAAATGATGTTCAGTTACTAATAATACTGTTTATTTTTGCAGGTCTTTCTTCAGTACTACAATTCTACTTTGGTGAGAGATGACGGTACGAAGAAAATTGTTCGATTTGGGGGATTTGCAAGTATTTCGGGTGGAATCAAGGCGAATTTCAGCCGTTCGGCCCCGAAGGTTATGTATTATTCGGCTCGAGGACCTGATCCAGAAGACAGTTTTCTTGATGATGCTGACATACTGAAACCAAACATCGTTGCACCCGGAAACTTCATATGGTCCGCTTGGAGCTCGCGTGGGACTGATTCAGTCGAATTTCTAGGTACTTATCGACACCTTTCCGTAAGACAGAAGTTACTTTTATCATAAAAATCGTTACTTTTATCATAAAAAGCAACAACTTTCAAAAAGTAACGGTTTTTTGTGATAAAAGTGACTCTCGTCTCACAAAAGACGAGTGTTACTCAGACATGAATAGCTTTCTAATTGCCAAAATAAGAAAACGATAAAGCTGACCTTTAAGAAAAACAACTTTCAAAAAGTAACGGTTTTTTGCCATAAAAGTAACACTTTTTATGATAAAAGTGAATCTCGTCCTCCAGAAGACGAGTGTTACTCAGACATGAATAGCTTTCCAATCGCCAAAAAAGAATACGATATAGCAGAAGAATTTATCAATGTCGATTTGTAGGTGAAAGCTTTGCGATGATGTCGGGGACGAGCATGGCAGCTCCTCATGTAGCTGGACTTGCAGCTTTAATTAAGCAGAAGTTTCCCTCATTCACTCCTTCAGCCATTGGATCAGCACTGTCAACAACTGCGTCTCTTAACGACAAAAACGGTGGGCCTATCATGGCCCAACGGGCCTACGCTAACCCGGACATGAACCAATCTCCGGCCACTCCCTTTGACATGGGGAGTGGATTTGTTAATGCAACTGGAGCTTTAGATCCTGGGCTCATTTTTGACTCAAGTACGTATTGCTGTCTTCGACTAAACAAATTTCGTCATTGATCTTAAATTTCGATTATAATTTGTGTAGAGTGATTTGTCTTTGCAGGTTATGATGATTTTATGGCCTTTCTCTGTGGGATAAACGGGTCGTCTGCTGTAGTGTTGAATTACACAGGTCAGACAATAACTATATGAATTAACGTTTGGAAAATTACACAGGAAAACCTGAATTTTGGAAACTACTTCGTACAATTACATGCATGCAACTGGTGGTCAAAATCCCAATTTCGGCCTCCACTGGAGCCCAAAATTTACTCGATTGTATTAAATTGAAAAAATTACATATGTTCTGCATTTCTATGTTACAGTTAAAATGTCATATTGCAAATGATAATTGACCAAAAGTTCGTGAAATTTTACGTAATTCACGCTTTAAGTATTATCATGTCTTTGCCAACAATTTCTTCACTGTGTTACACAGGCCAAAGCTGCGTAACTCCAACTATGAACGCGACTGATCTGAACTTGCCTTCCATCACGATATCAAAGCTAAACCAGTCAGCTACCATACAACGCGTCATGACTAATGTTGGCAGCAACGAGACGTACAGCGTTGGCTGGAGCGCACCGTATGGAGCTTCAGTTGAGGTGACGCCAACTCACTTCTCCATTGGAAGAGGAGAGAAACAGGTGTTGAGTGTTTCATTTAACGCGATAATGAACAGCTCAGTCCCGAGCTATGGCAGAATCGGATTGTTTGGTACGCAGGGTCATGTAGTTAATGTTCCGTTGTCTGTCATCATCAAAATCGCGTATAATAACACCGGTGGCTGATTCAGGACGATACCCGATTTCTCGGGTATTCCTCTCATTAACATGTCTGATTTTTTGATTGGTTACTCTGTAAATTCTTTGAGATGCAGATAAGTAGTTGCTTGGTTGGCAGTTATGAGTCTTTTGTTAGTGTTTATAGAAGTTGTTTTCTGATTTCTTGTTAGTTCTTTCATATATCAATGTTTGGCCTAATATCCATTTTGATGCAATAAGTTATGTAAGTTTCGGTAGAGGTGGCAATTCGAAAGGTCCGACTAACCTAGCTAGTTGGGCCGGGCTAGGACAGCACAAGCAAGCCCAGTCCAATTCTGTAAAATACGCTGAGATTGCTGGGCCTGACCAACTTGTTGCGCCAACAGTCGGTCTAAAATTTTATCAGGTAAAAATTAGTAAATTCCGTACACGGAGATTGATGGGCTTGCCACAGTCCATTAGACCAACACCATATGTTGGGCGGATATGTTGGCTTAAAATTCCGTCGGGTTGATAATTCATAAGTTCAACCCAATCCTTTAAAATACAGTAAAAATGCTAAGTTGGTCTACATTCCATTGGGCTGGCCCATTCGGTAACCCAACATGATAATACTTCAAACTAAGAATTTTATGACCCAACTCGTCTAAAATATTCACGTATTGTGTTGGTCCATCGGGCCAGCCAATTCTGCCACCTCTATGTTTTGGTTATTTATTGAAAGAACTATGTTGCCTATTTAAATGACTAGAGGTGACAGTCTGCCTGACATTTTAGGAGTGGACCATATAAATATTGGCCCAATATATCACTATGACCCGATGTCCAAAAAGCTGATAGGCTGCAGCCCAGCCCAAAAGATATAAAAGGATTAAGTTTTAGACTGGCCCGACCTGGCTTGACATATTGCAGCGGCCCGATGGCAGGCTGACCGTCTGAATTGCGACCGCTAAGAATGACAAATCATTCCTGCTTTCATAAAAGTTACTGTATGGTACAATATTCACAAGGTTCAGTGAAGTTGGGAAATCATATTCTCATGCATGGCGATGTAAACTGTTTTTTGGAGCAAATTCAGTTTCATTCTGATATATTGGAGCCAATACATGGAGATTAAGTAAGATCATCTTCATCAAGTGGATCTTGTTCTTCTATTGCACCTCTCTTGAACGCAGATATGTCTCCAGTCGGCAATTTCCTCGCGAGCTTAATGATCTGCAATAATGAAAAAATGCATTCAAGAAAATGATACATAAGAAGACGGCAAGACGCTTTTCTTGGGGTGATTACAGAAACTACCCTTTATGGGCTGGCAAGTTAAGTTGGGACATACCGAAATGGCAAGTAGGCAAGTTAAGCTGGGATGAAGGGAGTATTTATTTTCTTGCCAAACTATAATAAATGCTTGTTCACCAACATGGAATCTCATTGAACCAGAAAAGACAAAAAAAATCATTGATTATAAGCATCAACCACTGATTTTTCCTTTAATTTCCTTCCTTTTTTGCCTTTTACCTATCTTTTGGTGATTTTAGACTCACATATGAGTGACTTTTCTGTGTTTAGGCCTTGAGTTATAATCTAATATATTCTCAAGAGAATGTTCATGTTAAGAATGCTAAAGAAACAAGCAACTGGAACGCTGACCAAATGGATCAGAAAACTTACCACATGGTCAAGGTTGGAAACGATACCGGACTGAGCTGTACGTTTGATTTCCTCAACATCACCATCTGTGTATGCAGATATAAGTCTGGTAGCAGCACGATTTTGATCACTGTTCATGAAAGCATCAACCCTGCCAAAGAAGCACCAAGAAGAAATCGCTGAATATCATTAGGCAATACCAATACCATAATATCAGATAATGACAATCATGCAAAAAAAAAAAAAAGAACAGATTCTATAAGTTCACTCGAGGCTGAGAAGTAGGAGATGCCTCAAAAGTATGTCATTCAGCCACTGCAATTCCTTACTGGGAGAAAGAAAAAGAAAACAAAAAGTCTGGAAACAAGAAATGGAAAGCTAACTTACTGGCAACAATCATTGTAGCATTTCTCTGCTTGCTGGAAGTCGTGAGCGTAAAGATACACAATAATTGCACTAAGATAGGCCTACATCCATAATGGGTGTTATCAATACAACAGGAAGTCAGACGAAGCTTGTGTTCACAGCAAAACAAATGATTCAGAATCAACAATGACTCAATGACAAGTTCCTAAATGTTGATACTTAGAGTTTTATACTTGCTACAGGATGACCATGACAAGTTGTAAATGCAAACAATGACCAGGATAAACAGAAGAGTATAACCAGAATCTCCGGGGGAGGGGGTGTGATATAACTGGTTTAGAGCCATTTACTGGATTTTTTCACTGTTAACTGGGATGAAGTCTATTTTCATTAATTCTCTATATGGCAGTAATACACAATATCGTGGAATATTTCTGCACCTTGCATTGACTATGCGTAGCACTGCACTTGTCAGCTGCTAATGCCAATCTTAGAAGAAAGGTTGCAGCATCAGTGTACCTGTAAGTAGTGGCAGCAGAAGTATGTCATTTTGTGAGCTATTAAATGAAGGATTCGTGTTGAAGACATGCTGTTCATTTTCCATTTGACTAATACACATAATGGATTATGCAGCAGTAGGTGACAACTATACGGATAACCTATACGGGATATTCACGTTTTACTTCAAGTAAGCTGCAACCAGATGATGGATACTATTGCCAAATAGGTAATACAACATGACAAATAGTCACAGCTCAGCAGTAATTGTGTTTTTTAGATGGTTAGACAACTACAGAATCCTAAATCAACTAAAATTTGGAATTATAAATTTAAGAAGGGATATGAGCTTACTTCTCAAGCTTTATATAAACACTTGTAGCAGCACGATATAGATCAAACGCCATTTGCTCCTTCCCATCGTCTTCCAGAAGGGTGCAAGCATCGGTGTAAAGCTGGATAGCTTCATCAGGCAATGCATCTTCTACAGCACTTTAGTAGAAAAACAACACTTCTATCAAACAATCAGATATACCATTCAGCATATGGTAAGAAACGCAATGACAATGTCAGAGATTTATTGTGATAAGCACCTCCAGAGAGAGTTAACTTCCGGTTAGTTTACAAACTGAAAGATAAGAAAGTGTACATTATGCACATCCATCTTAGAATTATTACTAAACTAGCTCCATTGATTTGCAGTTCAACAATTCTTAATGGAGTCACATCTTAATATTTCAAATGTTACGCATATAACCGCCAAAGTGTTTCACCAACCAGCAACAAAGAGACACGGAATAACTACAAAAAATAATCTATCCGAGCAGAACTCTTAAATGTATCAACATTAATCTTTAAGTACAAGATCAGCTCATACCGAGCACCCTTCGCAAGGGCATCTGATGCAGGTTGTGACCTATCACACTCAATGTATAATTCCGATGCGCGTCTATACAAATCAGACACTTCCTTCCAGTTCCCTACTTCCTTCGCTAAGGCTGCCGCAGATTCCATATGTTTTGCAGCGTCCCAGGGCCTGATCATTCATCATCACCACCTCAATTAATGACGAAAACACGAGATAACACACATTAATTTAATATCATATTGTGCATCAATGAAAATTCAAATGAAACACGCACGAAGAGAGCATCTCTTGTCCTTTCGAAGCTTTTTCAAATGCATCCTTTGCTTTCTCATACTGTTTTGCAAGCCTAAACGCAATCGCTGCCATTGAATAGCTAAAATTCATCAGATGATTATTTCCAAAAAAGCTAAAACCACTTCAAACATGTTATCTATACTGATAATTCTCACTCTCGAATTTCATTATTAAATCAAAAAACAGATGGAGCAAAAAGAAAAAAATCATGTGAACAATCCTACCCGCCTGTTCATACAAAACAGTAGCATTCCTCCAATCACAATTCCATCTCGTCAAACTGAGCTTTGTCCTGCAGAATTAATACAATTTTCCCCAAAATGATGAATTGAGATTCATGAAGAAAATGAATATGAGAAGAGCGAAAGGGAAATCTGACATTTTATCAGCTTTAGCGATCAACTTTTCGGGATCGGAAGTAGCCATGGCCGATCGGAATATGAGCTCCGGATTCACCTTAAGGGTCAAGCTGTTCGGATTTTGTCTACTTATGTTTCTCTTGCTGGAAACCGGGTCCTGTACTGTTACGTTCTCTACAGTTTCTCCAATTCTAACTGAAGTCGCTAGTTTTGCCCGAATTAGAATGCTAATGTCAAAACATAGAAACTATTGCAGATTAACCCCTGTGGTTTCACGAAATTGCAGTGTACTATTATGTACACTGACATAATAATTGTTCGAGGAGGTCTCTTGTACACTAATTGTAATGGTGTAAGTGAGTTGAGATAATTCGCGAGTTACTTGGGATCGACTCGTAAAAAGATTAAAATCGACTCGAGAGAAACAAGCCGAGCTCGAACTCGAGCTACTTGAGTAGGTATCGAGTTCGAGTTCGAGTTCATTGATACTCGAATTGATAGGTTCGCGAGCTTATATTAAATTACTAGTTTATCCTTTAATGTTGACATAATTATATATATATTCTGATTCTATGAGGTCTCATTAACAACGATTTATAGTATCATAAATATTTTCACATTAAATGTAATTTTTATATTCTTTAAATTTTATTTTTGCATGAATCGATTTGACTCGAGTTGATCCCGAGCTCAATGAGTTTCTACCGAGTCGAGCTCGAGTTTGAAAAAAATAAACTCGATCAAACTTGAGCCTGCCCGTACTCGGCCCGACTCGACTCATTTACACCCTAACTAGTTGTACGAATTTTAAATTTATGTAATCCGGATTTTGAATAAAAATGAGTATTCTTATCTAAAGATATTATATGCTCTAGGTAATGTAGCATGTTGAAAATGTATTAATATTTATGCACAAAAATATCACTTGTTTTGCGTAAAAGTACGAGTAATACATTTAAGCATTAATCGTGAGACTCCATCCTGGATTGCACCGAATATTTGTTGTACATGAGATTTTGCCTAATTGTTCTGGTCCTTCTGGATGAGCTTTGGATTTTTTAGATATCGGCTTCATAATAGAGATGATAATAGACGGATTCGGGGTTTGTATTGAACATATGATCTCCATCCCCGTTTCATATTTAAAATAATATTCTCGTAAAATTCTTCATTTAAGAAATATGGATCAGAGATAAGGATTTGGGCAGGCCGGCCTGGTCGGACCCAGCCCATCGGGTCAAAATTCGATATGATCTAAAATTAATCAGCACGGTCAGCCTATCCCCTATAATATATTAAGATCATCGGGCCAGCTTGCGATCTGTCTAGTTTTTTACCCATCAAATCGAGTCTATTAGCCAAATAGTTTATTACGTCAAGATTTCTATAATTTAGTTCATCTAAAATATTGAGCTGATTGGACCAATCCATCGAAAATGAAATGAAGAAGTCATGAGAGAGAAGAAAGAATGGCACTTAGAGCAACAAAACTAACACATGACTAAGAAGGTAGATAGAGAAACTCGTGAGAGAAGCAAGAAAAATGACGCTAATAAAACGTGAAAATTACATAATTATGTGGAAAAACGCGTATGTGACGGTTTATTTCGTGTGACGGGTCAACTAAAGTATAGTAAATAGGAAAATTGATAAATGGGGCTTCGTCATTTTCTCCTTGATTTGAGTAAATTTATTTCCGTCACACGAAATGAGATTCGTATGACCGTAACACATAAAACTCACTCATAGCGTAGGTTGATGAATATAATTAAACACAAAATCATTATAATGTAGTCCAACTTCGATACCACTGTCATTGTGAGAAAAGAATACATATGTATTTAAATATGTAGGACCCATTAAATTATATAATTTCATTTTTCTTTTACAATGGTACCGGTACTACTGTGATACTATAAAATCACCCGACATGTGATATCATATGCTTTAGGTTCCGTAATTATATATGAATATTTAAAAGGACTCCTCAATTTGAAATCTAGAGAAAAAAAATCTTAATATTTATATAGATTTTATTTGTATCTCAGACCCAACAACATAATTTTACTCATATTAAATAAGAAAGCCTAACATAAATAATCAACAAATAATTGAATTTTTTTTAAAATAACTTATTTTAAAGCATGCAATGTATATGTCAAATTAAAGGTCATGAAACGATTAATTTTTTATATTTTACAATAAAAAATAGAAAAAGAATTGGAATTTATTTTCTTTTTAATTTATTCCATTTTTGTTATAAAATGAATCCATTAAAAGTTGTCACTTGTAATTTTTTATGTAGCAAATTGCCAACAAAATTTAAATTTGAAACTAATTTTATAAAGATTTTACCATTTATATACAAATATTTACCATATATATACATTGTATAGATTTGGAAAGATTTGACCAATCCAGACAAACTTTCTATAGTGAATTGCGATTTCATGTAATTTGATCATGGCAAAACCGTCCATATTGACGGGTCTTTCCATATTTTATGCAAATTGCCATATAATTTTTCTCTAATTAATAAATTAATTGTACATATGAAAAATGAATAAATTAAAATGACCATTTCCATATTTTATTAGAATTGCCTTGGTAATAATATTTGGAAATTAAATTAGACTAAACTCAACGAAGATTTAAGTCAAAAGTAATGTGGTCGGAAAAAAATTATGACTGCTATTTTGAGATATTTTTGTTTTTGTATTAAGTAATATTTTTATAACTAAGCGACTTTTGAAATATTTTTGAATAACTGAGGCACATTTATAATATCTTTAATAATGAAGGATATCTGTAAATATTGAAGGGTCAAAATATGCATTTTAACTAAGAGTAGGTCTCTTACACCAATTTCACGAATCAAAAGATTTTAGATCTCTATTCGAGGTATTAATATTTATACCTAAAGTTATTTTTTGTTGAGCGAGATTTGTGTGTAACGGTCTTACAGTGTAACGGAACACACTTATACAGGAAAATGTGCCGATACAAGTGATACTTTTGTTAAAAGAATTGATTTTTTTCTAAAAAAAATGACACTTTTACTACGAAAAGTGATACCTTTTCCGTCACACGATGTGACGATCGCACACAAATTTTGTCTTATTTGTTATGGGTCAGAACAAATATTCCCTCATTCCCGAATGAACTTGCACACTTTCTATTTCGGTCCATCCCAAATAATTTGCACACTTTCTTAAAAATGAAACGAATCTCACAAATTATACCACACAATACACCTTTATTTATCAAATAAAGCAAAACAAATAGATACTTTTTCCTGATATATGTGCCCACTTTTCAGTGCAAATTCATTCGGAACGGAAGAAGTACTATCTTTAAGTATAAATTATACTCCCTCCGTCCCAAATGAACTTGCACAGAGGGATCGGCACACATATTAAGAAAAAAATTATTTTTTGCATAGGTGTGTGCAAATTTGCTTGACGAAAACAGAAAATGTACAAGTTTATTCGAAAAGGAGTGAGTAATACCCAACCAAATTAAACCGAACACTTGTTGTACATGAAACTTTGCCTTCTAACAAATTATAGCATAAACATTCAATTAAAAACCACCTACATTTATTAAAATCGTAACACCCATCTTTTATCATTAATTAAATCCTAATCACATTTAATAAAATCATTAAGAAATACAGAAGCAGAAAAACAAGTCAACGTAGATATTTCTCTGAACTTCTTCCCCACATCCACTCAAAGATAAGATAGAAGATAAGAAAAAAATGGTGATAAGAAATGCAAAACTTCATTCTGATTACATTTTTCTTCTCGTCTCCGTCTTCGTCTTCGTCTTCGCCTTCGCGGTTTTTCCGAATAGAGCATTATCTTCTCCAGTAGCAGAAACGGTTACCGGATATGGTTACACTCTCCGGTCAGTAAGTGTGGACCCATCGGGACAATCGTTGACCGCTCTGCTTCAGCTCATTGATCGGTCATCGGTTTTCGGCCCGGATATTACCCTCCTGTCCCTCACAGCCAGGTAACGTTAACAATTTAGTGGTGTTTAATGCACTAAAAAAAATTGATCTCGTAAAGTTTCACTCGTATAATTTTAGTAAAAGAAAGTAAAAAATTCAATTTAGTTCTGTAACTTTGAAATTGGTCTGAATTTAGTTATTTTCTCGCTTCTAGTGATAAATTTAACCGAAATATCACACGTGTCGAACACATGACTTATTTTCTCGGCCAATTTTTAAATATCTGGCACGGTGAGTGATGTTGAAGCAAAAAAAATTTGAGAACTAAAAATGTATATATGTTTTTCAAAAAATTTTTAGTTCCTCGTCACTCGTCGGTGTCGCATATTTAAAATTTAGTTGAAAAAATGAGTCATGTGATTGACACATACGATTTTCAATAATTTCTAATCTTAACTACTATTTAAAAGGGAAAACACCGCTAATTGGATTTGAGCTTAGAATCTGCTTGAATTTGAGTAATAACACCTTCTCGGAATCACTTTTGAAGTGATTATGATAATCATTTTTAAAAAAGTTGTTTACAAATAATTGTGCTTTTTAGACAAGTGATTTGAATTAATTTTTGTAAATAAATTAAAATTTGACAGTGTTTAGAATAAATTGATTTTAAGGCAAAAGCTCGTAAAGTGGGTATTAACTACTTTATAGAATTAAATTTTCAAACTCGAATGGTACGGATCTAAGATCCTTCAACTAGTACACGAGAGATCTCCCGTTTACCAAAATCCGTCCTGTTGCTGATTGGTTGTTCCAATTTCCAGTTTCGAAACAAAAGATCGTTTAAGGGTAACCGTAACCGACGCCAACAACTCCCGATGGGAAGTCCCAACCGACATTCTGCCGCGGCCGCCCCGTCGCGCGCTACCGGAGAGCCACCGCTCATCACCCAATCACCGCCGTCTTTCCGACTCCAATTCAGACCTCATCTTTACTCTCCTAAACACCACCCCTTTCGGCTTCACCGTCAGCCGCCGCTCCTCCGGCGACACCCTCTTCGATTCCACCCCGTCCGACCGCCAGCCGGAGACGTACCTCATTTTCAAGGATCAGTATCTCCAGCTGTCGTCTTCGCTTCCACCGGAAAGCTCGAATCTTTACGGCATTGGAGAGCATACTAAGAGCTCTTTGAGGTACGTAGTAAATGAGTTGAGTCGAGATATTAATGATTAATTTAGTTTAAAATGTTTTCTTTTTCTTTTTATGTGTAGTTTTAGGTTTCCTGAAATATCTATAAATGTTTTTCGGCTATATTTATTTATAAATTAAGTGGGCATGGAAAATTTAGACGTTAAATTTTTTATTACATGAATTATAAATCTAATGTTAGTTTTGGAATATGACGTGGTAAAATTGATAAGATTGTATCAAATGATCATTAGAAAACGATAAAGATGTATTAAAAATTTAGACAGTAATAAATAAAATTATTCGAATTAAACTATCACGTCTCCATCCAGGCGAAAAAATCAATAAACAAAAATAATTTTGTTTCAATACTAATCAATAATGAAAGAGAGTTAATATAAGGAATAAATTAAAAAAACAAATTTAAAGATTCGAGGGGACTGAGAAATTTTAGTTGAAGGTTTATTTGTCAGTTTCATTTACATTTTTATTTGCTTATTCTAAAATTAAAAGTAAACAAACCGTAGGTAGTATTATGTTTGGTCTTATTTGATTATTAATGGAATTAAACTTGAACGAGGTTTAATATTAGAACCGAGCATTAGCCGAACTTGCGTAACTTGATATTTTAACACTTATTCTAATAGTGTTGGGTTAAAATCACTGTTCGCCTCATCATTTTCCCTCGTGTGATTTTCTTCCAATTTTTCTTTTAATTTCTTCACATAATTAAAAAAAAATGTTCGCGTTTGGATCAATTTCCGCCGTTAATGAACAAATCAATCGGAAAAGCACAATAACTGTCATATAAAATCACTTTCATCCCATAATTTTTTCGTTGTTCTATTTTCGTCCCAAAAAGTACGTCAGAAAAAAAAATCTACGTCGGTGCTACATAAACTAAAATGGGCTGGAAATTGGTGTCAGGTGTGTTTTTACGCTTGAAGTGTTCACCGGCAATGGAAACTGGTCCAAAAGCGGACAATTTCTTTAATTATGGACAAAATCGAAAAAACAACAAAGTTTTGGACAAAAATCGAACGATGTGACGAAAAATTATTTTAGCCCAATACTTTTTCCTTTATCGAGCTATAGCACGAGCCGAGCTTTATATTTTGTATATTCAACCTTATTGATATATTTAAGTAAACATAGTCCAAGCAACCTTACACTATCAACTTCAACTCAAGTATTAGTAGCTTTGTTTGATTTTCATCCCCATTTTCAGGCTGCAGGCGAACCAGACTCTGACTCTCTGGAACGCCGACATCGGCAGCGCGAATTCCGATCTGAATCTGTACGGATCTCATCCCTTTTACATGGATGTAAGGTCTCCTAAGGGGACCTCTCATGGAGTTTTGCTGCTCAACAGTAATGGCATGGATGTTGTGTATACTGGTGATAGAATTACTTATAAGGTCATTGGTGGTATTCTTGATTTCTACTTCTTTGTGGGACCCACGCCTGAGTTGGTTATGGAACAGTATACTGATTTGATCGGTCGCCCTGCTCCGATGCCGTACTGGAGTTTCGGTTAGTACGAAAATTTCTTGATTGGTTTTCGGGTTTACGAAAAATTAAGATTTGGATAGAGGAATTTGGAAATTAAGGTGGTTTTTAATGAATTGATTTGAAAAAGTTTGGATTTGGAAATTCATTTATTTTGAACTCTTGTTTTGGCGGTACGGATCCTCTTCTAGAAAATTATTTTACGTCTCCTTCTATATTACCGGGTAACTATCACGTGAACACTTACCTAAATACCTGAGTTTATTAACAGAAGAAGAAGTTGATTGAATTAATTGCATTTTTAATTAAAGGATGGTGAGTCAGGAAATAAGTCTACGTGGCGATCATTTGGTGATGTAGGAGGAGATGTGCGGTGGTTTTGTAGGAAAGGATCTCAATTGTTGTTTTCGATATTTGAAATTTAATGAGTGGATTTGATTTTTTTGAGTTTTCTTTTCTTTTTTTTCAAAAAGAACGATGATAATGAATGTGTGTAATGTGAGTAGGTGTAGTTCATATCATAATTTTTTTGAGAGAATCACGCGCACATATGTGTACGTGTGAAATATATATAGTGGTTGAAGTGTGTACAGCGTACGTATTATGTATCTGTGTAAAGTGTATGTAGTGTCTGACCAAGTTGTAGAAATACTTTTACACAAATTTGAAGTATTTACTTGATTTTTTCATCGAACAAGTTTAACTTAATTTGATTTTAGATTTCAAATTCCTTCTCAAATTCATAGTCAAAATCTCTGCGTCCAAAATACAGAATATCTTGATTAACTTCCTGTTTACTAGAAAAATTAAGGTTACTTTGAGCCAGATTGTAATGCAACTGCCGCATTCTCACTTCTCTATCTACGACCACATGTTAACGTGCTATCACTTGATTTGTCAAAATCTCATAGTAAGAAGTTAACTATTGTGTTCAAAACTTCTTTACATATTAACAGTAGGCAAATTAGCATATGCCTATACTAATTGAGGTGCATTTTCGACAATTTTAATCGTTTTTTTTTATCTTTTTAGGATTTCACCAGTGTCGATATGGATACAAAGATGTGTATGATGTTGAAAATGTGGTGGCTAACTATGCAAAAGCCAAGATTCCATTAGAAGTAATGTGGACAGATATTGATTACATGGATGGCTACAAAGATTTCACTCTTGATCCCATTAATTTTCCTATTAATGAGATGAAGAAACTTGTTGATAATCTTCACAACAATAATCAGAAATATGTTGTCATTGTTGATCCTGGTAAGTTCTTGCACCACTTTACTCGTTTCATAATCTTACACGAGATCTTTGTAACTCGATAATGTGAACAAATCGTTTCCTATAAATTGTACTACACCTCTTACTGCAATTACATAAGATATTGACACATGTACAAAGTGATGTCATAAATACATCACAAACACGCATACGCCAAGTATTGGAAAAAAATAGTTTTAGTCCTCTAAGTATTTGCTTTTTTTTATTTTAGTTCCACAAGTATTTGTTTTTTTTAATTTAGTCTCGTAAATGCTGAAGCCCAATTTAAGGACGATTGTCGCCTGAAAACACTAAATTGACCGGAAATAGTCACATGCAAGTCATGTAACCCAAATATTTAGTAAAATTTTGGCGGTACTAAGTGACCTGGTAAAAATTACGGGACTAAATATTTGGGTCACATGATTTGCACGTGACTATTTGGTGTTTTTGGCCAAAAATCGTCCTTAAATTGGACAATTTTAGCACTTGCCGGACTAAATTGAAAAAGTAAATATTTGTGAGACTCAAATCGAAAAAACATATACTTATGGGACCAAAAGTGTATTTTGGCCTCATATATTTGTATAACTGTAGTGGAGATGTAGCACAATTTGTAGAAGAAGATCCTTTCGGCTCTATAATTGTATGAAACACCCATATAGTTCTACTAATTTAATATAATGTCTATTTTCAAAGTAGAAAATGTTACGCTGTTAATTCTTGTCATGTTTTCGAGTTAAACACTTGGATAATTTTCGGAAAAATAATTTAATAGTAGTGGAAATAACATGAAAGGAAACTAACATAAACTTCACTGCTTGAAAAAATGATATTGTATTGAATTATTGAAACCACGTGAGAGTTACGTAAAATCATAAAACCTCGTGAGAATCTCGCACGAGATTATTAAACTACAAGGGAGATTTGGGACCCTGGTTGCAATGTACCTCATTTTTCGTACAATATAATGTTTCAAAATCCTGGAGGCCTCAGATTCGAGTGTGAAAAATGCGAATTTAAGCACAAAATTAATGTTCAACTCACAGGTGGTTACAATAAAAAGATTTTTTTTATTGTAAAGACTCATGAATTTGAACCTTAATTTTGGCGTAATTCCCCATGTAACATAGACATTCTCCATGATCTGTTGTTACTCATAAGAATCTTCCCACACCTAAAAGTGTGTTTTTTTTTATCTTCCTTATACTCGATCCTGAGACCTCTCGCATACGTTCGAACCTAAGACCTCTAGCATAAATCTTAAGTTCTCTGAGTGCGTAAAAATGCAGGCATCAGTGTAAACAAATCATATCCTACATACTTGAGAGGAATGCAAGCCGATATCTTCATAAAGCGCAACGGCATTCCTTATCTCGGCCAAGTCTGGCCTGGATTAACATACTTCCCCGATTTCCTCAACCCAGCAAGCTCGGACTACTGGACGAACGAGATCAAACTATTCCACGAAACTCTCCCGGTCGACGGCCTCTGGATCGACATGAACGAGATCTCCAATTTCATCTCTTCCCCGCCAAATCCATCCTCCACCATCGACGATCCTCCTTATAGGTATGTGGCGGATTCAGAATTTAGTAACGAAATATTCAAATACGATAAAAATAGTAATATTCATAAAGTTGTGCCTTGCTAGTCTTTTGAACTAAAAGAAAGTTTCAACAAAAAGTTTGAAACAAAAATTCAACGAGTTAAAAGTTATGGAATGAAAAGTAATTTTAGCCACTTCTATGTGATCTAATTGTGCGGTTTCTAAATGTGGAAAATAAAATTAAATATGGTGTGCTGGAGTAAAAATGTGTAGTAAATAACAAATAAAACAATAAAATTATTTTACCAAAAATGAGTTACTACAAATTTTGGCTTGAGCTTGGGCCCGAGTTGGCCTAAGGTAGATCTAATAATTCAAGCGACCCGGTCCGGTCTAACCCACCAATATCATATGTTGGGTCAAATTAATCAGGTCAAAATTTTATTGGACCAAATATTGTTGATCCGAGTCCAACTTCATTCCTTTTAATATATTAAGATTTTCAAAATGATTCGTTGCTTGATGGTGCGTGTAACTGGGTAAGAATTCTCTATCCCACTTTAAAATCGAGTCATACAATATGAATCGTGAGCTCCGAGCACATGAATCATGAGTCATAAACTATAATCTATTGAATTATAAACGCTAAATCATTAAATCATTAAATCATGAACCATGATCGTGAATTCGTAAGTTTACAATAAAAAATATATCATAGTCCAAGAAAGTCGTACATTAGACCTTAAAGAATCATGAACCTAAATTATGAACTTTAAATTCACAAATCGTAAAAAAATAATTATAATTGACTCGATTTTGAAGTGGGACACGATTGGAACAGAGTAATTATGGAATAGAGGATCTTAGGTGCTTATAACTAGAGGTGGCAATTCGGGATCGAGCAGGGCCCCTCGGGCCAACGACGTATTTCGGGTCGGATCGGGCCGGATCAAGATTTGATCGGGCCTAAAATTAGTCGGTTCGGTTCAGAGTATTCCCCTATAATATACTTAAATTTTCGGGCAGGTCCGGGGCCCGTCGAACTTTTGGTCAATCGAGTCGGGCCCGTCGGATCAAATAGTACTTCGGGCCTATATTTTTATGGTCCGAACCATCTAAATTATCGGCCAGGCCAATTTTGCCACCTCTACCTATAACCGAGTCGATCTTATAATTGACTCGATTTTGAAGTGGATACAATTGGAACAGGATAATTATGAGATAGAGGATATTAGGTGCTTACAACACAGTCGATCTAAAATGTTAGACCACTGGACTAGTCTACCGAGCAGGTCGATTTTGACAGCTCTAATATTCCCCTGCTTACAGGATCAACAACTCGGGAACTCAGCGGCCGATCAACGAGAAAACCGTACCAGCAACATCACTACATTACAGAAACGTAACAGAGTATAATGTTCACAATCTGTACGGGTTTCTGGAATCGAGGGCAACAAATGCTGCTTTAATTAATGTGACCGGCAAGAGGCCGTTCGTGCTGAGCCGGTCGACGTTCGTTGGTGCCGGAAAGTACACGGCGCATTGGACCGGAGACAATGCTGCAACTTGGAATGATTTAGCGTACTCGATTCCGAGCGTGTTGAATTCAGGATTGTTCGGTATTCCGATGGCTGGAGCTGATATTTGCGGGTTTGCGAGAAACACGACTGAAGAACTTTGTAGACGATGGATTCAGGTATGTAAATACGGTAGAATTTTATTAGAAGGTCTGAATTTTGGAAAATATCTCAATTACAGTTTAAATTTTAGAAAATGTGATAACACTGTGTTTCACGTAGGAAATTGAGTTAGCTTGTAAGTAAATGAATCGGTCAGCTCATTTTAGCTAACTAGCTGTTTGCTAAATGTTCACATTTAGCTTCGACTAGATCACCGTAGGTGCTAGACTGGTCTCTATCGTTTATATTTTCTTCTCGACTTCTCTGTATTTAATCCTGGTTAGCCTCATGTCATAACCTATTGGCGTAGGACCTCATTATGCTATCCGACTAGTACTTTTTAGAACATTGCTCACTGAGTTATTTAACGTACAAGCTAATGATTATTTTGTGTGAAATATCAGTTATTAAAAGGCTAACTATTGAAGTATTGAGATTTTTACGTGATTGTGGGATTGTTCCACGTAGATAAGTATAGTAAGCTACTTCTCCTATCAACAGTTAGTCTTAGCATCGAACTTTACTAGGTAATTAAAGTCTCTCATTTTCCATTTATTTTGGGCCCGCTTCATATGTGGGTCCATGTCGAACCTCCTAAATTAAGTATTTACATATGTCGAACTGTACTAAAACCCTAATTTTGAACCCTTTCATATATGAGACCGTGCTGAGCTCACTGAATTTAACAATAACTTACCATACATTTGTTGCTATACCTCATATTCATGTTTTAAAAGACGTTAAACACTATTTGGATGGCAGATTAAGGTCTAATGCCTACTTAAATATTTAGCGCTTAGTGAAATTAGGCAGAGTTAAACAGAGTTTAGGAGGGACTAAACGGAAAAATTGTGAAAAAAATTAGCTGCAGACTAAGGTCTAGGGCCTAGTGGGCTTAGGCAGAGCTAAACAGGGTTTCAGTGGGACTAAACGAAGAAGTCGCGATAAAAATTTAGACGGCTGAGAACCTAGTCGAGCAAGACGAAAACTTTTAGAACAGAGCTTCATGCACGACCGCATTCTTTAAATATACATATTTTCAACTTTTTTGTTCTTTGTACAGTTAGGGGCATTTTATCCATTTTCCAGAGACCATTCAGACAAAGACAGCAGCAGACAAGAACTCTATATCTGGGAATCAGTTGCTGAATCAGCTAGAAAAGCATTATCACTTCGTTACAGATTACTACCATACTTCTACACATTAATGTACGAATCACACACCAGAGGTGTCCCTATAGCACGCCCCGTTTTCTTCTCGTTTCCGAACGACATGAACACCTACAAACTCGGCTCGCAGTTTCTGCTCGGCAAGGGAGTTCTTGTCTCCCCTGTTCTACAACCCGGCGCAGTTTCTGTCGACGCGTATTTTCCGGCAGGAAACTGGTTCGACCTGTTTGACTATTCGCGCTCGGTGAGCATCGAACAGGGGAAGTACGTTAAGCTGGACGCGCCTCCCGATAGCATCAATGTCCATGTTCGTGAAGGTAATGCATGTTCTTTAACTATTGACAAATGTTTATATAATTTTTTTAATTATGAAAATGTTTGTTCAGTTACTAAACTATTACAAATTCGGCCAAAATTACTTTTCCTCCGACGGCATTTTACTCGTTCGATTTTCGTCCCAAAATTTATTGCTTACTTGCTTTTTCAATTTCATATTATTCACGTTTGGACCAATTTTCACTGCCGATAAACAAATTTCTTGGAAAAGCATGTGCGACGGTCACATGAAATCACTTTTTGTCCTATAACTTTCCGCTCGTTCGGCTTTCGCCCAAAAGAGCGTCTGCCGGTGTCACGTCAATTAAAATAGGCTGAAAGTTGGTGTCACGTGACAGTCACATGTACTTTTTCGGTCGATGTGCTCATCGACCGCCGAAATTGGTCATAATGCGGGTAATTTCTTTGATTATGAGACGAAATTAAAAAAAAAGACATTGCTACAAAAATCAAACAAGCGGAAAGTTATGGGACGAAAAGTGATCTTAGCCCATTAAAAATCATTTTTTTCAAGTTCCTACATGACTAAAAGTAATGAAAATGGTCGAATCTGTCTATTTTGCTTTACAAGACAGTTTTTATTTGAAAAAAAGTACACTGATAAATGCTAATAGATTCAACCGCTTCCGTGATCTTCAGTTGCATAGAAACTTGAAAACAATGTTGTTAATAGTTGAGGGAATTAAACAAACATCTTAATAGTTAAGGGAAATTATATGAACATTTGTCAGTAAAGTAAGGATCAGAATAAATATTTAATTAACGTACTTATACAAACATTTGTCAATAGTTAAACAACCTGCACATGCATTTTGCCAGGTAACATACTAGCTATGCAAGGAGAAGCAATGACTACACACGAAGCCAGGAAAACGCGGTTCCAGTTGCTGGTCGCAATTAGCTACGACCAGAATAGCTCCGGCAAAGTTTTCTTGGACGACGGGGAGGCCGTAGAAGCCGGAGGCGCCGGAGGAAGGTGGAGCTTTGTGAGGTTTACTAGTGGTGTAGTTGAAAACAAAGTGGTTCTTGAGTCTAGGGTTTTGAATGGGGATTTTGCTTTGAGTGAAAAATGGGTTGTGGATAAGGTGGTTTTTGTGGGTTTGAGAAGAGGGTTTAGTAGGGTTGAAAGATGTGAAATTGTTGGTGAAGAGAGAGAAAATGATGAGAGAGAAATGGAGGTGAGAATTGGAAATGACAAAAATGGATTTGTTGTGTTGGAGGTTATGAATGTGGCTTTGGTTTTAGGGAAAGAGTTTAGAATGGTGGTTACACCTGGTGAGCTCATTTGAGTGTTCTAGAAGGTACTCAGTGTTTAGACGAGAAAAACTTATCTACCCAGTTGAGTACTACCTAATGTGAACAGTTCGGTGTTATTGAAAGGTGGATTGTTCTTCTAGTTAGGTAGTTTCGGCTGGATAGGTACGGATTAGCCGTGACTACACTGTAAAGCGAATAATGATGTTCGCTGAAATTGAACCATTCGGGAAATAAAGTTGCCAATAGTATAAATAAAATGAATAAGAAATCAAATTGAAATGGATATTTTGTGTTACCAATCATCAAAATATTGAAAAGAAAAATTCTCCACTAAGGTCATCACTCATAAGTGGTTGTCTATTAATTCATCTGAGGTTCACATCACACTTTATATCTATAAAGTTCTAGCACTAGTGAGAAATAAGAACACCGAATTTACTGTGGTTCCAGTAATTTGTTAGTTACGTTCGCGAATAAAAGAAAAATTTGTATATTATTCCGAGTAGCATTAATGATCAAGAATGACACTAGGTCAAATAACAAAAAGTGGCCCCAAACAATCTTGTGTATAGAATAATATCACCAATCAACATATTGAGTGTATTAATTAGTAAAGGTGAGGATAAAACACAAAATGAAACAAAGAGCCCTATTCGCAGAGATATGTTTGACCGACTACAGTATGTAAAATTATGTTGCAAAACTTCCCGACTAGTCAACATTTAGACGCTAGGTTTTCTTTGACCGTCTATGATTTTTTCTTTAGTTTTTTCCGTCTACCCAAGTTCGAGACGGCCAATCCTACCTAAATCCCGATTAATCGCTAGTAATTTGCGTCTAGCAACCTCTATAGATGTACATATTAGCGCTGTTACTTTTTCCGAATCTTTCATTAGTTTGTTGATCATATTTCTGTGTGCTGGATGTTTTCAACATTCTAATCAACAGAAACTGGATTTGAGCAAGTCTGATGGTTTGAGCTGAGTCGATGTTGTAAAAGTTGTTAGGTATTCGTAAGACAGTAGACAAGAGCCTAACTAGCACTTAACTTTTAATCGGGATCTAGGAGATTGAGCAGTGCATATACATAATTTTGCAGGGAAAAAAAAAAAAAAAAAAACACGTATAATCTAGCGTCTAGATCGAGAAGTAATCAAAACTAGTCGGGAATTGATAAAATGACACATCAACTATGCAAGAAACAAAAAGGAAAAAAAAAAAAAAAAAAAAAAAAAAACGAAAGAAGAAAACAATTTAGCCACTTGCTTAACATATCCTGTAAGTTTAATACTTGTTTAAAATATACTCTAACTTAACAAATAGTGCACGTTTTGTCCTTTTACTGTAATAACCGGTAATACAATCGGTTGAATGCTTACACGACGTTTTCAGATAATGCCTTCTCAGCATTCAACCGATTGTATTATCGATATTACAGGCAAAAGAACAATATACACAACATTTATAGAGTTACATGATATTTTAAACAATTGCCAAACTTAAAGAATATTCCAAGCAAGTAATAAAGATATTTGGTGCAATTTCCTCAAAAATAAAAACATAGGTAAAAGAGTGAATCTTATGTGTCACGCTCTCACGTGTGACGAAATATATTTTTACTGGAAAAAATGACACTTTTACAAATAAAAGTAATACTTTTGCTATAAAAAGTGATACTACCACCATCCCAGCTAATCTTGCACACTTTCTATTTTCGTCCGTCCCAACTAATTTTGCACACCCCTTAAAATGGAAAGTTATAATACAATCTCCACCCTTAAAATCTCCACCCTCAATCCACCTTTTAAAAGTCAACAAACACTTTAAAAGCAATTTTTCTTAATATTTATGCCAATTTCTCCTGTGTAACATTACAAAAACGAATAGTATTTTTTTTCCGTCACACGATATGACGGTCTCGTACAAGTTTTTATCATGGTAAAAAAAGTTGCATGTCTCAGAAACCTTTTTCTAAAGCCAACAGGATGGACTTGTACATAAGAATCCAAAGCACCCACAGCTTGGAATCAACCAACGTTGTAAAAGATTGTACCTTTCATTAAATAAAATAAGTTGTAAAAAGATGTGTCCGTCCATTTGGAAAGCACTTATAATTAATATTATCAAATTAATTATAATATTACCCACTAAAAAAGTGACACAAAACAGCAATAGATAGGCAGCTTCATAACATGTTTATCCCTTAATTAATTTATAAATAAATATCTTAATTTGTCCTAACTCATGTCTTCTTTCCCTAATAAAGAGTTTCAATATTCTAAAACTCTCTGTCTAGCTTTGTAGATTTCGTTTAAATGTTCGACTATCTTCAGCGACGGATAAACTTTTGCAATTAAATTTAAATACCCGACTCGACACTAATAGATTATCCTTATTAGACGATTGGACTAGTTAGAGACATTCAGGTAATTAATCAGATTTTACCCGGTCGAATCGGAATTTTCGAGTTTATGTTGGATCGAATTTTTGGTACAGTCGGGTTTCTAGGTACCCGACCCAGTAACTCGAACTTGCAGAAACCAGTTCCAAGCCCAACCCATACAACCTCAGCTGTCTAGTTCTGTTCTGATTCCTCCCCACTAAATTCTGCCTAGATTAAACCCGCCTAAGCCCTAACTGAACCTTAGCCAATAAAAAATTAGTTACATATTATTGAATAAATCAAATAAAAAACTAAATAAGTGGTGCAAATGTAAATTGATGATTTTTAAATCGTTGTAATTTTATCAAATTGACCAGAATAAAAAGTTATACATCTCAATTAAACACGACTCTCGTTATAGACGGAGGGAGTATTATTGTTTCTACTAACCCCTTAATGTATTACTATGATAGTCAACTTGTTCATTAGATAGTAGGAAGCAAAAAAAATTTATTTGCATATTTATTTAGGTAAATAATTTTTCAGTCCATTAAAATTTATTATTTTTTATATAAGAATATTATTTTTTATTATTTTAATTTATGCCCCTTAACTTTTGAAATCTAATAAATTAATTATTTAATTTTCGAAATTCGATTCAAAAATTGATCATCACCTGTGGTAGACGGTGACATGATTAATTTGTCAATTTCGAAATTAAATTAACATTATCAATTAATTGAAAGCACTTATATAATATTGCCCACTAGAAGAGTGACAGAAAGGAGGAATAGATAGGTAGGCTCATAACAAGTTTATCTTTAATAATTTATAAATAAATATCCTAATTTGTCCTAAGTCATGTCTTGTTTTTTATTGGAGTTTCCTTGATATGTAGACTCGCATCTAGGGGTGGCAATCTTGATTGACCCGACTCGATTGACCCGACACAATTCGACATAAATTTATTGAGAAAAATTCGTAAATAACTCGATACGATTCGATTTTAACTCGATTAATTCGAAACCAATATTTTTTCTTAAAACGTAATAATTATATGTTTCAAATCATTTTTAACATATAATCTGAATTGATCCGAAATCGAACACGAACACAACCCGATAACCAGAATTGCCACCCCTACTTGCATGCCCTCAAACTTTGATATTCCCTTCATCCAATAACGAGAGTTTTATTATTGTAAAAAAACTCTTCAGCTAGTCTGTAGATTTCATATAGATGCTCGACTGTTCTAAGTTACGGGTATAACTTTTGCAATTAAGTTTGGGTATCTGACCTGTCTCTATCAGATTTTACATGATTAGATCGGACTATTTGAGACCCTCGGGCATTCATGTTTTACTCGGCCAGGCCGGATTTTCGGGGTTATATTGGGCCGGGTTTTTGTACTATTCGAGTTTCTCGGGTACCTGACTTGATAACCCGAACCCACAAATCCCCGAACCTGACCTCAGCAGTCTAGTCCTATCATGATTCCTCTTCCACTTAATTCTTCCTAGATTATGCTTAATCCCGCCTAGTCCTGACTAAACCTTATTAAATTAAAAATTAGTTACATATTATTGAATAAGTTAAATTAAATGCAAAGTAATGGTTTTTATATAGTTGTATCTTCATAAAATTGATCAGAATAAAAATTTATATATTTTCAAACATAACTTTTTTTTTGGAACGAAGGGTGACATGTCTTTATTATTTCATATATATAGATATATATATATATATATGTTCGCTTACTTTCTTATGATTATTATTTTTTATAGGTCTGAATTAATTATCTAGGAGAATAATAATCGAACCTGGAAATTAAGCTTATCATCAACTTTTGGGCTGAAATTTGAAAAATATGTCCAACTTAGAGAGTTATCTTAATAAAAACTCTTATTTCATTTTTGTACGTATCTTACATCTACCCAAGATTATTTTACTAATATGCCCTTAGTGTGTTACTATGATCATCAACTTGTTTGTTAGATAGTAGGTAGCTAAGCTATTTATTTATGATAAGTTTTTAAATTGTTGTAAATATCTGTGAGAATAAAATAATATTCTCTCTGTCCCGACTTAATTTATCTACTTGCCATTTCGGTCTATTCCATCTTAATTTGCCAGTTCATAACGATAAATTTCTCATATAATCTCCACCCTCAATCTTCACCTTTGAAAAAGTCAAAGATTCCACAAAATCTATTTTTCCTTAACTTCCGTACCCGATCAACTAGACAAGTTAAGTCGGGATGGAAGGAGTATACTATATTTAGAATGAAGGGTGTAAAATTGTTGGGGCCCACATCGCATTAATTTATATAAATCAATAATAATTTGTCCGAGGATCATTATGAAAGCATTGCAGCCGCTAATATCACTTTCATAGTACAACTCAACAAGAGAATAGATATTTAATAAAATATACTCTCCGTCTAATTTTGCATAATTTTTTCTTTAGTCCAGCCATACAATTTTGTACATTCATAAAAATAAAATTGTTTTCACAATCTCCACCCTTATTTTCACCTTTGAAAAATTCAATTAAAAAGTAAAATCAATTTTTCTAATTATACGTGATTGATCAACTGTGCAAAGTTAGACGGGACGAAGTGTATGTTTTTAAATAAATGAAACCAAAAAACATACCTTATTTTGTCGATATTTTCTGGTCTTTTCTAGCTCTCCAGGTTGTTGATCTTTGACATTTAGAATCTAGCATATTGTTCGAATCTGCAAGACAAACAACAGCGATTTTGTACCAAACATATTATATAATGTCTAGCGCGTGACGATCTCACATGTGATGAAATATATTTTTACAGAAAAAATTAATATTTTTATAGGAAAAAATGATGTTTTTACAGATAAAAATAATATTTTTGCTACAATGATACTTTTACAGATAAAATGATTCTTTTGCTACAAAAAATAATATTTTTTTTTTCAAAAAAAGTAATACTTTACACATAAACGTGATACTTTTACTACTAAAAGTAATACTTTTTTCGTGTCACACCGTGTGTGACATTCTCATATAAATTTTTGCCTAGTTTGTATGTATTTGTGTCAAGAAAAAAAGTTTATTGGTTTATATACAAAATACTGATAATTTGGTGGGATTGTTGTAATTAAAAATTAAAAAAACATACTTTATTTTGTCGATATTTACCAGTCTTTTTTTTAATTTTTTCTCATAATTTAAGAACAAAGAAAAAAACCATCTTCTCCTTCACCGTAACTTAAATCCAGGACCAAATGCCTAGATAGTAGATGCTCTGCCACTTAAACTATCCGACTTCGTCTCGATATTTACCAGTCTTTTGTAATTATATAGGTCTCCAGGCATGTCGATCTGGACATAAAAATCTAGCATGTTGTTGGAATCTGTAACGCACAAACTACAGTGATTTTGTACCAACCATATTAATGACTCATACGTTCAATTTTCCCTAAAAGAAAGTGATGGTACAGTTTTAAATGATTCATCAACGAGTCGAATACTAAGAAATCGAATTTAAAATTCTAAAATACTAACTCGAATTCAAATTTAAATTAAATGTTAATTGAATTTTAAAGATGATTCAAATTTGATTCATGAGACATATTCAAACATATTTCATTTGATTCCGAATGTTCTTATTTTATATATATATATTCTTTTTTTTTCTTAAATATTCAAATAATATTTTTATTTTATTTTTAATTATAACTTTTAATGATATATATTATCAATATAAATTTATAGTTATATATATATATATATTTGAAATGTGATATCTAAACAAATTTAATATTCAAATTATTTGAATCGAATAATAACTCAAATGTTTTGAAACTGAATTATCTTAATCAAATTCGAATCACGAGTCAAATCGGAATGATTTGGTTTATGATACATCTACTAGTACTCGCCTTTCTTCTGCCTATAGGTTGTCACTTACTGTGTATTATGTGAAAAAAAATCAAAATTTTTAGTACTTCAGTATGTGAAAGGGACCCGAGAAAAGAAAAGAATATAATTGAATCGAGTGAAATAGTGTCCTATCTCTTATATTTTAGACGAGTTGAATTATAGAAATTTTAACTTGAAGTATAATGAGATTTAACAAAATCGATTTGATGGATCAATAATCTAACGGGCTGAGAATCGATTAGACAATCTAAATATATTTTAGGGAAATGTACTAAGGTAGACTAATTATTTACCGACCTAACAAAATTTTAGGCAAATCTGACCTGACATATGATGTTTGCCCGATGTACCAGGTTGGAGAACCCGAATTGTCACATCTGTTTGCAAGTAGAGGTATTAAAATCAACTCAGGTCTGTCCAGTCCGCACAATATTTTAAACAAACTAGGTCACAAAATTCTTGGCACGAACTGCGATCGTGTCCCACGCATCGCCGTCGTTTACTAGTCTAAAAATCTTAGTACTCCCTCCGTCCCATCTTAATTTGCACTTGCTTTATTTGTACGTCCCACATCAATTTGCTTACCCTTAAAAATGAAATTTCTCTCACAATCTCCACCCTCAATCTTCACATTTGAAAAAATTAACTAAAAAGAAAAAAATATTCCTTTTTAATATATGTGCTCCTTCGTATGTGCAAAATAGAATGAGAGTATATTTTAGGGGGACAGACGGCTAATTTCCTGCACGAGGGACAGACGGCTAATTTCGTGCACGATGAAAATTTCAACTAACACATAAAAATAGGACTGGTCGAGTCGGTCCGCTCGAATTATCACCTTTATTTGTATTTTTTTTTTTAAAAGACAAGAAAAGAAAAAGGAACATTTGTTACTGTATTAAACAAAATTAATCAGTAAAGATGCTAATCACCTTTTACTTTATATACTTTACACTTAATAATTTGTAATTCTAAATCTAAAAAATTGCCTAAATAAACGGAATATTGAAAAAGAACCCTCACTGATTTGCTTATCCGATCCGGATTTTCTGTTACAATATGAAATTTTCATCCTATGTTACACTCAATTTATTGAGTGACAGATACTCCCTCCGTTTCATATTAAATGACGTTTTAGGATGAAAGAAAAGAATTAAGGATTGAATATTTTGACAGATATACATTTAGCTTAAGATTTGACTTAATCAAAATATCTCTGATAGATTGAAAAATCGAATTGGATCCTCTATTTTAGTACGTGTTTCATCTTGTATTTCAAAACAACCACTAAACACCATGTGTTAGTTAGTGATGTCACCATATACACGTGGCGTGAAAAATCGAATTGGATCCTCTATTTTAGTACGTGTTTCATCTTGTATTTCAAAACAACCACTAAACATCATGTGTTAGTTAGTGATGTCACCATATACACGTGGCGTGTAGTGATTGTTTTGGAATACAAGATGAAACACAGATTGGAATAGATGATTTTATCGGTTGAAAAATAGAGATATTTTAGGATTGAATTCAAGGAGAAAATTGGTAGAATTGATGAAAAATATGTCAAACGTCAATTAACTGAAAAAGAAAATAACATCCTAATGTCAATTAATATGAAATGAAGGGAATATTAATTTATGATCTCATGTCATACACGTGCCGATTGCTGAATATGATGAAATACAAAATGTAACACCAAATGTAACGGACGATCTCGTGGGTTGCTTATCACCCTCTCTCTATATATATACCATTCACAATCCTCCATTTTCCATATCTGTACTCTCAGTTATAAAGAAAAAGAAACAAGAGATTAATCTCAAATAGAACACACACACACACACACACAATGAAACTCCCACTGATACTGCTCACAATCCTCAACATGCACGAAATCATCCAATTCAAAGAGCAAACCCTAATCGAATCCACCTGCAAAAACACCCCCAATTACGAGCTCTGCATCTCCACTCTCCACGCGAGTCCATCGAGCGCCACCGCGGATGTGGCGGAGCTCGGGCTGATAATGGTGGACGCTGTCAAATCCACGGCGGAATCCGCCTTATATGCGATCGACGAGCTCCGGCGGATCCACCCGGAGCTGAGAAGCGCGCTGGAGCAGTGCAGGAGATCGTATGTGGCAGTAATCAAGGCGGATGTTCCAGAAGCGGTGGCGGCGCTGACGAAAGGAGTTCCGAAATTCGCCGAATCGGGGATGGTTGACGCCGCGTGGGAGGCGGAGATTTGTGAGGGGCGGTTTCAGACGGCGGCGGAATCGCCGTTGAGTAACGTGAATAAAGAGCTTCATGATCTCGCGGCGGTTGCGGCTGGTATTGTTAGGATTTTACTTTGAAATATTTGTTTTTTTTGTTTGTTTTTTTTTGTTTTTTAGGTGGTCAAATAGTCTACCACGACTACGTTGTCTCAACTATGTTCATATATAAAACTTCGTCATTTTGATCTACTCTTAAAAACTTACTATTCTTATTAACTTTTTATAAAAAGAAATAATTTTAATAACGGTGTAATTTTAACAGTGAGACATGTTGGGGCGATTCTTTCTCTAAATATAATCGGTAAAAAGAGTTTAGTTCCTTGACCGAGCAAATATAATCGTGTTAATTCTAATGACCACTATTTCTCTAAATATAATTAGAAAATAGTATTTAGTCATTACTGTTTCTCCAAATACGAGCCAGATATATTTTAAAATTTTTACTTAAAATCGAAAATTTTATTTTTACATTTTAAAAGTGTTCGATCAATATTAGTTGTAGTCTAAAGAAAACATATTTTTTGTTGGAGTGTATTTGGAGAAATTTAGGGTGTTAGTTAATCCCCACTTTTTTTTATTATTTTTTTTATATATATTTCTCAGAGAATTTGTACTAAAAAAAGGTAAATGACTTTGTTATTTCCTCTTTTTCCATTGTGTGTGCAAATATAATGAGATATATATAGGTTCGAAGTACTATATGATTCGATCGGTCGGTCCAATAATCTTAATATATTATAGGAAAATATTATGCGTAAAGAAACGATTAATTTTAGGTCGACTAAATTTTATTTCGATTCGACCCGACTCAAAATATGACGTTGGTTCAACGGGCCCAGCCCGTTTGGGACTCTCGAAATGCCACCTTTAATGTGAGCAGTGATATATATATCTTTTTCCTTTAATTTAGTGAAAAGAAAAGATATATTTACATTCATTTTTGTACTTTTTCTCTTGTATTTTATTATCTAATTCTTTGCTCTTTATATTATTTTATTTTACTTTATTATGCATTTATAATTTCCGGCTTGTCTGTTCTTGATAAAAACCAAATATTTAATTTTTGTTGCTAATTTTGATAAGTGGAAGTACAAATAAATTAAATATAAGTGTTGATAAACAAAATTAAAAAATTAAAAGTATAAGGGATAAAAGTAAAATAATATAATTAAGAGAACTAATAATAGAAGGCAAAATAAAATAAAAAAATATATAGCACAAGGAAAAAGTCTATCAGGAAAATGGATGCAGTTTTCCATTCAGATCATCGGGTCGAGATCTTGTTGGAGGGGGCAAAGGGGTGACCATTCAGACCATCGAATCGGGTGTTCATTCGATTTTGAATCGATCAAATTATATATTAAAAATTATTTGATATTATAAGCTAATAAATCTTATTAATGGCCACACCATTTATTTAGGTTTTAATGCTTTCATAATTTCATTTATTGTTTTTCAAATGTTTGCAATTACTTATTTTGACCATTGCATGTTTATTTAAAGGCGTGTGCAATATATATATATATATATATATATATATCTATATATTTCCCCCATTTCATATTAATTGACATTATAAGATGTTTGTTTCTTTTTTAATTAATTGATATTTAACATATTTTTTAATCAATTCTACTAATTCTTTTACTAGGCTGAATTCTAAAATATCTCTACTTTTTAATCTATCGGAGATATTTTGATTTCATGAAATCTTAAGTTGAGGGTATATTGGGCATTATATTTCATCCTTAATTTTTCTCTTTCATCCTGAAACGTCAATTAATATAAAATAGAGGGAGTATCAATTTTTTGGTGAATAAAAGAATCAGGGAATTCATCATATTTTTATTCTTCTGATATACTACAATATTGTATTCCGATTATTACTCAAGTAAATTTTTTAGAATAATGTTATAATAACACGACTCAGAAATATTTATGTTCCACTATATAATATATCCCAATATCCCAGCAATATATAGTTATGGTTATTACATTTTAAAACAAATTATTAATTCTCGGTTACTTCCGCTCAAAATCAAATTATGTCACTTCGCGTTGAGTTCTCTCAGATTTTTCTCAGTAAATACAAGTTGGATTGTGTTGGGTTAGTTGACCCGATCGATCAGATTTGAAATTGTCAGCTTTAGCTACAATAGTGAACATGATATGTATCATTAGAGTTGTAAATGAATGGAATCGAGCCGAACATATTATTATTCGAGTTAGTTGAAATATTATCGAATTTCTAATATTATGTTTGAATATGAACGAGCTTTAATCGAGCCAAACACGAATGAAGCTCAGTTAGTTATTGTTTCAACATTTTTAACTTATCGAGCTTGATTTTATCAAACGTAGAAGTATGTTCAAACTTATTTGGTATCTTTGTTTAAATATAGTTCAAACAAAATTTTTAATAAACAATCCCAAATCAAATATCGAGTAAGTTGGTTTGATTTTCGACCCGTGTATCGTTTATATGTACACAAACACATATGTAAACTTTGGGCCTGGATTAATATATATATGGGCCATATTGGGCTAACTATATTGATGTAATTAAATAAATGGACCCACATATGTAAAATTTGGGCCTGCATTAGTAGATGGGCCATATTAGGCCCAACTTCAGTGGTACCGATATCACTATGAAAGAAGAATACATATGTATTTAAATATAAGGAATCCACTAAAAAACTCAATTTTATGGAATCTTTAACTTTTTTAAAAGGTGGAGATCGAGGATGAAGATTGTGAGAAAAATTTATCATTTATGGACTAGCAAGTTAAGTTGGGACAAATCGAAAAGAAAAATAAGCAAATTAGAGCCGGACGGAGATTGTAATACATAACCCAGTAATTTTTGAATTGATGTTTTTTGAATATATAAAGTTCAAGAAGTATTTTAAAGCATTTTTAGGTTATATATATATATGGTATATATATATAATTTGAAGTACTATCAAGTTCAATAGACTCGAGATGACAGCTAAAAGTCCGACTAATCATACGCCAGCTCGAAAATCTTAAGGGCAAGGCTCAATTAATTTTGGTCCAATAAAATTTTAGCCCGTCGTCATCTAGAAGATGACGTTAGCTTGGTGAACTAAATTGGGTCGCGTTGGACTGTCCAAATTGCAAGCTCATGCTACTTTTCCATTAGTTAGTTGGGTCAGAAAATTTAATTTTAATCAAGTGTTCTCCGTTGGGATATTCTCTAGAAAAGTCCAACTTTGAGCTTTTCTTAAATTTTCAACGGAGCTGAACAAAATTCTGTGCAATCTAATCCAATCCATGTAAGATCCGCCTTCATTTCGTTATCTGGTATTGTTTATTGATTGATACAGTAAACTAACTCATCCGATCGGCGAAACCGTATCTCCAAGTTTGCGGAATTCATCAGTTTTTCGTCGGTAAGAATTATTCTGTTACGCAAGTTAATTTGATGCTTTGCTTATGCAAATTTCCAATATACTGTAATTTGATTGAGTTATCGAATTTATTGTAGCTTCTAGGTTGAAGAATTTATTGGGAGGAAATATCTAAGTTTGCGGATTCGTCAGTTTTTTCATCGGTAGGAATTGCTCTGTTATGCAAGCTAATTTGATGTTGTACTTAATGTAATTTTTCCATGTACTGTAGCTTGATTGAGCTATCGAATTTTTTGTAGCTTCAAGGTGAAGAAATTAAGATTGGGGGAAATATTTTTGTGTGAAACTCGTAGTTATATTATCAGTGTTTTGATTTTGCTGGTGACTAATAGCTTTTTCTGTTGTTTTCAGTCTCTGGATCAATTAGGTTTCAAGTTGTTGTCTCTCTCTCTGTTTATTTATGAATAGTATGATGAAAATAGTTAAATGAAAAATCTTCTTTTAGCTTATGTATGATATTTTTCTCCACTGTGTTGAATTTTCACCATTTCTTCAACGGATTTGGCTACCTCAGATATGCAGAACCAACTTGTTTGCAGCGGATGTAGAACCGTTCTTCTTTACCCCGGAGGAGCTGCTAACGTTTGCTGTGCAATTTGCAATGTGGTGACTGCTGTGCCACCATCTGGTAATTATTGAAACTAATCCCTCCACGATATTTCTCACCTTCCTGTGTGTGTGTGTTTTGATGTGCGAATTTGCTGCGTGAACTTCGTTGGGAGTTGCTCCCTAAATGGAATAGTAGTCCTGCCAAAAGTTTCCCTCGAAATTCATTTACTATGTATTGTTCCGCTTTCCCTTTTTAAATTGAATGTTGTAAAAATCGTTAGACACTAGTCGGGAGGGAGACTAGGGCCTAGCGCCTAGTTGGGGCTGAGTGGGGCATAGGCATGGGTAGACGGGGAGGAATCGGGAAAAACACTTAGGCGGTCAATTAGAGCCTACTGCCTAGGCGAGGACTAGTCGGGGAGTTTTGCAACATACCAATGGCTCTCGACGGGAAACTGGAATCATATGACGTTACTTAACTCTGCTGGACGACATGGCATTTTCGTTCAAATATAATAGAGGCGGCCACCTATCCGTTAAGACATCTCACACTCATTCAAATCAAATCAAAACAAAATGAGTGGTTGTAGACTTCCCCAGCTTCAAAGTAAGGGGTGATAGGACTAAAAGTTCTAAAAGATCTTTCTTTTTCCTATGTGGCTTTGTTCGTATGAAACGATCAGATTGTCGAGCTGTTTCTACCCAACCTGCCACCACTTCTTCACTTACAACAAGAGGTCTGACGAACGGGTAGTAGGTGGTTATTCAGGCTCTACTCTCTTCCCCCTTTTCAGCTAACCACCATTGACCCCATTTTTAACCTTGAATGGGTCGTAAAAAAAGAGGACTTCTGACTTAGCAGCTTTCAAGTGTGAAGCTATTGCATACCATCCTGTTGAAAGTTGAAACACAATAATTTTCTTTCATTAGAGTACACATGCTAGGAGCACTGAGACTGACAGTTGGTGTCATCCACACTTGGTCTCTGCTGACTGATATTTCACTCGTAACTCTAGATTTATTTCGTTGCTTCTAGGATTATCCCTGTGTAATCTTCACAGTTTGATGGGCTTTCGTCCTTGTTGATTTTATTCTGATGTTTTTGGTACCACCTTTGGTCTCCATACTTCTAGCTGATTGTGATATTAAACTAAGTTGCATTGCTATATGCAGGGATGGAAATGGCTCAATTGATATGTGGAGGCTGCCGCACTTTACTTATGCATGCCCGAGGGGCTACCAGTGTCAGATGCTCCTGTTGCCACACGGTGAACCTTGTACCAGGTATAAATGTGACACCGTGTATATATGTGTGTGTGTGTACACACACTTCCTCCTATTATTTTGCACTTTTATCTGATGATTGCTGAACGATGAATTTGCAGCAGCAGGAGCAGCAGCACCACCACCGAATAATGTAGCTCATGTCAACTGTGGTAACTGTCAAACCATGCTAATGTATCCAGCTGGAGCTCCTTCAGTTAAATGTGCAGTTTGCCATTTCATCACGAATGTTAATGTGAGTACTTTGCTCTTTGCTTGTGTGATTACTTTGCCTCTCACATGTACCTGGTGAAACAAAACTCTGGCTACATACGATCAGGACAGATTCATGTTATTGTTATACGCTAAATGCTTGAATCGAGGAAATGTCACCCTCTGTTATTAGTTAGACAACCAAACAATAGATAAGAACATAAGATTTCTTGATCGAATAGTTTTACTACCTAGCTTTGTTTAATATGGTCAAGTGGTCCAACTCTTTGTTGTGGATTTGCTGATTGATTAGCCAAAGATAAATGAAAGCTCAGAAGGGAATACTATTGGGAAATTAAGCATCTCTTCCTCTTCACCCTTATGCATGTCTATGCTCGGATAGTGAACAAAAAAAATGGCTCTTGGGGAATAATTCTCTTTCACTTTCCTACTCTTTTACAAGCTTCAATACTGTTCTTTTCCGCACGTCTGTTGGTTTCTATTGCAACTGGTCTTTTACAGTACATGTGGGTAAAGTTGGCTGTTGATAACGGAGATGTCTTTATGGCTAAACTTATTTTCTTCTGTGGCTCTAGTATTTGTTTTTGTATTTTAACCCTCTCTTTTTATGCAGGCTGGTGATTCGAGGGTCTCTATACCTGCACATAGACCATCCGGACCCACACCTACATCCTCGGTTGGTCATTTTTCTTCAATGTACTTACATTAGTTACGAAAACATGATTCTGAGCTTTGATTTGAATTTCTTGATTTTTGCTGCAGGCGAGCCCCCACTCTCATAATCAAACAGTTGTCGTGCAGAATCCAATGACTGTTGATGAAAGTGGCAAGTTGGTGAGTTCTCCTTGCTTTTTCGTCCCCCCACCCCCCGTTTCTTCTTATACGGAAAAAAGAGACTGATATGGTTTATTACCACAGGTGAATAGCGTTGTAGTCGGCGTTACAACATAGGAATGCAATCAAATCGATTGGTTCTGGTATGGTCTCGTGTATCGCTATTTCTGATCCTCGTACGGTTAAGGCGTATAGAGATTTTGTGCATATTTTGGCTCTTACCGTTATGCATATCGAAAATTGATTGTAAAGGACCAGAATAAGTATTGCTTTTTTGTATTATATATGTACCAACCTGTGAAAAGTCCCACTTTTTCATTTGTTGGCAGTCAGTTAATGAAGAAATGTGTGTTATATTCTATGTTGGAAATTCATGCTTTGAAGGGAAACTCGTTCCTCTAACGCTCCACCGTGATTTCATAATCTTGAACGAGATTCCCACGTGGTTGTGGAATTGTACATTCCCCACATGGTTTCAATAAGTTTCACAATATCGCTTTTTCGAGCTGAAAAGTTTGTTGTTAATTCTTTTCCAGTTTTCTCGTTAGACCCTTGAATAACCTTTGATTGTCAAAATTAGTTGATAGTGGAGAAAATTACATGAAAAAATTATAAATGTAAATATTTCTGCTTGGAAAATGGACATTATTCTGAATTACTGAAACTATGTGGAGGTTTCGTGCCATTATAAAACTATGTGGGATCTCACGCAAGATTTTGAACTAAAAGGTCGACTTGCGCAATTTACCCCTTTTTATTATGTTCGCCTTTTTTAGTCAGTCCGTTAGAGGAGAGACTTGTGGCCAGGGTCGGACCTAATCATTTTCGGGCCTGAGTCGAGTTTTTTCAGAATGGGACCATAAATTATAATTTTTTTTCAATAGACAAACAGAAAAGAAAACACATAAAAAAAATGAAGCATTTTCATAATGCTAAAAATATTTATATCAAAACATAAAAAATAAAAGACAAACAAGTTAAAAATAAATATCTAAATACAACTCGCCTCACAGTTTTGATGGCAAAAGTATTAACCAAGGGGTCAAGCAATAATTTATATATATATATATATATATATATATATATATATTCATGTGGATCCAAGACTCAAGCTCATATTCAAATTGAAATATATATTTAAAATTAACTCGAGGCCCATGAAAGATGAAGCAGGCCCTGCTGCCAAGGAAATATTATAATAAAATTGAGGCCCACAAGGCAACCCAGGCGCCCCAGGCCCAGCAGTTTACAGCAAAAAGGAGGCGCAATGACTTGGGCAGGATTGAAACCCACATTTGCACAACCCACATACTATTAGTCTATTACCTTACCACTGGACCACTTAACTCTTTCATGCAATATTCTGAACGGATTAATATATATAATATGTGTATATATATAAATATATGTAAAAATTATTTCGGGTCCCTAAAAAGTTGCTATTTTTTCGGGCCCGAGTCGACGGACTCTTCCGCCTAACGGAAGGTCCGGCCCTGCTTGTGGCTTGTAATGACTCAAGGTGGAAATTCTGGCAACCCAGCTCGGTAAGTACGAGTTCATTAGGCCACTGTCATATGTTGGCTCTTTGAGCCTCCTGAAACACCGTCGGACCAAAAATTGGAGAGCCTAGTCCTTTCCTTTAAAATATTTGTTGAGCTAGCTTGCGACCTATCGGGCCAGTGGCCCATTAGATCGGGTTTGTTGGGCCGTGTAATATTTCGAGTCAGGGTCAAATTTTTTTAGTGGCAAATTATGTTTTTTCTCTACATTTTAGAATAACCCATACGTGATATATCTTCTGACTTCTATACTGAAAGATTTTATTTGAAATAAAAAAAGGGGACATCATTAGAGGTGGCTTGTTGCCTGTTATTTTAGGTGTGCTTGGTCGTACGAATTGTAGCCTGAAGTATCGCTTGGTCCACCAAGTCTTAATGGATTAGTGGCTCAACAAGTTTTGCCAGCCGGTCCGATAAAAAATTAGTATATTTTAGAGGGATGGGTGAAGCTTAACTCACCATTTCAACCTCTCGGAATCTTAATTTGGCCAGACATGACATATAGAAGTGGCCCCGTGAGATTTGGCCAGACTATTTTGCTCGAATTGCCACTCTAGGCACTATGTATGTACTATCTGGAATTGGATACCATTGGATATGCTTAGCTTATAACTTGAAAGTCATACCTAGACACTAATATTTTTTCAGCTGCGATGAACTATTGAAAGCACTAATTCTCGTATACATCAAGTGTACAGATCTTAATCCGGTGCAATTTAAGTTAAAAGACGAATTCATGAAAAGTATTATCGGTTATAGTAAAAGATATTATTTATTTTGATACATTTTAGCATAAACACTAATACTTTTTCAGCATACTATCGTTCTTCAGAATAAGTAACGTCTTTAAGTATAAATACTACTATCTCCATCCCGGTTAATCTTGCACACTTTCCGTTTTCGTGTGAACTTGCACACCCCTTATAAAGGAAAGTTATAACACAATCTCCATCTCAAAATCTCCACCCTCAATTCACCTTTGAAAAATCAACAAAATTCCAAAAAATCAACTTTTTTTAATATTTGTTTCAACTCTCCCAGTGCAAGATTAACCGGGACGGAGGTAGTAAAACATTTTTATAAAACTGTCTACGATCCAAATTACACGAATTTAAGATTTGCACAACTGGTGCGTAAGAGAACCACTCTTAGAAAATGACAAGTTGTAGGGTAAAGTTTGCTGCAAAGCAATTGCCCAATATGCTACATTTCCAATCAAAATTCACCTATAAAATCTACTTAATTTCCAGGTCAAATCTTTTAAAGTGTAACATACTTCACCTCAGTAATTTCCCAACAACTAAAGCTAATAACATCCAAATTAGAAATCAGTTCAACAGATTTTTACACTCCATAAAACCCCATCAACTTCCATTTCCCAGTAGCATCCCCTTCCTTACAACACCCTTCAATCGTCTCGTCCTCCATCCGAACAATGGCTTCAGAAGCAGGAGCAAAGCCGGTCGATCCCCAACCTCCGGCGACCAGGTCGAAAGTGGACCTGATCGTCGTTATACTGAGATTGCTCGCGTTTTTGGCAACACTTTCAGCAACTTTGGTGATGGCGCTTAACAAGCAGACGAGAACCGTTGTCGTTGCAACGGTTGGAACTGTTCCTATACGGGCCACTGTCAATGCCAAGTTTCAACACACTCCTGCATTTGTGTATGATTCTCAACTTTCATGAATATGTATTTTTCCTCTGTTGCAAAAATCCCCACCTATGTGCTAGGCTCAATCAACCGTTTATGTTTATTTTTTAATTCATCCCTGTCTAACCACGTTTATATCCCGATTAGTCCCCACTAATCACAAGGTCTCACTCCACTGCTTAGCTAGCAATTTGCGACTTCTGCAACCTTAATTTTTTGCTTTAGTGAAAATGCAAATTTGAATTACTGTGGTAGTTCAAATTGACCAATTAGCCAGTGACAGATATAAGGGGACAAGTGGGACCACTGTCCCTTCTCCCACTACAAGAAAACGGGGGTTTGAGGCTGCAAATAGTTGTCTCAAATTATAAGAATTTATAATGACTATATTAGTAGAGATAATATGTCGTCATTAATTATATACTTGAGACGAAAAAAAACCGTCTCAAATATTTTCTGCAACAACTAACTGTCTCTAAAAATAAGATGAAAATGGTCTTAAATAACATGTCTACAGTTTTGTGAAGACAAGTCTGACACAAAAAAAGTTATTATTAGAGACAACGAATCAACAATTGTCATCCAAAAGAATATGTCACGAAAAAACCATTTTTTCGTAGTGCACCCCCAAAAAATTTAATAATTTTTTTTCCTGAATATATTTATTATGAAGTGAATATACATGCCTTGATCTAGAAACTTGTCCCCAAAATCTAAGAATTTTTTATATGCAATGTTGTATATGTATATATGTGAATGTATGAGTATTGATATAGAAAAAATTGAAATATAAAAAAATAGCGCATAATATTAGTAAAAGTGTACGTCTTTAGAAGAATTATTGTTACGTATTTTATATTTGTGCGATCACTCTCAAAATTAAAATTCCGCGTCTGCCACTGTAATTAACTACGTGCTGTATTTTTTTTAAGATGTTATGAATATTTCTATCGTTTCGGGAAAAAAAAAATTCAGATTTGGATGCTTTAACTTAGTGACATTTGGATGCAGATTCTTTGTGATTGCTAATGGCAATGCTAGTCTCCACAATTTGCTGATGTTGGTGGTCAATTTTTTGGGGCCAAAATGTAATTTTAAGGGACTTGCTCCCTTGGCTATTCCAGTCTTGGACTTGGTAAATGAAACTAGTCTGTTAATTTGATGTTCGTTAATGTCTGTGAACTGTTAGCAAATATTAATGTATACTAAGTTTATTAGCATCTTGTGTTCGTGAATATGAATATTATATATTATTCTAGTTTTGCACAAGAAAATATTGGATTTCATTCTTTCGATAATAAATTCATGGGTATTTCAAATAAATGAGTTACATAAAATCATAAATTATATAAAAAAATATTATTATTATCATTATTATTATTATTATTATTATTATTAAGCAATGCCATTTTCATTTAATTAGGGATTTATAAATATCCTACAATTACACGTCTATATTTAATATAATTGAAATTCCAATTTCGGGTTATACGTCTGTAATATAAGCTACAAATTTGTTCGGGTAAATCATATTGAAAATTTTGTAAAAATGATAGTATCTTTATATTTATGTTGAAAGATCATGCTGTAAATAATAATTAATCAAAAGATCGCGAATTTCTAATTAATCCTTTATTTTTCTACAGCTCAATGTGGCTATCGTCTCCGGTGGGGCAAGCGCGGCGGCGTTTATGGGGCAGCTAGGCCGGGACGGAAATTCACATGCGCGGTGGAACAAAATCTGCGACAAAATCGACCAGTTCTGCGACCGGAGCGGCGGCGCCATGGTGGCTTCATTCGCCGGATTAATGCTCATGACTATTCTCTGCTCAATTTCTATCATCAGACTTCGAAATTATTACACTACCAAGATTGCCCTTAACTCTTCTATTGTTCCTTAGTGTTTTTTTATTTTTATGATTATGTTATAATTATATAGTTTGATTTAATGTCGCAAAATTAATATTGTGGATTTGTATAATGTTGAGTTTGGGTGATGTATTGTAAAGAAATTGCAATCATTTATAATTTGCTTTTTTGTTCGTTTGTTCGTTAACTACGGAAAAATTCACGATATTTTAGATAAGTATCGTTTTAATATAACGTTTCAACTATAGCATATACAGAAATGCTAATTTTTTCGGTTCTATGTACTCTAGCAAGTTTTGGGCTCCATTTTCTGACTTAGAGCTCGGATTTGGGATTATGTTTTCTTACTTTTATTTAATATAAGCCAATTATATAATGATGTCATCAAATAATATAATACTCCCTCCGTTCTGTTCAGTTTTGCACACTTTTCGTTTCGATCTATCCCATTCAATTTTGCACACTCTTAAAAAAAAAAAATCTTACAATCTTCACCCTCAAGCTCCACATTTTAAAAAGTCTATTAAAAAACAAAAAAACAATGTTTTTTTTTTATATATGTGATCGTTCCTACGTGCAAAACTGAACGGGACGGAGGGAATATATGGTAATTAGCTTGGAATAGAAAAAATAGATTCCTAATAAAAAAGACCCTCTTCAATAAATGCAAGATATATTTTTTTTCTTTTTCTTATGGAAAAAAGAACAGTTTTAATTATACAGTCAATGGTCAAATAATCTTTAACAACTTTGCTAATTATATCATCATAAGTAACTCCAAAAGCTACCATCTTTAAAAAGTAAAAAGTTAATTGCAACAAATTCATCAAAGTATTGATGTTTTTGCGCATAATTTTTTTTTTTCTTGACAATATTACAAATTATACAAGTTTGATAGATAAATTATCAAACTTATTTTTCGACATTTTTCGCTGAAATTTTATATGTGACTTGCGATAAAAAAAGTTTGGACACAAAAAACTCTTAAAAGTTTTTATGCGCAAACCACGTGTGGGAAGCTAGTGAAAGTAGTCGGAAAATAAGTTTGATGGTTTACTCCGTATAATTTGTACTTCCTCCGTTCTACCTTAATCGGGTACGGAGGTTAAGAAAAAATAGATTTTATGGAATTTTTACTTTTTCAAAGTTGGAGATTGAATTTGGAGATTTTGAAGGTGAAGATTGTGAGAGAAATTTATCATTTATGAACTGATAAAATAAATTGAAACAAAGCAAGAGAAAAAATAGGTAAATTAAAACGAGACGGACGAAGTATGTATCAATACCAAGAGAATGGTATAAGCAGGGAGGCAAGTAAAATGATTAGAGAATCTTGATAACTGGATGTTGTTTCTTTTATGTTCTTTGTTTGGCAAACAATGTACTTTGCCTGCCAAACAAGCAAACAGTACACCACATTGTCCTACAGACAACCACTGACACAAACAGCCCCTAGATTTCTTCACGACCCCAAACCGTCTTTTCCTATTTGATTCCATTGGCTTCTAAATTTCACCTCCTCCCGTAACTTTTTACTTGTATAATTTCGATTATAAAAAAATTAAAAATTTGATTTAATTCTGTAATTTGAAATTAGTTTGAATTTAACTTTTTTCCGCTGTCAGTTAATTAGATTAATTTAGCCCGAAAATAACAGGCATCGATTATGTGGCTCATATTTTTGGCAAATTTTTAAATACCTAGCATCGGCAAGTGATGTTGGATTAAAAGGACAAAAGAGGAGTTTTTTTAATTCCTTGTTACTCATCACTGCCACATATTTAATAATCGGTCAGGAAACGAGTCATGTGAAATTTTCCTGTCAAATTGGTCACCAACGGTAAAAAATAGACTAAATTTGGACCAACTCCAAAGTTACAGGACTAAATTGAATTTTTTACTTTTTTGGGACCAAAAATAATTTAACCCAAATTTCAATTACATTCAGTATACGACATCATTCGCCTTTCTTTTTTCGGGGTACTAGCTATGTTCTAATTACAGTCACAATTGCAATCTACACTAAAACTATGTCGTCTTGAGAAGCCAATAAAAATATCGGTTTCCAGAGGGGGAATATTTTTATTAGAAGATTTGAATTTCGAAAAATATCTCAATTCGAACCCTAAATTTTGAGATTTCTTAATTCGGGGTCTGTATTTTGATTTTTTTCTCTTTAGATGCCTATATCTTGAATTTTACTCTTACGTCTTAAAAAAATAATACTCCACTATCTCATGTGCGAAATGTGCAGTACAATATAAAAAAATTCAACATCTGAATTTCAGAAAATATCTCAATCAAGACCCTGAGTTTTGAAATTTCTCAATTCGAGATCTGATTTTGAGTTTCTTCTCAATTACGGCCTAGATTTTCCGAAATTTATAATTTCCTATTTTTATTCCTCACAATTCAGGAAACCGCCTTTTTATTTGTTTCCATTAGGTTCCACATTTCAGTTACATTGACGGAACGACGTCGTTCTGTGGGTTGGGTCCTCCCGGTTTTTTCTCCCACAGATCCAGTTTCCTCGTATCATGAAACTCATATCCTATTCCAACACAACCATTTTCTTTTTTCCCTTTTCCAGTTTCTAAATATTCGAGATTATCATTATTTTGTATACAAATTTGTTCGAAATTTGTGGAGAAAATAATATAAAACCAGGATTGGCTCAAACGTGGAATTCTCTAGCTGTGTGTGAGGTAATCTTCATCATATTGCCATACTTGTCACCATTACAGCAACTGATGTATATTCCACCATAGAATAAGTCCTTTTCCTTTTTTGTTTCTATTTTAATTGCCGTCAAAATTTGGAGAACCGATTACTTTTGATAATTCGAGGTTTCATTGTGTAATTTTCCTCCTTTTTTACTTAGTCTAAGTATTTGATTTTCTCTCCGATTTTCGTACTGTAATTCGAAGAAATTACCTTTAATCAGAGGATTTGATGGATTTCTCGTAGTAAGTCTCTGTTTGTTGGTGTAATTTTTTGTGTTTCGTTGCGTATTGTGGAAAACTGTTGAGGCGTTCAATAGGATTTGATTTCATATTTACAATATAAGTTTCCTGCGGATTTGGAGAATAATATTCGAAGCGTGATTCGTTGTGGATCAATTTACTAGTTGCAGGTCTCATGATTCTCTGTAGCTTATAGAGGAAATTTATCTGAAAAACAATAAATTTTGTACGTCTCAATTTTATGGTTGAAATGCTCTGGGTTTAGTTTTATTCCTTGCTGCGATTTTCTTCAATATAATGGAAAATTCACACCACTGTATGTGCAGATCTGGAAGTGAAATCCTTCCTCCATGGAAATATCATTCCCAACAATAAGCTTCTATGAATTTTGGTTACTTTGTATGCTTAGTTATGGATTGCAGAAACCGATTCTGAATTTATATAGTGAGATGTAGTTTTTGATCTGTAATTTTCTGGAAAAAAAGACATTGAAATAGGATTATGTAACTGCTGCAGATCCAAGATATTTTGTTGATTCTTATTTATATGAATCCTGTTATCTTAAATATGTGGACTTAATTTCATAAATAATAGCAGAGGTTCTGATTGTAGTTTTTTATTGTTTCAATTCATCAGGATTTCTTCTGTTTGAGGACAGCTGCTGCGTTGCTCAAAAAGAATGTTTTGACAATCGATCGAATCAGAAAATAAGCGGCTGCTAATTATATGCTTCTATTCATAAACGAGTAGTCATGAAACTGAAGGTTTGATTGTTTATGTAAATTGTGCTTAATTTCCTTACGATGGATATGTTATTTTATTGCCGCAAGATCTTGATTCATCAACTCGATCTGCCTACAATACCCTCAAGAAATACAAAATGGACTGTGTATCAGATCTCCAATGAAATCTTTTGCATTGATACCACATGGCAGATTAGTGATGTGTATTTAATCCTTGTTAGGATTTCATTGAAAAAGAGTACTTTCTGTTTTAAACGAAGAATCAATGATAATTGGAAATAGTGAAAACATGAATCAATTTACAACCTTATAGCTTAATGAGACTTGGGAATGTCTTTAGGTATCATGTGGTTTCTGTAATCTGTTTAAAGGCAAAATCATTTGCCGTTATTTTGGTACTCAAACAGACTTTTGAAACATTCTGTTACAGGATCATCCTTCCAGAAACGTCCAGAAAAATGACGACAGTCACGAGAGTCCAGGCAGTCCACGACACCGTAAGGTGCAATATGATATAATATTTCTTTGTCGGCATATCTTTATTTAATTTTTTTTTTTTGTCATTTAATACTGTAAAATCTTCTTCTCTTTCTAAACAATTATTCTTTTATTCATCTGAGTAATTAATTCAATATCATTCCTCTTTCTGCATATCTGTTGAAACAGGTGACAGCAAGATGGGTTCCTGATGAAGCTTGCAGGCCCCTTGTTGACGATGCACCAGTTTTCCATCCAACTGAGGAGGTATATATATGTGTCTATATATATCTGTATATTTGACATTTATTGTGAACTGCTATGAACTAATAAAAAGTTGTACTATAGGAGTTCCAAGACACTCTTGGTTATATAGCAAGCATACGCCCCAAAGCGGAGCCTTATGGCATTTGTAAAATTGTGCCGCCTCCATCTTGGAAGCCACCTTGTCCGCTGAAAGAAAAGGATGTTTGGGGACGTACTAAATTTTCCACACGAATTCAGCAAGTAGACCTCCTTCAAAACAGGGAACCAATGAGGAAAAAATCAACCCGAAAGAGGAAAAGGCGAAGGCAGTTCAATTCGAGGCCAAAGAGACGTGCTCGTACCGAAAGTCCGGAATCTAACACGGCTTGTGATGGTGAAGACAAGTTTGGTTTTCAGACAGGATCTGACTTTACCCTTGAGGATTTTCAGAGTTTTGATCGGGAATTTAAAGAATCATACTTTGTACAAGATCGAGAATGTTTAATTGGGAATGGACATGATAAGCGGTGGCAGCCCTCGGTTGATGAGATTGAGGGAGAGTATTGGCGGATAATTGAGCAGCCTACGGATGAGGTTGAGGTGAGAGAAAATGGGCTCTTCATCCTTTTTTTTTTTTGCAACATCATTCTTCAATTTAATATTGATAAATATGTGAATTTAGGTATACTATGGGGCTGATTTGGAGACGGGAACGCTAGGAAGTGGATTTCCTAAAGTGTCACCGTCATCATTGGCTGACTCAAAAATAGGACATTACGTGACTTCAGGCTGGAATTTGAACAACTTATCTCGTCTATCTGGTTCTGTTTTAAGTTTTGAAGAGTGTAACATCTCTGGGGTAGTTGTACCTTGGCTTTATATCGGCATGTGCTTCTCATCTTTCTGTTGGGTAAGGTTCTCTATGTTTATTGTTTCCAGTCATTAATATTTTAAAAATAAATTCTTTTGATCTGGGGCTGAAGCGTTATGTATTTGTGATTTCTCGTGTTTGTAAAAGCACGTTGAAGACCACCATCTCTACTCGCTCAACTATATGCACTGGGGAGATCCAAAAATTTGGTATGGAGTGCCAGGGAATCATGCTTCTTTGTTGGAGAATGCAATGAGGAAACACTTACCAGATCTATTTGAAGAGCAACCTGATCTACTAAATGAATTGGTAAGTTAATATTTGATAAAAGCTGCACATCACTCGATATTTTATTTTCGCCTTAAAATATGATGCACAGATAAATATGTATGTCAAGAAACCTGTGTTCTAAAATCAAGTATGACTTACGATAATTGTAACAGGTCACTCAGCTTTCACCGTCAGTTCTAAAATCTGAAGGGGTTCCAGTGCATCGAGTAGTCCAGAATTCGGGGGAGTTTGTTCTTACGTTCCCAAGGGCCTACCATGCTGGATTCAACTGTGGCTTTAATTGTGCAGAGGCGGTAAACGTGGCACCCATTGATTGGCTACGGCATGGCCAAAGTGCAGTCGAGCTCTATAGTACTCAGCTTCACAAGACTTCAATTTCCCACGATAAGTTGCTTTTGGCAGCAGCTGATAGGGCTGCCCAAGCACTTTTTGATATCTCTGTTTTCAAGAACAGAAGCCCCGAAAGTTTGACGTGGAAAAGCTTCTGTGGGAAGAACGGGATGCTCACTCAAGCAGTTAAGGTAAAGTGACCAAAAAGGCCCTTAAGGGGGAGGTTAACTTTTTTTTTTTGTGTGTGTGTAATTAACATTTTTCTTTTTTCCTGAATTTCAGACAAGGGTTTATTTAGAGGAGAAAAGAATACAGTATCTCCCGGGGATCGTGCGCTTTCAGAAGATGGAAAGTGATTTTGATATGAATGCGGAGAGGGAATGCTTTGCTTGCTTCTACGACTTGCATCTAGCTGCTGCCTCTTGCAATTGTTCCCCGGATAAATTTTCATGTCTTAAACATACAAAAATCATCTGTTGCTGCACCCCAGACAACAAGCGTGTTCTTCTCCGTTATACCATGGATGAGTTAAACACATTGGTTAAAGCATTAGAAGAAAGCGTGGATGCACTAAAAGATTGGGCGTCCAAGGGTAAACGTGGTATTTTAGGTCACAAGAATGTCAGTGATGGTGTTGTTACTGATAATAGCAAGCTGTTCGGGGTTGATCTTCTACCGTCAAGTTTTCCACCCAACCCCTCGTTGAAAAAGGAAAACAAGGAAGATTCAGTGTGTAATGTTTCAGATTCTGAACAAAGGACTGTTTATTGCGTTGAACCGTTAAACTTTGGGTCTGTTCTTCATGGAAAACTATGGTGCAACAAGGATGCCATATTTCCCAAAGGTATGTTCACTTATTTTTTATACTAAGCAAGATATTCCATGACTATTGTCGATATGGTTTGTTATATGTGTGTTGTATCACCTTGACAGGATATAAAAGCCGTGTGATGTTCTTTAACATCCGCAATCCACTAATCAAAAGTAGCTATCTGTCGGAAATTACGGATGGTGGTTTCCTAGGTCCCTTGTTCAAGGTAATTCACCTATCCAATACAATCCAGACAATAACAGTTTTTTTACAGAGAACGGTAATTTCGACTAGTGAGGATGCTTCGGTAAATGTTATCATCTCATGTTTTCATGAAAGATCGAAATTGTGTACCTACCAATTTACTTTTAATGCTATTCTCTCTCTTTCTTATTACATTACTCCCTCCGTCCCGCTCTAATTTGCCTACTTTCCTTTTTGGTTTGTCCCAATCTAATTTGCCAACCCATAAATGACAAATTTCTCTCACAATCTCCACCCTCAAAATCTCCACATTCAATCTCCACCTTTGAAAAAAGTCAAAGATTCCACAAAATCTGTTTTTTCTTAACCTCCGTGCCCGACCAAGGTAGGCAAATTAGGCCGGGACGGAGGGAGTATTATTTTTTTACCTACCATAAAGGTGAACTTATAAACAAACTCTTGGCAAAATGCTTCACAAAAGTATTATTAACGCAACCTTATTGTATTGTTACATCACCTTAAGAAAACATGTTGTGACTCGAGAAAATGGATATCAGGTTAGTTTGGAAGAGCATAGCGAAGAGAGCTTTATGCATTTGTCGATAGAGGAATGCTGGGAGATGGTGAGACGGAGACTTAATCAAGAAATACTGACACAAAGCACTTCTGGTAAGCAAGGACTCCCTCCGTTGCAGCCCTCTAACAGCGTCAACGGCCTTGAAATGTTCGGTTTTCGCTCTCCAGCCATTGTCCAGGTAGACCCCCACTTCCATCCAGTCATCTACATCTAGAGGCCGCAATTCATGCGGCCCGGCCTGTCCCCCTAAATTACACTAAGACTTGTTAGGCCATTGGCCCATCGTGTCGGGCCCTGATGATACTTTGGGTTATGATTTGTATGGCAAACCTAACTAAAATGTTAGGCGGGCCAGGCTGAGATGGGCCAATTATGCCACCTCTGATTACATCCACAGATAGTTTCAAGTCGACATCATTAAATCTTTTTTTTTTTGGCTAAACAGGAGATTGAGGCGCTCGATCCTCATCACAAATGTGTCGAATACTGGGAAAACAAGCTACGCACAAAGAAGTCATCGTCAAATTCAGGCGGTAGTTTAACAGCTGAGAAGAATTCTTCATCTGACGGAGGGGAAATAGCCGATAGTTTAGAGACTGACATATTGGTAGGGACCAGAAACTGTCTAACCGATGAAGAAGAAGGTGAAACGCAGTCGGTTTTGAGACGACTGCTGAAGAAAGCCGATTCGGAGGAGAGGGAAATAATGCGTAGGATATTATTTGAAGGGACAAGAAGCCCTTTATGGAGAGTAGCTGTTGAGACAGTGAAAGAGGAGATTGAAAGAAACAAAAAATAAGTAGAGAATTAACAATTCTTTTTCGACTAAATTAGAGGTTTTTAACATTTTTCACATTTTGCAATTCTTTTTAACCTTTGGCATAAGAAGAGGAGGCTCAGATCCTTTTTCTGATATAGATTTTAGTTTCATTTATTTTATATTATTGTTTCTATTTTTATAAAGAAGAAAGAATACAGAAGATAGTATATGTATAAATTAGATGATTAACATTTTCCTTTCGACCATAATATAGTGAAATTATTTATCGTTAAATTCGCAGGTAGTTATGTGATTCTTCCGTGTCTTCATGTCCCTTTATGGTAGGGATGTCGACGGGGCAGGGAAGGATAGGTCGGGCATTTTAAGTACTAAGCTCGACCCGTGCATATGAGCTTCTGCCTTGGTCCGACCTGCCTACTTTATTGATGCAGCAGGTGTAATATAAACTGTTTGTTTCACATAATCCTATCTAAACTTTTTGTTCATATTATTAGATTTAAAATTATCTTAACAAGCTAGTCATTTAAAATTTATTACCACTCTCATGTATGTGTACATATGATCACATAATTATATACATTGCACATACTTTATAGACTACACAATTTACATATTATACACTATCCGATACAAACAAACACTTATCTCACATACACGTAAACTATTCACACTTTCATTTATTCTACACTACATTTTTTATATTGTGCTTGGTCTACTTCGCCTAATGTAGAACTTTTACAGAATCGATTTTAATAATCTTAAATGAAATACTAACTTACACTCCAAACAAACGGAGCATGATTATTATCTATGATTGTATAATTTTATGTAACATTATTATCTATCACATACAATATTGTACACATATGTATACAACATTAAAAATAAAACAATAGGAGAAAGAAACAACAATTTTGATAATATTATATTAAAATATAATCTTCAAATGTGGAAATTTTAAGGGTGGAGATTGTAAGAGAATTTTTTTTTAAGAGTGTGTAAATTATTTTGGGACATCCAAAAGGGAAAGTGTGCAAATTATCTCGGGACGAAAGGAGTACAATATTCAGTCGAATTGTTCTACAGCATTTGAATAAAATAATGAGGAAAAGAAAACAACATTGTGAAGCAGTCAAGTAATCGATTTCATTGATTTTTTGGCCAGATTACAATTGTTATGCAAAAAATCTTCTCAGGAAAGATCAACAAATCTATTTATCAAAAAAAACAAAAAAAGATGATCAACAGAAATCAAGAACGCAATTACATCTAACAAAAATCAATGATTAATCCACACATACTATTGCAAAGTTTCATGAACTCTGTACCTGTGTTCATGAAAATTCTGGTTGAACGAAAATGATAGCAGCAAAAATCATCAAAATCCCGCTGTATGGACGCCACGCGCCGGATCGCACCGTAATAGTAATCTCTCCCGGAAACATTGGGTTTCTCTTCCTCGGCGGCTCCAGATTAGGTTTTGGCCTCCACGGATTGGGGTGTAGCGGCGGCGGTGAAGTACGAACGCCGTTTCCACCGCCGTAGACAGTGTAATTGAGAATTTTATTAACGCCGTGAACGGCGAAAGCAGCATTAGTGAAGATATCCGCCTGCGTGATTTGCGAGTCATCGACGGTGAAATTGGCAGCGGAGTTATTGGTAATGGCGATGAATTTGGACGGGAGGAGCGTCGGGAGGCGAGTATGGGTAGCGAACCGCCGTAGATCGGCGAAGGTGAGGCGCTGCGGGATAATGTGGTACGGAATTAGGAACGGATCGAAGGATTTCCCGTCAGCGGCGACGGCGGCGTCGTCCGAGGTAGCGTCGTCGCTGGGGATGAAGAGAGTAGCGGTGAGTGGGAAGGCGGAAGGATCGGCAGAGGAGAGCACGTTCGCCCATCCGCCGAAGTCGCCAGCGCCGATTAGCGCGTCTAGGATGTTCTTCAGCTGGTTTTTCTTAATCTCCGATTTCGTTGGCGGAGGCGGCGGAGTTGTGAGTGGCGGAGGCAGAGGAGTGTACGCGGTGGAAATTGATGGCGCCGGCGAGGGTGGTTGAGATGGTGAAGGGGAGAACTGTTGAGCGAGGACGGTGGTGATTGTGAGAGCTACTAACAGAAGGCTAATGGATGATGAAATCGCCATGGATGTGGATTTGAGAGCTTCGAGATTAATGGAAATGGAGTTACAGAGAGAGGTATGAATATAGTTACTTACATATACATACACAGATAGATACATACAGTAACTGCCATTGTGGAGGGAAAGGTTTTCTTGAAGCTCTGTAACTAACTTTCCCGCTTAAAGTATATATCTTTCTCTATGCCACCATGCATGCATTATAATACGTAGAAAATGGGTCGAACCCTACCCGGTCTATATTTTAGATGGACTTGATCGTAGGGACTATAGTTAGCGGGGACACTTCGGATAGCTCGATAAAATACAGTTCGTCGAATTAATATTATATGTTTGGTCGAGTTGGGTGGTTCAAAATTTTAATAGTCTTAAATTAGTGAGTTCAATTCAATTCACACCTTAAAATATAATAAGATTTTTGAGTTGATCTACGGCTCGTTAGGTCATTGACTTATCGAGTCAGACTAATGGACTCAATGGTAATTCGGGTTAACATTTTTATATAACCCAACCCATTTAGAATGTTAGATTGACTAGCATGATTCATCGGACAAGATCGATTTTACTACATGTAGTATGAAATTCCAACAAGTTGATGACCCGATCAACTAGGCGGGCTGGCCCGACCATTTTGTTAGAAGAATGGACAGGCTGAGCTCATTATTTTTCAGCCCAACAAATGTTCGACTTGGTTCGAGTATAACATTAGCCTTGCGGACTCGGGCTGGGCAAGACGACCTGATCGTCATTTCTATTCATTAGTATCGCCCAATAAAATTTTGTGTCGACTCAACATATTACATTGACCTATAATGGATTCGATTGAGCCAAATTGTACGAATTGCCACCTCTATAATATATATATCTTTCATTTGAGGCTACGCCACCAAATTTTTGTAAGGGTGTCAAAAACGATCTGAACAATTCAATATTTCCTCTATAATATATATATCTTTCATTTGAGGCTATGCCATCATGCTTTTGTAGGGGTGTCAAAAACGATCTGAACAATTCAATATTTCAAATGGGCTAGCCTTATGAGTTGTAGCCCCATGTCCATGGATCCATCAAGCTCAATCCGTTAAGCCGACAATAGTTTGTGTGTTATCTTAAGGGAATTAGACGGGCTATGCCCGCCATTTTTAACTGTCTAACCCAACATATCACATTGGTTTGACGGTTTTGGATATCGGGTCGGGTTGAATCGGACGGCATGAATTACAACCTATATTTATAAGTATCGTTTATCTACTGTTAATTGTCATTTGGGTTTTGCTATTCTCTCATTTTTTTCCCCTTCCCTTTCCCAACGAGGCCAGATTTTGATTAACAGGAGTAATTCATTTATGTCTATCGATCTGATATGATAATCTTCAAAAAAAAATCTAATATGATAAAAACTTCGATTCCTCTGTTACGTGGGCACCCTAGCACCACGTGCTGGGCTCTAAAACGACATTGTTTGGTTTGGGTCACTACGATGACGTTTTAGCTAGTACTAAAACATTATTTTAGTATCTAGCACGCACTGCTGGGATGCTCACCTAGCAGAGTATCCATTTCCTAAAAACTTATGTCTCGCATGCAAGATCATGTTAAATACTACAAAATATCACTTTCATCGAATAAGTATCATATTTTAACCACATTTTTTGGTTTGTAAATAAAAAAGCACAAAGTTATAATGGGGAACAACTAATACTTCCTCCGTCCCGACTTAACTTTCCTACTTTAACTGGGCACGAAGGTTAAGAAAAAATAGATTTTATGAAATCTTTGACTTTTTTAAAGGTGGAGATTGAGGGTGAAAATTTTGAGAGAAATTTGTCATTTATGGACTAAAAAGTTAAGTTGTGACAAATCGAAAAGGAAAATAGGAAAGTTAGAACGGGACGGAGGTAGCACATCTTAGATTGTTCAAAAAAGTATAAGCTTTTATACCAATGAAAAAGTATGTATTAAATAAATGCCTATAAACATTTCAATACCCAAAGCAAGTACACCATTTTGTGGGTTCGCATCAAAATACACAGGACCACAACCAAATATCGTCTCAAATACGTATATTCATGTCACGTTGCACGCACATTCGAATTGATAAAAATCACTGTACATAAGAACAAAATGAATATTTCACCGAGAGGCGACAAAATGCACATCCCAGACCCGTGCTCGAAGTTCTAACCATCCATCGATCGACTGAACCTCCTCCAATGCGCAGTCGAAAACAACACATTTCACCGTCAACTACGAGTTTTGGGAACCTGGAAGTTACAGTACTTCAGGTTTCCTTGACCAGTATTGCTGAAACCTTTGTCTTGCGTACTCTATGTAGTCGAAATCAATTTTGTTAACATGCTCCTGTAGTTATAACAAAAATACGGTAAATCATCAGAGCAGAAGGTTGGTTCATCGACGCCAAAATACTTGGAGAGAGTTTGAGTAATTTTACCGAGATTATTCCCCATAATCCCCAAAGAAGATGGCTTGCAAGAGTGTACTTCTCCACTTCCTGGAGTAGTTGCTCCACTTCTGATTCACTAGGTTGATTTCCTGCATCAAAATTACGATACTCAGGACGTAATGACCTAAATGAGACGAGGGATTAGGATTACATCCTATCTTTCTAGAAAATATAATTGAATAAGAAAGCAATAATTTGTTTATTTACTCAGTTATAGGTCCTGATGAAAACAGTTAGACTGTTCTTTTTACTCCGTGCAGAGATGCATAGGAGAAAGAAAAGATTCGTAATCACCACATGAAAATTTCAGAAATCAAAAGGTTAGTACCTGAATCACTCAGATAGATACGTAAGAATCTTCGACGCTCCTCCAAATCTGGGTAGTCAAACAAGCAGGAATTTCATATACGCAATCACTAAAGTTAGCTTTGATAAATGAAAAGTGAATGAAGCAAAGACGTCCCGTACCTGGATATTTACTGTAGTCTAAGAGATGTGGGGTTTCAGTGTGGTAGTCTGCGGCCATCTCACAAAAATGATTGGCAATGTCGAATGCAACATGGTTGTAGCTTGCGTATTCATAATCCTAGAAAGAAGTAAAGATTGCTCAGAGGGAACTACATATAAATCACTAGCTTACTGATAACATAAATTAGAAACAAACTAAATTTTCTGAAGAATAAGTAAGATAAAGCTTGCACTCTAATCTATTTCGTAATTTCATTCTACCGACACATCGGTTGAGTGAACCATCCTCCCTCAAGAGAGTGGAACAGGGCAGAAGAGTTAAGGTAAAAAGTTCTATTGTTGGTGAAACAGCCCCTGACAGAATGTAATTTCATAAATATTTGGATCCTTCTATGAATCCTGGTAGTCTTAGTACCCATGTAAATATATCCTGGGACTGCAACTGTGAGTAATATCATCTCCTATCTTAATTAAGTTAGTTGATTCTAATATAAAAAAATTACAACCAAATAGAACTATCTTGATTTCAAGAAAATTATTCTGTTTTTGCACTGCTTCATTTCAACTAATATTGAGGAAAAAACCATTACAGCTTGAGAAATGGATCAACATTAGGAAATCATTTATAGAGACACTTGTAACCAACATATGTGCACTATGCTAAATGGACGTATCAGATTTTGTGGTTATAAAGGAGATGTCTCCAGGTGTATAAATCAGGATGCAAAAATTTGCCTCTGGACTTGGGTACAAGTGATTGTGGTTATATGGGTACTAGCATGTCCAAGATGTTGAAAGCTGGCAGGCAGCGAAAATGGAAGACTACACTATGCCGACAGTAGTACCGAAACTGTAGAGCAAATAGAACAATTGTCACCTACTATCAGGTTTACCTGATGAAAACATCTTCATTGCTGACCAGAATCTACCAATTTCCAATTGGAGACCCGCCGCCTCATCATCGCCTTATAAGTGACTCAACTAGGATAGTGATATTAAAGGCATGAGAATTAGATATAATGAGCTAAATGGCTTAAACCCTCCAAACAATCACACAACAACGAACCCATAGTTATATGGCTCAATCTAGTCGTATTCCTGTGTTTGTAGTACTTCAACAGCTACCTAATTATTGAAGTCCGTGAGTATCACATACATGTCTTGTTAATGGCTACATGCAACTGAAGAAATCAAATTCAGGATTGAGAAGTTTAACATCTTTTTAGGACCTAGGAATCTAAAGATTCGAACTTTATTAATACGTAAGATGACTATATTGAAGGGTAATAAACTTTTTTTGGTGAAGGAGTGTAATAAGCTTAGTTGATACTCACAATTATGGTTATCGATCTGGTTTCTTCATCCATCATTATGTTACCATACTGCAAATCATTGTGGCAGAATCCTACAAGTTGACGACCAGTAGAGAAATTCTCCTCCAGTACTGTTATTTCAGCTTCTAGCATATCCAAGCGAAGCTCCTCAGCTTCTTCCCCTGAAGATAAACGTTTGGCTTCATTAAGCCAATTGCTGAAACATTATGGGATAAAACCTCATGTAAGCACATATATAATTACCGAAAAGGATTCTCCTGGACACATCCATTGATTATAAAAAATAAGTATTGGATAGAAGAATTCTACCGTAATCTATCCCAGAGGACAATTTCCTTAGGCCCAGGCATATTTAGGTTGTGGAATTCCTTCAATTTAGTCGCTATAATACCAGATATCTCAGGATCGCGCAAATCAGCTGCTGAAAGTGTCTGAAGTTTGATCGTTAAAGTCAATAGCTTACTATTAGAAACTATGGCAACAACATCAAAAAGCTGTTATAAACAGAATAAGCTAAAAAATGAAGGATCTAAGACGTTTCATTAAGCTCCAGAATAAACAGCAACCAATAAATCATCCTAAAGCTTAAAAGTAATAGTTCAAAACCAATTCAAACATGATCACTGATTCATTGTACCTTTCATAACACAATTCCACTAAAACAGAACAGAAATTTAACCGAAAACGAAATGCAACATAAAACCACCACAAACAGAGAAAAAAATTACAGTAGCAACTACATCAAACAGCTGTTATAAACAGAGTAAGCTAAACAACAAAGGATCTAAGAAGTTTCAATAAGCTCCAGAATAAACAGTTACCAACATAACCATCTCAAAACTTAAATGTAATAGTCACTGAGAGATCGAAACCAATTCAAACATGATCACTGATTCATTGCACCTTTCTCCACTAAAACAGAACAGAAATTTAACCTAAATCGAAATGCAACAAAAAGAAGGTACAGTAGCAAATCGTACCCGAGCATGAATAAACTCCTCGACGCGGCCATTAGAGAACCTTCCAAGCAACCGAGGGCCTTGACCTTGCTTAGACATGAACTCAAACGTACGGATCTCATTTTCACGATCAAAAAAAATCTCAACACCTGCGCCATAAATCCTCACCAATAACTTCCTCGATCGCGGAAGCGACTCATCGGTGTTAGAATTCGTTAGCCACTTGATCTGGTAGACCTCGTTAGTCATAGCTCCCTTTAGCGGAACTATCTGCAGTGCCTCCGGATCGACTATGTCGCTCCATTCCGCCGCGAGTGTCAGCAGAATCTTCTTCGCGTCGTCAGGAATGCGAGGTTTGGGGCTGGATTTAACCGAAGAACCCATGGGAGAGTGATTAAGAGGGGAAATTGATGAACAGGGAGGAATTTGAATAGAATAGAATAATCGAGAATTCCGCCTGATCAGTTGGGAAGAAGAGAGGTGAATAGCGATTAATGTCGTTGACAGACGGCGCCGTTTTACCGGGAATTCGTTCGAGCACGTGGGTGCCACGTGGTGTAGGGAAATCAAGCTTTCCATGTTTGGTTTATGCTACGCATATTTCGCTGTCTATATACAATTGTCATGACAATAAAAAAATAAAATAATACTACCTCCGTCCGGCTAGTTTTGCACTGAAACGATTGACATAAGTATTAAGATTTATTTTTTTGGGAATTTTGTTGATTTTTCAAAGGTGAATTGAACTTTCCTTTTAAAAAATGTACAAGTTTACTTGAAACGAACGAAAACGAAAAAATATGCAAGATTAGTCGGGACGGAGACAATAATGATAATAATATAATACTACTAATAATAAAAAGTTATAGAAGTAAATTTATTTTTTAATAAATGATGTAAAAGTGCATGAAAGTAAATTCTTTATTCATTTTGTCCGAAGTACTCCCTCGTCCTGAATGAACTTGCACTTTTTATTTTACGTTCGATTAACTTAAATTTGAACGCCCTTTAAAAAGTAAAGTTATAATACAAATCTTCACCCTCAAAATTTTCACCATCAATATTCACTCTCAATCCGTCTTTGAAAAGTCAACATAAAAGCAAAAAAATAGATTTTCTTAATATGTGTGCATCCTTAGAGGTGCAAGTTCATTCGGAATAGAATAAATACTATATAGGTAAGTTTTTTTTCTTTTTTATGTTTTAAATATATAGTTCAGTTTAAATATATATCTAACTCATTTTAGGCCCAAGTAAATTTTAATCTGGCACATCTCGATCTGAAATTGTTGTTGATCCATCTCGACTTAAAATATAATGTTGATTCGATCCAACCTAAAAATATAGTGATGGCCCGATCGAGCTTAGCCGCCCGACTTGCCACCTATATCCAAAATCCAGGAGTCTTTCGTAAAGATTGCATGTATACAATCCCACGTCTTTTTTTTCCTTTCTTCCTTGGCCCACAAGTAGAACCAACATTATATATAGGTGGCTTCACTCCTCCATTCTCCTCATTCACAATAGTAGGGTGTAGCAAGGAATAAACAGAGCATCTGGAGCGAAGAAGTATCTTGGTCGTCGACATCCCGCGAAGGAACTTCTTGGTCTTCGGTATCTTTTCTTCACCTTCTCTTTCGTTTTCGTTTTCGTTTTCGTTTTCTTAGTAGAAGTTACAAAGATATCATCCTTAACAATGAAATTTCCAACAAAATTATCAAGAAATATTACAAAGGTCACGGTTGAAACTATTTTAATTATTGTAGTACAAAAAAGATAACGTTAAAGAATACAAGATTTCATGTTTGAATATCGAAAGTGGAGACTAACAAAAATTCAATTTAATCATTCGTTTTAGTTTATTTTATTGTGAGTTGGAGACCAACAAAAAATCAAATTAATCATTCTAATTTTTTGGAACTATTTTGATAAATAAGTTGTGTGGAACATATTGTTGAAGTTCAAGTCTTGAAGGTGTTCAAATTTACGATTAATTTAAAAATCTTGATTTCGTCCAACCTTGGGTTTTCTTGAACAATCAAAATTTTGAAGGTGTGAAATTTACGAATTAACTTAAGAATCTTGATTTCGTCCAATCTTGGACTTTCTTGATCAACACGTCTCTAGTTTTATATATACACATACGGTGTGATTGCGCGGTTTATAATGAGAATAGACTAGGGTGCAATGACCGACCATGGTGGAGTACAAGATGGGTAGCCCAAGTATTGTATGCAACCTTTTCATGCTTATCGGTATTACCCGGATTAGTATGATCTTCTGTTTTACTTCTATACAATACTCTTCTTACTGTCATCTTCTTTCCTCTGGCATATTATGCATGAATCTTCGTGTTCTTGAGACAAAGTAGTTAATATAAATTTTTAGGGTTAATTAGGACTAGTAATCGATAAAATTGGATATTTAATGTTAACAAGGATATAGGATCTAGATTTCTTTTTTGGGTCCTCTTATTTTTACTCGTATAAATTGTCCAGAAAAAGTTAAAAATTCAATTTAGGTATGTAATTTTAGTATTTGTCATTCAGTCTCTTTTTCACCTCTAGTTTTCGCTACCAATGACTAATGTGGCCGAAACCTTTTCTGGCTACCACATATTTAAAAATATGTTCGGTACATGCAATTTTTCGTCTATAACAACAGAAAAAAGACTAAATACAATAAATTCTGAAGTTACGGGGCAAAATGATTTTAGCTTATTTCCGTAGCGTTTGTCGTTGGTGGGTTTTCTTACATAGGTACAAGTTACTTAATCTAGGTTTGGACAACTTTTGCATGTAAATCCGTTGCTTTATGTGTTGTTATTGACAGGGACAGAGTCGGAATTTAATAATAAGGGGGTGGAATAATAATCTTTTTGAGATATTTATCAAAGTTTTTAAAATTTGAAAGGAGGACAGAATATATTATTTAACTACAATCACATTGTATATGTAAATAAACAATAACTTCGCTGGAAAATTTGAGGGGGCGATCGCCGTTGCCAGCCCTCCGTCTCTGGCTATTGAAGATGTTAATCAAATGTAATACACCATAATATAATATCAACTCAAAGATCAATATCCTCCATGCCATAATATGCAAACGTAATATAGTACTACTACCGTTCCATTTTAATTTGTCTATTTTTTTTTTTTTATTGCCCAACTTAACTTATTAGCCAACAAATGATAAATTTCTCTCACAATCTTCACTTTTAAAAAAAATCAAAGCTTTTCACAAATATATTTTTTCTTAACCTCCGTGCCTGGTCAGTCACAGTACGCAAGTTAGGCGGGGACGGAGGGAGTACATGAATTGTAAAATATAACAGAACATTAAACCCAATTTTATCAGATTACCGGTCCTAATTAACGCTAAAAAAATTATTAACTACTTCGTTTCAAGAACACCAAGATTCATCCGTAATATCCTAGACGAAAGAAGTTGATTGTAAGAAGGGTATTGTAAAGATGTAAAACAGAACATCATACCAATCTGTATAATACTCGTAAGCATGAAAAGTCTGCAAATAATATTTGGACTTCCCGCCTATTAGTCACCCATGGCCACCATCCCAACCCACGTAAGTCGTCTCAACCTGCTATGGTAAGAGAATTACGTGGACAATGATTCCTTATTCCAAGGATACGTAGGTAATTTTATTTTAAATTTTAACTTAAAATGAAATACAAGCTTGTAATTTTAGAGTTTTTTAGAATTTTCATTTAGTTGTGTTACTTTTTAGACTTTAGAATTGTATTTGAAATTTTGCAAAACTAGCTTAGATTGAGCGACAGGTTAAATTTGTCTGAAAATATTGTAATTTTTAACATTATTGATTTTAATAAATTTGTCTCAACTTCTATTTCATTTGTATTTGTAGTTCCCCTAAACTTAATATTTTTTTAGAATTGTTGTAAAAAAATCGGCAGTTGAAATCGAACCACCAACAAAAGTTAAGGTAAATTTAACCAAAAATCATGATTAAAACTCTACAAAGTTCCCTATCCACCATATGCACGGTGCAATCTGAGTAAGGTACCATTATTTATAGTGAAATGTATTACTTTATCCAAAACAAGTAATATCTTTAAGCATAAATACTTACATTTTCAGCATGAAACATTTCTTCAGAACAAGTGATATATTAAGCTGCACAATCACTAATACCTTTTTATGAAAAATTGTTAACGACCCCTGCTGTAAGAATTTTCTGGTGTACAAGAGATTTACTCTTAAAACTCACGTTTCCTCAATCCTCTATTACAGGAATACATAGAATCTCAACTTTTATGCCAGCTGACAAATATCAGATTATCATTTTACGCAGGAAATAATCGAAAACTACAAAATGTGGATCAAAATACATAATAATTGTATTCCTAATTTACGAGTATAGCAGCATTGTGGATTTCCTATTCCATGCAATACAACATCTTCTACCATATTTCAATACACACACGACACGTGTATATGATGACACCACGAATACATCATAAAGTGATTATGTGACATAATTAATATAATATATTGTAGAAGATGTTGTACCAAATGTGATAGGAAATCCGAGACTGTGATTAAGAAGAGTTGGATGCAGAAATGAAATCTTCGAGAAGCTGTTCGATTGTTCTTCGTGAAGTAACTCTGTCAATCTCGAACATAGTCATCTCGTCTTTCAGACCTGTTGCACAAACAACTTATCATAATGTTTTTTCTGAAACTATAACAACGAAAGTAGTTGTTGTGAGTCGGGATCGTGAGAAGCGGGCAGTGTTTGCGTTTGCTTGTTTTAGGTAAATTTCTGTTTTTGACTTAAGTTCAACTAAAAAGTAGTGTTTGCGTACTTCTGCTTCTGTTGAAATTTAGCACATCTAAGCTAAAATCTAAAAGTAGCGGAAATGTTGCTTCTTAGTGAAAATTTATTGAAAAAGTGATTATTTGGCATTCTTTTTAATTTTAAGAAAGTGATTAAAATCAGAGATTGTTGAAAATTTGTTAAAAATGAAAAGTGCTGAAGAAAACGTAATTGTAGCAAACTCATAAGTTGTAGTGTTTGCAAAATAATCACTTTTTCTAACAATTCTTAATAAGAAGCAGTTTGAAGTAGCATTTTCTCCTGCTTTTAGATTTTAGCTTAAATGTGCTAAATTTCGGCAGAAATAGAAGTATGCAAAAACACTCATTTTAAGTTGAACTTAAGCCAAATGCAGTAACGCAAACACTACCTACAACTAATGAGTTTATCGCAATTTTTTTTTTCTCAAACACTACCCTATGTTGATTTTAAGCAGTTTTTCAACAATCTCTAATTTAATTACTTTCTCAAAAGTAAAAGCAAAAGCAACCACAAACACTCCTTCGAAACGGTACGAGAAAATAACTGACCCGGTTGACGTAGAAGTTTGAGTGGAAGTTGAGTTTCACTTGAGTTGAGGAACCGTAGCATATTCTTCAGGAGTTCAGTGGACTCAGCAGATATAAGAATTTCCCTCTAATTTGCATCAAACAGAGAAGATAAAATAATATCAGATTTTATTGAAAGGTCAGATAATCCATCACATCTTATTTAGAGATGTACAAACCTATCAAAAGAAAAAAAGATGGCATGACAAAAATCATCATTTTTTTTCTATATATAATATGTTATGTTATGTGTTGATGAATCATCCCCAACAATCAGGTTGTATGTGCTGGATTCATATGAATTGAGTACAAAATACTTTGTGCAGATGCACAAACTGGCAAAGTGGACTAGCACAAGTAGTACGGAACCCCACCACCTAGACGAATGATACTAGGTTTGAGTCACCTTGGTGTTGATGAGATCATTCCCTTTCCTCCTAGTTAGCTGCTAGGTACATTGGTCAAGGTATCATGATTACCTTGTCCCACGCGAATCGTTTACCTGTAACTATTCAATACCCCTATGGTGCCTATGATCAATTTCAGTTGGAACTGACTGGATCACTAGTCACGTCTTGTCAGAGCCTTAGTGGCCCAAGAACTAGGCTCTGACAAGAGCTGTATTAGATAAAAACATCGAAGGTTGGGCTATTCTGTTTTTTGAGGAAAGGAATAACTAAAAAAAGAATGTATAAAAGCACAAATAAACAGTGAAACAGTCCAAACCTTGAATTTCTTCTGAGAATCATAATAACCGGAGACAACCACCAGTAAGCTAAGTTTCTCCAATTCTGCATTTCAGAACAGCATGTTAAGAAGTGAAGGAAACATAGAAAAAAGAAATCATCTATAAATCTGGAGGTAATTTGTTAAATGCTCAAGTCACATGAATAGGAGAAAACAGATATTCCAGATGGTATCCGATGCAAGAATTCACAAAATCGCAGAATAAATGGAGCAATGTCAAAATATGATCAAAATCTCCAACAACAGTAATCTGATATTTAATTACTTTGGAAGTGTATGACTTGTTGAACTGACGCCGGATCATGTGACAGCAGTTGTGCGACTGACATCCCAATTGAACTCATGCCTATATTCAGAGCTGGCAATCTTGGTTTACCTGTTTCAACACATTTCAAGAGCAATGGGAACGAGTGACATTAGAAACAAATATACGGTCAATTTCATTTTCGTTTGCTAAACACTGCAAGGCAATCTAGTACAGTTTCTAAGTCTGAACGTGAATAGAATAGCAAGTACTATTTTCTGGAAAGCAGATGGGTCGACATAATAATGATGAGACTCAAACATTATAACTTTCGTCAATCAATTTTTTTAATCATTAAATATGAAATAAAGATAGGTTGAAAAAAATAAATTCTATCATCAATCAGGTTTTCAAATTAAATGAGTGAAATAAGCTTATATTAGTTTGAATGCAACAGCAATTTCAAGTAAAAAGAGATAGCATTTTCAAACCTGTTCCTGTCCATTTCTTGAATTCCTTCCGCAAAATATCTTTCACTTTGAGGTCAGATGATCCAAGGTTCTTGTACTTCACTGAATTTAACCAAAAAGAAAAAGAGGTGTTGGCTCACATCATGATGAATTATAAAGACAATATCTAGAGGTGTGACAGTATAATTTGTCTTACATATTTGGTAAAGTCCACTAAATCCGTATCGACCAGCACCATTAATCAACAGGGTGGCCATGTAATTATCTTTCGAAGTACAACGTGAGCTAGAGAGGTTTCCAGTATCCATAAGGATGCCTGCTAACTGCCATTTGGGAATTATGAAAGAAAAACACGTATTTTTCAATAGCCTATGACAAAACCATAACATCCAAAGCAAAGAATATACCAAAACAGGTAAAGGCAGAAGAACGAGAGAGAGAGAGAGAGTAGTATATGCAGAAATCAGAATATGGACACATGCAGTTGAGAATGATGACTCTGTACCAAAAGTCTACTGAATCCTCGCCCAGCCAATATCCCAGGTGAAGTAATTGCAAACTTTTCAGCAATTGCAGTACAGCATGACCCATCCTGAAATGAAAAACAGATAAGATATTCACCTTTTGTGTCAGCTGACAGGTAAATATATTAGTGAAAAATTAAGGTGACCATACAAATACAGAATACCGTACTGGAGTAAAGACCGACAAATGTTAACATTCACTATGAAATTTTAACCCGACTTTAAATTCTGAAAGAGAGGTAATTAGTTTTCTTTTCCACAAGGAAGAGACCCCTTCCATAAGTGTAGCATGCAAAGAATGTGATGTAATGGCAAAGTAAAGAAGTTAATATTCATATAGTTGAAGTAAGAGTATGTTCAATTGTTTTCACTTGATTGGCAAATATATCTCTACTGAACCTAAAATAGATTGTGTGAATATTGACTTTGAACTGTTTCCCAATATTTCTGAGTCAACAATTTTCTCACCGTCACAATCTCTAATGCAAAAAAGGCCAAAATTCAAATACTACTTTCTGCATAATGTGGCAGCAGGTTCTCACTTTTCCAATCCATAATAAGAGCAATAAAAGCAGAGAACAAACAACATTCTAGTTTCTGTTGTACATATGTTACCTGTCGCACAGTTCTAGAATCAACCCAAGAATATGTATCAGGCTGTACAAAGAAACCAAAGAAATAAAAAGGAAATACTGTCAAGATATCCATATAGACAAAAGGCATATTAGCATGGAAACATAACAAAGTTGAGACAAACCTTTGTGCAATGAAACAATTCAACTATGGCCTCTCTCAGTACCTGCCCCAGTAAGCAAAACTATGATGGTCATTTCCATGAGTTGGCAGCAAAAGCAAGTTAAAATAAACTAAATTACCTCTAGGTCAGATGAGATCTTGTCGCAATTGACCACAACCAGTTTGAGACACCCAAACAGATCATAATAGGACAAGTCAATCTGTTCAAGGTTATAGGAACAAAGAATCAGGTTTCAAATTGACAGGAAGAACGGAACTTTTCTGGGGAGACGGGGTAGAATTAATAAATTGAAAATAAAACTGCAGTTAAAACAATGGAGCTGATATGGACAGAAAACAGAAGCAAGTTCTATTTATGCAAGAACTATCTTCTATAGATCAACTATTTGAGCCTGATATCTTTCCATAATTTAACTACGTAACCACCTTGTAGAAGAAGCCCATAGTACTTATGATGGCTAGTCTCTAAAATACCTCGTCAACAAAAATTAAGGATGACAGATCAATCTGGCATGAATCAAGCAGCCACTGCACATCAGCATGCGAATCTAAATCAGCCCTCTTCATGTTGATTACAGGGACAGTACAAAATTGCTTGCTCTGACGAGTTTCATTAAGATAAAAAGCATACATGATGATCGAAGCCACGGATCCTGCATCTGCATAATTTAGGTTAGGTTAGGTTAGGGACAAACACACTTTGAAAGTTAGCGTAATTATTATCATTATAGCTGGTTTATATAAGAGAAAACAAAGCTAGACCAGTCAGATTTCCATCAGATGACTCAAAGTTACGTTGCAGTGAAAGTGAGGACTTGGACCTTTTCAATTCTTTATAGTTCGATATGTACTTTTGAGAACATAACTGTGCTTGGTCACACTTCTGGTCATAATATATATTCATATTCGTTAATGAAGTGGTGCAGGTTTAAGCCCTGATAGGAAAATTACATAATAAATAAAAGATTGCTCCAGAACACAAACCCATTAAACAGATATGTGCAGCCAAAGAATTCATCATTCAGAGAGAGAGGGAAGAGAGAGAGAAGGAGATGTAGTAATAAAGACTAAAGAAACAGTATTTATGCTATCAAACAAATGCATACTCATGTAAGACGACATACGCAAAATGTAGTTTGTAAGAAGAGAGAAAGGACAGAGACATTCACATCTGGTACACAGTACACTTACCTCCCTAATCAACTCTAATCTTTTGCTTGGTTAAGGCACAAAATTGTTTTTGCAAGCAAGTATTCTTATATTCAATAACTATGCAAACACAACCTGTTGCTAAATTTCAAAAATTAATTGAACTTATGAAGCATTTAATATGTCTTCACAACGAAGAGTCCGATAAATCTTTCTTGAACTAAGTGAATATTGTTACAAGGAAAAAGAGGGAATCCTTCATTAGTTTGGCAACGTCAATTTTCATAATTGATGTACAAACATGCCTGAGTATCAAAGTCATTCCACTTTATAGTCTCTCTCCAATCTGTTACTTTGTTGTAAATTCAAAATCTTTGATATAGCAATTGCAAAGAGTTAAACAGCCAAAAAGACAGTATTAGCAAGATTCCTTTAGCACAGTTTGAAAGGAATTACCACAAACATCTTGCCCAATTACAGCATGCAGAAACTGTCCAGGAACACCAGCATTTACATCAGCTTTCCTAGCCTTCAGGTACATGTTTAGCTTGTAAACACCTTCACATGATTGTGTGATGTCCATTTGTTGTGAAGGCCCACAATAAAATGATGCAGCCGAAGGAGGAAGAGGAACATCAGGAATATATGTCTGTCTGCTATTCACATGATATGACTGGGTCGCAGGCCCTGTGAAACCACCTTGAGGGACCAATTCTTCCTTTCCTTCCGCAGAATCTGAACTAGAAACTGTTGATAGATCATTCAAGTCATGAAAGTTAATTCTTTGATCGGGTTGAGCAACTACTAGTGGGGAGGAAGTCTTTGACCACCTCCCAGACAATGACCGGCCAATAGGTTCAAGAACAATGTCGAAGGGCGAGCCTTTTAGACTATGGGACGCATCTTCAGTTACACCGATATTCATATTTCTGGATCTTCGATCTCCAATATCTGATGCCGATCGATAATTGTTTTTCCTTGCCAATTTTCCTTGAATGTCAGTTACACTGCCCTTCTTCAAAATTTCTACTTCGCGTCTTCGCATCCCATCAAAGAATGGGTCATCACGAGCACGAACATATGTTTCCTGCAATATAGATGGATTACAAATGATTAGATGATATCGTGCTTATAGGTTCAGGGTAACGTAAAACAGCTCATAACTGAATGTCATGTATTCTGTTAGCAGCAGCATCTTGTTAGAGACTACGAGATTTCTACACGGATCAAAAGTGAAGTTGATACTATCGCTCTGAATTACAGCAGTACAGCTAATTGTCATAACAGCATAATGGCATGCATATGTGAAATTTGCCTAGTTATAATCTGTACTTACTCAAACAACTGGACATGTTTTCACCTAGTCAGCTATATGGATCATATCTTGCTATAATGTCTAGTCAAGACACGTGTTCTCATTCATATTAAACATATCTTTCTGAATATTTTCTTTCCAAGTTTCTTAGGCCTCTCTCCTCCCTTTTAATTGAGCTAGTGATTCTCTGCTCGGCGTACTCACCGTGCATGGAAAATATGAAGCAGAGAATTACTAATTCAAGTTAAGAGGAGAAAGGTTAAAAAAAGAAAACAGAAAAAAGTAACGCACAACAATCACACCAATCTAAGGCATCAATTTTGCAAGATTCCTTATTAGATAGGCTCAGAATAGCATCTTCACTTCTGGCAGCTTTCTTTTCACTAGAGCTAAAGAGGCATCTTCACCGGTAATGCTAGCTACAAAATCAACCAGATATTATCCGCAAACAGCAGACCATACATACTTCTACTGTTTTATTAACAACCGAATCAACTATTGCGTAATGGAGAACGTCACCGTTTTTTGTACTCACCCTCAAATCCTCTTCCTGCGCCCATTGTTCTATATCTCATCCCACCTATATATTTTGCATCACTTCAAGCTTTTCTCTCCACCATACATTCAATTTCATTTTAATTCACTCTAATCTCTCCCCCAGTCTCTTTGTAATTAATTAAAGCAACAAGCATACCATCAAGATAAAAATAGGAGTTGAAAGCCGATTCACCTGTTGATTCGACTCGACTGTGTTGGAGGCAGTGGTGGACTTCATGTTCGCAGTAACCAAAGGCCTCACAAACTAGCCTCCGAATCCAAAATCCGAGGCTCAAAATGCAGCGTCTGGAATTGAAAAAGTATATTCGCGTTTGTGAGTGCAGTATCTGAGCTTTGGAGGTGACGGCAAGAGAAACGAGAAAAATGAAAGCAAAGACAAAGCATTGGTTGGTAACATTGTGAATTCCGCCATTTGCACACAATTTTGGACTTTCTGCAAAGTACGCGGCAGATGAAATCATTGGAAGAAACCAGGTAAAATTCCAAAATCCTAACTAGTACAACTGGAATTGCACAACATAATTTAGTATATGACAACTTCGAATCTTCCTCTACATACAATACTTCTTCTAAAGCTTTTAAATTATAGTTTAGCAATCACTGCTTCTTCTCAACTTTCCCCAAATTTAAACAATACAGGACTGAAAAGTAGAGCGCGAGAAAAACCTGTGCGAGGAGGCAGAAAATTCTTCCATAGCGCCGCGGCGGCGGCGGCGGCTGCCGGAGATCATTTTCAGCGGTGGTGTAGACGAACGTAAGTATATCGTCAGCTAAACTTCCTTTTTTTCCCGCTGCAATTACAAATAATTTTCAAATTTCCCGTAAAATATTATAGCAATATTTCCGCATAATCTAATTTTTTTTCTTTTTTTGGTTTAAAAAAATTAATTAATTATCACCGTTATAAATTAACGGACTCGGCGTTGGGCCGTGGGCCTTTGAGCCCGGGATTCTCTATCCCACTTTTACTCTATCACAATCGTGTTCCACTTCGAAATCGAACCAATTATAATTATTTTTGAGTGAGTGTCTAGTGTGTGACGATCACACGTGTGATGGAATACACTTTTACAGAAAAAATTGATACTTCTACAGGAAAAAGTGATATTTTTAAGATAAAAATGATATTTTTATTACATTGATACTTTTACAGATAAATGTGATACTTTTGCTTAAAAAGTGATTTTTTTTTTGTTCAAAAAAAGTGATACTTTTACAGATAAATGTGATACTTTTACCACAAAAAGTGATATTTTTTTCCTGTCACACCGTGTGACGGATTCATATAAGTTTTTGCCATTATTTTTTTACGATTTGTAAATTTAAAGTTCATGATTTAGGTTCAAGATTCATGTTTGGATTCCATGCTTAATGTCTAGGGTTCGACTTTCTTGGATTAGGGTATATTTTCTATTGTAGACTTACGATTTCATGATCACGGTTCATAGTTCATGATTTAATGGTTCAGTGTTTATAATTCAATAGTTCATAGTTTATGGTTCATAATTCATGTTGTACAGTTCAATTTTAGAGTGGGACACGATTATGACAGAGTAAATTTGGGATAGAGAATGTTATCCGAGTCCAACCCACTCAATTTCTTCTTTTCTCTTCTTTTTATTATTTTGCTTTTATTTGTATAATATACATTTCATAGAGAAAATAAATAAATAGATTACATATAGATTTCAACCTCCCTTTGAAAATAATTTAAGAAGTTTAATTTTCTATGTTTTAAGGTGAAAGTAGGCTAAATATCAAAATTTACTATATTTAGATTTAATAAACACTTATATTTTCATACATGGTTCGCATATAGTTATAAGTTTTCCATAATTTTTTTACTTTTAATCAGTTTTTCAAAAGCTAAAGAAATGAAACCAATTGTTAAATAATTAGTTAAAAGTTTCGTTTTGTATTGTTTGGTATGTAATTACTGGAGATATTAAGATGTACATTTTTTATGTAATATATAGTGAGAGAGTGAAAGAGATTTACTTAACGTGCCTGGCTCCCTGTATGCCACCTGATAAACTAATCAGACTAATGGATTTGCCGAGTCGAGTGGCATACGAGGAGTCAAGCATATAGATGTATTGCCTCCTTTCACTCCAAGTATCTAACAACCAATATTTGTGTAGGTTTATTTATTTATTTTTCTTATTCCAGTTAGATATACAAATCTTAGGTTGTATTTGGATATAAATTTTATTGTTGTTGTTACTGCTGTAATTTCTTACAAATGACAAGTTTTCTTAATCGAGAATCTCATCAAAGACTCAACTCAATAAGGAAAATAAAGATCTATCAACACAATCGGGTCGGCTGAAGAAAAGACAAAATGCGCAAGCCTATAAGCAATTACATTAAATATGAGCAATTACATTAAATAATTTGTCAAAAGCATACACGAAATATCATCCACAACAAGCTCAATAACAGTAAGACATGATTCGTGCCTCGTGACTACATGCATATTAAGCAATGAATCGAAAAAAAAAAACACGAACAACTACGTTTAGCTCTGAATCAAAATCATCAATCTCCATCAAACTTCATCTAAAACGTTTGTCAATTACAATAACCTTCAAAGTCGAAAGATTCACAAGAGACTGAAAACCCAAACAAGGATCAATTTAACCCAACAATTAATTTTGATGTTGTGTATCCAAGCCCAAACCATCAACATTCATGGGCCATAGCCCAATCCACATTATTAATAGATTATTTTTGTTTCCCCCTAATTATAATAAAAATTATAACAAAAATAATAAAATATTGATAATACCTTCAAAAAATTGTTATTAGAATAATAATATAATTTTGTTCCATATAATTAAGTACATTATCATATGTAAAAGTACATCACATAATTATTTAAGTAGACTTAAAAATATTTATACGAGAACACGAGTATTTTTCAATTATTAAAACATATAAATATTATACGGGTACACTACATATCGGAAAATTAAATCCAACAACATAGGTTCATATATTTAGAGGTAGTAAAATCAATTAAATTTACCAAATCGATCCAACACGCACAATATTTTAACCGGGATGTGTCATAGAAATCTTGGCCCAAATATCATGGGGCCTAGAAAACCTAACCTGATTGCTCAATAGCCCAACAAATTTTATTGTATCTTAAGGAGATGGAATGGACAAGGTTCTCGAATTTTCGACCTGGTGAAATTTTGACGCAACCAGCCCGACCCAATATATGAGTCCTAGTGATGCCAAAATCGGCATGGTGTGATTGGCTAACCTAACCGGCCCGACTTTTTAAACGGCTGGGCCATAGGAATTTTGGCCCCAACGTATAATAGTGGGCCAAAAATCCAAACATTATACTACCTCCGTTTTTTTAGATGTTCTTTTAGGTTTGGTTAAGGAAATTAAGGAATTGAAAAAATAGACAAATTAGCCCTTAATTAGATTATCTAGATATGATAAGTTAGATGATTAGAGGTTTTTTAGGAGTAATTATAGGGGTACTATTGAAAAAATGTTGAAAAAAAACTAAAAGAACATCTATTTATAAACAAAGTACTAAAGCTAAAAAGACATCTAAAAAAACGGAGGTAGTAGTATATTTCAGGAGTATGGGCCGGACTTTATTTACTAATTTTTTGTCTAAATATCTTTTGAACTGACTTAATCCGACCTAACATATAGCGTTGATTCGATGAACTGATTGTGCGTCAAGTCGAGCTATCCAAATTGCTACCTCTTTCTATTCAATGACATGTTGGCATGTTCTAGTAGGATGAAATTACTAAATTAGACATAATACAAGTTGGCAGACACGAAGCCAGGAGAAATGCCGGCCTTTATCGTGCAAGCTGCATCACCAAATCCCTGTTGCTAAACACACAACATTTTAGTACGTGACAACCTTAATTTTCTTTATTTTTACATTAAATTTTATTTTATTCCCAAACTGGAATTTTTTTACTGAAATCTAGAAAATGTCTCGATACAAAACTTGAATTTTGAAAGTTCTTAATTCGGAGTCTGAATTTTTGGTTTTCTTTAATTAAGAGTCTAGATTTTTAATTTTATTCTTAATTCACGACTTCCATCTTGGGAACATAGAAAACATTATCTATGCGAAAAATCCAGTACGGTGTATATTGAAATTTCCAATATTATATTGAAATTTTCGATGTGTTATACTGGAGATTTAGTACGGCGTAGACTGAAATTTCCAATATAATATATATTGAATTTTTTTATGCATCATACTGAACCTTCTAATGTTTCTTATTTTTCAAGACGTAAGTCCTATTTTGAGTGTAAAATACAAATTTTAGGCCCCTAATTGAGTAAAAAATCATAAAATCTAGACCCTAAATTAAGAAATTTTCTAAAATCCAGCCTTTGTCTCAAAAATAGAAAACATTACGGAAGATTCAGTACAAATATATTGAAATTCTCAATATTGTATATTGAAATTCCCGATACATCATACTGAACCTTCCCTACATTGAATAATGTTTCTTATTTCCAAAACGTACACTTGAATTGTGAGCAAAATTCAAGATAAAGACCTCTAATTAAGAAAACCTCAAAAATAGAAAACATTACCCGAAGTAGGAAGATTCAGTACAGAATATATTGAAATTCTCAATATTGTATATTAAAATTTCTCATACATCATACTGAACCTTCCCTACATTGGATAACGTTTCTTATTTTCAAAACGTACGCCTGAATCATAAGCAAAGTTCAAGATAAAAACCTCTAATTAAGAAAAAACTCAAAATTCAGACTTCGTATTAAGCATATTCCAAATTCAGACCTTGTAGTAAAATTTCCCGAATAAATTAAATTAAAATATGACCTTGGTTTTCTGGGACTTCATTAAAATGTACTTAAAGCAAAAGGGGCTGTTTGGGATCTCAAAATAGATCCACAAAATAATGGCGAAAATCACTCATTTTCTTGCCAATGGAAGTAAAGTTGTCATTTGTTATACTATAATTCACATGCAACTGGCAAACCTGCCACAGAATCCTAGGGACTATTTATAATTATTATTAAAGAAAAAAAATTGTATTATTTTTTTAAAAAATATATATTTAGTATTTTTGAAAGTATTTGGTTTATACTTAATTTGGAGGTCCTTATCTTCTCGAGATTATCAACATTAGTTATATATCAATATTATCTGGCCTTACCTCAAGCACTTCATAATTTTATAATAACACTCCTTAGCAATCAACATTGAGACGGAGTCGGGATTTATTAATGAGGGGGACGAAATAACTTTTTGAAATATTTATCAAAATTTTGAAAATTTGAGGAGGAGGGGGATTCGTTTTTTAATTATAATTAGACTGTATACATATCTAAACAGTGATTTCGTCGAAAAATTTGAGGAGGGTAATCGTTGCCGCCGGCTCCCCCTTAGCTCCGATCACTTTACATATACATATATATGTATAAATTTATAGAAAATAACAAATTGAAAATTGATGCGCTACAAGTTAAAATTGGAGAGGATTTTGGTGACATGTATTATCAATTATTGAACAACAATGGAGAAAGAAAAGGTAAGTGGCATAAAAAGTTCTTTTAAGCCATTAGTCGATTAGTGACGAATTAACAGCGGACTACTAAAACCGCCCTTATCAATTTCGATCTAAATATAGTGATTTTCGGACTAATCATCAAAATATAAGTAGAACTAACACATAAAAATCGAGTTCATGAAAATAGAAAATATTAATTCATGAAAATTGTTACAACGTAATATCAATATACATATCATCAACTAAGACAATTGCATAACAATATTATTTTAATTAATAAAAATCATAGACCAAAATATTACAAACATATCAAAATATATTAAATATAACATCCATATTATACGTATTTTCTTGAATATATATATATATATATATATATAAATAGTATAACAATAATTATAATTATAATATATATAGAATTTGTTGGGCTACATAACTAGCCCTAATCTATAGGACTTTGTGCTAATGGAGGCTTGATTTAGTCGGATGATTTTAAATAAATTGACAATAACAAACTTAACTCTACACGATTTAGGGCAATTTCGACCTACTTTTCGGTTCCGACTTTTTTATAATAAAAAAAGTTATAAGATAATTTAAGGGGCAAAGTGAAAGACCTCCCTACAAACATACCGTGAGGCAATTGAATTTGACTTATTAGATTATCACAAAAATATTTTATGGCCGATCAATCATGGCCGTCCACGTAGCCACAATCAACGGCGACAAACGTGGTGGCGGGTAGCTGAGGGCCGACGTCACACGGTGGCTGCCGCCGTAGCAAGTGTCTCGCGTGCGGACCAAAAAATGACTTTTGAGGAGCCATTAAATTATTAAATTAAATTAATAATTAAATCAGTCTTTTTTTAATGAATATTTTAATTATTAAATCAGTCGTAAGCATCGAGGACGGGGCATTATTATTAGGGTGAGTCACGACTATAATTATTTTTTTAATAATGGGTTTAATAATTAACAAATGGGATTAAATAATGATTGTGGATCACATGGAAGGATGCTTCTACTCTCTTAATTAGGTTAAAAATATAATAATATCCCTCCGTCCCGGCCTCACTTGGCTACCTTGATCGAGCACGGAGGTTAAGAAAAAACAAATTTTGTGGAATCTTTGATTTTTTTAAAGGTGAAGATTGAAGGTGGAGATTTTGAGGATGGAGATTTTGAGAGTGGAAATTGTGAGAGAAATTTATCATTTATGCACTGACAAATTAAATTAAAATAAATTGAAAAGAAAAATAGGCAAGTTAGAGCGGGACGGGGGTAGTATCTTTTATAAAATTAAGAGGACAAATTCTGTGTCAGAGAATCCCAGTTCTAACCTTGTTTTCTTGTGAGGGTTTTGTTTCATGCAAGAACATGGCTTGTGTGTTGTCTTTGCTCTTAATTACATAATGATTCCAAACTTTTTAGCCAATTAGGGTTTTTCTTGGGATGGACCACCACTAGTCTTTCAAATCAAGAATACTCCAATTTTTTTACGTGGGATCCTCTATCCTACTTTTACTATGTTCTAATTGTATTTTACTTTAAAATTGTGTTAATTATAATTTCAGTATTTATGTTCAGATTTCATGTTTAAGATCTAGGGTTCGACTTTTTGAACTAGGGTGTATTTTATATTCTAGACTTACGATTTGACGATTCACGGTCATGGTTCATGATTTAATGTTCAGTGTTTATAATTCAATAGTTCATAGTGTAGAGTCCATGATTCATGTGTTCGGGGATCACGATTAATGTTGTATGGCTCATTTTGGAGTGGGGCACGGTTGGGGAAGGGTAAATGTGGGACAGAGGATCCGAACTGCCTATTTTTCCCATGATCGGTCTAGAGCTGATAATTTGGGTGTAGCCCGAGCCAACCTAGTCAGTCGGATTATCGCCATATGTCGGGCTGAACTGGACAGGTGTTAGGTTGCGGGCCAAATCAAAATTTCATCAACCAACAATTAGTGAGTCTAGCGTAAACTCTAACATATACTAAGAATGTTAGGCGACCTACGTCACGTCGGGTCTATTGAATTTGATAGTACTTTAATTCAAGATTTTTATGGCCAATTCCGTATAAAAGGTTAGACAAATGGGCTGTTTTGCCTCCCCCATCTGCCCTCTCTCCTCCCCAACAAAAAAATTGTAGAAAACACGTAAAGTGAATTTTTTTACTAAAGTCAAACTTATTACTGTGCGAATCACTGTGGTTTACTTTCGAGGGGCGGTTGGTTTTTTGCAATACTTTCCTCCAAAAGTTTTAGCAAATCGGTTATGTATACTACATACGCAACAATGTAATCGTAGTTACATAAGTAAATCTTGACCCCTCAAATTTCAAAAACTTTGATAAGTATATCGATTCCGGTGTCAAGGTTACTTAATACACATTGTTTTAGATAAGTATGGTACCTAAATTCCCTTTTGACATTAAAAACTGAAGTTCATTGACAAAAGTAACAACAAACACTTGCCAACCCTAGAATCATAAGAAAACTATTCTAAATTCTTGTGTTTTATTTAGGTCTATATACATGACTTATACCAATTTTGCATAATAGATAGTAAATATAGACATTGATGTGACTTCACTATATGTAGGATAACTATACATCTATTCACAATGATATTTGATGATAATTAAGTAGAACTTATGTAAGATTATGAAGATCTTGGTTAAATCCCTCCCACAAGCCTAACAATTCCTACCCGTCACACGAGGTTTTTGATATGCTACACCTGAAGTCATTAGCCGTGATATGCTACACACGGTCGGAGTCACTAATTGTGTGTGTTATCTACCTTAATTTGCACATCCTCACATATGTATTTATATAAATGTATGTTAAATCGAGAGTACATGTTTAAATAGGTGTATCATCAACACCACTGAATCATCCTCGCAAGAGCTTGAGTTAGTCAGATACCCGATGGTCGATACCATTCGAATATCTATAGATATATGTAACGGTTATTTAAAGGATTATACGGAAAATGAACACGATCTTTAGTATTTTTTTCTCATTTAGTATTGCTGCTTGTAATTTACGATTTTTGTTAGTTGCTACCTGACCTATTAGTTTTCGGGGAAAAAATTGCAATTGAGGTTAAATTTTACGCTATTTTCTACTTTTACCTCTCAAACATCAAAAGCCTAAACTAATTCGACCGTGTAGCAGAAGTAGGCATCAAGCCTTGACTACCAACGTTTATACAAGCGCGTAAGGCACATCTATATTTCGGATTTTAATGTTTTAGGGTAATAAGAGGAACTTGACAGTTGTAATTTTTTGTTTATATTTGTTTGAAACACTATTTGGATAGCAACTGGTAAAAATCGTAAAATATAAACAACAATTTGAGATATTTTTAAGATCGGGTAAACATATGAAAGAGAGAAATTCACTAAATATTAGATTTATTTATTTTTATATCGACCCTTATCTAAATAAGTGGTGCAGATTTTTTCTAAATAACCAAAAATGTAAACCCAAAAAAAAAAAAAATTAAAAAAAGAAAAAGAAAGATTATTTATGTGTTACAGGGTGCTAGCTAGCTAGGGAAGTAGAGTCATTTGCATCATTCTTAAATTGGGGCCTTCATGTGCCAGAATTTAATTTTGATAGGAAAATAACATATCATAATCTTCAATTCCACATGACCTAGTGGTACAATTTATTAATAATGATGAAACATTAATTATTCGGGACGAAATTGCTTACCTATTCACGGTGAACATATATATATTGAGAGAGAGTATACTGAACCAAAATTACAAGTTTGAATCAAATCGTTGATCAGTTCATCTTAATTTAGATTTTGGTAATTTGATTTATCAGCATTTTTGTGGTTCGTCGAATCTGGGGATGGAAACGAGTTGATTCGAACTGAATATCTAAGAGTTTGAATTTAATTTATTAAATAATAAATTGAATTTGGGTTTACTTTTATTGAAGTCTTGCAAGCTTAATTAAGTCTAATTAGGGATCTAAAGAAACTCAATGAGCATAAATTATAGAAATATATTATTCATAATTAATGAAAAAAATAGATTACAAAATCTTAAAACTATATAGTATACTTACTAAAATTATTAATCACGTTCAATTAAATAAATTTAATTATATAATTATATGTCAATGATATGTACAATTATAAAATATTATACAAAATGTGTTAATGTATTAATTTAATTTTTGTGAATCAACTCACGAGTTCACTAGTGAGCTTGCTTCGAAGCTAACATATTGAATATTATCAAGTTCGAGTCTGGTTCATTTATTCTAAAAAGTCGAACTTAATAAATTTGATCAAATTTTTATCGAATTGAGTTTTGAATAGTTTACGAGCAAAACCTCATTTGATTACGTCCAACCTAATTATATGTTGGGCTGAAAATAAAATTAATCTACTTAATACTAGATTCGAAATCATTTGTTAAAAACTCGTTTAATTTGTTCTATATTCGATTATAAATATCAAACAAATTTGAACACACTTTTACATATGATAAAACTTAAGTTCGACACATACTCGATACATAATTTAAATAGTAAAACAAGTGTAAAACGGCCAAACTACTTGAACTCGAATCATGATCGGCTAAACTAAAACTCGTTCAAGTTTGATTTAATTAATAACTAACCAAGCACAAATATATTATAAGTAAGAACTCAATAATCTTTCAAATAAACTTGAACACTACATTCGACTCGACTCAACTCGACTCATGTGAACAAATAATTTCTATTACGTCCCATAAAAAATAAAGAAGTCGGTGATGCCCATTCAACACCTTCCATTTTGTCAAACAAACTACTCAACATCCTCTTCCTGTGCCCCTTCATTTTCACACGTATGTATATTCACACACGTACACAAAAATATATTTTTTCCGTCTCGATTAATTTTTCCTACCTTTTATTTTCGTCCGTTCCACTTAACTTTTCACACCTTTAAAAAAGAAATTTTTCTCACAATCTCCACCCTAAAAAATTTCCACACTCAATCTCCACCTTTAAAAAAATCAAAGAAAAAATAAAATCTATTTTCTCATAACAGTCGTGTTCGGCCAACTGTGAAAAGTTAATTGGGACGGTGAGAGTATATACTGTATGCATGTGTGTACTATATGATGTATGTGTATACGTATGCATGTTTAATTTATATAATCATGAAAATTCTGTGGAATATTTCTGGAAATTTGTGGGAAGTTAAAAATGGATACAAATATGGATGTTTGGCAATTATGTTAGTAATAATGCAGAAATTAGATTTATTTTTTTAGAAGTGAGCAAAAGTCAACCCACAGAAGTCATGACATAAAACATACTTTAATACTCTGTAAAAAACTGTCAAATTTTAACGGAATATAAATTCGTTGAAATTTTAAAATTTGCAATAGCAAGATAGATCGTTGGGATCTTTTAACAAAAATTCCAACGACAAAATTCGTTGTTTATCGTTGGAATAGTTGTTGGAAAATTTTCCAACGGTAAGAGATTCTGTTGGAATTTAATTGTTGGAATAAAATTCCAACAACCAGTTTTTCGACGGCTCAAAATTGTTGGATTTGTCGTTGGATTGAAATTTAAATGGAAATTTACCATATTCTGACTCTTTTGACAGTTTCCTTGTAGTGATATATATAGTAAAAAAATGTTTCTGGCAGCTACAATTTTTTATTTTTCGTCAACTTGATTAAAGTACAATCTTCTAATAAGTATAATTGATGATTTTGAAACAACTATTTCAAACTTAAAATTTAGAAAAGAATAATTAATAAATTCACACAATTTATTAAGTGAAATCAACAAATAAAAAAACATATATGTGAGAATTATAATTACTAGTTTTAAGAAATATTATACATTCATTAAATTGACATAAAATAAAAAATTGCACTTTTGTGAAACATGATTGGTTTATATGAAATGGAAGGACTATCTAATTTCCTTGCTACTTATCAATGTCGTAAAAATTGATATGCGATAGTTGGACGATAGACTAAAACCTAACGATTACTCGGGATCTGAACGAGACTGAAGGGACACATATATACGTAAGTAGACAGGGGGAAATCGAAAAAATATATAGACAAATAATAAAAACCTAACATATACTTAGACAATGCTACTCGAAAAATTAGTTAGGAATGTTTACGACAGAGCTACTTATGGAGCTCAAGTAATTAAACAACATGACACTTGCAGGTACATAACAATGAAGTCTATCTGTAGTTAGGTACTTAAGTCAATCAAAATATACTTTTTTTTCAAAAAAAAATTACATCTTAACAACTCTAATTCTCAAGATACCATATAGGAATATTCAATTCATTAGGTGTAATAAAGTTAATAAGAATATTGATAATTGTACCCAAAATGACACTACATCCAAAATAAACCCAAACAAGCCTTATGTAAATTACTATTGTCAATTTTTTGGTTTTGCTTTTCCTTTTGGCTCAGTTGTGCAAAATATTATTTTACGGACAATTATCATTTACAATATGACCTAAAATGATTTACTTCAATATTATTTTATTCTATCTTTTATTACGATCAATTATTCGTCATTAATAGCTAGATTCAAACGAGAAAATCCATTGTAGGAATAGCCCCAAGAACGTCTTAAATGAAGCAAAATGATCATAATGCCCCCAAAAAAATGCACTTTATACTAATTCTAATAATAATAAAAAATTCTTGTCTGTCATATTCCAACCCAATATATCGTAGTTTTGCCTTAATGGAATCAGAACGAACTTGAGCGCTAAAGCCTTTGCATCGTAGTCCCTTGATAGAGCTGGTAAAATCAGTCCAGCCAAATGAATATCTCAGTCCGTGCAAGATTTTATATGAGATGAGCCGTAGGAGTCAAGACCCAAAGTATTATCAGACCCAACAGACCCGATCGGATTGGCCAAAATCCGAAAGGTCATAGGCCGCCTCGAAAATCTTAGTATATTTTCGAGGGATAAGTAGGGGTAGCTCAACATTATTTAGTCATATGAAATTTTGGTCCGACGCGACATATGATGTTGGCCCAATGAATTTAGTCGGACAACCCGAGTTGACACCTTTATTTCCAAATATGTTTTTCACAGATCCAACAAATCAAATCAAATTACACCAAACGAAAAAGATGGAGTTAAGAGAACGAATACTTTTATTCATGTAAGACAAAAATATCATAAATTTTCAAGTAATTAAACTCTCACTTTCGGTACGAAAACATGAACATGGATTGAATTAAAACCGAGAGGCTCAAATATAGTTTTCTGGCCAGGGCAGTACTGGACCCAGAAGAGTGCTCCGAGAATTGCGGCTACTTGCCGCCTCGTTTATTTTTCAATTATTTATTTTATAAAATTAATTTTAAAAATTAATTTCTATTTTTATTCATTTTATTATTTTATAGTATTTTGTATAACTTAGCTAAACAACAAAAAGCATGGCCCAGATTAGATGGATAGAGATGGTGAAGAACAATTATATGCTAAAATAATAGCTTTATTTAACACAAACAGTTGCACGATTTCACCCTTTTCATGTTTAATTTTCTATTATTATAAAAATTGAACTAGCTGGCTATAATTACTGTTACATTAATATTACTCCCTCCGTCCCGACTTATCTTGTACGGAAGGGGTTGGTATAAGGTATTTGGAAAAATTACTTTTTGGTTGTTTATTGACTTTTTAAAGGTAAATTGAGGGTGGAGATTACTCCCTCCGTCTCGGCCTAATTAGGCCGGGCTGGAGGGAGTATGTTATAATTTCTTTTTTTAGGCTGTGCGCGCAAGATAAGGTGGGACGACTGTTTAAGGATAAGGTGGGATGGAGGGAATATTAACTTTATAATTAACTCTTCCACCGTCTCGGATGGATTTGCTATTTCATATAGTGTTCGTTTGATATTTCGATACATGTGGTTTGGATCATCTATTACATCGTATGAAATTATATATTTCATTCTAAAGATATAATTATTTTAAAAAATATTTTCTTGTTCCGTAAAAAGAAGCTATGTCAAAATAAATATTTATCTCAAAAAAAGAGTTTTATTTTAAATATTAATGTCTCGTTCTCTTAGTTAAAGTAAATAAAATAATTTTTTTATTTCATGAATTATTTATATGTGATTGAATATGTCAAATCAAAAAATAAATAAGTCGTGTAAGTAAGACTTGATGATTTTTTTAGAGTTGCACATTTATTAAATTGACTGACAAAATCACAGTTGTATATTTTTCAAACATGATTCTTTTTATAGGACGGAGGAAGTAATAAACAATTTGGTTTAGGATTCATGATTTATGTTCAGATTTACTATCTAAGTTTTAAGATTTTAATTAGGATATATTTTTATTTCATGCTTCATGATTCAGGACTTTACGGTTCATAATTCACGATATATGCTTTTATTTTGTGCGTAATACAAAGTGAAACACTGAAAGTGCAATAGATGATTTGATTTGCTCATACGTGATCGGATGGGGGTCATGCACGTAGACACATTTGCTAACTCGCAAAACGTATATATTGTGAGTTAGCAAATGTGTTCACGTGAAAACCAATAAGTGATGATCCCAATATAAACACATATAACATATAGTGGTTATTTTAGAATTTAATTATTTTGGAACAACGAATAAAACATCGTATAAAATTAGGGGTGTCAATCCCTATCTCGAGCAACTAGGCCCGTATTTACTTGATGATTTCAAGAACCGAAAAGGTCGGATCCGAGGTCTGGTGAAACTTGTGATCTTCGAGGTTGGTCGAACGTCGGTATTAAACTGAAAAATAGAACCCCGAAGTTGTCCCAAAGGAGTAGATCGTCTGATACTTAAGTTAGTGTCTGACAACAGTTTGGTGGGGTAATGAATACGTGATGTGTGCTATTTGTTATTTACCTTACCCGAGGTCTATTTATGAGAGACTTTGCACATCGATCTTGATCCAAGTCCCTTGATGATACCTCCTTATTATGTTCACTTGTAATACATGTGTCAACAACACGCGTCCACATATATATTACCAAATTATCCCTCATCAGTACTGAAAACTCAACCCAACACAAACTTATTAACCCAAATTTGAAGAACAACCCAAATCAATAATATATCTCAATATGTAATAATTATATCTTTCACATAATTTATGATATATATAACCTGAATTGACCAAAAAAATCGAACATGAACTCGACCCAATCATTTAAACACTATAAAAAAAAATCATATTAGAGAGGAAAATTAGTAACGAATAATATCGGTCACAAAATAAAAATAGAATAGGACGGAAAGTGGCAACAAATCATTAGTATCCAATTAGTGACGAATTAGCAACCGAATATTAAAGACGGACATAATCCATCTCTATATTCGGTAGGTAATTTGATCTTTAATTTCATAATAGAGAAGAAAATTCTATCACTAAATTTAGAGACGGAATATAATCAATGTGTAAATTTTTTAGAGACCCTTAACATAAAGACTAACAATTTCGTCTCTAATCCGTTACTACTTTAGTTTAGAAATCGAATTTGATTTTTTCTTGTAGTGACTTGCCACCTCCATGTAAAAGAGATGATTCTGCTGTTTCACCACCCACCCCACCCTCACCCACCCCCCCACCCCCACACCCCCACACACCCCCCCCCCCCCCCTCTTTTCTCCATGGTTGCGTATTCAGTGGAGCTATTTTATATATCAGAAGTCAGCGACTTCCTCTCCTTCTCTCTCTCTCTCTACCCCACTTTCTTTCTCTAAACCACCATTTCATTACAATTCCATTCTGTCCAAATTTGTTTCCTTCTTACAACTTCCTAAAATCCCAGTTCCCAAACCTCAAAACTGCATGTTCTTTACGTACAGTCAAATGTTATACCAACTATGTGCAGTCACTTCCTAAAAAGAATGGATAATTACCAAGGCGATTTAACCGACATACTCCGCGCCAGCGGCAGCACTCCAGTCGGGCAGGATGGCTCATCCATCCTGCCCGACTGGCAGTTCTCAGTCTGCCCACTTGAGGACTTCGGACAACCCTTTCTCAGAGATCCGCTACTGCATGACATCGACAATACTCCGAGTTCTGGATTCTTCCAGAACTCGGACATCATCAAGGACGAAACTGCAGGGTTCGGTACAATAGGTGATCATGATCAGATGAAAAGACCGCCTAATATTTTCTCGAGGATGCTGCAGATCTCCCCGACTGTAAAGCTGCCACCGTCACCTGTGATGACGGGAGCCATGAGGGGGGGTAAAGCCCCCCTCGGTAGCTCGAAAAGTTGCTTGGTGGAGAGTGGAGGTCTACAGATCTCATCTCCGCGAAATACGGGCATCCGGAGAAGGTGGGGTTTTCTTCCTTTTTTTTTCTTTTCTTTTTTAAGAAAATGATTAATATCTAATTAATTGAACTTCGATTAATTGACGTTCGATTAATTAGATATTTAATGCAAACTGCAAAAACATTGAAATCAGAGAGGGTTTTCATTAATTAAGTCTTGGGTTTATTAGCTCTAGCTTGTTTTTAACTCTTGTCTTTCACATGCTTGAGCATCTCAAAATACTTTCTTTTTTTTTCATTTTTTTAGCATTAAAATCTTCTCAAAATAATTATTTTTTTTAAAATAAAAATTCTAAAGTTTCTTTACTTTAATCTATTCTGCAAAAAAAAAGATTCATGAATTTCTGCTAAAATTCTGTCCCATGATGATCTGACTTTTCTATCATGTTACTGTAATATACACGATGGGACGGAGCTAGCGGAGGCTGGCAACGGCCACCGCATAAATTTTCGAGCGAAATTATTATATATTATATAGTGTATACATGTAGTATAATTGCAGTTAAAGCATGAATTTTGCCAGTCTTTAAATTCTAAAAAAATTGATAAACATTAAAAATAAATAATTCGCTCCCTCGTTAAGAAATTCTGGCTCTATCATCCCACGAGACCAGATTTTTATGGTTCAATCTATCGATAATCTCTGCAGAACATTTTAATCTGTTGAAAATCATTTTTTGGAAGAAAAAATGATTTTGAGGGTATTCATAAACTCTAAATTATTCTTTTCTAAAATTGCTTAAAATTTGATTAATTTTCAGAAGAAACACCAAGCTATTTTTTTTTTTCTTGTAAATAAGTGGAACTTTACTATGTTAAATTATTTTCATTCTATAATAATCAATAATTTTTATTTTTTTTCAAAATCACAATCAATTACAAACACTCCCTAGGTTTTTCATCTTGTGCATCACTTTTTTTTTTCATGATTTTTTTAATGCAATAATCCAATCTATTCCATGATTTGATCACCTGTTAAAAAATAATCTCTTCGTCCCGAATGAACTTGCACACTTTCTATTCGATCCGTCCCAAGCAATTTGCACACTTTCTTAAAAATGAAACAAATCTCACAAAATACCTCATAATTTTTCTGAATATGTGCGCCTACATGCTAATGCAAGTTTGTTCGGGAGGAAGGGAGTAAACTATAATCATAAAAACATATTGTAAATTATATATTTGTGTCTGAATTTTACTGTAATGATCAGAAAAAGTCAGGCGAAGAAGGTGGTATGTATTCCGGCGCCGGCGCCGGCGAACAGCCGGTCAAGCGGCGAAGTAGTGCCGTCGGATCTTTGGGCGTGGCGGAAGTACGGACAGAAGCCCATTAAAGGCTCCCCATATCCTAGGTATTTTACAAACCCTTGTCTCAATTATTACTGCAAACATTTCCTTCTTCACTGACACACGCTTCACTTCGATTCATCTCCTTTTCCGCCCGGATTATATTCCTGACCAGCACGGCCCGGTCGGAAGTGCTTCCCTACCCCTATCGTATTGTCTGCATGTGTGAAAAAGATGATATATATACATATATATATCAATCATTTTTTTTTTATTTTTTTTGCCCATATGTCGTGCATCGAATGAAATTAATGCAGACAAACACCTCGATTCATCTCCTTTTCCGTCACTAATTATGTTCTAACAGCCCGAGAAGTTCTTCCCTATTTCTACCGCTGTATTCATTGGGTTCGCGCCACGTGCGAAGAATATGATATTTTTTTTTGCTAATATGTCGTGCATTCAATGGAATTAATCCAGAAAATCACTTCGATTTGTCTCCTTTTCCTCACTAATTAATTATGTTTGTGATAACCAGACTTGGACGGAAAGTTTTTCCCTACCCCTACTATATTGTCTGCATTTAATTAGATTTACCATACGTGTACATAAAAACTACACTTTCTCTCTTCTTTGCTCATATGCCGTGCATCTCATGAAATGCAGACAATCACTGTAACAAAGAAGGTATTTTGTGTCGCATTATTTGAGATGACAATTATTGTCGCTAATAATAAGTACATGTGACGATTTGTTGTCACAAAACGTTATAAAATTATTTGAGGTCATTTTTAACTTTTTTAAAGATAACTTGTTATTTCAAAAAGTATTTGATTTGCATTATGCATGTGTTATTAAAACGACTAATTAGTGACTATTTATTGTGTTTAATAATGTAGTTAAGATAAATACTTATTATTTAAGATAATTTCTTATTGTCTTACAATAACAGTTCTCTTGTAGTAAATATCAGTAGGAATAGGTAAGAATTTCTTGACTCGACCGAGAATTAATATTGTATTTATTTTTCGTAAAATCAGGGGCTACTACAGATGCAGCAGCTCAAAGGGGTGTTCGGCAAGGAAGCAAGTGGAGCGGAGCCGAACCGACCCGAACATGCTAGTGATCACCTACACATCGGAGCACAACCACCCATGGCCGACCCAACGTAACGCCCTCGCTGGGTCGACACGATCTCAGCCGTCCAAAACATCTACGGCTCCAAAGACTTCACCCACAAACCCAAAAGAAGTAAAAGAACCCACCGCGGAGAACAACACAAGTTCCTCCGCGGTGAAAGAGGAGAACATGGACGATCAAGACTTCGACTTAAAAATGGACGATGGTGATCAATTTGATCACGAAGGGTTTCCCCAAAGCTATAAGCCCACTTTACCGGATTCCACCCAAACCGAAGACAGCTTCTTCGCAGATTTGGGTGAGATCGAGGCTGATTCTTTAGACATGTTGTTATTTGATGGGCGAGACAGTAAGGGTTTGGACCCTTTCGGGTTCTACGATTGGACTTCAGGCCCCACTGCCGCTGCTAGTACGTCTCCCGGCAGTTGCAGTGGGGCAGGCGCCGCTTCAGGCAGCGGCGCCACTAGGACGGATTCGTGACATTGAAGCCATGCAACACGTGGGAAGGTTATTATAATTTCTTTTTTTTTCTTTTTTAGATTTTTTTAATTTTATTTTTTTGAAATTATTATTTGTTTTGGAATATTGGTGGATGGGACAGAAAGGTGAGGAACAGAAGATTTGAATAGTTGTGAAAAGTACATGAAAGGAAAGCTCAATGAAGGGATTATGGTGTTGGATGGGACTCCAATGTTATTAATTTAAATTACTCGTTCCGTCCCAGCTAATTTTGTACATATGGAGCGACACATATATTAAGAACAAGCTGTTTTTTGCAAAATCGTGTTAGACGGATCAAAAAGGAAAAATGTGCAAAATTAGACGGGACGGAGGTAGTATTATAGATAATTGATTAGAAATTGTGAAAATGTACTATGGTGGAAAAAAAAAAAATTGGGTTTTTATATGTGTAATATTAGGTATTATGTGTATGTGAGAGAAAAGGTGATACTATGGAGCTTTTAGTTCCTCCTCTTTCTGTTCTTTTTTTATCTTTGATAAATTAATTAATGTTGTATTTATTTAAGCCCTATTAAATTATTTCTTTTTTGTTATTTTTAGCTTTTAAATGAGTATTAATAATATTTTTGTAAAAGATATTTAATTAATTAATGTTAATTTATATTGAGTACGTAAGACTTAAGTACGTTGTAGGAAATAATAACTTTGAAATCTTGAAATATACTCCATTCGTTTCAAAATAAGTACGTGTCGTTTAAGAGAAGATTAAAAAAAATTAAAATAAATATCGTTTTAACAAAAAAATCATAATTCTTTCATTCTTACTCTAAACAATCTACTTAATTTAGTTTATTATTTCCTTATTGTACAAAACATATTGAATTAAATAGATTTTATATGGATGTATTTGTCATTTTTATCAATCCTTAATTTTACAAAAAAAAAAGTTAAAACAATAATTATTTTGAAACGGAGAGAGTATAATGTATTGAGCTTCTATATGATTGAATTGTACTGTATACATAATATCAATGCTGTAAAAATTATTGATTGTAATAAAATATATATATATATATATATATTATATACTTGGAAGATTATGAATTGATTAATTAAGTTTTTGGGAAATGAAAAATATAGAGATAATTAGTGAGATTATTGAAAAATGAATGAATGGGAGAATATTAAGTTTAGGTAGGTACATGTAATCAGATTTTATTGGATCAAAAAATTCATTTTACATCTCAAAATAAACACGAATTAAGTATTTTGACATTCAAATTTTATTTGGGATGTCCCAATAGGGAATTCACTCTATGTCTGGTTTTTATTTTTCTTTTTATTTTTTAACAAATGACAAAAAATTCATTCACTACCAAACGACCCATCTAAGCTGCTAAAGTAATCCACATTGAACCAGAGAACCCCAGACAACAATCCCAAATGGATGTTGGTGTCCAAAATCCTTCAAAAATGAGAAGTAACACTTCAAGAGGGATACAAAATATTCCACACACGGCAACCTTCGCTCAAAATCAAAAGACTAGACGCACGATACAATAGAAAAACTATCTAGTGTAACTGGCTCAACAACCTAACGTCAAACACTGTTTTTTTCTTGAATTGATCTTAATCAGAGAAAATGAAATAGGGGACCTAACAAATCTATAGCAAAAAACCGCAAGAAAAAAAAAAAAGCAGCAGAAAATAAAAGCTCCCCGTGAGTCGCAACAATCCTTCGGGGAAGAGAAAGCAAGAGAACTCTGACTTTAAAGCCCCAAAACAGATCCAAAGACGTTGAGAGCACCATTCAGAGAAAAAGTGCTTTGGACAAAAGGAATAAAGATGTCATTTGTTAACTCTAATAATAAGTATATGTGACGACAATTCTTTTACAAATTATTTTTATCTTCTTTTTTTTTTAAGACAATCAAATTCCAAATTAAGACATAAAATCACAAGTAAATAATCAAGCTTCTAATCATAATATTCAATATATATATATATATATATATATATATATGTCTTAAAATATTCTTAGATGTAAAAATTCAAATGAATTAATATTAATTCTTACTCCATTTTCAAATAAATGAACTAGTTCTATTAATTAAATGGACTTAGGTTAAAAGACCAGGTCATGAGTCGTCTAGGTGGACCGACCCTATCCATATAGTAATGAATAGTAATGGGAGAGGTTATCAGATAGCTCAAGTTCATTCTATTTGTCCATCTCTCTCAGTCTATCACTCTCTCCTTTTACAATATCGTGAGAACGAATGCAGAATAACTCTCTAATACATCGAGAACACAAAAAAAAAATAGAAAACACTTCCGTTGTAATTAGTGACGACTTTTTACACATGATTTCTACCAAAATGAAAAAAGTGCAAAAATACCAAAAAATCACATCATGATTCAACCTGTACAAAATCCGAGGTTATCAGATAGCTCAAGTTCATTCTATTTGTCCATCTCTCTCTCAGTCTATCACTCTCTCATTCTACAATATCGTGAGAACGAATGCAGAATAACTCTCTAATACATTGAGAACACAAAAAAAAAATAGAAAACACTTCCGTTGTAATTAGTGACGACTTTTTACACATGATTTCTACCAAAACGAAAAAAGTGCAAAAATACCAAAAAATAACATCATGATTCAACCTGTACAAAATCCGAGGCTTTTACAAAAGAAGTTATGTCTTAACTGAAGTCATTTCCTACGTTGAGAAAGTGTAAAGTTCGTGCGGTGAATTATTGGGTCAGAGGCATTTATATGCGCATTTGGAGGTGTATTGGAGAGACTGTTTGAAGCCATGATTTTGATGTGAAAGAATGCCACTACATACAATGACCATGCAATGATTTCACTTAGAGTTGTCGTTTCGGATCTTTTCCTCTCGTTTTCAAAATTCTATCAAAAGTGTGCCACTCTTAAATAATTGCCCTTCCTCGGATTAAAGCCATATTTCGAATTAGGTCGAGACCCTGCCCGATTAAAAAATAGAGACCACAACATGACGGACTGAAATTACTTTCCGTCCCATAACTTTCAGCTTATTCGATTTTCGTTTTGAAAACTTGTTGTTTTACAATTTCGTCCAATAATTAGAGAAATTATTTGTATTTGGAGCAATTTCCCCATCCGATGGGTAAATCAGTCGGAAAACGCATGTGACTGTCACATAAAATTACTTTTTCTCCTATAACTTTCAGCTCTTTCGATTCTCGTCCCAAAAAAAATGTCAGCTCCGGTGTCACGTCAATAAAAATCAGTCGAAAGTTGATGTCACGTGACCTTTTCAGCCGATTTACTCATCGGCAACACAATTGGTCTAAATGCAAGTAATTTCTTTAATTATAGGACGGAATTGAAAAAAAAACAAATTTTAAAATAAAAATCAAACGAAAGAAAAGTTATGTGACCAAAAAATAATTTTCGCCCCAACCTAAAGCATACCCTAAACTAAACTAAGAATTATCGGATCAATCTGCAAGTCGTCGGGCCATTGATTATCATGTTGAGCTTCTTGGACCAAAGAATACTTCGTACTAAAATTTCTATGGATCGACCTGCCTAAAATGTTAGGTGCTCGGTTCAAAATGATTATTATTTCTTAAAATATTAATTTAGCATATAAATTTCGAGTCGAAAATGGAAAAAAATATTATGTTAAAGAAGTTATAATTAAACTGTCGAATAGAATTTAGACAGATTCTACTGTAATTGGATTTGTAAAAATATAATTTTCTTCCCAATAATGCACTTAAATAGAAAAAAAATATATTATTATAAATTCATCACTTTCCCTATCATAGATTATAATGCAAACAAAAACAATTAAAAATAATTAAGGAAGATTCGAACAGGTCATTCTTCTCTGGGTTATATTAGCAATTAATCAATGATGAACTACTAAAATATTATTAATTATTTTATGGTTATATATACTAGGTCAATCAGATCTCAGTCATTGATTAAAGTATCTCTGTGTCTTTTTCTTGTATAATATTTTATTGTTAATGCTACTCCTACGTCTCGACCTAATTTGTCTACTTTGACGGAACATGGAGGTTAAGGAAAAACAAATTTTGTGAAATCTTTGACTTTTTTTAAGGTGGAGATTGAGGGAGGAAATTTTGAGTGTGGAGATTTTTGAGAGAAAATTATCATTTACGGGCTGACAAGTTAAGTAGGACAAACGAATAGGAAAGTAGGCAAGTTAGAGTGGGACGAAGGTAGTATAAGATTAGCATGTTGTGTTGAAACTTTATTGCTTTATTTAATACTAGATTTACCAAAATATTCCCTCTGTTTCATATTAATTGACGTTTTAGGACGAAAGGAAAGAATTAAGAATTGAATATTTTGACAGATATTTGGGGGTCCCATATTCAAACCAGTCATTATTTTCACATCTTCAATTATTTGCAATTTTTACATATACAATTAATTTAAGTAATATTCCTAAAAAAAATTATTAAAATTAAATTTTCTCGAAATATTTTCATTTTTTTTCCTTTTTAAAAATGTAATGAATTTTAGTTATTTTTTTAAATTTTGTAACAACAATAAAAATTTGATTCGTTTCTATGTACATGCTATTACTAAAAAGATGAAATTTTAAAAAGGAGAAAGATCCATACAACTCGGCATCGGAATTACAAACAATAAACGTGCTTATTTAATTCTGAAATATAACTAATTATTGAACCAATTTGTCCAAGAACTCCTTCCATTGTAGGAGTAGAAATCGTCAAAATAAATAGTAAAAAATACTAGGAGAAAACTGTAAAGTTGATTTGAAATACACCATTCCTTTTATTAAAATTAATAAAAACAAAACAATTGAAATAAAATAAAATAAAAAAGCAAAATGAAAGACAAAAAAAAAATGCCCCATAAAGAGACGCGGGCCCCACACTAACGCGAGCACGCACGCGTGGGGCCACGCGCCTTACTCCTTTTATTTTGGCGTAATTATTTGTACCCCAATCTTCTCTTTCTTTATAGGACCTAGTCCTTCCAGCGATATTGTATTCGGGTTATATTATTGGGTCAAGAATACATACTTTTGGGCTGGCCCAACTAAGAGACAACATTTTGGGCTTGAATGTTTCTGGCCCAATTAAGAAATCCCTATTATTGAGCTCAACTTAGTGGCTGGCCCAATTTTTAAATTGGACAAGGAGCCCAAATTTAGTTGTCCAACAAAACTAAGACTATTTGGAACCCATAATAAAAATATTAAAAAATAATAATCCGAATATAGGGAAAATAAAAAAAAAAAAGATAGAACTAGTATGATGGGAGAATATTTTTTAATATAACATGGGAAATATTTTTTTTTTGAAAAATTCTGCCAAATCTAAATAATTTTCAAGATTTTCTTTTTACAAAGAAAATGGTTAGGTGCATATACCACATGTGTTCACTGATTGGCGCGTGTTGTTGTACACGACATGTGGATTTTAGTTCAAAACTATGGTTTATTAACTAGTAGTTGTTGTTGCGTGTGAAACCGTGATTGTTTATCAAAGAAATCCTCTAAACAACGACGGACCGTTGTTATTCCCGTTGTTGTTTAAAGCCTGAATTTTTTATTTATTATATATTTTAAATAAAAATCCTGTTATAAAAATAAAAGTGTGATGTTTTCAAAGAATGACTTAATTTTATTTTTTAACTCAAAACACAATTCTCCCCCAAATCACCGTACCCTAGCTGTGACACCTTCCCGTCCCGCCATCGCCACGTTGTCCCGCTCCGCCTTCCTTCCTACAACGGTTTCACAAACAACAACAGTTACTAGTTAATAAGCAACAATTTTAAATAAAAATCGTTGTCATAGAGGCGTTGTCGTTTTGTCTTTTTCTAACGAAGGTAGTATTAACAATGACCAAAGACAAATCATACCCTACTTTGTCTTATACAAACAAAAAACACATATTAGAAATCACATTTCACTACGCAACATCTTTATTCGCATTCGTCCGAACGATTACTAGCCACAATGTACTAAGACGACGATAGAGGTGGAATACTTTGCTCGTTTCTGAAGAAATTCGATGGATCAATTTTAGTCTTCACACGAACTAATCTCTTAAAATTGTTCTTGAAATATCGGACCCCCCAAACACTAGCTTGCTCGTAACTCGTTTTCCCTTCAACGTTATTCCTTCCTAAATCAGATCCTTGTAATTGACATAAGCACCCCTCGGAGATTTCGTGACATAACGCGCCATGTAACTATAAAGCCTCCTACTCCAACTTAAATGCGTCTCTGATTCATTTAGGCTAGTCCATCCTACCCCGTACTCGATCATAAATATGATCCCTTTTCGATGTGGGAATGGAGTCTCAGATTCAGATAATTTGTTGATTGCCCCTCCATAGGGACTAATTTCTAAATGTGATCCATTTTCTTCATGAAGGAATCTCCATATCCCTTTTAGTCCACTAATTGGAATAGGTGTGCTCACAAAGTCGGATTTTCCTTTGTAATAGATAGGGGCATACAAGCCCTGTGGACTTGTATCCAACAAGACATCCAATGTTCGGTTTGCAAGACCAGGGAAAAACAATATGGATTCTATCCAACTCATTTCCTTACAATCATGTTTCAGTAAACCAAGTTCTGGAAACATCTCCTGCATTATTATCAGAAGATCATGGGCCCGACCAAGGTACAATGCCGTAAAAGTAGCTGAAATTGTATAGTCTCCTGTAACTGGAGACTTAACACTCCTCACGAAAATCCTAAGGAGAAGGTCGTCGTCAACCTTGTCAGCAATGTACTGCCACCTGTGCACGAGCTCAGTCGCATTTTCCTTTTGTGTCCTAGTAACATCGAAAATCGTTACTATTTCCGGAACATTGACCAAAGTCAACTTAAATTCTAGAACAATCCCGAAGCTGCCACCTCCGCCACCTCTGATCGCCCAAAACAAGTCCTCACCCATGGCTCTCCTATCCAGCACTTCGCCGTCAGCGTTAACCAGTTTAGCGTCAATGATGTGGTCAGCAGCAATGGAATGCTTACGAGCCATCATGCCATATCCACCGCCGCTGAAGTGACCCCCGATCCCTACAGTTGGGCAGACGCCGGCTGCGAAGCCGAGATACTTGCCATTTTTGGCAAGTGTGTGATAAAACTGGCCTAGTGTGGCGCCAGTTTGAACCCACGCAGTTTTTTCATCGTTGTCTATTGTTATTGACCGAAAGTTTCGCATGTCGATGATGACGAAGGGGGTTTTGGAAGTGTAGGAAAGGCCTTCGTAGTCATGGCCGCCGCTTCGGACAACGATCTGCATTCCGAGTTTCTTGGAGCAGTAAATTGCTGCCTGAATTTCGGATTCGTGATACGGTGTGATGATGAGATCGGGTCGACGTGGGAAGGCGGATTGTGGTCTCAGAGTTGGTGCTTTTAGGAGAGATGCATAGGTTGAATTTTGAGGGGTGTAAATGACATCGGTTGGTAAGTATGAGCGTTGAAATTGATCGGTAAGACATTCAAGAAAATTATTGTAGTGATGACTAGATGAACAATTGTAAAAGTTTGCAGAAATTAATAGCAAGAAAGTAATGATCATAAGTAGAGATTGATCCATTTCTAGTTATGGACCTTATGGCCATAACCATTCCTTATATAGACAACGCTATTTTTGCGATCAAATAGACATTTGAACTTTTTAAATATGACGAATACGCCATTACATGTTTTAATTCAAGTTAAATAGAACTATCTAAAATATTAAAATAACTACATAAATCTTTTAAAATATTTAGTAGATATAAAAAGTTAAAATTAAATAAAATAATATTTAAAAAATCAAACCTACAACATTAAAATTTAAGATAATTTGATATCAATCTAAAACCATTTGATAAATAATATGTAGTTGTCACTAACTTATGAGTAGATATGTAAATGGGTTGGGTAGGGTACGAGTATGCTTCCCCCATATTTTACTCTATTTGATTCGGGTATGGGTACGAGTACGGATAATACCTGTTGGATAATCGGGTACCCAGTTGATATATAAAAAATATATAAATAGTATGTAATATGTATATATATCATATATAACGTGACATAATAAATCACATATAACATACATAATATGTAAATGTAACATTATATGTTATTTATATATTAAATCATATATTATAAACATAATATACTAGATATAATGCTAGTTATTTAATATATAACATATTTATGTAATCGGGTACACGGGTAGGGTAATCGGGAAGGGTAAACGGGTAATATGCTAAACCTGTACCCTACCCTACCCGATCGAAAAAATATGGGGTTCAGGCAATACCCGACCCTATTACCCGTTTATCCGTCGAGTAGGGTTACCCGCGGGTAAAATTGATACTTATGAGTATTTGTCACAATTTTATTATTAGAAATAACATATTGTCAAAATTAGTCATTTCAGTAACTCGGACGCAAATATATTTGTGACGACAAAAATGATTTTAAATGCGCCTCAAATATTTTACAATAACTAGTCGTCTCTAAAAGGTAGTTTTAAAATGGTCTCCAATAATTTATAGAGAAATTTGTATAAGTTATCGCAAATAAATAATTATTAGTGTCTAGACTCTAAACGTATCTTAAAATGATCTTAATTTATAGAGAAACTCGTGACGAAAAGCGATCACAAATAACGTATTATTAATGGCCACAACTATTATCTCAAAAAATATTAGTGGTGAAAATTGAACCTAGTCGAGTAACTAGATTACAATATGTTCTCTCAACCGAGCTAGAATCAATTCACGATTATTTTCTATTAACATATGTTAAAAAGAAAAAGAATTATATTAAAGGTGTATCATTTCTCAAAATATTACTAAATCTTCCCACGATACATCTTGCGGCGAATATGATGTGTTCATCTACGATGTTCGATTTATATATTAAAGATTAGTGTTTCCACATAAAATTAAAGATTAATATTATTTTGATTTATATTCACACCTTAATTTAATAATATATAGTATATACATGTAGAATAGAATAGAAAAAACCGATTTTCGATTAGAAAGTTTTCCACGACTTCCCACGATGCATCGTGTGGCGTGGCGATTATAATAACGACTTCTCTTTAGAAACTTTTCCACGATAACTCAAATTGTCTTTTTATTATTTTAAGTTTTTTTAACATTTATCACTTAATATATTCTTTTCATTTTGTTAGATACGTGTAGAAAAATTTTCGCTCAAAATTCATCTCCAATTCTAAATTAAGCCGTCGTCTTTTTTTCCGTCTTCGCTCACAGGAGGATGTGGAACTAGGAAGACTTCATCTTTTTTTGTTTTGTTTTTCTTTTTTGTGTTCCCTTCATGAGAGATTCTCAATCTCTCTTCATGGGAGTTATCGTCTTCTCTCAATAAATGAAAGTACCAGTTCCCGAAATAATGAAAGATCATTGTTCGTGGTGTCCTTTTTGAAGATATGAACCTTATATAAATCTATGAATTAGTAATAAAAAGATATCTTTAGTATTAACCAATCAAATATTTTTTTTTGCTTTTAATTTAATAAGTAAGAGTTTTATTAGTTAAACAGTGAATTTTCTTCTGGGTGTAACTTAAATAGATAAAATATATGAAATTTTATGTTGAATAAAATAAATTGATGATTTTTACAACTTAAAAAAAAGAACAAACTCAATTAATAGATTTTTGCAAGATAATTATCTTACTGCTTTCTAGTTGTAGCTTAAACTCAATATTATAATTCAATTCACGATAAAAACTGATCAACTCTAATCTAAATAATTAATCAAAAAACAATATAAATTTTTCTAATAAAACATATCATTATAATATATGTGATATGTATGTTAAATTAAATATCGTAAAAAACGTATAAGTTGACATATTATATGCATAAAAAAAGAACGAATTAAAAATGAAAATATTATTTGTATATTAGAACATTTAAAGAAAATTATGGAATTACCAAAAGTGATAGAAAATACTTATTAATTACGGTCTTTTTGCGGGAAAATGTTATTATTGAATTACCCTCGTTGTGGCGCATACATATATATATTATATATATAATCTTGTTTTTTTAATACAAATTAGCATTTTTTTTTTGTTGCGAGGCTATTCGATGGAAGTTTTTTTTTTTTTTTTTTAAGTTCAAAAAGGGCCTAACGAAGTAATAATAAAATATTATGGTCAATCTTTGACTTTCTTTAAAATGTTACAAATATTAGAAAATATAGTATTGATTTACAAAATTATAATTATAATAGTAACATAAAACTATGCGTGGACGGGTCTTTTAGTGTTGCTTAGTTAATTATGATTAGTGACGGATTATATTGGCTGTTTAAGATGTAGACCGCTCCCATAAAGTGTAGATCGTTGGGCGGTCGGTCTTGTAAGGTAATAAAAGATTATATTAAGTCGTGACAGTATAATTCGGATATCTTTATTGATTATTTAATGAATACAATGTAAACTGCTTTACAAAGTTTCTGAAAGTTCATTCTATCTTCCTTATACTTTTTTCTCTCTCTATTTTCTGATGATCCATTACAGTAAGGATGTTGGGGTATTTATAGCCATTAGAAGCAACTCTCGCATGATTGCCAAGTGTCCGCCACGTGTCATAGTCGGTGCCAGATGGCCTGTGAAACGTGTCGCTTCGCTAGGCTGGAGGATCACTTTATCCATATGTTCTCCTGACACTGTAATGATGACCGCGATCGGCGATCGAGATCGATGTTGGGGTCCAGTGTTGTTCTTCTCGACGGACGGACTGGTGGGGGCGCTCTTGAATGAAGAAATGTACTACGTCGATCGTTGGATTCAGAGACATGCGCGAGCGATCGTGAGTATATCCGATTTACCCAATGATTGTAGTTTCGCGGATTTAACTCGGTCTCCTTTGTTTTTGGTCTTCCTTATAGATTGATATCCACACTATGTAAAAACGTTATTATCTTGTGTATGTAATAATAGTAAACAAGTGGGCATATTAGTAAGTATAAATAATAATTAGTAAACCATGAAAGTTAAGTAGAAAAAACTTGTGTCCGGCGGCTATATGGATTCTATTTCGCGTGACGAGTTTAATTAAAAGTAAAATTATTGATCCAATAATTATATCCAAAACTAAAATCTATCATAAAAAATAAGATCTGTATATTTACCACACACAAAACTCACTCAATCGAGTATGGATTCTCTGGGCGACTATAATTTACGCTACTCCATTTTATTTCTCTATATATTCTAGATGGATGTTTTGACATACACTCATGACGGACCTACGATGGGGTCAAAGGGGACACTGGGTCCTGTGGCCCTGTTAAAATGTGCTATTATATAACATTTTTTGAGACCTTTTTCAATTAAATTTTTGGATCCGTCGCTGCATATACTACAACAAAAGATGTCTTTTATATAACATTTTTTGAGATCTCAATTGTGTTTATTAATAATAAGTTATTTGTGACCACTTTTTGCCACAAAGTCTATCTACAAATTATTTGTGACCATTTTAATTAAGACTATTTTTAGATACAACTTATTGCAAATAATATTTGAGACGCATTTGAGACCACTTTTGTCGTCACAAATATATTATCTGCATTCGAGTTACTGAGATGCTAATTAGTGACGACATATTGTCTCTAATAATAAAATTGACAAATATACTCACTATTTTAGACCATTTTTTGTTGTCTCAAAAGACCATTATTTTTGTATGATACAATTATATGGAGGTGGGGAAACATACTGAAAAGCCGAAACACCGCGCATATCATATCGAAAAATTATCGAAAATATCGAAATTTAGGTACGGTAATATGATAGATTTTCAGCATACCGAAAATTTTGATACGGTAACAGTATAGATGATTCGGTACACAATTATAAACATATTTATATTTTACCACATCAACTTGCATGGTTTGAGGCCAAATTGCCATTTTATTATAACACTATTAGAGTCAAATGCACATAAAGTTGCAGCCACAATTGACATATCTCTTTTTTTAATATAAGGTGGGTGGTCAAATTATTGAAGTTTGTTAGTAGACATTGAAGAGGTCAATATTCCCATTTGGACTTTATATTTAATAATTATTTTCCTTTACTTAAAGAATCTTTTATTTGTTGCTTATAAATACGAAGTCATATCAATTCAAAATACACATAAGAACTAAAAATAAATTTAAGAGAATGTCGAGGATAGTTCATAAGATAGAGGGTGCCCTCCACCTCGATCATAAGGACAAAGTGAAAGACAAGCACCGTAAAGACAAGGTGAAAGACAAAAATGATGTTGATCACGTCGGCAAACGTGAGCAGCTAAAAGGGTATATGCACAAAATCAAGACGAAGGTGGGCGGCAAAAAACGGCGGAGCAAAGGTGGCGGTGGCGGCCAGAAGGAGGGAGAGGAATGTGAGGAAGGCGAAGAAGAAGAGGAGGACGAGGACGAGGATGAGGAGGAGGAGGAGGAGGAGGAGGAAGGTGGTCGTGTGTCCAAAACGGAGTTTATTTTGTCTTTATTTTCTCAAAGTGAGGATTAATAGTTGTACACGACTCCATCTACAACGAACTATGAATAATTTTATGTTAAAATGTTTATATTTATCGAAGATTGATTATGGAATGTTATTCTTTTTGTTTATTTGGTAATTATTTTTATGAACATCTTTTAAATAAAAATCGATTCTTTAATTTTTACAGGTCGGTTTATTTCTGCCTAACTACAATCATGCTTCACTTAGGAGTTAGGTGCCGGTTAGTCAGTAGGTTTGTGTTCAACGTCCAATTAACGTCTAACAACCTTTACACCGAGGTGGGCTATATTCTTTGGTCAAGAAGTACATATTTTTTGAGTGAATCTAGTTACTGGCCCAATTAAGAAGTAAATATTCTGGGCTTACGCCTAGTTTCTGGCCCAACTAAAATATACATATTAGGTTTTGGCCCAATTAAGAAATAGTTGCAGGCCCAATTAAGAAATACATATTCTGTGTGTAAGCTATTGTATGCCCCAATTTCCTAATTGGGCCAAGTTTAGTTGTCCAACAAAACTAGGACTACTTGGAACCCATTAAGAAAATATAAAAAAAAAAATTGAAAAATAAGTTTAAAAAAAAAAAAATTGTGTTTTGGTGCATGTAGAACACGTGTCAATTGATTGACACGTGTTGTACACGGTAGGAGTACAATATCTTTTACTATAAGTGCTTAATTATATGACACTTGTATAATATAACATCACTATTTCATCAGCAGTGATTATTTGCTATGCAATTAATTACTGTGGAAGATGTTGCATCGCTAATTGTAAAAAGATCTGAATTGTTATAAACACGCGGGTATGTATTTTAGTGTAAATAATTTTAAAAAATATATGTCACATAGTGTTGTCTATTAGCACATATTCTGTTGACGAAAAACGGATTGGAAATTGTCACAAAAAATGTTGTCTATTAAAGTAAAGATACATTAAAGACAACGGTTAGATGCAACTGTTGACTATCAACATATTACCACCATAAAATATGCGGGAAATAATAGTTTTGTGAAAACTTTGCATTTTTGTTGTAATGTAAACATTAATATTTTGCAGTAGTAAGCTTTTATTAACATGTACGTTGCATTTATTACTTATAATTAGATACATATACATATACATAAAATTAATTAACAATATCAGAAATCACATTATTTCACTATGCAACATTTTATTCATGCTAGTGCTTATGGCACTATAGAGGCGGAATGCTTTGTTCATTTCTGAAGAAATTCGATGGATCAACTTTAGTCTTCACACGAACTAATCTTTTAAAATTGTTCTTGAAGTATCGGAGCCCCCAAACGCTAGCCTGCTCGTAACTCGTCTTCCCTTCATTATTCCTTCCCAAATCAAGATCTTTGTAGTTGACATAAGCACCCCTCGGAGATTTTGTGACATAACGCTCCATGTAACTATGAAGCCTCCTTATCCAACTTAAATGCGTCTCCGATTCATTTAGGCTAGTCCATCCTACCCCGTACTCGATCATAAATATGGTCCCTTTCCGATGTGGGAATGGAGTTTCGGATTCTGAAAATTTGTTGATCGCCCCTCCATAGGGACTAAATTGTAATTCTGCACTTAGTTCATTTTCTTGATGAAGGAATCTCCATATCCCTCTTAGTCCACTCATTGGGATTGGTGTGCTCACAAAGTCGGATTTTCCTTTGTGATATATCGGGCCGCCATACTGGCCCTGTGGAGTTGTATCCAACAAAACATCCAATGTTCGGTTTGCAAGACCCGGAAAAAACATTATGGATTCTATCCAACTCATTTCCATACAATCTTGTTCAGTTAGACCAAGTTCTGGAAACTTCTCCTGCATTATTGTCATAAGATCGTGGGCCCGACCAAGGTACAATGTCGTAAAATCAGCTGAAATTGTACGGTCTCCTGTAACTGGAGACGTAACACTCCTCAGGAAAATCCTAAGGAGAAGGTCGTCGTCGACCTTGTCAGCAATGTACTGCCACCTATGCACGAGCTCAGTTGCATTTTCCTCCAACGTCCTAGTAACATTAAAAACAGTTACTATTTCCGGAACATTGACCAAAGTCAACTTAAGTTCTAGAACAATCCCGAAACTGCCACCTCCACCACCTCGAATCGCCCAAAACAAATCCTCACCCATGGCTCTCCTATCCAGCACTTCCCCGTTAGCATTCATCAGTTTAGCGTCAATGATGTGATCGGCCGCGATGGAATGCTTACGAGCCATCATGCCGTACCCACCGCCGCTAAACTGTCCCCCAATACCTACAGTCGGGCAAACTCCGGCAGCAAAGCCGAGAGACTTGCCGTTTTTGGCAAGTGTATGGTAAAACTGGCCTAGTCTGGCACCAGTTTGAACCCAGGCAGTTTTTTCACCGTTGTCTATTGTTATCGACCGGAAGTTTCGCATGTCGACTATGACGAAGGGGGTTTCAGAAGTGTACGAAAGGCCTTCAAAGTCATGGCCGCCACTCCGGACGACGATATGCATTCCGAGTTTCTTGGAGCAGTAAATTGCTGCCTGAATTTCGGATTCGCGATACGGTGTGACGATGAGATCGGGCCGGCGGGGGAAGGCGGATTGTGGCCTTAGATTTGGTGGTTGTAGAAGAGATGCATATGTTGAATTTTGGGGGGTGTAAACGACGTCGGTTGGTGAGTTTGAATGTTGGAATTGATCAGTGAGACATTGAAGGAAATTATTGTAGTGATGATCAGATGAAGAAATGGAAAAGTTTGCAGAAATTAATAACAAGAAAATGAGAATAAGTAGAGACTCCATTTTTAATTTAGTTTTTCTAGTTATGATCATAACCATTCCTTATATAGACGTTAGTAGCAATTTGGGTGGTCCGACCGTCTATATATTGGGTCGAGTTGGGCCTGCTTATAATTATATCAAGTCAATAATTGTTAAGCACAGTCAAGCCCATCCTTATTGTAATTCGGATTCTCCGTTACAGTAGGTGTTTCATCTTCTGTTACACTCAATTCATTACGTGATACATATTAATTTGTGATATCATATCACACACCTATTGGTTAGTGAATGTAGTGAAACATAAGATGTAACACCAAAGTGTAACAGATGATTTCATGGGTCCTTATTAGGGGTATTTTCCTTTGCTTTTAACTTTTGAAACAGTGATTAAAAATAGAGGTTGTGTTAAAATTGCTTAGAATTAAAAGTAGGTAGTGTTCGAGAATAAAATTGATTTTTGTCATATGTAAAAATTGTAGTACTTGATATTTTAGCGTGTGGTGAGAGAAAAAGCTTGTATTTATTTATCAGAATACCCAAAAGTCGGAAAAATCAGTTATTTTTTATTTTTAACTTTTGGCCTAAAATTAATTTTATTAAAGCGGAAGGTGTTTTTTCTAAACACTTCAAAATAGCTTTTCAAAGCTATAAGTTGAAAAACATTTGAAAAAAACAATTACAAACACATCTTAAATATACTAAGACTTAGGGGCGGCCTGTGCACATCGGACGATGGTACTTCAGTCATAGTTTTATGTGATCTTGCTCATCTAAAATATAGTGCAATTGGGGGAATCATTTTGCCTCATCTAGAGGTATTCATCCGGTTCTAGAAACCGGAATCAAATGACAACAATAGTTTGCATAAATGTTTGGCAAAAGCGAAAAATTGGTTCGATTTCAATTCCATCATATTACAAATTAGGAACCGGCAATTGAAATCGTCGGTTAAATCATCAACTTAAACGTTTTAAAAAACGTTAAATATGACTACTAAGATGAAATGGGTGGTTCGAAATTGAGCGGACACAATATTTAAGACATGAGCGCTTAAAAAAATTGTTAAAACCGGCGGTTAAAATCAAACCATTATTCATAGGCGTTTAAAAAGCAAACCGTGGTATATACAAACTCGGTTTTTATTAGGGGGGCCGGTTTTTTAATTGGTGAATCAAACCGGATGGACACCTCTAACTGCTAGCTAGGTATGGATTTGACTAGGTGTGCTATCCGTGTAGCAATTTGATATGAACTCCTATAAGATAATTAAGAGGGTAATTAATTAATTAATTAATTAATATACAGTCTTTGTTAAAATGTAATATATTACTACTTCCATCCCAGTTAAATTTGTCTACTTATTTTATCGGTCCATCTCAGTTAACTTTGCAATCCCATAAATGGAAATTAATTCTCACAATCTTCACCCTCAAAATCTCAACTCTCAATCTCCACCTTTAAAATCAAAGAGAAAGTAAAATTTATTTTTTCTTAACATTCGTGCCCGATTTAACCAGGACGGAGGGTGTAATCTGAATCATTCAAGATGGTGTAGAAGAATTAATGACTTGGAATAGAGAATAGATAACATATTTTAATTACAAAATTGACGAATAGTACAAGTTTTTGTCAAATAATGAGGTTTTGCATTGAAAAATAGTATTAATAGAAAAAAATATTATATTTTTAATTAAAAAAATCATAAATATACGCTGCAATAAGTCCTCAAATACTTTTAAAAGTTTATCCTTAATTTCTTGGGAAAATTTAACCTATTGAATTATAAAATTTCTATTTTCAGTCAATATAATATTTTTTAAAGTTCTCTAATCTTACACGTATTTTAGTGATGTTGATTCTTCAAGTTGATTTTTCTTAATCTTATAAGAATTTAAAATCAATATATGGATTTATAGCACCCATTATAGGGCGCGTGCCCCCGCAACAAAAAAAGAGTTCTTCACCTTAATCTACTGTTCGAATAACATCTAGTGATTTTTATAAAATAAAAATGTTGCTTTTTTTCATAATTTTCTCCAAAAATATAAACAAATTAAGCTTTATATATAGACATTACAATGGTAAAATGTTGTTTTTTGTCCATTATTAGGAATTAAACCATTTTTTTCCACGTTACATCGTGTGACTAATATTATAAGTTCGTAAATCACGTCTTTTTCTATATTAACTTTTCCACGTTTAGCTCATACTCCCTCCATCTCGAATGAACTTGCATCTCTAATGATGCACACATATTAAGAAAAAATATCTTTTTATTATTATGTTGATTTTTCAAAGGTGGATTAAGAGGGTAGATTGAACTTAAAGATTTTGAGGGTGAAAATTGTGTTATAACTTTCTTTTTTAAGAGTATGCAAATTTAATTGAAACGTATCGAAAATGAAAGTGTGCAAGTTCATTCGGAACGAAGGAAGTATTTCTTATTTTTATTCCTTTATATTTATTTTTCTTGCTTTAGGTAGAAGTCATTGAACTTAGTCATTTAAAAAATCAAGATATTCAATTTTATTCTTAAGCTTATCCACAAGCAATTTCTGGTAAAAAAATATAAAAGAAACTTATCCGTAAATATGATAGTGAAAGTATATTTTACAAAATGCTTAGGAAAAGTTAATTTCTTAATTAATGAATCTTGCGTGTGACGGTCTCACATTATGACAGAATACACTTTTACCGGAAAAAAATGATATTTTTACAGATAAACGTGATACATTACAGATAAAAATGATATTTTTGCTACAGTGATATTTTTACAGATAAAATTGATATTTTTGCTACAAAAAAGTGATACGTTTACTACAAAAAATGAAACTTTTTTCCCGTCGCACTGTGTGACGATCTCATACAATTTTTTTTTTTCATTTTTAATACAAAAGTAAAAGCAAAAGTAGAAAAGATAATGTCATATTTCGCTAAATTATTCCAATATTCATAATATATTCGTATATATTATTATATTTTAAAAAAATCGGATATTAATCATAATTTTTTATTTTATCTAAAAAATAATAATGCACGATAAATATTGGAGAAACTGAAAAAGTCGGAGAATTTTGTTACTATCAAAAGTGGGAGAATTTTCGCAAGTTTACAAATCAACATGGTTCATTTTGGGCTTCGGCCCGTAATCTATCAAAGCGGATAGTAGTTGGTGTAGTTTGGATTAAACTCGGTTTACAAGCTTGCATGAAATTGCACGATTGAATGTTAAAATGGTTGTAATCGATTCTTCAAGTCGTAAAATTATGAGCTGGATGGTTGCATGAAATTGCCCGATCGACTGTTAAAATAGTTCATTCCAATCCCGTTTAACTTGTGGTTAGAAAGATAAACATAAATATTGTACTTCTAGTGGATACAACACAAGACACACACAAACTCTACAAGAGAGAAAGAACGAGTGAGAAGAAGAGAAAATACTTGCTGATTAGATCATCTTGATAGTGTTCCTGTAACTCTGTATTTCTTGTACTCGATTCTTGATGATAGTGGAAACGTACACAATCTCCGTGAATATAGACATTGAAGCCGAACCAAATAATTGGTGTTTGTTGATTAGGTCTTGAAGTTACACAATAACAAATACACGCATAGTACTCAAAGTGTTTGATCTTTGGTTCTTGTTGATTTTTTTAATTCGTTCAAGTCCAGCATAAATCAACACAAAAAAACCGACCCAGTTCTAACTCAATCCTATTTAAATCCAATAATTTAAAATGTACTAACAATTATGTATTTTAAATAACGTTCAATATATAGTTCTAATCGATTCAAAATGAAGCACCAACTTAACTCGATAATTCGAAATGGCACCCTAAAAATATTAACGGTACTTAAATAATCTATTCATGCGAAGGCACACTTTATTAGGTGGCACAATTACTAACCTACCCCTAACATCAACGTGGCGTTTCTCCTGCCATCCACGTGGCGTAAGTTAGTTAATTCGACGCCGTCATTTACCTGTAACTAAAATCCTATCCAGTGCGAAACCCTCCAATTCTCTCCGGTTCCATCATAAGCGCATTTTAGTACTGCTCAGAATTGGTGTAAATAAGGAAAATTCAGTGTTAATGGAGATACTTGGAGCTCGATTATCCATCAAATCGAATTCGAGTATGAAGCTAGATTTCGTCGGGCAATGGATTCTGATCGGCAGGCGATGCCAGAAATCGTTTTCAAGGGTTCGTATGTTTTCGTCTGAAATCAAACGATTGGACGGCGGCGTTTCGATGGTTCAAGGTGCCTCCAGAGGCATCGGCCTTGAATTCGTGAGCTCAATTTTCTCTGATTTTCAGCTATGATGTTTTGTGATACAATGTGCTTTTTAATTGTGGCTATGGTGTTGTTAATTGCGATTAGGTTTCGTGTTTCATCTCGTAATATCTATGGTAATGTTGTTTTATATACATGATGTTTGCTGCTAATGTAGGACACTGCGCTAAACTGATATCGTCCGCCTATGTTTTTACCCGACTCCTGCTTTATTATGCCTAGATTCTTTAGCTTGATTAGGCGCTAGACTTCATTTTGCAGCTCGACTAGTGCCTACTGTCTTTTAGAACATTGATGCAGGATGACAATGTGGAGCTCTGTGTTGGATTTTGTGGAGTGTTGTTCTTCACAAGATTTTATTTTTTATTTTATTTATGAACTTTTTTGTGTTGAAGACATGATTTCATTGATAATGGATGAATTCCATTTATTTGACCTTAGTTTGTTTGTTTATTTAATTTTGTTTGTTACTCGAGATGATAGCCATGAGTACTAAAACATAATTATAGAGTTGTAAATGAGTCGAGTTGAGCCGAATGTATTGTTGTTCAACTTGTTTAAGATATTATATTTGAGCTTTTCTGTTATTACTTGATTGAGCTTTAATTGAGCTAAACATGAGTTGAACTCGATTAAGTTGATATTTTTGCATTTGTTTTAAGATTTTTCACTTATCGAGCTCGAGCCTAACTTTAGATTTTATCAAATGTAAGGATGTTCAAGCATGCTTGATATCTAAAGATAGTTCAGACGAAATTTTAACAAACGATCTTGAATCGAGTATCGAATAGCTTGGTTTGATTTTCAACCCTAGGCTACTAGTTGTTTCATTACGTAATGCTATATTGCAAGAGTAAAACATGTGTAAACCTTCTTTCGTAAGATACAGAAGTCACTTTATGATTGCTCATAGGTTAAACAATTACTAGAGAAAAACAACAAAGGGCATGTTGTGGCAACATGCCGTAATCCCAGTGAAGCAACTGGGCTTCTGCAGTTGAAGAATAAGTTCGCCGAACGCCTAGATATTCATCGGCTAGATCTTACAACGGATAGCACAATCGAGGTATTCGTATATCTTTTCTTCAGAATTACATTTACGTTGCTTTTGGATGGAGGGATTCGGAAATCAGGGTGATTTTAATATACGAAGTGTGTATTCTCAGGAAACAGCAAAGTCTGTGAAAGATAAGTACGGCTATCTGAACCTTCTTGTTAATGCATCCGGCATTCTCTCCATACCAAATGTTCTGCAGCCAGGTAGAGATGTCGTCGTGCTAATTTGAATTTGCTTATAGAGTAATGTTTTCTTATCCTGCTCGACAAATCGTCAAAAATTCCCTAGATCTAGTTTACGTATACCGAAGAAAAGGAGTACCACTAGTGTAACCAATCGACTGTGGGCAGCTGAATATTAATGACATTGGGTTGTTTATCGACAATTGGGAAAAGGGCCATTTGATCCCTTGAAATACAGTTTTCTTTCAGTTTCTTGTTCTGCTTTAAGCTAAACGATTCATGTGAGTGACTTTCTAGGACAAATTTGGTTTCGATGAACCCACCAGTCAATAACAAGCAACAAATTCAGATGAATGAAATGAAAATTTGTATCTTGATTCTGATGATCTTGAAGTTAAATTAAATTTATTTGATGTTCAGTACAGAGACCACATTAAACAAAGTTGAGAGAGCTTCCCTACTTCTCACCTACGAGGTTAATGCTGTTGGCCCGATTTTGGTTATCAAGGTACGCCTCATTATCTTCCTACATGAATCATTTCTCACCATTCGACGATTGCTTAATATTAGCAACTTATAACTTAAAAAATTGTTCAAAAAGCATATGTGGCCACTTCTGAAGGCCGGAGGAGGTACTGGTACCGAGAGAGACGTTGCTGTTGTTGCTAGCATTAGCGCTAGAGTGGGTTCGATTGGAGATAATCGCTTAGGAGGGTGGCATTCTTATCGATCTTCTAAGTCTGCGCTAAATCAACGTATGCAATTTTCGCTTCTTTGTTAGTTTTTGTTCTTAAAGTTGATGTTTGCTTCACAAGAGCGCTTTATTTAAAATTTTCAGTGACTAAAACTGTGTCTGTGGAATTCGCACGCAAGAAAGACCCGATTACATGCATTCTGCTGCATCCAGGCACAGTAGATACAGATCTATCGAGACCATTCCAGAGAAACGTTGCACCAGACAAACTCTTCACGACAGAGTTTTCAGTTCGGAAGTTACTTAGCATCATCGACAGCGCTAAAGGCTCCGACAATGGCAAGTTCTTTGCTTGGGATGGTCAAGAGATTCCTTGGTGATGTACAAAAACCACCAAGGTATCAAATACTCTATGTTGGATTGTAGTTATATTTATCAGGGAAAAATGTCATTTTCGTCTTGTACCTTTATCACATTTTACAAAACGTCTTTTATGTTATCCCTGAAGTTAATCCGTCCTGTAACTTGTAAAAGAATTTCAGAAGCGTCCTTTTACCGGCAGCAGATTTTGAGGATAACATAAATGACGTTATGTAAAATTACAGGACGAAAATGACAGCTTTCCCTAATTATCCTTATGGTAGAAGTATCACAAAAGAGTGAAGTATTATTCGAATCGCTTGTTACAATAATATTACTCGGTAAATTTATAAGTTTCACAATGATAAAAGCAACTGAACTAATAGTACACTGCAGTCTTATTCATTATAGTTCTAAGTTTCTAACTCGACTTCATATCTCTGGTGCCGACTCTGAAGAATCTCAGTGGAGCCTGCGAAACCGATCATCAATTTAGAGAGCTATAGCCATAATATACACATAATTTGGGACTAAAATAAAGTAGTTTAGTGCTTACTTTTCACAGTCAGTGTTGAGTGAAACAGGGAACCCAACGTTGATTTTGCAGGCGCCAGGAATCTGGCTCAAGAACTTGTCCTGAACGCCGGAGAAGTTCTTGACGCCAGCCTTGAGGCACCGGCAAATGGCCTTCTTGTCGTCGACAGTTTTGGCAGTCCCAGCAAGCTTCTGCAGCCCCGTGCAGCAGGTTGGGGACGGCTTGGGAGCCATCCCCCTAGCGAACGTGATGCATGGGGCTGCCCCCATGTCAACTGTGCCGCATGAGATGGCTGCATTGCTCGTACGAGCAAAGCAGTACATCAGGCACAGGACGACGAAGAGGGAGAAGAAAGTTGTCTTCATTTTTGTGGGATGTTATGAAGTGATGAGCTTTTTAGAGGAAGGTTTTAGTGATGATGGGGTTGAATGGGAAATTGGGGTTTTATAGAGGGACTTGGGGTTTATTGGGCATTGAATTATGTGGAGGTTTAGTTTCCCAATATTATCTGGTCATATGGATAATAAATTTGCAGGTTTTGTTGGGATTGATGAAAGTTAAGAAGGGGACTTTTGCTGCTAAATTGTTTGAGCAAATCTACATGGTCAGAGACGGAGCCAGAATTTTATAATAAGATGAACGAAATAATTCTTTTGAAATATATATAAACTTTTTTGGGAATTTGAAGATGGGGAAATCATTTTTTTAAACTATAATTACATCATATATGTATATATACAGTACATTAATCGGAAAATTTGAGAGGGGCGACCGCAGCCATCTCTGTACGTGGCTGCACTCCAAGAATTATCACTTGCCTCATCTCGTGTAAAAATCCCCAACTGATTCCACTACTTTCCGTCGAGGCGCTAGACAATCCCCGACCAATCTCATTAGTCTCCGTTTAGGTGCTAGACTTTCATTGGCCGCCCACATTATTTTCCCTAATTCCTCCCCATCTATGCACCACTCAGCTCAGCCTACGTCACGATTAGTTACTAAATGTCCAATTAACGTTTAATGACTTTTACAATATTGTTTAGTACATTAACTTAGGCTCCATTCTAAATAAGTGTCGTTTTTTAAATTTTATTATATACAAGATTAGGGAGCCTCATGTAGTGATTTATACAATCGTATATGTTCTTATTTTAATTTAATCTGTATATGTTCTTATTTTAATTTAATCTTTAGAGGAATTTGTAAAATTGTGTATTTTTGTTCTTCAAAAAAAATTACATTTACCACAAGACCCATTGAGCTTGTGAGCAATTCTGAAAGATTAAGGAAATTTATGTATTGAAGTCTTAAAACAATATTTATTCTGGAATCCTCTATTTCAATTTGTGTTTCATCTAGTATTCCATTATATTCATTATGCGCCATGTGTTAATAGTGATGTCATCATATACACGTGGCGTGCAGTGATTATTTTGGAATACAAGAAGAAACACAGAATGGAATAGAGGATCTCATCTGGAGTGAGACGGCCCAGCTCAATCCATCTGATATTTTAGATGGCTTGGGCATAAAATCTAGGCGCGAAGTATTAACAGGCCCAATAAATTCGACCAGATGGACTAAAAGCTCTATTGCAGACTGGCCCAAAATTTTTAGTATATTTAAAAGGATGGGTTGGGCATATAATTTTGGTCCAGCCCGACATATGGTATTGGTCCAGTGAATCGGGTCAATCGAATTGTCAGCTCTAGAAATTGTAGTAAAAAACAGAGGTATAGTTTATTTGCTCCACAGTAATAAAAGGGAGAAGAACAACATCAAACAAATCAGCAAAATGGAAAATCTGTTGGTTAACAACATTTGCTTCTCTCATCCTATCAACTGTTGTAAATAGCTCATTCCCATGCATTTCTCCGATTTTGAGACGAAACGCGATTCGCAACAAAACGAAAGCTCAAATGAACACAAGACGCCGTGTACACATATACAAAATGACATCATCAATGCTTCAGTATACACCTACATCTCCCTGAAGGCCATCCGCACGGTCTCCGTTTCCATGGGCAAAAATGTCATTCTCTTTACACCCAGCTGTACCCTGGCTCCTTAGAAACCTGCCTCCCTTCCATTACACCTCGAACATCTTTCACATCGTCCCATCTATCCAACGACGAATACATATTCGCTAGCAGCGAATAAGGGGTCGAATTATCTGAATCCAGGCGGAAAAGCTCGTCTGCAGCTCTTCGTGCTAAGTGTACATTCGCGTGCACCCTACATGAGCTAAGCAAAACCTCCCAAATAACCGGGTCATCTTTAAACGGCATTTTCTCTATGATTTCTTCGACTTCACTGAACCGCCCAGCACGACCCAAGGAGTCGATTATACAAGTGTAGTGATAGCTAACCGGCTCTATACCGTATTTTTTCTGCATCGTATGGAATATCTTTAATCCCGTATCTACTAATCCTGAATGACTGCAAGCAGTTAACACAGCTACAAAGGTTATACAATCGGGTTTGAAACTTCCTTCGATCATGTTTTTGAATAAACTTAATGCTTCTTCTCCACGTCCGTTTTGAGCATAACCGTGTATCATCTCATTCCATGTGACAGTACTCTTACAACTCATCGTGTCAAAGAACTGTCGCGCCCCAAAAACATCGCCACACTTACAGTACATATCAATCAGAGCTGTTCCTACATAGACATCGTTTTCATGCCCGTCTTTCACTATCAATCCATGAATCTGCCTCCCTTGAGACAGAGACGACAACGATGAACAACAACTCAGTATAGTAGCGTAAGAAGATTCACTAGGTAACAACCCGTTACTCAGCATTTGCTGAAAGAAAGTGAAAGCTTCCGTATGATACGAATTAAGCGATAACCCTGCTAACATAGAATTCCAACAGACAATATCGTATACAGGCACCTCGTTGAAAATATGCTTCGCCGCTTCTGTTTTACCACTTTTTGAGTAAACACCTATGAGTCCACTGGCAACATACAAGTCAGTACAAAGCTCGGCCTTTAATAAGACGGTATGGATTTGCTTTCCACCCTCAAAAAGCTCGACTGCAGCACAAGAACTGAGAATTACAGCAAAGGTAGTACGATCAGGTCGCACGTTTCTGAACTGCATTTCTCGGAAAAGCATCACCGCCTCCCTGTGGTACTCGTTCTGCGAATAGAGCGAGAGTATAGCATTCCACGAAGTCAAACTTGGTAACGGCATACTGTTAAACACACGAAGTCCAGTTTCTACATCTCCGCTTTTCAAGCAAGCAGCGAGCATATTGACGTAAGTGACCTCATCAGGCTCGAACCCACAACTCTGCATTCTTTCCATGCACTCGATCGCCCTTTCCAAATCACACTGCTTGCCGTAACCAGATACCATAACATTCCAAGAAACTACACTGACTTTTAACATACTATTAAAGAGCATTTCAGCACAGTCCATACACCCGTATTTCGCATACATATCAAGCAACGAATTGCTCACGTGCAAATCACTATCGAACCCTAGTTTAACAAGAAGCCCATGTACTTGTTCTCCGCGTACATTACGCCGTTTCTCCTCATTGCCATCACATTTGGAACAGACACTCAATACACTTGACATCGATACGCAATCTATGATCCTCTCTCTATGCATCAACCGAAACATCTCAAATGCTTCATCCACACGGTCCGCTTCCACTAACCCCTCCATCATCGCAGTAAACGAGACCTCATTAGCCTCCGGCAAGTCCTGAAAAACCAGCATTGCCTCTGCAACACACTCACACTTCATATACATCCCCAACAACGCATTACTCACATACAAATTCCCCGTAATCCCCACCTTCGTCGCAACGCCATGACACTCCCTACCACACTCCACATCGCCCAAACCCCCACAAGCACTCAAAACACTAGCCAACGTAAAGTGGGTCGGCACGAAACCAGCCGTTCTCATCAAGTAATAACTCTCTAAAGCCTTCTCTTTGAGCCCATTACGTGACAACATACTGATAATCAAGTTCCAAGAAACGGAATTTCTCTCGGACATTTGATCAAACACTTGATACGCATTACCCACGTCATTTAATTTGCAGTAAGAATCTAAAATGGCGTGGTAAGAGAATATGTTTCTGTGACGCATTTGGTCGAACAGGTTGCGGGCGGTGGCTGTATGGCCGCATTTTGAGTAAAGCTCGATCAGACGGTTTACAAGAAAGATGTTGGAGAGTTGGTTTGTACGGATTATATGAGCTTGAATGAGTTTTCCTGCTCTGTATGCTTTATGATCTATGCAAATTTGCAGCAGATTCGCCAAGGAAACAGAAGCATTCTTGCTTTGCATTTCTTGTTAATTAATTAAATTTAATTTAATCATATTTATCGGAGATTGACAATCAAACTGCCAATCCCGATTTTCTGTTGGTGTTTTTTTGCTCGAACCAAACTGGACTGAATGTATATATTGGGCCGAATCTGGTCCAGTGTATTATTGGGCTATCTTTGGGCTCAGAGTTATTGGGCTACAGCCCTAAAGTTATCGTTTTCTTCTAACGATTTAGTTTTGGCCCATTATGTGCCAATACGTTTCCTTCTTGGGCTTTTGCTCAGTAAATTGGGCTTTACACGTGGGTAGGATATCCAACCGGTGTTTCTTCTAGAGAATCTCCTAATTGTTCCAAAGCATCTAGAAAGAGATTCTTTAACCAGAAAGAATTCAGTGCTTTATCACTGAGCGATCATTTAGGGGCCTTAGTTGGTGATCCGGCGTTTTCCTTTCGATGAGAGAATTTGAAATCATAGTTTTGGATTTTTGTTCATCCTTCGCCCATCTCCACCCCGTAGGAACTACGAGATCACCCCAAGGGTGCCTTCGGCATCCAGGGATCACGGACTGATTATAGAACCCTGTTCAATAAGTGGAACACATTAGCTGTGCTATCCCCACGGTAAACGCTGGGTAGCCAAGTGCAGAGCGTATCTATGTGATATTTCTCTAAAATGTCTTTTTTTTTTTTCCTAGGTATTACCTGAACCCGATATTTTAGTAATTGAGTAAGGTAAAATATGGGTATTCATGTTACCCGTTTATGGTTTACCTACTCAATTATTTAGATATAAAATAACCTATAATATGATATTTACGTATTATATAGTTATATAGTTGTCAAATATATGTACATATATCTATTTATTTAATTATTTTACATATTGTAATTAGGTTAGCACATTATCTGTAAGCATCCCGATTATTCAGCGGGTGTAATCCGTACATGTACCCAAATTAAATTGTGGAAGTTATCAGAGAAGTATACCGATACTTTACCTTACCTATTTGCATCCCTACAAATAGCTAATGTACTTTACGATTGATAAATAGAGTGCTCGGTAAAAAAAACTTATATTTGAATTCGCTTAGTGCTCGTCCAAACTCGGTGTATTTATGTCTGCTCAATAGAGCTTAAACATTAAAGACTAGTTCGTTTACGGTTCTTGAGCCTTTGAGGTTTGTTAATAACAAAAACAATAACAACAATGAAAAAATTAATAACACAATATTTATATATTGTTTATGTAACTCATTTATTTTAAAATCTACATAAATTTATCCTTGAAAGAATAAAAACTCAACATTTTTAAACACAAAATGTTTACAAATTTCGCGGTTATTGATGCTCGGAAAAAGTTTACGAATATTAGCGAGTACTAAATTAACCGATTTCAAACTAACGTCCCTTCAAATTTTACACACGATACTCAAATCTCAATCCAGCGTGGTTCATCAATAAACCCAAATTTCCTCCCTAGTGGTTAGAAGTGGTAAAATCGACCAGTTCGATGAGCTCGATATTTTAGACGAGTTGGACCATAAAAATCTAGGCTCTAAGTACTATTTGATCGACGAACTCGACTCGATGAAACAAAAAATTGACGTGCCGCAAGTTGATTCGAGAATCCTAGGAAATTATATGAGAATACATTGGTTCGAACCAATTAATTTAAGACCTGATTAAATTTTGACGCGACCGCATTCAAAACATTGCGTTTGTCTGATGGGTTCGGGTCACTCGAATTGCGAGTACTACCTTACTACTATTCACTAATGCTCTCTTTTAAATGACTAAATCAGAATGTACAACCACCTAATGCTTATAACACCTGTCCATAACAGTCGCTTATCAATACCGCCGTACTCTTACTTGTACAATCGAACACCACTGCGAAAGGGCGTGAATCCGCTGAGCTGCCTCCAGATGGACGGCGGTGGTGTGGATTCTGATGGACGTCAGTTTAACAACGCGGAAGAGATGTGGCGGGAAGAGGTTGGGGACGGCGACGCCGTCAGGAAATTACAGTGGTACTCGCAAGGCGTTGGCTATTGGCAGGTAATTGAATTCCTATTTCCTCCTAGATTTATGTATTTGCTGAGAGAAGATGTGATATTTTGTGCGATTTGGAAGAGAAGAGCGTGGAGGCGACGGTGGATGGTGTGCTTGGAGGGTACGGCCATGTGAATAAACCTGATATTGAAGGTAGTGAGGCGTTTTTGAATTCGCTGTTGGTTGAAAGGTTTCGTGATGCTGCTGCTAATGGAAGGCGTCTTGTTGCACTTGGTATTGTTTTCCTCTTTGTTGAATGTTGAGTACAGATATGAGGTGTTTGGCTAAGCTTATTTTAAGCATTTTATAAGCTCTAATATGCTATTCCTTCCGTCCCGAATGAACTTGCGCTGGTAGGTGGACGTACGTATTAAGAAAAGTTGTTTTTTGGGTTATCTTGACTTTTTAAACCTATCATTTTGCCTTTTTAGGTAGATTTTGTGAGATTTGTTTCCTTTTTAAGAAAGTGTGTAAATTGCTTTGGACGGATCGAAGTAGAAAGTGTGCAAGTTTATTCGGGATGGAGGGAGTATAAGTTGTTTAAGGCTTAAGAGTTAGTGAATCGTTTAGAGAATGGAGCTTAACATCCTCGAAGAGGGTGTTTGACTAAGCTTATTTTAAACATCTTATAAGCTTTAATATGTTATAAGTTGTTTGAAGAGCTTATAAGATGTAATTTTCCAAGAGTTTATAAGTTAATAAAGTGTTTGAGTGAAATAACTTGTAATCTTGCAAATGAATGGAGGGACTTAGCATGAATTCGTGGGGTTAATTTGAAAACTACTATCAAACCCGCATTTTGACTAGTGTCGGAAGTGTGCGTATTTTGTTTGGTGTGTGTATGAAATGTGTGTATTGTGTGTGAAGTGTGTGTAGCATGTGAAATTTGAGTGTAATTATTAAGATCTTAAAAAATAAGATGGATTAAAGTAATTTATTTTGGATCTTATAAGCTCTAAGAGTTTATTTTGACATCTTATAAGTTGTTTAACATCTTATTTTGCCAAATACATTTGAAGAACTTATAAGCTTATAAGCTTAGCCAAACACCCTCTAAGTTATATTCTGCATCAATTGATCAGAAATATTCAACGTGGAATTCTCCATCGTTCTGTTCGTAATATTTTTTCCTGATTGTTGAGAATTGATGTTAATAGAACTATTTGCTCCTGATTGCTGAGAATTGATATTTTGGTATATCTGCAGATTGTGGCTCAGGGATAGGGAGAATCACCAAGAACCTTCTTATAAGATACTTCAATGAGGTAGACCCTTGATGCATATAATGTGTTTACGTGTGTGTTTCGATAATTGAAGTGCTAACGAAGCTATGACAATTAATTCTTTCATGGTTCTTGTTTCGTATAACACGTTTTGCCAAAGGGATTGAATTTTACTTTTGAAGGAGGCAAAGTGAAATCCATTTTACTTCTCTCAGGATTCGTGTTTTGTATAACTAGCAATGCTATTTGCCTTTATCTGAAGTATAGATCCTCTAGATTGCTGTACATCTGCAAGTTCCAATTTTGAATTGTTTTAGTTATTTGTATGCTTGTTTCCATCCAGGTTGACCTTCTCGAGCCTGTTTCTCATTTTCTCGATACTGCTCGCGTAAATTTGGCCCCAGAAAATCTAATGGTCTCGGAGGATTATAAGGCCGTCAACTTTTTTTGTATTCCCCTCCAGGTAAGAAGTTTGCCCATCATCTTATACTTACTTATTTATGTGTGTGTTTTACTATTAGTTTCTTTGTATCATTTGAGAAACCCTGGGAAATGCCATTGGTAGAGTAGTTATTATTAATTGTACTTAGAATCCCATGATATAGTTAAATGTCCCAAACTCCAATGATTTGATGGGTGTTTACCGTGCTTCTATTTTTGGAGAACTGATTAAAAGTAGTAACTGTGGTAAAATTGATTATAAATCAAAAGTAGGTAGTTCTTGAAGTTCGATATTGAAGTTCTTTTGTGTGATTGAGATATACACGTTTTCTTTGAGTGCACATGAATGAATGAGTACGCTTTTTCGGTGTGTTATTTTAGGAATTTACTCCGGAGGCTGGAAGGTACGATATTATATGGATCCAGTGGTGTATCGGGCATCTTTCCGATGATGACTTTGTGTCATTCTTCAATAGAGCAAAGGTAAATAGACCATACTCACTAGGATTCTGTTATGTATTACAGTTCTAATCTTCTACCATCATTATTTGATATAAATAAACATCTCTGCAGTTTCAAATTTTGACACTTACTCATAGGGGTGGGATCAGGTCGGGTTTTTCTTGGCTTTTAGTTTGTCGGATGGGGTACCACCGTACCAGAGGGAAATTACCCACAGCTACCTGAATCGAGTGGGTACCAGATTCTTCGGGTACCCGTTGGGTTGGGTCTTTTGTTTTTTTCTTTTCTAATTCAAACCTCCCCCTAAGTGAACTAAACACAAAAAAGCAGCCTCGCTGCTTATTCCTCGATTCATCACCTAAATGCTTCATTCGTGAGTGAGTGATATCCTTCTTAACATCTTTGCACTCCACTTGCTGATTCTTCATATTGAACCTTTTCGATGAACATGATCACGAATAAGGACGAAGTGCTTTTAAAACCCGATCCAGTCAGGTACCCAGAACCCGCCTAGAAGTCCCATCCCTAATTATTCATACCCAATTGTCAATTAGAATTGAAAAGAAAAAATAAAATTAACCAAGTATTCTGACTGTGTGCTATAATTTCACTTCAAAAATTAAATATCTTTTCATTATTCTTGATTATATAACATAAAATCTTCTGAGCATTAGATGATGTACTCTTCCAGGGCGGTCTTAAACCCGGGGGACTATTTGTTCTGAAGGAGAACATTGCGAAAAGTGGTAACGATTTTGTTTGTTTTCCGTTTACCTCAGCTGGTCCTTTTTTCGTAGTTTCAGCAACTCAGATACTGATTTCTGAATCCTGATCTTAGGTTTCGTTTTGGATAAAGCGGACAAGAGCGTAACCAGATCGGACTTGTACTTCAAGCAGCTATTTAGTAGATGTGGACTGCATATCTACAAAATGAAGGTATATGTGACTTGGTATTTATTTCCTGAATGTGTCGGGTTTGGGATCCAACTTATGGGGTGTGATCCAGTCCAGCCGCGTAGATACATTTCAATTTTCGATTCAGTTGGCTTATATTTATGTCTGTGTAGTAAGTGTGTGTGTATGTATATATATATATCTTAACAACTATATATACATTAACTCTTAAGAACAAAAATAGTAAAATATGGTAAGCTCGATGAAGCTAGTGAGCCTATCGAGTCGAGAACTGCTGAGCTTGAGCTCAGGAGTAAATTATTCTTTCCTTTCCTCGTAACATTGCAACTTTTATAAGTATGTGGTTCATGGATATAGGTGGCAAAATTGCCCCGGGCATCCGGCGTGCCTGGCATTTTAGGTGGGCTAGTCCGTCTGATCGTAGCCTGAAGTATCATCGGGCCACTAGGACCAACCTGATGGCCTAATGACTTGACAGGTCCGATGGGCCGGCCCAATAGATCTCAATATATTTTAGGGGTTGGTCCGGGTTCAGCTCACCATTTCTCAAATAGAATCTTGGTCCGATAGCCGGCCCAACATATAGGATGGGCTTGACGGGTTGGTCCGACCCACACGAATTGTCACATTCATTTTCTTACCAATGTTGTAAACGTCGTTGGGTGCTGTTCGGTTGGCAACAGCTCATCGGGGCTAGGCGGGACTGAGCACCAGCGTCCTTAGGTAGGGAGGAATGAGGAAAAAGTTTAAGTGATCAATAAGAGTCTAGCTTTTAGATGGGGATTAGTCAGAGCTAGTCAGAATTTTCGCAATAGAGTTATCGACACATTTGTTGACGTCATACTTTTTGTATGTTCAGGATCAAAGAGGATTTCCAGATGAATTATTTGCTGTAAAGATGTATGCATTAACAACCGATCTGCCGAAGAAGGCTACTAAAAGTTCCAGATCTGAGAAGCATATCAATAGACCTGCCATTATCAGATAGGCCATGTTTGGTTGGGGTTTGCCCAACCCATAGTCAATTGGGCCAACCCTAGCCGCATGTTTGGTTGACCCGTTTGGGCGTCCACCAGTTTGTAGGGTTTGGGAGGAAGCGGCGCCGACAATGTCATTAAAGACACGTGGCTTTTTTTTTTTTTTTTTTTTTTCAAATTCAGAATTTGTATTTTCCAGTTTTGAAAATTTGGCAAAATTTTGGTAGACCTTATAGAGGGTGTTTTACGTTGCTTTTTATAAGTGATTTCCCGCTTTTTGTTTATAAGAAGTTGTTCTGGAGTGTTTGAGATGACAGCTTTTTGGATAACTAAAAGCTATTTTATGTCCAAATCTACAAGTGATATTATCCAAATACTACCTACGTTTTTTAAACGGAACACTACCTACTTTTAGTTACAAGTGATTCTTCAGTACTCTAATTTTAATCATTTTTCAAAAGTAAAAGCAATAAAAAGAACCCCAATAATAATGGTGTTGGTGTAATGGACATGTTCTTATAATTTCGTTAATCAAATTGGAAAATACTCTTAAATTGAAGTTCAAAAAATAGAAATGCAAAAATATATATGTGTGTATATATATATATATGTATTCTGGAAGTGGTAAACTGGTCAGTAACAAACTCCCCTGAAATCACTCTTAGGCTATACTTCTGCAACTTCTTTGACTATTTCTTATTTAACCGTTGAAGAATTATCAAGGGAAAATACTTTTTTATTTTTTGATTCTCAATAAACTTTTATTTTCTAAGTCCTTTTATTTCCAAAATTATTTTTAAAAGTCCTTGAATATCATTTGTGTTTTAAAATCAGTAAAGTATCAAAAAAATAATTTTAAAGTCCTTTCGTAGCTAATATCTAGTTTACTCCTATTTTAAGGGTGGTTCTACGGTATCAAAGTGGTACCGATATCACTGTGAGAGAAGAATACATATTATATAATTTAGTGGGTCCCTCATATTTAAATATATATGTATTCTTCTCTCACAATGATATCGGTACCAGAGTGATACTAAAGTTAGACTCCTATTTTAAATGCATGGACTAATACTTACAAATAAACTCCAGCATAGTTTCAATTAAAATTAAATAAACACTTTAAAATTGTTCATAATTTCATATATCCTGTTTAAATTTTTTCTTTTTGGACTGTTGTAGACAGAGTTTTGTGGTATTTTAGGAGCAAATGAAAATAAAATGATACTTCAAGGACGAATTCAAACACATTTTAATATTGTAGGGACCGTAAATCGTATAATCTCAATTATTAATTCATATTTATGTTTAGTTCTGGATGAATAATTAAATATTTTAGAACTAAAATCATTTTTAAAAATAAAATAAAATCTATTTGCAAAATTGCTCATGATGTACTTCCTCCGTCTCGCTCAATTTTCCGACACATATATTAAAGAAAAAATATTTTTTACATTTTGGTTGACTTTTTCAAAGTTAGAGATGGATGATGGAGATTGTAAGAAAAAATTCCTTTTAAGCGTGTAAAAAACTGAATGAGATGATCGAAATGCATGTGCAAAACTGAACGGGACGGATGAAGTACATCTTAACTGCCCTAATGACAATTAAATAGTGCATTATTTCTCCTCATTATGGTTTTAAGATTTTAATGACAAGATAAAGAGAATAATAAATAGCAATAAATAATTTGGGATTAAAATTAAATGTTAGTAATATCATGTTAAAATCAGGACAACTCAAATTAGAAAAAAAAAAATTACATTTTTTTCTCCGAACCTAACTTAGTATCCTGACATCTAACAAGTACAACTAAACAACAGAAAACAGTAAGAAATTTACCCTAAATAAACATCAGAAATTAATCCTAAATTAAACATCAGAAATTAATTAATCCTATAATTAAAGATCAGAAATTAGCCTAAATTAGAATTAAATCAGTTGGAATTGAATATTTCATCATCAACAAACTTCTGTGGGACCATACAGTTTTCCGTTGAGTAGAGCTTTTCTTGAATCAATGGAGATTCTAGAAGATTCTGGAATTCTTCTGAAGTGCTTCCAATTTGTGCTTGCCCATTTTCCTGAAAAGAGGTAGCAATTCGGGTCGAGCCAGTTACGCACATTATATACTCAAACGAACTACATACACAACACGCAAACTTCACACACCAATAGCATATGTTAGGACAGGCGAGGGGTTTAAATTTTATCCGGCCAAAAAATATGGAGCCAAACATGGTCGGTCCCATAAAGATAAATTTTGCCCGACCGGCCGTAACTTGTTAGGTTTGCTTGGCTCGATGGTAATATGAGATAGATTCCTATAACCTAACCCGGCTCGGGCCTCACACACTACATGCAGTATACACACACAAACTCCACACTATACACCAATATCATATATTGGGTTGGACGAACTCGAATTCCATCGAACAGAAAAATATCTGAGTTAAGTTCGACTCGTCCCCCTAAAAGCACATTTTGTCTGATTAGCTCGTCATGTCTGCCTGGCCCGATGATAATTTAGGATATATTCCTATAACTCAGTCCACCAAAAACTATAAACGGGTCGAGCGGGGTCGATTTTCTGCTAATTTTTATATGAATACATGAAGAAAAGCTTGCTAAATTATTATACATACATACCTGATTCATCGAACCAATGAATTCAAGAATTCCAACTTGAGCCTGCAAGAACTTAATATATTTATAAGCAGCTTGCAGCATTTCAGCAGTGTTCATCTTCTGCCCACCCGGCACAAGTTTCCCCAGCTCCTGCGTCTTCTCCGTAATCCTCCGCCGTCTCTGCCTGGCCGCGATGCTCTGCGTCGACAAGCTCCTGCTTCCAGCCGCATAGCATGGCGGCCCAGTCGGGAACTCAGGTAGAGACTGCGGCAGTATTATCGGAGAGTATTCCTGACGCAGGAACTGGTTCGGAACGACGCTGTTGAAGTAAGTAGGATTAAAGTGGTAGTTGAAATGGACAGGCTCTGGTACGGCGTCGTATGGGGAGAAATCATGGAGGAGAGAGTTAGGGTTTTCGGGTTCGAAAAAGTAATCGTAGTTAAAAGGTCGAAGCTCTGGATCAGCAATGGCGAAGTCGGAATATTCGTGGAAAGATTCTGAGTTGGTGTAGTAGGTTAACGCCATTGATGGAGGAAATTAAGAAACAAAAGAGTTAGCTTGCCAAACTGCTCGACTAGCTCCGATTTATTCTCGTCGAGTGGAATGGAGGTTAATGGATTGGGAGAGAGAAAATGTACGGTCTTTATAACTGCTAAATTAACTGCTCCTCCTAATTATTAGGAGAGTAGTATAATGGGTAATTAGGGTTCTTAATTAACGGCTTAACCGTTAATTTACCATCAAGTCTTTTATTTCTTTTTCTTAATTTATTTTGCTTCATTTAAGTAATTTTGACGGTTCTAATTCAATTCAACTTGATTTGACGGACCCGACTAATTTAATTTAAATCGGCACGAATTTACTGAGGAAAATTCACAATCAATCCGATATGAATTGATTTTGACTCGAATCGATTCGAAATCAATATTTTTCTCTAAAATATAGTAATAATAATAATGATAATAATATGTTTCAAAATATTTTTTAATATATACTTGAGTCGACCGAAATTAAACACGAACTCGACCCAATGATCCCAATTGCCACCCCTACTTTATACTCCCTTCGTCCCAAAATAATTGTCATTTTAGCAAAATAATTTTATCTCAAAATAATTGTCATTTTATGAATTTAAGATATAATTTTGACTAATTTTTCTGATATTAACCATATTATAAATGAGCCTTAAATTTTGGTTAGTGTAACAGAGGTAGACACAACTGTTAAAAGAGACAACATAATAGTTTAAACTTAAATAAGGGCACATGAGTCATTTTATTAAGTTTCTTAATGTGTAACAATTACTTGAGTGACAATTATTTTGGGACGGAGAGAGTATACAAGTTTCTTAATACTCAATTCGAGTTCATTTGTTAAAAACTTATTTCAACTATATTGGTTGAAAATCTAAAGCTCGAGTAGAGCTCAAGTTCTATAAGCTAAAAATATTAAAATAAGTATAAAATATCAAATTATTCGAACTTGGTCTGTGTCCGACTTGATTAAAACTCATTTAAGCTTAATTATATTAATAATCAAATAACTCAAACATAATATACAAGCTTAATAAGTCAAACAAACTTAAACGATAGTAGACTTCATGCTTTGTTGGTATTAACTATTAAGTTCAAGTTTGTTAATTATGTTTCTAGTAATTATATTCCAGAAAAAAGTGGTCTGCTCAATATATAATCGTGTTTGCTTACATCGATCGAACAACGAACAAATTTTGAGATTGTTCGGCTCGTCTGTCCGAACACTCGACACCTCAATTTCCTCTAAATATTGAACCAAAATCATATTCGGTTAGTTCAGTTAAATATATTTCGATATTTTCGGTTTCTCTATCTAACAACTTATTCACGTTTTAAAAGTCTTCGATCAATATCAACGGAACAATGGCGATTTAGGTTGTTCTAAAAACCTTAGTTTTGTTCCAAAAATGGACTAAAAAACATTCCTGATAAACAGTTATTGACAAATATCCAAATTTCAAAACAATCTCTGTAAATCTTACAAGCTTTAATGTTCTCTGTGATGCACATGTTTATGGCCTCTGCTCCTGCCTGGATGCGACGTCGTACGATCCGACGTTGTCGTAGACAAGGTGTTCGACAAAATGTCACGGATTTGATCCCATCTTGGTTGCCTCCTACTCGTTAAATCTGTGCACATTAGTCCAAATTCAATGATCTCCGCCGCCTCTGAAGCAATCTCCGCCGTCATCTTCATCCTCCGATCAATCACATTCTCCAGGTTTTGCGATTTTATCCATTCAATAAAATTAGTTTCTTTCTTCTCAAACTCTTCATCGGCGCGCTTGTTCGTTACTATCTCCAGTAGCAGCATTCCGAACCTGTAAATTTCTGCAGATTCGGAACAGCTTTATGTCAGCTGCAAATGATCAGAACCTTCGTTGTTCGTTAATGAGCTTTTATTCGAGTAAACGAATAAAATTTTGAGCTCGTTTTATAAATTAACGGAACTTGAATATAAGTAGCTCATTCATTAAAAACTCACAAACAAGTTTTGCTGAATTTCTTAATTTGTATAGAGTTTTAGAAAATGTGAGCTTGAATATGAATAGCTCGTTCATTAAAAGCTCATGAACAAGTTTTGTTAAATTTCTTAATTTGTATAGAGATTTAGGAAAATGTGTACTTATTTAATGATGGCGAATAAAATAATTAGTTGTTCAAGAACCAAGAAATTTACGAACATGGTCCTGAAGATAATCAAACACTCTCAAATGCGACTCGATTCGGTTCAAATTCAATCAAAAATAAATGAACCAAACACAAACACCTATCGTTTGCAACCGAAACTTAAGACTTATTATTGTTAGATTAGTTATGCCCGAAAATCTAAATATTATAGCGGATTGTGTTGGAGTAGACTGATTAATTTTAGGTTTAATAAATGTTTGGGCCGACCTGATATATAACTCGATGAACTGAGCATGGTCGGGTTGCCCTAATCGACACGACTATGAATGACCTCGTGAGAACACAACATTATTCTGGCCCGGCCCGGTTCGGTATGGAATGAACTAATATACAGTTACTATGAAGAGAGAGAAAGTAATGCTTAAACTTACTCTTGCTGCTGCAATGGTGATCCTCAAGTTTCAACCTTGTAATAAGTGGCTCTCCATTTTCAGACAAAATCAAACTTTTTGTGTCAAGGCTGTACCCAATTTGAGGCCATTGTTGATGCAGATAACAGATTCCACCTGCAATTCCTTTCATCACTTGTACCCTGTGCTTCCATGGTGGTACACTACTCATAAGCCATGTTTCAATGGTGTCTCCATTTACCCATTCACTCACAACAGCTTTCAATCTCCGGCCATTACACCATCCTAGTACAGGTATAATGTTCTTATGCTGCAACTTCACAAGAACGCTAGCTTCTTCGACGAATCGCCGTCGATTTTCGACATCTGAATAAACCTCAATTCTCACTTCACTTCCATCTCTGAGAACTCCTCTGTATAAATCCCCCCTAACCGTTTTTCCCGCCAAATTCCGTTTCGAAAATCTGCTCGTGGCTCCGGACAAAATCGAACTCGAAAACTCGTGGAAATTTTCCCGCCAGAGATAGAACACGAACGAAACCACAATCACAGTCACGAAAACTGGAAAACTGACGAAGAACAGCACGGATTTAATCCTGAGATCTGTATGATCGGGGAGAATACCGGATCGGATAAAGCTCAACGAATTGAATTTCTCGAAGAAATTCGTTTCGGTAATCCTACACTCGGAGAAATGATTATAAGAGAGATTAAGGAAGGTGAGATTCTGCAGAGACGAAAACCTCCGAACAGGGAATTCACCGGAGAGATTATTGTAGCTCAGATCAAGCGACTCAATTCTCGAACAAAGCAATACATCGATTGGAAAATTACCTGTCAACGAATTGTTGGAGAGGTTAACGGAGAGTACAGAGACAGGACAGTATTTCCAGAAAAACGCGAATGACAGGTACAATGGCGCCGTTTTTGGCTGGCTATGGAGGTCGATTTTCGGAAACGATTCGACGCAGTTCGGATTATTCGACAAATTACATAAGTGGCTGGCGACGATTGTGAACTTGAAGATTTCGAGGAGATTGAAAGGGGTGGAATTGCAGTATGTGAGAGAGGGGTTTTTGAGGCAGTTTTGTGTGATTGTGGAGTTGAAGTTTGGGGGTGGGTGTAAATTGTTGAGGTCTTGAATTACTGTCGCGGTAAAAATTGCAGGGAGTGAAATTGATAAGGTAAGAAAATGGAGAAGATGGAGGAGAGAGAGTGCCGCCATTGGAGTATTTGCAGAGGAAATGGTGAGTTTTTTTTTACTGGTTAGAATTTGAAGAGGAGAGGAACGGTTAAAAGGCAGTTTTACAGCGGTTGCGATTAAATTTGAAGATAAAAGTAAATTAAAACGGTAATTAATGGTGCGTTTTCGTTGTTTGGATATTGACACTGCAGTGGATTTGGATCAAGGCCGTCAATCTGGAAGCGTTGTCTTGTGGTCTTCGGTGCTATCTATGTGTTGATTTGAGTCTTTAGCGTTTTACTCGAATTCTTTGCTCGTTGTATAAGTAGTCATGGAGTAGGGAGTTCGTTGGATTATTGCGACCGTTTAGATGACGATATTCAACTATTATTGCTTGGGCGAGACGTGTTTCATATGAATTGTCCTTGTACTCTGTAGCAAATAGTCTGATATTTTTTTTTTTCTTTTTATCGATTGATCCACTTATTTTGAATTGCACCTGATATGCTTCTTGGATTAGGAAAAATGACTTGATTTACGTAATAATTTTTTTTTAGGGAAATACATTTGTTAATTAGTTTAATATTACTTCTTTTTGTTCTGAATTTTTGTGAACGGTTCGCGAACGTTAACAAATAGTCAAATACTAAGTTTATTAACAAAATATATTATTTTAGTTCCACACAAAAAAAATTGTTTCTTATTCTGTCAACAATAAATTCATGGACATTTTAAATAAACAACCTGCATAAACAATATAAAAATATTATTAGTATTATTAATTTTATTATTATCATTTTATGCGAGCCTGAATCATGTTCACGAGCTTTTAACGAACGAGCCTAAATCATGTTCACGAGCCTCAAACCCACCAACCAAACGCACCCTCAGTGTTCGAGCTCTATAAATGCGTTCGAACAAGCTCTAACCGAGCTCAAATACGAGGTTTTTACCACCGAACGCTCTGTTCGTTAACAGTCCTAAATACGATTTGACTCAAATTCAATTAAAAGTAAATGGATAACATATAAACACAACAAGCTCGGTTTAACTCGACCTGGATAGTTTGCAGCTCTAATCTACATAAAAGATAAACAAAAAGGAAATTACTCTGATTATTTTAACCGACTTAAAATGACAGTTAATTAAAAGGTAAATTCTGCAAGATTTTTAAGGAACACTAAGAACACTGTTATCCTCTTCCATTGAAGGCAGAGAGACGGAGAGAGAGATTCATGGATAATCCACTGTCGAAACTGAATTCTTGAAATGCCTCTTCACACGCGCCTCCGCCAACCACCATTTTCGCCGCTGTCATCTTTAAACCGCCCCAACAATTTCTTCCCCAATTCTGTCCAATTTATACCAACAATTTCGTTATACAGTAATGGGCTCCGTTCTCTTTCTCATACCCGCTCATCCAAGCCAACAGGTTTTCTTTAGTTACTTTTCTGCATTTTTTTTCGTTTTCAAATGTATTTAAATTTCTGGGTTTTTTTCTATCATTGATTTTCAGCAGAAATCGAAGCTGTTACGAAGGTGGTGGAGGAAGAGAGAAGTGATTTTGCTAAGCTGAAGGAAAAAGTAGAGGCCCTTGATGTAAATTTTGATTCTTGTACACCTGGCCAGTTTGATCTCTTCTACTGTCCTAAGGTATTTTCATGTTTTTTTTTGTCTTTTTCTTTTGATGTATGTGAAACCAATGTATGAATAATCATTGTAGTTTCTTTCTTGAAATTGATTGTACTTTTGACAAAGTTATTCAATTTGTTTTTGTAGGAAAATAAGAAGTATGTAGTGTTTGAGAGTACAAGGGAGTGTTTGCATTTGCTTAAAATCTGCTTATTTTAAGCAAATATTTAAGTCTAGCTTAATATAAGCTAAATGGGGGTGTTTGGGGTGTTTAGCTTTTGACAAAACTAATTGTTTGGAAGCCAAAAGTCATAAGAAGCTACTCCCTCCGTTCTGGCTGAGTTTGCACACTTGAGCCGGCACATATATTAAGAAAGATTGTTGCTTTTTACTTTTTGGTTGACTTTTTTAAAGGATGAGATTAAAAGTGCAGATTTTATGGGTGAAGATTGTGAGAAAACTTTCCTTTTTAAAGGGTGTGCAAACTTAGATGGGACGTCCCGAAAAGGAAAGTGGGCAAACTCAGCCGAGACGGAGGGAGTAATATTACTCCCTCCGTCCCAGCTAACTTTTCCTACTTTTCATTTTGGTCTATCCCACTTAACTTTTCACATCCTTAAAAAGGAAATTTCTCCTCAAAATCTTCACACTCAATCTTCACCTTAAAAAAAAAAAAAAAAAAAGCAAAATATGTTTTTTCTTAACATCCGTGCCTGGTCAACTGTGAAAAGTTAGCTGGGACGAAGGGAGTACTTTTATCTGCTTATTTAGTAAATTAAGAGAGCATAAATGCTTATTTATCACACTTTCAATTTTAAAGTTTTGGTCAAAATCATTTGATTCTGAAACACTACTTGCTTTTAGTTATAAGTAACTTTTGCATTAATCACTTCTACAAGAATAAAAACGAAAACACTCCTTAAGTGATTTTGAACAAAATTGGAAGTTGATGGTTTGCTAAATAATCACTTTTGGATAGTGCATCAACAAAATAGCCTAGAATTACTTTGAACTAGACATTATCAGCTTCTCAAAAGTTGATTTTAATTCATTCTGAAAATCAGTATATTGATCCAAACACCTTGAAAATAACACTTTCCTTTCCATAATATAAGTGATTTTAAGCTGATTTATGGTGTTTACGAACGATATGTAGTGTTTGAGAGTATAGATGATTTCGAACAAAATATGGGAAGTTGATGGTTTGCTAAATAATCACTTTTGAATAGTGTATCAACAAAATAGCCTAGAATTACTTTGAAGTAGACTTTATGTATCAGCTTCTCAAAAGTTGATTTTAATCAAATCTGAAAATCAGAATATAGATTCAAACACCTTGAAAACCATTTTTGTTCTTTCCATAAGTGATTTTAAGCTGATCTAAATCTTTATCTATTAATATTGATCGGGTATCTTTTTTGAATCAGTGCAACGGTGGAAAACTGGTTCTGAGGAGTCTGTCGTTTCACATAAGCCCGAATTGGTAAGTAAACGAGCTTCATTTCATTTGCTTCGTCTGTTACTGCGGATGATACTTCGACTAAAATTATCCGTATCAAATCAGGAGTTATGCAATATGGAGGTGTTTTCACACAGACTGTGGATGGGCAGGCCAGGTGCCAATATGGTTTAAATCACTCGTTTAACGCGTAGTCGTTGTCTCCAGATGGTAACTGTGATTGCAGGTCTTTGCAGATACCGCGAAAGCTAATTCTCATGGCAAAGTCAGTACGTCTCGGCCTTTGGCAGGGGAAAATCTAAAGCTGGAACCTCTCGGTGATGAGGTACCACTGTTGCCTCTGATCATTCACTCTATAATTGCATTTGCCTTACTTTCAGATCGTACATGAATCTGTTCGATCTAGTGTTGTTGGAGCGTAGGTTCAGTAGCTTTGTGGTCGGGAATTATTGTGATCAATTAATAACTCGTTTTGTTTCCCGGAATACTGTTTAGCGGTTAAAAAGCATCTGACTTAGGCGGCGTTTGGCTAAGGTTATTTCAAACAAGTTATAAGTTGCAAGATTGATGAAGGAAATTGAGCTGAGTGTGTCATTTCCTTAACGTGTTTGTTTGTGTGCCTATTGGCCGATGCATGTGACTTGTATCGGTGTATGTGTGTCTAGTGGATGTGAAGTATGTGAATTGTGTAGCGTGTGTGAAGTGCGAGTAGTTTGTCAGAATGTACGTGAAGTTTGTGAATTTGTGTAGTGTGCGTGTGTCTGCGCGAATTGTGTGTGTAGAAGGATATTTTGAGTGTTTCTTGTATGATTTTCTAAAACATAAGATGGTCGAAAGGTACTTTCTTTTCCTTTTTTGGAGCTTATAAGCTAGAAGAGTTATTTGTTCGTATAAGTCGTTTTAACATTTTACTTTACCAGACACGTTTTAAGAGTTTATAAGCTACCAAACATCATAGTAATACCTTACTTCGACTTTTGCAATGTCTCAGTTGGTAGCGTACTTTGCTGAACGAAAGATATCGAAGGAAACACTGCAGAGAAATAATGTTATGCAGGTTGCTGGTGATAAGGTCAGAAAATGCTCTTAATCCTACACTCTTTCTCGATTTCTATTTCTTGTAAACGTACCAATTTTTTTTTTAGAATCACGTAGCTTCATATTAAGTAGAGTTGTTAATAAAAAACTTGTGTTTGAGTTCGATTAATGCTGATTCAAACATACCTATTTATGTTCCTTTTCATTAAAGGCTTGTGAATATGTTTAAGGCTCGTATAAAACAAAAATAATAATAATGTTTTTGTATTATGTTATGTAACTTGTTTATTTAAAATGCCCATGTATTTGTTGTTAAAAGAATGAAACCCAAGATTTTTTTGTGCAAAACTAGAATAATATCTTATGTTCGAAATTTGATATCATATCGATATATGTAAAAGTAGAGCTAGCAAAACCGGTCTGTCCAATATTTTAGATGGACTGGCCATAGGAATCTAGGCTCAAAGTACCATCGGGCCTAGAAAAGCCGGAGAGGCCACGAACTGACAAAAAAATCTTAGTATATTTAAGGTGATGGATTGGGTTAAGCTCAATGATTTTTAGCTTGATGAAATTCTGGGCCGCCCTGACTCGGCACAACATACGGTATTGGCCTGATGGGCCGGGCTGGGTTGCCCGAATTGTCACCTCTAGCAAAAAGAGAGTAAAACATTGATAATTTTGTTGCTAATTTGTTGCAGAAAATCATTGCCTTCACTTATATACAAAACGGAGTGTTCGTTGGCTGCAAATATCGAACTGTTGAAAAGAAGTATTGGCAGGTATTCCGATACCTTTACATGGATCCGCCATTTAATCCGAATTGCACACCTGGTGTACATGAGAATTACTGTTGATATTGACGGTATTTTTGTTGTTTTTTTAGTGGAGAAATACACAGAAAACGCTGTACGGACTTGATGACATTGCGGAAGCAGATGAGATCATTATTGTAATCACTTGTTTACTTGCACTTCTCTATCCTTATGCTGGATCGTTACTTACGTTGATGATGATAGGTTGAAGGTGAGATTGATAAGCTATCAGTCGAAGAAGCTGGTTATCGCAATTGTGTTAGTGTTCCTGCTGGTGCACCACAAACAGTTTCCCTCAAAGAAATACCAACTCCCGAAAAGGTTTTGTAGAAAGTTCGCGTTAGTTTGTTTCTCGTGTTTGCTATTTTTCTGTGTTCGTTGTGCAAAGTTCTGCTTTTGGCTTCCTTTATCGCCATGGTTGAAAATATTTAGGTTGCGTTTGGACGAAGGAATTTGGAAATCAAAGTGATTCCAAATTAATTCTAAATTTCTTGTTTGTAAGATTGAATTCTAATAAGTGGATTTGGATTGTTTGAACTGTTTTTTTTTTCCTTTCATTTATTCTTTGTTTTTATTTTAAAAAAGAGGATGGTGATGATACCGTGTGTAGTGTAGTTCGCGCGTATGAAGTGTGTAGATGTGTAGTGTGCCTGTGCAGTGTGTGAAGTGTGGGTAGTATGTGAAACATGTGCGATTATGTGATTATATGTATATATATGGGAGTGATGGTGAATTTCGAATCCATAGCCAAATTCTTCAATCCAAACGCAACCTTAGCTTCCTTTCTCGTGACGTTGAAAATGTTATTGTGCTGTTATTACATCAGGATACTAGCTTTCAATACATATGGAACTGCAAAGATCATTTGGACAAGGTAGGAGGACCTTTAGTTTATTGGTCAATTTCTTCGAGCAGCCCTAAACATTCTTATATTATTTCTTAATCTTTATCAGGCATCAAGAATAATTTTGGCAACCGATAGCGATATACCGGGCCAAGCTTTAGCCGAAGAGCTCGCTCGTCGCCTCGGGAGAGAAAGGTGATTCTAAATAATCCAGTCATCTCCTTTCTATCTAGAGATGTCAACCCGGCCTAGCCTCCACACCCTTAAGAGCCGGACCTGTAAAGTGGCCCTCACATTTACAGTGCCGGGCTTGTTTTGACAGTTCTAGTTCTATTTGATACGATAAAAGTAAGCATTGGAGTGAATTTTACCTGCTCATTTTGATGACTGATAGATGTTGGCGCGTACACTGGCCGAAGAAAGATGAGTCCAGTTCGTACAAAGATGCAAACGAGGTTTGATACTCGTCGTGTCCTGCTGTTCTTATGTGAAACTGGAAGTTCTTTTCGAGTACTTTTTGCTTATAAATTTGATTTTCCAGGTCTTGATATGGTTCTGTTTGTGTAGGTTCTGAAGAATCTGGGTGCAGATGCTCTAAGAGATGCAATCGACGAAGCGAAATCGTATCGAACGCAGAATTTAGAGTAATCTGGTAGAGTTGATGATGTGATTCATCTGAATTAACTTCAAGTTTCTTACAACTTGTGAAGAATTAGATTTGATTTTGAAAGTGAGTTGTTAATGGTGTTGGGATAATAGCATCATTACATTTATATAGATGCTTAAAAATGTCCGTTTGCTTAAGACTGGGGAATTAATGAGTGTGCTTTATTAAGATACGATCCTCTAAATCTACTGAGTCCAATCTTAAGCAAACGGACCCTTATAAGAATGTGTTCTTAAATAGTTTTAGGATAAAATGATATCATGACATTTATGTTGATGTTAAGTGGTGATAAATTTAGGCAAAATGCAATCTTAAACTCGTGAACTAGTTAGTGCTATTGAGACGGTTGACTGCCGGTGCGGTTTGGAACCGAAAGCGGGGTCTAACGGTTTCGGGATTGTTGACCGTCGGTGCGAACTGAGCGCTGGTTCCCGGATTATTTAAAAACTCCTAATTTGTAGTACATTTATTGATAAAAAATAATTCAAATCCTCGAAACGCAAATTAAATAATCAAATCATAGTAAATCTAAAAATTTAACAATATATTTAGCCAATGAATGGTGGCAAGTTTCAAACATAAATTTGTATTTTGAAATATGCAATGTAGGAGTATATGTTAAAAGTAAATATCGTTAACAAAATATTTAATTTGATATATTATAAGAAAAAAAAAAGAAAAAAAGTTATTTTTTTTTTTATATATTCAGATGATATATATATATTTTTTGGTTTGGTAAAAGCAAAACAAACTATTCAAAAGATGCTTATGTCGATTCTTCTTGGGATTTTGATCCGGTGCAGTACTGGCACAGGATATAGTAGGACCATAGGGGTGTGAGAGAGGAAGGATGTTGTGTAAGAGATAACTATATTAAGAGTCCGTTTGACTGGGGGTTTAGGTGTAAAAAATGAAAATGAATGAAAACTCATTTCTATTTATGCTGCTTGGTACATAATAAATAAGTTAATCATTACATTATTTTATTAACAATTTTCCTCATTTCATTTCATAGTATGATTGACCCCTCAATTATATCCATTATCATTGCCATTGATGATTTGCAACCAAGCGGACTATAAGTTTGAGTCTCTCTCATTGTATTCAATGCAATTACTCCATCGAATCTAAATCCTTCATTTCCACAAAAGTTTCGGAAAGGCTTTTCAGATGTGTAAATTAGTTTCGGCCGATATTTTGGATGGATTGGACCATAATAATCTATGTTTGAAGTACTATTTGCCTCGATTCGATTGACCAAAAGCCGGACAGACAGCGGGCTGATCCGAAAATCTTAATATATTCTAAGGAAATAGGCTGGGTAGGGCTGATTAACTTTGGGCCGTTCAAATTTTGGCCCGATCTAAAATATGACGTTGGCCCGATCGGACCAGGACGCCGGAATTGCCACCTCCATGCCTTTGGTCGATAAATGGGCTTTGTGATGAATTGGGCCTTGCTATCTTAAATTGAAGTTTTTCTTTGGTCCTAAAGTTAAGAAACCCAATTTAACTTGTATTGTAATGGGCCTACCCAATAGAAAATCATCACCGCAAGCCCATTAGTACATATAGAACGTACAGGCTACACTTCCTGTTAACGTTCCAGAAGGGGCGGACAAAATTTGCCCTCTTTTCTCCCCCGCCATTGTTGTTCAAAACAGAGCTCCTACTTTTGACTGAAGAAACCTCGTTGCAGAATATGTTTCTACTACCGCCTGGAAAATTATTCTTGAGTCCGTACTCAAATAGCAGCAGAATTGTTCTCATGAGTTCCAAGGATTTTCTGCTGTTGAAGCTTTCAGCTACTCCTGCTGCTCGTGTTCAGTTACATTTTCTCCATTCGTTTTCACGCTCAGTCTGTTTTGATTCGAGTAGTCGGAAAAACTCTAGAATTTTCGCGTCTCCGAAGCCGTTCTATCCGAGTAATCACAGGACCAATGGTTATAGTTTTACGCCCCATCCCTCAACTCCTGTTCGTAGACAGAGTAAGCATTCCTTTTTTTCTGCTGATGGTCGTTAGGGCTGTAAATTTGTCGAGTCAGCCGAACATATGGTTGCGCAAGATTGAGTTTCATCTTGTTTGAGTATTAATTGAGTTGAGCTAGAACGAGCTTTAATTGATATGAGTTGAGCTAGAACGAGCTTTAATTGACATGAGTTAAGCTAGAGTAGTTTGACATTTTACACTTGTTTCAATGTTTTACTTTTGGAGCTGGAGTTGAGCTTTATATTTTATCATGTGAAAAAGTATGTTCAAGCTTGTTTGATATCTATACTCAAACGTAGTTCAAAAGAGCTTTCAACAAACGATATCGAATCAAGTAGTTTGTTTAATTTTCAGTCTACTCGTTGTGGAGTGCAGAATAAGTTGAATTGTTTATGAATGCACAAAATTAATTAGGAAAATCTTTTCTCGTTTTAAGGAGATTGTACACATTATCTGCATTTTCATATTGTCTAAAATGCGATTTTTTGTTTGTTTGTTTGTTTGTTTGTTTGTTTGTTTGTGTAGTTAATGGTGCTGATGTATGGAATCTAGAGAAGCAATTAGTTGACGAAAAGCTGCTAATGAAATTGGCGGAGAAATTGCAAGAAATGGGAATAGATGGCAGTCACTGCATGCCAGGGCAACACAGTGGTCTGCTTTGTCCTAGTGTATGTGGCACTTGTGAAATTTTCGCTATCACTGGTTACAGAACACAAACTGGCAGTTTATTCACTTAGGTTGCATTTAAATGCTTCATTTTGAAATGAATGTATTTCAAATCCTTCCGAATGAAGAGTCGGTTTTTAGTTTTCTTGGCTACTGGCAGTCCCTCATGTCATCTGTGAAATGATATTTGTTAGTATGGCATAACTACATATTATATCCTTTTTGCTTTTCTTAGCACCACCCTAAAGTAAGTTGAAAATGTTGTAGAGAATTTTCCAAATCTAAAGTATACCTTTATACATCTTCTTTTCATCATGAACTGTGCTTCTATTTTGATAAAGTAAAATCGCATTCATGCAATTTTCACCTGTAGGGATTACAAAATTGAATGTTAACGATCAATTTTCTGTCTTTCTATTGAGTTTCTGAATTGATTTTTAGTGTAAAGGCGGAGATGCACATGAGAAGAGCCTATCACTTCATGTACAAGAGGACGGGTAATTTATTATTATATTATATTATGTGTTCGTAATTGTTACCTATCATCTTATTTCTAATTTCAAGTGACTGTTTATAGAAGTGCTGCAGCGTGGGTGTGCTTTCGGGCTAAATGTGGGTGGAAGGGCAGTACCCGTGTAAGCTTTTCAGATAAGCCAGCTACTTATTTTTATTGATGCTGTTCTCATTCTACATTTTTTCTTGTGCTTTCAGGCCTTTGCAAAAGCAAAATCAACTTATACAACCATGAATAAAATCACAAAAGTAAAGCAGCCACCTAGAGTAATCAACGAGAAGAGTTTGGAGCTGGAACCTTTATGTAAAGAGGTAATTACTGCTATCATCACAATCCAGTTGCTCATCACACGCACAGACAGCAACTAGATAGAGATTACCCTGCTTGAGAAACTGGTTGATTATATTTAATGATGAACTATGTAAAATTTTGTTTCCGTAGTTCTTCTCTTATCAAAAGTTTTTGTGTTTCTGTAGTTCTTCTATGATGCCTGTGGAAGTACTCATTGGATGTCAACAAGTATTAATGTTCTGTTGATTTAAGATTTCTTTTACCAAAAAAACTTACCTGATATCATTAAGATTGTTTTTAGCTCTCTCCTTTAAGGATGTGTTAAGTTTTCTCTTTTGAGCCAATTTGTAGTCTTTTAGTGTAATAAAGTTGGAAACTTGAAGCATTATCTGTGTTTTAATTGTTGGTACATGTGAATCATCTTAAAGTCAAAATTAGAAAACCAGAAAGAAGTGATGAATAGTGGTGAATAGGTTCTAGGATGGTTTAGCAACGTTGGTCGGCTTATCGGTAAGGACTGACTTTCGGATCGAAAGGTCGAAGATGAACAGTATCTCATGCTGTAGGTTTCCCCTTGGTGCAATCGTGTGAATACACTAATATTTTTGCTCTTTAAAGCGGGACCTCTTTGGTAAGAAAAAGGGTGATGAATATCGGATCTTTTATTCTCACGCATTCTTTACTTTTCATATATTGTTTCGCCATGCGCCAACCAAAACGCTTCCTTGATTTCCTCTAAAATGTCTTCCAGCTACTTGCATATTTTGCTGAGCGCATGATATCTGGAGAAACCTTAAGGAGAAATGGTGTGATGCAGAAACGGTCTGGGAATCAGGTTCATGATTCATATTATTTTTTGAATTGCTACACAATTATTTTGCCGTTAAGTGTCAAGAGGCCATTTTGAAGTCGTATAGCAGGTATTTTGCTCGAATGGCGCTGATGATGATTTCTGGGCAGGTTGTTATTGCATTCCCATACCGAAGGAATGGAGAACTAATAAGCTGCAAATATCGTGAATTAACAAAAATCTTTTGGCAGGTAGATTACATTAATGGTTCTTCATTTCGGCTTGAGTTTTAGTTCTTCATCCTTGTGTCAGTTAGGTATCTTCCCGCATATAAATGAAATGCGTTGTCCATTACCACTGAGTTTTCTATTTCAATCCTCTCTCTGAATTACGATTACCTAATTTTTTCTTCTGGCCTTCGCCTCTGATTATGTTCTGCTGGTAATACAGGAAGCCAATACTGAAAAGGTCTTTTATGGACTTGATGATATAAAGGGAGCAAGTGACATCATCATTGTAATCAGTACTCTTCTCCTGGCTATACTTAGTTGCAATAACTGTCTCAGAACTAACTATTTACCGTCTTATCTAAGGTTGAGGGTGAAATAGATAAGCTTGCAATGGAAGAAGCAGGCTTCAAAAACTGTGTGAGTGTTCCTGATGGTGCCCCTCCAAAAGTTTCTGACAAGGAATTGCCTAACGAAGAAGAGGTACCGGTCCTGATTTTTTCTGGAGTTCTGCAATTTGGTTTTACCTACTTTTAACTTTGTAATTGATGTTATATTCTCCCATTTTAACTGTTCTTTGCTTAATCAACCGCAGGTAGTTATTTCAATTTCCGGAGTTATTGATTTAACAAGTTGTATAAATCCCCAAGGATGTTAGTAATATTTTTTTAACTTACAGTTCTTAATTCTCTTTATATGTATTTTGTGAAGCTAGGACACGAAGTATCAGTACCTATGGAACTGCAGAGAGTATACTGATAAGGTTCATCATGCGATTATTTATTTTTCATTTTTACAATATAAAATGGTCTAATCTGATTCTTTTAATGTTTTGTGTTTCAAGGCATCTCGCATAATTCTGGCAACTGATGGTGATGCTCCTGGTCAAGCCTTAGCCGAAGAACTTGCACGGCGCTTCGGAAGAGAGAGGTTTTGCCACACCTATACCACATATTTGATCATGCTATATATAAATATTCATAAATCTGTGATTTCATTGGTGAACCAGGTGTTGGAGAGTCAAATGGCCAAAAAAGAGTGACACTGAAACTTTCAAAGATGCAAATGAGGTCTGGTATAAAATTCTGGATTTTCTGATTGCTTATTTGTAGTTTTATTCTGCCTCAAATTGTTATGATGTTGCATGTTTGCAAGCAAATATCTCTGAAAGTAACCCAAAAGACAAGACAAGACACATTATAAAAGAAATGTTTCTAGTGTTATTTCTGATCAGTTTGGGATACGTCGTGCCATTTGTACCGGACTGGACTGTTGCATGATGTTCTTCTTTTCCTTTTGGATGTTGTGTTGCCACTTTCGACTGCATCCTAAACATGTAAACTCAGGTGCTTATGTACGTCGGCCCTGAGGCACTGAGAGAAGTGATTGATGAAGCTGAGCTATATCCGATAAAAGGCTTGTTTAATTTCAAAGATTACAATCATGAGATTGATGACTACTATCACCAAACACTAGGTTTTGAGCTCGGTGTTTCAACTGGATGGAAGGCTCTCAATAGTTTGTACAATGTAAGTAATGATGTTCTAATGTGTTCATTGTTAATGACGGTTCATATCTTTTTACTATCTTGCAGAAGCATATTGTGGTTATCATCTATCTGTACCAGAATTTCCATGGTTTTTTTTCCTCCGTGTTTGTGTGAAGCCAGGTTTTCCTGAAAATGATTGTGTACTAGCACGGAGTTGTTGTTTCTGTTAATGCATCACTAGTAAAATCATATCTAATCTCACTTTATCTCCTGAAAGTGGTAATTTTGGAAGTTCTGAAAGTATCATTGCATGAAGTTCAATTTCATACAAACATATGAGAAGATTGCATGGACCTATTCTATGTCCTTATCCATCGAATTTTTACCTACTTCGAGACAGGTTGTTCCTGGAGAATTGACTATTGTTACAGGAGTTCCAAATTCAGGCAAGAGTGAGTGGATTGATGCTCTAATATGCAACCTCAATCATACCTATGGTTGGAAATTCGTGCTTTGTTCTATGGAGAATCAGGTAACTTGGTTTTCTTGACATTGTTGTTTTCTTACAAAGTCGTAGAGTTCTACGTAACCATATCTTATGTGTCTTATCGCTGTCAAACTTAAGGAGTTTAAAGTCGGTCTTTGGTGGTTTCCATATTTGTCGAAGAGTATTAGAGTCAAATCTCTATAAATTGTCATGGATATTGAAATGTGCAAATTTGGTATTTCTATTAATATTTTGTTATTACTACAACAAATACATTAGTATTACTTAACCTTGGGAAAATGATAAATTTGTTTCCACTTTGGTTGTCAGAATTTGCTCTTGTCCCATCTTTATTTTGCTATTGAATTTCTATTTGATGTCCACACTAATTTTTATGTTCGTGTATATTTATTGAGCTCGGTCTCAATTGGAGAATTGGACAACAAAAATGACGAATCAATTATTAGGAGCATAAAATAATAGAAAAAAGACCTATTTACTCCCTCCACCTTTATTTTTCTGGAGAAGTTGAAAAACAATGTTATATAGGGTTATGGCTTTTTGACAAATGTAAGTATGCTGTATATTAGACAAAAAATCATCGATCACATCCTTTATAAAGAAAGGGGACCTATATATACATATATTATGTATACGTATCTATCTATTCTGGTCAAAATGACAAGTAATCTACTCCATTATGCTGAAATCATGTAGCTTGTCATGTAATTTTACTAATGTCTCCTTTTCTTTCTTTTTAGCTAGTATATAACTATATTCAAGGAGCACAACTGTTTACTGTTCACAAATGCAGACATTGCTCATACATTGTGCTGATTACATAATATGATTGGTATCAGGTCCGGGAGCATGCAAGGAAACTCCTGGAGAAACATGTTAAAAAGCCTTTCTTTGATGTTAGGTATGAATCTGCCCATTATGAATGAGTGTGCACATCCATTTGTTGTTCTCAAACATTTTCTTTCTACTTCCAATACATCTTTATTTCGACCACTCTCTGCCCCTTTGTCCTGTAAGTTTAAAACCAAGTGCGAAGTTCTTAAATGTAATAAGATATTGTTGCCTGTTACGGGATTCTCAAATTATGATTCTAACTGCCTTTCTTGCATGGTTATTGCTTGGTACTCCAATTGTTGTCCTCACTTTCTTTCTTGCTAATAAACAGGTATGGAGAGCAAGTTGAGAGGATGAGTGTTGAGGAGTTGGAGCAAGGCAAGAAGTGGCTCTCTGATACGTTTCAACTAATAAGGTGCTCTGCATGGATGTCATACAAACGGATAATTCACATCTAGATCCAGAGTTTCACATACATGAGCAATCTTAGATGATACTCAATGATAACATGGATTCATTATATTTTTGTTTTTGTAAAATGCGATCATGAGCTTAGTTTTCTTTTTCAGAAGTAAATTCTCAGATATTAGTTGTGTATCAGATTTCTTCTTGACTGATCATGATATGTACGAATAATGAAACAGGTGCGAGAATGATTTCCTTCCAAGTATAAAATGGGTTCTTGATCTCGCAAGAATAGCAGTTATGCGCCATGGTGTCAATGGACTTGTAATTGATCCATATAACGAACTTGATCATCAACGTCCTCTTAGTATGTAAGTCTTCCTTTCACATTGAAGAACTTTGTAAGTAAATTATTTGTAGTAACACAAGTTAATAACACAATTTACATGGACAAATAATTTATGTCCCTTTTGTGCCATAAACTTCACTAATTATATTTTCTGGTTCATCCCTAATGGAAGTCTACTTTTAGTTATTGAATTCTGATGTAACACATATGCAACAGGACCGAAACGGAATACGTGAGTCAGATGCTAACGAAGGTCAAAAGATTTGCTCAACATCATTCATGCCATGTTTGGTTTGTGGCTCATCCTAGACAGGTTGGCAACAACACAATAATAACCGGCACAATACTTTCATTATGTTTGACTTGATCTTTTTCTTGTAACAACTTCGTCTCTTTGCTATACTTTCTAGTTGCAAAACTGGGTTGGCGATGCTCCAAATTTGTATGATATCAGTGGGAGTGCACACTTCATTAACAAATGTGATAATGGGATTGTTGTCCACCGTAACCGGGACCCAGATGCTGGTCCTCTCGATGTAGTTAAGGTTTGTATAGTGTGAATATCATTGCAAGTCCTATGCTATTCCATGTTAGTTATGGGGTATCAACATTCATTTGCATTTCTAGGTTTGTGTGCGGAAAGTGCGTAATAAAGTCGCAGGAACAATTGGTGATGCATATTTGTCATATGACAGGTATGCTCCTTTCTCTTTGTGCATTTTTGTCATTCTGAGTAACAAGTATAGTTTCAAAAAACGTACCCAAGGTTGGTGTTTTAAAGTCCTACCTTGGGGCCATTCGGACGAGATGACCGCCCAGTTTATGCCCCATTCTTGTTTATAGGCATTTCACCTGCGTAGCTGAGGCAGCTAGGGCTGCTTTTATTTTGAAACGTCTCACATAGTACACAATTTTTGTTATTGTTTTTACATCATGGATTAAATCCAATTCTTTGAATGAATTATGAGTGATGAATTGTGAACTTATGAAATGATGCCATGTTGATCTGAACTTTGAACTTATGATTTATTGATAACACCACGTTCAATTGGACATTATGCTATTTATTGGGTTTTTTGTGGCTGAATTTATGTGATCATACTACAGTTATGTTACTACCATGTTCTTATATTTTAAACCAATGCTTATGCCCCAGCTGGCCGCCTACATAGTGCTGGCCGAGGTTTAGCCTAATTATTAAAAAAACTCAATAAGTGTGGTTTCTTGTAACTACCCCCTCATGAGTATGACACACAGCCTCTTGAGGTTTGTATTTGTCTTACAACCAATATTCTATAAACGTTAATCGGACGGTAAAATTGGGTCTAGCCACAAATCGGGGCTTAGGCAAGGTTAATCGGTGTCGAGGTGGCCGAGGACAGTCTAGGCTAGACTGAGACTTAGAATAGAGCTTACAACCATCCTCCTCAATTGGCTATGTGCAAGGGAATAAACTTTCTTTCTATGTGCAAGGAAGCAAACCTTTTCTGGGAATTATTACTCAGCCTCAAAATCTGTGATTAAAACTTGAAATTTGAATTCGACATAGAATACATGGTCCTTTCATCTTTCTTTATCCTGTACATTCCATTAGTTGGAGCAATAATTTACTGATGCACTATATTTGTTTGTCAGGGTTACCGGTGAGTACTCGGACATTGACGAATCATCCCTAAACACTAAACAGACGAAACGATAGTTCTACCATCCACGCTGCTCGTAATTTTCGGGCCACAAGACGGAGGAGACCCATCGCCACCGAGTACTTTTGAGGTTAGCCATCTATTTGATTGTTTCCAGGTCTGGCTGAGGTTTGACAGCCAATTTTGTGGTTATGGGCCTGAGTTTTAGATAATTTCTGTAAATATTTTGTTATTTTTCCTTTATCTACTTCATGCTTTCATGTACTCTGTACTTTATAAATCTTTGCAATGGAAAGGTTTTTATTTTGAAGTTTTTTACATTGAAAATGATTTGTGTGTCTGGACCTGAGCCCTGATGTTAAGGGAAATGGTTTTCTGATCTTTCTGAGATCATTTTTTAAGCTAATTTAAATTAGGGAATATTTCAATTTACCATCCCAACTTTTTGCAGTTTTCCGTACAAACTCTTTTTCATTACATTTTGCAATATGAACTTACAAGTTGTTGCAAATTGTCATGTCGACAAATCTCAATCATTGATTGATGTACACGTGTCTGCTATTGGTGACGAAAATTTCTTTCAGATAACAATTTGCAACAAATTGTAAGTTGAGATGGTAAGCTACAACAAAAAAAGTTTGTAAAGTTTGTATGACAAACCGTAAAGCATAAAAAAGTGTGGATGACAAATTGTAATTTTGCCTTGGAAGAATTATAAAATTACAATTTGTCATCCACACTTTTTTATGATTTACGGTTTGTCATACAATTTTTTTTTTTTGTAACTTACCATCTCAACTTGCAATTTGTTGCAATTGTTATCTGAAAGAAATTTCCGTCACCAATAGCAGACACGTGTACATCAATGCAAATACAAAGAACAGAACAAAAAATCTTCTAATGCAACGTTCTCAAATCTCTTTTGGCTGCACTATATTGAAAAATATATAAATGTGGTGCATTTTTATATTACAGTTATATGTTGCAAATGATAACTGATCAAAATATTGTAAATTTTATATAATCAACCCAAAATTTCTATGTAGGCATTATATGAAGTAAAACCATAATCAGACTTGAAACAAAACAAAAAAAATCACTTGTATTGAATATTGATTTACAAACAATAATTGGAAGCCAGCAAAAACAAACTCAAAAAACAATGAATCGAATATTGATTTACACAAAAAATTGGAAAAAAAAAATCAATCGAATAAAGAATCATTCACCAATCAAAACCCATATCTGAAAAATTCACCCATCAAAAGCAGGCTGTCTTCTTGACCTTGTATCTGTAGAACAGTTTCTTTTTCTTGCCAGAGCAATTCTGAACAGTAAGCACAATTTTCCCAGCTTCATGATTCTTAAATGTCTTGCGAACTGCTTCTTCGTCCGACCCCATCTTCTTCCCCTTCTGGATGATCATAGTGTACGAATTCTCGTCTGTCGGCACGAATTCTTCTGTATAGTTCACCTCCCATCCTAGGACTACAAGGTCCCAGATAAATGTAGTTCCAGACTGTAATCATAAAATTGAAAACGAAAAAAGTCAGTACTTTTTTCCAATGCTACAAATTGAAGTGATCATATTCATATTATTGTGTACCTCTGGTGTTGGAATTTCAATGGTTTCAGTTGATCCAGCCTTGATCATAACTTCTGTAGCTTCATCATCAGTAGCGCTGAAATCGAAATCGTTTTCGCGCTTGATTCCGCCGTACTTGACTGGGATTTCTTGGATGGGAATGTACCTACACAGAAGACAATCACAAGTTCTTTCAGTGGTTTGATCTGGTGAAATAGACCAACTACAATGTTAGTTGCTAGGTGCTAGTCGGATGATAGGGTAGGACATAGCGACTAGTCAGGCCTACGAGGGAATATGCATGGTTGGACAGGGAGGAATCAAGAACAGGACATGGAAGTCTAGCACCTAGGCTGCAATCCAATTGGAGCTAATCGGAAATTTTTGCAATAGAGGTTATATATAAATTATGTGCATGGTTGTCGATATATAGACCATAGTAGATGTTGCATGATTTATTTCACCAAATGTAGCATCTACATAACGCACTAATGGTACAACAATTAGATGAAATCATAGTAAATATCTGTAACTAATGTTTTAAAAGACGTTAAGTGCTAGTAGGCGATGATAAGTGGGGTCTAGACGAAGTTAAGCGGCGAAGAGTCTCGGAGAAAACAGACTAGGAACGTTTAGAACAAAGTTTCGAACATGAAAAAAATACTCACTTGAGCAAAGTCTCAGTAACCTTGGATGCACGAGCAAAGACTAATTTGCTCCTGGTTCTCTGAGTCAAGAATGGCGATAACAGAGAATGCAAAGCATAATACCAGAATGGAACATTCACAAAAATCTGCAACAAAAAACAAATCATCAGTATGATCTCAAATCCAACTTAATCAAAACATTAATAACAATAAAACTCACATTTTTGGCCACAAATTCAGGGTAATTATCCTGAAGAACAGCAACCGCTTTATTCAACGCAACACGAACTTCCTTCTTCGATGCACCTGGGGAATTCTTCAGATCATTAATCTGAACCAATGAGTTAACACAACCAGGTTTAAAATCCAGCTTCTGAATCCCCTTCTCCATCAGCTGAACTCTCCACCTCAAAAACTGCTCTCGTTTCTCCTCGCTCCCGAGTGTCTTCTCGTAAATATCCTCATTCTCCAAAACTCCGAATACATTGTAGCATATCGGGTGCCCTTCGCGATCAGCGCCGCTCATGTAGCCCACCGATGCCAGATCCGACTCAAACTCTTCGTCCAAGATTGAATCGATTTTGAATTCCTTCCGCCATTGGAGAGTTTTTTTTAGCATCTCGAATGCTTCAATCACTTTGAATTCCCTTGCCCTGAGAAATTTCAAAAGGACAACGTTTGTTCTGTCATCGTGTTGTGTAAGAGGCACTCCCCAAATCGAAATGTCTTTTTCGATTTTGTCTGGATTGGTTTCGGATTTCTTCTCTCCTTCCTCGCATTCGTCTTTCTTCTCCCCTTCTTTCTCACACTCCTCTTTCTCCTCTCCTTCTTTCTCACACTCTTTCTTCTCACCCTCTTTCTCTTTCTGCTCTTCCTTGGTGAAGAGTGTGTTGCCATTAATGGCTTCCTCGAGCTTCGTCTTCAGCTCATTCAGTGCTTTCTTCTCGCTCTCTTTCAGGTCGGAGAGGAAATTGCTCTCTTCTCTGTACGAAGAGCTTTTCTCCACCAGTTTAGGCTTCGATTCGTCGTTCTCACACTTCACTTCTCCCTCCACTGCCGCCGCCTCTACTGCCGCCTTCACGGGCTCGTCCGCCACCAGAACGGCCTCAGCTTTAACCTCAACAGTCATGATTGCTTCCTAGTTCCTACATTTTAAAAAACACAGTTGTTAGAGATAAACACAGACGCTTAATTACTGCTGAAAATCAAACCAATCTACTTGATTCGAAATTGTTCGATAAAAAGCTTGTTTGAACCGTATTTGATTAAAGATATCAAACAAGTTTGAACATATTTTTACAATAAAAAATCTGAAGCTCGAGAGCTCGATAAGTAAAAAAAAATCAAAACAAAGTAAAAATGTTAAACTCGGTTTAATTAAAGTTCATTCACGTTTGATTTGATTAATAATCAAACAAACTCAAACATAACATTAGCAACTCGATAGTATATCAAACAAACTTGAACACAGCTCGACTCCATTCATTTATAGCATACACACAAGCCATCAAATTGGAGAAGTAAAGATCTCAAACAAGCTTGAATATATTTTTAAGTTTGATAAAATCTGAAGCTCGAGTTGAGCTCGAGCAAAATAAGTAAAACTTGTTACCAATATCAAATTGCTCATGTCCGCTTGATTGCAGCTCATTCAAGCTTAATTCGACTAATAATCAAACAAACTCAAACATAACATCATAATCTCAACAATATTTCAAACAAACATAAACAACAATACATTGAGTTCGACTCAGTTCACTTTCAAATCAGAGAAGCAAATGAGAAAATGAATCAGAACTTACTTGTTTGTGAGCTTTGTTTCTGTGTCTGTGTCTGAGTTTGAGATTTCTGTAGGGTTTACAAATGTGTGAGATGAAAGGGGTGAAGTGTAACGGCTATATACTACGTTGTTTTCCGAAGTGGGACCCACAACGGTCATATACATGTTGTCATCCCACGTTAGAGCCGTTAAAGATTCTCGTTAATAATTTGTGACAGCAAAAATCTGTTTGTCAGTATCAATTAGGCCCCACAATCAAATATTTTGGACTGTCATTAATCATTGATTTTGCGGCTTAATCACATTTAATCTTCATTATTTTATTCTTTGATTCCTCCATTGATTTTGTGTTTGGAGTAGGATTATCATTCGGTAGTGGACTAGTGGTGGTAACTCGTAGAGGTGCAAACGAATAGAGTTTTCGTTGAATAGCTCGTTAACAAGTTCGTTTATTTGAATAAATTAATAAAATTTTAAGCTCGTTTTACAAACGAACAGAGATTGAATATGATTGACTCGTTCAATAAAAGTTCGCAAACAAGTTTGTCTAAAATTCAATTAATAATAACGGTAATAATGAGAAAAATAACAACAAAAATAACCGTATTCATACTACATATAATATAATATTTTTATATTACCTCTTGTTATAATGACTATTTGGTTAAATTCGTTTATTTGTATGGAGATTTTGGAAAATTTTGGTTATTTGATGTTCGTGAATAAAATAATTAGTTGTTCATGAGAATAAATGGTAACGAACATGGTTAAATATGTTCATGAACATGTTCGTGAACATTGAACATAATCAAATACTGTCAATACGAATCGACTCGGCTCGAGTTCGATTAAAAATAAATGAACAACACATGAAGCTCGAATCGGATCGTTTGGGTCATTGGTCCATTGGTTTGGGTCAAATGAGACTTGTGATACTTCAGACCATATATCCTATATCCCAGTTAGTCTACTATAAATATCGGACGAACCGGATCAAATCGATTTCATCACCTCTAATTCTGTGATCGATATAAACTTATTCCTTTTATTGGTAAGGTAATGCCACTAGGTGTCGGTAGACCTTGGGTCTATTGATTCGTTAGTCCTTATAGTTAATAGTTTTTTTACTATATACATCTATATACTTCATAGTTTTTTCTCCTAGTAGTATTCAGATATAAAATTCTTATTATTTACTTGTAAAAGCCTCATAAGTATGAATTTTACAAGGAAATTTGAATTTATTATGTAACACTTCAATATGAGTTGTTACATTTTCCATAATTTGGTGTGAATCTCTTGGTTATACATACTACCTCCGTCCCGTTCTAACTTACTTATTTTTCTTTTTGGTTTGTCCCAACTTAACTTATCAGTCCATAAATGACAAATTTCTCTCACAATCTCCACCCTCAAAATCTCCACCTTCAATCTTCACATTTAAAAAAGTCAAAGATTCGACAAAATCTGTTTTTTCTTAACCTTCGTGCTCGATCAAAGTAGACAAATTAGATCGAGACGGAGGGAGTATATATATATATATAAATATATATATATATAACTTAAACTAATTGTACCTTTCCTAAAAAGAAAACAATAGAATCTCGTTATAAATCTAATTCGCTGCAAATTCTAATAATAATTGTAGCAATATATAATCTCACATACTCTAAAAAAATAAAAAATCTCACATGTATAATAATGTGAAGTTGTTAGCCAAATTGTCAAACGAATATTGTCTGTCAGGAGAATTGGTCAATAAAAATTAATTAATGATTTTTTGTGGATACGAAATGCAGTTTGGTTGACCAAACCATACACCCATTATTTGCTGTTCTCTGCCCCTCCGTTCCGATCTAATTGGTCTATTTTAATCGGGCGTAAAGATTAAAAAAAAGTAGATTTTGTGGATACTTTGACTTTTTAAAAGTGAAGATTGAGGGTGAAGATTTTAAAGGTGGAGATTGTGATAAAAATTTATCATTTATGAACTGATAAATTAAGTTGAAACAAACCGAAAAGGAAGATATAGAGCGGGACGTAGTAATAAATAATTTATTGGCTGCTCCAGTAAGAAGGGAGCCCAGTAGTCCTAGTTGGGCCCAATAGTTATGGGCCAAGCCTGATTTCTTTTTAGGGAAAAATTGGTATAAATGCCCAGTATGTTTTCACTATTTAGAAACTAGGACACTAAGTATACCACTTTTTAAAAATGCCTTCTAACTTACGAAAAATTGATGAAAATGCCCTATGACCGGCTATAGGCTGTTAACCAGCCGGTCACCTGTGAGCTATCTTTTTTACTTTCGGGAAAATTTGTATAAATGACCAGTATGTTTCCCTTATTTAAAAACTAGGACGTTAAGTATACCACTTTTTAAAAATACCTTCTAACTTACCGAAAAATGGTGAAAATGCCACGTGACCGTCTATAGACTGTGACACAACCGGTCATTAATAAGGTGGAGCTCTTTTTCTGACGAGGCATTAATTTTTTTCTTCTGTTGACTCAGTTGTTAGCGAAAAAATATATGTCGTCAACTTTGGCGGTGGCGGGTTCGACAGGGACGAGGCAAATAGACGAAGAATCGGGTGATTGGTCAAGTTCCGATCAGTTAGTGGATGGGTGGGCTGGGCGAAGCATTGTTGGCTTCTTTTTCGTCTTCCATGTTGGTGTTTTTGTAAGATTGCATGACATCCATAAATTAGGGTTTAGTATGTTGTAATTAGGGAAGAAGAATAGAACAATTTAGTTTTTAATTTTTTAAAATATTAATCTAAAATTTATTTATTAATATATCATATAATTATCCTAATTCATAATTTAAAATAAAATAATAATAACATGAGAAAAGTAAAAAAGAAATTTGAAAATATTTATGAATTTTAGAAATTTAAAAAAATCATAATTTTTTTTATTTTTCTGATTTTTAAATAAATTTTAGAATTTTTTAAAAAATATCAGAAATAAATTTTTTAATTTTTGAATTTTTAAATCAATTTTATAATTTTTAAAATGAATTTTAGAATTATTTTTTTTTAATTTTGAATTTTAAATGAGTTTTATAATTTTTGAAATAAATATCAGAAATAAATTTTTAAATCTTTAAATTTTATAATTTTTTAAAATAAATTTCACAAATAAATTTTTTATTTTTCTTTAAATAAATTTTTGGGGTTATAATTTTTTATAAATTCAAACTAATATTTTATTTTTATTTTTTCCATTCTAACAAGTGAGTCAATAGAAAAAATAAAAATGAAAAATGAAAAATTAATGCCACGTCAGGAAAAAAGGTTCACCTCATTAATGACCGATTGTGTCACAATCTATAGACAGTCACGAGGCATTTTCACCATTTTTTTGTAAGTTAGAAGGTATTTTTAAAAAGTGGTATACTTAATGTCCTAGTTTTTAAATAAGGGAAAACATACTGGTCATTTATACCAATTTTTCCGAAAGTAAAAAGACAGCTCACAGGTGACCGGTTGGTTAACAGCCTATAGCCGGTCACTGGGCATTTTCACCAATTTTTCATAAGTTAGAAGACATTTTTAAAAAGTGGTATACTTAGTGTCCTAGTTTCTAAATAGAGAAAACATACTGGGCATTTATACCAATTTTCCCTTCTTTTTATTTAGAGGAAGTAAATTGGGTAGCATGAAAAATAATCGATCTATCCCCGATTAATTTTCGTTTAGGTGTTAAAATTTCTATCATGTATTTTTACTTTTTTCCGATTCCTCTCTATTTAATCCGTCTATGCTCCGTTTAGTCCTGACTAAGCCACGACTAAACGTTAGACCCTTGTCTACCGCTTGATCAGCGCCTAACAAGTTTTACAACATTGCTTAATATCAGGGGTGATAATCTCAGATTCAATATAAATTTGAACTCACTTAAGTCGATTTAAAATTAATAATTTATTTTAAATTGTAATAATTATTTATTTTAAAAAAATTTTAATATATAATTTGAATCGATTCAAAATCGATATGAACATGATTCGAGTTTCGGAAGAAAATAATATTCTTTTAGATCGTTAGAAATATCACATTTTACCAAAACTACGGTAAAACGATTTTTTTACAACAAAAAAATACTTTTATTAAAAAAATGTAATACTTTATATCAATAAAAATATTTTTAACAAAAAAGGTATGGCTTTTACAAGAAAAAAGTATCACCCGAATGCGTGCACATAGGTAGGTGCTCTCTTGTAAGTAGAACTGTTAAAATGGGTTTTAGCTCGTGGATTCAATCCATTGTACGAATTTAGGTTCATGCATGTGATATGCCATACTTTCTCCGTCTCAATTAACTTGTCACACTTTTCATTTCGGTTCGTCCCACTTAATTTTTAACACCCATAAATGATAGTTAAAGGCAACAATCTCCACCCTTAAAATATTCACATTTAATCTGCACCTTAGAAAAAGTAAAAAATTTCACAAATTCTATTTTTTTTTTAACATCCGTGTCCGATCAACTGTGAGAAGTTAATTGGGACGGGGGGAGTATAAAGTAAGACGGGTTTCTAGAATAAGATATAAAAACATGTAAGTTTATTCAGGTAGAAAGGTAAAAGTGTATTATCCACAATACACGTTATGGATAAACTTAAGTAAATAACTTATGGGTTAATTTGAATACTATAATATAATTTAATAATTTATGGAGAAGTATTTTGATGACTTGTGAAGGAAGCAAGAAAAAGCAAAGCAAAAAAAATTATAATATGCTTGATCTTGGAAAACTATATTTTATTATTAGTATTACATACCCCCTCCATCCCAGCTAATTTTTCACAATTGATCGAACACGGATGTTAAGAAAAAATAAATTTTACTTTTTCTTTGAATTTTTAAAGGGGGGAGATTGAGTGTGGAGATTTTGATGATGAAGATTGTGAGAGAAATTTTCTTTTTAAGGATATAAAAAATCATGTGAGACGAACTGAAATAGAAAATAGGAAAAATTAGTCGGGACGGAGAGAGTATATAATATACTACTATATTTTTGGGGACCTTATATTTGTCAAATGACGTAACTTGGGAAACTTAACTACTCAAACTGAAATTAACTTGTTATGTAATATAATAATATTTATTCGCCATTAATCTTTGAATGTGTTCTTATAATCATAATTTAGTTTGTAAATGTCAATTTCAGTCAAGTAATTATACACGTTACTCAATATATATGATAATATAATTAATTCATGTTTTATTTACGTAGTTCTTTTGTACAATAGTTGCACGTCTGGATTGCGGACGGATCCACGAGTTATGTGCAGATTTTCATGAAAAGTAAATTAATTTTTTCTGAAAGGTATTACTTATTTTAAAAAATATATTATATTGAAAATTAGGTACTTGTTCTCTCTCCCTTCAAATTCCTACGGACATATTTGTTTAAGGATATAGTGGGACGTGAAAATTTTGATGTTATGAATTCTTGATCTAATGTTTACTTGTTTGGATGTAGAATATGATAAATTTACTTGATATTATTGAATCATTCTTATAAGTGATCAAAATGTATTAAATATTTAAATATTAATTAATAAAATTATTTAAAAGATGGTCAAGTCTTTGCTCTTCTATATTAATTAAGAAAGATGTAAATTAGTAATAGTGCATAGATGTACAATTTTAGCAGATCGAATCCTCTATTTTAGGTGGTGTTTTATCTTGTATTTTATTCACATCTTATGTATGTAAATGTTGATTGTATATTATTAAATACGTGTGATGTGTGATGATTGTTTTAAAATCTTCAAGACTTCTTGAATAGTACTAGTTAAGAATCATATCCCATTCCAAATTCCCGGCGGAGAGCACAGTGGGAAGCCCTGTGTCTTCTGTCTCGTCAGCTGTAAAATCGCTCGGGTGTAGTACTTCAGGCTCTCTCGAGACCTGACAGCGCTTAATGCTTGAACTCCAACACTTGAAGCCTTTTACAAAACTCACCCGATAATTTATGGACGGTTCCAAAAATAGTATCTTATCTTTTCATTTCTCAAATTTAGTCTGTTTTAGTCGGAAATTAAAAATATTCATTGAATAATTCAAGTGCACCACATATGTATGGCGACGTTAAATTGGAGATTTTTGTTTTTCTGATGAAATTATGGTCTCCATGATCAATTTTGATATGTTTTTGTGCACGTTGTTTATCAAGGTGACAAGTCAACGTCATTTACAATGCTAAAAAAATAAAAAAAAATTCTAATTTAATACGATTATATGCGGTGCACGTGCAATTATCCGGTGAGAATTTCAAATTTCAATTTGAAAAACAACCAAATTCGAGCATTATGAACAAAGGACTAAATTCAAATATGTTAAAAGATAAATGACTAGTTTGGAACTACCTATAAGTTGCTGAACGACTTTTGCAATTTACCTAATTTTCGCGACTCCCTAAATCTCACACACACACACGTATATGAGGATATCTCTTGTGCACCAATTGCATGAATTTTAAATCTGTTCAATCCGGATCATGAGCAAACATGTATTACGAGTTTTGGATAAAAGTATCACGGTGAAAAAGGTATTTATGTTTATGCTTAAAACTAGATATCACTTGTTATGAGTAAAGGTATCATAATATCTTTATCCAAAACAAGTAATGCATTTAAGCATAAATCGTAATATTCACCCCAAATTACACCGTACAACTGATGCACATGAGACTTTGTTTATATATATTTGTTTAGGCCCTCAAGTACCCTACTACAAAGAAAATCAAAGACAACACTTGAAACTGTTGTCGTAGACATCAGCTACTGTTGTCGAAAGTGGTGCTGTCAAAAACCCTTCTACGACGACCGTTGTCTTAAATCGACGACAACGTCTAAATGCATGGCACATTAATATACCTACGTAATGTATATTAAAAGCTAAAAGCATTGAAATAATGAGTTTTTTAATAAAATAATAATGTGAAAGAAAACTCCGCCTGTAAGAAACTTCCATGGCTGCTGAAAACAACAACGGCTCTAAAATATTGATTTTAATAAACAGATTAATCTTCTCTTGATAAAACCAGACACGAAACATGATACTCTCTCCGTCTCAGTTTTACACGTAGGGACGAACACGTATATTAAGAACAAAACTGTTTTTTGTTTTTTGATTAATTTTTTCAAAGGTGGAGATTGAAAGTGTGGATTTTGAGGGTAGAGATTGTAAGAGAAATTTCCGTTTTAAGATGTGCAAAACTGAATGGGACGGATAAAAAGGAAAGCGTGCAAAACTGAACGGAACAGATCATGAAGGATAATATATCAGAAAATTTCGTTGGACGAGACTTTAGATTAGATAAAAAATAGTAAAAAAACTTTTATATTGACTGACCACATCTTGAGATGGATTTTCCACGAATTGAAAAAAACTAATGAATTTGTAAACCTAATTAATATTTCTATTGCCAAGGTTTTCTTGTAGATAAAATTGTCAATTTTTTGGCTCTAAATTTCAATTCAAAGCATGAGTTTCTCTTAATTAATTATTAGGAAAAAAATTCAAATTATACTTTTTAACTTTGCTTATATTCAATTTATGTCCGCTAAGTTTACGGATTTTGAACAATGCTATGTTAGTTTTGATTTTGTACAATTTATGTCTTGTTCCAAAAACCTCATGGAAGTCTGTTAATGTGGCGGTCGGGCTATGGCATGATGAGTATTTGTCACAATTTTATTTGCCACATTTTAAGTGAAGTGGTCTCAAATAATGAGTATTTGTCACAACTTTATTGTCGTCTCAATAACTCGGTCGCAAATAATATATTTGTGACCATAAATGTGGTCTCAAATGTATCTCAAATATGTTTTGCAACAATTAGTTGTCTCTAAAAGTAGTCTTAAAGTGGCCTCAAATAATTTGTAGAAAGATTTGTGACAACAAGTGGTCACAAATAACTTATTATTAGTGACTATAATTGTGGTGTAAAAAAATATTATACAAAAAAACCTCTTTTGTTGTAGTGTTTGAAATGCCAATTTACTTTTTGAGTTTTAACTATTAAATTAAACGACGTAGTATTAGGTAGTATTAGGAGTAGCACACAGTTCTGAATTAGCTAATCTTGAGCTATACATTATTCTCTATTCCACGCATCTAGCTTTTACATGACTAATATTGATTTAGGATAAAACTTAGTTGAACTGGTCTCTTTTACAACATGCATGGGATTTCAATAGAAATATTATACCACCTCCGTCCTGGCTAATCTTGCACACTTTTCGTTTTCGTCCATTTCAAGTGAACTTGCACATCTCTTAAAAAGGAAAGTTATAACACAATCTCCACCCTCAATTCACCTTTACAAAGTCAACAAAACCCCAAAAAACAACTTTCCTTAATACTTGTGATAACCTTCCCAGTGCAAGATTAGCTGGGACGGAGGTAGTAACATTTTCACACATGAAAAAGTCTTTGATAGTTTCTATAAATTGAAGGGTTTTTGGCTCCCAATAAGCAACAACACAACTATATAGATTAATCAAGAAATGGAGCGTTCTCATATTTCATTCTTGTTAATATTCTTTGCAAACCTTTTATTCTTGGGTGCTTCTTCTAACCACTACGATGATTTTTTCGAATGCCTTATCGATCAATTTCGACACTCAAACTCAGCAACCGATGTCATTTACACCCCTCGAAATTCAACATACACATCGCTTTTACAAGCGCAAAATCTAAGACCACAATCCGTCTTCCGTACGAGGCCGGATATCATCGTTACACCGAGCCATGAATCCGAAATCAGTGCAGCAATTTATTGCTCCAAGAAGCTTGGCATGCAGATCAGAGTTCGAAGTGGCGGCCATGACTATGAAGGCCTTTCGTACATTTCGGAAAACCCCTTTGTCATAGTCGACATGAGAAACTTTCGATCAATAAACGTAGACGAGCATGAAAAAACTGCGTGGGTTCAAGTTGGCGCGACACTGGGTCAACTTTACTACACACTTGCCCAGAAAAGCAAGACTCTTGCTTTCTCGGCAGGTGTTTGCCCCACTGTCGGCATCGGGGGCCACTTTAGCGGCGGCGGGTATGGCATGATGTCACGTAAGCATGCTATCGCCGCTGATCGCATCATCGATGCTAGACTAATGAATGTCGACGGTGAAATTCTGGACAGGAGAACCATGGGAGATGATCTTTTTTGGGCTATCCGAGGTGGTGGAGGTACCAGTTTCGGGATTGTTCTAGAATTTAAGGTAACATTGGTTACAGTTCCGGAAACAGTGACTGTTTTCAATGTTACCAGAACGTCAGAGACGGCGACACAATTAGTCCACCGATGGCAGTACATTGCTGATAAAGTTGACGAAAACCTTCTGCTCAGGCTTTTCCTGACAACTGTCAGGTCCCCGACAACACGTAATAGGACAATATCTGCTTCTTTCACATCGCTGTACCTCGGACCTATTCGCGATCTTTTGCCACTAATGCAGGAGAAGTTTCCAGAACTTGGCTTGGTCGAACAAGATTGCACCGAAATGAGTTGGATCGAATCCACACTCTATTTCTCAGGTCTTTCAGATCAGCCACTCGATGTGTTGCTCGATAGAACTCCACAAGGCAACTATGCACCATCATATTTCAAAGGAAAATCCGACTTTGTAAGCACACCGATCCCAATAAACGGTTTGAGAGAGATATGGAGATTCCTGTACGAAGAAGAAAATTCTCAGTTGCAGTTCAGTCCATATGGAGGAGTATTGAGCACATTCTCCGAATCCGAAACTCCATTCCCACATAGACAAGGCAACATATTCATGATCCATCATGGGGTAGGATGGACCAACCGAAATCAATCAGAAGAAAAGATTGAATGGATTCGGAGGTTTTATAATTTCATGGCGCGTTATGTCACAAAATCTCCGAGGGGTGCTTACTTCAATTACAGAGATCTTGATATCGGAAGGAATAATATGAAAGGGAGCACAAGTTATAAAGAGGCTAGTGTTTGGGGGCACAAGTATTTCAAGAATAACTTCAAAAGATTGGTTCGTGTTAAGACTAAGGTTGATCCATCCAACTTTTTTCGAAATGAACAAAGCATTCCACCACTATCATCTAAGTAGATCACATAATTAACTTTATGATATTGTTATACTGAATAAGTGTACATGTTTACACGGTGTAATAAATGTTGACCGGTTCAACAATTTAGTTTATTGGTATTTTTCATGTTCCTTGTACTATTATATACATATATTTATCTTCGAAATTATTGAAAAATTTGTATTAATTATTGAAAAATTGGTCATGAGATTCTAGATTTTTTTTTTTCATTTTTACTAAACAGTACTAATATATTTATCCTTTCGTTTTTATCTACCACAAAAACATCCTAAAAATAATACTGCGGGAAAAAGACTTAATATGTCTAAATTCACTACTTTAAAACAACACAACACTCAACACTGCAACGACAACGTTTTAAAACCGTTGTCATAATAACAATTGTTGTCTTTGTGCAAATATTTTCTCTAACGAACAATTTTGCAACACTGTTATCGTTTGACTGTTGTGATGTATATTTTCTTGCTAAAAGACAACGACTATTGAATCACGGGTGTCTTTATGCTTATTCATTATTTGTAAGTTCTTTTTAGTTTTATGCGCTTAAAGAAAACAGTTACACTACACGTTGTCGATTAAGTGTTGTAGTGATCATTTTTTTTTAAATAAGAAAAATCTTTTTAATTTTGTACAATTGAAAATTCTAAAAGAAAAGAGAAAACATCCCGGGACGGAGCCAGGATTTCATTATGAGGGGGACGGAATATTTCTTTTACTATATTTATCAAAGTTTTTAAAATTTGAGGGCGACGAAATCCAATATTTAACTACAATTACACTGTATATGTATTTACATTGTAGTTTCGATAGAAAATTTAAGAGAGACGGTCGCCGCGGCCGGTCCCCCGCTGACTCCCTCTCTTGATTTGATATCTGTTCGGGAAATTAGTGTGAAATGTTCATATGTGAAGAAATCATGGATATTGACTTGTAGAATTTGATAGGCATTGTAGGCCCATTGGGCCTTGTGCAGTCATCGAACACCAAATTTATGGGCCGTAGGTTGTGAAAAGGTCTGGTTGGATATATTTGTCCCAGCCCAATTGATATTGGGCCGTAGGTTGTGAAAAGGTCTGGTTGGATATATTTGACCCAGCCCAATTGATATTGGGCCGTAGGTTTAGTAGTCCATCAACAAATTGAAAAGAAAAGAAGATATACGCCATAATAATTGTAGCTTTTAAAAAATGAGAATTAAGTTTGATCATAAATGGGTTCGGGTCAGAAATAGGTGGAACTCAAATAACCCGTAAGAAAAATGGGTCGGGGTGGGTCAATGCGGGTCAGCCCACGCCCCCTTGTTAAAAATTAAATTAAATTAGAATTAGTGTATTTATAAAATTAGACTTAATTGTAATACTTTCTGGTGATGTATTGTTACTTGAAATTTTAAATTTTATTTTTCGAAATTTTCAACTTGTTTTGTAAACATGTGTAATGTGGATGTGTTGTTGGTTTGTAGTTATACCGTATACTTTTTTTTTTTTTTTTTTTTTTTTTTTTTTTTTAATCTTTTGGAGCATATATATATGATCTATAATGCCTTCAATGCAATTTAGATTTTTAAATATCTATATATTGTGACGCTTTTAGGTTTTAGGATTTATAACAATCATTTTAGCTTTCTACGAATATATATATATATATATATATATATATATATATGATCTTTTACCTTTTTCTTTTTGATTCGGATCATAAACGGGTTGACGGATTGACCCACACCAGAACGCGTTTGGTTGGATAGGTGTAAAGTTTAGTATATATAACTAGGCCCTAACCTCATCCGCGAACCCGCAACTCGACTCGTTTGAACTGATCTACTAATACCAGTTGTTGGGAATACTCCCAGGAAACTAACCTGATGCTCTTGATACCAGTTGTTGGGAATTTAACTCACCTACAACCACGATACGACTAGATAATCGAAAGAAAGAAAGCAATAAATCACACACAATAAACACAACAATTTGATTACCCAGTTCGTTACAATGTGTAACTACGTCTGGGGGCGATAACAAGCCAGGATATGGACTAATATGATGAATTTTCGGAATACATTAAGCAATGAAAGAAACAACTATTTATAATAGCTCTATCGACCCCAAAATCGGATTCAGTTTAAGGCCCACGCATCCTGTCCGCGTAACAGGAGGTTGCGGCCGTGAATGATCTGCTCTATAAAAACGTCTCGGCCGTGCCCGCCTTCCAGCACCAATCCTCCGCGTGACGAGCCGCGACTGCTAACTCCCTTCGCGCCCGCGAATCATGATCCTGTCTCGCCCGAGACCTCCTCAGCTCGGCCGAGCTGACTTCCCAGCGTGAAACACCTCAGCTTCGTCAAACTCGTCGCTACCGCGACACTCCAGTGGTGATTTAGGTTCCATACTCAACAGGTCGGCACAATATTCTTAATATATCTTAGAGGTACGATTAGGCTGAACTAGGTTAAGTCACCGGACTCACTAATTTCGGTCGATGGAATGTTGATCTAGGCTCCCCACATATGACATTGGTCTAACTCGATATATGACATTGATTCTGCCCGACACAAGAAGTTGCTCCAATTAGAGAGACTTGATCAGACCGTCCAAATTGCAAGCTCTAGCACCATTTTTTGGAAAATAGGAGTGGCGTTGACTTGGATGATTAATGTTGGTCCATCCCAAGAAAAACCCTAATTGTTAGAGGAAAGAGACGATACACAAGCCATGCATTTTTTTGCATGAAAAAAAAAACCCAAAAAAAAAAAAAGTTAAAAACTAGAATTTTCCGACACAAAATACCAAATATACTTTCATAATGAAAATAAATAATTTAAATAAGGTGTGAACAATAATTATAGGATTAGTTTGGTAGGTTTGGCAGTTGCATGTGAATAATAGTATGCCAAATGACAACTTTACTTCCCATTGGCCAACTTGCATCTTGTCCTGTAATAAAAAATATCAGAAAATTGGACAAGACTTCAGATTAGGTATAATATATACTCCCTCCGTCCCAACTTAACTTGCCTACTCTGAGTCTCTGATCGAATTATGAAAGTTAAGAAAAAACAGATTTTTTGAAATCTTTGACTTTTCCAAAGGTGAAGATTGATGATGAAGATTTTGAGAATATAGTACAAAGTTATTTAGGACAAATAAAAAAGACAAGTAGACAAATTAAATCGGGACGGAGGAAGTATATATATATATATATATATATATATATATATATATATATAAATTTTTTTTTTTTTTAATTTTATCCACCTACCGGATAAGGTTGTCATGGATTTTCCACAAGGTGATAAATATGATGAATTTGAAGCAGATGAAATTGACCATTGTTTTTTGGCAATAATTTCCAATCTAAAGCATTAGTTTCCTTAATTACTCATGAGGAAAATATTCAATTTATACCAATTAACTTTGGTTATACCCAATTTATTAGTATAACTCAATACGACAAAAAAAATATTTGCCGCTAGTCTTTTACAACTATAAGAGTGATTATTTAAAGTAACTTATTTTATAATTATAGTAGTTAAATAAAATATTTCATACAATTTTAATCAAATTTGCAACTACTTGTGATTACAAATGCATTAGTAACAATAAATTAATTGCAAAAAATAGTTACAAATGTATTAGTAATTACAATGTAGTTGCAAAAAAACTTTTTGCATCTTACTATTAGTGGCAACATTATAGTAACCACATGCGGAATGTAGTTACTAAAAGTACTTTTGTGACTACTCTCATTTTTTTGTAACTACATTTTGTAGTGGTAAAAAACCTTAATTCTAATAGTGGATGAGCATATTAAAAACCAAACGTTACGTCTTAAGTAAGTCACTACTTTAATTTAGAAATCGATTTTTTTTTCTTTCTAATTTTGATTTTTATTGTAGTGTATGTTTGATTTAATACATCAAGGATAATAAATAGACTAGTTTCCCACCTAATCTCCAGCCATACATTATTCTCTATTCCAAGTCATTCTTGACTAGTATTAAGTTGAATTGTCGTCTCTTTTGCATATTGTAACATTTCAATAAAATATTGTACTCCCTTCGTCCCGCCTTATCTTGTATGCTTTCTTTAAATGATCGTCTCATCTTATCTTACAAAGCCTAAAAAAAAAAAAAAATATAACATAATCTTCATCCTCAATCTCCACCTTTGAAAAGTTAACAAACAAACAAAAAACAACTTTTCTTAATACCCGTACTGACTTCCCCTGTGCAAGATAAGTCGGGAGAGGAAATAACATTTTCACACATGAAAAAGTCCACCATAGTTTCAATAAATGGAAGGGTTTTGGCTCTAAATAAGTAGCAATACAACTAGAGATTAATCAAGAAATGGAGTATTCTTGTATTCCATTCTTGTTATTATTCTTTGCAAACCTTTTATTCTTGGGTGCTTCTTCTAGGCACTACGATGATTTTTTCGGATGTCTTACCGATCAATTTCGATTTTCTAACTTAGCAACCGATGTCATTTACACCTCTCAAAATTCGACTTATGCATCTCTTTTACGAGTGCCAAATCTAAGACTACAATCCGCCATCAAGCCGAATATCGTCATTACACCCTCCCATGAATCCGAAATCAGTGCAACGGTTCGTTGCTCCAAGAAGCTCGGCATGCAGATCAGAGTTCGAAGTGGCGGCCATGACTATGAAGGCCTTTCTTACACTTCTAAAACCCCATTCGTCCTCGTTGACATGCGAAACTTCCGATCAATAAACATAGATGGCGATGAAAAAACTGCGTGGGTTCAAGTTGGCGCCACACTTGGTCAGTTTTACTACACGCTTGCCCAGAAAAGCAAGACTCTTGCTTTCTCGGCCGGTATTTGCCCCACTGTCGGCGTTGGCGGCCACTTCAGCGGTGGCGGAGTCAGCATGATGTCACGTAAGCATGCCCTCGCTGCTGACCACATCGTCGATGCTAGACTAATTAACGCCGACGGCGAAATCGTTGACAGGAGAACCATGGGAGAGGATCACTTCTGGGCTATTCGAGGTGGCGGAGGTACCAGTTTCGGGATTGTTCTAGAATTTAAGGTCACATTGGTTACAGTTCCCGAAAAGGTAACTGTTTTCAATGTGACCAGAATGTCAGAGACGGCGACACAATTAGTACACAGGTGGCAGTACATTGCTGACAAATTCGACGAAAACCTTACACTCAGGGCTTACCTGACAACACAAAATAGGACATTATATGCTTCTTTCACATCGTTGTACCTCGGCCCTGCTCGCGATCTTCTGCCATTAATGCAGGAGCAGTTTCCAGAGCTCGATTTGATGGAACAAGATTGCATCGAAATGAGTTGGATAGAATCCATACTCTATTTCGCAGGTCTTTCTACTCAACCACTCGATGTTTTGCTCTACAGACCAGGAGACGACTTTTTGGCGGTATATTCGAAAGGAAAATCCGACTTTGTGAGCAAACCAATTCCAATAAATGGTTTAAGAGAGATCTCGAGATTCCTTTACGAAGAAGAAAACATTCAAGTACAGCTCAGTCCATATGGAGGTGTATTGAACACATTCTCCGAATCCGAAACTCCATTCCCACATAGAAAAGGCAACATATTCATGATCCATTATGGTCTATGGTGGATCGACCCGAATCAGTCGGAAGAAAAGATTGAATGGATGCGGAGATTATATAGTTTCATGGCGCGTTATGTGACGAAATCCCCGAGAAGTGCTTACTTCAATTACAGAGATCTTGATATCGGAAGGAATAGTATGAAAGGGAACACAAGTTATAAAGAGGCTAGTGTTTGGGGGCACAAGTATTTCAAGAATAACTTCAAAAGATTGGTACGTGTGAAGACTAAGGTCGATCCATCCAACTTTTTTAGAAATGAACAAAGCATTCCACCACTATCGTCTAAATAGTGATACACGTGTGAATTACACGGTGTAATAAATGTTGACCGGGTCAATTATTTAGTTTATTTCCATTTTTCATGTTACTTGTACTATAATATGATTTTATATGTATATTTTATCTTCGACATTATCGAAAACATTTTATTAATTATTAAAACCTTGGTCATGAGATTATATATTTCTTTCACAAATAGCGTAGGAAAAAAAAAGGTTATTCTATCTAAATTCACTACTACAACACATGGCAACACGGCAACGATAACGTTTTTTTTATTAAAAGCGTTGTCATAGTAACAACGGTTATCTTTGTGCAATTCTTTTCTCTCTCTAAAGAATAATAACACTGTTGTCGTTTAACTGTTGTGTATTTATATTTCTTGCTAAAAGACGACTGCAACTTCTGTTGTTGAATCACGGTTGCCTTTATGCTTATTCATTATTTATAAATATTTTTATTCGCTTAAAGAAAATGAGTACATTACGTTGTCGATTAAGTATTGTAGTTACCTATCTTTTTATTTTCTAAAATATTCTTCTTAAAACATTTCCAATATTACACAAAGAGAGAGGACATCTGTTAGGAAAATTAGTGTAAAATGGACGAAGTTGAATAACTCAAGTGGCAGAGCATCTACTACCTAAACCTTTGGTCCTGAGTTCGAATTATCGGAGGAAGAGGGGAGGATTTTTTCTTTGTTCTTAGATTAGGAGAAATGTTAAAAAAAATTTAGTGGAAAATGTTTCATGGATAAGCATTCTAGGCCCATTGGGCCTTGATCAGCACTCGAACACCAAAATTATGTGGGCCGTCACTACTTCCGCTTTAAATGTAGCAGATATGAATTACGAAGGTCTCTTGTATATTAATTGCACGAATTTTAGATCCGTTTAATTTGAATTATGGGGAAAAATGTATGATGATAAAGATGTATTAATTTTTTATACTTAAAGTTATTGCTTATTCTAGGTAAATGTATTACCTTTATCCAAAAAAAAATAAGTCATTCTAAGTTCTTGCAAAAAACAACATTTCTTCTAATATTGTCTTTGAATATATTCCGACAAATCTTCTAAAGATCTCCTAAGTTCATCAGTACCTAAATTAATTATTGTCTCATTGGTAAATTGATTCTCTTTCCTTTTTGTTGAAGGACAAAATGTAATTTAAGATAATAGAGATATATTGGATGTAAAATATATTTATCTATCTCGTGAATTCTTAATTTTTCTTTTAAAATTTAAAACTACTTTTATACCGAAGAGGAGTATTGTTTAATTTAATATATAGAGGCAGAAATGATATTTCCTTTTAAACCAATTAGCGGATTTGATCTTGAGTGCTATAAATAATTGTGCTACGTGAGTTACTGCTCAACTTTTCATTCTTTCAATTTTTTTTTTTTTAAATTTCCTTTCACAAAACAACTTGTTTCATTCTTTTTTTTTTTTTTTCCTTAATTCATGGTTCACGGGTTCAGGATTCATAGTTCATGTTCAAATTTATCGCCTAAAAAAGCTTTATTATTAAACTCTAGTTTTATTTTACGTTCATAAATTCACGGTTTATGATTCACGTTTTATGTTTTAAATGTTCGAAAAAGAAAAAAATTAAACACGAAAAATGAAAATAGGTTGTTTTGTGGATAAAAAAAACGAATGAAAGAATAAAAAAAGAGAACGATAGCGTATATAGCATATACTATTGTAGCGTTTCAAAACGGAACTGAAGCAACTAGTTTCCCACATAATCTCCAGCCGTACATTATTCTCCATTCACGTTCTTCACGTTCTTGCATGTTTACATGGCCTTTCTATAAATCGAAGGGTTTTTTACTCCCAAAAATAAAATCCAATTTTAAAGTGAGACACAGTTGGAATAGGATAAATGTGGGACAAAAGATCTTAACCGTCAACTATTTTGAATATAGATTAGAATAGAAGATAAAAGTTTGATTGGATACAACGAGGATTGTAAATAAATTACTCCCTGGGTTCCCACTTAAAGTTGCACACTTGCATTTTCCGTCCGTTCCACTTAATTTTGCACATCTTTAAAAAAGAATTTTTTCTTACAATCTCCACCCTCAATCTACACCTTTAATAAAGTTAACTTAAAAATAAAAACAATTTTTTCGTAATATTCATGTCCGATCAGCCCGCAAAATTAAGTGGGACGGAGGGAGTATTCCACGCCTTTCACGATGAACTGATTTCGGCTGGAGCTAGCAATATTTTAAAACATGAAAAGGTCCACCATAGTTTCTTTAAATGAAATGGTTTTGACTCCAACAATAAGCAGCAACACATGCAGCTAAGGTTAATCAAGAAATGAAATTTTCTCATGTTTCATTCTTGTTATTAGTTTTTGCAAATGTTTTATTCTCAGGTGTTTCTTCTAATCACTACAATGATTTTTTCGAATGTTTTGTCGATCAATTTCGATGCTCAAACTCAACAACCGATGTCATTTACACCCCTCGAAATTCAAATTACGCGTCTCTTTTACTAACACAAAATCTACGAGTAACATCTGGTAGGAAGCCAGATATCATCGTCACACCATATCATGAATCCGAAATTCGAGTGGCCATTTACTGTTCCAAGAAACTTGACATACAGATCAGAATTCGAAGTCGCGGCCATGACTACGAAGGCCTTTCCTACATTTCTGAAAACCCCTTCGTCGTAGTCGATATGCGAAACTTCCGATCAATAAATATAGACAGCGAGGAAAAAACTGCGTGGCGTCGGTGGTCACTTCAGTGGCGGTGGATATGGTATGATGTCACGGAAGCATACTATCGCTGCTGACCACATCATTGATGCCAGACTAATGAATGCCGATGGCGAAATCCAAGACAGGAGAACCATGGGAGAGGATCTCTTCTGGGCTATCCGGGGCGGCGGAGGTACCAGTTTCGGGATTGTTCTAGAATATAAGGTAACATTGGTTACAGTTTCGGAAACAGTGACTGTTTTCAATGTTACCAGAACGTCAGAGACGGCGACACAGTTAGTACACAGGTGGCAGTACATTGCTGATAAAATTGATGAAAACCTTGTCCTCAGGCTTTTCCTGATAACACGTAATAAGACAATATCTGCTTTTTTTACATCACTGTACCTCGGCCCGATTCGCGATCTTCTGCCATTAATGCAGGAGAAGTTTCCAGAACTTGGCTTGGTCGAACAAGATTGCACCGAAATGAGTTGGATATAATCCACACTCTATTTCTCAGCTCTTTCAGATCAGCCACTCGACGTGTTGCTCGATATAACTCCACAGGGCGACTACGCGCCGGCATATTACAAAGGAAAATCCGACTTTGTAAGCACGCCGATCCCAATAAACGGGTTGAGAGAGATATGGAGATTTCTTTACGAAGAAGAATATTCTGAGTTGCAGTTCAGTCCATATGGAGGAGTATTGAGCACATTTTCCGAATCCGAAACTCCATTCCCACATAGACAAGGCAACATATTTATGATCCAACATTTGATATCATGGACCAGCCGAAATCAATCGGAAGAAAAGATTGAATGGTTGCGGAGATTTTATAGTTTCATAGCGCCTTACGTCACGAAATCTCCGAGGGGTGCTTACTATAATTACAGAGATCTCGATATTGGAATGAACAATATTAACGGAAACACAAGAGGCTAGTGTTTGGGGGCATAAATATTTCAAGAATAACTTCAAGAGATTGGTCCGTTTGAAGACTATGATTGATCCATCCAACTTTTTCAGAAATGAACAAAGCATTCCACCACTATCCAAGCCTAGGACAAAACTTCATGATTATGCATAGTTGCAAGGATTATATATGTAGGGGTTAAATATTTCAATCAATCTGTATTTTGCGAATTTTTATATTTTAGTACGCAAATTTTATTTTTTGATCGATTACAATTTGAAGTGTTGGGAAATTACGAATAATACAAAGCAAAAAAAGAATAAACGAGAAGTATCGACAAAGCCCAAACAAAGACACCAAATTTAACGTGATTCACTAACAACTTGTTAGCTACGTTCACGGCCAAACGAGAGGAACCAATCAAATTCAAAGGAGTGCTTACAACATAGGACGAGACAAACTTGACCCTAGGTCAACTATCCAACTCTTCATCCTAACAAACAGAAACAAACTTTGATTGATACTGGACCAAAACCAAACTCTCCACACTCTATGACGATCAAACGACTCTAAACCCAAAAATAGAGTCTCAAATCCAAATTGGATATTCTAGACCAAAAGAGTACCAAGTACTCAACAAATATCAATTATAGAATATCCCAAACCAACAGACAACCTCTCTCTTGTCTCTCAAATCAAAATCAATGACTGATCGATCAACCTATTCAATCAATTGACCAATACCAATTTTCAAAGGCTATAGGACTATTAATAAGCCCCCAAAACCTAATCTTATACACAAAAGGAATCCAACTAGGCTAAAACTTGCTTTGACCCATCTGCTGCGCCGCCAGGCCTGCCGCGGCCGCGACCATTTGTCGCGCCCGCGACCGCTCGTGTCAACTTCTCGTCGCTTTGTCTAACTAGTCGCGGTCGCGACTAGCCTTTACGCCCGCGACGGCTCTACTTGTCCACTTCTCGCCATGACAGTGACCATCTGTCGCGGCCGCGTCCTCCGACGCGCTCAATTCCAACGACGTCCAAAGCTAAGTCTCCATCTCGATGCGAACGTCGATTCAAACCAAATCAAATTCAAGGCACAAATTCCTAACATGAAGTTCACGAACTGTATAAGTTGCAACCTCCGTCGAATTTTTTCGGCCAAATATCATTCCCGTGACAATCACATGCCAAATTGGGGAAGTTTTTTGCTATTTTCATGATTTGTTGAGAAAGATTCACAATTCGACGGAAGTTGCAACTTGACAATAGCAAAATGATTCTCACGTATTTGGCATGTGACTCTGCCTCAACAAATCATAGAATTAGTAAAAACCCTCTCAATTCGTAGACTTCAAGTTGCAACCGGTAGAAAAACAAAGTTTAGATACTAAAATCCTCTAATTTTACAGATAAAAATAATACTTATGCTATAAAAAGTGATATTTTTTTCTAGTCACATGACCGTCTCACGCAAGTTTTTGTTAAGTATTGGAGTATTGAGATTAAAAATTAACTGAATACCATCTTCAAATAGGTGCCAGCGTCACAAGATTTCGGTATCTATGAGTATTAACTTGCACGCAAAATCCTCTATTTTAAAAAAGAAGAAAGACATGCTGCGCATACAAAATAACAGCGACTAATGCTCATGTCCAGTAGACACACGCATCTTAGATTCGTATAATTTGAAGCAAAGAACGTATTCATGAAAAAATATCACTATTTATACGAGAATGTCTTACTTTTCTTAGAAAAGTATCACCGTTCAACATAATACATTTCTTCGAAACAAGTAATACCTTTTAGCACAAACATTAATACATTTCATGAAAAACTATCAATAATCCGATGAATCATAAGGTGACCGTTCATGAGGTGATCAGAGTATTCCACTATAAATAATGAAGATTACAACAGATGAATCGGATTTACAAGGAAATACAATCAGAAAAATATACGACAGATATGAACAAATCTGCTAAAATACTCTACGAGACACTACTCCTTATTAACTACACTACAAGACTATGATTTTGAAGCGAATAATTTCACTTTTCACTGATACACTACGATGTATAAGCCATTGACCAAGAAGTAGCGAGTTTTTTTTTCGCAAATAGACTACACTTTGTCGAAACTTTATTAGCTGCAAAAATTTGCTAATACACAACGCTTACTAAAACCCGTGGCACAAGCGTAGTGTATTTGCAATTTTTATTGCTAATAGACTACAATTTCTTAAAAAATCGAGGTCTATTTAATGTAGTCTATTAACATTACTGTTGCCGTAATTTGTATTGTAGCAACTTTTTGTTTATTCGTTAATGCATTTATGAGCTACTTGCAGGAGAGAGACGTAAATTAGGTCATACAATGTCGATATATACTACGACTTCTACTCATTCACATGTACTACATGAATCATATGTTCTAGAATAGTTTCTGAAACAAATATAACAACGAACTAACATAATAATAAATGAAACGGACTCCCGTGCATTGCACGGGTAAACCACAACGAAGTACATAATAGTAAATGAAACGGACTCTTGCGCATTGCGCGGGTAAACAACTAGTTCGAAGAAAAGGAAAACACTACATAACTTCATATTTCTCCATCCCAAAGTTCCTCCAGTGATCTATACTGCGCATCTGGATTAACAAATTCCTCTCCTCTCGTGGTTTTACGTTGAGGAATTTGCTGTATTTTGTCAGTATCTTCATCTGTCAGTTCCCAATCGAAAATTCTAAGGTTCTGCTTCATTCTTTCTATGTTGAAGCTCTTCACGATTAAGCTCGCGCCTTGCTCGATTATCCATCGCAACGCGACTTGCACCGGTGTTTCGGTTCGAGTTTTGGTAATCTCCATAAGAACTGGACTCTCTATAACTGCGTTAGTACCCCAAAAGGATCCACTTGCTCCTAATGGAGAGTATGCACTCACATGTATCCCTTTCTCTTTGCAATACTCCACCATTTTCTTCTGCTGCCACGCAACATGCATCTCTACCTGCATAATGTAATCCCTTCGTCTCATAAAAAGAGTTAAGTTTGAAAATATACACCTTTTATTTTTTGGCAATTTGATGAAGATATTTTTATGTTATATTTAAAAAGTCATGTTTTAAATGATAATTAACTAAAAGGTCGTGAATTTTCACGTAATTAATCCAAACAAATATGTGGGGAAACTAGCTCGCCGCGGGGGACTCATTCCCCCAACGAAAATCTCCATCCCCAACCCGGATTTCTTAAGTGGGGAATCTCAAGGGTTTCGTATTCAACAAGTAAAATAGGGATGGGGTTGGTATGCTCAATACTAGCACCCAATCCGTCCATTGCCAACCTGTTAGACCAACAGTATTTCAAACAAAGATTCTTATGAATCAATTCGTCTGAAATATCGGACGGACTGAACTTTCATTAGATTGAACTGATTTTACCACCTCTAATCGATGGGTTGTATATATACCTGATTAACTGCAGGTTGGATGGTGGCGTTTGGAGTAGTTTCGAGAGTTTTGCACAGCTGAAATTGCTAACACCGATAGACTTGGCCAACCCTATTCTGCAGCAGCTTTCTATGGCTTCCCATGTTTCTTTAATATCAAAATTCATCAAATTATTACCATCCTTGCTAATTTTTACTGGCCAATGTATAAGATATAAATCAACATCCTCCAAATCCAACTTCCTGCAAACAAAATAACAATGACTTTTGACGTATATTTCTCCTACTTATCAGTTCAAGACAATTTTATTTTGTAGGTCTTGGTTTGGTAGAAAATTTCTTTAAGGCCTGAATTAATAGTTAATCTATCTTTCAAATTCTTCACCGATAAAACTAAATGATTGAGGTCGAGTAGGAAACTACCTAAGAGTTTCTCGGAGTGCAGGCAACACCAGATCATATTGCGCATCAGTCATCCATAACTTGGAAGTTATAAAGAGTTCACGGCGGCTACGGATCAGGCCTCGCCGCAGCGCCTCCGCCACAGCTTTGCCGACGCTTTCTTCGGTGCCGTAGATCGCCGAAGTGTCGAAGTGGCGGTAGCCAGCAGCAATGGCTTCGACTATCAGTGGGACCAGCTGCTCCGCCGGCGGCGTCGGATGTGTTCCAGTTCCGAAGCCGACGGCCGGCATCTCGTGCCCAGAATTCAGCATCATTTTTGGAATTTGTGGTGTATCCATATCTTTCAAGTTAGTGTAAATTTGATATGTTTTTATATAAATGGATACAATTTCGTATTATTTTGCAGTATGAACTTCAGCACAGCGGTAACGCATATAAATAATGCGGCAGTTTATGTCCTTTATGGAATGGAAATTTCGTTTTTGTTTTGTAACTTAGGGTCCATAAAAAAAAGTCCTCTAGTATGTTTTGAATTATCAATTTTAATCCTGTATGTTAGGATTGAGTTCAATTATGTTGAATAATTAAACTAAGATTCATTTGTTTTTGGATAAGTTTTAAAGGATACATGAATGACCTTTGAACTCTTGGTCAATACATGTATAGAATTAATTATGATTCATGTATTAGATAAGATTCATCTTGGGTATCACCTATAAATACCGTGTGTATTTTGTCATTTGGATTAAGTCAAGTTGATAAGATAAATAATTTCATCCACTCTTGAATTTGATATATTGTAGTGTTTTAAGCTCTCCAATTTCTAACAAATTGGTATCAAGAGCCACTTGTGTTTGGAGACAAAGCTTGAAGAAATGTCGAATGGAACCCCATTTGTTGTTCCATCCCTCACCAAAGATAATTATGATAATTGGTGCATAAGGATGAAGGTTTTGCTTGCTTGGGATCCTATGGAGAATGGCGTCTATGAAAATGATGCAGCTGCCAAGAAGAAGGACCAAAAGGCGCTTACCCTCATCCATCAAAGTTTTGATGAGAAGATGTTCGAGAAAGTCACTGCGGCGATTACTTCCAAGCAAGCATGGGAAGCTCTTCAAGCTTCATTTAAGGGTGTTGATAAAGTGAAGAAGGTACGTCTCCAAACATTAAGAGGAGAGTTTGAATCTCTACACATGAAGGATTCCGAATCTATTTCGGATTACATTTCAAGAGTTTTGGCTATCACGAATCAAATGAAAAGATATGGAGAGATGATCGCATTGTTGCAAAAATTTTGAGATCCTTGGATCCAAAATTTAATTATATCGTGGTCGCCATCGAAGAGTCCGAAGATTTAGACACCATAACTGTTGATGAACTTTCCGGATCGTTGCAAGCTCATGAAGAAAGATTGTTGAAACCGATTCAAGACTCTGTTGAACAAGCCTTGAAGGCAAAGTTGACTTTGAAGGAAGGCACATCCCAAAGAGGTAGAGGACGTGGAGGATCTCGAGGACAAGGTCGGGGCCGTAGTTATGGAAGAGGAGGACGAGGTTACATAAACATCTCAAATAATAATGAGACGAATCAAAACTCCAATCAAGGAATGAGCCGTGGAAGAGGAAGAGGCCGTAGAGGAAATAAATCAAACCAATCAAGGTATGAAAAATCTGAAGTTGAGTGTTATTCTTGTCATCGTCTTGGCCATTATTCTTGGGAATGTAAAAGTAAAGTGGAGGAGACAAATAGTTTTGCGGAGAGCAATGATACAAAAGAAGATGATGATCCTACTTTGCTTCTAGCATGCAAAAACAATCTAAACGAGAATGAGAATCAATGGTACCTTGACTCCGGTGCAAGTAGTCACATTTGCTAAAGGAGAGATTTGTTCGTGGAGCTTGATGAATCAACCGGTGGAGATATAACTTTTGGAGACTCTTCTAAAGTGCGAGTAGAGGGAAACGGTACGATTCTGATTCGTTTAAAAGATGGAAGTCAACAATTAATTTCCACTGTGTTTTATGTGCCGGCCATGAAAAGTAACATTTTGAGTTTGGGACAATTATTGGAGAAAAATTATGAAATTCATTTGAAAGATAAAAGCTTGACAATGAAAGATGAAAATGGAAGATTGATTGCTAAGGTGGCTATGACAAAGAATCGAATGTTTTTGCTTAACATTCAAAGTAGTGCTCCTATGTATTTGAAATCTTGTTTCAAAGATTCATCTTGGCTATAGCATATAAGATTTGGGCATTTGAACTTCGATGGGCTGAAAATGATGAGCAAAGGAAGAATGGTGAAAGGTTTGCCTTCCATAGACCATCCTAATCAACTTTGTGAAGGATGTCTTTTTGGCAAACAAGCAAGAAAGAGTTTTCCAAAGGAGTCCTTGACAAGTTCTCAACATCCATTGGGAGTTGATACACTCGGATGTGTGCGGATCAATCAATCCATCATCACTAGGTGAGAATAAATATTTTGTACTTTTCATTGATGATTATTCTCATTGATGATTATTCTCGAAAAACTTGGGTGTATTTTTTGAAGGTAAAATCAGAGGTGTTTGGAACCTTCAAAAGGTTCAATTTAATGGTGGAAAAACAAAATGGTTATCAAATTAAGGCTCTTCGGTCTGATAGAGGAGGAGAATTCACATCTAATGAGTTCAAAGTTTTTTGTGAGCAACATGGCATTCGTCGCCCCATGACAACTCCATACGCACCACAATAAAATGGAGTGGCGGAGAGGAAGAATTGGACCATTCTCAACATGGTGAGGAGCATGTTGAAGAGAAAGAACATGCCAAATAAGTACTGGGCTGAAGCTCTCTCTTGTGTAGTCTATTTGATGAATCGTAGTCACACCAAAAGTATTCGCGGTATGACGCCTAAAGAAGCTTGGAGTGGACACAATCCAAGTATTTCACACTTGAGGATGTTTGGGAGCATCGCCTATACGCATGTTCCCGATGAGAAAAGAACCAAACTTGATGATAAAAGTGCAAAGTATCTCTTCATCGGCTATGATCAAAGCTCTAACGGCTACAAGTTGTATAATCCAAGAAATGGGAAGATTGTCGTAAGTAGAGATGCGGAGTCCGATGAAGAAGATGTTTGGGAATGGAATACTACAAAGAAAATGAGTGATTGTAGTCCTCTCTTTGACGATGATGATGATGAAGGCGTGGTATCACCTAATACCCCACCACCAACACCACCATCACAAAATACACAAATTGATGAAGCAAGTTCGAGTGAAGGGCCCTGGAAATTTAGAAGTTTAAATGACATTTATGATGCCACCGAAGAGGTAAACTTGAGTGATTTTACTCAATTTTGCTTACTTGCAGAAACCGAAAGCTATGAAGATGCTGCTCATGATGGAAGGTGGAGAAAGGCCATGCATGAAGAAATTAAAGCAATTGAAAAGAATGATACATGGGAGCTTGTATCATTACCGAAAGACAAAAACACCATTGGTGTAAAGTGGGTGTACAAAATAAAAAAGAAATGCACAAGGCGATGTTGAGAAATACAAAGCAAGATTAGTTGCGAAGGGGTACAAGCAAAAGGCTAGAATTGACTATGATGAAGTGTTTGCACCCGTTTCCCCGTCTTTAGACAATTCGGTTGATCATTTCTCTTGCAGCTCAAAATCATTGGAAAATCTATCAATGAATGTAAAGTCTGCATTTTTTAATGAATATTTGGAGAATGAAGTCTTTATTGATCAACCTTTGGGTTATGTTGTTCCCAACGAAGAAAAAAAAGTGTTGAAGTTGAAGAAGGCTCTCTACGGCTTGAAACAAGCCCCTCGTGCTTGGAATAGTAGAATCGATAGAAATTTCCAAGCAACTGGTTTTACCAAGTGTCCACATGAACACGCTCTCTATGTAAAATTTGATAAAAGTGGTAATATGCTTGTTTGCTTGTATCTGGATGACCTGATTTTTACAGGAAATAATCCGAAGATGTTTGAAGATTTTAAAAGAACTATGATAAAGGAGTTTGAGATGACGGACATTGGCATGATGTCCTACTATCTTGGGATTAAAGTGAAGCAACGAGATGATGACATATTTATCTCCCAAGAAGGATATGCCAAAGAAGTTCTCAAGAAGTTTGAGATGGAGAAAAGCAAACCTGTTGGCACACCCGTGGAGTGTGGAATCAAGTTGCACATAAATCAAGATGGTGAGAAAGTTGATCCAACATTTTTCAAGAGCCTCGTTGGAAGCTTGAGATATCTAACTTGTACAAGGCCGAATATTCTTTTTTGCGTTGGACTTGTAAGCAGCTATATGGAAGCCCCTACCACATCACATTTGAAAGTGGCCAAAAGAATACTTCGATACATCAAAGGTACTATTGATTACGGTATCTTGTACGTTTTTTCTGATGATTTTAAGTTGGTTGGCTATTGTGATAGCGATTGGGCTGGTGATATTGATAGTCGGAAGAGTACAACCGGGTTTGTTTTCTTTATGGGAAATTCGGCTTTTACTTGAAATTCTAAGAAACAACCTATTGTGACCCTTTCTACTTGTGAGGCGGAATATGTTGCTGCAACCTCTTGTGTTTGCCATGTTGTATGGCTAAGGAGTTTGTTGAAGGAATTGAATTTGGCACAAGAAGATCCGACGGAGATTTATGTTGATAATAAATCTGCAATTGCTTTGGCCTAGAATCCAGTGTTTCATGAAAGGAGCAAGCATATTGATACTAGATATCACTTTATTTGAGAATGCATATCAAAGGAAGAAATGAAGCTCGAACACGTGAGGTCACAAGATCAAATTGCCGACATCTTCACGAAACCATTGAAGTTTGATGTCTTCAAGAAGTTGCGACTCTCACTTGGAGTAATGAATCTAGTTTAAGAGGGAATGTTGAATAATTAAACTAAGATTCATTTGTTTCTGAATAGTTTTGGAGGATACATGAATGACCTTTGAACTCTTGGTCAATACATGTATAGAATTAATTATGGTTCATGTATTAGATAAGATTCATCTTGGGTATCACCTATAAATACCCCATGTATTTTGTCATTTGGATTAAGTCAAGTTGATAAGATAAATAATTTCCTCTACTCTTGAATTTGATATATTGTAGTGTTTTAAGCTCTCCAAATTCTAGTCCTGTATATTAAGATCGAACCAAATTTAAGAATACTAGATGGAATATAATTCGAAATAGAGGATTCAATCTGGAGTGTAAGTACGTTACGATTATTTGAGAGAAGGGACTAGTTCCTGAACAAGACTCGACTTTCAAACGGCTAATGTGTTTCCATTTCAAGAATTTAGACAAAAAGATCAGATTGAATCCTCTATTCCAAATTGTATTCCATCTAATATTCTATTGTATCTAACACACACTATGTGTTAATTAGTGATGTCATTATATACTCATATGTAATGTTTGTTTTGGAATACAAGATAAAATACAGAATGGAATAGAGGATCTCATATGAAAACGACTCATTTCTACCGCCAATTAAGTAAACTAACATTCTACTTGAAACAAAGGGATAATTACAAAATGGTCGCCGAACTATTAAGCACGTTTTCACTTCGGCATATAAACTATTAACAGTGACTAAACCGCCGCCAACCTATTTGAATATTACTACTCGAAAGCTGCCGGCCAGAATACAGCCCAAATTCTGTCCCAAAAGGTGGTTTTCCGAAACCGGGTGTGCAATGAATTTGGGCGGTATTCTGGCCGGCAGCTTTCGAGTAGTAATATTCAAATAGGTTGGCGGCGGTTTAGTCACTGTTAATAGTTTATATGCCGAAGTGAAAAAGTGCTAATAGTTCGGCAGCCATTTTGTAATTATCCCTGAAACAAAATACAACGACTAAAAGTGAAGGATTAACGCAGGTTTTGTTCGACAATCCCAACACATCTTAAATTTCTATTAAAAAAATTGGGCAGACAAAGTTGCTCAGAATTGAAAAAATGGAAGATTTTCATTCAGCAGAAACATCCCAACAGTTCACAAATACAGAATTATTACATGATGCTATTTGTGTAGAAGACAATGCAGTTTTGGTACAAAACATAATGGTAGGCCTTGAAGCATTTCACACTTCCCTGCAGTTATTGATGCCCTCGCATTTTCCAATCTCAAACTTAACATCTCCGATTCAGCCCGGCCATCGCAGTATCGGCTTTTAATCGGACCACATTTCCTTGACTGCAAACACAACAAACTATTCATGAACCAGTAATTAAGATCAACAAACTATTCACACTGCGTCTGCAAGCATGTATTGAGTTTATTGATTAACAGTAATTCGCAACTGAACACGAAATGTTTGAGGTTAAGAGTGGTAGATTTGATTGACGCGATTCAGACTATACAAGAAGCTTCAAATGCAAGGACAGATGGCCATGACGAACTTACCATAGTTATAAAAAATAAAAGTAGACGATGCAAAATCCTACTTGACGAAGAACCTGATTACTTTACATCATTTTTTTAGTTTTGTGTGTAGGTGCATGTGTGGTGTGTGAGATATTGAATCATGGCTAGCGTAATTAGCTATATGTGAAGATATATATAACCACTTCACGAATAATTTAATTTAGTTTATTTAGTTGGAAATAAACGCAAGTAACTAAAACTAAATGACTAACCTTTGAGTATGGAGTTGAGATTCCCAGAATTGTCACCAACATTAGATCGTTGAATACGCTCTTTTATTTTCTGACCTTCTTGCTTAGCCAAAGTCACAAGTGAAGGGTGACAATCAATTACTTCAATCATTTCAAGCTTGGACGATTCCCATTCAGAAAACCGAGGGATCTGTTTCAAATTGTAGCAATGCCGAATGGTTATTCGTTTAAGATTCGGGAAAAAACTCTCGGCTGTCCAGTGTACGAGATCAGTGTCTTCAAGAAGAAGATATTTAAGACCAAACAATTCCATTGTTTGTACTCTCCACTCTGGCCCTCGGAAGGCATAGCAGCGCAGCTTGAGGACTTGAAGATTTACGTTTTTAGAAATAATGCTCATCTTTTCCCATCCAAATCCAAATCCGCTCAAACTCAACTTGCGTAGACGTGATGACAGCAGCATTGAAAGAATCATTGGAGGTGGGGCAGCAACCTCAGACATGAGTACAGGATTCACGATCGCACATTTGAGTGATATAATTGAACGGAGGCAAGAAAGACTATCAAAGCAGCTCACGAGTTCATCAACATCACACATCCCTAACTCAATTCGAATGCCCAATGTTTTTAGATTAGGCATGTATTGGAAAATACTCTTGGTACAACTTCGAGGACTCACATCTAAAAGTGTTTCGAGGTTCCCTAATGAATTATTATAGGGATCTGGTAGGTCACTTCCCATGATTCGAAGATGCGTTAACTTATTCATATTCCATATCTCCAGAGGAAGATAAGATGAACGGGTAGGAGACCTGATACTCAAATGTTGACGAACAATCAAGACATGAAGGTTCCAGAGCTTTGATATGAAAGCTGGAAGCTTTCCATCGTAAGTGAGGGTAAGATATCTTAGGTGAATTAGATTTACCACTTCCACTGGGAACTCGTATAAGCGTATTGTAAGAGCATGCAGTACTCTGAGCAACCTTAGACCTAGACATAGAGGTACTGGATATTGATGATATTGACCAGTACATAAAAGTGAATGTGCAGCTGAAATCGAAGCCATTGAGTCGTAAACATCTTTGATGCCAAATAAAACATTATTGTGGACACACAATCGGCGCTGCCCTTGTATAGCTTCTGCCAAACCGTCGTCATAACTATTTAAAACGTGCAGAAACTTGTTTTTTCTAGCTATTCTGATATTCAGCTGCCAAAAGGCAGAGTGCAAGCTACAAGTTTTATAACGGCAGGCATCATGTCCAAGCTGGTGGACCAGAAGAGTATTATTGGAAACAAGACCTCCCAATTGAGTAACAGGATAAAAATTGTACAGATCAGTTGATTCAACAATTCCCTCAACAATCCATAAGATGACCAACTTGGATATGTGTATCTCATACTTTTGAGGGAACACTGCCATATACAGAAAATATACCTTCAAGTGCTGAGGTAAGTGATTGTAGCTTGTAATAAGTACCTTTGAGATTTGATCATATGCTTCCACGAACACTGAACTTTCTCTCTCATCTGCTACCTCGTTCCAGTCCTCTGCATTCTTGCCGGCTTTCGCTAAAAGTCCTGCTGCAACTGTGACGATTGTAAGAGGAAGACAATCACATTTCTCAGCAATCTTCTTTCCAGCTTTCTCGAGTTGAGAGGGGCACACCTGATCTTCACCAAACACTTTGTCACAAAACAGTCGCCAACTATCTCTTTCATTAAGGAGATTCAGTTGGATTTGATGAATCTGATGATTTTTTGTTTCTGACCAACTTACTGCACTGGAAAAACCTTTGGGTATCTCCAACAGCCTAGTCGTGATGAGGAGTCGGCTTCCATTGGCAGGTTTTGGTAAAAACTTAGACAGGTTTTCCCAAACTTTACAGTCCCATACATCATCCAGCACCAAGAGGTATCTCTTGAACATCAAACTCGCGCGCAATCTGGAACCTTCTCCACGACGCATTTTAGTAGGAGCCACTTGATCTAGAATACTTTGCACGATCTCTTTTGATTCATGTGTTTGGCCTACTCTTACCCATGCCCGACATTGGAAATTATTTGAAATCGTAGGATCCTCAAAACTGGATCTAGCAAGAGCGGTCTTACCGATTCCTGCCATTCCAACGATTGAGACAAGTTTGTAAGACTCAGTGGCGCCACCACCTATAAGGTGGTGTTTGAGCTTATCGTAGTCAACAGACACTCCAACCAGCTTCGATTTCCCTCCGCAGAAATCATCTGGAACAGTTTTTTCAAGCAACGTCGGCTTGCTTAATTCCCCCAAATACTCTTCCTTCAAATCGGCAAACAAATCGGTCGCTTCGTTTATGGTGGATAACAATGGCCGAACGTCACTCCAAGGCTGTGATCGGAATGCGGCACAAAATGATTGGAGACCTGAAATTCGAGTTCATCTTCCAATTTATGTACCGCATTTTGGATTCGGCGATCGAGAATGCTCACCCTGTCGCTGCTTCTGCTGGTGGCGCTGCTATCATCCAAGCTCTGAAGAGCTGCTCGTAAGGATTCAAGCTCTTTTTGTGCAGAGAGTAGGGCTGATTTTTTAGGTGGACCGTGGAGGAAGATGACAGAAGAAGGTCGGGAAGATTCTAGAAGCCTCTCTATTGTGTGCTTAAGAGAAATCACTGCAGCATAAGCAGCCATCAACTACAGACCTCAGCTTCTCAGATCATACAATGCAATTAGGAGTAACACGAAAATATCGATTTTTACGGAAATATTGACGTCTCGATTTTAGAGAAATTTCTTAATCCCGGAGAGCTGGCCAGTACGGTACCCAATGTAGTAACAATTGAAATATTTCGCGTTAGACTTTAATTTGGATAACTGTGTCATCAGTGCATGGTTGACTTCTACGTAATATATTACTACTTCTGATCTTTTTAGATATTTTTAAAATTTGGATAAAATAAAAATGATAAAGATGTTTGATTTGAACTGATTCTATTTGGGGCAAAAAAATTATTTTAAATTATTTTCTTAATTTTTTTTTAAATGTATGAAATATTATTAATTAAAAATTATTTGTGAAGACGGTAACTAAATTTTCAAACATTAACATTCAATTACGGGTTAAAAAAGAGTAAGAAAACACGCCAAGATTTTTAGCGTGTTCTAAAATGATAGTTAACATTCAAATTTCATCTTGTGATAGTTATCAATTATATTTTTTATTTTAATTAGAAGATAATCGCAAAATAATAATAATATTATTCTGGAATATTTGGTTTTGTTTAATAATTAAATATCTTTACTTGTCTTTAATTTAATAACTTGTTACTGCAAAATAATTCACTTATTCATCAATAGGTCATTATTTTGGGTATTGTATTTGAAATGTAAAAACTCTATTTGTTTTTTGTTTTGATACTTTTATCTGAGTCAACAATTATAGCCAAAATTCTGCTCGGGTGCATCGAGTTAAAAAATCAACAACTTGATGTATTTATATGTTAAATTTAAAAAGTCATGTTGCAAATGATAGTTGGTCAAAAGGTCTTGAATTTTCATGTAATTAACCCTAATCAATATGCGGAAGGTTCCAACCAGATATATAAAACATTTGAATATACTCCGTTCTGAAAAATCTATTTCGTACTAAATCTACCGTGCATCGAATTATATTTCCTGTTTTCAAAGACATAAACCATGTTTTCTATTTTCAAAGACATAAACCATGATTAAAATTTAAAATGTAAACCCTTAATTAAGAAAAATTTAAATTTCAAGTCATTAATTAAAGTATTTTTCAAAATTCAAACCTTCGATTTTTTATTTTTTTTTGTGGACTTTAATTTTCTCAATATCTTGTGGGTAGGCATTATGGTCAAAGTCTGTTTCTTCCACGGCCCATTGGGCCTTATACTACTCTTTAGCGGATCAGGCTTGGGGTTTGTGCCTTTGATGGGCCAACGTTGTTCAGCACGTGTTAGCCCATTTCTACTTTGCCAGAGATTGCCCTTTATAGCCCAATATGGACTTTTATTGTTTGGTTTTATTGTATGGCACCTAATTTGATGCTTACTTCAGTTATTAGGGATTTAAACGAGTCGAATCAAGTTGAACAATATATGGTTCGAGTTCGACTCGTTTAATTTTTCAATTTATTTTATTTCGGTTTGAGTTTGATCGAACTTTTAAGTTTGGTTCGCTTTGTAATAACCAACTTCGCGAATATTTCGAATTTGATTCGACAAAAGCTCGATAACTTAATAAATGAACATAGTTTGAAATGTCAAATGTTTTATTACTAACATCGTAAATAGTTTGTGTTCAATTCTGTAAAAGCTCGATAACATATTAAATGAATAACCGAGTATAATTTGAGGTTGAGTTCGTGAAACATGTAAGAGCCCGTTAACACTTCTTGATTCATGCTAGACACAAAGCATATATATTTTGAATTAATATATACAACGCTAGCCTGAGTTTGTGAATAAACTCGCGAGCTTAAGAACTAAATATATGTAGGCTCGAGTTCGACTTGGAAATTTTGTTGACTCAGTTCGTTTAGGCCAACAAACAAACCTCAACGAATATTTTCCTGAGCCAAGATTTGAATAGTTTGCGAAGTTTAATTTGATTACATTCCTAGTAATTTTTTATTGTATATTTAAAACTATCAATCGTGCAAATTTCTGCGGGTCAGAGAGAGTAATAAGAATATTTATTTACTTTGAGGGGCAAGTGGTCAATGGTTTAATAATGTTGACTCGGAAGTTATGCATGTACCTGTAGCAGCCTCAGTATAGTATATAGAAAGACAAAACTATAATATTATTCTTTAAATTTAATTATTTATTTATTTTGTAGGGGCAAGTGGTAATAATTATAATTGGTTCAATAATGCTGAGAAGTTATTATGTGTGTAGGAGTAGCAGTTTAATTGGTACTCCCTCCGTTCCGACTTATCTTGCACAGAGAAGATCGGTACGAGTATTAAAAAAATATCATTATGTTGTTTGTTGACTTTTCAAAGGTGGATTGAGGATGAAGATTGAGGACGGAAATTTTGAGGGTGGAGATTACGTTACAACTTTTCATTTTTAAGCTGTGTAAAATAAGGTGGGATGACCGTTTAAGAAAAGTGTGCAAGATAAGGTGGATGAAGTGGATAAATAAGCCCTCTATCCACCCGAAACATATGATAAGACTAATACACAAAGTACATGTTATTTTATGGATGAAGTGGGACGTAGAAATTCGGATTTGGAAATTTTGATCGTAGAATTATAAATTTAATGTTTATTTTGAAATATAATGTGAGAAAATTTATAAGATGGTGAGAAATTATCTTAGGCTCCATTTGGATGGAGGGATTTGTGCTATGGATTTATAAATTCATTGTCAAATCCACTCCATGTGTTTGGATAAAATACTAAATGAGTGGATTTGAAAATCCAGATTTTTAAATAAACCCATTTACAAATCCAGGATTTGAAATTCTCCATTTTACACTATATTTGGGTGGATTTCAAATCCTTTGACAAAGGTAGTCATTTACAAATCCCTCCTGACTCACACTTCTCTCTTCTCCACCCCCCCCCCCCTCTCTCTCTATCTCTCTCTCTCTCTCTCTCTCTCTCTCTCTCTCGTCCTCTCTCTCTCTCTCCTCCCCCGCTCTCTCTCTTCTTCTCTTCTCCCTATCGCTATCTCTTCCTCTCATTCTCCAATAAAATGCTCATAATATTTTTTTTAATTCTTTTTTTTTCCTTTTATTTCTAATTAAATGCTCCGAATAAATTTTTGGGATATAAAATACATAATATGTATATATGTGTGTATATATATAATTAGAAAAAAAAATTATTCGGTTCATTTTGATGTAGATAAATATTATTTTATTTAATAAAAAATATAAATTGTTAGTTTAAACTTTAAAGAAAAAAAATTGAATTTTACAAATATTGTATCAGTGTTTTGCCAAATAATGGATTTGAAAATTTTGGATTTCAAAATCCTTTCACAAATCCACCATAAATCCAAACAAGGGATTTCAAGTCCATGGATTTCAAATCTAAGGATTTTGAAATATATTCATTTCAAATCCCCTGACAAATCAAATCCCTCCATCCAAATGGAGCCTTAAAGAAATGATCAAAATGTATTAAACTATTAAATAGTAATCAATAAAATTATTTCAATTAGATAGCCAAGCCTCGTCCCGCTCTGACCCTTCTCTGCAAACGCGTAAATCTATAAACAAACATAGATATATAATCAGACAAACGATTAAATTTAGACGATATATATGTACGACCCAAATATTTTTAGGTACGATCCCGTGGATAGTATATAGCATGTGAAACACGTCTCCCCACATGCATGACATTGATATCTACCACCACCAGCTAATTATTAGGCGGGACTTTGTTTTCGATAGTGATAGCGCTTGAAAATTCAATTGCTTTACTTTTGACATTACAAAATTTATTGAATCCTCTAAGGGGTTTTCATTTTAATTATGAATATGATCTAGTAGTTCTTTTGTGCATCAATTGATCCACGTAATTTTAGTTATGAATAGTTTTTTTGTTGTTTTTCTTTTCTTTGTGAAATTGTAATAATGTTTATGACAGATATGTATTACTTATTTTAAGGAAATGTATAATGTTGAAAACATAATAGTGTTTATGTTGAAATATATATTACTTATTCTGAAGAAAAGTGTTATGCTGAAACTCAGCAATGTTGCAGAAGTCGCTGAGACGTCCTAAGATGGGGAAGAATCGGGAATAAAAACATAGGCGGTCAATGAGAGCCTAGCGCATAGACGATGATTAGTCGGAGGTTTTCACAATAGAGACTGAAAGGTACTCCGAGAATATATTTCTTCACAACAAGTACTACATTTCAATATAAATAGCGATATTCTTTTATGAATTCACTTTTATTTCGAATTAAATCTATACACGTAGTGTACACGAGAATTGACGACATATAATACATAGACATTTGTGGAATGTCTCCATCTTCGTTTAAATTGTGCTAATTTGCTTGAATTTGGCATTATCCAATCATAATTGGTTCCAAACATCAAATTTTGGAGTCCAGTCGTTGTAATACCATAAAATCATCCTATAATTTGACAGAGAAATTCTATTGCACTAGTATTCTCTTTTCCTACTACTTTTTTTCCCAGCATGTGCCCAACTCCGAATGTTAAATAATTTCTCCTATTTCTCTAGGTAAGTATAAGGGGTGACAGAATTTCCGTGAAGATTTTTTTTTTATTGGGATCTAAGATTATTGAGTAGGAGATTCTTCATTTTTTGTTATTAGGAATGATATGATGACGATGTCCAAGCTCCTCACTTCGTCTCTATCCCTGCATTATCTCGGCTTAATTAAAATGAAAAAAAAAATTATTTTTTAATTTCTAATTATTTATTTTAGCATTTGTTATTTGTAATACCCATACATATTTAAGGACATGGAGATCACAACTGGTGCATTTCTGAATTCTCTTCTATCAACAAATTAATTTGCAGGAAAAAAATAATTTTCGGTCATGTAGGATAGGACTTGTCTAGAAAGAGTCCTCTAATTATATAAATTCAATTTCAATCATGTATGTTGCAAAAAATGACCAATTTGAGGACACCAGTAACCGCTCGGTCACTATTAATTCTGTAGTAATTTGATATGTGCGCCGCATGTGATTCATTAATTTGGGACTTTTTGACAGGGGAAAAATTCGAAACTGGTCCTGTATGTTAGGTCGTGTCCAAAACTAGTCCTGTATATTATATAATTTCAGTTTTGGTCCTGCATCTTCTTTGCAATGTCCAATTTAAGGACAATTTCAATCGCCAATCACTTATGTCGTCGGAAATGCGCACAAGCTGCTCACGTGAGGTCCAAAATTGGGGGAATTGCGACACGTGTATTACTATGCTGACTAGACTGGACATGAACTTTCCCATTTTCCACATCAGTTGTCTTCCTCAACCAAATAGCAGGAGAAAGGGGCACTTTTTACAAATGATGAGCAACTCCATCTACAAAAATTAAGGTTTTCATTTTCTGCAAATGGCGAGCAGCTTCAGTCGCTCTCATTTCTCCAGCCCATTCCCAAACGATCTCTTCAACAAAAATAAATCCAGCTTCTGTACAAACAAGCACCGCATTCCAGCCAACAGCTTGATAAGCTCTGCTCCGTCAAGATCATTCAAGCAAGAAATTGACAACAACAGATTCCCAAACACATTAACTTGGTTCAAGCAAGAAATTGAAAAGCCCATTCCCAGAAATTTATGCCTTCCCTAAGTTGTAGAACTCAATCTTGGTTCAGCACTGTAGTTCTAAACCATTAGTGGCCGATGAGAAAGAAACAAAGACGATGATGGAGACCACAATTTCGACACTAGGGCACGACCATTTTATGGCGGTGGATCGGTTGGAGTTGCTCGCTGTTAATGGAAATGAAGAAAACCCAAACCCTAACTTTCACCCTTTTCTGCAATTTTGATGGAGAAGAAGGCCAGGTTGGAAAATGAAAGTTTATAAATTTTTTTTCGAAATTCTATTTTAATGACATGTCCAGCCTAGTCAGCATAGTAACACACGTGTCACAATTTCCCCAATTTCGGACCTCACGTGAGCAGCTCGTGCGCATTTCCAGCGACTTAAGTGATCGGCGATTGAATTTGTCCTTAAATTGGACATTGCGAAGAAGATGCAGGACCAAAATTAAAATTATATAATATACAGGACTAGTTTTGGACACGGTCTAACATACATAACCAATTTCGAATTTTTCCCCTTTTTGACAGAGAGGCTGACGCGACATTTCTGGTGGCTTGGATATGCGAATGACTGCACACAAACCACAATGATACATTGCGCATGGCGCATAGTAGCAGCCCGACCCATAAGGCGCCCGAGATCAGAAGAATCAAAAATTGGTTATTGTTGTGGGGCCTGAATTATGTTTTGATATCCCTCACTATTCATGGGACTCGTATCCCACCTCAAGAGGTGGGACTGGTATATCCCCTGCTAAATATTCAGGCCCCATTAATAGTTAACCCAAATAACCCCAAGTAAATGGATTATTATTGGACAACCTGTTAGAATAGTTTGAAGAATTCAGTTTAAGTAAACAGACAAACATCAAGATATCCTAATCCTGTCCCAAGGCAAATTATGTTGGAGGCCCGAAAGGGTAATACCTGTCCACGTAGTAAACGTCGCCTTAATATATTTTAGACGTTAGGTTTGGTTAAGTTCGGCTGGACTCATAAAATTTTAGCCGATAAAATTTTAGCCTGTGGTTTATAGCATTGGCCTAGCGTCAGTTTAACATATGAAGTTGACCCGAGACAAATTTTAGGAAAATAGGATTGACATTGTTTGTGGAGGATTAGTGGAGTTCCATATCTATAGAAACCCTAATTGATTCTATAATTTGAAATCATTATGTAATTGGGTAGAAGCATCATTCCATGTTATCCACAATCATTATTTAATCCCATTTGTTAATTATAATATTATATAATCCTTTATCAAACAACTAATTATTTTATTTGTTAATTTTATGATCCATTATTAAACAACTAACTATTTTAGATGTTTTTTCAGTTCGACCAGGTTGCCCCTATAGCAACTGTGTAATAAATTAATAATAAAGAAAACATTGGGAAATTTCATTGGAGAAGACTTTAGATTCGATATTAAAAATACTACCTTCGTCCCGCTTAATTTGTCTAATTTGACTCGAGACAGAGGTTAAGAAAAAACATATTTTGTAAAATCTTAACTTTTTTGAATGTGAAAATTGAGGGTGAAGATTTTAAAAGTAGAAATTGTGAGAGAAATTTTATTTTTTAGGCTGACAAAAAAATTTGAGACAAACAAAAAACATAAATAGAGAAATTAAACCGGGACCGGACGTGGCGATGGGACTGTCATGGTGATAAAAATAATAAATTTAAAAACCTAAATATTTTTTCTGTGGGCACGTCTTCTTGAAGTAGATTTTGGGGGCGTTTTTCATTACTTTTGCTTTTAAAAAAGTGATTGTAATTAGGAGGTGCTTGCAAACGTAACACACAAACTCAAAATCACTTTTGAGTTGGTACTTTAAAATTGATTTTGGAGCATTTGAGAACTGTTAAAACTAATTATCAGAATAACTTAAAATTTAATTCTGAGAAGTTGTCATTACAAGAAAACCGTCAAATTTCAACGGGACACTATCTGTTGGAATTTTTAAAATTTTCAACGACAAGATGAGGAAAAGAAGTTCAATTTAAGCCCATTAATTTTGGTCACATTCAATTTATTGTCTGATTTTCAAAGACCTAGCCAGAATTTGTTGATGCAGCGGTCGGGTTACTTATGTGCCAATTGAATTTATGAGTACCACGTCACAATTTCCATCGAGCTTTTTTGAAATTGAGACGAAATTGAAAATAAAATGAATAAAATTAAAAGTTACAGAACATTTTTAAAAACCAAAAATTTAGTGGATATAAATTGGACACGAGCAAAGTTAATCGGCTTAAATTGAGATTTAATTCCCTAATTATGGAGTAGCCGTATTTCGTAGTTATTACTTGATCATCATATTGGATAATTTATTTTAATTTGTATTTTATCTTTTGTAATATGCGACAATCTCATACATTAAAATCAGGGGTGGCGCACCCTTGAGGCAACTGAGGTTATTGTCTCAGGCCCCAATGTTTCATAGGTCCTCTACATATATGGCATGTTGTTTAATTTAGTTATTCATTCATACTTGTTCAATAATTTGAGAGAATTTTCAGAAGCCTCGATTCAATTCCTAGTGGTCGTAGTGTAGAACTTTTTATCAAATAAAATATGTGAGTTATACTTAGGCCTTTCGTGCTTATGATCCTTTCTCCTTAGGCCTATGCCCATTTACTATTTTATAGGTTGCTTATGATCCACATTCTTAATAAAAACTAATAATCCTAGTGAGAGATACTTTCGTTCTCGTAAAATATATTATTAATAGAACTATACCAGTTGTTTGAATATATACAAAATTAAAATTTTATTTACAATCAACTATTCCGAAGATTTACAAAATTAAAATTATTAAGATCTTCTTTATAATCAACTAGGGCAAAAGATATATGTATTAAACCAAATATTTTTATTACAAATCATTAATAAATAATTTTGTTGCTGAAAAACCTAGAAAATATACGAGTTTTACTTAAGTACAATCTCACATTAGGGCCCAAAATTTTCTTAATCCTGACCCTGATTAGAATACATCACGTATTAGTTAGAACGTGTAATTATTTTAACTTGTCACAATTGATCGGACACGAATGTTAAGAAAAAATAAATTTTGTGAAATCTTTGACTTTTTTAAAAGTGGAGATTGAATGTGGATATTTTGAGGGTGGAGATTGTTGTCTTTCATTGCCATTTATGAGTGTGACAAATTAAGTGGAACGGATCGAAATGAAAAGTAAGACAAATTAACTGAAATGAAGAAGTACTTTACCAATTGAGTTACAATCAATTCCGACGTGCTATTTGATTTGATACAATGAGAATTGTAAACACACTAGTTCCCCACCTAATTTCCAGCTGGATTTAAAAAAAAAAAAATTATTGTACAGCAATTTATTCTCTATTCCATGTTATCCACGAACAAAACACTAGTTCAAAACCTAATCTTGAATTGTCGTCTCTTTTGCAAGTGGGATTTTAATAAAAATATCTCAACATTTTCACACATGAAAAATTATTTGGTAGTTCTATAAATTGAAGGGTTTTGATCTAAATAAGCAACAAAACAACTAGAGATTAATCAAGAAATGGAGTATTTTCGTACTCCATTTTTGTTATTATTTTTTGCAATTTTTTTATTCTCGGGTGCTTCTTCTAGCCATCACGATGATTTTTTCGAGTGTCTTATCGATCAATTTCAACACTCAAACTTAGCAACCGATATCATTTACACCCCTCAAAATTCGACTTACGCATCTCTTACACAACCCCTAAACCTAAGGCTACAATCCCCCTTGAGGCCAGATATCGTCATCACACCTTACCATGAATCTGAGATCACTGCAACGATTCATTGCTCCAAGAAGCTCGACATGCAGATCAGAGTCCGAAGTGGTGGCCATGACTACGAAGGCCTTTCTTACATGTCCGAAACCCCCTTCGTCATCGTTGACATGCGAAACTTCCGATCGATAAAAATAAACAAGAACGAAAAAACTGCGTGGGTTCAAGTTGGCGCCACTTTAGGTCAACTTTACTACACAATCTCCAAGGAAAGCAAGACTCTTGCTTTCCCGGCGGGTCTTTGCCCCACTGTCGGTGTCGGCGGCCACATGAGCGGTGGCGGATTTAGCATGATGTCACGTAAACATGCCCTTGCGGCTGACCACATCGTCGACGTTAGACTAATTAACGTCGACGGTGAAATTGTAGACAGGAGAACCATGGGTGAGGATCACTTTTGGGCTATTCGAGGTGGCGGAGGTACCAGTTTCGGGATTGTTCTAGAATTTAAGGTAACATTGGTTGCCGTTCCGGAAACAGTCACTGTTTTCAATGTTACCAGAACGTCAGAGACGGCGACACAGTTAGTGCACAGGTGGCAGTACATTGCTGACAAAGTCGACGAAAACCTTATGCTCAGGCTTTATCTGGCAACACGTAATAAGACAATAGTTGCTTCTTTCACATCATTGTACCTCGGCCCTGCTCGCGATCTTCTGCCATTAATGCAGGAGCAGTTTCCAGAGCTCGGTTTGATGGAGCAAGATTGCATCGAAATGAGTTGGATCGAAACCACACTCTATTTCGCAGGTTTTTCTACTCAATCACCCGAAGTTTTGCTCGATAGAATTCTAGGAGGCAACTATGTGGCAGCATATTCGAAAGGAAAATCCGACTTTGTGAGCACACCAATTCCAATAAATGGTTTAAGAGAGATCTGGAGATTCCTTTACGAAGAAGAAAACATTCAACTACAGCTCAGTCCATACGGAGGTGTATTGGACACATTCTCCGAATCCGAAACTCCATTCCCACATCGAAAAGGTAACATATTCATGATTCATTACGGGCTAGGATGGATCGACCCAAATCAGTCGGACGAAAAAATTGAATGGATGCGGAGGTTATATAGTTTCATGGCGAGTTACGTCACAAAATCTCCGAGGAGTGCTTACTTCAATTACAGAGATCTTGACGCCGGAAGGAATAATATTATAGGAGATACAAGTTATGAAGAGGCTAGTGTCTGGGGGCACAAATATTTCAAGAATAACTTCAAAAGATTGGTACGTGTGAAGACTAAGGTTGATCCATCCAACTTTTTTCGAAATGAACAAAGCATTCCACCATTAATGCCCCTGGAGCATAGAAGTTCATGATTACATACATGCAGAGGATCGAATTTCAATAAAGCATACTCATTAATTTTTTCAGTCAGATTTAACTCAGCATTCCTCAGTCTTAAGCAGACCTACCCTCATTCTTTTTCCTATTTTTTTTTTAAATTTGAGAAAGGTCAACTTTTTAGTTTATTGGCATTATTCCAGCCAGATCCAATCATGTTCATTGTACCATAAAATTGTCATTTAATTTTATCTTTGAAATTATTGAGAAAGTATCATTAATTGTGGCAGATAACTGTCGGAAAAATTATTATTTCAAAATATATTTAATACTAAGATATTTTATTTATGACTTGGCTCAAATATAATTAAAGCATGTGACTTATATTAAAGTTTTACCAAGTCAATGTCTTATTTGCCCATAAAAGTCAGTCTGCTTGATTTGTCATTAAATAAATTGATGAATCAGTCTTCGAAAATGATTTTTCATTTGGCATTTATATATATACTCCCACCGTCCCAACTAACTTTTCACGGTTGACTGGACACCGATATTAAGAAAAAATAGATTTTGTTTTTTCTTTGATTTTTTTTAAAGGTGAAGGTGAGTGTGGAGATTTTGAGGGTGGAGATTGTGAGAGAAATTTCTTTTTTAAGAGTGTAAAAAGTTAAGTGAGACGTATCGAAATGGAAAGTAGGAAAAATTAGTTGGGACGGAGGGAGTACAATATACAATTAGTGTAGCAATTGGAATAGTAGTCTGCAACTTCCTCTTGTCAAATTTTCCATTTCATTGAATATATATAAGAAATCTGCTGAATTAATTAATTTTAATATTTATTGCTTCTGCTTCTAACTTAAACTAGAAGATTTGTTGTATCTGGAAGAATTACGATAGTATATATATACAATTTTTCTAGCAATAACTTGGTCATGAGATTCTACATTATTTTCTTTTCAAAATAATAATGTAACTATCAATGTGGGACCTACTAAAGGGCTAGATGAGAGTTGACCCCGACCTCACGAAAATTTGCTAACATATATATATATATATATGTATAATATAAGTAACCAATTAAAATAGAAGAACACATATATTAAACTTTTTCGATGTTAATCGTGAACTTTTATGCTCGGACAGAGGAATCCATCTCAGATTCTACAACTATGAAAAAAATATGTTAAAAGGAATAAATAAAGTCTAGGCTATTTTATGAAATCTACCCTTAAAGTGCAAAAATGCACATACTACAGGCTATTTTATGAAATTTACCTTTAAAGTGCAAAAACGCGCATAGTACATGCTATTTTGTGAAATCTACCCTTAAATTTTTCATCTAAAAAAATAAAAAGCATTGTAACAATCACAAACCGGTGTCTATTGTTGAAAATTATACTAAAAGACAACGGTGTGGAACCGTTGTCAAGTGTTGTCAACGAAAGTTTTTGGCATTACTAGACAACGGTCCCCTAATGCGTTGTAAAAACTCTGTCTTTTAGCATATATTTCGCTTGAAGACTACTGCTGAAACCGTTATAAGAGTTGTAATCTATTTGCGAGAAAATGTGCTCATAGGCAACGATAACAAAAAATGTAGTCTTTCTTGGTATAACCATTGTCTTTCACCCAGGGCCGAACCTAGCCATGTCTAGGCCTGAGTTGAAGTTTTAAAATGGATCCCTAAATGGAAACCAAATTAAAAATGATTATTTAAATACAACTTATCCCACAGTTTTTGCGGTAAAAGTGTTAATCAACTCTGTATTTATCAAGTTACTTAATAGTATTAAATCTCAATTATTTTAAAAGAAACCAATTTAAATAGAAAAATAATACTAGTTGTTCAATAGTATTCGTTCTCAACTATTTTAAAAGATAGTAATTGAGAAAAAGAAAATAGAAAAAGTTGTTTTTCCTGCGTTGAGCTGCATTCGCCCTCCTCCACCACTCTCATTAGCACTTTCAGTTGGGGTACAAAACATTCTCTCTCCTATTTGTACATGCATCCTCCAATGGAATTGTACCAATTTTTGGGGTACAAATTTTTTATTTATACCTGCATTGGTGGTGTCCTAAATAATGCAATACAAGACTCTCTAACCAAGAAGGAAAATCAGAACTCATCCACACAATTGGATCGACTAAAGAAAAGGAAAGGCGAGCAAAATCATTAGTTCTATGAGACATATGTTCAACACAAAAAAACTAGACGGCAAGACAGTCTGTTTCTCTTGCAAAAAGTCCAATATATGATAAATTTGATTTCTGTTTCATGATTGCATGCACATCAAGTAAAGAATCCGAAAAACACCCTAATGTCTTCAAAACCACACTCCACACAAAACTGGATCCCACCGAGTAATGCTTGTAGCTCTCCATCTAAAACAGAGCCTTATAGCGAATACGATGACACCCCGCCACAAGAACTCGCCCGTCACAATTTCACAACATAAAACCAACACCATACCTACTACCACGACTGTTATAGCTAGCATCAACATCAAGTCGTAGCTCCCCCTCCACCAACCTGACCCAACTCGTAGCACTTGCATCCCCTTTTCCACCATATCAGCCGCACCATTAGCTCGTTGGAAACCACCCTGAAATGCCTCTATATATTCCCATTTTAGCGGCCGCCAAACATTCTCATCCTCATGACACCATTTACACCACTTACACCAAACAACCCACGCCGTAACCATAAAAATCAAGAAAAGATCATCATCAAATAATTTATGAATTTGCATGCAACAATCCTCAAACTTATAAAACTGGCATCTCTTCAAAGTAATCCAAAAGCAACTATATATCCTTCCAAAAAGGCTTAACCACTGCACACAAAAAACCATGCACAGTTGTGCCACCCTGGACTTTACACCCCAGACAAATAGGACTAATCGGAACATGATGAGCATATAAGTTATGGGAAAACGCCAAAAAATCATGAGTTGCCTACCACAAAAACACATTTACCTTAGGTGAGACGGATAGAGTCCACATAAAATGCCACCAAGAACGAGGCAAAGAAGAAGACGAAGAGGGCGAATCAAAACCCCCTACCGCAAGCCGATAAGCAGAGCTCATGAAAAATGGCATTTATTTTCAAATCACCAAAATCTCCTATCTTCCACCACATTATCAAGCAATAAATATCCATAATAGCCTTCAAAATGAAAAAAGACCAAACATAACTTTTCCTCATCCCAAGGGGCCCCGGAGCAATGAACTCCGACACCCTTACTCCCGAACAAATAGGCGCGAACTAATCGTACCCAAAGCCTCCTCGGGATCCACGCATCCTTATAGGGCGCAATCGACCACCCATTGCCAACCCTCCACATTACTCCCTTTGCCACACGATCTCTGCTCCAACATATCGATCACCACACATAAGATGAGTTCGACCTGAGCTCCACGTCATAACATTAAAATGCTTGAAATACGTAGCCTTAAGCACCTTCACCACCAAAGACTCAGGTCTCTGGATGAGCCTCAACACCTTCTTTTCCTATAATACTTACAGTTTTAAAATGTAGCGCACGTAAAGTAGAGCAAATTTTTTTATAATATTTTTAAGAAAATAATAAACTAAGGCCAACTTGAAATTTTATATTACAATTTCTAAGAAAATAATAATTAAGAACAACCTGCTATATAAGTGACACGTGTTTTTCATGTAGAGTGTAGAGTGCTTATATAGCTGACACGTATTAACAAACTATATGCTACTTTCTTGTTTTAACTTTCCTCCACGGCCCATTGGGTCTTATAACTAAAGAGAAACTGGACTAGTCATTCGTGGATCAAGCCCAACACCCAATTGATGGACTTGAACAAGACTTGGAAATTGGGCCCTGATAACCTATGTTAGCCCATTTCTAAGCAGAACCAGCCCACTATAGTCGTCGAGGGACCTTCATAGAAATTGCCCGTTATAGCCCAATGGACACTTATTGTATTTTTTCTCATTTCTTCCAATATTACACGAATCTATTATAGTATGAGACGAGAAGAGATAAAGGTAATGCGTGTTTTCTACATAGCACGAGCGATTTTGGATGTTAAAATACTCAATTCGCGTTTGTTTTGAAGTTTAAATTTGAATTTCTCAATCAAATACAATCTTACCCTATAAAAGCTACCTATATTATTACATCACTACTTACAATATAATATTACATTCGCTAACATTTTTCAGCATTCATTTGACATCTACAGTACAATTCAACTCTATACAATTTAAAAACAAACATACATTTTTACTATTCACCTTTATTTCTAAATTCTAGGATTTCAAAGGCAGGATTTTCTCCGACCCACTTAAGTTTAAACCAAACGCCCCCTTACTTTGGCTCATTTCTTCCAATATTACACGAGTCCATTATAGTATAAAACGAGAAGGGAAATAAGGGATTCAAGATGAGAGATGCAGTAGCGATCCTCTATCCCACTTTACCCTATCCCAACCATGTCCACTCCAAAATCGAGTCAATTATTTTGTAATTTGTGAATTTAAAGTTCATGATTTAGTTTCAGGATTCAGAATTCATGTTTAGATTCCATGTTTAAGGTATATGATTCGACTTTCTTGAATTAGAGTATATTAAACGTACGATTTCACGATTCATAGTTCATGGTTCATTATTTAATAGTTAAGTGTTTATAATTCAATAGTTCATAAATTATGGTTCATGATTCAGCCTGGTGTTCTAGAATTCGTTTAGAGAGAGCGACGTGTTCCATGTTCATTTGTCAATGTTCCAGTTAGGCTTGTCGAGTATGCCCGATCTCTGTCATCCCCGTGTTTCGGCTGTGATTACGCTTTGCCCCGCTATGCATCTAGCTGCCTTCTATCACAAAAGGGTAAATGTTCTCTTTGACCACACTTCTGTTCCCCGTTCGAGCGCATACGAACACGTTATTATTCTATTACCACCTACACATTCGGGATTCACGATTCATATCATATAACTCAATTTTAGAATAGGACACAATTAAGACAAGATAAATGTCGGACAAAGAATCCTTACTCAGAAAGACGTATCAAATAGGGATATACATGTCTAGAATATTAATTTCTCTTATAAAGCTAGTACGGCTAGTACATTGGATGGGAGAGATCTAATACTATTTTTAATTAATTTATTTCCATGAAAATCAATTTTCTTTAGGTAAATTAGACCTGGTCATTTGATCAAAGCCTTAATTAGGTATTGATAAAGCTGAACAGTCATGAAAACATCATTAAATCAAAATAAATAAATAAATAAATAAATGTCAGCAACTTGAAAATTCAGATAACCTAGATGGTGTAAAAATCCAAATTGAAATATATCCATGCACGTTACATACTTTTCTTTTTGAGAATATACAATCATTAGTTAGTCATCTCTAATTTACTATTTCTACCGTCCTGAATGAACTTGCATACTTTCTATTTTGATTCGTTCCAAGCAATTTGCACACTTTTTTAAAAAAACAAATCTCACTAATTCTATCGCACAATACACTTTTATTTACCAAATAAAGCAAAAATGACAAGTTTGAAAAGTCACATTACCCAAAAAGCAATTTTTTCTTAATATGTGTGCCCACTTACCAGTACAAGTTCATTCAAGACGGATGAAAGTATAAAACTTATTTAGGTGTAAAATGAAATACCATCATTTTGTAGTTTCGTGTTAAAATCATTTTGTCATATAAATTCTCACTCGTATAATTTTGGTCCTAGAAAACGTTAAAGAAAACATTTTAGTCCTATAACTTTCGAAATTGCCTGCAGTTTTATTCATTTTTTCGTCACAGTAACCAATTTGTGAAGACTTTCTATATTTTTCGGCAAATTTTTGAATACGTGGCACTAGAAGCTTATGTGGATAATAATAAAGAAAAAAATTAAAAATCGGTTGAAAAATATGGTCATGCGACTGGCAAGTGCGATTTTCCAGCTAAATTGCTCACAGCCGGCAAAAAAGGACTGAATATGAATAAATTCTAAAGTATTAAAATTAAATTAAATTTTTAACATTTTAAAACTAAAATTATAATAAATATTACGGGACCAAAAATAATTTTGACCGGATAATTTCGAATAAGTTGTGTGCACAATTGGAAGAAATGTGAAAGAACAACTTGCGTATATACTAATGACTTAAATTTATTTTTTACTCGTCTTTATGGGCGACTTTGTTTGAATTCACAAAACAAAATACGGTTAATTTTCCGCATGTATTATCCAATTGGATTTTTTTACTAATTAGTTATTATTTATTTATTTAGTACAATTCTTGATCAGGATGGAGTTAGTTGATGCTCTACCAATCGAGTTACAATCAATTCCCAAATTAAAGATTGATTTATATCTACACACAAATATAATGGTATACAACAAAATAGATCTTCTGTGACGCACTTTTTGATAAGACAATTATGATCATTGGTAATAAGTTCTTATGACTGATCTGTTGTCACAATACGTTCTACAGTTTTTTAAGGTCATCTTTTACTACTTTTAGAGATGTACAACTAGTCACTGAAAAATAAATATATGAGAAGCATTTGCCACAACTTTTTGACGCCTCAAATATGTTATTTGCGACGAAGTTATTATAACTAATTAGTGATGATATATTGTTTTTAATAATATAATCGCGATAAATTTTTATTATTTAAGACAATTTTCTGAGGTCGCAGACTCTCAAAAACTATTTTTTATAGTGTTAGACATAATCTTGTAATTAGAGAGAAAAAAAAAAAAGAAAGGAAATCTTGAAAAATATTTAATGGAACTGATGGCTTCTTTAAACTATTAGAATTAATTAAGGAGAAGAAATTAACCTTCAAAAGAAGAATATTATAATGTGGGAACATGAATAATTTTCAAAGAAAATGAGCCCTTTGGTGCAATTTCAATATGGATATGCATGAGAAATTGTTTTTATTTTTAATAATGTTCACATTCAAGCTTTTACAAGTATTTCCCCAATTTAGAAGCATTATAAATAGAACTCAATGCAAGCCCTCAAAAACCATACAAGGGATCATAAATCACTAAGTCATGAAGATTTCAAACATTTCTATGCTTTCATTCTTTCTTTTTGTAATCCTTTTGTGCTCATCGGCAGCTTCTGCCGATGATCACGAAGATTTTCTTGAATGTTTGTCCGAACAGTTCCGAAACTACTCCGCTATTTCCAACAACATTTACACCCCGAGCAACTCTTCCTACACTTCCATTCTCCAATTCTCCATCCAGAATTTGAGATTCATGTCGAATTCCACCCCTAAGCCGCATGTGATTATAACTCCAGAACATGAATCCCAAATCCCTCCTATCATATATTGCGCGAAAGAAAATGATATGGAGATTAGAACCCGAAGTGGTGGCCATGACTACGAGGGACTATCTTATGTATCGGAAGTGCCTTTCGTGATCCTTGATTTGATCAATTTCACTGAAATAACAGTTGATGTTGAGGAGAAAACTGCGTGGGTGGAAGTTGGTTCAACCATTGGCTCTTTATACTACAGGATTGCAGAAAAAAGCCCGGTTCTAGGGTTTCCTGCTGGTGTTTGCCCGACTGTCGGTGTTGGTGGGCATATGAGTGGAGGTGGCTATGGCACATTGTTGAGAAAATACGGCCTCGCTGCAGATAATATCATTGATGCAAGAATGATCGACGTTAATGGTAGAATCCTCGACAGAAAATCAATGGGTGAAGATTTGTTTTGGGCCATCAGAGGTGGTGGAGGTGCCAGTTTCGGTGTAATCATTTCGTGGAAGCTACAATTGGTTGATGTTCCTGAAACAGTCACTGTTTTCACCATTGACAAGACTTTGGAACAGAACGCTACTCAACTCATCCACCGCTGGCAATATGTTGCACCTAGATTCGACAAAGATTTATTCATCCGAATCCTCATGCGACGCGCAAATTCCACCCAAGTTGGGAGGAACATGACAGTCCGCGCTTCGTTTAACTCAATTTTCCTTGGAGGAATCGACAGATTGGTGCCGATGATGCAAGAAAACTTCCCTGAGTTAGGGTTGGTAAGAGAAGACTGCATCGAAATGAGTTGGATCCAATCCATCCTCTACTTTGCGGGGTTTTCCATTGATGCACGTGAAGTTTTGTTAAACCGAACTCAGCCCAATGTACGCTACTTCAAGGCAAAATCCGACTATGTCCAAAAGCCAATTCCCGAGTACGGCCTAGAAGGCATCTGGAGACTATTTTATGAGCCGGAAGCCGAGGAGTCCGAGGTCATCTTTAGCCCATACGGTGGAAGAATGGACGAAATTCCGGAATCTTCCATTCCATTTCCTCATAGGGCTGGTAATTTGTACAAAATCCAGCATTTGGTCTATTGGCAAGAAGATGACGCTCAAAACTCCGATAGGTATATAAGTTGGATCAGAAGGCTATACAGTTACATGGCTCCTTACGTGTCAAAGTCCCCCAGAGCCGCGTATATCAATTACAGAGACCTCGATATTGGAGTGAATAACAATGACGAGAGAACTAGTTATGCACAAGCCAGCATTTGGGGGATTAAGTATTTCAAGAACAATTTCGATCGCCTTGTTCGGATTAAAACCGTTGTTGATCCGGACAACTTCTTTAGGAATGAACAAAGCATTCCATCTCTGAAGGATGATTAAGATAGGGAACACGTGACTCACTTCACAAACATATGTTTATGTGCTTTATTAATTATTGATTTGGTTGTAATTAAGATTGTGTAATAGTTATTTGTTGTCATTCTGTAGGAATAATGAGTGTATTTGTACACTGCTTCTGTTGTTGTAATAATAAATTGTTTGATTGATTGATTTGTGAAAGTAATCTTGCACTCCTAGATATGTGCTCAAGTCCTACCTCATATTGGTGCTCTTCAAATCCGAATAATAATAACAATAATAACAATAATAATAATAACAATAATAATAATAATAATAATAATAAACCAAATTTTATGTCAAACGTAGGCATGTCAAAATTGATCCGCCCCGCTTCGATCCGCTCCGAGACCTTTGAGCCAGGGCAAAATCCGCTCCGATGAAGAATGGGGCACGCCCCGCCCCGTCCACGGAGTGGGTCAGATACGGGTCAGGGATCCCGCCCTGCCCCGCCCCATGTATATATAATTTTTTTTAAATATATATATGTATTATTATATAGATATGTATATATATACAAAGAAATATAAAATATATATATGTATTTATAATATAAAATTTTATATATAATATGTTAGAGCTAAATTTTTTTTCGGTCCAGTAACTTTTGACTTGTGCTATTTTAGTCCCAAAAAAGGTTATGAATTTAATTTAGTCCCACAACTCTTGAATTGGATCCCTTTTGGTCCTAATTTGGCCGGCGATGACTAATTTCGCCGGAAAAGAGCGACCGGAATTTTTTAGCACGTGACCCACACGTGCTGTCTCCCGACGAAATTAGTCACCGCCGGCCAAATTAGGACCAAAAGGGATCCAATTCAAGAATTGTGGGACTAAATTGAATTTATAACTTTTTCTGGGACCAAAATAGCACAAGCCAAAAGTTATGTGACCAAAAAAGTTTTTAGCCCTAATATGTTATATATATGTCTAGCTAATATATTAGATTATGACTAGATCTAGTAAATTTAAATAATTAAATTCTATTTTTTAATAATTAAAATTTAAAAAGAAATTAAAAAATATTGAAACAAAGCTAATGTAAACCTAAAAATTAAAATCCTATTGACTTTCAACAAAAAAAATCAAGTTTTTAAAAAAAAACTAATTTTTTTTTTTAAAAAAAAAGATAGGGGCGGGACGGGGCGGATCCGCCTCGTGCGGGGCAGATGACGGGGCTAATTTTTTTGCCCCGTGACGGATCACGGGGCGGGGCGGGTCAGAAAATCCAGAAACCCAACCTGACCCGCCCCCGTTGACATGCCTAGCCAAATGGTTAAACAAAAGATTCATGTGATTGCACCCAAAAAAAAATCTTTCGAGACAATAAAAAATTGTCTAAAATAATAAGTACTTCCTCCATCCCAACAAAATTTGCACACTTTTCGTTTTCGTCCGTCCCAACTAATTTTGCACACCGCTTAGAAAGAAAGTTATAACACAATCTCCACCCTCAAAATCTCCATCCTCAATCTGCACCCTCAATTCACCTTTGAAAAGTCAACAAAATCCCCAAAAACAACTTTTCTTAATATTTGTACCAACCCTTTTAGTACAAGATTAGCCGGGACTAAGATAGTATTTTTCAAGACTCTATTATTAGAGTCAACATATTATTACTAGTTAGCCGTCTCAATAGCCGGTCACTAATAACATTATTTCAGACCACGAGAGTCGTCTGAAATGTGTGACATGTGGCACAGTTAAAAATAATTGTAAGATATTGACCGTTGATTATTTTAGATGGATCACATGTTATATATCATGTGTGTGCAGGCACTACCCATAAAGGTAACATAAAATTATCCATTATCTTCATTTTTAAGGCTCAAGATAAAATCAAGATACCCAATACTCAATTTGAGATTGTTCGTTGAAAGTTCATTTGATCTATGCTCAATTAAGGCATCAAACAAGATAAAACATATTTTTATGTTCGATAAAATCTAAAGCTCGACTCAAGTTCGACCTCGATAAGTAAAAATATATTAAAATAATCGTAAAATGTCAAACTCCTCGAGTGCGGCTCATATTCCGCTCAATTAAGGTTAATTATCAAACAAGTTCAAGCATAATACTAGAAGCTTGATAATATTTCTAATAAGCTTAAAGTACAATACACTCGACTCGACTCGACTCGACTCCTAGTATTTTTGACATCTCTACCGAACAAGCCCTAAGTATATACTACTGTATGCTGCCGTACTCAACAGTACTTTCCTAATTTTCTTGTACGCATAAATATTGTTTGACGTAAATTAATCACCAAATAATTTCATGTATTATAAAATGTATTTGTCAACGATGAATCATCTATTTTCTAATTTATTCATATTTTTTATGTCACACACTCAATATTTTAATTTTAAAAAATAAAAAAAATCACTTTCCTCAAAATCGAGTTTTTGGGTCTTGAAGATTTTTACAGGACTTGGTCATTTGACCAAAACCTTTTTCTAATGCTGAATAGCCAAAGCTATTTATTAAAAATAAATAAATAAATAAATAAATAAATAAATATATAAAAAATATAAAATGTCAATTATACGACTTTGAAAAATCAGGTAACGTAGATAGCTTACAAATAGCAGCTTCTAAATATCCTTCAATGTTTCATTTTCTTTTCCATTATTACTTTACGCGAATTATAAAAGTGAGTTCATCGCGTAAAAAATGCAAATTTGGTCCTGTAATTTAAGGTGGCACTGAAATTGGTCATAAATTTTCTTGATTGTTTTATTTTGCTTCTACTTTTAGCTGAATTCACATTTCACGTCGGGTAACTATATGTACACCGCATATATTAACGATCACATTTTCTTTGTGAACTTGCGGTCTTAGAGTCATATGTTCATTTTCTAATGTGGATTTTGTTATCAAGGTAGCACGTCTACATCATTTACAACACCGTAAGAAAAGAAAAAATCAATTTAATACAATTTTTTGAGGCGTATGTGCAATTGTTATCAAATTTCCCACATGATACGACCAAATTTAGCCAATGAAAATGTGAATGTACGACATTGTAAAAGTAAAAATAAAATATCAGATTTTGGGAATACTTAATGAATTACGTCATTAGTATTGCAATTAGCCCACTTAATGAAATAGAAAATGTAATATATTATTCTCTAATTCAATGACTGGTTCAAATTGAATGAAATTCGATTTAAAAAATAAAATAAAAAAGACAATGGTATATGATGACATACGACGACTTTTATTTTATTTATTTTTCTAGTAAAAAGATTTATTAAAATCGTCTGTCGTTTTCAATAATAATTAATAGAACAAGAAAAGTATTATATTTGAACAAGAATATAATTTTTGCCTTTTGGGGTACTATTAATTTCAAACTTGTTGTTCACATTAATACATTTGCAACAATTTAGTCCAACATTAAAACAACTATAAATAGAACACAATGTATGCACCTAAAAACCACACAAGATCATAAATCACTAAGTCATGAAGACTTCAAACATTTCTATGCTTTTATTTCTTCTTTTTGTTATCCTTTCGTGTTCATCGGCAGCTTCTGTTGATGATGATCACGAAGATTTTCTTGAATGTTTGTCGAAACAATTCAAAAACTATTCCTCGATTTCAAATAATGTTTACACGCCTATCAATTCTTCTTACACTTCCATCCTCCGATTTCCCATCCAGAATTTGCGATTCATATCAGATTCCACCCCCAAGCCGCATGTGATTATAACTCCGGAACATGAATCACAGATCCCCCCGGTCATATATTGCGCTAAAGAAAATGACATGGAGATGAGAATTCGAAGTGGCGGCCATGACTACGAGGGACTATCTTATGTGTCGGAAGTCCCGTTTGTGATACTTGATTTGATCAACTTTAGTGAAGTAACAGTTGATGCTGAGGAGAAAACTGCGTGGGTTGAAAGTGGGGCCACCATCGGCTCTTTATACTATGGGATCGCGGAGAAAAGCCTGGTTCTAGGGTTTCCTGCTGGCGTTTGCCCAACGGTTGGTGTTGGTGGCCATTTTAGTGGAGGAGGTTACGGCACAATGCTGAGAAAATACGGTCTGGCTGCAGATAATGTCATTGATGCCAGAATAATCGACGTTAAAGGAAGAATTTTGGATAGAAAATTAATGGGTGAAGATCTGTTCTGGGCCATTAGAGGTGGTGGAGGTGCCAGTTTCGGCGTAATTCTTGCATGGAAGGTACAATTGGTCGACGTTCCTGAAAAAGTCACTGTTTTCACTATCGACAAAACTTTGGAACAAAACGCCACTCAACTCATTCACCGCTGGCAATCCGTAGCGCCTAAATTCGACAAAGACTTATTCATCCGGATCATTATCACGAGGGAGAATTCCACCCAAGATGGAAGGAACATGACAATTAGTGCTGCGTTTAACTCGATTTTCCTTGGTGGCATTGACAGATTGCTCCCAATTATGCAAGAGAGCTTCCCTGAGCTAGGGTTAACTAGAGAAGACTGCACCGAAATGAGCTGGATCCAATCCATCCTCAATTTCGCAGGATTCGATATCAATTCACCCGAAACTTTGCTAAACCGGACCCAACCTATTGTACCATACTTCAAAGCAAAATCGGACTATGTCCAAAAACCCATACCCGAACACGGCCTCGAAGGCATCTGGAGACTCTTCTTTGAGCCAGAAGCAGACGAGGCCGTGATCATCTTAAGTCCATATGGTGGAATAATGGATGAAATTTCGGAATCTTCCATTCCGTTCCCTCATAGAGCCGGTAACTTGTACAAAATCCAACATTTGGTGTATTGGCAACGCGAGGAAGCTCAAAATGAGGATAGGTACATAAACTGGATTCGGAAGCTCTACCGTTACATGGCACGCTACGTCTCAAGGTCGCCGAGGGCTGCGTATATCAATTACAGGGATCTTGATATTGGAGTTAACAACAACAAAGGGATGACTAGTTATGCACAAGCAAGCGTTTGGGGGATCAAATATTTCAAGAACAATTTTGACCGTCTTGTTCGGGTTAAAACCATGGTTGATCCGGAGAATTTCTTTAGAAATGAACAAAGCATTCCATCTCTACGCTCAAAGAAGGATGATTAAGACATATTCATGAGGAACAACATATGCTTTTCTTTAATTTATTTTATTAATTATTGTACTTATTGGTAAGTAAGACTTTATAATATATGTATATGATGTCATTGTATGAATAATAAGAAACTATTTAAATTTGTGAAAGTAATAATCTATTAGCACTTCCCACGTGTCCAATAATTAACGAAGTGCAGACAATACCGATGTAGGTAAGAACTTCCCGTAAACTAATAGGAATTATGTGAGTAGGGAATTGTACTAAAATGGAACAAATTTAGTTAAGAAAAGAAGAAAATCGTCCAAAATCTATAACCTCGGGCTAAAATTATTTATCACCTCTTAATTTTTACCCGTTCGTTTTTTATCCTAAATGTTGTTGTTTCTTCAATTTCGACTCATAATTAAAAGAATCGCTCATATTTGGATCAATTTTCGTTGTTGATGGCCAAATCGTCTTCCATGAGATCACCTGTTACACTTTGGTGTTACATCTTGTGTTTCACTCATTCACTAACCGACACGTGTATATGATGTCACAAATTAATATGTGTCACCTAGTGAATTGAGTGTAACAGAGGATGAAACACCTACTGTAACAGGGAATTCGAATTGAAATCGTCCTTAGAAAACACATGCAACTGCCACGTGGTACCAACTTCATAAAGAGTGATGCTACACATGATAATTAAGCAAAAGGTCTTGAATTTTTCACGTAATTAATCATTTATTTTTTTTATTTGAGGGAAGAGCTTTTATTAGAGGTCTATACCATTAACCATCATTAGGCCTATATTAAACTAGTTTTCCTAGAAACAAACATTTAAATAAGACTGTGTTACGAATATCTTTCCATAAAATGTGAGTTACTCATATTAATGACTTAATTGTTTATTTACTTGTCTTTATGGATGCCTTTGTTTAATGGCTCTTTTTCTGTTAGAAAATTAATTGAAGACAAGAAACGCTCAAAAGAAGAAGAAAATTTTAATTTTAATTTTAATTTTAATCGCATATATATTAGAACTTGCATTTTGAATCCCACAAAATTTTAATGTTATAGATTAGATCCTAATTTAAGGAATATCCGGAATTTGACCAGAAATTAACACATGAGGCTCGCCTAAGCGTAGTTCGAGACTTAACTAATACGACATAAAGCTAATGACCTAACTAATTGTGGCCTAAAATTTGTGACTTGCATAATATAGGCGGGAATTGAACTCACCCGGAGCACATGAGCTGCACGTGTTACTTTCTGGATAAAATTTGAAAAGTTAAAATTGCTAGGAGATTCAATTGCGAATTTAATTTTTTATGGAACTGAAATTGCAAACGATCATTTATGACAGGGCTTGCTCTAAATTTTCTCTATGAGAACAAGAATAATTTTCAAAGAAACTGTGCCCTTTGTTGGAATTTAAATTTGGATTCCCATGAGAAGAACTATAAATAGAACTCAATGTATGCTCTCAAAATACATAAACTAGTCATATATCACTAAAACATGAAGTCTCCAAGCATTTCTATGCTCTCATTCTTCCTTTTTGTTATCTTTTCGTGCTCATCGGCAGCTTCTGACGACGATGACCACGAAGATTTTCTCGAATGTTTGTCCGAACAGTTCCATAACTACTCCACAATATCCAATAACATCTACACCTCGATGAACTCTTCTTACACTTCTGTCCGGCAGTATTCCATCCAGAATTTGAGATTCATGTCGAACTTGATCCGAAAGCCGTATGTGATTATAACTCCGGAAAATGAATCTCAAATCCCTCCTATTATATATTGCGCAAAAGAAAAACACATGGAGATCAGAACTCGAAGTGGTGGTCATGACTACGAGGGACTATCTTATGTATCGTCGGTGCCTTTTGTTATCCTTGATTTGATCAAGTTTAGTGAAATAACAATTGATGTTGAGGAGAAAACTGCGTGGGTAGGAGCTGGTTCAACCATTGGCTCTTTATATTATAGGATCGCGGAAAAAAGCCCGATTTTAGGGTTTCCTGCTGGTGTTTGCCCCACTGTTGGTGTTGGTGGCCACTTTAGTGGAGGAGGTTACGGCACAATGATGAGAAAATACGGCCTGGCTGCGGATAATGTCATTGATGCAAGAATAATCGACGTTAATGGTAGAATTCTAGACATAAAATCAATGGGTGAAGATCTATTTTGGGCCATTAGAGGCGGTACAGGTGCCAGCTTCGGTGTAATCATTTCGTGGAAGGTACAACTAGTGGATGTTCCTGTAACAGTCACTGTCTTCACAATCCAAAAGACATTGGAACAAAATGCTACTCAACTCATTCACCGCTGGCAATACGTTGCACCTAGATTCCACAAAGATTTATTCATGCGAATCTTCATGCAACGCAAGAATTCCGCCCAAGTTGGGAGGAACATGACGGTGCGTGCTTCGTTCAATTCAATTTTCCTCGGAGGAATCGATAGATTGGTGCCAATGATGCAAGAAAGCTTCCCTGAGTTAGGATTGGTAAGAGAAGACTGCACCGAAATGAGCTGGATCCAATCCATCCTTTACTTCGCGGGTTTTCCCACGCCTGAATTTTTGTTAAACCGAACTCAACCCAGGGTACCCTACTTCAAGGCGAAATCAGACTATGTCCAAAAGCCTATTCCCAAAGACGGGCTTGAAGGCATCTGGAGACTATTTTATGAGGCGGAGGCAAAGGAGTCAATTATCTTCTTTACCCCATACGGTGGAAGAATGGATGAAATTCCAGAATCTTCCATTCCGTTCCCTCATAGGGCTGGTAATTTATACAAAATCCAGCATTTGGTTTATTGGCAAGAAGAAGACGCTCAAAACACCGATAAGTATATAAATTGGATCAGGAGGCTATACAGTTACATGACTCCTTACGTGTCAAAATCTCCGAGGGCCGCGTATATCAATTACAGAGATCTTGATATCGGAGTGAATAACAATACCGGGAGGACTAGTTATGCACAAGCAAGCGTTTGGGGGATCAAATATTTCAAGAACAATTTTCATCGTCTTGTTCGGATTAAAACCGTTGTCGATCCCGACAACTTCTTTAGGAATGAACAAAGCATTCCATCTCTGCACTCAATAAAGGATGATTAAGATGGACAACATGTGATTCACTTCACAAACATATGTTCATGTGCTTTATTAATTATTGATTGGGTTGTGATTAAGATTATGCAATGGTTAATTTGTTCTCATTTTGTAGGAATAATTTCTTTGATGTGATTATAAATCTTTGTTTTGTGAAACTAAATTTTATTTTTGGCTTATATGGGTTATTTTTTATTTACACGATTCAACTTTTTGGGCATACACGAGTCATTTAAACACATGACTAGAAAGATTTTTTTTGCACAATTAATTTTGTTAGAAAAGAGTGTAGGATATTTTTTGGCCCATAAATAAATAATTTATACTCTAATTATCCCCAAGATGAGTTATGTGGAAATAATTTTTTTAGTTTTTCGGTCAATTTAATTAAGTTATAATTTCTGAAGTACTATATGCTCTCGTTTATACGATTTCTTTTCTTTTTTAAAGGGACGATTTCTTTTATTCATTGATTTGACTAATTCAATTATATTTAATTTGTTCATGAAAGAGTTTTTTAGTAATAAATGAGATAATGACTTTTGAAATATGACATTTATTGGATAAAAGATATTTTCAAAACATGATGGGGTTTTTTCGTTGTTGTTGCTGCTGCTGCTGCTGCTGCTTTTTTAGGGAAGTTATTGTGTTGTTGTTATTATCTATGGTTTCGGAAAAAAGTCCTAGCGCAATTATTAATTCGTAATAATGTCTTATTGAATACTCTCTCCATGCCAAATGCACTTGCATAGAGGGATCGACTCAAATATTAAGAAAAATTACTTTTTGGGGATTTTGTTGATTTTTCCAAGGTAGATTGAGGGTGACGATTGTGTTATAATTTTCCTTATTAAAAGATGTGTAAATTTGTTTGGGACGACCGGATTCAGAAAGTGTGCAAACATGCCTTGATTTGAACAAAATATTAAATATTAATAGTTTGATCACATATCCAACATGATGGGCTATTACAAGGCCTAGGACATGCTATTTTAACTGGGCCGAAGGGCCCACCTAGTCCTTATTATTCAACAAATTCTCGCATTACTTTAGCCCATTTATAAGCTGAACCAGCCCACTCCTCTTTATAGCCCATAATTCTTTTAAAAAAGATTATATTTTTTCGATGTAACTAAATAAGATAAGCTAATATAGTAAGTTGGGGGAGTATAAATTACCTACCATGCTAAAAAAACATTAAGGTGTATACACGTTAATGTTCTAAAAGACGTCAAACGTTAGTCGTATGATAGACTAGAGTCGAATGTTAAATCGCTGCTTAGGCTGGATTAAGCAGGGTCGAGACGAAATTAAATGGGGATAAACCTACTTTGCTTATTTATTTTATTTAACTTTTTCTTAGAGAATTATATTTGACTTATTCAATGTTATGTGGCTTATTCTCTCAAGTAGAATTCACTAGTCCATGCCATATTTTTAAAAGTCCCTACTTTATTTTAAGAATTATATGTTATTTTTATTTAAGGGCGTATTATTATCGAAAATAAAATGGAATATGATAGTAAAAAAATGGGAAAGCTACGAATCAAGCTACTTGATACTCGATTTGAAATCGTTCGCTAAAAGCTCGTTTGAACTGTGTTCAGGTAAAAATATCAAACAAGCTTGAACACACTTTTACATTTGATAAAATCTAAAGTTAGATTCGAGTTTGATAAGTTAAAGATCTTGACACAAGTGTAAAAATGTCAAACTACTCGAGCTCGACTCGTGTTTGGCTCGGTTACAGCTTGTTTAAGTTAGATTCGATTAATAATCAAACAAACTCAAACATAATATTATAAGCTTGATAATATTTCAAACAAATTTAAACAATAATACGTTCAACTCGACTCGACTCATTTACAACCTTATTTCTGAGCATTGGAATTGAAGAAAAAACCACTTTCCAAAAATTAAGTTTCTAGCATTCGTTTTCTATTCATGCTGAAAAGCCAACGCATTTAATACAAATATATAAAATGTCAATCAAGAGACTTTGAAAATCATGCAACGTAGATAGCTTACAACTTCGATGAAAACTAGCATATGAATCTTCGCCAGATAGTTACATGTGCACTGCATATGACCAAGTCGATCATATTAGTAGATCACATTTTTTGGATAAATTTATGGTCCTATAATCGATTTTAATATGATTTTTCTTATGTCATTTTGTTTATCAAGGTAGCACATTTATGTCATTCACAATCTTGAAAAATGCAAAATCTCAGTTTAACACGATCCTGTGAGGTGTACATGTGATTATCGATGAGAATTTCAAATTTCGCTCAGATATGACCAAATTTAACCAATAAATTATGTGACAGGCGAAATTATAAAAGTAAAAAAATAAGTGTTTAGTTTTGGGACCACCTAAAATTTACACGATGAGTTTTGATATCAATTAAATCGGAAAATGGCGTGTTTGTTTACGATTTGCCTCAATATATTGAGGAAGACTGATATCAATTAAATCGGAAAAGGGCGTGTTTGTTTATGATTTGCCTCAATATATTGAGGAAGACTCGATCTATGATTTATCTGCTTTTTATCACTTTATTTATCTCAACTAACAGTATTTTAGCACTTTCTAATCTTAAATAAACACACCTGAAGTTCCGTAAACAAGAAGAAAAGTATTATATGGGTACAAGAATAATTTTCGCACTTTTGGGGGACCATTCCAATCGGATATACTTCACTAATCTACACGATATAACAAATTTCAAACTTGGTATTCACATTAAAACATTTTTAACAGTTTGGTCCCCATTAAAAAGCATTATAAATAGAACACTAAGTTAGCACCTAAAAAACCACAATATTATCATACATCACTAAATCATGAAGATTTCAAGTATTTCTATGCTTTCATTCTTTCTTTTTGTTATCCTTTCGTGTTCCGCGATAACCGGTGATCACGAAGATTTTCTTGAATGTCTATCGGAACAATACTATTCCTCGATTTCAAATAATGTATACACTCCTATCAATTCTTCTTACACTTCCATTCTTCGATTTCCCATCCAGAATTTGAGATTCATGTTGGATTCCACCCCAAAGCCGCACGTGATTATAACTCCGGAACATGAATCGCAAATCCCCGCTGTCATATATTGCGCTAAAGAAAATGATATGGAGATGAGAACTCGAAGTGGCGGTCATGACTATGAAGGACTATCTTATGTGTCGGATGACCCTTTCGTGATCCTTGATTTGATCAACTTTAGTGAAGTAACAGTCGATGTTGAGGAGAAAACTGCATGGGTTGAAAGTGGGGCCACCATTGGCTCTTTGTATTATAGGATCGCGGAGAAAAGCCCGATTCTAGGGTTTGCTGCTGGTGTTTGCCCGACTGTGGGTGTTGGTGGTCATTTTAGTGGAGGAGGTTATGGCACATTGCTAAGAAAATATGGCCTCGCGGCCGATAACGTCATTGATGCAAGAATAATCGACGTTAGAGGCAGATTTTTGGATAGAAAATCAATGGGAGAAGACTTGTTTTGGGCCATTAGAGGTGGTGGAGGTGCTAGTTTCGGCGTAATTCTTGCATGGAAGGTAAAACTGGTGGACGTTCCTGAAAAGGTTACTATTTTCACTATCGACAAAACTTTGGAACAAAATGCTACTCAAATCATTCATCGTTGGCAATCCATTGCGCCTAAATTTAACAAAGATTTATTCATCCAGATCATTATCACAAGGGCCAATTCCAGCTCAGGCGGAAGGAACATAACAATTCGTGCTACGTTTAAGTCGATCTTCCTTGGCGGGGTCGATAGATTGCTCCCATTAATGCAGAGGAGCTTCCCAGAGTTAGGACTGAGAAGAGAAGATTGTACCGAAATGAGATGGATCCAATCCATCCTCAGTTTTGCGGGTTTTGATATCAATTCACGCGAAACTTTGCTAAACCGGACCCAACCTAGTGTACCATATTTCAAAGCAAAATCGGACTATGTCCAAAAATCCATCCCTGAACACGGCCTCGAAGGCATCTGGAGACTCTTCTATGAGCCAGAAGCAGACGAGGCCGTGATCATTTTAAGTCCATACGGTGGAATAATGGATGAAATTCCAGAATCTTCCATTCCGTTTCTTCATAGAGCCGGTAACTTGTACAAAATTCAGCATTTGGTGTATTGGCAACGCGACGAGGCGCAAAATGAGGATAGGTACATCAATTGGATTAGGAGGCTCTACAGCTACATGGAGGGTTACGCCTCAAGGTCACCGAGAGCTGCGTACATCAATTATAGAGATCTTGATATTGGAATTAACAACAATAAAGGGATGACTAGTTATGCGCAAGCAAGCGTTTGGGGGATCAAATATTTTAAGAACAACTTTGATCGTCTTGTTCGGGTTAAAACCATGGTTGATCCTGAGAATTTTTTCAGAAATGAACAAAGCATTCCATCTCAACGCTCAAAGAAGGATGATTAATTAAGATATATTCACACTACAACAAAGAAGGTCTTTTGTAACACCTTTTTTGTGACCACAATTGTGGTAATTTAAAATAAGTTATTTGTGACCACTTGTTGTCATAAAGCTCTCTAGATATTATTAGAGACAATTTTTAGACTACTTTTAGAGACAACTAGTAATATTTGAGACCACTTTATCGTCTCAAATATATTATTAGCCTACTTTTAGAGTCTAACTAGTTAGACCATGTATTATTATAGGCCCACGTACCATAGAGCATGTTATGGGCCATGTCTGCTGTTTTGTTATAGGCCCAATTCTCATAGGCTTTTGGTTCATTATAGGCCCAGTTCTCATATTGCTGCAGACACAAATAGGAGAGCCCGTTATCATGACATGGCCTTTTATTCGTTATTTTCTTTAATTTTCTACTTCTTAATGTAGAAAGATGTGGCAACTCGAACGGTTCGGCCAATGTCATATTTTGAGCCTGAATATGCCAACTCAGAATTTAATTGGGCCTATAATAATTGGTCCGATCCTATTTCCTTATAATATACTTAGATTATCGGGTCGACCCGTGGCCTTCGAGCTTTTGGCCCATCGATCGGGCCTGTCGGGTCAAATACTACTTCGGACCTAGATTTATGCGGCCCAATCAGCTAAAATATTGAACCGACTGGGCCGATTCATCGGGTCGAACCGACTTTGCCATTTCTAGAAAAAGGTGTTATTTCCGAGTATTAACATTTATACAAAACACAACAATTACAAAAAAGTTACAGTTTTTTATGATTAAAGTAATATTTCTACATGAAAAGTCTTACTCCCTTTGTCCCAGCTAAACTTGCACACTTTCCATTTTTGTCCGTCTCAGCTAAACTTGCACACCCCTTAAAAATGAAAGTTATAATACAATCTACGCCCTTAAAATCTCCACCCTCAATCTCCACCTTTAATTCACCTTTGAAAAGTCAACAAAATCCCAAAAAACAACGTTTCTTAATACTTGTGCCAACTCTCCCAGTGCAAGAATAGCCGGGACGGAGGTAGTACTTTTTATGATAAAAGTAACGCATGTCTTACGAAATACGATCTTACACAAGTTACTCTTGTATGTATATCATACTCCTTCCCACATTTCATAATGAGAGTTCTGTTTGAAAAAAAAGTAACATTTCTTTTTTAGTTAATTAAATCACATATAACTAATTCGTGAAATAAAATTTAAAATTTAACTTGGACTAATAAAATAAAAGTAAAATATAATGAAAGACTATAGAAAGTATGATTTTAACTTATTCAATCATATGTAGGAGTATTTGCAATTACTTTTACTTTTAAAGAAATGATAAAAATAAGTGATTCTAAAAAATAATAATTTTTAGCTTGCAACTTTTAGCCCAAGTTAGCTTAAATATAAGCGGAAACTGTGATTATCAAACACTCTTTTCAGCTTCTTTTTCTGCTAAAAGCTCAAAAGTACTTATTTTAAGCATTTGCAAATACCCCTCCTAAACTAACTCTTTTTCAAAACTTTTTACTTATTCAGTTGCTGTCTTGCTGATGGACAAACATTTCACAAATAAATCAGTTTTATTAGTACAACATCTGAAGAACATCAAATCAGTATTGCTACAAAGTAACATCAAACAATCAAATAAAGAAAGTAAAATGAACATATGTTTTTGAATTTGATCTATTTCAAATGAATATATTCTAATCTTTATTCTCTGTCCACTGTGAGTGCAAAGGAGGAATGCTCTGCTCGTTTCGGAAGAAATTCTCAGGATCAACAACGGTTTTCACCCGAACAAGCCGGTCGAAATTGTTGCCGTAGTACTTCTTACCCCACACACTCGCTTGCGCGTAACTCGTCTTCCCATCTACGTTGTTAACTCCTAAATCAAGATCTCTGTAATTTATATACGCAGATCTCGGGTTTTTCGAAACATAAGTACCCATGTAACTGTAAAGCCTCCTGATCCACCCTATGTACCGGTCGGCGTCTTGGCCGTCGTATATCGCCCAATATATCAAACTGTATATGTTGTCACCCCGGTGACTATACGCAATGGCGGAAGATGGAATTTCCGCCATTCGTCCACCGTATGGCGTCATCGCCATCTGAGCCAGGGTTGCCTCTGGCTCGTAAAATAGTCTCCATAAGCCTTCAAGCCCGTCTACCGATATTGGTTTCTCCACGTAGTCTGATTTTCCTTTGAAGTATCCGAGAACTGGCTGTGTCCTGTTGAGCAGAATCTCGGGTGGGGTTTCGATTGGGAAGCCGGCGGAGTGTACCACGGCTTGGATCCAGCTGACCTCGGTGCAGTCTTCTCTGACTAAACCGAGTTCAGGAAAGACTTGTTGCATCAATGGGAGCAGTTTGTCGATCCCACCGAGGTAAACGGAGCTAAACGAAGCCTGGATTGTCATGTTGTTTGCAGCGGCGCTGGAATTTACGCGGCCTACTATGACTCGGACGAGCAAGTCTTTGTCGAATGTGTGGGCAATAGATTGCCAGCGGTGAATGAGTTGAGTAGCGTTCTGTTCCAATGTTCTAGTCGGTGTGAAAACAGTGACCTTTTCTGGAACGTCAACCAGTTGTAACTTATATGCGAGAATTACGCCAAAACTGGCACCGCAGCCACCTCTAATGGCCCAGAACAGATCTTCGCCCATCGATTTTCTATCAAGAATTCTGCTGTTGACATCAATAATTCGCGCGTCGAGTACATTATCTGCAGCCATTCCGTATTTCCTCAGCAATGTGCCGTAGCCTCCTCCGCTAATGTGTCCACCAACAGCGACAGTTGGGCAAAGACCGGCAGAAAATCCAAGAACCGGGCTTTTCTCTGCGACCCTGTAGTACACGGATCCCAGATTTGCCCCGGCTCCAACCCACGCAGTTTTTGACCCAACATCAACAATTATTTCACTAAGTTTGATCATATCAATGATCACAAACGGTACCTGTGCCACATAAGACAGTCCCTCGAAGTCATGGCCCCCACTTCGGGTTCTGACTTCGAGGCCACTGTCTTTGGCACAGTATATGATAGGTGGGATTTGGGATTCGTGTTCTGGGGTTATGATCACCTGCGGTTTAGGAGTAGATGGTAACATAAACCGCAGGTTCTGGATTAGAAATCGAAGGACGGAAGTGTAAGACGGGCTTTGCGGGGTGTAAATGGTGTTGGAAATCGACGAGTAGTTCGGGTATTTCTTGGAGAGGCATTCGAGAAAATCATTGTCGTGGTCATCGGCAGCAGAAGCTGTCGATGAGCACGACACGACGATAACGAGAAGGAATATGAGCTTAGAAATGCTTCGGTTTTTCATGGTAAGACTTGAGAATGATGATAAGTTAATTTGTGTTTTTGCTGCGTAAATAGAGTTGTATATATATAGTGGTATATATCAAATATTTTCGAACAATTTGCCCGTAGTGTTTGAATAGAATATTTGGTTTGAATTTACTGTTTGTATACTGTAACTTAAAGCATGTGCAGATTGAAATCTATTCTGTTTTAATCCTTTTTGTTTTCTTTCTCTTCAATGTGGTAAAAGTATTCTGTAGACTCGTAGGCATGGGTTCGGGTCGGATTTTCTGGATTTTGGGTTGGGTACCCCCCACTACGGGTGGTTCGGTATACTGAATTGTTCATATTGTTATCGTATCGAAATTTTCGGTATAACAAAAAATTCATACCTTTACCATATCGAAAATTTCGGTATACCGAAATTCGGTATATTCGGTATGCTGTAAACATCGTACCGAAAATTCGATATACCGAATTTTGTATCGGTGTCGGTATATACCGAAATTTCAGTATACCGAAAATTTACGGTATACAATTAGGACTTTGGTATACTGAACTACCAAAATATCGAAAAAAATTTGGTATACCGAACTTTTTTCGGTATTTCGGTATATAATGAAATACCAAATTTTTTAGATTATCATACCGTTACAGTACCGAAAATTCGGTATATCGAAAATTTTGGTATTTTCGATAATTTTTCGATACGGTATGTGTGGTATTTCGGCATTTTAGTATTTTTCCCCACCCGTACCCGCCACATCGGATTAGCGATAAAAAAATATCCGATCTTATAGGTACATGCTCCTGCAAATATCTGACCTGGCATGGTACTTGGTAGGTCGGGTCACGTTTTTCTCAAAGCTACTTTTCGGGATTGAAATTGTTTTCGCTTCTTGTTAATTATGGTTTTTTAATAGGGTACCTTGAAAAAAAAGTCGGAAACTCCAAAATCCGACTTGACTTAAATCCACAAGACGCGAGTTGGGTTCATATATAGTCGAAAATCCCCCGACTATAAAATACCTAACCCGATCAGGTAAACCTGCACGGGTCGAGTCGGTTACCCAAACTTGCCACTTGAAAATCCACTCCTAGTTAATCGGACGACATACTAGAATCTACCAACTAGTAGAGTGTAGACAGAAATAAACATCCAACAAAAAATTAGTGACTAAACAGAAATTAATCGGAGTTGGACGTGCCATTTGTCAACAAAAGAAAGTAGTTTGAGTAAAGACATTATGATGTCACATGTCATTAGTTGGTTTTGGAATATTTAAATTTGAATCTTTTATATAAAATTGCAGAAAAAGTGTTTGACATATATTATTCTTTACGTATTAGATATAACGAAATATCATCCAATGGCTTTCTTTCTAGAAGTTCGCCAACAATCAAGGGTAATTGATTTTTGAAAGTCAACTCAAGTATCTTGACATTTTATTTGAAATATTTAACTATTATTATCATCCATGTGTCCTATTACCCTACCTACATTGACATCTCTTCCTTCCGTCCCAACTTAACTTATTTACTCGTCATTTTAAGCTGTCTCAATTTAACTTATCAGTTCATATATGACAAATTTCTCACACAATCTGCACTCTCAATTTTTATCTTTGAAAAAGTAAAAAATTCCACAAACTCTATTTTTTCTTAATCTCGGTGCCCGATCAACTAGACAAATTAAACTGGGACGAAGAGAGTATATTGTATTATACGTTAATTTTGTGTAAAATAATATATTACTAACATAATATATTAGATATATTACTACTCATTCCATAAAAGGGTAACTTGAGGGTGTGCAAGGAGCGCCGCCACGTAGGATCCGCGCCGACAAGAGCCCCAATTTCTTTTATATGTATATAATGTGTATATTTTCGTTTAGCACATATTTATTATTATACCAAATGACATAGATGGTGCAGTGTCCAAGTGATTGTTGAATGTCTTGAAAGCAAAGCTTCAACATTCGACTCGTCTTTAACACATTTTATATCAAATTGTTGATATTTTTTTTATATTTTTAAATTCTATTTCTCCTTTTCTCTATTAAACATATCAAAATACTAAATATTAAGGACTTTTTGTGAACTAGTTGCACTTTTTTTCTCACTGTAAAAGAAAGTTGATGGATTTTTTTATTATTACTTTATTTGTATGTTAATATCGAAACATTATTTTTTTATCATTAGTTTATTTTATAAATATTATTTTAGTTTGCACATGACCTCTCAAAGTGTTATCTTATATCCATATATGTCCTATCATACCCGATCACTAAGATATTGTGTTTGTATAATTCTCAATATTATTACATGATTATCCGTCGGTTTAAAATTTAAACATACATGTTGATAAAATTAACATCCCTATACGATACGGATAAAGATTTTTTAAAAAGTATGCTTATCTATAAAATACTCCCTCCGTCCCCTCCTAATTTATGCACTTTTCTTTTTCGACCGTTGCATTCTATTTTGCACATCCTCAAAATGGAAAGAAATCTTACAATCTCCATACTCAATATACACTTTTGAAAAAGTCAACTAAAAAACAAAAAATAATTTTTTTTCTTAATATACGCGACGGAACAGGTGTGCAAGTTAGGACGGGACGAAGGGAGTAATATCTTATGTATGTATTAAAAATAAATAACATACAAAGTCTTGAGTAAGCAATGTCAATCACGTATTTAGGATAATTGTAGTATTGACAACTTTTAGTTGCTGTCAAATATTATTGCATAAAATAAATAAAATAATCTTGCAAATATTCAACGAATACAGTAATACACGATTTTCTATTTTTTTTTGTGAAGGTATACACTTTGTTAATTATACATATATATTAAATATATATTTAGTACCTCATATTTGACCTAGCTTTAATGTTTTGACCTTAATTACTACAAGAATGATATAATATTATTGTTTATTATTGAGAGTTCTAGATGATCGTGTTGACTTGATGACAAATGGAAGGCCGCCTTTTTGTTAGGCTTACGGCAGCAACGCTGCCACACAAGCTGGCGATTAGGACGGTTCGACTCGATTCGAGCTCGCGGCCAATATTATATTTTGAATCATGTTAGACTGGTCTAAAAATTAGTTGGGTTATAGAATGAGAGTAAGTTGGCCAACCCTCCTAAAAGTACATCATCTCTGGTCGAGTCGGTTTGCACCAGTCAAACTCATCAGATTGTTAGTTTATTGGATCGAACATGTCGGACCTGGTGATACTTAGGGCTTAGATTTATCTCACATAAAATGTCTTGGAGGTTAATTACCACATATACATGCTACCGTGGTAAAAAGGTAAAATAAGTAATAGGCTAACTGCAAAATAAGTCTCGTAATTTATAAATAGTCTCAAAACTAATTATTTATCTTTTTCTTTGTAAGTTCTGACATTTATACCCTTAATAGCTCGAATTTGGTTGTATCTAAGCGAAATTTGAAAGTCTCACTGAATGATTGTTCGTATACCTCGCATGACTCATTTAACTGAGACGACTATATATTGTTTTGGATTGTAAATGACGTAAATGTGTTGCCCTGATAAGTATAATGAAAACAACGTGCCAAAGTTTATCAAGTGACTAGTAATTCACCTCTAAAATGTGAATCCCTGATTTGAGTCGGTCATGTGTGATGCACATTTAATTTTCTGACAAAAACTTTTAATTTTGACATAAAAGATGATCAAAATCGTGAAAGATAAAGGACTGGTTCGAGACCCCCTATAAAATACAGGGTCAATTTCACAATTTTTCTCGTAGACGAGATGCTATTGTTAGAAGTGTTCAAATATTGAGATGTGTGAAATTATGAGACGCTTATAAATCGACGTTAAAAATATAATCGATATTGTAATTAAAAAAAATTATATCTCGGAATAAATTCTGATAAATTTCAAAATTTACGCACCCATGAAAATTGATCCATAATTCAAGATTGGTCAAAGAAATTAAGTTCTAAGATCTCACAATAATGCATTGACCTTAAACTATGGCCTACAGGCTGGAGCCATACAATTAACTAAATTGCAAAGTGGTTGGGAGATGGGTTTGACATTCGACAAATATATAGTTTAAAGCAATGGTTTGTGGGACCGGACCGGATCGGTCGATTCAATTGGTTCAATCGAAAATTGGACCTAGAATTGGTTCAGTAGCATTAAATAATCGGAAATGTCATTAAACCGTTGAAAACCAGTCAAAACCGGTTCGACCGCTGAACCGGCACTATATTCAATTTTTTTTTTTTTTTTTTTTTTTTTTTTTTTTTTTTATATTTTATAAATAAAGTCGTGTTTGGACATGTATTAAGTATAAAAATGAGATTTTCATCTTTATCTTCATTTTGCCCTTATTTTTTTCATCTAATTTTAAATTTGGCACTTGAAATTCAAAAGTCAACAAATTGTCTTTGACCGGTTGAACCTTGAATCGGTGGCTTGACAGGTTCGGTCACCTGTCCGGTCCCACAAACACTGGTTTAAAGAATAAAATAATGGGTTAATTGCAAAATAATTCGTTAACTTTATCTTCATTTCCATTTACAACATGAACTATACATCGGGTTTAGAAACGGGCTCCAATTACTGATATGAAACCTGATTCTTTTAGTTGGTGTCGCAATTAATAACATGGAAAAAGGAAAAATATAAGAAAAAATACTTTTAGCTAGGCCAATACACATAGTGGTAAGCGGTTAATATCGAAATGAAAGAGTTCTTAATTGGATTAGCGTTCGTTCTTCTACTACAATAACCATGGTTAGGTTGTTCTTTTAAATAGCCACAATCTACTTCTCATAAAATTGAGCGATTCTGATCGCTAAATATCATCTCTCTTTCTTCTTTGCTTTGCTTCGTGTGTCATTGAAGTGTGGGTTGATTTCGCTAAGAACCTAATTCACAAGCTCAACTTGTTCCCAAATATCGATTGACATTATTGACGGTGATGTTTTCTTCTTCGACGCTCCGAAGATTATTTAGGGACCATTTCAATTCTTCAATTTATGAGGTCGTTGAATCTTACAAGTAAAGTATCTATCAGAGCTCATAAATGAAGGAGTTAAATACACCAAGGAATTAGTAACATGCTATTTTTTCGTCATTCTTATTTTGTACATGCATGGGGAACTAAAATTTACGAGGGCTAACATGAGAGGGTATCCTACGAAAATGAATAAAATAGTATCCATCATATATCTGTCAATTAAATTACAACACAATTGGACGTTTCCTGATGCCTCATTAGCCCTATTATACCTCTAATATATGAAAATCATTAATTTAACAAAATTTCAGAAAAACAACTTTTTTAATATTTATGTCAACTTCTCATGTACAAGATAAGGTGAGATGGAGAAAGTAATAGTTATGCATCATATTTTTAAAAAATAATAATTATGCATCATATTTTTAAAAAATACTCCTTCCGTCCCGAATGAACTTGTATACTTCCTTAATCGGGATGTTCCACCCCTTTTGCACACTTTTCGTTTCAGGAAATAAAACTTTACATATCTACCCCACATTAATCATATAATTACAAATCTGTCATCACATAAAGATAAAAATAGATTTGACTAAGTCAACATTTATTAAATGGAAAATTGCACCAAATATCCTTTAACCTTACCTATTTGCATAAAATGTCCTTCAACTTTTACATTTGCATAAAATGTCCTCTAACTTACAAAAAGTTGCCCGCTTTATCCTCCAATCTGTTATAGCAGGTAACACAACAGGTCAACAACCTAGGTGGCATTTATTTCACATGTGGCAGCATATTTTTGTATTTTTTTTTAATATTTTCACTAATTGGTTGACATTTATTAAAAACAATAAAACAGGAGGAAAAATAAGACGAGGGTCTGTAAGTCTAATTATCCTTCATCGCCCTTTACTTCCTTATCCTCATCGTCATCCGCCTCGCGGCTACCAGCTGCAGCTGAGTCCCTGAATTGACGATGACAAAGAGAAAAATTGAAAGTTTTATCTTCCACGTCTGCATATTCTTGTTTTTCCTCTTATTTTGTTATTTTTAATAAATGCCACATGGCACCAATTAGGTAAATCATTAAAAAACGAAAAATAGGCTGCCACATGTGAAAAAAACACCACCTAGGCTGTTAACCGGTTGCGTGACCGGCTATAACAGGTTGAAGGATAAAGCGGGCAACTTCTTGTAAGTTAGAGGACATTTTATGCAAGTGTAAAAGTTAGAGGACATTGTATGCAAATAGGTAAAGTTAAAGGATATTTGGTGCAATTTTCCCTTTATTAAAAAATAACTTTTCTTAATATGTATGTCAGGAGGTCAGTGCAAGTTCATTCCCGACGGAGGGAGTAATAATTATGCATCATATTTATGATCGATATTCCGTTCACAAATCATTGAAAGATGCTTTGAATATTCTAATGTCAAAACCCTAAAGTCCACTATTAGCTTTACATTGACAAATTTTTTTGTTTGGTTTGGTTTTATTTAACCTCTTTTTCAGGTCAAGATGCCGATAATCAGAACTAATCCCGGAATTTTAAAGAAGAATTTAAAATATTCATACCAATATATTCAACATCGGTTGTGAATGCGTGATCTTTAAGTGGGATAATGGATGCGATTAATTAGTCTAAGTTGGACGGTAATGATTGTATCAGAGAGATCACTTGTCCATAATCAGAAAAGGGTCATGGAAAACTTGTAAAAGTACGATTGTCCAGATAAATAGAACGGAACAAGATCTATGTAATGTAACGATTGTTGCGATAAAAAAAGCACAGATACGGATGTTTCTCAGCTTAACAACTGTTTTATCTTTTGCATATGTTTTTTACTTGTCATTATAACAATAGTAATGTTTCTGAATACATGAGGGGCATTTATAGGGGTTGAGGTGCTTTGCATGCTCGACATGTGACAGTCAGGTGGCAGGCCTGACTAACACATGTCCGCATCCTGGCATGCATAAGTTGAGGTGGATTCCTCGTGTGAATAACACGTGACAATATGCAGTTATTTAGTATTTTCGAGCGAACACTGACCTTAAATTGAACAATTGTGCCATATATGGGATTGAAATAAAAGAATTAAATAGCCATGGACTAAAATCGAAAAAGCAAATAGTTTGGGCAATCTCGGCCAACTAAATCTATGGTGGATGCTTTTGACTTTCACATTTAAGCCTGAATTTCTTTTCTTATATTTTTATTTCTCTTTCTGCAAAATCGAAAAGTCAAATTCAGTTGCTGATGGACAAATATTACTTCGCAAATGAATGGTTTTATTACTAAATCATCTGAAAAACACACAAATCGGTATTGCTACAAAATTGCATCAAACAATCAAATCTATGAAAGTATAAATCTTGTGAAATGAATCACGTGTTGTTTTAAATGGATATATCTGAATCTTCTTTCTAAGCCCATTTTGAGTGCATTGGAGGAATACTTTGCTCGTTTCTAAAGAAATTCTTCGGATCAACAACGGTTTTCACCCGAACAAGGCGGTCGAAATTGTCCCCGAAGTACTTCTTGCCCCAAACGCTCGCTTGTGCATAGCTTGTTTTCCCCTTAATTTTATTAACTCCTATATCAAGATCTCTGTAATTGATGTACGCTGACCTCGGGTTTTTGGAAACATAAGTACCCATGTAACTGTAAAGCCTCCTGATCCAGCCGATGTACCTGTCGGCATCTCTGCCGTCGTATATTTGCCAGTATACTAAACTGTATATGTTACTAGCTCGGTGACCGAACGGAATGGCGGATGATGGAATCTCCGCCATTCTTCCACCGTAAGGTGTCATGGCGAACGAAGCCTGCGCGGCTTCTGGTTCGTAAAATAGTTTCCATAAGCCTTCAAGACCTTCTACTGATATCGGTTTCTCCACGTAGTCTGATTTTCCTTTGAAGTATCCGAGAATTGGCAGTGTCCTGTTGAGCAGTACCTCGTTTGGTGTTTCGACTGGGAGACCGGCGAAATAGACGATGGCTTTGATCCAGCTGAGTTCGGTGCAGTCTTCTCTGACTACACCGAGCTCAGGGAAGACTTCTTGCATCAATGGGAGTAATCTGTCGATGCCACCGAGGTAAACTGAGCTAAATGAAGCCTGGATTGTCATATTGTTTGCAGTGTCGCTGGAATTTACGCGGCCTACTAAGACCCGGACGAGCAAGTCTTTGTCGAACGTGTGGGCAATAGATTGCCAGCGGTGAATGAGTTGAGTAGCGTTCTGTTCCAAAGTTCTTGTCGGTGTGAAAACAGTGACCTTTTCTGGAACGTCGACTAGTTGTAACTTATAAGCTAGAGTTACACCGAAGCTGGCACTGCAACCGCCTCTAATGGCCCAGAACAGATCTTCGCCCATTGACTTTCTGTCAAGAATTCTGCCGTTGACATCAACGATTCTTGCATCAAGAACGTTATCTGCAGCCATTCCATATTTCCTTATCAATAACCCGTAGCCTCCCCCGCCAATGTGTCCTCCAACGCCGACAGTTGGGCCAAGACCGGCAGGAAATCCAAGAACTGGGCTTTTCTCCGCGATCCTGTAGTACACGGATCCAAGATTTGCTCCGACTCCAACCCACGCAGTTTTCGACTCAACATCAACATTTATTTCACTAAGTTTGATCATATCAATGATCACATAAGGAACATGTGCCACATAAGACAGTCCCTCGAAATCATGGCCCCCACTTCGGGTTCTGATTTCGAGGCCACTGTGCTTGGCACATAATATGATAGGCGGGATTTGGGATTCGAGTTCCGGTGTTACAATCACCCGTGGTTTTGGAGTAGAGGGTAGCGTGAATCTCAAATTCGCGACTAAAAATCGCAGAGCGGAAAGGAAAGATGGGTTTTGAGGGGTGTAAACGACGTCGGAAATCGAAGCGTTGTGGTTCGAGAGACATTGAACAAAATCTTTGTGGCTATGAGCAGAAGCTGCCCATGAGGATGAAAATATGACAAGAAGAATGAATGCAAGAGAAGAAATTTTAGAAGTTTTCATGATTTAGAGATGATTGGTCACTAAATTTGTGTTTTTGAGAATAGATATTGTGACGTATATATATAGGGGGGGACATGTGAAGCAACAACTAGTTGCAGAAGTTTGAATAATTATTGATTCTTCTACTAACTTTAATAAAGATTATACTTCCACATCCCGTCCTAATTTGCACACTTTCTTGTTTCGATCGTCTCACGTTCCACCCTATTTTGCACACGTCCAAAATGGAAAGAAATACTCCCTCCGTTCCGAATGAACTTGCACTGGTCCCCGACACACATATTAAGAAAATCTGTTTTTTTATAAATGTTGATTTAGTCAAATCTGTTTTTACCTTTATGTGATGACAGATTTGTAATTATATGATTAATGTGGAGTAGAGATGTAAAGTTTTATTTCCTGAAATGAAAAGTGTGCAAAAGGGGTGGGACACCCCGATTAAGAAAGTATGCAAGTTCATTCGAGATGGAGGGAGTATTACAATCTTCACCCTCAATCTCCTCTTTAAAAAAGTCAACTAAAAGGTAAAACACAATTTTTTCTTAACATACGCGTCGTAACAAGTACGCAAATTAGGTCGGGAGGGAGGGAGTAATTAAAGCTTATCTACCTGCATCCAGAAAGAAATAATTGTAGCCTCGTGTAAGATAATAAATATAGTTGAGTTATGTCTGAAAGCTGTTGTCTTTTTGTTTTCGTTGGTCAAATAAGGTGCATAGTCCACGAAGACGGACTATATATGTCACTGTCGTCATTTAGTTCAAACAAATCCAAAAATGTTATTGCCAAATAGAACAGTTGTAAAATTTCGTCCCTGCCGCCTCGGGTTGTAAATGCACGAGTCGAATCAAACGAACTATTGTTTAAATTTATTTTATATATTATTGTTATTTGTATTATATAACTTGATTGGTAATTAATAGAGTAGGACTTGGACGAGCATGAGTCGAACCGAACATGATTTGACTTCGAATAGTTTGATGAACTATATTGTATGTTGTTTGATAAAGGAGTCTAAGTGCACCCTTAAACAATAGTCAAGAGCAAATTTTAGAGGCCCCTGGCTTTCTAGGGGATAGATCGATGCCCTGAGATAGGGTGAAGTCGGGGAACGAATCTAACTGATGTGACACATTCTTTTTAACTTACGTGCCACCAAGAGTCATCTTCTCTAATTTTTCGGGGGCTAGACCGATACCTCCTAAATCATCCACCCACCCTTAGAAGCCTTTGGACATATGCCCCAACTATTTGTCAAGAAAAGTTAAAAAAAGAAATTCTTAATTAACGATTTCAAATTGAGCATCGAGTACCTTAATATGCTCCCAACCTTGCATTATATATACTGTGTTTGTACTTTGTAGGTGAGCCTACTTAAGTTTTTTCATATGACCCTACCCAACCCCGATCCTACGTAGACTCGGTCTAGACGATAAGCCTGGAGCACTTTGGCTTAGCGCGCACCCGATAACCTTTTATTATATGGTAAATCGAGTTTTAGTATTTTCCTCAGTTGCACATATTCAACACTAGTTTCAACTAATTTTCTATTAGGCGATACACTGTTATTGACTGTTTATGTTTTTTTATTCCTTCTCGTCGAATCATGCATATACTCTGCCTAGATTTCGAGCTAGGTCCTAATTTATTACCCGACTAGCCTATCAACTTCATAACACTAATATTTTCATATGATATAGATGGTATTAATATCTTATGAATATGTGATGGGGGTACAGATGAATTATTGAATATATAAAAAATACGTCGATCTACATCATGCAACCATCACAAAGAATCCATCTCCCTTAAACGTGCGGGGATCGTTACCATTCTAGATTAGTAAATTATTTCATTTTTAAATCGCTTGATTTTGGACGACGTAATAACTCAAGTGGCGAGAGCATCAGCTACTTAAATTTTGATCTTGGATTCGATTCACTTTGGAGAAGGAAAATATTTTTTCTTCATTCTTATATTAGAAAAAAAAAAATTAAATCCCTTGATTTGAAAAAATATTTTATGTTTTATTAATTAACACCCCTTTACATAAAGGCTTTGGTCAGTTGACCATGTCCTATAGTAGGGGACACTTTGCCATTGACCTGATTTTATATTAGTAAGGATTATTATAAATGTATATTATTAATATTTTCTCTTATTTTTTATTGATAAAAAATATTAAGCTGCATATGACTCTTGAATCATGATCATTATTTCAGTTTTCTTTTTCTTTTTCTTTGAGATTGATGAAATGTGCGGCTGTAAGCCAATCGACTTTTTAGCGTGTGGGATAGGGTTCGAATCTCTAACCTTCATCATAAATTGGTGGGATGATTACGAGTCTTTCAAGACATGGGCGCGAAATGCTCTTTTTATACATTCAATGGTCGGTAATTGCTGATTCAATAATTCATTACTAAATTACAGGTAATTCTTCTGTGCAATCGTTGCACTTATGCAACCGTTAGGTATTTTTGTTATTTTAAGTGTTGTATTGAGATCCATTATTATTTTTTAATAATTTTGAATCCACCCATTATGTATAATTTTTTAATAATTCAAATTGAAGACCTCCGCAAAAGGGGATGTCCTTATGGAAGTGGACAGGCCTGTTGGGGTCGACGACGACGGCGCTGTTGGAGGAAGCCTTGCTCTCGTTTGACATTGTATGTTTATGTGAGGGGGTGAAGACGGAATGATGTAAAACCGCAATATGTTGCAATATGTTGCGCATAAGCAAAGAGAAAAAAAGAATTGTTTGAAAAGCTTGGCAAAGGAGGATTATTTTCAAAACACAGGGAGATAGTGTTGAACTTAGTTTTCATAAAAGTTTTTTGGGGACTTGTAATAACTTATGGGGAAGAGGAGAGAATGATTTGACATTTTAACCTTTTTTTCTTTTTTAAAATTATTCAAATTAAATGAGCGTTCAGATCGAATTGGAATAAATCTAACAGTGAAAAAAGAAAGATTACATAGGTGCAACGATTGCGCAGAAGTTGGACTCCTAAATTACATATGCACTTATGTCAATGTATGGATTTATTTAATTATGTAACTGATTTTGAAATTTTCGCACACTTTATATAAATAGAATATAAAATTATGATAGATAAGTCAAAGTTGTTTTCTGGACGAAATAAAGATTAATTGACCTTTTTAGGGATAATATTAATATATTCTAGTCCGTAAAATGTTGAACAAGAATTCAAAAATGGAAGAAAGAAAAAACAAAATCAATGTGGCGGTAAGGAAAAAAAAAAGAAAAGATAAAAACTTATATGAAACCGTCACACGGTGTAATGAAAAAAAAATATCACTTTTTGTGGTAAAAGTATCGTGTTTATCTGTAAAAGTATCATTTTTTTTAGCAAAAGTATCACATTTATCTGTAAACGTATTAATGTAGTAAAAATATTACTTTTTTCTGTAAAAATATCAAATTTTCCTGTAAAAATATATTCCATCACACACAAGACCCACCCAAAAGAGAAAAACCGAATAAAGAATGGATTCGCCCATGATTTCATTTGGTAGTGACTAGTCAATTGGATGGAGTGTGCTGCGACGTAATCGAGATAGATAGTCGACTGAATCAAGAAAGGTTATTATCCGAATAGAAATAAAAAGTGCCGTTTAAAGTGAAATTCGTGGAACGTTGTTTGTATGAAAGGGAGGATTGTTAGATTGTGAAATAAATTCTACAAGTTATTCTAGAAGACCTATGAGGAGGACAATACAACAAATTTGGGATTTTGATGTCCATTCTAAGTTCAACGAGAAGACAGAAAAATACTTTTATTGTACGTGCAAGAAAATGGCACGTGCATCTCGTGTTTGGGTTTATTTTTCTCTTGAGAGCAAATAAGTCACTTAGCCACTTGTGTGCAAGAAGGGATGTTTCGGTATGGTACACTGTACCGAATCGTCCATACAATTATGGTATCAAAAATTTCGGTACGTTGAAAATTCATACTGTTATCATACCGAAATTTTGATATACCGAAATTCGGCATATCGAAAATTCGGTATACCGAAAGTTTACGGCATATAGTTAGGAATTTAATATACCGAAATACCGAACTACCAAAATACCGAAAAAATTACGGTATACCGATAATACCGAATTTTTTTTGGTATTTCGGTATATAATTTTTAGATTATCATACCGTTATCGTACCGAAAAGTTCTGGTATGATATCATACCGTACAGAAAATTCGGTATTTTTGGTAATTTTTCGATACGGTATATACGGTATTTTGACATTTCGGTATTTTCCCCACCGCTATGTGCAAGTTAACGAAAAATTACATCAAATATCTTTTATCTTTAATCACTTATTTATATAATATTTTTGATTTGGTACTTGTTTAAAATTTATTGTAACTTTACAAATATTATTGCACGCGTGCATTGTCCTTTTACATGTAATAACAAGTATCACAACCAGTGAGTGCTTAGGTGGTGTTCTGAAACGCCACATAAGCATTTAACCGGTTGTGTTAGCGGTTATTATATTAGACGAAGAAAATATGCAATTTGTAAAGTTACATGATACTTTAAACAAGCGCTAAACTTAAGAAAATATTTTAAGCAAGTGGTCAAAGTTAAAGGGTATGTTGTGTAGATTTACCGCAAATTAACTATAACCTACCAATTATGTTGGGTGCACGTAAATGTGTCCGGCGCATGTGTAAATAAAGATCTCATTCTCAAATTATAAATGAAATAATTTGTTATAATCTATGAGATATTGACATATTAGCTAGTTGACGATTAACTTGTGCCCTTCGTACGTCGGGGAATGGGCGTAATTCATTGGATTCATATTAGGCATAAGCTTATAATTTTTCACTTCTAAAAAATGGTAAAGATGATTTCATGAAAAGAAAAGTTATAACAATGCTTAGATCAATCCTACTATAGTCTTTCTAGAAAAATCTAAAACAAATTCTTTTTAGTATATAACAAAAGGTTGATTATTAAAACGATCACGATATTTGGTCCAATTTTTAGCTACAACGTGATATGCAAAAACTTACTAATATTGATGATAGTTTTCAACATCTAATTATGTTACCAACACTACCATTAAATATGTCATGACAGGAGTATCGTACATCAGTAACCTATTATGTGATCCATTATCACAATTATAGTGATTAAGGATTAAAGTTATTAGGTCACGCCTTTACTCCTTATTAACGATAATGGAAGTGGCAAAATGTGAAATTGGTCAAGGGAAATGAAAGTCTCAATCGTTAATTAAGGCATATATCTAAAGATAGTGATGACAACATAATTAAATGTAAAAAGTCACATATAGTGTTGTAATATAAAAAGATTCATATACACTAAAAAAAACCGTCGAATCCCATGGCACAATAATCATTGGAATTTAGCGATTTCCCGTTAAAACTTCTTAAATTCTAACAATTTGTGTCGTTGGAAAATTGGTCGTTGAAATTTTAATATTTCAACAACTTATTTCCAACAAAAAACACAGTTCTACAAATTTTTTTCATTCACACTCCGAAAATCGAACAATATATTCACCCCTCTTTCAGAAGGATGAATTTAGAAGAAAAATAATTTGTGAGAATGTCAACAAATATAACTTGGCAATACATCGGTCCAAGCACAAAAATCACGAGTCAAATTGTTGATTCACACTTCACAATTAGATATTTATGCGTAGGATATTCAAATGTCAATGAAGCAGACATTCTGGATAAGTGAACTGTGAACTGAAATTTTAATAAAAAATATCTAATAAACCCTCCGTCCCGGCTTAATTTGCCTACTCTGATTGGATACGGAGATTAAAGAAAACATATTTTATGAAATCTTTGACTTTTTTACAGGTGGAGATTGAGGATGGAGATTTTATGGGTAGAGATTGTGAGAGAATTTTTTTCTTTTTTGTTTGGAATAAATTGAAAAGAGAAATTAGTAAATTATATCGGGACGAAGGAAGTAATAATTGTGAATAGACATTTATGATCAATATTTCATTGACAAATCATAAATACATGCTTTGAAGAATACTCAAATGTCAAAGCCCTAAAGTCCACAGCAATTATTAGTTTTACGTTGACATTTTTTTTTTTTGGTTACTTCTTTTGTTGTCGACATGCCAAAAATCACAACTAAAATTTCCCGCCACTTTATATGAAAAATTAAAATTAATTAAAAAATTTAAAGTATCAAATATTGAATTATTTAATAATGTTTTATGTCATTACAAATATTTAGTTAATTTTTATTTGTTGCCGAAGTCCATATCAATATACTACCAAAAAAAAAAAATGTCTTTTGTAACAACATGTCGTTATTAATTAGTCGTCTCGATAACTCAAACACAAGTAATATATTTGTAACGATAAAAGTGATCTCAAAACAGCTAGCTAGTTATCTCTAAAAGTAGTTCTAAAATGATTTCAAATAGTATCTAGAGAAATATTGTCACAAACAAATCACTATTAGTGACCATAATTATGATCTCAAAAAAGATTATAGAAATCTTTTGTTGTAGTGATAGTCAACCCATAAATAGATATTCACTACAAGAAAAACGATATTTTGAGATAACAAAAAATGATCCCAAAAATGATTTGTCACATTAATTTATTATTCGAAACAACATGTCTTCACTCATTAGTCGTCTCAATAACTTGGACGCAAATAATATATTTGAGACGACAAAATATCGTCTCAAATGCATCTCAAATATTTTTGCAATATCTAGTTGTCTAAAAAAATAGTCTAAAAATAGTATCAAATACTACCTCCGTCCCACTCTAACTTTCCTACTTTCCTTTTTAGTTTGTCCCAACTTAACTTTCCAGCCCATAAATGCCAAACTTCTCCCACAATCTCCACCCCCAAAATCTTCACCATCAATCTCCACCTTAAAAAAAAGTCAAAGATTCCACAAAATCTATTTTTTCTTAACCTCCGTGCCCGGTCAAAGTAGGAAACTTAAGCCGGGACGGAGGGAGTAATTCGTAACGAATTTTGTGATAAATGGTCATAAATAGCTTATCATTAGTGACAATAATTATCATCTCAAAAAATATATTGCAAAAGAGCCTTTCTGTTGTGATTTGAGTCTAAGTTCAACAATCGATTCACAAATAATTGTTTATTCTAAATTTAATATTCACTCCAATATATTCAATATATGTATTAAATTAAATACTGACAAAACATAATTAATTTCTTTCCATTGTATTTTTTAAAACTGGACACCTATTATAAGACAGAGAGAACATATGAATATCAGCTTACCTATTTTTACAACAGGAACGTGCAGGAAAATGCCCGTGATCTTCTCTATACGTGGTTGTTTCCTACTCTCCCCGTCTCAAGATAATTTGTACACTCTTAAAAAGAAAAATTATCTTACAATCTTCACCCTTAAAATTTACATCCTCAATCTCCACCTTTGGAAAAAAATCTGCTAAAAAGAAAAAAAAAAAAACAGCTCTTTCTTATTTCATGTGCCGGGAGGGGTGTGTAAATTATCTCGGGACGGAGGGAGTATATAGGAAGATTGATACACATTTTTGTAGCTTTTTTTAGGAAATCATCTTAAAAATTAAAATTAAAAATATAAGAACAAAAATAGATGAATGCATTGAATAAAGTTAATATGCACACGAGTAGCTAACAATTAATCTCTGCTCTCAAGGTCAAGAACGTCAATAAAGGTATTTTCTGTCTTTTTGTTGAACTTAGGATAGACTCCAAAATCTCACATTTGTAGTTTTGTCTTTAAACTAAAGGACATGTTTGCCCATAGTTACGGTGTGTTTACTTAAGGTCAAGAAGTGCTGAATTAAATTTAACTGAAGGAGTTAATGAGTGTACTTTATCGAGATTTGAACTCCTAAATTTACTGAGCCAAGCCTCAAGTAAATACGCCCATAAATTTTTGGGTTAATTATTAGAAAATCATAATATATGTTCTAATGTTTAATTGCAATATGATACATCTTTAAAATTTAGCAATTTCCTTATCAACTAGATATTTTTTTCAATCACAATATCAAACATATTTTTTGATATTTAACATGTGTTGCCACCACCTTTATTAGGTGCACGAGACCATCCTACATGCATCGCTTATTTTTTATTCATTATAAAAATTATAGTGAATTGAGGATTTAAGTTATGGCTATCACACCTAATATTCTCGATTCATGGTAGTGGAAACGACGAATTGTGAAATTGATTGTGGATATATGAAGGTTTTGTCAAGGAGCATCTAATAATAGTGATGGTGATATAGTTTTTCTTTTTCCTATAACGATAGTTTATAAAATAAATAAAACTCAAAAGCACAACTACAATTGTCGTAACAACTGACTAATGTCTCAAGACGTATCCGAAGAAACAAAAAGAGACATTGAGACCCAATACCCAAGTGATTGGACTATAAATGGCCTAGATGCCCGTAATAACATGCCCACAAGGGACAACTGGAGACTGGAGCCTCAATCTCTGAAGAGAAATTAACAAACTCCCCAAAGGAAACTAACACAAAAGCTACAATTACAATCCAATCAACAAAGCATTGTTAGACCTAACTAAAGAAAATTTGTGGTGATGCAAGGCACCCTATGAACCGACTCTAGCAACTGTCAGAGGAATTCCATCGTGGACACAAAACGTAGCGGGAAAAAAGAACGAAACAGACAGGAAAAAAAAAAAAAAAAGAGAACAGCTTAGAAAAATATCATGAGTGATTTTGTAATTGGAAATCTTTGGCAAATTAATCATTTTTAATTATTTTGAATGAATGTAGAATTTATTTGACAACTCTAACAGTAATTTATATCTCTATTCGGAGAATAGCCTTTCTTGATTCAGTCGACTATCTATCTTATTACATTGCGGCAAACTCCATCCAATCAACTAGTTTTACCAAATGAAATCCTGGGCCAACCCATTTTTTATTTCGGGTTTTTCGTTTTGTATTTCTCACAGCCACATAAATTCTTTCTCCATTTTTAAATTCTTGATCAATTAATATTTACATTACCATAAGTGCTTATGTAATTTAGGAATGAACTTGTTTGAATCAACAATCACACACCATTGAGCAGACAGAAATTTACGTACGCTCCATCAGTTTATGATGAAAGTCACGAGCTTGAACTCCACTCCCCACGGCCCCACATACGCTCGAAAAAAATGGTTGGCTTACAATTAAGCGCACTTTGCTTTAATTAATCTTAAAAGAAAAGAAAAAAACCTGAAATGACGACCCAGAGTAACTAGCTACTGCAGGCTGCTCCACATAATTAAATTTATTCAAAGAGTCATAATACAGCTTAATATTTTATCAATAAAAAATAACTGAAAATATATAATATTATACATATATAATAATCCTCTCCTAATATAAAATTCGGTCAATAGCAGAAGCATCCCATACTATAGGACTTGGTCAATTGACAAAAGCCTTTCTGTAAAAAGCTGTACATCAAACATAAAATATTTATAAAAATTAATAAAATAATTTTCTAAATCAAGGGAATTAAAATATGAATTAATGTAGAATGTTAACGACCCAACCCTTCCCCCCCCCCCCCCACCCCACGTTTAAAGGAGAAGATGGTTCTTTACTTGTGATGGTTGCATGACACTACAAAGAAAAACGGTCATTTGAGACAATAAAAAGTGGTTTCAAATAATAAGTATTTGTCACAATTTAAGTAAAGTGGTCTCAAATATTAAATTTTTGTCATAATCCACAACTTTATTATCGTCTCAATTACTCCGACGCAAATAATATATTTGTGACCACAAAAATGATCTCAAATGCGTCTCAAATATTTTTTGCAACAACTAATTGTCTCTAAAAGTAGTATTAAAATGATCCCAAATAATTTGTATAGAGATTTGTGACAACAATGGCCACAAATAACTTATTATTAATGACCACAATTATGGTGTCAAAAAGTATTATATAAAAGACTTCTTTTGTTATAATGAGTCCGAGTCCAAAAGAAGGTTACTCCAAAAACAGCGTAACCCCTAGATAAGGTTGGAACAAAACTAAGTTATCGGATAAGCTCAATTTAAAATATTTCGTTATTAACTCATTTGATGAAGATATTAAACAATTAAGCATACTTTTGTGTTGTATAAAATTGAAATCTTGACTTGAACTCAAGTTCGATAAATGAAATTCGTAAAAACGAATGTAAAATTATCAATTCTATGTAGTCGGGAGGAAATTTATCGCGAATGTTCGACTCATTTACAATCCTATGCAGCCGAGATTTGCCATAGTTCGTTTAGTTCATTGAGCAATAGCTCGCTTAGATCGACTTATTTACAGCCCAAAATTTTACTGACAGTTCTATTTTGCAATAAAATTTTTGAACTAAATGACGACAATGACATAGTCCATCTTCCTGGACTATGCACCTTATTTGACTAACGAAAATAACAAGACAACAACATTCAGACATAATAACATGAGGGGACAATTATTTCATTCTGGATGTTAGATAAGCTTTAATTATAAATGAAATTATATAATTTAGTGGATTTCTCGTATTTAAATACATATGTATTCTTCTCTTACAGTGGTACCGAAGTTGGGTTCTTAATTTAGTAGGAAAATCAATAATTATTCCTACTTTTGCAACTAGTTGTTGCTTCACATATTCCCCTATATATACGTCACAATATCTATTCCCAAAAACACAAATTTAGTAACCTATCATCTCTAAATCATGAAGATTTCTAAAATTTCTTCTCTTACATTCATTCTTCTTGTCATATTTTCATCCTCATGGCCAGCTTCTGCTCATAGCCACGAAGATTTTGTTCAATGTCTCTCGAACCACAACGCTTCGTTTTCCGACGTCGTTTACACCCCTCAAAACCCGTCGTTCCTTTCCGTCCTGCGATTTTTAGTCGCGAACTTGAGATTCACGCTACCCTCTACTCCGAAACCACGGGTGATTGTAACACCGGTACTCGAATCTCAAATTCCGCCTATCATATTATGTGCCAAACACAGTGGCCTCGAAATCAGAACCCGAAGTGGGGGTCATGATTTCGAGGGACTGTTATGTGGCACATGTTCCTTATGTGATCATTGATATGATCAAGCTTAGTGAAATAAACGTTGATGTTGAGTCGAAGACTGCGTGGGTTGGAGTCGGAGCAAATCTTGGATCCGTGTATTACAGGATCGCGGAGAAAAGCCCGGTTCTTGGATTTCCTGCCGGTCTTGGCCCAACAGTCGGCGTTGGTGGGCACATCGGCGGGGGAGGGTACGGGTTATTGATAAGGAAATATGGAATGGCTGCAGATAACGTTCTTGATGCAAGAATCGTTGATGTCAACGGCAGAATTCTTGACAGGAAATCAATGGGCGAAGATCTGTTCTGGGCCATTAGAGGTGGTGGCAGTGCCAGCTTTGGTGTAACTCTCGCGTATAAGTTACAACTGGTTGACGTTCCAGAAAAGGTCACTGTTTTCACACCAACAAGGACTTTGGAACAGAACGCTACTCAACTCATTCACCGCTGGCAATCAATTGCCCACACGTTCGACAAAGACTTGCTCGTCCGAGTCTTAGTAGGCCGCGTAAATTCCAGCGAAGCTGCAAATAACATGACAATCCAGGCTTCATTTAGCTCAGTTTACCTCGGTGGCGTCGACAGATTGCTCACGATGATGCAAGAAGTCTTTCCTGAGCTGGGTGTAGTCAGAGAAGACTGCACCGAACTCAGCTGGATCAAAGCCATCATCTATTTCGCCGGTCTCCCAGTCGAAACACCAAACGAGGTTCTGCTCAACAGGACAATGCCAATTCTTGGATACTTCAAAGGAAAATCAGACTACGTGGAGAAACCGATATCAGTAGACGGGCTTGAAGGCTTATGGAGACTGTTTTATGAACCAGAAGCCGTGCAGGCTTCGTTCGCCATGACGCCGTACGGCGGAAGAATGGCTGAGATTCCATCGTCCGCCATTCCATTCGGTCACCGGGCCAGTAACATATACAGTTTGGTGTACTGGCAAATATATGATGGCCAAGATGCCGACAGGTACATCGGCTGGCTCAGGAGGCTTTACAGTTACATGGGAACTTATGTTTCGAAAAACCCGAGGTCTGCGTACATCAATTACAGAGATCTTGATATAGGAGTTAATAATATTAATGGGAACACAAGTTATGCACAAGCGAGCGTTTGGGGCAAGAAATACTTCGGGGACAATTTCGACCGCCTTGTTCGGGTGAAAACCGTTGTTGATCCTAAAAACTTCTTCAGAAACGAGCAAAGTATTCCTCCAATGCACTCAAAATGGGCTTAGAAAGAAGATTCAGATATGTTCATTTGAAACAACATGTGATTCATTTCACTAACTTATGTCTGTTATAATCTAGTTTGACTTTTATTTTCAATCTGTAGTAATAATAAATAATGATATAATAAAACCAATAGGTTTGTATCACTACAACAAAATAGCTCTTTTGAATGACACTTTTTGAAACTCCTGACTTATAAATATTCATACCTAAACATCTCAAAATTAGGGACAATTCGATACGTATAATTTGTGCACGCAGTGGGTAGTGGAATGAAATTGCATTATAATATATTTATTACATTATCTGTTATAATCTGGTAGTTTAGCATGATTCAAGTCAGTTCGGTGGAGTTCGATATGATTCTTGCTAATATTCTGAGTTCAATTAAAGTTAACAAGCAACATCTTTTTTTATTCGATGCACTTGCCATTAGTTTCAGCGCAGTTCAATACATCATGAGTTCCGTACAGCCCACGTTGAAGAGATTTGAAGTAAATTTGGAGGCTAAATCCGTCTAACACCTTAATCAAGTATCATTAATCTTCATCAGTTTGGACTATCGTACTAATGTATATGTATACTGTTAACCAAAATAATTGAGAAAGATCACTTGAATCTTTTATCAAACATCTAATGTGCGTGTGTGCAAATAACTATGATCAACAAGAAAGCAAGAAAAGAACGCCGGAATTACGTGGTTCGGATAAATCAGCCTACATTCACGGAGGTTACAACCTTTACTAGTGAAACACACTCCAAGAATCAACAAGATACAAATCTTACATGGATCAATCAAGAAGTGGTTGAATCACACTCCCTCTTTACTTTGATCTCTCTAATCTCTAACTATCTCTCTCTAAGTGTTGTTGTGTGTGACAATGAGAATAAAAACTGATCAGATATGTCTAATCTCAGCCCTCAGATCAGACTACGCAGAAACAGACTTGAAAATAAGCTGAACCTGCTACAGCGCATAGACAACGGTTTTGACATTTTTCACGACGGTTTCAACCGTCTTAACACACTCAGAAAGCTGTTGCGAGCCGACTTTCCTTTATTAGACTTCTTTCACACTTCTAGCTTCAATTCTCTTCCTTTTAGCTGATCTAGCTGAGTTGTGAGCCACATACAAAATGCGTTGGAGATGACTAGTTGACTGGATCGAGCAAGTTTCTTCTGAAGATAGGAAGATTGTAAATGTCGTTTTAAGGAGAGGTTCGGTGGTCCTTGGGGAGGATTGTTGGGAGGTTCGATAGTCCTTTATTTGAAGGGGAGGATTGTTGCGATAATCAAACAATTTCCCACATCGGATATACATGAGAAGATCATGGGGTTTAATAGGATTGAAGTATCTCCATTGATATGAGACCTTTTGAGAGTTAGTCCAAGAACAAAACCGTGCGGGTTTGGCCCAAAACGAACAATATCATACCAATGTGGAGATGCGAGCCAAGTTAGGGCCCAACAAATACTAGAACGAAGATCGATGGTGGCGTCGCGACATGCTCCTCCCGAATACCCCACTGCTAACCGGCTCTCCTTAGAATTCAAACTGAGGCCCCTGATGTCTTAGAGCCTTGGAGCATGCTCCTCCCGGATACCCCACTGCTAACCGGCTCTCCTTCGAATTCAAACTGAGTCCCCTGATGTCTTAGAGCCTCGGAGCATTTATAGAAATGTATAAATTAGGTTAAAGTTGGAGAAAATCAGATATGTGTTGAAATTGCGTAAAAACGCGTGTTTGCACCGTGGACACTCGGACAACCGAGTTGCATAAATACTCGAGCAAATCTGATAGATTGCACTGCGGGTCCAACTGCGAAGTTATTTTTGGAGGTCTTACAATTCGAATATGATATTGGTTATTTCTGACAAAGTTGTAGATAATTGAATTAACTTTCCAATGCCACTGATCTCACTTACATCTAATATGCATAACTCAAGTTATGAGCAAAACATTGGAGGTGTGTCATTTTACCAACTAGAATATTTTTTCACAACTTCGACCTCTTTCATGATTTCTACAATTTTGGAGAAGGAATTGAAAATGTTGTCAAGATAGAAGTTGTAGTTCTCTCTCTTAGCTTTCCAAGGACCATGAATCAAGAGATTCAGACTTCTACATCAAACGTTATGCTCATTCTCCTATAGCTGTGCAGTTTAACTCTGCTTTATCCATCTTCATTTTGGGCAGTCCAACTCTGTTTTGGGCCGGTCAAGATACTTCTAGAGCCAAGATCACTTCCATATGTATTTACAAACCCTCTTTTCATACACTCTCCATCGAGATTCCACAAGTATTGCAAATTAGTCTATTGTTATACCAAAAATACTACAAAACAAATAAATAAGTGAAATTTGTCAAACATATGAAATAAGGACCAGGAAGCATTAAGTCACGTACTTTTGCATAGTTATAGTTATGATTTGTACCTAAAAATCATGTAAAATATGGAGTGATCACCTAACATACCTGGCAATTTATACGTTGGAGTATAAAATTCTTGACCTTAAGTACCATCGTGCCCAACGAATCCGATTTGATGGGTCGCTGGTCGGTCCATAATATATAGTATATGTTAGGGAATGAACCGGAATTTACTCACTAATTTTTCACCTGATGGATTTTGGGTCGATCTTACCCAGCTCGACGGCTAGGTTGGTTCGGGCTGGGCCGCCCGAATTTAGTTGAAATTTCAACGGTCCGAAATTTGGTGAACCCATCCATCTCCTAAAATACACGGCGGCGAAGATTGATTCAAATACAAGTAATTTCTTTAATTATGGAACGAACTTGAAAAAATAAAGAATTTTGTGATGAAAATTGAATACGACGAAATTTATGGGACGAAAAATAATTTTAGCCATAGTCATAGTTAAAAAATGAAGTTGGTCACCTTCAACTTTCAAAAAGTGTAGTCAATATTCCAAAGAAAGAATATTTGCCCCCCTTAATAAAAAACTATGTCTCCATCCCAGAGCAAGGGGCGATAATATAATCTTGACAACCTACAAGACCACCTGCTGCCAACAGGTGGACTCCCTACGACAACGGGTATAAACCGTTGTCTTTTAGCTATTTGGCAGTAGTGAGATTTTTGGGGAAAAAACTGACATTAAGAATAAGACCGTTGATTTTCTATGATGAAAGTCATGAATACCTAAATATGTTTGTTTGTTAATACCTATATATGCTTGTTTATATAATTCTTCTCTTGTAGTCATTTAATTGTTATTATCAGTATTCAACTTCAGTAGGAAAAGACTACGGTCAAAAGACGAAGTCTTTATCACAAAATCCCTGGAAGAAAGAGACAAAAAGAAGAAACAAGTCATGAGGATTTCAATACTAGGTTGTATAGAATAAAAAATGAATGTCCAGAAAAAAGTAGCAATTATGTATCATTTTACTACTGGTTATTGAAAAGGAGAGAGAGAGAGAGATTAGAACAATGACCAAGTCTTGAGAATTAGTTTATACTCCCTCCCTCCCAAATAAATGTGCACAGGGAGGTCGGCACACATATTAAGAAAAAATTATTTTCTGTGATTTTGTTGACTTTTCAAATGTTAATTGAGGATGAAGATTGAGGGTGGAGATTTTGAGGATGTAGATTGTGTTATAGCTTTTCTTTTTAAGGATGTGCAAGTTTGCTTGGGACGGATGAAAACGGAAAGTATGCAAGTTCATTTGGAACGGAGGAAATATAAGTTTATTTCTAATTTTTTTAGAGAAATGTGAATTTTATTACTAGGAAAGAAGTTCTGTGATACATTTTTTTACGATAATAGTTATTTCTAATAATATGTTTATGTGATCGACGAATTATTAAATGTCAGTTTTTGGGCTAAAATTACTTTTCTGTCCATACTTTTCGCTAGTTCAATTTTCGTCTCAAAATTTGTTTTTGTTTTTCAATTTTGTCCTACATTTAAAGAAATTCTTTGCATTAATTTGATCAATTTCCGTGGCGATGCCGAACACTGTACGTGAACGTGACATGAAATTACTTTCATTCCATAACTTTCTGCTTGTTCGATTTTCGTCCTAAAAAAATGTCTGCGCCGGTGCAATGTCAATTTAAATTGGCCGGAAGTTGGTGTCACGTGACAATCATGTGTGCTTTTCTGGCCAATTTGCTCATCGGTGGCGGGGGTTAGTCAAAATGCGAGCAAGTTCTTTAATTATAAGATGAATCGAAAATACAACAGATCATTTGGAATGAAATCCGAGCGTGCGAAAATTATGGGATGAAAATTGGTTTTAGCCTTCACTTTTCAGACATTATTTTAGAGACAACTAGCTAATAGTTGCAAGATATAGTACTTGATATCCACTTGAGATTACTTTTGTCGGCTCAAAACACTATTTACAATTGAATTATCGAGAGAATTAATTAGTGACGATATATTATTTATAATAATATAATTTATTTATAATAATATAATTGTGACAAGTAATTACAATATGAGATGACTTTTTATTGTCTCATAAGATTATTTTTCTTATAGCGTATAACAAATTGAGGAGAAAATCTAATTAATCTCTTTTCTTTGTCCATGTTGAGTGCATTGTGGGAATGCTTTGTTCATGCCTGAAAAAATTCGTCGGATCAACTGCGCTTTTCACCCGAACAAGTCGGTCGAAATTGTTCTTGAAGTACTTCTTGCCCCAAATACTTGCTCGTGCGTAACTTGTCCTCCCATTGAATCTATTCACCCCGATGTCAAGATCTCTGTAATTCATATACGCGCCTCTTGGAAACCTCGAAACGAAAGGAGTCATGTAACTGTAAAGCCTCCTAAGCCAGCTTAAGTGCATCAATGAATTCGGATCCTCGGCTTCTTGCCAATACAATCCACTGGATAGCTTGTACAGGTTACCATCTCTGTGGGCGAATGGAATGGCGGATTCTGGAATTTCCGCCATTCGTCCACCGTATGGCATGAAGAGGACCTGAGCCAACCCGGCTTCCGGTTCGTACAATTGTTCCCAAATGCCTTCAAGCACGTATGCAGGAACGGGTTTCTGCACGTAGTCCGATTTTGCCTTGAAGTATCCTAAATTGAGCGGCGGAGTCCTGTTGAGTAAAACCTCGCGGGATTCTATGGGGAAACCCGCGAAGTAAAGCATGGACTGGATCCAGCTCATTTTGGTGCAGTCTTCTCTTACAACCTTTAACTCGGGAAAACTTTCTTGCATCAACGGAAGCAATTTGTTGACCCCACCAAGGAACAATGAAAAGAAAGAAGCAGTGATAGTCGAATTCACCCTTCTTACATTGACTCCAACGAACAAATTGGGATCGAACATAGGAGCAATGTATTGCCAACGGTGAATCAGTTGAGTGGCATTTTGGTCCAAAGTCCTTCGGATAGTGAAGACAGTGACTTTTTCTGGAACATCGACTAATTGTATCTTCCACGAAAGGATAACACCGAAGCTGGCACCTCCGCCACCTCTAATGGCCCAAAACAGATCTTCCCCCATTGATTTTCTATCAAGAATTCTGCCATTAACGTCGACTATTCTAGCATCAATAACATGATCTGCAGCCAGGCCATGTTTCCTCATCAGATAACCATACCCTCCTCCACTGAACTGCCCACCAACACCAACAGTTGGACAAATGCCAGCAGGAAACCCTAGAATCGGGCTTTTCTCAGCAATCTTGTAGTACAAAGTACCAATAGTTGCACCAGTTTCAACCCACGCAGTTTTCTCCTCAGCATCAACTGCAACTCCACTAAATTTGATCATATCAATGACAACAAACGGAGCTTTTGAAACATAAGACAGTCCCTCGAAGTCATGGCCGCCACTTCGAATTCTAATCTCCAGGTCACTCTGTTTAGCACAATGTATGATAAACGGGATTTGTAGTTCGTGTTCTGGGGTTATGATCACTTGCGGTTTAGGCGTAGATTTCGACATAAATCTAGGGTTTTGGATGGAAGATTGCAAGACGGAAGTGTACGTTGAGTTGGTTGGGCTATAGACAATTTTGTCGGAAATCGAGGAGTAATTTCTGTCGGAAATCGAGGAGTTATTCTTAAAGTCTTGTCGAAGACATAAAAGAAAATTCTCGTGCCTAAATGCAGCTCCGAGTGAGCCCGAAAAAATAACAAGAAGAACAAAAGAGAGGGAAAAAATGGTAGTAAGCTTCATGATTGAATTTGGTAGTGTTTGAAGATATATAGAATGCATGCATTGTCTTCTATTTATAAGCTTTGGGAAAATACCTGATCAAGACATTAGGGTTTAAATTAATTGAAGTCCTGTATTGAAACATTCTTTTTGAAAATTTCTATGTGTCCAAAGAAGAAACAAAAATGTTAACGTGGCGCCACAAGCTATTCATTTCAATATATAACTACATCGCAAATAATATATTAACTCCTAAATACTCTCTCCGTTTCGGTTTATTTTGCATAGAGGAAATCGGCAGGAGTATTAAGAAAAGTTAATTTTTTATTGTTTGTTGACTTTTCAAATGTGGATTGAGGGTATAGATTTTGAGGTGAAGATTATGTTATAACTTTCATTTTTCATGCTGTGCAAGATAAGTTGAGACGACCGTTTAAGGATTGTGTGCAAGATAAGGTGGGACGAAGGGAGTATGTCTTAAATATTTTTTAGAACGATTAATCGTCCCTAAAAGCATGCAGTCTAGGAATAACCTTAAAAAGTTATAAAACATTGTGTAACAATAAATTATCTCAAATATATATTTATTATTAGTAATCATAATTATTGTCTCGTATATCACAAGAGACCACTTTTATTGTAGTGAGGCTTATTGTACCACATTCCTACGTTTTGAAATTTAACCCGAAATTTATCGACTAAATCAATACACCGACAGCCCTAAATTTGCACCAATATAACTATGCTAGTTTAGTGTGAACATTGCAAAATTTTCCATATAATTTTGTGGATAGTTCCAAAATAGTCCTTTTTCTTTTTTAATTGCTCGATTTTTTTTTTTTAACTGGAATTTAAAATTTTCGCTGAATAATTATATGTTCGCTGAATACGATCCCCGGTCATTTTACGGATTCATATTTTCTGAGTCAATTTGTGGTTACATGGTCACTTCTTTTATGTGTTTGATGTTATTTTGTTTTTCAGAGTAACATAATATATATACAATGCTTGAAAAAAAAATTAATTTTAAGCGATCTTATGAGATGTACATGCAATTATCTTTTGATGATTATATTCTATGTCCAGTGAGTAATATCCGCATGAATATACATTATTAGATTGATGTGTAGATATATAAATTAAAATAATATTAATTTTTTGTTATTGTATCTATAAATTCAATCTAATAGTGCGTAATATATGCGGGTATACTCTACAGGAAAGTAATTTCTACTCACCTTAATATTTTTTTTAGTTACTTTAGAAAATTAATCACTTTTTGGTATCTTGTTTTTAACTTTCCCAACATGGAAGGATATTTAAATATATGAAAAGATTATCATATTCCCATACGTCTATATTGACACCGCCGCTAAAAAACCGTTGCGTAGAGGGAGAAAAAAAACATAATATAATACCACCTCCGTCCCGTTAAGATTTGCACGTAGGGACGGATACGAAGGTTAAGAAAAAACTGTTTTTTTGCTTTTTGGTTGACTTTTTCAAAGGTGGAGATTGAAGATGGAGGTTTTGAGGGGGAAGATTATGTGGTAGATTTTCTTTTTAAGGGTGTCACTACAACAAAAATGATCTTTTGTATAAGACCTTTTGACACCACAATTGTGGTCACTAATAATAAGTTATTTGTGACCACTTGTTGTCACAAATCTCTCTACAAATTATTTGAGACAACTTTAAGACTATATTTAGAGACAACTAGTTGTTGCAAAAAATTTTTTACACGCATTTGAGACCACTTTTGTGGTCACAAATATATTATTTGCGACCGAGTTATTGAAACCACAATAAAGTTGTGACAAATACTCATAAGTTGTGACAAATACTTTTATTTGAGACAATTTCTCATAAATTGTGACAAATATTCATTATTTGACACCGCTTTTTGTGGTCTCAAAAGACCATTTTTGTTGTAGTGTGTGCAAATTTGAGTGGGACGGATCGAAAAGGAAAGTGTGCAAATCTGAGTGGGACGGAGGGAGTATCTAGAAGGGCTAATTACTTAAAACTTCACGACATTTTGATTAATTACATTAATACAAATTTGGTTAAAAATGTATGAAATATTTCATGTAATTACTAACAGATACAAAAGGGGTTACTTTTAGTAACCGCTCTTATAGGTACAAAAGACTACCGGCAAATACCTTATTTTCTTGTAGTGTCAATCCACTTTTAAAAAGTCAACAAATAACCAAAAAATAAATTTTCTTAATACTCGTGTCGACCTCCCTGTACAAAATAAGCTGGAACGGAAAGAGTATTTCTTTGTTCATTATGAGGGAGAGTTTGGGGATACCATTTGGTTCGCCATGTTCTTGCAATGTTGTGATGCGATCCAAGAACTAAATAGTTGTATCTTGGCAAACGATTGATGTAGAATCGCAAGTACTACGGGCGAAACAATCGTCTTATGAGAAGATTGTTGAACACTCGCCTCTACTTTATCTTATCCGATGTTGGTTAGATGTTAGTTCTGCTAATTTAATTTTCGTAGTCATTCGTATTATAACTACTAACCTAAATTTTTCCAACAGGGCTCAATTAGCTGTACTAAAATTAAAATGTGAAGTGAACATCCTCAGCTTGCGTAGACGGCCGCTCATAATTTTCTATCATAATAGTGATTGAATATATTATATATCATATAATTCCTCCGTTTCATATTAATTAACGTTTTAGGATGTTCTTCTCTTTTTCAATTAATAGACGTTTTATATGTTTTTTACCAATTCTACCAATTTTCTCCCTGGACTCAATCTAAAATATCTCTACTTTTTAATCTATTAGAGATATTGTGATTTGGTTAAATCTTTAGTTGAGGATAAATCTGTCAACATATTAAATCCTTAATTCTTCCATGTCATCCTAAAACGTTAATTAATATGGAACGGAGGGAGTATATATTTAACTAATTTGAATGTTGGTTGTTTTAATTTCATCACTCCGGCTTAGTAGAAAAATGATTGATTTTGTCAATGATAGGTCAAGTCTTTGTCCCCAAGCACAAAAACAAAGGAATGTTAGAAAAAATATTTAAAAAAATTCAAAGAATAAGAACCAAGTCTTGGGGATCTCGGCAATATACAAGCATATGATAGACCGTATGCATGATACAACGGAATGAGTGGATACTTCCTATTTTATATATTTAAATGAAAAGTGATATACACATCTACTGAGGAAATGCTCAGGGGGATTTAGCTCTTAAGAGTAGTTGAAATGTGTTTGTCAATACATGTATATTACTGTGTTTTACATATATATTTAAAAATCAAGCCTGAAACAACATTAGTCACCATTGATCCATAAGAAAGGACGTGCATGTTCAAGTTTCATTGTTTTCATTTGTTTAGTTATCTGAGATGCACAACAGGAAAAGTTTGGGGGATTAGAATCACTCCATATTTTATGTGATTTTTAGGTATATATTCACAGCTAAATCAACGCAAAAACACGTGAAATAGTACTTTGTAACCCTCGTATTCCTTTTGTTTGTTGATTTGTATCGATTTCAATACAAATAGCACATATTTGGAGGAATGCTGAATCTCAGTGCAAATCGAGTAAAAGGAATTGAGCCAAAGAAAATATTGGATTGGCCCAAGATACAGTTGAATTGTCCTAGAAGAAGTGATAAACAACAGGGTAATTTGCACGGCCGAGCAAGGATTTGCCTTGCCGAGCAAACGTATCAGCGACGAATTGAAGGTTGTCGTGAAGAAATTGCACGGTCAGGCAAGGATTTCCCTGGCCGAGCAAATTATCGTCACTAGACTTACTGATCCTACTTTATCAGAGACATCGGCGCATATATTTACTTTTGGGAAAAATTCGAAACTGGTCCTGTATGTTAGGGCCTGTTCGAAACTGGTCCTCTATGTTTCATAATTTCAATTTTGGTCCTGTATCTTCCATGTGTTGCCAAATTTAAGGACAAAATATGATTCCGATCACTTAAGTCACCGGAGACTAGCACGTGCGTGTCACGTGATAAAAAATATTAGGGGAATTGCGACACGTGTCTATCCATGCTGATTAGGATTTCCATGTCATTAAATCAGAATTTAGATAAGGAAAAAAAAAACTGAAAACTCCTAAACCCTTCTCACCTAAAGTCGTGTTTTAGAAAAAACAATTTGTGCTAATCTCTTAAACCTCACTTACCAATTCCGTGAACAGAGAATTTCTTTTTTTTACTCACAAATGATGTCCCCCAGAAAACGAAGAACACAAACTGTAACCAATCTCTTCTTCTGACCAATTTCTTGCCGATTTCAGACTGATATTGTGGAAAATTATAGTTGTTCGTCGGTCAGGCCATCGAAATGGTGAATCTCCGGCGAAATGCAGATATTTTCAAACCCAACCCTAGATATGGTACGTTTCTGATCCCCTTTTCAGCTGCTATACGATTGTGAAATACGAGGTGCTAATGTCAAATATGAGATGTTAATGTCAACTATATATGTTAATGGTGGTAGAATGGGTTGTTGGGTGGTGGCCCATGTGTATTTATTCGTTTTTTGTTGTCTTTTAGTTAGGGTTATTTTATTCTCGATGCTTTTTATGCGACTTGGTGGAGACCACTTGGTCCTACTTTTGTTTGTTTGTACGATTTATTCCCTTTTTTATATTCAGTTGTGCCCACTTTGTGTTGAGACCAATTTCGTTAATTTGATTTTACAGTAGTTTATTAATGGGGTCTGTTTGTGATTTTCGTTTTTTTTTTTGTTTTTTTGTTGTCAGAGGAGTGGTCCTTCGACTGTACACTAGTGTTGCATCACGGGGTTCCTTTGCAACAGAAACACCTGAATATGTGGGAGGGGATCGTTTGGTGTTTGATTTTGTGAATGCCAATAGAGTCAGGTTTGATGACCTGGCTGTGTTCGCGGGTATGAAGATGAAGCTTAAAGCTGCTGTTAAGTTTTACAAGAAAGTCAAAGATGGGTGGAGGGTGATTAGGGACACAACGTACCTAGGACTGCCCCGAGGCCGCAAAACATGGTATCGTGTCTATTGCTTTATTTCTTTTAATCGATATGATGTAACTCGAGGGGTAATTTGATTGCTTGCATTATTTTGACTGTTTTGTTTGTTTTCTCAAGACAAAAGAACCTACTGTATATGGACCAATGGCGGGTGATTCAAGGGGGAGCCCTGCGGAGATCATCTGCGAGCAATCTGATTTCCCCCCGGTGAGTCAATTGACTCAGGATCAGGATCAGACCGGAGTTGCCCTTCCAACACAAGGGTCACATTCCGATATTCCCTGTACAATTCTGAATTTCAACCGCCCTACCACAACACCCGTCCATCTAGGAGTGCGCTTCAGAGGGCCTGCGCCTTTTACAGGGGGGTTGCTCACGGCTGCGTGGATTAAAAGGACGACTACTCAACCTGAAGGACCAAAGAAACTGGTGATTGACAAGGGAAAAAAGTACTTGGATTTGTCTACAACACAATCGGAGCTAAACAAGAAGTAGTATTGCAGCTGTTATTTGTAATTCCATTTTGTGGGCAACTTCACTTGATTTGGTGTGTGAATTTGATTTGTTTTTAAGTGCCTATTCACTATTCATTTGTGAAACTCTTATTTTGGTTATCCTTCAAACACTTGTATTTAGAAAATGCTCAGTGGGATATTTATATGCTTGATTAGCCTTTTGATTATCTTTTGACGACTTGCTATTTACTAAGGTGTTCAGTGGTATATTATTTTTTACTGTTAATTTATTTTCCCTTTATGTTTATTGTGGTTCATTTTTTATGATTCATTAGATCAAATGTCCAAAATTCGTGCTTCAACTCGTGGATATGTTGCGAAATTTTATATCCAAATTAACATTCAACTCGTGGATATGTTGCAAAATTTTTATCTGAAACTTTGAATAATTTGCACTCGATTAACATTCTACACACTAAATTAGCACTTCATATATCTATTAACTATCTTAATTTGGTCGGTCAAGGATTAAACTATATCTCCACATATAGTATTCAAATATCAAACAAAATAACATTCAGACAACATTCACATACTTAATTGATGTGTCCAAAACGATGTTACTACAACACTAAAGTACAAAATAAACTTGAAACCCTACGGCTGAAAATGACAACCAAGACCTAAAGGTCAAGCCAACATTTGAAGTTTCAAGATCTTCAACGATTCAGCAGGATTCCAGCAAATAGCCAAAATGATGCCGAATAGAATTGGCATAACAATCACCACCCTCCAAAGCTTCTTGTTCTTCGACTTCGTTCCAACCTGAAGCTCGTTCGACTTCTTAACCCGGTCTTTCAAAGCCCTCAACTCATCCCTCATTTCTTTGCAAAGATTTGCCAAGACCTGGACTTCCTGCTTCAAAGCTAAATTTTCACTACGCACATTAGCAAATGCACAATTCGTGTTGATTTCATCTGCCCACGTAAAAAAGTTACAGCCCCCAGCCTGAAAAAAATCAAATGATTAAGATTTCAAAAGACTAATAAAAAAATTCGAACAAGAAACAGGAACACAACTTACGTTCCAATTGATACAGCCGTAGAATTGTCGTCCTCTGTTGTCAGCGGTCCGGGACATACGTAAGACACAACGGAGCCCGCAATAACAGGCGGTACACCATCCGCAGTAGCAGCCTGTGGTGCGAGGTCCATTTGAGGCGGTGGATCGGGAAGAGCTGCTCGCCATTGTTGGAGGAAGAATACCCAAGCCCTAATTTTCAAAATCTGGGGTTTGGAGTGAAGATGAGATCATAAGTGAAAATAATTTCTGTTTTGTTTTAAAAACGCGACTTCTGTTGTGTTGGATTATGAATTTTTAATTTTTTTTTTCTGATTTAATGACATGGAAATCCTAATCAGCATGGATAGACACGTGTCACAATTCCCCTAATATTTTTTATCACGTGACACGCACGTGCTAGTCTCCGGTGACTTAAGTGATCGGAATCATATTTTGTCCTTAAATTGGACAATACATGGAAGATACAGGACAAAAATTGAAATTATGAAACATAGAGGACCAGTTTCGGACAGGCCCTAACATACAGGACCAGTTTCGAATTTTTCCCATTTACTTTTACATTAGATTGGTTTTAGAGAATAACAAAGTTAGAGAGCGAGGAAAAAGGAGTGGATTAACGACATTCATCTAGAGCACGCAATCATATCATCGTCTTCATTGGTGAACTGTAGTAAAAAATTTCTAATTTAATTTCTAGTTTATTGTTTCGAACAATAATTTTTTTAATGATTAGTGTTTATATAATTTCTGATACGGGATAATCGTTTATATCCTAGGGTTTAGAAAGTAGATTTCGACTACAAAGTATGTGTCTCTTATCCATAATTTGTACATGTTAATTCAATTGTTATTTGTTGTGTTGTGTTATGCGCTATTGATGTTAGGGTAGCTGGATCACCTAGACCGGGAGGTGAGGATATTCATGACGAAAGAACACACAACATAAAAAAAAAAAATATATATATATATATATATATATATATATATATATATATATATATATATATATATATAAGATAAATCAAAAGGGTTAGGAGATATTATTGGGGTTGGTTTGTTGTATATGATCGACACCTCAGGCACTCCGGGAAGGGTTTGAGATACCATATCGGAAGCCTCATAATAATATAAAGATATAACTTAGGAATAGATATCCGTGTTTGCATGTGCAATAATCTATGATTGCACAGTAATTGATTCTAAAATCCTACATTTTAAAATATCTTTCTTCCTGTTGAATTTCATCTTATTTGTTTACTTGCGTTTATTGTTAGTTACTCATAGTCTTGTAACTATAGTTTTATGGTCTTGATTATAGTAATTTAGGCAATCACCACTATTCGTATCCCCTAAATACTCTAGTAGTAAGAACACTGTAGTACTCGATTAGGTTACTTTCACTAATCTATATTGAATACGACTTTACTTGTCACAAAAGTACTATTATAACGTGCACAAGCGAACATTTGGGGCAAGAAATATTTCGGGGTGAATTTCGACCGCCTTGTTTGGGTGAAAATCGTTGTTGATTCTATGTACTTTAGAAACTAGCAAAGTATTCCATGTGAAACAACACGTGATTCATTTCACTATGTCTATCTATCATATACTCTAGTTTGACTTTTATTTTTATTTTTACTACATATTCTTATTATCGGTATTCAATTTGAGGGGATTCAAGTCAGTATTGATAATTTAGTCCAGATATTTATTGAATATTTAGAATCATCTCATAATTCTTTTCAGTATAATTCAGTTCGATTAAAGCCAATAGTGAATGGATTCTTTTCCAGTTCGACATGCTTCCGATTTAATTTTTGACATTGTTCAAGAGCTCCCGAGATCCTTGCACAACCCTCCGGATAAGGAGAAGTTGTTACATACTTATTTTGGTAATACTTGCACTCTAATGGATGCATGATGCATAGATGAAAAAAGTGAAAAAAGTTGATTTTTCGTCCATATATCATACATTTAGCAGTAGCCGCGCCGGATAATTTAGTGGATTGGGCTGACAAATCTTAATTAAGGGCCCAACCTTGATCCATGTACTAACAGCCCAATACCATATCATATCTGCACATCTAGCAGTATACTTTGGAAATTCAACACAATATATTTAGGTCCATCAGGCCCATCAGGCCAGTGATAGCTCAGCTTGCCAAAATCTGATTGTTTGCCAATGTGTGTCCCTTCAAAGACGAGATCATCTATTTCAATCTGTATTCTATCTTGTATTTTAAAGTAATCACTACACGTCATATATACATGATAACATTACTAATTAACACACGTCATATGTAGATCATCAATACATAATAAAAATCGTTATAATTTGGCTGTCTTGCATACTGCTTTCATCCGGTTTCATGAACGAACAAAACACATAAAAATCGACCGTCACTTTGTTAGGAGAAATACCGCAACAAAGGTGCTCCTCTCCAGGAGGTCTCGTGAAATTAAAGCATGCAAGTTCTTATCTGTACACCAGGTGTACGGATTTAGATGCGTAGATTATAATCTTATAATTATAAGACGGATATCCATGTAAATATATCACTGTAAATATATCACTATTTATACAAAAATGTATTATTTGTTCTGAAAAATGTATTACCTTTCAACATAATATCTATTTCAGACCAAATAATACTTTTCAGGCATAAATATTACTACCTCCGTCCCAGCTTAACCTGCCTACTTGCCATTTTGGTTTGTCCCACCTTAACCTGCCAGCCCCATAAATGACAGATTTCTCTCACAATATCCACCCTTAAAATCTCAATTCTCAATCTCCACCTTTAAAAAAGTCAAAGATTCCACAAAATCTATTTTTTCTTAATCTCCGTGCTCGGTCAACTTAGACAGATTAAGCCGGGACGGAGGAAGTAATACATTTTCAGCATAATACCCTTATTTTGTAAAAGCAATACCTTTCAACATAAATACTAATAGTATAGATCTAAATTCGTACAATTGGTTTAGAAAACATATAAAATATTCAGGCTAACCATGGAATTCTTTGATGGTTTTGTCTGTGTAAACCGAAAGTAGTTATATTTTTATCATTTAACAATTACAAGTTTCTCATTGAAAAAAAAATACATTAAGACCGTTGATTTGTTTGTTAGTACTATGTTTTAATTATTTATTCTCTTGTTTTTATTTATTTGACATATTATCAGTATTCAACTTCCATAGGAAAAAGCTATGGTCAAATGACCAAGTCCTTATCACAAAAACCAATCCGCATGAAGAGAAAAAGAAGAAATAAGTCATGACGATTTCAATAATAAGTCGTACATAATATAAAATGATATTTTAGAAAAAAAAATATATTTCCTTCCCGACTTAATTTACAAACCTGTTTCGACGCGTATATTAAGAAAAAAATTACTTTTTGCTTTTTAGTTGACTTTTTTAAAGGTGGAGATTGAGGGTGGAAATTTTAAGGGTGGAGATTATAAGAAAAAAAATTATTTTTAAGGTGTGCAAATTAATGTGGGACGGACCGAAAAGGAAAGTGTGCAAATTAGGGTGGGACGGAGGGAGTAGTAGTTAATTACAGCAAAACATTTATAAATTAATACTGTTGGGACCAGAAAATTTTATTATTTTAGAGAGGTGTTATTAATTTGAAGAGTATTTTTCTTGTACGATGAATAACAAATTATTTTTATAAAAGTGAGTGCATTTGATTAATATAGGCATTATATTCATTAACTACTAGTATAATAAATATATTCAACATGCATAATGTAATAAATATATATTCATCATGCATCATATCGATCATTATACGTACATTGATGAATATGTACAATTTCATTCTAACAAGATGTGGTTGGTGGTAGGATTGAATCCTTGTTCAATGCATTAGGGATCCAGATCAAGTAACCGGCAGTGATCTGGTGTGATAACAGTAGTGCCATAACACTGACATCTAACCCTGTTCACCATGCAAGGACAAAGCACATAGAAATAGATGTTCACTACATCTGAGAACTAGTAAAGAAAAATATAGTTGATGCAAAATATATATGTTACTTCAGAAGAACAACTTGCAGACATCCTAACTAAACCAGAGTTACAAGGTTCAAAATGTCGAGCTCAAGAATTAATGTATGCAAAATCATAGAGGAACATGAGTGATCTCCGAAGAGATTGATTAATGTCAATTGTATGTTTGTGTTGTGTAATCATTTTACTTATGTCTTATAGTTGCTTACTGATTGACTGTAATAGCATAGAAGAACCATGCTCGAATTAAATCCATGCATATTCAGTCTTCAGTAAATGTGCTACCCTTATATCAAAATGACAACAAACATATAGAAAAATTCACCATGAGACCAAAAATATTCACTCGGAAATGTAAATCCATCATTTGACAGGATTATATGTGGTGCACATATAATTATTCGGTAAAAATCACCGTGAGACCACAAACAAATAAGCTATCATCTAAATTTTAGCTCCCACCTCAATCCCTTAAAAGTTAAAACAAATCTAAAAGAACAATTAAACAAAACGGAGGATGTATTTGTCTAAACTTTTACTTTTTCAATCACCAAATAACAAAATATGTCTTGTGACATTTAGTTCTTTACAATTTGTGTTTTCTGAAAATTAATACTCGTCCTCATATTTATCCATCCCTGTGTGTCACGAGATTCCCCTCGTTGTCCGGGCCGTCGAGATAACTTATCACACTTCGGACCTTTTAGCAAATTGCCCCCCAACCTTCACCAACGGAGGCAAGTCTTTAGGCGTAGGGTTTTGTAATATTTGTAATTGTTCGTAGTAGGGTCTCTTTTCAATTTCGCCATGATTGTTCTACTTTTCAATGTCTACTACTGTCAGTAGGCTATTTTAATTTTTGAGTACTATAGGGGGGATAGAAAAATTGAAGCTGTCGTGAAATCAAGTGTTGTCGGAGGTCCCTTTCTCCACAAGCTCAAGTTATAAATTATTGTTGCTTTTTAATACAAAACAAACTTTTAAACTTACCAATTTATTGTGCCACTAAATCTTCGGGTGTAATTGCATCGCAACAGCCAGACTGTTCGACGCGTGCAATCAAGAGACGAAAGTAATCGAAAGAGTCGATTTTTTGCCACACAATGCGCGAGTTATTTAATCTCACTACAAGCGCCCCGTGCCACTATTTCTTTCAGGGATTAGGCAGAATAGACCTGCCTTTATCATAATAATAATTAAGATTTAAACATCGTTATAACACAAACCAATCTAACTAGAAAATGAAGTTAGATTCAGTGGCTTGAAAACTAAGTTTATCTTCTTATCTTATTCTTTTGGAAATGGAATAAAAGATGCATATTAATAAATAACTTCTCCTCAAGACCTAGTCATCAGACAAAAGACTTTTTTTTTTTTTTTTTGTTCTTTTTAAAATTTTACTGAGGTAGAATAGGACAAAGTCAATGAAACGACTTTCTGTTAAAATTGAAAAAAAAAAATAGTAACGTAAATATGCATGCAATTCATTAAACAATTAAACAGAAGTTTTGGTGCATCATCTCATATCACATGCAGATATAAATAGCGAGTATTTGTCACAATTTTATTATTAGAAACAATATGCCGTTATTAATGAGTCGTCTTAATAATTCGGATGCAAATAATATTATTTGAGAAAATAAAAAATCGTCTCGAATGCATATAAACATTTTTCGCAAAAACTAATCGTTTCTATGAAAAGTCTAAAAATAACCTTAAATTACTTGTACAACATTTTGTGACGAAAAATCATCACGTATAACTATTATTAGAGATAACATTTGTTGTCTAAAAATAGTACACAACAAATACTTTTGTTGTAGTGAGGTGTTGGATTTTGGATTCAATAATTTGTGTATATGCTAGTTGGATATATAGACATGAGTCTAAGAAAAAAGTAGGAGATTATATTTTATAGAATTTCAAACAAGTCTGGTTTTAAGATCATTTCCTTTTCGAGAAAATTCAATTTTTAGTCATGTATGTAAGTATGTTAGGGTTTGTCCACATAAAATCCTGTATGTTTCTAAATTTCAATTTTAGTATGTTTCGGAAAATGTCCAATATTTTCTTCCCATATCTTCAAGATATTATCTAACGACCATGACGAGGGTGCATATTTGATTTACTGCAAGTGGTTTTACTTCTTCTTAAGATTGAAGAGCATTAGTTTTAGGAAATTAGTTAAATAACTGTAGATATAGAAGAATTATTAATATATGGACACATAGAAAATTTCAAAGTGAATGCTTCAATCCATGACATCAATTAATTTAAACCCTAATGTACTGATTCAGACAAGATGAATAGGTACTTACCCAAGCCATATAAATAGAACACAAAGCATGCATTCAATATATCTTCAAACACTAACTCATTATCTCCAAATTCAACCATGAAGTTTACTAGCATTTTTTCCCTCTCCTTTGTTCTTGTTATTTTTTCGGGCTCATACGGAGCTGCATTTAGGAACGGGGATTTTCTTTTATGTCTTCGACAAGACTTTAAGAATAACTCCTCGATTTCCGACACAAATTATGTCTCGATTTCTGACAACATTGTCTATAACCCAACTAACTTATCGTACACTTCCGTGTTGCAATCTTCCATCCAGAACCCTAGATTTATGTCGAAATCTACGCCTAAACCTCAAGTGATCATAACCCCAGAACACGAACTACAAATCCCACCTATTATACATTGTGCTAAGCAGAATGGCATGGAAATCAGAATTCGAAGTGGCGGCCATGATTTCGAGGGACTGTCTTATGTTTCGAAATCTCCATTTGTTGTCATTGATATGATCAAACTTAGTGGAGTTGAGGTTGATGTTAAGGAGAAAACTGCGTGGGTTGAAACTGGTGCAACTGTTGGCACTTTGTACTACAAGATTGCCGAGAAAAGCCCGATTCTAGGGTTTCCAGCTGGCATCTGTCACACTGTTGGTGTTGGAGGGCAGTTCAGTGGAGGCGGGTACGGCTATCTGATGAGGAAGCATGGCCTGGCTGCAGATCATGTTATTGATTCTAGAATAGTTGATGCTAATGGTAGAATTCTTGATCGAAAATCGATGGGAGAAGATCTGTTCTGGGCCATTAGAGGTGGTGGAGGTGCCAGTTTCGGTGTGATAATCTCGTGGAAGATACAATTAGTTGATGTTCCAGAAAAAGTCACCGTCTTCACTATCCGAAGGACTTTGGACCAAAATGCCACTCAACTGATTCACCGCTGGCAATACATCGCTCCTATGTTCGATCCAGATTTGTTCATTGGAGCCAATGTAAGAAGGGTGAATTCAACTATCACTTCTACTTTCTTTTCACTATTCCTTGGTGGGGTCAACAGATTGCTCCCGTTGATGCAAGAAAGTTTCCCCGAATTAGGATTGGTAAGAGAAGACTACACCGAAATGAGTTGGATCGAATCGATGCTTTATTTCGCGGGATTAGAATCCCGCGAGTTGTTGCTCAACAGGACCCTACCATTCAATTTAGGATACTTCAAGGCAACATCGGATTACGTGCAGAAGCCCATTCCTGCATACGTGCTTGAAGGAATTTGGGAACAATTGTACGAACCAGAAGCCGGGTTGGCTCAGGTCCTCTTCATGCCATACGGTGGACGAATGGCGCAAATTCCAGAATCTGCCATTCCATTCCCCCACAGGGCTGGTAACCTGTATATGTTATCAAGTGGATTGTACTGGGAAGAGGTTGGGTCTCAAACCTCAGTGATGCACTTAAGTTGGCTTAGGAGGCTTTACAGTTACATGACTCCTTACGTGTCTCGGTTTCCAAGAGCCGCATACATGAATTACAGAGATCTTGATATCGGGGTCAACAGATTCAACGGGAGGACAAGTTACGCACGAGCAAGCATTTGGGGCAAGAAATACTTCAAGAACAATTTCGATCGTCTTGTTCGGGTGAAAAGCACAGTTGATCCGACGAATTTTTTCAGGCACGAACAAAGCATTCCCCCAATGCGCTTAACATGAATGAAGAAAAGAGACTAATTAGATTTCCTTAGGATGAGGAACTACTAATTTTTTATCACTTTACAACTTGCTTAATTTCTGTATTCTGATAGTTTTTTTATTTAATTTGATGTCATGACTGTATTCTTTCGATTTCATAATTGGCTGGGAAATGTCACACTGTAACAATAATTAATAATTACTGATGTTATAATTTTATTTTGTTCTTGTTTAATTAATGAATGCATACATGAGACTGTTTTCAAAATACTATCGCTCAACTTTAAGAAGTTAATTAGCTCTCACTCAGTTTAAGAAAAAAATAGTGATCACTTAATCAAATGACGATTTGAGATAACAAAAAGTGGTCTTTAATAGGACGCTGTCTCCTCTCCTCTCGGGTTTACTAGTGTGAGCCGCCACCCTGCCGTCGTGTGCTTTTCCAGCCTTTCTGGTTTGTTTCTCTACTAGATTTTTGTGATTTCTCTTATTATTCTGCTAGTTGTGTACTAAGTCAGGGTTTAACTTAGTTTTTCGTGAAAAAAATTCATGACGTCGGATGAGGTTGCTGTTTTGATGGCACAGGCTCCTTACATTACGGAAGCCAAGTCCGATGAAGTTGATGTCTATGGGAATGTTGAGGTTTCTGCGGACCATTGGAAGAGCGCCTGCCATCGTGGACTATGTTTTGCCACATCAGCTTAATAACCCGAAAGCTCCAATTTTAATAATTACGTGCAACGAGCGAGATTAATTCCGGTCAAATTGAGCGTTAGTAAATTTCAAAAGATACAGGACCAAAATTAAATATATAAAAGTTACAGTATATTTTCTTAACAAGCCCTAACATACATAACTAATAAATATTTTTTCCATTTAATTAATGCCGAATCCCTGAATTACTCCATGCTAGAACCTGTACTAAATTAATTCATGCTAGAAAACTAAATGCCATCAATACTAAAGGGCTTAATATAGCTCCAAAACAATTTTGCAAATACACAACAAATTTTATCTGTTGTCTAATTGTCTAGTTATAAATAAGTTTGTTATTAATATTGGTGTTGTTAAAACTATCTTTTTTATAATAATTTAAAATTATTGTTTGTTCAGCAATAAACAACGGTGTTCACAACAATACAAAACCGTTGTTCATCAATTACAGAGACAACAGTGGAATACTATTGATCTTTTTGAAAACCGTTGTCTTTGTAGTAAAGATAACAGTGAAAACCGTTGTCTTTTAACAAAGAAAACAAAAAAATCGTAGTCTTCGATTAAAGACAACGGTTTTATTATTGAGTTTTAATGTTTAAATGCATATTCTCATATAAAACACTCAATAGTAAAAAATATCATAAAATATTTACGGAACATTAAATACAAAACAAATGTCAATAAATTCATCAACATTAAATTAATTACTATAATACAATCTGAATTCTTCAACTAAATAAGTCATAGAATGAAACCAAAAACCAACTATTTTTTACTCAAATAATTCCTAAATCGATACCAAAATCAATTTTTTCGGCATATTAAGGTCCTAGGCAAGCGGTCAATGTGGATAACAACAAAGAAACTAGTTCTTCTACTATGATGCATGTCCACTATTATCTCTAGGGCTCAAAACTTTGTACAGTTTTCCATTCACAGCCATTGTGATACTTTCTACATGGGAAAATTCATTCTGAGTCCTGTACATTAGGACTTGTCCGGAAAAAAGTCCTGTATATTCAGATTGGGAGCATTTGTGTGCCGATATAAATTCTAAGTTGGCTTGTCGGTATATTTTTCTCTCTACTTCTAGTGAGCTCATGTTCCTCTTCTTTTCGAAAATGAATCCTCGTCGTTGTTATTATGCCCTGCAACGGTAAATCATGAAGAAGTTAGAGTTTATAGAGGTTTTGTAGAGAAAGATGCGGTTTGATTAATGATGATAGAGAGAAGAAAAAATAGGTGTTTTAGTTTTTGTATTTTGGAATTTTACGTATTTATTGCTTTTTTTTTTAATATTATATGTTTTGTATCTTCAAAGGTGTATTAAAAAATTTAGTGGATTGCGAACTGCCGCCGTCTATAAGTAACATATACGAGGTGGTGGATTAGCAAAACCTAATATCCGACTGGACCCTTGCTCGAGTTTGAACTTGTCTCGAACTCATTTGTACACTTACTACTTGCAGAGCCAAGTTGGTTAAATGAAAGTAATAAATAAATTCTTCTGAAACCTGGTAATTTGACCAAAGACCTTTTTTTGTTTTACTGAAGGAGAAAGGGACAAAGTCAATGAAGCGACATTTGATTAAAATAAGAAAAGAAAAGAAAAAGTAAACCTAGACGTATATGCATGCAATTCATTAAACAAACAGCAGCTTTGGTGCTGTGTTATGAATATATACTAATGTATGTTTGATTCTGTAAACGAATGATGTCAAACAGAATACTCACTCCGTCCCGAATGAACTTGCCCACTTCTCATTTTCATCCGTCCTAAGCAAACTTGCACACCCTTAAAAAGAAAAGGTATTTTCACCCTCAAAATCTCCACACTCAATCTCCACTCTCAATCAACCTTTGAAAATTCAACAAAATCCCAAACAACAACTTTTTCTTAATATATGTGCCGACCTCCCTGTACAAATTCATTTAGGACGAATGAAGTAAGAGATTAGATTTAATGGCTCCGGTTTCCAACTTCTAACTCAGAAACTTCAGATATACCAACGCAAATTGGCACATATAAATTAGTAATCCTTCGTCCCATAAAAAAAGTCCGGTTTCATAATCAGTTTTTGTCCCGAAAATAGATCGAATTTCAAAAGTTAATATCTCGTTTTCTTTGTTAAAATAAAGATTTATAAAATTGAATACCACAAATAAGTCACATATGATTAAAAAAGTCAAAAAGAATAAAAACTCCTCAAAAGAAAAAGTCAGAAAAAGGTAGAAGACATAAGTTACGTAAATGAATTAAAAAAAACTGTACTTCCATAAATTCATAATATATACTTCTCTCTGCCCACTTAAATTTGCACACTTGCATTTTCCATCCGTCCCACTTAACTTTGCGCAGCCTTAAAAAAGAAATTTTTTTTACAATCTTTACCCTCAATCTACACCTTTGATAAAGTCAACTTAAAAATAAAAGCAGTTTTTTTTTAACATTAGTGTCCGGTCAGCCTCGCAAAATTAAGTGGGACGAAGGAGGGAGTATTTTTTCTGGATGCAGGGAGTAACTAATACTCCAAGACGACCATGCATGTTTTATTTTTTATATAGTAAATTCAGAATTAGTTACAGAACGGTAAATGAAAGGATAATTAATCTATAAGGGCACAAGATATTTTCAAAGAGAATGTTTCAATAAAAGACTTCAATTCATCTAAACCATAATTTACTGATTCAGACATGAGGAATAGGTATTTCTTTCAAGTCTTATAAATAGAAGAAAATGCATGCATTCAATATATCTTCAAACACTAATTCATTATCTCCAAATTCAATCATGAAGTTTACTAGCATTTTTTCCCTCTCCTTTGTTCTTCTTGTTATTTTTTCGGGCTCATACGGAGCTGCATTTAGGCACGGGAATTTTCTTTTATGTCTTCGACAAGACTTTAAGAATAACTCCTCGATTTCCGACACAAATTACTCCTCGATTTCTGACAACATTGTCTATAACCCAACTAACTCATCCTACACTTCCGTGTTGCAATCTTCCATCCAGAACCCTAGATTTATGTCGAAATCTACGCCTAAACCTCAAGTGATTATAACCCCAGAACACGAACTACAAATCCCACCTATTATACATTGTGCTAAGCAGAACGGCCTGGAAATCAGAATTCGAAGTGGCGGCCATGATTTCGAGGGACTATCTTATGTTTCGAAATCTCCATTTGTTGTCATTGATATGATCAAACTTAGTGGAGTTGTTGTTGATGTTAAGGAGAAAACTGCGTGGGTTGAAACTGGTGCAACTGTTGGCACTTTATACTACAAGATTGCCGAGAAAAGCCCGATTCTAGGGTTTCCAGCTGGCATCTGCCACACTGTCGGTGTTGGAGGGCAGTTCAGTGGTGGAGGGTACGGCTATTTGATGAGGAAGCATGGCCTGGCTGCAGATCATGTTATTGATGCTAGAATAGTCGATGCTAATGGTAGAATTCTCAATCGGAAATCAATGGGGGAAGATCTGTTTTGGGCCATTAGAGGTGGTGGAGGTGCCAGCTTCGGTGTGATAATCTCGTGGAAGATACAATTAGTTGATGTTCCGGAAAAAGTCACCGTCTTCACTATCCGAAGGACTTTGGACCAAAATGCCACTCAACTGATTCACCGCTGGCAATACGTTGCTCCTATGTTCGATCCAGACTTGTTCATTGGAGCCAATGTAAGAAGGGTGAATTCAACTATCACTTCTACTTTCTTTTCCCTCTTCCTTGGTGGGGTTAACAGATTGCTCCCGTTGATGCAAGAAAGTTTTCCCGAATTAGGGTTGGTTAGAGAAGACTACACTGAAATGAGCTGGATCGAATCCATGCTTTATTTCGCGGGATTAGAATCCCGCGAGTTGTTGCTCAACAGGACCCTACCATTCAATTTAGGATACTTCAAGGCAACATCGGATTACGTGCAGAAACCCATTCCTGCATACGTGCTTGAAGGAATTTGGGAACAATTGTATGAACCAGAAGCCGGGTTGGCTCAGGTCCTCTTCATGCCATACGGTGGACGAATGGCGCAAATTCCAGAATCTGCCATTCCATTCCCCCACAGGGCTGGTAACCTGTATATGTTATCAAGTGGATTGTACTGGGAAGAGGTTGGTTCTCAAACCTCAGTGATGCACTTAAGTTGGCTTAGGAGGCTTTACAGTTACATGACTCCTTATGTGTCTCGGTTTCCAAGAGCCGCATACATGAATTATAGAGATCTTGATATCGGGGTCAATAGATTCAACGGGAGGACAAGTTACGCACGAGCAAGCATTTGGGGAAAGAAATACTTCAAGAACAATTTCGACCGTCTTGTTCGGGTGAAAAGCGCAGTTGATCCGACGAATTTTTTCAGGCACGAACAAAGCATTCCTCCAATGCGCTCAACATGGACGAAGAAAAGAGATTAATTAGATTTCCTCAGTATGAGGAACTACTAATTGTTTAGCACTTTACAAACTTGCTTAGTTTCTGTATTCTGATTTTTTTTGTTTAATTTGATATCATGACTGTATTCTTTCATTATTGGCTGGGAAATATCACATTGTAACAATACTTAATAATTGCTGATATAATTTTATTTTGTTCTTGTTGAATTAATGAATGTATACATGAGACTGGTTTCAAAATACTATCGCTCAACTTTAAGATGTTAATTAGCTCTCACTCAGTTTAAGAAAAAAATAATGGTCACTTAAAAAAAATGATAATTTGAGATTTTATTTAAAAAAAAAAAAAAAAGAAAGAGTTGTACTTATATAGAACGCCTCCTCTCCGCTCGGGTTTACTAATGTGAGCCGCCACCTTGCCGTCATGTGTTTTTCAAGCCTTTCTGGTCTGTTTCTCCACTAGATTTCTGTGATTTCTCTTATTATTCTGCTAGTTGTGTAGTAGATCAGGGTATAACTGAGCTTTTTGTGAAAAAAAATCATGGCGTCGGATGATGTTGCTGCTTTGGTGGCACAGGCTCCTTACAGTACGGAAGCCAAGTCCGATGATGTTGATGTCTATGGGAATGCTGCCAAGCCGAATGTTGAGGTTTCTGCAGACAAGGCGAAGAGCGCCTGCCATCGTAGACTAATTTTTGTCACATCAGGTTAATAACCCGAAAGTCCCAATTTTAATAGTTGCATGCAGCGAGCGTGATTAATTCCAATTAAATTGGGTGTCGGCGATGAGTTGTGTTCTTAAATTGAACAATTTTCAAAAAATTCAGGACCAACTAATAATGAATTTTTCCCCGTCATTTAATGCCGAATCCCTGAATATAGAACCTGTACTAAATTAATTCATGCTAGAAAACTAAATGCCATCAATACTAAAGGGCTTAATATAGCTCCAAAAGAATTTTGCAAATAGACAACAAATTTTATCTGTTGTCTAATTGTTTAGTTATAAATAAGTTTATTATTAATAGTGATGTTGCTAAAACTACATTTTTTACAATAAATTAAAAGTGTTGTATGTTCAACAATAAACAACGGTGTTCACAACAATACAAAAACGTTGTCCATCAATTACAGACAACAGTAGAATACTATTGATCTTCTTGTAAAATCATTCTCTTTATAAATAAAGATAACAGATAAACTCGTTGCCTTTTTAGCCAAGAGAACCAAAAAAAATCGTTGTCTTTTCAATCAAAGACAACGGTTTTATTATTGAATACTGTTGTTTAAATGCATATTCTCATATAAAACGCCCAATAATAAAAAACATCATAAAATATTTACGGAACATCAAATACAAAACAAATGTCAATAAATTCATCAGCATTAAATTAATTACTATAATACAATTTGAATTCTTCAACTAAATAAGTCATAGAATGAAACCAAAAATCAACTCTTATTTACTTAATTCTGAAATCTATAACAAAACCAAATCTTTCTACATATTAAGGTCGTAGACAAGCGGTCAATGTGTATAACAAGAAAGAAACTAGATCTACTATGATGCATGTCCACTATTATCTCTAGGGCTCAAAATTTTTGTACAGTTTTCCACTCACAGCCTTTGTGATACTTTCTACGGGGAAAAAATTCATTTTGAGCCCTATCTGTTAGGGTTTGTCCATAAAAAGTCCTATATGTTCAATTCTAAGTTGGCTTGTGGGTATATTTTTTCTCTCTACTTCTACTGCTCATGCTCATGTTCCTCTTCTTTTCGCCTGCCAATTGGAGTCCACCCTCTGGCCTCTAGGTCAATTTTCGAAAATGACTCTTCGTCGTTGTTATTATGCCCTGCATCGATGAACCATGAAGAAGTTAGAGTTTATAGAGCTAGTAAAGAAAGATGCGGTTTGATTAAAGATGATACAGAGAAGAAAAATGGTTTAGTTTATTTATTGTTGTTTTTCAATTTTATATGTTTTGTATCATACAAGGGTGTATTAAGAAATTTAGTGGATTGCGATAAGTAATATATACGAGGTGGCGAATTAACAAAACCTAATATCCGATTGGAGGTTTGTGATATTTGTTTGATCGAGTTTGAACTTGTCTCGAACTCATTTGTACTCTTACTACTTGCAGACCCAAGTTGGTTAACTGAAAGTAATAAATAAATTCTTCTGAAACCTCGTAATTTGACCAAAGACCATTTTTAGTTTTACTGAAGAAGAAAGGGGCAAAGTCAATGAAACGACATTTGATTAAAATAAGAAAAGAAAAGAAAAAGTAAACCTAGACGTATATACATGCAATTCATTAAACAAACAGCAGCTTTGGTGTTGTGTTATGAATATATTCTACCTCGCTCCCGCTCTAACTTGCTTACTTCCATTTACGATTTGTTTTAATTTAACTTGTCAACCAATAAATGACAAAATTTTCTCACAATTTTCACCCTGAAAATCTCCATCCTCAATCTCCACCTTTAAAAAGGTCAAAGATTTCACAAAATCTGTTTTTTCTTATATAACCTTCGTGCCCGATCAAAGTAGGAAAGTTAGACCGCGACGGAGGGAGTATTACTGTATGTTTGATTCTGTAAACGAATGATGTCTGATAAATAAGTGAATAGATTTATAAAATTTTGAATAAAATGGTTCCGGTTTCCAACTTCTTACTCAGAAACTTCAGATATACCAACTCAAATTGGCATATATTAACTAGTAATCCTTCGTCCCATCAAAAGAGTCCGGTTTCAAAATTAGTTTTTGTCCTAAAAATAGATCGAATTTCAAAAGTTAATATCTCATTTTGTTAGTGAAAATAAAGATTTATAAAATTGAATACCACAAATAAGTCACATAAGATTAAAAAGTCAAAAAAAAAAAGAAAAGAAAACCCTCAAAAAAAGAAGTCAAAAAAGGTAGAAGACATAAGTTACGTAAATGAGATTTTATAGTTTTTGTAGAATTGTACAGTTATCTAATTAATAAAAATGAAAAACTGTAATTCCATAAATTCATAATATATACTTCCTCTGCCCTACTTAAATTTGCACACTTGCATTTTCCGTCCGTCCCACTTAACTTTGCGCAGTCTTAAAAAAGAAATTTTTTTCACAATCTCCACCCTCAATGTACACCTTTGATAAAATCAACTTAAAAATAAAAGCAGTTTTTTTTTAACATTAGTGTCCGGTCAGCCTCGCAAAATTAAGTGGGACGAAGGAGGGAGTTTTTTTTTCTGGATGCAGTCTAATACTCCAAGAAGACCATGCATGTTTTATTTTTTCTATAATAAATTAGGAATTAGTTAAAGAACTGTAGACATGAAAGAATAATTAATCTATAGAAATTTTCAAAGAGAATGTTTCAATACAAGACTTCAATTTATCTAAACCCTAACGTACTGATTCAGACATGAGGAATAGGTATTTCTTTCAAGTCTTATAAATAGAAGAAATGCATGCATTCAATATATCTTCAAACACTAACTCATTATCTAGCTCCAAATTCAATCATGAATTTTACTAGCATTTTTTCCCTCTCCTTTGTTCTTGTTGTTATTTTTTCCGGCTCATGCGGAGCTGCAATTAGGCACGGGAATTTTCTTTTATGTCTTCGACAAGACTTTAAGAATAACTCCTCGATTTCCGACACAAATTACTCCTCGATTTCTGACAACATTGTCTATAACCCAACTAACTCATCCTACACTTCCGTGTTGCAATCTTCCATCCAGAACCCTAGATTTATGTCGAAATCTACGCCTAAACCTCAAGTGATTATAACCCCAGAACAGGAACTACAAATCCCACCTATTATACATTGTGCTAAGCAGAACGGCCTGGAAATTAGAATTCGAAGTGGCGGCCATGATTTCGAGGGACTATCTTATGTTTCGAAATCTCCATTTGTTGTCATTGATATGATCAAACTTAGTGGAGTTGTTGTTGATGTTAAGGAGAAAACTGCGTGGGTTGAAACTGGTGCAACTGTTGGCACTTTATACTACAAGATTGCCGAGAAAAGCCCGATTCTAGGGTTTCCAGCTGGCATCTGCCACACTGTCGGTGTTGGAGGGCAGTTCAGTGGTGGAGGGTACGGCTATTTGATGAGGAAGCATGGCCTGGCTGCAGATCATGTTATTGATGCTAGAATAGTCGATGCTAATGGTAGAATTCTTGATCGGAAATCAATGGGAGAAGATCTGTTCTGGGCAATTAGAGGTGGTGGAGGTGCCAGCTTCGGTGTGATCCTCTCGTGGAAGATACAATTAGTTGATGTTCCAGAAAAAGTCACCGTCTTCACTATCCGAAGGACTTTGGACCAAAATGCCACTCAACTGATTCACCGCTGGCAATACATCGCTCCTATGTTCGATCCAGATTTGTTCATTGGAGCCAATGTAAGAAGGGTGAATTCAACTATCACTTCTACTTTCTTTTCACTCTTCCTTGGTGGGGTCAACAGATTGCTCCCGTTGATGCAAGAAAGTTTCCCCGAATTAGGATTGGTAAGAGAAGACTATACCGAAATGAGCTGGATCGAATCCATGCTTTATTTCGCGGGATTAGAATCCCGCGAGTTGTTGCTCAACAGGACCCTACCATTCAATTTAGGATACTTCAAGGCAACATCGGACTACGTGCAGAAACCCATTCCTGCATACGTGCTTGAAGGAATTTGGGAACAATTGTACGAACCAGAAGCCGGGTTGGCTCAGGTCCTCTTCATGCCATACGGTGGACGAATGGCGGAAATTCCAGAATCCGCTATTCCGTTCCCCCACAGAGCTGGTAACCTGTATATGTTATCAAGTGGATTGTACTGGGAAGAGGTTGGGTCTCAAACCTCAGTGATGCACTTAAGTTGGCTTAGGAGGCTTTACAGTTACATGACTCCTTACGTGTCGCGGTTTCCAAGAGCAGCATACATGAATTACAGAGATCTTGATATCGGGGTCAATAGATTTAACGGGAGGACAAGTTACGCACGAGCAAGCATTTGGGGTAAGAAATACTTCAAGAACAATTTCGACCGTCTTGTTCGGGTGAAAAGCGCAGTTGATCCCACGAATTTTTTCAGGCACGAACAAAGCATTCCCCCTCTCCACTCAAGGAAAAGAGATTAAGATTTACAAAGGATGAGGAATTGATTATGGACTTCACAGTCACAGATATGCATAATTCTGTTTGCGTTTTTATATTCATTAATTTGATTTTCTTGACTGTATTCTTTTGATTTCATAATTCTAACTAAGAATGAAAAGTTGTAACAATAATTAATCAATAATATTTTATGTTGTTTTATTTTGTTCTTCTTGCAATTGTGATACAGAATGTATCGTAATACTATACTTACAATAGACTGCTTCGTTCGTAAGTACTCCATCCGTCCCGTTCAATTTTGCACACTTTTCTTTTCGTCCGTCACGTTCAGTTTTGCACATCTTTAAAAAAGAAATTTCTCTTACAATCTCCCCCCTCAATCTCTCCACCTTTTAAAAAGTCAATCAAAAAGGAAAAAACAGATTTTTCTTAATATACGTGTCTGTCCCTACATGGAAAACTGAGCGGGACGGAGGGAATAATTTTTTTTTTTTTCTTTTTGAGTAAATCGGGGAGTTAGGAATGAAGAACGAGTAGGGATGGAGAATGGGTCTGGAAGCCCTAACGTTTAGGTTACATTTCAAGAATGTTGTCATCAAACCACAAAGATTTTGGCTTGTATAGAGAATTGCCGGTTAAAATTATTTTTCATTCCATAATTCTTGGCTCGTTCAATTTTTGTGACAAAATTTGTTGCATTTCGATTTCGTATCATAATTGAAGAATTTACTCGCATGTGGACCAATTTGATCTACTGCCAATTAGAAAATCAGCCCGAAACATACATGACACAAAATTCTGACAGATTTTACTTGATCGACGAGGCACTGGCAATGACATATTTTTAGACAAAAATTGAACGATATAAAGATTATGGGACGAAAAGTGCTTTTTAACTGATTTTCGGGCGTGAAAAGCAAATGGGCCCATCGTCCGAATTAGAGGCCTCATCATATTTTGGGCCAGCCCAACCTTGGCAAATTGTCATTATTCTTGCTTACGTGGATTATTCTTGGGCTTATATGATTTAATTAGTCGATGAGTATGAAAAAGAAATATTGTCGGCCCACTGGGCCTAAATCATAGTATTGATTAAGTTCTGCAATAAACACCATTAAATTAGATACCAAATTACATATAGAATAGAGATATATTAAGTCCGTCTTCAATATTCCGTTGTTGTTTCATCACTATTCGGATACTAATTCTTTTTGTCATTTTCTGTCACTATTCTATTTGTATTTCATTTTTATGTAGTAATCTATATTACAATTTACCAATTCTCATCTCTAATATGAAAATTTCTTATAGTATTCGACCTGAGCATTTACTTTTAGTTCGTGGGTGGCATGAACTAGACTAAGAAAATAAATTATGAACCATAACTCATGAATCGTGAATAAAATTATACATTCCGATTTCGAAGCCTAAATCGTAAAATCCAAGTTCGAATATAAATTATGAACTCATTAATCTGTGAATTATGAACCACGTCCTCTTATGAATTTTTGTACTTGCATATTACTACCTCCTTCCCACCTAATTTTGCACACTTTCCGCTTTCGTCCGTCCCAACTAATCTTACATATCCCTTAAAAAGGAAATTTATAACACAATTTTCACCCTCAAAATCTCCACCCTCAATCTTCACGCTCAATTCACCTTTGAAAAGTCAACAAACACTTAAAAATCAATTTTTTTTAATATTTGTGTCAACCTCCCTGTACAAGATTAGCCGGGACCGAGGTAGTATTATATATATTTCTTTTTGTTTCTTGGTCACCTTGTTCTAGAACCATGTTTGGATTGGCCATATTGAAAGCCGATTAAGCAACTCTACTGAATGTCAGATAACCTTGAATACTTATTAAATTCATTAAAGAAAAATAGCAGTTTTGACTCTGATAAAATAATCAATATTCGCCATGGCGTGTTTACTCAGTGTCTGCAACAATCCTCGATTCGTTCTGACTAGTTCTCATCGTCTACGTATTATGTTTTTCTCTGATTCCACTCTACCGCAATTATTTCCTCCGTAGGTCCCAACTAGTTGTTAGACCTTAATTTATCGTCGAGCAACTCTTACCATATTGAGTCAAGAAAATACAGAATGAGAGAAAATTCAACTTTGATACATGCTTCAATATTTAAGAAAAAAAGCCTTATATATAGAATACTATCCATGCCCTATACACAGAATTAAACTCTCTAAATCATGAAGATTCCCACCATTTACATTCTTCTTCTTGTCACCTTTTTAATTTCACGGGCAGCTTCTGCTGCCCAGCACGACGATTTTCTCGAATGCCTGTCTGGAAAATTGCAAAACCACTCTTCGATTTCCAATCTAGTTTACACCCCAAACAACCCGTCCTACGCTTCCGTCCTGCGATTTTCGATCCGGAACCTAAGGTGGGCGACCGAATCTACTCCCAAACCGCAAGTGATTATCACCCCGGAATACGAATCCCAAATTCCACCGATCATCTATTGTGCTAAACAAAGCGACGTACAGATCAGAATTCGAAGTGGTGGCCATGACTTAGAGGGGTTGTCTTACGTGGCAGAAGTCCCCTTTGTTGTCATTGATTTAATCAAACTCAGTGAAATAATAGTTGATGTTGAAGAGAAAACTGTGTGGATGGGAGCTGGCGCAACCGTTGGATCGTTATTCTACCGGATTGCGGAACGAAGCTCAACTCTCGGCTTTCCTACTGGTTCTTGCACAACTATTGGTGTTGGAGGACACTTCAGCGGAGGCGGCTACGGCCCACTGCAACGGAAATACGGCTTATCTGCAGATAATGTGATCGATGCAAGAATAATTGATGTCAATGGGAAAACTATTGATAGAAACTCTATGGGCGAAGATCTTTTCTGGGCTATCAGAGGCGGCGGCGGTGCCAGCTTCGGTGTTATTGTTGCCTGGAAGGTACAACTAGTGGACGTTCCGGAAACTGTCACTGTTTTCACTGTCCAAAGGACGTTGGAACAAAACGCAACTCAACTCATTCACCGCTGGCAATATGTTGCTCCGAAAATCGACCATGATTTGTTCATCATGACCATCATTAGAAGGGTGAATAGTACAATTAGTTCTTCTTTTAATTCACTTTTCCTAGGTGGAATCGATAGATTACTTCCGTTGATGCAAGAAAGTTTTCCCGAGTTGGGATTAGTAAGAGAAGACTGCATTGAAATGAGCTGGGTCCAATCCACGGCGTATTTCGGGGGATTCCCTATAGAATCAACAGAGATGCTACTAAACCGGACACAACCCGGTTTAGCAAGCTTCAAAACAAAACAGGACTATGTCCAAAAACCGATTCCAAAGTACGGGTTTGAAGGCATTTGGAGACAGTATTTTGAACCGGACGCGATCGGGGCTCAGCTCGTCCTGATCCCATATGGTGGAAGAATGGACGAAATCTCAGAATCCGCTTTACCATTTCCTCATAGAAATGGAACACTGTACCAACTTTCTCACATGTCATTTTGGCAAGAAAATCAGAATTCGGATTCGGACAGGATCTTAAGATGGATTAGGGGGGTTTACAAGTACATGACTCCGTACGTTTCAAAATCCCCGAGAGCCGCGTACTTAAATTACAGAGATCTTGACTTCGGAGTAAATAACAATGTGGGGCCAATAAGTTACGCTCGAGCAAAAATTTGGGGCGTGAAGTATTTCAAGAACAATTTTGATCGTCTTGTTCGAGTGAAAACCGTTGTTGATCCGGAGAATTTCTTCCGCAACGAACAAAGCATACCTCCATTGCAGAAACATGCATAATCATATATACATTTTGTCAATTTTTTTATGTCATGACTGTATTCTTTTGATTCATATTTGTCTTTGAATAAAGGGTTGTAATAATTATTATTTGTCGTTGCAATAATGATTGTTACACAATGTTCTCAAAATGCAGGTTAGAGCTGCAAACGAACTGAGTTGAGCTAAGTCTATACATATTTGTGTCGAGCTATGTCTATTGATGTTTGTCTTAGGTTAAATATTTTTAATCGAACTTATATTGAACCGAGTGGTCGGTCCACGTTCGGTCCGGGTATCAAAATATAATTTAAAAAATTAAATTAAAATTTATCCCCCCCACCCCACAACAACAATTCCAGGCAAACATTACTATATGATCGATTGGTCTATCAACAATAGCAGGTAATGGAATATTTTTAACAGCTTTTGCCAACATACGGATCATTTTCATGTGTACAAACACATTTTTATTAATAGTGGTAACTTACGAGGTAATTTCACCAATTTTTTCTTCGACTTTTATGTCGACGTTTATCACCAGACTTGGTCACTTGCTGCAAGCATTATTATATCGAAAGTCAATTAATCGACTACTGAATATCAGATAACTTTTGATATTAATTAATTAAAAAATCAGAAGTTTTGACGCCGTGAAAAAAGAAATAATCAATATTCGTCACTGCGCGTTTCATTATCTCCCCAAAGAAAATTAACATTAAAATAACCGCGTTTTAAATCGCAGTTGCAAAAATTCTCGAATAGCTGATTAGTCACTAGTCTCCGCCACCTAGGCATTACTCGTTTCGTTTGCCTATATGTTTTTCATAAATCTACTGTCTACCCACGTCTTTCTTTGCTTTACTTGAATTAGTCGATAGACCCTAATTTATTGTCCAACTAGCGTTTGACAATTTTATAATATTGAGTCAAATGAAGTACTTAGAATGAAAGAAATTTAAAGAAAATCATGTACTCCCTCCGTCCTATCTTATCTTGCAAACTTTCCTCAAACAGTCGTCCCATCTTATCTTGCACAGAATGGAAAGTTATAATATAATCTCCACCTTCAAAATATTCACCCTCAATCCACCTTTGAAAAGTCAACAAGCAACCAAAAAGCAACTTTTTTCTTAATATCCGTGCCGACTTCCTATATGCAAGATAAGTCGGGACGGACTATTAACATATTATTTATGTTCCTGGGGTAACGTGTGGGGCAAGAAAAGTTTTCATAGTAAACTATACTTTCATATTTTATGAATTAAAATCACGACTTTAAACTCTGATGTTTTTAATCAAACTTAGGCAATTAAATTTTCTCCCTTAGAAGCCCTATAAATAGGATGCAATTAATGCTTAACAAACACAAAACAACTTTCTAAATCATGAAGATACCCACCATATACATTCTTGTTCTCGTCACCTTTTCAATGTCACGCGCAGCTTCGGCTGACTGGCACGACGATTTTCTCGAATGCATGTCGGGAAAATTACAAAACTACTCCTCGATTTCCAATCTACTTTACACCCCAAACAACCCGTCCTACGCTTCCGTCCTGCAATTTTCAATCCGAAACCTAAGGTGGGTGACGGAATCTACTCCCAAACCGCAAGTGATTATAACCCCGGAATACGAATCCCAAGTTCCACCAATCATCTATTGTGCTAAACAGAGCGACGTACAGATCAGAACCCGAAGTGGTGGCCATGACTTCGAGGGACTGTCTTACGTGGCACATGTCCCGTTTGTGATCATTGATTTGATCAAACTAAGTGAAATAACAGTTGATGTTAAGGAGAAAACTGCGTGGGTTGGAGCTGGCGCAACCGTTGGACAGTTATACTACAGGATCGCGGAACGAAGCTCAACTCTAGGCTTTCCTAGCGGTGGTTGCTCCACTATCGGTGTTGGGGGGCACTTCAGCGGAGGGGGCTATGGTCCGCTGCACCGGAAATACGGCTTAGCTGCAGATAATGTAATCGATGCAAGAATAGTTGATGTCAACGGGAAGACTCTTGACAGAAAATCAATGGGGGAAGATCTTTTCTGGGCCATCAGAGGTGGCGGCGGTGCCAGCTTCGGTGTAATTGTAGCCTGGAAGGTACAGCTGGTGGACGTTCCGAAAACTGTCACTGTTTTCAATGTCCAAAAGACTTTGGAACAGAATTTGACTCAACTTATTCATCGATGGCAGTATGTCGCGCCGAAAATTGACCATGATTTGTTTATCATGAGTATCATAAGAAGGGTGAATAGTACAATTAGTGCTTCTTTTATTTCACTTTTCCTAGGTGGAATCGACAGATTACTTCCGTTGATGCAAGAAAATTTTCCAGAGTTGGGGTTGGTAAGAGAAGACTGCATTGAAACGAGCTGGGTCCAATCTACGGCATATTTCAGGGGATTTCCTATAGAATCCCCCGAGAATCTACTAAACCGGACCCAACCCGGTTTAGGAAGCTTCAAAGTAAAACAGGATTATGTCCAAAAACCGATTCCAAAGTACGTGTTTGAAGGCATTTGGAGACAGTATTTTGAGTCGGAAGCGCGCGTGGCTCAAGTTGTCTTGATCCCATACGGTGGAAGAATGGACGAAATCTCGGAATCTGCTTTACCATTTCCTCATAGAAATGGAACCTTGTACCAACTCTCTCATATGGCATTTTGGCAAGAAAACCAGAATTCAGATTCGGACAGAAACATAAGATGGGTTAGGAGAGTTTACAGGTACATGACTCCGTACGTGTCAAAATCCCCGAGGGTCGCATATCTCAATTACAGAGATCTTGATTTGGGAGTGAATAACAATGTGGGGCCGATAAGTTACGCACGTGCAAGATTTTGGGGTGTGAAATATTTCAAGAACAATTTTGATCGCCTTGTTCGGGTGAAAACCGTTGTTGATCTAGGGAATTTCTTCCGTAACGAACAAAGCATACCGCCTTTGCACTCGACATAGACAACATATGAGATCCTCTATTTTAAATGGTATTTGATATGATTAATGGCTTCACGATGATGTTTAATAAATGGTTGTAACATAGTTTCTATGTATTCATGTTAATGTATATTTTAATGTTGCAGTAATGATTGTATACACAATGTTCTCAAAAGATTATGCTTGCAATAGGATTAGGTCAACAACCGAACTGAGTCCAGTCGATTTTATAGGTCTTTATATACAAACGTGTTTGACTGTTTAAATTCTGGATGCATCCCTGACCTAAAATATAAAGGCATTAGTCCATGAATCATCAATCACGTGATGTTATTATTATTATTATTATTATTATTATTATTATGGGATTATATATTATCTCTATCGCAAAATTTCATCGATTAACTTCAAGTAGTCTACCTAGACACTAGGCTCTAATTGACTACCTAAATTTTTTCCAATTTCTCCCTACCAAACAACCTTTACGTCTCACACAATTCTGCCTAAATCCCAATTAAAGACTAAGCCTTCGTCTATCGATTGACGGGTCCTAACAACTTTTACAATATTCAAGGTTATACATATTTTGTTCCTCTGGAGTCAACTTGATCTTGAGCCATGTTTGGATGTATGCGAATGCTGATCTTTGGACTTGGTCACTTGCTGAAAGCATTATTATATTGAAAGTCAAGTGACCATATTTATTCCATTCATTAAAGAAATAAAATAAACTTTGTTTTCTCTCGTTGATCACTTAGAATTTCTATTCTCTCTCTAAAATTAACTTTTTTAAAAAAAAAAAAAAAAACCCAGATAATTAATAAAAAATTAAAAAATAATATGCAAAAATATATTTCCAAAAAAAATAAGAAATTTAATTTTAAATTTCAAAAATAAAATAAAATTGTAGAAAATTAATTAGTAAAATTCTATTTTATATTAATTTTTAACAATCGGGGATTTCAAGGATTTTTCTTTTTTTCTTCTTATTGGTGGCTATGTGTCGCCATCTTATTTGTATTTCGCATACGCTAAGAAAATAAGTTGTATAGGTCGGAGTATATAGCTAGAGGTTGTGATGGGAAAAAGAATATTTAGTTTAGATTGCATAGTGCAAAATTACACATTATACATAGTACATTTTGTAATTAATCCAAAAATAAAATCATTAAAAAAACTAAAAGGTATGATTTTTCTCTCTCACGGATAGACTAAATTTAGGGTGCATTTTATAAGTAGAGGTGACAAAATGGCGTAGCCTAATATTTCGGGTGAGCTGAACCATAATATCTTTGGCACAGAATGCGAACGGATTCATTTATCCGTCCAATAACCCGACGGATTCGCGGGTCAACCCATGACCCGGCTGGTATTAGGAGTATCCGACTAAGATACGCTTATGTAGAGGCCAAATGATTCGTTGGGCCAGCCCACCCTTATTGGCAAAAACCTTAGCTAGGAGGCCCAAATTGCTGGCCCAAAAATGATCATTATTTTATTCTTTGTCGGTGAAACTATCCGAGACATTATCGGCCCACTGGGCCGCAAATCATAGTACTTGTGATGGTAGAATTATGGGCCTAGGTGCCTAGATTCAACCAGTAACTAGGAAGAATAGTCCACCAACAGCTAGAACTGGCAATTCGATCCGTCCAGCTCAATCCATCGAGTTAAGATGTATTCTTGGGCCGAGCCTGGTGGGCTCGAGTTAGATGGAAAGTTATAGTAAAACAAAATGCGCCCCATTGGGTTTGTATAATGTTTCTGTTGTAAAATTCCTCGACCGACTCACATGAGATTCTCTATTCTATTTTTATCCGGTTTTAATCGTGTTCCACTTTAAAATCGAGCCAATCATATTTATATTTTTGTTGTGAATTTAAAGTTTATGATTTAGGTTCAGATTACATGTTTGAGGTCTAGGGTTCGACTTTTTGGACTACGGTATATTTTCTATTCTAAACTTACGATTTCCCGATTCACTGTTTATGGTCCATGATTTAACGGTACTTTGTTTATAATTCAATAATTCATAATTTAGGATTCATGATTCATGTGTTCGGGATTTACAATTTATGTTGTATGACTCGATCATGAAGTGTGATACAATTGAGACAGGGTAAATGTGGAAAAAAGATCCGAACTAATTTCGATTAGTCCCTTCTAGGTGCGAGGCTCTAATTAGATATATAAATATTCTCCTAACATATTTACTAATTACCTCTTATATAATTTATTTAGCTATGAACTCGGAATTAGCCAATTTATATCCAACACAGGCTACATACTCTAGGTTATTACTATTTTCTATTTTAAGATATTTTCCATGATATTATTATTAAGTCTGCTATTTAATACTTCCTCCGTCCCACCTTATCTTGTACAAATAGGTTGTCACAAGTATTAAAAAAAGTTGTTTTCTAAGATTTTGTTGACTTTTCAAAGATAAATTGAGAGTGAAAATTGTGTTATAACTTTCTTTTTCAATGGGTCTACAAGTTCACTTAAAATGAACAAAAAACAAAAAATATGCAAGATTAGCCGGGACGGAGGTAGTAGAATTTACGAAAACTGGAAATAATTCTAATAATGGTTGTCTATCACGTAGCACAATAGCAGCCATAAACGTAAGACAAAAATAGGCCATTAATGTTGCTCTAGTCAACAAATAAATCATCTAGATCTTCAACTGTTCTTTTACAAAATTAATTAATTTTTTTCATATAGTTGAATTCAAAGATTAAAACCAAAGCCAGTCAAATATATTTAGGTAGTAGGTTATCGTAATTAATGTAGCGTGTACTGCTTGTAAGATCTCCGACTAGCTTTATTATATTTTAAATTTTTGTCAATTATTATTTTTTTCGATGTCTTCCTATCCGATCAAGTTCGGCGTTGCTCAAACCTACCTAGATCTAGCTAGGTGTTAGGCCGTAATTTGTTCCATGTAACAAAATAGGGCTAAAATTATTTTTATCCTATAACTTTCCGTTCATACATTTTTTGTTCGAAAAAGCCTGAATTTTCAATTTAGTATCATAATTGTTGAAATTGTTCGGTATTGATCTTATTTTTTGTCGCTACTGATAAAAAACGGCCGGAAAAAGCACGTACATGTCACGTAACAAACAAAACCACCAATAAAGTATGTGGCACCAACACCGACAGACACAATTGCACCAATTTAATGATATTTTTATTATTTTTAAAAAAAAAGTACAACTAACTTCTATTTTTAGCTTCGTACATCTGCCGTCTCACAAAAATAGAACCTTTCTAAATATCTCATAGATTATGAAATATACTTATACTTTGAAATACCTTAAATATCATTATTTAATATAATTAATTAGAGTGCGTTAAAAATACAAATATTTGTGTTTCTAATAAAACTAATTAGGGATATATCAAGAAAAAAGAGTACTTAATACATCTTTTATACAGAGAAAATTTTTTCAGACATTAAATATGAATACCGGCCCGTCTATCTTTATGAGACGAAGTAATTTTTTTATCATTGTTCATGAACTCCAACAACTAAAATTTGTACTCCCTTCGTTTCATATTAATTGACGTTTTAGGATGTTCTTATTTTTTCATATTAATTGACGTTTTACATATTTTTCACCAATTTCTACTGGTTTTCTCCCTGGGCTCAATCCTAAAAAATCTCTACTTTTCAGTCTATCAGAGATATTTTTATTTGGTCAAATCTTTATCCCCTAAATTAGGTGAGGGTGTATCTATCAAAAAAATCATTCTTAATTCTTTTTTTTTTTCATCCTAAAACGTTAATTAATATGGAACGAAAGGAGTATATTATTATTCCTTAATATATAATTTCGGATTTATCTTTTTAAGTATGGTTGACGTTGATTATTCCTTCGTGAAAACAAATATTAATCAATATTATCCTACAAAATGAGTGTGACATTGATTTTATTATTACAATCACAATAATAATTTTTACAACTAGAAACTGAGATTGACATCGATTATTCCTCGACAAAAACTAGGAATCATCTATTCATTTTACGTTATTTAAATTGACTTTTGTTTGTTTCGAAAATTAATTAATTTATCTGCATTTGTCCACATACAGGGATAAATTTGCATGGTTTTCTTATTTTATGTTGACTATAAAAGCTAATTATTTCATAAAACTGATATCAGATTAATTATATTTCGTCTAGAATAATTCTACCTTACTTGGTTATTGACCAAAACCGCCCTATATTGCACTTGGGATTCTTTGTCCCATATTTATCATGTTTCAATCATGTCATATTTCAGAATCGAGTCATACAATATGAATCGTGAATCTCGAATACATGAACCCTAAACTATGAACTATTAAATTATAAACACGAAATCATTAAATCATGAACCATAAACTGTGAATCGTGAAATAGTAAATCTAGAATTTAAAATATATCCTAATCCAAAAAAAATCGAACACTATACTTTAAACATGGAATCTAAACATTAATCCTGAACCTAAATCATGTAATTTAAATTCACAAATCACTAAAAAATAATTATAATTGACTCGATTTTAGAGTGAGACATGGTTGGAACAGAGTAAAAGTGGGATAGAGGATCTCATATACCTATTGTTGGAAATTGGTTTGGAATTTTGGGTCTTGGCCCAAAATTGACCAATTTAATTATCTTAATCCATTTGTGAAAAATGGAAATAAGTTGCAAATTCTTAATCTACGTTTCGTGTAGATGAATTTAATGTATTAATATGCTAAAAATCAATTTCGGGTGAATGAGATATTAATTAACAAAGTTAGCAACTTATTGATTCAAAGTTGAAGAGAAATTGTGTGGGGTAATGTTATTTCCCTTGTCCACATAGGAAAGTATGAGTATGTTGATACTCCTTATTTAATAGAGCACTTAATAAGGAGTTATCAAGTGTGCTATCCTATATATGGTGGATCTTATGGTGAATCTTAGTGGGATTTTAGCCTTTGGCTAAATGGGCCCGAGCCCGGTCCCCTCTCCCCCCACGCATGTCGCATTGAGTCGCTTTAGAGGCGCACTTTGCACGTACGTCTCATCACAAGGAGTTGGAGGAGCCTTAAAGTTTTGGCCAGATGATCCGGACGGATGGCTCGCCAGTTCGAGTCGGGTGCGGTGACATGGCACGCCAATGTAGATCGAGACAGCGACGCACCCGCGAGGAGCCTTAAAGTTTTGGCCAAATGGTCCGAACTGGTGGCTCGCGGGTTCACAATAGTTCGAGTCAGGTGCGGTGACGTGGCACGACAACGTGGATCGGGACAGACGCTCCGGGTCGGCTCGACCCATCAGGGATCAACGCGGGTCCGAGCCCCCACAGGGTCTGGTCGGACCAACCCACCAGCGACTAACGCGGGTCAAGCAGGTGCGAACCCAAACTCGCAAACCAGTGCGACCCGTCGCCTGATAGGACGTGAATCAGCCTGCGGGTGCGAACACCCAGCGAATTGGTGGGTCCAAGTCCGAACCGGTTCGAGCCCAGCCAAAAGGATACCACCAAGGGTCAAGAGGTGTCTTTTCAGAAAGGCACCACAACTCTTCAATATATATATAAATAGACCCCTCATATTTGCATTCACTTCACTCGAAAATCAACAAAGGAAAATACAATTTAAAAACTTCTAATTCTGCATTAGTTGAGTCAAGAAAGTTCCAAGTGTCCGAGTCCGTTCGCCGATAGCTTCTGATTCGTAGTGCAACGGTTTGACTTTTTAAAGTCGTATCTTGGAGGCGATTGCTTTTATACGTATTGCACCTGTGTACGTGACAATTTCGTCTTACAAATATAGAGTCGAACTCTACCCTCGACTTTGACTGCATAAAATACATCCTTGTCTATACACCTCTATTAACGAAAACTAACACCTATATTGAGGCTTATCGAACAAAGTTGATCAATGATAGCTGTGGCTAGGGTGGGCTGGGTCCGACGGGGCCTAGCAAGTTAGATCAGCCTAACTAGTTCATTCGACATTTTAGATATGTTGTACTATACAATTCTTAATTAGACATAAAGTACCATTAAATCTATTAGGCTCAAGTCAATGAGTCGAAAGTCCGACGAACTGAGAATCGCTCTAAAAATCATGATATAATTTAGGGGGATGAGCCAAGTGTAATCACTAATTTTTAATCGATCTAATTTTGAACAAACCTAATTAAACTTAATATATAGTGTTAGTTCGATGAACGGGGTCGAGCTGGAAAGCCGAAATTTCCACATCTTACCAAAGACCAACAAAAAGACAAAAATCAGAACATATTTAATCAACAAGTTTGGTTCAAAAGTAAAAGCATAGATACGAAAAAACGTAAAAGCTAATAGTTTTAAGTATCTACTTCTAGAAACAAGAAGAAAATGTAATTCCTTCTAGGCCAATTGGGCCATGAATTTTGGTAGTTGACCAATAGCAAACTATCATCTCCACTTTTCTGTTTTTACTTTATTATAAGTCAACCAACACAATTATATGAATTTGCACTATCGAATTGAGTTTGTGTTCGATTTTGAATCATTTGAAATAATATATTAAAAATTATTTAAAATGTATGATTATTATATCTAAAACGATCATTAAATTCTTGGTTGATTCGGACGAGAATTGGATTTATCGTATGTGTAAAAGGCTGCGAAAAGTAATTTGGGCCAGGTCGAGTCGATTCAAAAATCCCAACCCCTATTGAACTTACTTAGAAGTAATTATATTTTGTTTGTGCTCTCATTCATAGGCACATCTCAATGAGCCTCTCTTATACTTTTGTACTTCTTTACCCTTTTCTACCTCATTAATTAGTGAAATTTAATTCATAAAAATATATATAATTGGTTTCAATTTGTTGTATTTTCAACTGCCCAAGTTTCCTAATATTCCATACGTAAAGTGTTGAACGATGATTAAAAGATTTATTAAATTAACAAAATATAGGTCATGGGTAAAATGGACATTTTAAATTTTAAGTGGCTGCAAAGGGAAATTAAATGATTATCAATAGAATTAACAATTTTCAAATAAGTGCTATTTTATTATAATGATTATCTTGTACAAAATATTAGTATATCTTCCTTCCATCCAAAAAATAGTCATGTTTTATGAATTGTGAGACTCACTTAACAATTTTGTTTATGTTATATGCTTATTCAACCACATAAACTTATTCTTGAAAATTTTATTTTGACTAATAAAATGAGCTATTGACTTTTAACGTGGGTTTGGACACATTCGTTGCATCTCATTACCCACGCCAACCCTACTAAAACTCCTTATGGGTTTGTACCTCTCCACGCATCAGTTTTGATGGAAGCTTCATCTCCCACACGTCATAACAATCCTTTGTGTTGAAAATTTATGTTCAGTTTTGATGATGGTAGAACCTCCTGTAAGGTAGGAAGTAGTGCCTTAGAAATTGTATAAATCATTGTAATAGATAAGACTAGTTTTACTTGGGCAGAACTCAGGGCAAGCAAGTAGCAAGATCGTCAAGGTTACTTGAAGCAACAAGTTCGCTATTGCAGCAAGGAAAGAGACTGCAGTGAGCAAGTAGTAAGGTTGCGTATGCCCATTCAGATACAACATTGCTTGCAGCAAGGAAGGTACAACCAGCAAGCAAGAAGGAATCATGTGAACAGTGTGAAAGTCAAGGTTAAATGTCAGGATATTCAACTTCAAATACATAGCAAGTGGATGCAAGTTTAAAATCTTGTAGTGACTATCCAATAGTGTGGGGACATGTCACCTGACAAAAAACAAAGCAACAATGGACATCGACACTAAGCCGCAACTACTCTGACCTACTTTTTGCGAGAAATGACTAACGACTCTTTGTCGTACAAGGAGCATTAAATGTCAACGGGATTATTTTACTCTCTTCAACGAGAAGAAACCCTAACTGCTATAAATAGAAGGAGATGGAGGACGAAGTAGAGGCTACGGAAACTCAAGCATTCAATATTAGTTAGCATCAAACACTCAATATTCTTATTCAAAGCTTCAAAGTATACACTTAGATAACATTTTAGTGTTCATGCAAAGTATATAAGCAAGATATATAGCAAGCAACCAACAATCTAGGGAAGATCAAAAGCTGCAACAACTCTCAAGGTCAAGCTATCTCTCAAGCTTTACTTCGGTCCCTATCCTTCTCAGACCAGGAAGCTTGCCCACATCTCAACTATATTCAAGTTCAAAGGTAGCTACTAGAAGTTGAAGAGCTTTCATGAAACCAATCTCACAAAAGGTTTTTGAATATGGGAGTCTTCGTTTGAATTTAGGATTCAGAGCTAACTTATGTGCCAAGGAACGTGTGTATAACAGAGGAGTAGTCTTCCTAGGCAAGTACTATTGTAAGGAGCTAAATTGGACTTATACTTCGGATTAGCTAAGTTGTACTGTGTGTAAATTACTTAGTAAATTTTTCCACTGCGTGAGGGAAGAGTGGACCTAGAAGGATTACCCCCACCTTCTAACCACTATAAATATTATGTCTACTTATACATTGTTTTTATTATCGTTGCTGGCATACTACGTATCTACTACATAGATTTGTAAGAAAATATTTAAACATATTCCGCTGCACGTAAAACTCCCTTGAGCTTTGCTTACTGTAAGGTACATCTAGCCAGTCTGCTTTGTGCCTACTGCTTGAGTAAACTTACTGTATCAGCTTTGCTGCAAGGACCAGTTTCTTGCAGTAAGCAAAAAATTTGTGCTTAAAGTATTTAAAAAGCAGAAAATCGAGTTAGAGGTTTATTCACCCCCTTCCCCCTCTAATCTCTATCACTTGGAACCAACACTTTGTACAACAATAAACGACTCCAAAGAAGTGAGCGACAAATGTATGATGGGTTCCATTTAAAGAACTTTGAGGCTAAAAGATCTAAGTAAGAGATCATCTGCCATATTTGTTTTGCGAGGAGGTAAGATAAGCATTAGATACGATCATTTTACATCAGTGATAAGACAAATTAACATATATTTACGATGGACAAGGAAGCATTTTCATAGTATTTTGGTTAAAATATTAATTGATACATCTAGAATATTGCGTGCAAGTAAAAAGTAAACTTGCATTTTTTCTTGATGATGTCAGACCATGTTCACTTAGCAGTATATTATATATGTTGAAATTTTTGACTTCATAATTTATATAATTATGTCTTCATATTCTTCCTTTAAGACTTTATGTAATATATACTTTACAAGATTCGCCATTTGACCAAAGCCTTTCGGTTAAAGATGAAAAATAACATATTTAAGTGATTAAAAAGAAAAAGGTCAACATACTTAATAATTATACTCTACCGCAGGGTATTTTTCTCATGCTTCACAAGTTTGGATGTGTACCGTATAATTCGGGTTGAGATATATTAGGAGGAAAAAAATCATAAATCGTCCCATAACTATTGTGACTTTTACTAAATATCTCACAATTTTCTGTTTTTTTAATTTCGTCCCATATGTCCTGGGATTATCCAATTTTCGTCCCAAAATTCAAATTTAAGCCAGAAAATGCACGTGCCGGCTAAAATTTGGGGTTTTCTTGCCACGTGGTGTCGGGAAAAAATCACATGTCCACTAAATATCTCACAACTTTCTGCTTTTCTAATTTCGTATCATATGTCCTGAGATTATCCAATTTTCGTCCCAAAATTCAAATTTAAGCCGAAAAATGCACGTGTCAGCCAAAATTTAGGGATTTTTTGCCACATAGCATCGGAATTCTGAGCTAGATTTGAATTTACATTTTTCTTTTTTCCTGCCACATTTTTCTTTTTCTTTTTCTTGTAGCTGTTCTTCTCCTGCAACTCCGTCCACCACCGCTCTTCCCCGACAGGCACTGCCAACAACCCCCACCCTCTGCCGGTGTTCATTCTGTGCCGGCAGAACTGTCCTCCTTCGGCCGCTCCATTCCGGCGTAAGCGATTCTCTTATGCAGATTTCGGTGAAGGTGCAACTAGCCTCAACCCGACCTACCCTCACGGTGACGGAAATCTCTCTCCCCCAGTCTCTTATGGTGGCAGCCCAGACCCCTATATCCTCTGCCACTTCATCGCTGTCGAGCACTATGGCTTGCCATCCATACACTTCATCTTCATTACCCCATCTTTCCTCTATTTCGACTCCTGCTTCTGCGACGGTTCACACCCTCCTTTCATCGCCGGCATGCCGGCCGCTACTGTTAGCGCCACCGCAAGCTCCATAGAGTATCTCAACCCTAGTTGTACAAGAAAAATATAAATTGGGGGGATGTGTAAAATTTTAGATTATGTGGCAAGAAAAAGAAAAAGAAAAATGTAAATTCAAATCCAACTCAGAATTCCGAGGCCACGTGGTAAAAAAATCCCTCCATTTTGGCCGACACGTGCATTTTTCGGCTTAAATTTGAATTTTGGGACGAAAACTGGATAATCTCATGACATATGGGACGAAATTAGAAAAGTAGAAAGTTGTGGGATATTTAGCGGACATATGATTTTTTTCCCGATGCCACATGGTAAAAAACCCTCAAATTTTGGTCGACACGTACATTTTCGGGCTTAAATTTGAATTTCGGGACGAAAATTGAATAATCTCAGAATATATAGGACGAAATTTAAAAAACAAAAAAATATGAAATATTTAGTGAAAGTCACTATAGTTATGGGACGATAAAGATCTACGACCTAGCTTATATTGGGTCTAACTTCGTTTGAGATATATAACAAATATACTTTATATAGAATTGTACCACCGTATGTATTATAATCTAATTGTAACAAATAATAAGTATAAATATCATGTTCAAATATTGTAGCTAGTTGTTGATGAATTATTACTGACTTTACAATTGGACATTTGATGAAGTTATTAGTTTTAAACAATAGAAACGGTCTTTTGTGATACATTTTTTGAGATTATATTTGTGCTCACTAACAATAAGTTATATGTTGTTTGAAAAAAGTTATTTGTAACCACTTGTTTTTCACAAAATTCTCGATAAATTATTTGTAATAATTTTCAGACTACTTTTAGAGCTAGCTAAATGTTGAAAAAAAATATGTGAGACGTATGTGAATCTGCTTTCGTCGTCTCAAATATATTATTTGCGATCGAGTTATTAAGATGACTTAATTAGAATCAACTAACCCCTTACATATATATTAATTTGACGTATTGATTGGGATTGATATTCCTTCACAAAAACAAATTTGAATCAGCTACTTGGAAAATTGAAAACTACTATTTTTATTTAATATATAGTATTTTGATTAAAAATATTAATTGACACATCTAGAACATTGCTCGCATACGTGCATCTGTAATTAAAAATAATAATGCATTTTTTTTATGAGTATCTTGAAAATTTGGACCTCATAATTCATAGATTATCTCTATATTTTTCATCAATCACTTTGTGTACTCCATTACTCCCTCCGTCCCGATCTAATTTGTCTACTTTGATCGGGCTCGGAACTTAAAAAAAAAATTAGTGGAATCTTTGACTTTTTTAAAGTTGAAGAGTGAGGGTGGATATTTTGAGGGTGAAGATTGTGAGAAAAAATTATTATTTATGAACTGATAAATTAAATTGAAACAAATCGAAAAAAAAAATAGATAAATTAGAGTGAGACGGAGATAGTATAAATTATACGACTGAGGCGATTTGACCAAAGCCTTTAGATTAAAGTTGAAAAAGGAATATATTTAATAAAAATAATAAAATGTCAAGCCATATTATATTATACTCTATTATACTCTATGGATGTAGGATACGTCAACGGGCATTATGATAACGGCTTACTATAACTATGAGATGACTATACACGTGTGGGATGGGATACTTCTTACTTACCGGTCGGGTAGTACTCGACTCTGAGGTAGGTTCGGGTCAGATTTTGAATTATCGGATCGAGTACTTGATAAAAAAAAACTTCTAATTTTTCACGAAATTTTGTGAGTGTCCGCTTTTGTGGGTATTCGATCTGATTGGTTTAGGTCGGACTTTTCTTTTTCGGGATTACGTATGTTTTTACTTATTTAAAGTAGTTGAAAGATTTGAAAATTAGGATTTATTTTGTTAAAATAACCCAAAAAAAATCCTACCAGATCCGACAAACTTGAGAGACTCGGGTCGATTCGGGTATAACTTAAAACCCACCAGACAAATAATGTCCGACCCTACCTCATGGAAGCCCACCCCTACTCGACCCCGCTCGACAATCTCCTATTCATTTAGTAGGTCATAAATGCAGCTCACTTAATCTTCTTCATCTACTGAATCAACGATTATCCAACTAGGTAGATAAGAAATTTCGTATAGGATATAATAAGTCAAACCGTCTACTTTAATATCCTATCCACGTGGATATTGCTCTCGCGCTCCGAAGTTCGAATGTGTACCATGTATAATACATTAATGCACACAATTTAGTATTATTTGTGGCTGTAAGTAGAGGTAGATAAGAAATTTCATATGGGATGTAATAAGTCGAACCGTCTACTTATATCCTATCCACATGGATATTGCTCTCACGCTTTGAAGTTCGAATGTGTACCATGTGATACATTAATGTACACAATATAGTATTATTTGTGACTGTAAGTAGATGTGGTGATTTGGACAACCGGCCCAGCATGCCATCTATCGGGTCGGATGGGGCCAGCCAAAAAATTGGCAACTCCGTTCCATCTCAACCCGTTAGAAATACCAAGATTGTGAGGCCGACTCACAATTCGTTAGATTCTATGACTCAAACCGTCTGAAATATCGGGTTAGCTAGCTGGCCAGGCGAAGCCCATTTTGCCACTCGTGCCTGCAGCTAATACCATGTATTGCACAAGAAGCCACGAAGAAACATATAAATATAATTTTAGAAACAATCCAAAACGTAAAGACAATTCAAAACCGACAACTGATATTGACATTTTTAGTATTCCAAATTCTTGGACAACTTTGTTTGACTTCAGGAAAAGTCTAACAAAACTGACATTACAGTGATCACAAACTGATGTTTTTGTTCAAACTTTGCAATAATTTCATATTTTCTATAAATAACTATTGCTCAACCATTCAGGAAAAAATATCTCATCACCACAATCAGAATCATGAAGACTTCTAAAATTTCTACTCTTGCATTCATTCTTCTTGTCATATTTTCGTGCTCATCGGCAGAAGCTTCTGCCCATCAGCACGAAGATTTTCTTCGATGTCTGTCGAGAAAATCGGCCAACTACTCTGCCATCTCTAATGTCGTCTACACCCCTAGCAACTCCTCTTTCGCCTCGGTTCTACAAAACTCCATCTGGAACCTAAGGTTCACCACACCATCGACCCCCAAACCGCAGGTGATCATAACCCCGGATCACGAATCCCAAATCCCTCCAATCATACACTGCGCCAAAAAAAGCGACGTGCAAATCAGAACCCGAAGTGGCGGCCATGACTTCGAGGGACTATCTTATGTCGCACAAGTACCTTTTGTGGTCATTGACTTGATCAAACTCAGTCAAGTAAATGTAGATGTCGAGTCCAAAACTGCGTGGGTTCAAGCCGGTGCAAATCTTGGAACCATATACTACCGGATCGCGGAGAAAAGCCCGGTTCTTGGCTTCCCTGCTGGTGGTGGCCCGACTGTCGGTTCTGGGGGGCACATCAGTGGAGGTGGCCACGGCCCACTGCATAGAAAATACGGCTTAGCTGCAGATAATATTATTGATGCTAAAATAATCAACGTCAATGGTAGAATTCTCAACAGAGAATCAATGGGCGAAGATATGTTTTGGGCCATTAGGGGCGGTGGAGGCGCTAGCTTCGGTGTAATTGTTGCCTGGAAGTTACACTTAGTCGCCGTTCCAGAAATAGTAACTTTCGTCGCTCTCGACAAAACTGCAGAACAGAACGCAACTCAACTCCTTCACCGCTGGCAATACATTGGACCGTACTTAGAGAAAGACATAATGCTCTCTCCCATTATAACAAAGCTAAACTCCACCACCCGTGCTACGTTCGTCATCGTTTTCCAGGGCGGCGTCGACCGGTTACTTTCACTAATGCAAGAAAAGTTCCCCGAGCTAGGGTTAGTAAGATCAGACTGCACCGAAATGAGCTGGATCGAATCCGTCCTCTACATAGGCGGTATCCCAGGCCAACCACTCGAAACCTTGCTCAGTCGAACCCAAATCAATCCACGGTACACCAAAGGCAAATCCGACTACGTGCTGGAACCGATTCCAGCAGACGGAATCGAAGGCATATTCGAGTACTTTCTAGAAGAAGAAGCCGAAGAGGCTTATCTTCAACTGCTACCGTACGGTGGCAGAATGGACGAGATCTCCGAATCCGCCATTCCGTTCCCTCACAGGAACGGTACCCTGTTCGAATTCACGTACCTTGCTTTCTGGCCAGAAAGCAAGGCGCAGAATTCCGACAGGTATATAAGCTGGATTCGGAGACTCTACAACTACACCACCCCTTTTGTTACGAAAAATCCGAGATCCGCGTATCTCAATTACAGAGATCTTGATATCGGAACGAATAATATCAGAGGGAACACGAGCTATGCGCAAGCAAGTGTTTGGGGGAAAAAATACTTCCTCAACAATTTCGATCGGCTTGTTCGGGTGAAAACCGCAGTGGATCCAGGGAATTTCTTCAGAAACGAACAGAGCATTCCATCTCTACATGAATCGACGTGGAAATAGAAACGTTGGTCAATTAAATCTGATTAAATGCTGTAATAATTATCTGGTTTTACTTTTTATCGACAATGATTGGTAGGGTTTACCAGTACTGTAATAATAAGTAGATTGATTTGTGAATGGAATCTTCTATAGAAAATTGAAGAATGTTTGAATCTCCCGTTTTGAGGAGACAGAAAGAGTAATTATACAGAATTTGAAAAGTGAAGATGAAGTCAGTTTACCGGGAACTGCCGCCGTTGACCTCGGCGGTGGCGGCGGAGTATGTGGCGGAATAGGCGGATAATCTACTTCGGATCCTCTGTCCAGTTATCATATCACAATCACAGTCCAATAATTATTACCCATCTCTTTAAAAGAAAAAAAAAAAAAAAAAGAAAACCACGTTTAAGAATATACTCACTCTATTGACAAAAACAAATTGTTTTAGCAAAATATTTCTATTTTTTTCTTATTGTCCTTACATTAATCTAAAGGGTTAATAACATGAAAATTCACGACTGTTTTGTTAAGTATCATTTTCAGAATAATTTTTAAAGCATAACATATAAATACATATAATATTTCAAACATAACATAGAACCGAATCCGAATTCAATCAGTTCAATTTTCGAAAAGCGAATCGAACCGACAAGAATCGAATCCGAATTTTTTTTTTTTTTTAAACCAAACCAAGCACATATTCTAAATTGAACCGAATCAAACCGAAAAAATTCGGTTCGCTTTAGTTCGGTTTAGGTTTTTAAATTTTACATCTTTATTTTTTAATTTTTTATAGCAAATAATCTCGATTAACATGATAATTTTTTTTTAAAAAAAATTGAAAAATAAAAGAAGAGACCAAAACATAGGCATAAATTTTAATTTTCATGAATGTTAGAATGTGAAAATCACTTATAGATATCAATTCAATCAAGGAAAATAATATACATGTATGTCGCGTCACCTTTGATGCAGATGTTGAGGTACCTATGCAGATGGGTCAACTTTACATGCAGAACTTATTTTGCACGAGCATAATTAGACTACATGGCCTATACCATTGGAACGCCACGTGAGTCTAGTTTCTAAAAGTAAAGAATCTCCTAATTCAGAGTTTTGAGTGAAGAGTTATGGTCAAAATACTAAACAGTGGCTGACTGCATAGAAATCTGCCAATAAGTTGTCTTTTGGCCTTCTCTTGCATTTTCATCTTCTTGGTCGGTCAGAATTCGAGATTATTCAATACTTATTAGATTTAGGATGTTAGTCAATCATTTATTGAGTCAAATTAGCCAATTTTCATGTTAGGAAAATGAAGGGTTTGAGCTAGCTGCGTGTACCTATGTTTGGAGGGATGTTCCAACACTTGTATTTTATACCCTTTGGCATGAATTGATATGCAGCAGATTATGAAGGAAAATTAAATAGTTATGCAAGTATTCTTGTTGTGGAGTTGAGTGATTTCTCCTTTACAAGTGATTGACTTGGTTGCTTCGAGTGATTCTGTAGTTAGTAGCGTCGAGTGAGTCCACTACCTTTGGTAATGCGATTTCAAGTCACTTTCAATTTATTCCTCACCTTGTAGGCCTCTTGCCCTACATCAAGCTCACCGCCACAAGTCCGGATTAATTTATCAAAACTTTAAGGATACTCCAACTTCGCGCACGTACTGTCGGTTGAACAATTCCTTGTCACTTTCAATTCATTCCTCACCTTGTAGGCCTCTTGGCATGCATCAACCTCACCCGACCTGCATCAACCTCACCAGGCCCGAACCACTCTAAGCACATCGAGTCACACGTCCGAACCAATTTATCAAAACTGTAAGACTCCTCTAGCTTCTCGCGAAAGTGTGTGTTGGGTGCTTCTCAACATCCTCGTGTCCACTTAACCAAAGACTAAAACACCACTAGGGTCCATCATAGGAGAACACACTTGATAACTCCTTATCAAATGCTACTCTTAACACGGAGTTATAATTCTATCCATTTTTTCCTGTATGGAACAAATTCTCATATTCTTCTCAACTCTTCCATCTTTTCCATGTTAAAAGTTGCTAGATTTCAATTTCTGATTCACTTGAAATTGATTTTGAGAATATAAACTCGAATCGTAGATTATGATTTTGCAGCTTAATTCCATATTCAACCAATAGAATCTAAAGTTAGAATTGTTCAAAGATTGATCAACATCAACCTTTCCAAAGTCAATTTCCAACATCTAGATTACGTACCTTTATTATGGTAAACTTATATACTTTCAATTAGATTGTTTCACTAATTTAAGACATGACCGATGAATCTCTATTTTCTCTTGCGTTGCATATCTAATTTTGAGAGATCAAGCTCTAATTTGCTTATTTTTCCTTTCGATTTATCTCAATTTAATTTGTCAGTTCATAAATGACAAAGTTCTCTCACAATCTTCACCCTCAAAATCTCCACATTTAATCTCCACCTTTAAAAAAGTAAAAGACTCCACAAAATCAATTTTTTCTTAACCTTCTTGCACGACCAAGATAGACAAATTGAACCGGGATAAAGAAGCAATACTTTATATATTTGACTCCAAAAAATAGTTTAACGGCCTAATAATAATTTTCCATTAATTTGCTGCAAAAATAGGGGAGGACCTTCCAACAAGTAATAAAATTTCTAGAAAATCATGCAGAACCATCTTCTTGACAAGTTGGAGTGACTCTCTTGTTTTATCTCATTTTAGATATTTTTTATTAATTTTGTATTTAATTTATCAGGAGACCAGGTTTAGAAGTCTAGAAGCAAATCTTGACACTCCGCATATTACTCCTTCCGCCCCGGTTTATCTTGCACAGGAGGGTCGGCATGGGAATTAAAAAAAGTTGTTTTTTGGTTGTTTGTTAATTTTCTAAAGATGTATTGAGGGTGGAGATTTTGTTATAACTTTTCTTTTTTAGACCGTGCAAAATAAAATGGAACGATCGTTTAAAAAAAATGTGCAAAATAAGGTGGGACGGAGGTATAGTACAATACAGTCCCTGTCACAAACTTGGTCATTTGATAACGCATTTAAACTATTAGAGATGACGATTGAACATATTTAATAAAAGAAAAAAATTCAACGAATATCAAGCCATATATTATGATGACGGCTTTACTGTTGAATATGATGACGATACACGAAAATTCTTATCTACCCAGTTATGTAATATTCAATTAGTATTTAACTGGGACAATTCACCGTTGATTTAGTTGATGACATCCGATAGAGGCGAAAATGTGGCCCTCCAATCTCCATCTTCTATGTTATATCTGGTCCGAACTTGATCTGTTGGGTATACAAAAATCACGCCGGGAGGGTCTTGACGCTTGGACTTCGATCCTCAAGTCGGTTCCAATTCCATCGAAAGTTATGATATGTGCAAGATACCATAATCGTGTAGAAAGAAGACAAGATGTGACTTGGCTTTTTCTTGGTAGGGTTGATATGTACAAGAGTCTTTACCAGCTGGGACATTATGAGCATTTCGAGGCAATTAGGCATTCTTAGGACTAGGCTTACGATGGGATTCCTCGTTTAGACCTGAACCACTAACAATAAATAATGGAATGTAGGATTAATTCCACAACTTTCGGAGTGCACCATTTTTCTTTATTCAAATTGATTGGGCTTACCCTACTAAATGAATGATGAATTGTCCTAGTCGAGTCGGGTAAAGCACAATTTTTCTTTATTCAAATTGATTGGGCTTACCCTACTAAATGAATGATGAATTGTCCTAGTCGAGTCGGGTAATATCTGGCCGAGCAGGCAAGAGTAAACCAGCTATACACGTGAGGGCAACAAGCAACCTAATAAATATTCCAACTTGGATAACTATATGTTTGACTTTCGTAATAAAATATTTAAAGAAAGGACTAAAAACATAAACAATGTCTTTTTATCTGAAATATTCAATTTTGATGTCTTTTTTCTTGTTCAAACATCAGCAACATAATTTTTCCCAAAATTTTCTATAAATATATATTGCATATCTCAGCATACAAACTCATCATTTCTAAATCATGAAGACTTCTAAAATTTCTACTCTTGCATTCATTCTTCTTGTCATATTTTCGTGCTTATGGGCAGCTTCTGAAGCTGCCCATGAGCACGACGATTTTCTGCGATGTCTATCGCGAACATCGGCAAACTTCTCCGCCATCAACAATGGCATCTACACCCCAAGCAACACCTCTTTCCCCTCGGTTCTGCGAAATTCCATCTGGAACCTAATGTTCGCCTCACCATCTACACCCAAACCGCAGGTGATTATAACCCCGGATCACGAATCCCAAATCCCACCAATCATACACTGCGCCAAACAAAGCAACGTGCAGATCAGAACCCGAAGTGGCGGCCATGACTTCGAGGGGCTATCTTACGTGGCACATGTCCCATTCGTGGTCATTGATTTGATCAGGCTCAGTGAAGTGACAGTTGATGTTGCGTCGAAAACTGCATGGGCCCAGGCTGGTGCAAATCTTGGAACGATATACTATAGGATCGCGGAGAAAAGCCCGATTCTAGGCTTTCCAGCTGGAGGTTGCCCAACTGTTGGTTCCGGTGGGCACATGAGTGGAGGTGGCCATGGTGCATTGCATAGAAAATACGGCCTAGCTGCAGATAATGTTATTGATGCAAGAATAGTCGATGTTAATGGCAGAATCCTCGACAGAAAATCAATGGGCGAAGACCTGTTTTGGGCCATCAGAGGTGGTGGAGGCGCCAGCTTCGGTGTAATTGTTGCCTGGAAGTTACAGTTAGTCGATGTTCCAGCAATAGTCACTTTCGTTGCTCTCGATAAAACTCCGCAACAGAACGCAACTCAACTCGTCCACCGTTGGCAATACATCGCACCTCACTTAGAGAAAGATATTCTCCTCACTCCGGTTTTAACGAAGCTGAATTCCACCACCCGTGCTACGTTTGTGATCGTTTTCCAGGGCAGGGCCGACCGGTTACTTTCACGAATGCAAGAAACATTCCCCGAGCTAGGGTTAGTAAGAGAAGACTGCATCGAAATGAGCTGGATTGAATCCGTCGTGTACATTGCTGGGCTCCCATCGCAACCACTCGAAGTGTTACTTAGTCGAACCCAGATCAATCCACGGTACACTAAAGGAAAATCCGATTACGTGCAGGAACCCATTCCGGCAGAGGGAATCGAAGGCATATTCCAGTTCTTTCTAGAAGAAGAAGCCGACGAGGCTAATCTCCAACTGCTTCCCTACGGGGGCAGAATGGACGAGATCTCCGAATCCAGCATCCCGTTTCCTCACAGGAAAGGGACCCTGTTCGAATTCACTTACCTTGTCTTCTGGCCAGAAGACAAGGCTCGGAATTCGGACAGGTACATAAACTGGATGAGGAGGCTCTACAACTTCACCACTCCATATGTCACAAAATCCCCACGACAAGCGTACGTTAATTACAGAGATCTCGACATTGGATCCAACAACATTAGAGGGAAGACGAGCTACGCGCAAGCAAGCGTTTGGGGCAAGAAATACTTCCTCAAGAATTTTGATCGCCTTGTTCGGATTAAAACCGCAGTTGATCCAGGGAATTTCTTCAGACACGAACAGAGCATTCCGTCTCTACGTGAATCCAGGTGGACGTAGAAATGCCACGATCGATTAGATGCTGCACCTGGAGGATTACACCATGTCTAGCATCTCAGAATCATACATTATTCAGTATAGTGATTGAATTTAAATAAACGTTGTAATAATAATCTGATTTTACTTTAACTTTATAGCAATAATGATTCTTAGTTTTCCAATACTACTATTAAGTTGATTAATTTGTGAAAGTAATCTTTTATTTGCAAATTGAATGTCTGATCTTGCATTTTGATAAGCGAAGTAACTAATACTAAAAATGAAAGTGAAATCAGTTTACCAGTAATTGCCGTCGAAAAATAAGTTTGGTGGTATATCTGCCGATTGAAAATAAGTTTGTTGGTTAATATACCAAACTGGTATAGTTTATATATATCGATGCCCCAAAAAAAAAAGTAGTAATTTTTTGTGCAAAAACGCTGATAGTTTTGTGGGATTCCTGCAAATAACCCTTGATTCTACCATCTTTGTAAAAACATATTAATTCTAGTCATTTTTATCCCTTTGTGACCTCTCTCACTCTCACCCCTTCCCACCCACTCTGCATTTTGGCCAACTTTACATCTTTTCCTCTGCAAATTTTCACCTTTTTCTATCTCCTCATTAATTTTTTTGTACTTCTACTCTCTCTCTCTCTATCTCTCTCTCTCCCCTTTTTCAGAGATTTAATTGTCACCTTATCTTTTTTATGCTCGTACTTAAGATCTTCTTCTTCGGTACAATGTGAAAACGACATCGAGCATGAATTGGTGACACGTTATTTTTTACATGGTACCACGATTTTGGCGCGACGTGAGAATATTTCTTCTAGAAGAATTGTTTTTTGTATGAACTCATACCATAGCAAATAGCCTCGTGATATGATATATAACCTCGTGCCAAAATTCTCACCATTTAAGGAAAAATTAAACTGAACAGACGATATACAAGATCAGATAATATCACAGAAGGTCGTAGGAAACCCTAAAGCAATAAGAACACGGTAAGCGAAAGATCATTCTATCCTACCAAAGGCTTTACTCATATCCATCTTAATAAACATGAGACCCTACTTGCCACTAGTTCCCGTTTTCGTAAAATGATGGATTTCGATCGCAACAAAGACATTATCAGTAATTAACCTCCCAGGTATAAAAACCGATTGTGATTAATATATAACCAAGGACCTAAGGGAGTGACGATTAACCAACACTTTAGAGACCAATTTATAATTTACATTGCATAAGCTAGTTTCTTAGTTTTAGGAATCAAGACAATAAACTTGGCACTTATAGAGGGTGGCAGGGAATCAAGCAGATACATCATAAAGGATGCATCTCTTTTAAGGCTTTCACGATCCGAGTTCACCATAATCGGCCATTTTAGTCATGCACGAATTAGTCGGGCTAGGTGTGGACTAGTCGGCCAAATCAGCCAAGTCGGTTTTAATAATTTTATTTTAAGAAAAAGTGTAAAACGATATTGTTTTAGTACTTAAATTAAAAAATAAAAAAATTAATTCTCATTTCTTGCAAACCAGTTTATATCTATATTAGTATATTTGCATTTGAAAGTAGTTTTGTTTCCGCCTTTTCGGATTTTGATAGTTGTTTAATTGCATTTGCATTTGAAAGTTGATAGTTTTTTAATGTTATTGGTCAGTAGTTGTTACTATTGGAGAATTTTAAATTTCATTTTTTACGGTAACTTTATCTATAGTTGTACTTAATTACTTATTATACAACATATCAGTCGATTTATTAGAAGGACATATAAAGAAAAAGTCGGGCCAACTAATCGGTAACTAATCGGCGACGAGTTGGCCTAAACGCTAATCAACCACTCTCCATCCGACTGCTAACTTTTCTTTTAACCAAAAAAAAAAAAAAAAAAAGTATTATTATATATATAGTCACAAAAGATTGAATAAAAACATACATGAATTTCCAAAGTGGAAATCGCCAAGGGAATCTTGGATTGTACTAATATCTAGAAGGACGAAGCCAAATGAAATAAAATTAAAAAGTTAAATTTAATAAATTTAACAAAGACAAATGTCCCAAATTTGGTTTTACTTTGAACAGAGAATACATGATAAAGAAATTCTCCTAACATAATCTCATTCCTACGAAAAGCTATACTTTGACCACCCAACTTCCAAAAATCGAATAAATAAATAAATAAAATTATTGTGCATCGCCCCTAAAAATCTCTAAAACCCTAAAAAGTCCTGGTATACTTAATGTGCGCAAGTTTTTGTCTTGATAATAATACGGTAAAAGTCAGCTAGACAACTTAACACCTAAATACACTAGTCGAAACTAGTCGGAATTCGTATACAGACGGAGATAAAGCCTTCCAATTATTGGAGATGATCAGCGAACATATTCAATTCAATAAAAGATAAAAAGTTCAACGAAAACCAAGCCATATATTATGCTAGCTATACACGTGAGGCTCAACTGGCAACCAATTTTCTAATTTTAGAATAATCTAACTTGGACAAATATGTTTGACTTTCAGAAAATAATACTTCCTCCATCCCGACTTAACTTGCCTAGTTGATCGGGCACGAAGGTTAAGAAAAAACAGATTTTGTGGAATCTTTGGAGATTGAAGGTGAAGATTGTGTGAAAAATTTATCATTTATAGACTGACAAGTTAAATTGGGACAGACCGAAATGACAAATAGACAAGTTAAGCTGGGACGAACGTAGTATTACAAAAAATGTCTTAAAACATAAACAATGTCAAATATTCAATCTTGACATGCTTAAAAAAGTCTTATGTTCTTGTTCAGACATCAGCAGTAAATTCTTCCTCATACTTCCTATAAATATCTAATTCAGGAAAAATATACCTCAGAACAAAAACAAACTCATCATTTCTAAATTATGGAGACTTCTAGAATTTATTCTCTTGCATTCATTCTTCTTGTCATAATTTCATGCTCATCGGCAGCTTCTGCTGAAGCTGCCCATGAGCACGACGATTTTCTTCGATGTCTATCTAGAACATCGGCAAACTTCTCCTCCATCTCAGGTTCCATCTACACCCCAAGCAACTCATCTTTCTCCTCGGTTCTACGATTTTCCATCTGGAACTTGAGGTTCGCTACACAATCTACGCCCAAACCGCAGGTGATTATAACCCCGGATCACGAGTCCCAAATCCCACCAATCATACACTGCGCCAAACAGAGCGGCGTGCAAATCAGAACACGAAGTGGTGGCCATGACTTCGAGGGGCTATCTTATGCGGCGCAAGTCCCATTCGTGGTCGTTGATTTGATCAAACTCAGTGAAGTAACTGTTGATGTTGAGTCCAAAACTGCGTGGGTCCAAGCTGGCGCAAACCTTGGATCTATATACTATAGGATCGCGGAGAAAAGCCCGGTGCTAGGCTTTCCTGCGGGAGGTTGCCCGACTGTTGGGTCCGGTGGACACATCAGTGGAGGCGGCCATGGCACATTACATAGGAAATACGGTTTGGCTGCAGATAATATTATTGATGCTAAAATAATCGACGTCAATGGTAGAATTCTTGATAGGAAATCAATGGGCGAAGACCTGTTCTGGGCAATCAGAGGCGGTGGAGGTGCTAGCTTCGGTGTAATTGTTGCCTGGAAGTTACAACTAATCGATGTTCCAGAAAAAGTCACTTTCTTTCTAGTCCCAAGAACCATGGAGCAGAACGCGATCCAACTCATGCACCGCTGGCAGTACGTTGCTCCCAATTTAGAAAAAGATTTGTTCCTCACCGTAGTTATAAGCAAAGCGAACGGAACTATTCGTGCCAATTTTATCTCTCTCTTCCTAGGCACGGCCGACAGATTACTTCCATTGATGCAAGAAAAGTTCCCAGAACTAGGCCTGGTAAGAGAAAACTGCGTCGAAATGAGCTGGATCCAATCCGTTCTGTATCTCATCGGGTTACCAATCAATACACCCGAAGTTTTACTCAGTAGGTCACAGATCAATGTACGATACATGAAAGGAAAATCCGACTACGTCCAGAAACCGATTCCAGCATACGCGTTCGAAGGCATATGGAGATTTTTCTCCGAAGCAGAAGCCGAGGAGGCAGAGGTACAACTGATGCCCTACGGTGGAAGAATGTCAGAAATATCCGAATCTGCCATTCCGTTCCCTCACAGGGCTGGTAATTTATATGAAATTACGTACTTAGTGTACTGGCAGGAAGACAAGGCTCAGAATTCGGACAGGTACATAAGTTGGAGTAGACGGCTTTACGCCTACACGACGCCGTTTGTTTCAAAGTCTCCACGGGGCGCGTATGTTAACTACAGAGATCTTGATATTGGAGTCAATAATGTCAACGGGAAGACAAGTTATGCGCAAGCAAGTATTTTCGGAAAGAAATATTTCATGAACAATTTCGATCGGCTTGTTCGCGTGAAAACCGCAGTCGATCCGGGGAATTTCTTCAGGAATGAACAGAGTATTCCATCTCTGGTCTAAAGATACACAAAGAGAATTAGGTTCAGACATGATTCATTATTGTCATTGTATTGGATATAACTGACCATGTAATAATTCTTTGATGTTGTTTTCTACCTATTATTGCGACTATTATTTTTAAATAAATTTTATAAGTATTTTTCCAATGTATTGATAGATTTGTGAAAGTGATTTTCCATATACAGTTAAACAAGTAATGTGGCTGAATTAATTACCTACGCTATGAGAAAAAATGTATTTATCGCTACTCTTTTTACAACTATAAGAGTGGTTCCTAAAAATAATATTTTTTGTAAGTATTAGTAGTTACAAAAAAAATTTCATATAATTTTAAGTTTTAACCGAATTTGTTATCATATTATAAGCTCTTTTGCAAATACTTGTAGTTACAAATACTTTAGTAATTACAAAATAGTTGCGAAAAATAGTTACAAATACATTAGGAACTACTACATCCGTCCCGGCTAATCTTGCACAGGGGAGGTTGACACAAATATTAAGAAAATTTATTTTTTAAGTGTATGTTAATTTTTCAAAGGTGGATTGAGGATGGAGATTTTGAGGGTAAAGATTGTGTTATAACTTTCTTTTTTACGGGGTGTGCAAGATTAGTCGGGACGGACGAAAACGAAAAGTGTGCAAGATTAGTTGGGACGGAGGTAGTATAAAGTAGTTGCAAAAGTTTTTTTTCCATCTTACTATCAATGGCTACCTTATAGTAACTACATTTAGACATTTAGTTACTAAAAATATTTTTGTGACCACTCTCTCTTTTTCGTAACTACATTTTATAATGACAAAAAGTCTTGATTTTAGTAGTGCTAGAAATACTACACACAACCAAATGCAGATTGTTAATGTTAATTACCAGTAAAATGAAGTTACCGCCAGGCTTATATACTTAATTACAAAGTGAAAGATTTAACAGTTCACTAAGTACTAATGTCCCATCTTAGGTCATGTCGCGTGTATGTTACACACGTAATGCCCACGCAACTGTTGTGTCAGAGACACTATTTCTTGTGTCCCATTAGCAGCTCAAGTAGTTCTACAAAATCGACACCTGTAAGACACGTGTAACTTTATGTGAGCTCGCTCCAACCAAGCCCTTAGGGCATCTCCAAGGGTCCCCTATTTTGGTGGTAAACATCACTTTTTCGTCTCCAACGGTGCACTATATCAAACACTATTTTAGTGTTTATATAATTCTGGCACTATATATAGTGCGCACTACTTTGCTGCACTATCTATTTCTTATTCTTTTTTCTTTATTTTTATTACTTCTTTTATATTATATTTTATTGTGATGTATATTTTAAAGTATTGGATAGTGTATTTATGTATCGAATTTTTTTTTTTTTAAAAAAAATTACATAAAATTTTGAGAAAAAAAAATAAAAATCAACAATAACAAGAAAAAACATCATATGATTTATTAAATTACTACATAAGGCAAATATTAGATAAAATTACAAACGGGCGTGAAATCTAAAATTACATAATAAGTACAAAACATGTAAATAACAATTACAAAAAATTACTAAACAAGATCAAAGACAACATTACTAAAACGGAAATACAAATAGAACATAAATAATAAATTATTTTTGTCTAGTAAGGTCCAAGTCCACTTTCCGACCCTCCTCAAGCACCCGGATAAGAATTTCCATACATGGTAAATGGGTTGACCTGCTCTTTTGCTGCTTGTTCTTGCCTTCTCTTTTGCAAAATTCGTTGTTGCTCCCCCGAAAGAATTCACATACTTCGGGATCTTCAATGGTGCTTATATTTATTTATAAAGTTTTATTTTCTTTTTTTATATTATTTGCTCATTTGCACCACTGGGATTAAGTAGTTCAACACTTCGAATACATCCGTTGTACTTCTTACAATGCTTATGTATGAGTTGCCAGCGGGTTTGCAATGATCTCTGGTTACGTTCTTGCATGTTGGAGCTTGCCACATGAGAGTTGTACTGATGTGCAATACGTGCCCAAAGATCATCCATGGATTGGTTGATGCCAACTATCGGATCTTGCGAAATATCAAGATAAGCGTTAACAAGGATTCGGTCTTCAGGGGCAGTGTAATTTTTAGTGCGTGATGAAGGAGCCATTACAGAGAAGAATGAAAAAGTGATATTTGATGTAGATCGATGTGTGTAGTAATCGTTAGTTATGTCCTACATTTATAGAAATGGAAATGCGTCAATGGGTTTGTTAAGAATTATGTGGCTGTATCCTCTCAACTTTAATTCTTGTAGGAGTAACTTTTTATTTCAAATTCAAATTTCAGATAAGCTTTTTACGATTTAGATGTAAAGATGTAAAAATCCAAGGGTTATGCTTGGAAGCACACTGATTGTGCTTGTTTAAAATTAAAATCAACGGTGTGTATTTCAAGCACACGGATTGTGCTTTTTTAAAATTAAAATCAACGGTGTGTATTTCAAGCACACGGATTGTGCTTGTTGGAATAGTACAATCTACTTATTTTAAAATCTGCATATTTTGTCCTGAAGTTTGCAAACCCATTTCCCAATCTTATCTCCATTTTCTCTGCAAAGCCACATCCCATCACAACATCACTTTGTCAGCAAACCATTTTCATACATTATCATAAGTTTTTTCTTCAATACTTATCAATTTTGAACTTTCATTCAGCTGGCTCATCTAATATGTCTTCTTCTTCTTCTTCAAGTTCGTCTGATGATGAGATTCAGAGAATTATAGATGAATATGATGCGGTTTAGCATGTTGTTGTTCAACAAATTTCCAATAATAATAGTTTGGCAGCTGAATATCTCAGGCAACGTCGAAATGCTGAACCCACTCATGGAGGCTCGGTTGTTGGCCATCGAACAATATTTCGTGACCGAGAAGGAGTGTCTAGACATCTTGAAAGAGACTACTTTGCTGAAAATCCAACTTACAATGAAGATCAGTTTCGTAGATGTTATCAAATGTCCCGAAGTTTATTTCTTCGTATTGTTGAAGCTGTAAAAGATCATGATCAATATTTTCTGCAGAGGAGGGATGCTGCCGGTAGACTTGGTTTGTCTACACTTCAAAAGGCAACAACTGCAATCCGAATTCTAGCCTATGCAATGCCAGGTGATGCAACTGATGAATATATCAAAATTGGAGAGTCAACGACAATAGAATGTGTTAAAAAAATTTGTCGGGCTGTTGTAGAGATATTCGGTGGAGAATATCTAAGATCGCCTGCCCCTAATGATGTTGCTAGGTTACTCCAAATTGGCGAGCGACGTGGTTTTCCAGGAATGTTAGGAATTTGGACTGCATGCATTGGAAATGGAAAAGTTGTCCAACAGGATGGGCTGGGCGATATGCCAGTCGAAGTGGGTCCCCAACAATTATTCTTGAAGCTGTAGCTGATTATGATATGTGGATATGGCATGCTTATTTCGGGATGCCAGGAACCAACAATGATATTAATGTGCTGGAAACGTCTCATCTTTTCTCTGACCTTGCACAAGGTATTGCTCCTCGGCTGTCATCCAGGGAAAGGAGTTCAACATGGGATATTATTTAGCCGACGGTATATATCCCAAATGGGCAACTCTTGTGCAAAGTATCCGTGGACCAACTGGGCCAAAAAAAAGATATTTTTCCATCAGACAAGAAGCATGCAGAAAAGACGTGGAACATGTATTTGGGGTCCTTCAAAGTCGATTTGCAATTGTGGCAAACCCAGCCCGTTTTTGGAGCAAAAATGATTTGAAATATATTATGACTGCATGTATTATAATGCATAATATGATAATTGAGGATGAACGGGATATTAATGCTCTAATTTACGAGCTCGGGCAAGTGCCAACTCCAGATGTCGAATTTGCTGAAAATGAACATACTCGTTTCCAGAATTTTCTTGCTCGTCATAGAGAAATTAGGGGCACACAGACGCATTTTACCCTTCGAAATGCATTAATCGAGCATTTGTGGGCCGAATACAGTGGTTCCACATTGTAAATCAATCTGTTGTATGCCACGTTATTGTGAAATTCAATTTTAATTTCGCGTTTTCCAATTTTCTTGTTTACATGTTTTATATTTAATTTGATTTATTTTAAAATATGAACGGAAATATTAATATGAAAATATTACATTCCATGTGATTTTATACATATATTGTGATTTATATTACAAAAGAAATAAAAGTAAAGATAAAACAAATGAATTATAAGGAATATTCTTTTTTAGTGCAAAAAGTAGTGCAGATGGTTGGAGATGGAGTGCAGATTTTACACTTAAATAGTGCAAAATCTGCACTAATTTAGAAAGATTGTTGGAGATGCCCTTAAGAAGGTACTATGCGACCTGAGTTTCACGGACCACTCTGTACCGCCTTGGACCATGCGACTTGTGCTCCTTCCATGATCTGCCACCTGTCATTTGTTGATTGGTGGGCGAATCAGTATTGGCCAATACCTGGGTAAAATTTGTAGAATTACATTCTTGTAATATATTTTCATTATTCTAGTTATTATTTTTTACCAAGCCCATCCTATTTAATTGTTTTATTCACATTCTTCTCTCGATTCCAGCAATGAATAAATATCTCAAAAAAGAAACGTGGTCCAATTATTTCATTTAAGATCAATCTATCGATTGTTTTAGTAAACTTTCAACGAATTTCTTGTAAACTTTGTTATTAATAATATTTTTAACTTGATATATAGTAAAACAGAACTTCTCCCAATAGTAATTTTTTTAATGCATTTGAACTTTTACGTCCTAACTCACCCAGTCACTAAATCCTGAATCCGTCTCTTTGGTTATATATACTCCCTCCATTCCGCTCTAATTTGCCTACTTTTCTTTTCGATTTGTTCCAATCTAATTTGCCAGCACATAAATGACAAATTTCACTCACAATCTCCACCCTCAAAATCTCCACATTCAATCTCTACCTTTAAAAAAGTAAAAAAATCACAAAATCTGTTTTTTATTAACCTCCGTAGCGACCAAGGTAGACAAATTGAACCGGGACGAAGGGAGTATTTACTATGACAAAATGTCATTTTCTTAAAGCCGCCTACTTTGAAGCTGAACAACAGATATACATTTAACAAAGAATGACATTTAGTATTCAAATAAAAGACTTTTCACGACTTCTACAAAGTATATATTGCATCCAATGTCCAAATTGTCAACACCGTATTTTGAATTTCATCTCACCATAAGCACGTTACTAGTAGCAAATCGACCCGGCCTCAGTCCACCACCCAATATCTTAGATGAAATCGTAGCATAGGAATGTTAGTCGAAAGTGGCATCTAGTCCAACAAACCAACACGCTAGGCTAATGACATTACAAGTCGTAGGTCTGTCAAACAATCCTAGAGTATTTAAGGGAATGGATTAAATCAAGTTAACCAATTTATAGCACGATAGAATTTTGAGTCAGCATAATCTGACCTGACACATGACATTAGCATAGCACGTTAAGTCGGACAGTCTGAATTGCCGCCTCTATATTGCTACCGGTCAAAAGGGTGACTTTATTATTGTGATTAAAAAGAGGGAATTTTATTTTGGAAGGGAGCAGGTTGTAATTTTACATTAAGATGAGAAATTCAAAGAGAATTAAAAATTAAAAGTCAATAGATATAACAAAAATCATAGACCAATTTGACTTTATGGAAGAAAAAGTTCTAAACCATAATGTTGTAAAAGTTGTTAGGCGCTTGTCGGACGGCAAATTATGATCTAGTCGGGATTAAGCGAGGCAAGATGAAGGTTAGTTGTAAAAGTTGTTAGGCGCTTTTCGGGTGGTACATTATGATCTAGTCGGGATTAAGCAGGGCAAGATGAAGATTAGTCGGACTAGTCGGGAATCAAAGAATAGAACAGAACTCATGTTTACTATTCTCTAAGAATGGATTAGAAGAAGTCTACTAAAACTTGAATATTTCAAACCTGATGTTCTACTAAAACTTGAATATTTCAAACATTCTCAAAAGATTGTCTACAAATGGAACACACCCTATGCCCCCAACTCAAAACTCATTACCTTGGAATCATGAGGACTCCAAGTGTTTCATCTCTCACATTCATTCTTCTTACCATCTTCTTGTGCTCGTCGGCAGCTTCTGCAGACGAGCACGAAGATTTTCTCGAATGCCTGACTGAGAAATTCCACAACTACTCCTCGATTTCCAACCTACTCTACACCCCAAGCGACCCATCATACTCATCCGTCCTACGATTTTCCATCTGGAACTTGAGATACGCCGCAAACTCTACCCCTAAACCGCAGGTGATCATAACCCCGGAACATGAATCCCAAATCCCACCTGTCATATACTGCGCCAAAGAAAGTGACCTGGAGATTAGAACCCGAAGTGGGGGCCATGACTTGGAGGGATTGTCCTACGTGGCAAACGCCCCGTTTGTGATCATTGATTTGATCAAGCTTAGTGGAATAGAAGTTGATGTGAAGTCAAAAACTGTGTGGGTTGAAGCAGGTGCGAGCTTAGGCTCTTTGTATTATAGGATAGCGGAGAAAAGCCCGGTTCTAGCATTTCCAGCTGGTACTTGTCCAACTGTGGGCGCCGGCGGGCACTTTAGTGGAGGAGGCTATGGCACATTGTTTAGAAAATATGGCCTAGCTGCAGATAATGTAATTGACGCAAGAATAGTCGATGTTAATGGCCGAATCCTCGATAGAAAGTCGATGGGAGAAGATCTATTTTGGGCCATTAGAGGCGGTGGAGGTGCCAGCTTCGGCGTGATCACTGCATGGAAGGTACAACTAGTTGATGTTCCAGAAACAGTCACTGTTTTCCGAATCCAAAGGACTACGGAACAAAACGTGACTCAACTAATCCACCGTTGGCAATACGTCGCACCTACAATTGACAACGAGTTGGTCCTTATAATCCTCGCAGGACGGGCGAATTCTAGCCAAGAAGGAAACAACATCACAATTGGTGCTACCTTTTTTACAGTTTTCCTCGGTGGGGCCGACAAATTGATCAACCTGATGCAAGAAAGATTCCCAGAGTTAGGATTGGTAAGGGAAGACTGCATCGAAATGAGCTGGATCGAATCCACCCTATATGTCCCTGGGTTACCAATCGAATCACGTGAGATTTTGCTAAACAGGACACAGGCAAATCCAGCATACACCAAAGTGAAGACAGACTACGTTCAGAAACCAATTCCTATACACGGGTTCGAAGGCCTCTGGAGACTTTTCCGCGAGCCCGAAGGCAGAGATGCTCAGCTTCTACTACTGCCATTCGGTGGACGAATGGACGAAATATCAGAATCCTCCATTCCGTTTCCTCACAGGGCTGGTAATTTGTACGAAATGGGAGAAATCGTCTACTGGCAAGAAGAGACAGCGCAAGATTCACAAAGGTACATAAACTGGATTAGGAGAGTTTACAAATACATGACTCCTTATGTTTCAAAGTCGCCGAGACTCGCGTATTACAATTACAGAGATCTTGATATTGGAGTTAACAACAATAAAGGGAAGACGAGTTATGCAAGAGCAAGCATTTGGGGAAAGAAGTATTTTAACAACAATTTCGATCGGCTTGTTCGGGTGAAAACTGTTGTTGATCCTGAAAATTTCTTCAAGAATGAGCAAAGCATCCCACCATTGCACTAGAGCTTGAAATTTAATTATTAGTATTACAGAATGAAAAAACGTTGTGATAATTCTTTAATGTTACCTTCTAGCTATAGTTACTGCGATTATTTTCTCAAGTATTGTACTAATAAATAAAGGGAAAAAATCATTGTTAGTCCTGTATATTAGGGCTTGTTTAGAAAAAAATTTGTATGTTACGAAATTTTAATTTTATTCCAGTATGTTTTAAAAAAAAGAATGTCCAATTTAAGGACATCAGACATTGACATCCACTAACTATGTCGGAATATGCGCACGTGACCCAATAAATTAGGGATTTCAGATAAAAAAGCTAAAGTCTAAAGTGACAGTTCTGAATCAAGGTATACATGCCAAGTAATTAAATCAACACGCTAATTAAAAAATACAAAATTTAAATTCACATCAGCATTAAACTTCCTAGAGGGAAATAAATCTCCGTTTTGGGGTTTTTTAATTAATTGAATGTACAACTGGATTCATAATTGTCACATTGGCTATTGCACCAAAAATCCCCAATTTATTGGGTCACATGCGACACAATTATTGGCCACCAGCATCTAGTGTCCTTAAATTGGACATTTTTCGAAATATAATGAACTAAAATTAAAATTTCAAAATATACAAGACCTTTTCTGGACAAATCCTAAGATACAGGACTAAAAATAAAAAATTTCCAATAAATAAATGGATTGATTTGTGAGGAGCAACACTTGTGTAAGATAGCTTTTCATAAGAAGAGAGTCACTTGTATTATTAAAAATGTTATATTTGATGTAATGATGTTATTGCTATCATAAAAACTACTACCTCCGTCCCATTTAAATTTGCATGTAGGATCGGACATGTATATTAAGCAAAATCTGGTTTTGCTCTTTCTTTGATTTTTCTAAGTGGAGATTTTGAGGGTGAAGATTGTGAAAAAAAAATTTTTAAGGGTGTGCAAATTGGTGTGGGACGGAAAGAGTATTATTTTTTGAATTTTTTTTGTATATTTTAACGCTCAACAATGATACAAGTAGTGTTGTGTCTAGGAATGGCAATATGGATCTCAATATGACATGAACTCAACCTGCTTTAAGCAGATTTGAGTATAGACATGATGGATTCATGAGTTAAACGAGTCGAATCCGTCAAACATACTAAAAAATGGCTGATGTGGGTTGAACGTGGGTCAACCCTTTAACCCATTTAACCCATTATAAATTTAATAAAAGATATTTGAATCTTAAGAACATGTAAAGTGATAAAAGACCTAAGAATATTAAACCTAATGCTTACAAGTAAATTTGGAAGAAATAACTTAACACATTATGACCTTGAGTCTTGACAAGAGTGAAGTAGACCCTGTGTTGATTGAAAGTGGGAACGATATCCGCTCTATATTTCTTTGTTTTTATATTTTTAATTGTAAATATAGGTCTTGTATTAATTACATCAAGTTAACCAAAAAAATTTCCTATTTAATGACTTATTTTAAGTTATTTGTTTCTTAGTCATTTTCATGCAATGTGCAATTTTCACAACTAATAAATATTAAATATACACAATATATTTTCTAATTTATGCAAAATTTATAAACGGGTTAATAGGTTGACATGCGAATTTAGCATATGTTCTTTTGTGACACGTTTAACAATAAGTCTACTACAACACAATACATCAACACGGACTCAACTCGTATCGCGGCACCTAATTTTGCCCTACATTTATCAAGCGGCTTTTGACTATTTTTTGGTGTTTTGTTTTTTATGTCGTTTTGGTAATAATTAAGTTTTCTTCTTCTTACTTATAAGAAAGCTACTCAAAGACAGAAACACCACCACATTTAGATTTTACTAAAAAAATTCTCAAGCACTACTTATTTTAATAAAAACAATTTTACTACAATCTCACTTTAAATCAATTCATCAAAAGTTAGAGCAAAGAAAACACACCTATAAAATAGATTTGGTGATGTAAAATAGCTTATAATAAGCAGAAGCTGAAAGCATGTCATCATGTTCTTTCTGCTTCTTATATTCTTGAAAATACAGCTTCTATTTAAATATTTTTTTCAACAATACAACTTAATTTTATGTACAAACCACTTATTATTGTAAGTATCTACTTTTTCTTAAAAACAATTTTTCCGTAGTCTCTAAATTTAATCAATTATAACAAAACGGAAGTAATCGCAAACACTCGCTAAGTGTGTTTGAATCTTGGATTTTGTGAAGGAGAAATATACAAAGAGTGAGATGCAAAAAGTTCCAAAAAGGAGAAATTGCTGTACCTTGTGTAGTCTATAGCTTCTTCATCTTCTTCAAGTTGGAACAGCAACTGCCACCGTCGACGGCCGCCGTCGAACCCAACCGCGCCGGCGGAGGCGGAGAATCTTCTGAGGAGGAAGCATATATGGATGTTAATTTTGTATTTTGGTCTAATAAAAGCCCAATCATCACACCTTATAAACAGCCCACCATGCAGCGTTGGCCCAATGGCCCTGCCTCGTACTCCCTCCGTCCCACTTTAATTTATACATTTGCTTTATTGGTACGTTCCGCATTAATTTGTACATTCCTACAAAAGAAATTTCTCTCACAATTTTCATCCTCAAAATCTTCACCTTTAAAAAGGTTACTAAAAAGTAAAAGACAGTCATTTCTTAATATATGTGCCTCTTTATATGTGCAGGATGAGTCGGAGGGGCTAATTATTATGTTTATATATAATAAAGTTAGGACTAAAATTATAATGTGAGAAAGTTAAAATTAGTTTTTCATTTTTTCTTTTAGTTTAAGTTTACGAAAGTATATTGTCTGGAATGTATTTTGTCACAAAATTTAGTTTGCCACGAATCTATTTCCCCAATCGCCATGGATTTATTTTCATGAAAACTATTCAACTTGTCATAATAATAACATGCCACAAAATAGTGGAACATGTGCCACATGTGTGGGAAGAATAAATTTAGTCGTCGTTTTCCTCCCTCATCTTTTTTATAGGAGGATGGAGGAAGGTAATTTTCGTTTTGTTTTTCTCTTTCTCGCTTTTCATGGGAGTTTTTATCTTCCTTCAATAAGTGAAAGTATGAGCTCCCGAAATAATAGGAGATATGTTATTTGTGGTGTCCGTTGTGCCGTTTTGAAGATTGAGTTGTCATTGAACTTTTCAATATTGATTTGTTCATTTCTCGGGCTTTCACCGAAAGATCAGTGATAAATTTGAGATCGAGATCAAGTATTTTGGTGCGTGATTTATCTAGCACAATAACGATTTGTTTGATTGACTAAATTTAGATATGTATAGGTTTAGATTAGAACCGGATTGAAATCTTGCAACATTTTTAGAAAGTGATGTTTGTGTCAAACTTTTTTTTTTTTTTTTTTTGTGAAGGGTCAAACTTGACCAGACGCCAATTGAGAGTTGGAGTATTTAATAGAGTATACAAATTCAAATAAAATCATTATTTTATATGAAGCTTATTTGAGCAATTAGTAGTGTTTGATAGTGACACCTAAACGACTTATACTGACTCAATTTTAATAGTTTAATTGCACAGAGCACAATGTCTCGTCTAACACTGATAACTAGGCATGCTAAACTACTTTCAAATAAAAATTATTTAGGTAGTCAGAAAAAAGAAACAAATTGCTTAGATAAATCATTTAGTTAAGAGAGAAAACAAGATGAAATCGATGTTAAACCAAGAAATATTTTCTGCTGTCTAATTTCGACCAGGCTCCATCTAAATATGTTTTTTTATATAGGGGGAAAAAGGGAAAAATTCATTTTTAGTCCTGTATATTAGGCCTTGTCTAGTAAAAATCTTATATGTTAGAAAATTTCAATTTTAGTCTTATATGTTTCAAAAGTTGTCCAATTTAAGGACACTGACCATCACAAACGGCCAATTTGACCGCAATTAATCACTTGCCACGCACGTGACTAATAAATTTGAGAAAGATGAAGAAAGAAAGAAAAATAAAATGAAATGCACCTCATACGGGATTTAGTGTTTAACTTTTTCTTTTCTTTTTTTGGGCGAACGATTAAAGTAATTTAAAGATTTGAAATGTTATCTGGATAAATAATTAACACATAAGCATTAACACTTGAAAGTCCTAAATTTATTAGTCTAATGCCGACTAAATTGGTCGTTGGTGATGGTCAGTGTCCTTGAATTGGACAATTTTTGGAACATACAGAATTAAAATTGAAATTTTCTAACATACAAGACTTTTACTAGACATGACCTAATATACAGGACTAAAAATAAATTTTTCCCAGGGAAAATGAAAATGAAAACGAAAAAGGTTTTTAATAGGATTCAAAGACAAAAATTAGAGGTCAAACAAGTGGGAATTATATACTCCATATATATTTATTAAAACACAAAATGATATTTTTATAAAGCCGCCTACTTTGAAGTGATGCTGACTTATTATTATATATAAAAGATAAGAGTTGAATAATGCAACATTTTTATATTTCATCCAGTCAGAGCAAATCACATGTTAAAATTAATTACGTGCGAGTCGAACAGTAAATTAAGATCTAGTGTTTAATTAAGATTTACGTGGAATTAAGTGAGATTAAGCAAGTTTAAGCAGAGTTAAAAGAGTTGGGTGACAAAACGAGGATAGTTTAGCACCTAAATGGACTCTAAATGAAAACTTTTATAACATAGTATAAAACAGTGAAATAATTACTATACATATAGAGGTTACATGGGAAAAAGGTGTTTCTTTAAGAAAAAGAAACAAACACAATAAATTTCTGATATTTTGAATTTTTTGTTATTCCCAATTTTAAGAAGGTTGAAGTCGGTAAATTGAGACCTAACGACTAGTTAAGACTTAGACAGAGCTGATTGGGGTATAGTCGTTGTTAAGCAGGGAGCACCACAAGAAAAAATAAAATTAGAGATGGAAATTAATAATGAATAATATCGATCACTAAATAAAAGCACAATAGAAATAGAAGTGACAAAAAGTAGCAAAAAATTATTAGTATCCGACTAGTGATGAAACATCAACGGAATATTAGAGCTGGATATAATTCGTCTCTATTTTGTAGGTAATTTGGTCTCTAATTTCATAATAGAGACATAAATTTGGTCACTAAATTTAGAGACGGAATAAATTGATTTTTAAATTTTAGAGATAAACATTATTGAGATCAAATACTTCGTCTCGAATTCGTCATTACTTTAGTCTAGAGACGGATATCATTTGATTGGAGACGGATTTTTGCGAAAAAAGAGAAACTCATCCCCTGAAAGTGACTCCTGAACAACCTGGTTTAAATAATAAGTTCTCTCATCACTTAAGCTGACTCATTTTTAATGGGATTGAAATTCAACAGAGTACTAAATCATACTGAACTCAAATTCATGGACTTTCAAACTTGACGTCTCAGTGAATCACAGAAAAAAAATACCAAATTTCTCAAAAACTTATTTCCCTACAAATAGAACACAGTTTATGTTCACAAAAACATAAACCTGATAACCTTGGAATCATGAAGACTCCAAGTGTTTCATCTCTTACTTTCATTCTTTTTACAATCTTTTCATGCGCATCGGCAGAAGCTACCGATGCGCAGGAACATTTTCTCGAATGTCTCTCCAAGAAATTCGATGATTACTCTTCAATTTCCAACCTACTTTACACCCCAAGCCACTCATCCTACACTTCGGTTCTTCATTTTTCGATCTGGAACCTGCGGTACAGAGCGAAAACTGCCCCAAAACCGCAGGTGATCATAACCCCGGAACAGGAGTCCCAAGTACCGCCTATCATACTCTGCGCTAAAGAAAGCGGTGTGGAGATTAGGACGCGAAGTGGGGGCCATGACTTAGAGGGGCTATCTTACGTGGCGAATGCCCCCTTTGTGATCATTGATTTGATCAAACTCAGTGAAATAACAGTTGATGTTGAGGAGAAAACTGCGTGGGTTGAAGCGGGTGCAAGCTTAGGTTCTTTGTATTACAAGATCGCGGAGAAAAGCCCGGTTCTTGGGTTTCCAGCTGGCAGTTGTCCAACTGTTGGCGTCGGTGGGTACATTAGTGGAGGAGGCTATGGGACATTGTTTAGGAAATACGGCCTGGCTGCAGACAATGTTCTTGATGCGAGAATAGTTGATGCTAATGGGAGGATTCTTGACAGAGAGTCGATGGGTGAAGATCTGTTTTGGGCCATTAGAGGCGGTGGAGGTGCCAGCTTCGGTGTAATTGTTGCCTGGAAGTTACGACTGGTGGATGTTCCAGAAAAAGTCACTGTTTTCCGAGCCATAAGGGTTGGGGAACAAAACTTGACTGATACAATTCACCGTTGGCAATATGTTGCACCAAAAACCGACCATGATTTGTTCATAACACTCCTTGCAGCACGGATGGGTCCTGATCAAATCGGGGCCTATTTTATCTCACTTTTCCTAGGTGGGGTCGACCGGCTGCTCGACCTGATGCACGAAAGCTTCCCCGAGTTGGGTTTGGTAAGAGAAGAATGCATAGAAATGAGCTGGATCGAATCAACCCTGTTTATCACGGGATTACCGACGGAATCACTCGAAGTTCTGCTAGACAGGACTCAAGTCACTGCAGCATACCTCAAAGTTAAGACAGATTACATTCAAAAACCAATCCCTAAAGAAGGATTCGAAGGCATCTGGAAACGTTTTAACGAACCAGACGGCAAAGATGGACAGCTCCTTTTCGTGCCATTTGGTGGAAGAAACGACGAAATTTCGGAATCCGCCATTCCATTTTCTCACAGGGCTGGTAACTTGTACGAACTGGGTGAAATCGTGTACTGGCAAGAGGAGACAGCACACGATCAGGAAAGATACATAAATTGGCTTAGGAGACTTTACGATTACATGACACCTTATGTTTCAAGTTCTCCGAGGCTTGCATACTATAACTACAGAGATCTTGATATTGGAGTTAATTCTGATAAAGGAACAACAAGTTACGAACGAGCAAGCATTTGGGGCAAGAAATATTTCAACAGCAATTTTGACCGTCTTGTTGAGGTGAAAACCATGGTTGATCCAGAAAATTTCTTCAGGAACGAGCAAAGCATCCCACCACGGGAAACAGATGTATTAGACTCAAGAAAAATGGAGTTATAGCATGCTTGCTTTCTTTAGTTTGATTGTTTTAGTTGCTACATTTGGTTCTGAATAAGATGTTGTATTATTACTCCTTTAGTGCAAGTTTTGAAATCCGAAATTCAGAATAAATTAGTTGGCTACACAAATCACTTGTTTATTTGTGTTCTGGAGACGGATTTCAGGTCGAACTACTAAGATGAAAAATATAATAATAAGCACAGAGAGCCCTGATCACAGTAAGATAATCACAATAAAGAACATATTCAAATCGGATTTACAATAACAATGTGCATATCGACGAATCAAACACTTCTGTGGAAATCTTCGCCTCGCTCCATTGCCTCCAGATTCAATGCTCTGAGTCAATGTCTGTCATCTGAGGTATCATAGAGAAAAGCAATGAACATAGTATATACCGAAGTGTGTATACGAAGAAGATAATAAATGAGACATTCAGCAACCAGAGACTGGTGCAATTTTTACTCAACAAAATGCTGGAACTCAAATGCAGTACTCTCACACGACACGAGATCATCGGCAAAATAGTGTTTCATCTCTTACTCCGTACTTAAATGACACCAAACTTTGCTGAAAATACTGAATACAAAATTTGCGATGGATCCAACAGGCAGCAGAGCTTATTCACAAAAATACTGAATACTTAAATTTGCGAACGTAACCGTCTACTACATTCTGCAGGATCGGGACTGCAAGGAACACAATTCAATAATTAGTTTTCCGATCAGTCAAATTATCAAACAGTTGGTGAACGTATCGCAAATTCTAGAGATCAACCTGGAAAACTAGTAACTTGAGCATAACTTGCTGATCGCCAAACAAGTGTTTGTTTCTACTGTCTTCTTCTTGATGTATGTTCTATCAGATTCATGTTCAGTCACAAGATTTTGAATTTGCCTCCAAATTTCCCCAGAGTTTATGAGTTTTTGGAAACGCTATCCTTGATCTGGAAAATTGAAGCAAAATTTGTAATCCGGCCCAAAGGAATAAAAATTGGGCCGTCAATAAGGTTGGGCCTTCTTTTCCACACCCCTTGTCTCTCGTTTTAAGAAGGTAGATCTCTAACCCGATCCGACGAGCTAACTAGTCCGATTCGTATTTATTAAGAGAAATTCGAAATTAACGAAACGAACTTGGAGAGTGTTTGTCTAAGCTTATAAGCTCTTCAAAACATCTTATAAGATGTTTAAGAGCTTATAAGATCATTCCAAGTGTTTCACAATATTTTTTAAATAAGATCTTATTTTATTTCAGAATAAGTTGTTAACAGCTAATAAGCTGTTTTTAAATAGGTAAGGAGAGTCCAATTTATTTCTCAAATAAGATCTTATTTTAATTTTCTACTTTAATTTTTATTATTTTAATTACAGAAATGTCATTACTAACATCTTATAAGCTCTATTGTCTTCTTATAACCAAACACTTCAATAACTTATTTTTTAAATAAGATTTTACATCTTATAAGCTCTAAAATCATCTTATAATATGTTAGAGCCTATAAGATGTTTTGAATAAGTTTAGTCAAACACCCTCTTAATTAACCCGATTTTAATATGAAGCGGCCTGAAATCAATAATTTATCTTAAATAAATAATTATATGTTTCGAATAAATTTTATAATATATAACGAATGGACCTAGAATCGAACACGAACCCAACCCCTGATTCGAGTTGCCAACCTTTATTGGTCATACTCCCTCCGTTCTGGCTAATTCTTCCTACTTTTCATTTCGATCCATCCCACTTAACTTTTTAAGCCTTTAAACATGAAATTTCTCTCACAATCTCCACCTTCAAATTCTCCACACTCAATCTTCACCTTTTAAAAAGTCAAAGAAAAAGCAAAATCTATTTTTTTTAACCTCCGTGCCCAATCAACTGTGAAAAGTTAGCCGGGACGGAGGGAGTAATTCTTAAGAATATGCTTTTGAATATGCTTTGATGTCAATGAAAATATTATTTGTTAACGAAAACATGCTTGATGATGTTGATTTGTTTTTAATTATTGGACAAAAGAAATATATAAATTAACAATAAGGAGGCTACTGAATTTTCATACTAAAGAATTTTCCCCACAAGATGCAGAAAAAGACAGAAGTTGGATAGTTCAAGTGGTAGAGCATTTACTACCTAGATTTTTAGTTCTGGATTCGAGTCATTTTGAAGGGGAAGGAAGGATTTTTTCTTTGTTTTTAGATCCGGATAAATTTTTAAAAAAAAAACAAGATGCAGAAAAATTTAAACATCATCAAGTTGTCAAACAACTAGCCATAAGTCAAAGATTAGTTTCGTTAACAAATCTCTCTCTGGATCTACATTTCTAAGGTCATATTAATGTAGATTTGACTAATATTTTTCAATATGTTTAAATTCAAGATATTTTAAGTATTTTTAGCACAAAATCCAAGACTTAATCTTAAACATCCTTAAGAATATGATTGGATTAGTCGTAAGTCGGTCGGGGCGAAATTCTGGTTTTGAAATCATAAACTCAAGAAATCGCTAATTAGAAGAAAAATTGTAAGCTTATTTTAAAATTGCATAGGGTAATATTGTACTCTATTGAATCAAGAAATCTAATTTTACATCTCAAGACACAAATTGAATCTTTAACATTCGAAATTCATCCGTGTCAAGTTTAAACTAAACATACCCTAGTCATTTTTATAATTATAAGGAGAACAAAGAAAATCTTACCCAAGTCGCTTGTAGATGATTACTCAACAAATGAGAAATTCATCAATTTTTTTATTAGAACAATATCAAAAGGACATTACAATCTTTATTCCTACAATGCACCAAATAATTATTACAACTCCATGTTCATAACATTATAAGTAGTATGAATTCAAACTATTATGTATCTTGATCATCTCCATCATTTTTACAATCTGACTTCAATGATGGAATGCTTTGTTCATACCTAAAGAAATTCTTCGGGTCAACAATGGTTTTCACTCGAACAAGCCGATCAAAATTACTTTTGAAATACTTCAATCCCCATTTACTCGCTTGCGCGTAGCTCGTCTTCCCATCTTTGTTGTTGACTCCAAGGTCAATATCTCTGTAGTTGAGGTACGCGGCCCTCGGGGATTTTGAAACATAAGGAGTCATGTAATCGTAAACTCTCCTAACCCAATTTAAGTACCTGTCTTCATCATTGGCCCCGTTTGCTTGCCAGACTGTAAAATGCGCGAGCTTGTACAAGGTTCCGTTTCTGTGAGGAAACGGAATTGTGGACTCGGGTATCTCATCCAGGCGCCCGCCATATGGGACGTAGTAGGCCCAAGAATACTCTGCTTCTGGCTCGAAATAGTGTTGCCAGAGGCCTTCAATGCCGGAGATAGGGATGGGTGTTTGGACGAAGTCTGTTTTCGTTTTCATGTACATTGTATTGGGTTGAGTTCGGTTGAGCAGAACCTCGAGTGGTGATATAGGGACACGCATCATATATAGGGTTGACTCGACCCAGCTCATCTCGATGCAGTCTTCTCTCACCAATCCTAGCTCTGGAAAACTTTCTTGCATCAGTGGAAGTAATCTGTCGGTCCTACCGAGGAAAACTGAGAAAATCGAAGTAATGTTCCTGCTACCATTTACATACCCTGCGAACATTCCTATGAACAAATCTTTATCGATTGTAGGAGCCACGTACTGCCAGCGGTGAATGATTTGAGTTGCATTCTGTTCAAAAGTCCTCTGGACCCAGAAAACAGTTACTATTTCTGGAACATCGACCAGTTGTAACTTCCATGCAACAATTACACCGAAGCTAGCACCTCCACCGCCTCTAATCGCCCAGAACATATCCTCGCCCATGGATTTTCTATCAAGGATTCTACCATTAACATCGACTATTCTTGCATCAATCACATTATCTGCAGCCATGCCGTATTTTCTCATCAACGTGCCATATCCGCCCCCACTGATATGCCCGCCAAGGCCAACCGTCAAACCAATCCCTGACGGAAACCCTAGCGTACGACTTTTCTCCGCGATCCTATAATACAAAATGCCTGTAGTTGCACCAGCTCCAGCCCACGCAGTTTTCGCCTCAGCATCAACTTCTACTTCACTAAGATTAATCATATCAAGGATCACGAACGGGACTTCCGATAGATAAGATAGTCCCTCATAGTCATGGCCACCACTTCGAATTCTGATCTCCATGTCATTGTCTCTAGCACATAGTACAACAGGCGGGATCTGGGATTCGTGCTCCGGGGTTATGATGACTTGCGGTTTAGGCAATGATTCGGGTCGGAATCTCAGATTCCAAATGGAGAATCGGAGGATGGAAGAGTAAGAAGCATTGCGTGGGGTGTAAACAACGCTTGAAATTGAGGCATTGGTGGAGTGTTTATAAAGGCATTTGAGAAAATCTTCGTGATCATCGTCGTCGTGATCGTGATCATCAGCCGAAGCTGGAAATGAGCACGAAAATGTTACAAGAAGAATGAATGTAAGAGCAAAAATGCTTGTTTTCTTCATGATTAGCTTTGTGTTAACTTGTGTTGCTACATTTGTTTCTAGTTATAGGGAAAAATCTTTGAAGATAAGTTTGTATAAATGTCAAAAGTCATTTTAAATTAGTAAAACGTGTACATTTGGAAGTTGACGCGTTTGAAAGGGGCGATGTACGTTGAAAGTTCTATTTCATTTTTGCCATTATTTTATTTATATACTTCCTCCGTCCCGACCTAATTGGCCAACTTGCCATATTTGTTTGTCCCAACCTAATTGTCCTAACCCATAAATGACAAATTCTTTCACAATCTCCACTCTCAAAATCTCCACTCTTAATCTCTACATTTAAAAAAGTCAAAGATTTCACAAAATCTATTTTTCCTTAGTTTCCTTCCCAGTCAAAGTTGGCCAATTAGGCCGGGACGTAGTGAATAGTTGTTAGGGTTAGTTACTTTTTTTTTTTATTTTTTATTTAATTAAAAATGAAAATAAATGGTGGATATTTCCACTTGACTAGTAGCTAGGTAGGTAGAATACAAAATGCCATTAGTTTTATAGGCTAACATGTGGCTGCTGAAATAAAAAAATGTTGCATCATTTAACTCTTACTCCCTCCGTCTCACCTTATCTTGCACATTTTCTTTAAACGGTCGTCTTACTTTATTTTGCACCGTCTAAAAAATGAAAGTTAAACAAAAAAATAATTTTTCTTAATACCCGTGCCGACCTCCTTATGCAAGATAAGCCGAAATGGAGGGAGTATCTTTTATGCATGGTTGTAGAAGGCGGTGGAAAGCGGTTTGGAGGTGTCCAGGCATCGCTTCGATATTTCTCTATTTGTTTTTTAAAATTTAATTTTTATACGTTTAATTTATAGGTTTATGCTTATAGTGATCAAATTTCACTACAGATATTAATTTAGTTAATTAATTATGTGCCGCTGGAATAAGGAGGGTGAGAATTTTAACTTTTAAAATGTATCTTTTTAATTTAATTAACCGTTTTAAGTTCAAAAACCGACGACGTTTTAATAAAAAATAAAATTATAAAAACGCATAGGACCGTCTAGTGATCGCCTACGGTGCCTAAGCGCCACCTAACCTAAAGACGCCTGAAGAGATCGATTCGACTTGAAAGCAGGTTGGAGGCACCTAACGACGTCTGCCTAAACCGCCTTTTATATCAATAGTTTTATGTATAATAATCTGTGAGGGCGGCTTTCAGAAAATGTCATTGTCTCTTGTAGAAAATATATATGTGGATAAAAAAATTTAGTCAATTTTCCTTAGTTTCTACGAAATACATTAGACGACCTTGACTAATTAAACCAATGTATTCATATAATTGCATTGTTTTTGTGCTAAACAGATTTCAATACTTCATGCACATGGATGTGTAGATAATTTAATCACAATCTCCCATGTTACATACTAATTAGCTGGTAAAATCGTTTCGGTTTGAAGACCTAGTCTTTCCATGTCGATGTCATTTCACGGGATCATAAAAATATTAGTTTGAAGTATCATTAATTGAATCCAAGAAATCTAATTCAATATACCAAAAGCTCGACGGATAGTGACAAAACCATGAAATTGGATTAGGGAAGCCAATCATGGTATGAAATAAAATAATACATATCAAATTTAAACATAAAATTATATTTTTTCCCCAGCATATAAAAGAAACGCCATTAGCCAAGAGTTATAATTAATGTTCTAAAAGACCTAGGTACACGATAGACTGATGTCTCACGTTTAGTCGGAACTTAGATGTAATAGATGATGATCAAGGTGATCTTATATATCGGCCGACATCCCCATATCTCGATATTCTAGGTGTTCATTGGACGGTAGATTAGGATCTCGCACATAATTAAGACTTATACGAGATTAAACAGGTCCAAGCAGAGCTAAGGGGTGTTTGCAATCCCTTATTTACAACTTAAAATCATTTTTGGATCCGAGAATTGCTTAGTGGTTGTTTGCAACAACATATTGGAAACTAAATTTTGTCTCTCAAAAGCACTTAAAATCTAATTTTCAGAAGTCAACATCCATCTTTTATCAGTTTGGGGAGGTCAGTTGTGGTCATGGATCAAAATAGAAACCCTAAAAATGATTTATTTTACTTAAATGACATTATTATTGATTTAGTGGGTCCCTCATATTTGAATAAATGTTGATTCTTCTCTTAGTGGTACCGGTACCACAGTGGTACCGAAGTAAGACTCCTAAATGTATTATAGATGATAGGTAAAGGTATCAACATTTATGCTTAAAGGAATTACATATTTTGGGAAATGTATTGTAATACATTTACCCAAAACATGTAGTACCTTTAAACATAAATGGTAATATCAAACCCGAATTGCACCATGCAACTGGTGCACATGAGACTTTGCCTACTAGTTTTTTTGTTTTAAATCACTCTATTTTCAAACACCATTAAATTCTTAATTTTTCCACAAAAATCAATTCAAATCACTTATTTAAAAGCACGCATATATATTTACAAACACCCTATAAGTAGAGAGGAGTCGAGAAAAGTCCGAGGACAAACAAACATCTAAACCAAACCTAGAAAGAGACTTTTAGAATAGAGTATAAAACATTGACGTGATTAACATATATATGTTGGGATTGTCAACAAAATCCCACACAGGACCGGCCCTGAGTTTTCGAGAGCCAGGGGCAGATGAAAAATAGAAAGCCTAAAAATGATTTATTTTACTTAAAAAATAATGATAAAGAGTTTTTTTATTGCATATACAAATATGACTAAAAATGAGCAAAGACCAATATATAACAATCTCTTTTAAGAAAAAGATAGTTTTTTTTTTTTTTTAATCTTTTTTTACTTTTTGATTGGAGAAAAAAATTGTCTTCTAAATAGACCGGATATAGTTAGGGCTCAAACAATAGTATGTTAATATATATTCAAATAGAATACACTAGCTAAAAATATAATTAAATTACTAGAAAAATATTAACAAAAAAATGTATAAATATACAGATGAATGATGTAAGGAATCAATGATGGTTTTCGTATGAAGCTCAATTGGTGACATGTCTTGCCATATCAATTTTAAATTTGAGCGGCAATCATTGTTCTCCATACGAAAAAAACTTTTCTGTGAACTATCATAATATTTTGCTTAAAAGTAGTCAGACAAACTAAAATAGAATTCCATTAATTAATTGAAAATTGTAGCCCGACAGAGATAAAGGCCTAACATCAGAACTAAATTGAAATAATCCAATTAATTAAGAGATAAAAGGTCTAAAAACAACAGAAAAAAATATTAATCTCGTTCAAATCGGGATTCGATTGGCGGCCCGAGCTGGTGGCAGAAACTGTGGTCGGGGTGACTGGGTTGGGTCTTAGTGTGACACAAAAGAAATGGCCCATAAAATAAGCTGTGATCAGTGTCACGGTTATAATGATCATCACTGCTCCTAACCTCCAACGCTCTTCTTTAGGGGTTAAGTAAAAGATAGAGCTCAGAGGTACCGATGATCGATTCCTCATAGTTTCAGGCGATGCTCATGAGTAGAATGAAAATTGTCACCATCAGAGATAAGAGGTTGAGAGAGGTTGTTATGATAGTAAGAACGTAACTGTTGGCCAGGGCTAACCCTGAGTTTTTGAGGGCCTAGGGGAGGAGGAAAAATAAAAACGCTAAAAATAATTTATTTTACTTAAGAAGTAATGATAAAGATTTTTTTATTGCATATACAAATATGACTAAAAAGGAGCAGACCAATATATAAAAACCTCTTTCAAGAAAAGATAGTTTTTTTTTTTTTTTATCTTGTTTTTACTTTTTTATTGGAGTAAAATATTGTCTTCTAAATAAACAAGATATAGCTTAGGGCTCAAACAATAGCGTATTAATATATATTCAAATAGAATACACTAGCTAAAAATGTTATTAAATTACTAGAAAAATAAAAAAAAAATGTATAAATATATATATGAATGATGTAAGAAATCAATAATGGCTTTCGTATGGAGCTCAGTTGGTGACATGTCTTGCCATATCAATTTTAAATTTGAGCGGCATTCATGTCATCAATTGTTCTCCATACGAAAAATACTTAATGTTGGGTTTCGTATAGACATGTGTTGTCACATTATCTTTAAATTTAGTAAATTAAAAATTCTATAATCTGCCAGCGGTGAATGAATTGAGTAGCATTCTGTTCTAAAGTCCTCCAGACCTGAAAAAAGTTACTGTTTTTGGAACATTGACCAGTTGTAACTCCCAAGCAACAATTACACTGAAGCTGACACGTCCGCCGCCTGAACATATCCTCACCCATCTATTTTCCATCAAGAATTCTGCCATCAGCATCAACTACTCTAGCATCAATCACATTATCTGCAGCCATGCCTTATTTTCTCATCAATGAGCCATATCCGCCTCCACTAATATACCCACCGAGGCCAAGCGTGAAGCAAAGCCCGGCCGGAAAGCCTAGCATACAGCTTTTTTCAGCGATCCTATAATACAAAGTGCTAGTAGTTGCGCCAGCTTCAACCCACGTAGTTTTCACTTCAGCATCAACTTCCACCTCACTAAGATTAATCAAACAAGGATCACGAACGGGACTTCCAATAGATAAGACAGTCCCTCGTAGTCGTGGCCATCACTTCAAATTCTGATCTCCATGTCATTGTCTCTAGCACAAAGTACGACAGGTGGGATATGAGATTCGTGTTGGGGGTTATGATAACTTGCGGTTTAGGTAATGATTCGTATTGGAATCTCAGATTTCAAATGGAGAATCGGAGGTAATGATTCGTATTGGAATCTCAGATTTCAAATGGAGAATCGGAGGATGAAAGAGTAAGATGCGTTGCATGGGGTGTAAACAACGCTGGAAATCGAGGCCTTGGGGGAGTGTTTATAAAGGCATTCGAGAAAATCTTCGTGATCATCGTGTTAAGGATGAAATTGCACACATCTACGATGCATGTTCAACTCTCAAGCTGCAACATATAGTTCGTTAAGGAACATTCTCAATAATTGCCAATTGACAAAGTACTATACACATAATTATTCGAGTAACATCTCAATAATAGATCAATAGGTCGGAATCAAAACTATTTTGTAAGGTTATGAATAAATTGACAAAATTAAAAAGATTGACTAAACTAACAAAAACCTAAAAATGTTTGATAATTTTTTACGATTAAGTTATAAACATATATATCCCCTATATCATACGAGTGGACAACTAATAATAATAGCAATAGCAATGCTAGGCTAGCCCATTTAACTTTTGGGCCGAACTGCAGGTAAACTAAATTGTGTTATAGTCCCAAATAATAAACTGCCCAAACCATTATAAAGTCTAGCAGTTCGAGTCCACCTTTTCCCAATATAAAGGCCCAACATCGTTATACGATGTAACGAAAAAAAAAATTATTACTTTTTATAGTAAAAGTATTACGTTTATATATAAAAGTATCATTTTTTTGGAAAAAAAAAAATTATTTTTTTGTAGCAAAAGTATCACATTTATATGTAAAAGTATCACTGTAGTAAAAGTATCACTTTTATGTGTAAAAGTATCATTTTTTCCTGTAAAAATATCAATATTTCCTATAAAAGTGTATTCCGTCAAACGTGAGACTACCATGCACAAGAAAAACTCAAGTAACAACAACAGGGAATACTTTTAAATTCTGGAAAGACCAAAATGAGATTTCCTTGGAGAGTTACTCCGAAGGGTAAGTGTTCGCACTATTTTCTATTAACCTAAACTGCAAGTGTACGACGTAATTAATAGCTAATGAAAATAAAAAGCATCGTATCCACATGGATCAGTGGTTGTAAGTACTGTAATATTTAATAATTTTATTTAGACGACCATCAATTGATTCATGTTGATTAACTACTAAAGCAAAAAAAGAAACAAAACAAATTAAACTACCAATCAAACAAAAAATTCATTAAGATGATTGCAATAAATTATGATAAATCTTATGGTCATTGATTACATCTTGCATATGAAAAGAATTCGTTCGATCAAACAAGATTTCCTAAATATATTCATGTTATAAGGGTAATCAACAAATACAGATTAATCACTCTCGTGAGCTTGCTAGCTCGCTAGTTAATCCGTAGATTGATTATCAAAGTCTGTGTCACTACCTCACTTTAATAATTAACTCCATAAAACCTAAGATTATATTCCCCTCATATCTTATACCAATCTCTCGATCTAACAATTAAATATGTCATGCATTTCTAGGTTCACTATTGAATATCATCTTACGATCTCAAACCAACTAAACAAATAGACATAATCACATGGCCAGTGTAATTAAACTAATAATTAAGTCAAAGGAAGCATGATTGTATAAAATAAATTAGAAAATACATGCAATAATAGAATTAATCAATCCATCTACTAGACTACTATCAAGTTTTAGATTTAAAAAAACAAATACTCTATAAACAAAGCAATCAATTCAATATAATTTACAATCATTGTTCTAAAAAAATAGAATATATAAGGAAATTGATAGAACCGTCGAATGGAAAAGAGGCGTGCTCCCTCTAGATGCTTTGTTACTACTCCTTCCGACTCTCTACGGAACGATAAAACTGACTTCTACTTGATAATATGACTCATGCGTATGGCTTGCCGATGTAGATTTGTTTTAAATTATTGGATAAAAAATCCTTTTCTAATTTATCTATTTTCCTTTTTTATTTGTCCCGATTTAACGTGTCATTTCATAAATGACAAATTTCTCTCATATATAATCTCCACCCTCAGAATCTTCATCCTTAATTTTCACCTTTAAAAAGTCAAAAATTCTACAAAATTTATTTTTTCTTAACCTTCGTGTCCGATCCAAGTTAAGTCGGGATGGAGGAAGGATATGCTAAACAATATATTTGACAGACTTCCCGATGCAGAAAAAATAACATAATCAGGCACAAAATATATATTAATAAAACCGACATCAACTTGCCATAGACTCTGTCTCTATATATTTTCCCACGTTATATTAATTGACCTCATTAAAAAATAAAAATAAAATCATATCTTTAAATTTCGTGTAAGTATTTTTTATATGTTTGTAGCACATCATACATGACTCTCTCAAACATCCTCAAGTCTTTTTACAAAAAAAAACTACATGAAACTTATTCACTTGTAGATGATTCTCGGGGTTAAAAGTGAATTCATGTGATGTCATATTATACGTATAATTTTCGATCGATTTACTTATCGATAATAGAAATTGATCTAAATAGATGTAATTTTTTCAATTATATATGAGACAACTATGAAGAAGTAATAAATTTTGGAACGAAAATCGAACAAATCAATTTTACTCGATTGACAAGTCCATCAATTTATTAGAATAATACCAAAAGTACAGTACAATCCTTATTCCGACAATTCACCAAATAATTATTACAGAGCTTTATTCATAACATGATAAACTAGTAACAAATTCAAAAAAATAAAAGTGAATAATTTGGTGTTCACATGATCAAGATATATATATGTTAATCATCTCCAAAATTTGTCCACCTTGACTGCAATGGTGGAATGCTTTGTTCATACCTAAAGAAATTCCTCGGGTCAACAATGGTTTTCACCCGAACAAGCCGATCAAAATTACTCTTGAAATATTTCAATCCCCATCTACTTGCTTGCGCATAGCTCGTCTCCCCATCTTCGTTGTTGACTCCAAGGTCGATATCTCTATAATTGAGGTAGGCTGCCCTCGGGGATTTTGAAACATAAGGGGTCAAGTAATCGTAAGTTCTCCTAACCCAACTTAAGTACCTGTTTTCTTCGTTGGCGTTGTTTGCTTGCCAGATCACATAATTTGCGAGCATGTACAAGGTTCCGTTCCTGTGAGGAAACGGAATTATGGACTCGGATATCTCATCCAAGCGTCCGCCATATGGGACGAAGTACGCGTAAGAACCCGCTGCTTCTGGCTCGTAATAGTGTTGCCAGAGGCCTTCAAGCCCCGACACAGGGATGGGTGTTTGAATGTAGTCTGTTTTCACTTTCATGTACAATGGACTAGGTTGAGTTCTGTTGAGCAAAATTTCGAGTGGTGATGTAGGAAACCTGATTAAAAATAGGGTGGATTCGATCCAGCTCATCTCAATGCAGTCTTCTCTCACCAATCCTAGCTCCGGGAAACTTTCCTGCATCAATGGAAGTAATCTGTCGGCCCCACCGAGGAAAAGTGAGAAAATCGAAGCAGTCATTGTAAAGGTCCCACTAGAATTCACCCGTCCTGCGATCATTGCAATGTACAAATCTTTATCGATTCTAGGCGCCACATACTGCCAGCGATGAATGATTTGAGTCGCATTATGTGCCAAAGTCCTCTGAACCCTGAAAACCGTCACTGTCTCCGGAACATCGACTAGTTGCAACTTCCAAGCAACAATTACACCGAAGCTAGCACCTCCACCGCCTCCAATCGCCCAGAACATATCCTCACCCATCGATTTTCTATCAAGAATTCTGCCATTAACATCGACTACTCTAGCATCAATCACATTATCTGCAGACATGCCGTATTTTCTCATCAACGTGCCATATCCGCCTCCACTAATATGCCCACCGAGGCCAAGCGTCAAACAAAGACCGGCAGGAAAGCCTAGCTTACGGCTTTTCTCCGCGATCCTATAATACAACTGCCCCGTAGTTGCACCAGCTCCAGCCCAAGCAGTTTTCGCCTCAACATCAACATCTATCTCACTAAGATTAATCAAATCAAGGATCACAAACGTGTCTTCCGATAGATAAGATAGTCCCTCGAAGTCATGGCCACCACTTCGGATTCTGATCTCCATGTCATTGTCTCTAGCACAAAGTACAACAGACGGGATCTGGGATTCGTGCTCTGGTGTTATGATAACTTGCGGTTTAGGGAATGATTCGGGTCGGAATCTCAGATTCCAAATGGAGAATCGGAGGATGGAAGAGTAAGATGCGTTGCGTGGGGTGTAAACAACGCTGGAAATCGAGGCATTGGGGGAATATCTATAAAGGCATTCGAGGAAATCTTCGTGATCATCGTGATCGTGATCATCATGATCAGCAGAAGCTGGAAATGAGCACGAAAATATTACAAGAAGAATGAATGTAAGAGCAGAAATGCTTGTTTTCTTCATGATGAGCTTAACTTTGTGTTTATTGGGTTGCTACATTTATTTCTATTTATAGGAAAAAGATAAATCTTGGTGTAGAAGTTCGATAAATGTCAGTCAGATCCAAAATCCTTTTTAAATTAGTAAATATGACCAGATTTTGAAGTTAACGCGTTTGAAAGAGTAGATGTCTCTGACAGATGTTTTTCATGTTGTCATTATTTTATTTCTACAATTGTCAGGTTATGGGGTCTTAACAAGTACCACTTCGATCGAATACGGAAAGGTTAGGACATATTAGATTAGACATGTTTCTCTATTGAGTTGAGGTCTTTCGAAATAAGACCCAAAAGTAAATTTTTGTGGGCTCAATCCAAAGCGAATATATCATATATGATGCTTTATGTTTCTTGCATTATTGGTATATGTGGATGATGTTTTAAGGATTTAGAATTTGCTAAGTATTTCCTTGGTATGGTATGGAGATCATCTTCACGGATCAAGAACTACGAGATCACCCCTTTCATTCTGGGGGAATCAGGGTCTTGTGTCAAAGAAATATACACTTGATAGTTTAAAATACACAGAGCTTATAGAGTGTAAACTGGTATCTATGGTCAAGTTGATACAATCATTGTTGTAGAAGACGTTAGGCGCTAGTCAGTTTAGACTAGGGCCTATATGGAGCAAGACGGGGAATAAGCATCCCTAGACGGGAATGAATCAGAAAAAAAATATATAGGCAAGCCGATCGAGGATTAGTCGGAGCTAGTCAAGGATTTATGCAACAGGGTTACAACCGTAGGCAAGTTGAGCTAATTGATCAATCATTTGGGGGGAAAAAATCATAAACCGTCCCATAACTATAGTGACTTCCACTTAATATCCCGTATCTATCTGTTTTTTCAATTTCGTCCCATATCTTTTTAGATTATCCGATTTTCGTCCTAAAATTCGAAATTTCGCCGGAAAATGCACGTGCCGGTCACGTGTCCGCATAAATTTGGGGTTTTTTTGTCACGTGGCGTCGGAAAAAAAAATCATATGTCCACTAAATATCCCACAACTTTCTGTTTTTCTAATTTCGTCCCATATGTCTTGAGATTATCCAATTTTCGTACCAAAATTCAAATTTAAGCCGGAAAATACACGTGCCGGCCAAAATTCAGGGTTTTTTGCCACGTGGCGTCGAAATTCTGAGCTGAATTTGAATTTACATTTTTCTTTTTCTTGCCACATTTTTCTTTTTCTTTTTCCTATGGTTGTTCTTCTCCTGCAGCTCCGTCCACCGCTGCTCTTCCCCAACAGACACCGCCAACAACCCCCACCATCTGTCGGTGTTCATTCTGTGCTGACAGAATTGCCCTCCTCATGCCGCTCCATTTCGGCGTAGGCGATTCTCTTCTGCAGATTCCGATGAAGCTGAAACTAGCCTAAACCCGACCTCCATCCGCCACCCTCATGGTGGCGGAAATCTCCCTCCCCCCGCCTCTCACGGCGGCTGCCCAGACCCCTATATCCTTTGCCACTTCATCGCTGTCGAGCACTATGGCTTGCCATCCACACTCTTCATCTTCATCACCCCATCTTTCCTCTATTTTGACCCCTGCTTCTGAGACGGCTCACACCCTCCTTCCATCGCCAGCATGTCGACCGCTACTGTTAGCGCCGCCGCGAGCTTCATAAGGTATCTCAACCCTAGTTGTACAAGAAAAATATAAATTGGAAGGGGTAAAATTTTAGAAGAACGTGGCAAGAAAAAGAAAAAAAAAAAAGAAAACGGTAAATTCAAATCCAACTCAGAATTCCGACGCCACGTGGCAAAAAATCCCCAAATTTTGGCCGGCACGTGTCCGACACGTGCATTTTTGGGCTTAAATTTGAATTTTGGGACGAAAATTGAATAATCTCAGGACATATGGGACGAAATTAGAAAAACAGAAAGTTGTAAGATATTTAGTGGACATATGATTTTTTCCCGACGCCACGTGGCAGAAAATCCCCAAATTTTGGCCGGCACGTGTCCGTCACGTGCATTTTCCGGCGAAATTTTGAATTTTAGGACGAAAATCGGATAATCTAAAAAGATATGGGACGAAATTGAAAAATCAGATAGATACGGGATATTTAGTGGAAGTCACTATAGTTATGGGACGGTTTATAATTTTTTCCCACCATTTGGGGTATCGAAAATTATGTGAAACATAACACTATTATATTTAAAAGAAATTATTAATTTTGGATCGTTTCGAGCCAAAATCAGATTATTGAGTTTGTGACGGGTTCATTGGATAGGGGTAAATTGAATCATCAGATCGATTCGTGTTCGATATCTGATCAATTCGGGCTATATATCAAATATTATCTGAAAAATATAATTATTATATATTAAGATAAATTATTGATTTTGAATCGTTTCAGGTCAATGGAGTTCGTGTCAGGTTAGTTTTGAAATTTTCCTCGATTGAATTACGTCGTATATATCGGATCGAATTAGAAATTGTCATTCCTATTATTAAATCCGTTTGGTCCGATTAGTGATTGTCACCCCAGACATTACCCAAAAATAAGTATCTGGAAAACTGAAGTAAAATTTGTAATTGGGCCGTCAATAAGATTGGGCCTTGTTTTCCACAGTCTCTCTATATCTGTCTTTTTAAGAAGGTTTTATTTTCTTACGTCATAAAAATATGCTTTTGACGTCAATAAAAATATGTTTTGATGTTGATAAAAATATAAATTTGTTAATGAAAATATGCTTTGACTATGTCTTTGATGATGTTGATTTGTTTTAAATTATTGGATGAAAGATACTACATCCGTCCCGCTCTAACTTGCCTACTTTACTTTTCGGTTTGACCCAACTTATCTTGTCAATTCATTAATGATAAGTATTTCTCACAATCTTCATTCTCAAAATCTCTAATCTCCACTTTCAAAAAAATTAAAGATTTCACAAAATTTATTTTTTCTTAACCTCCGTTCTCGATCAAAATAAGCAAGTTACGTTGCGACGGAGGGAGTATATAGATTGACTAAATAATTTCTGAACTCTCTAGATGGAGAAAAGTCAACATCATAGTATAAAATATATTTAAATAAAAAACCAATATCAACTAACCATAGTCAAGAATATTTCATTAACAAATTTCTCTCTCTCTAGATTTTCTCACGTTATATTGAAAGAACTCATTAAGAAAAAATAATATCATTAAGTGTTTTCTTTTATATGTTAGTAGCACAAAATCTATGACTTAAGTTTCAAACATCTAAGTCTTCTTTGGAAAAAGTGACACGAATTGATGTGGCATGGGCACTGACCTTTTCCTTAGGGCGATAATTTAACGAATGGAAAGTTATGATATTCCGGCTAATTTGCTCATTAGCAGCGGAAATTAATTTAACAACGAGCAATCTCTTTAATTGGACGAAATTTGAAAGACAATGAATTTTGCAATGAAAATCGAACAAATAAAAATCGATAAGTCAATAAAATTTTATTAGAACAATACCAAAAATACAGTACAATCTTTATTCTTACAATGTACCAAATAATTATTACAAGCCTTATTCATAACATGATACAAACGAATTCAAAGTAATAGAAAGTGAGTAATTTGGTGTTCTCATGATCACCATATATGTCCTAATCATCTCCATCATTTGTCCACCTTGAGTGCAATGGTGGAATGCTTTGTTCATACCTAAAGAAATTCCTAGGATCAACCATGGTTTTCACCCGAACAAGTCGATCAAAATTACTTTTGAAATACTTCACCCCCCATCTACTTGCTTGCGCGTAGCTCGTCTTCCCATCTTCGTTGTTGACTCCAATGTCAATATCTCTGTAATTGAGGTACGTGGCCCTCGGGGATTTTGAAACATAAGGGGTCAAGTAATCATAAACCCTCCTCACCCAGCTTATGTACCTGTCTCCTTCATTGGCATCGTTTGCTTGCCAGATTGCATAATTGGCTAGCATGTACAAGGTTCCGTTCCTGTGAGGGAACGGAATGGTGGACTCGGCAATCTCATCCATTCGTCCACCATATGGGACGAAGTAAGCATAAGAATACTCTGCTTCTGGCTCGTAATAGTTCTGCCAGAGGCCTTCAAGCCCTGACACGGGGATGGGTGTTTGGACGTAGTCAGTTTTCACTTTTGTGTATATTGGATTGGGTTGAGTCCTGTTGAGCAAAACTTCACGTGGTGATGTAGGCAACCCGATTAAGAATAAGGTTGATTCGACCCAACTCATCTCGATGCAGTCGTCTCTCACCAACCCTAGCTCGGGTAAATTTTCTTGCATCAATGAAAGTAATCTGTTTGCCCCACCGAGGAAAAGTGAGAAAATCGAAGCACTCATTGTAAAGTCCCCACTAGAATTTACCCGTCTGACGCGCATTCCCATGAAAAAATCTTTATCGATTGTAGGCGCCACGTACTGCCATCGGTGAACAATTTGAGTCGTGTTTGGCTCCAAAGTCCTCTTTCTGAAAACAGTCACTGTTTCTGGAACATCCACCAATTGTAACTTCCAAGCAAGAATTACACCGAAGCTGGCACCTCCACCGCCTCTAATCGCCCAGAACATATCCTCACCCATGGATTTTCTATCAAGAATTCTGCCATTAGCATCGGCTACTCGAGCATCAATCACATTATCCGCAGACATGCCGTATTTTCTCATCAACGGGCCATATGCGCCTCCACTAATATGCCCACCGAGGCCAAGCGTCAAACAAAGCCCGGCCGGAAAACCTAGCGTACGACTTTTCTCCGCAATCCTATAATATAACTGCCCGGTAGTTGCGCCAACTCCAGCCCACGCAGTTTTCGCGACAGCATCAACATTTATCTCACTAAGATTAATCAAATCAAGGATCACAAACGGGACATCCGACAGATAAGACAGTCCCTCGTAGTCATGGCCACCACTTCGTGTTCTAATCTCCATGTCATTGTCTCTAGCGCAGAGAACAACAGGCGGGATTTGGGATTCGTGCTCTGGGGTTACAATAACTTGCGGTTTAGGGCCTGATCGGAATCTCAGATTCCAAATGGAGAACCGGAGGATGGAAGAGTAAGAAGCGTTACGTGGGGTGTAAACAACGCTGGAAATCGAGGCGTTGGGGGAGTGTTTATACAGGCATTCAAGAAAATCTTCGTGATCATCGTGGTCGTGATCATCGTGATCGTCGTGATCAGCAGAAGCTAGAAATGAGCACGAAAATACCAGAAGAATGAATGTAAGAGCAAAAATGCTTGTTTTCTTCATGATTAGCTTAATTTTAACTTGTGTTGCTACATTTGTTATTATTTATAGGGATAATCTTGGTGGATAAGTCTGAATAAATGTCAATGTCAGGTCCAAAATCTGTTTTAAATTATTGAACATGTCCAGATTTGAAAGTTACGCGTCTGTAGTTGTCATGGCTGACGGGTGTCGTGTCTTAAAAAATCAATTTGGTCTAATAACTTTAGAAATTGTCAGAATTGAATCCATTTTTTTGCGACCAGAGTGACACGCCTAGTTTCCAGGTAAGCTTCTCATGCCGTGTATTTAATAATCGATGGTAAAATATGATCACATGGTCGGCAAGTGCAATTTCCGGTCAAATTGATCACTGACAGCGAAAAAATACTCAAAAATAAATTTCTATATTGGTATATGCTTAGCCCGAAACAGGTGTATCATACAAATTGTGGAGATCGAAATATTTGAATAATATATTATTATTTTAAATAATATAATGATAATATTATTACTGTTGTTCGAGTTTGGAAAATTGTAGAAACTAGCCATGTAAATTGTAAAGTAGGGGGCTGTAACAACAATTTTCATGTTTGCAATGAAACAAACAAGAAAATTGTGCAAACAAAATATATTGAAATCAAATTAAATATTTGATTACAATCTCTATTTCTTCCTCTGATCTTTCTCTCAGAGAAATGCATTTGATTTTTGGAATTTAGAGTTGAATCTTAAAACAGATCTTCTTCAAACTTGAATTTGACTTTGATAACGTTAATCCAAAACTTGATGGCTTGATTTGAAATTGATCAAGAAAAATAATATATAATATATATTAATAAATATAAGTAGTTCGGTTCGCTTCGACCAATCCAATTCTTCTAGGTTAAGAACCGAACTGAATTAGAAATCGGTTCTAATATTTCAAATCGAACCTAACAAAACCAATCCGTTCGGATCGGTTGCGGTTCGATTTTGCTTACCCCTACCCAGAAAGAAGAGGGCAATTGGAGTCGTGTTCGATTTCGGGTTGGTTCAGGTTATATATCGAAAATTATTGGAAACTTATTATTATCATATTTAAAAATAAATTATTAATTTCAGATGGCTTCGGGCCAAAATTAGATTAATTAAGTTTGTGTTTGGGTAGGGGTAACAACTGGATCATCAGGCCGGTTCATATTCGATTTTTGGTCGATTCGGGCTATATATAAAAAATTATTTGAACCATATATTATTAAATTTTAAGATAAATTATCGGTTCGGGTTAATCAAATTCATGTCAGGTTAATTTGAAACTTTTCTCAGTCAAGTTAGACCGAATATGTCGGGTCGAATTAGAAATTATCATTCCTATAATTAGATCCGTTGAGTCCGGTTAAAGATTGACTATGGCTCGATGATGTTGATTTGTTTTAAATTATTGGATAAAAGATATATAGATTGACTAAATAAATTCTCAACTCTCTAGATGCAGAAAATTCAACATCATAGTATAAAATATTTTTAAATAAAAGACCAATATCAACTAACCATAGTCAAGCATATTTCATCAACAAATTTCTCTCTCTAGATTTTCTCACGTTATATTGAAAGAACTCATTAAGAAAAAATAACATCATTAAGGGTTTCTTTTACTACCTTCGTCCCGTTCTACTTATTTGTCTACTTTTTTTTTTTGGTTTTTGTTTCATTTTAATTTTGTCAGTTTATAAATGATAAATTTCTCTCACAATTTCCACCCGCAAAATCTCAACTCTTAATCTTCACCTTTGAAAAAGTCAAAGATTTCACAAAATCTATTTTTTCTTAACCTCCGTGTCTGGCCAAAGTAAATTATGCCGGGACGGAGGTAGTATATGTCAGTAGCACAAAATCTATGACTCAAGTCTCAAACATCTAAGTCTTCTTTGGAAAAAGTGACATGAACTTTATGCTGATTTTAATTGATGTGGCATGGGCATTGACCTTTTTCTTAGGACGATAATTAAAAAATGAAAAGTTATGAGATTTTCGGCCAATTTACTCATTAGTGACGGAAATTAATTTAATAACGAGTAATTTTTTTAATTATGGGACTAAGTGTGAAAAACAACGAATTTGGCAAACGAAAATGAACAAACAAAAATTGACAAGTCCATCAAATTTTATTAGAACAATACCAAAAATACAGTACAATCTTTATTCCTACAATGTACCAAATAATTATTACAACTCCTTATTCATAACATGATACAAACGAATTCAAAGTAATAGAAAGTGAGTAATTTGGTGTTCTCATGATCACCATATATGTCCTAATCATCTCCATCATTTGTCCACCTTGAGTGCAATGGTGGAATGCTTTGTTCATACCTAAAGAAATTCCTAGGATCAACCATGGTTTTCACCCGAACAAGCCGATCAAAATTACTTTTGAAATACTTCACCCCCCATCTACTTGCTTGCGCGTAGCTCGTCTTCCCATCTTCGTTGTTGACTCCAATATCAATATCTCTGTAATTGAGGTACGTGGCCCTCGAGGACTTTGAAACATAAGGGGTCAAGTAATCATAAACCCTCCTCACCCAGCTTATGTACCTGTCTCCTTCATTGGCATCGTTTGCTTGCCAGATTGCATAATTGGCTAGCATGTACAAGGTTCCGTTCCTGTGAGGAAATGGAATTGTGGACTCGGGAATCTCATCCATTCGTCCGCCATATGGGACGAAGTAAGCGTAAGAATACTCTGCTTCTGCCTCGTAATAGTGCTGCCAGAGGCCTTCAAGGCCTGACACGGGGATGGGTGTTTGGACGTAGTCAGTTTTCACTTTTGTGTACATTTGATTGGGTTGAGTCCTGTTGAGCAAAACTTCGCGTGGTGATGTAGGAAACCCGATTAAGAATAAGGTTGATTCAACCCAACTCATCTCGATGCAGTCTTCTCTCACCAACCCTAGCTCGGGGAAACTTTCTTGCATCAATGGAAGTAATTTGTCTGCCCCACCGAGGAAAAGTGAGAAAATCGAAGCACTAATTGTAAAGTCCCCACTAGAATTTACCCGTCCTACGAGCATTCCCATATACAAATCTTTATCGATTGTAGGCGCCAAGTACTGCCATCGGTGAATGATTTGAGTTGCATTCTGTGCCAAAGTCCTCTGAACCCTGAAAACGGTCACTGTTTCCGGAACATCCACCAGTTGTAACTTCCACGCAAGAATTACACCGAAGCTGGCACCTCCACCGCCTCTAATCGCCCAGAACATATCCTCACCCATGGATTTTCTATCAAGAATTCTGCCATTAGCATCGACTACTCGAGCATCAATCACATTATCCGCAGACATGCCGTATTTTCTCATCAACGTGCCATATCCCCCTCCACTAATATGCCCACCGAGGCCAAGCGTCAAACAAAGCCCGGCCGGAAACCCTAGCGTACGGCTTTTCTCCGCAATCCTATAATACAACTGCCCGGTAGTTGCGCCAACTCCAGCCCACGCAGTTTTCGCGACAGCATCAACATTTATCTCACTAAGATTAATCAAATCAAGGATCACGAACGGGACATCCGACAGATAAGACAGTCCCTCGTAGTCATGGCCACCACTTCGGATTCTAATCTCCATGTCATTGTCTCTTGCACAGAGAACAACAAGCGGGATCTGGGATTCGTGCTCCGGGGTTACAATAACTTGCGGTTTAGGGCCTGATCGGAATCTCAGATTCCAAATGGAGAATTGGAGGATGGAAGAGTAAGAAGCGTTGCGTGGGGTGTAAACAACGCTGGAAATCGAGGCGTCGGGGGAGTGTTTATACAGGCATTCAAGAAAATCTTCGTGATCATCGTGCTCGTGATCATCGTGGTCGTGATCATCGTGATCGTCGTGATCAGCAGAAACTAGAAATGAGCACGAAAATACAAGAAGAACGAATGTAAGAGCAAAAATGCTTGTTTTCTTCATGATTATCTTTATGTTAACTTGTGTTGATACATTTGTTTCTATTTATAGGGAAAAACTTTGTAGATAAGTTTGAAGAAATGTCAATGTCAGGTCCAAAATCCGCTTCAAATTATTGAAAATGTCCAGATTTGGAAGTTATTTACGCGTCTGCAGGAGGCGATGTCTTTGAAAATTCTTCTTCATGCTGGCAATTATTTTATTTTTGTAGTTTTCATGTCTGTCGGGTGCCCGTGTCAACGGGCTAAGATCATTTACGATCCTGTAATTTTTCATTCGTATAATTTTAGATTTTAAGAAACTTAAAATTCAATTTAGTATTGTAATTTTAGAATTTTTTCGAATTTAATCCATTTTTCACCGTCAATGACCAATTTGACCGTATCCCAGTCACATGACTAGTTTCCAGGCAGTGATGGAGCTAGTGGGACTGGCGGCGGCGGCCGCCTCCCTAAATTTTTCGAACCGATGCACTGTATATATACATATACCGTGTAATTATAGTTAAAGAAATAATTTCGCCATCCTCAAATTTTTGAAAACGTTTATATATATTTTAGAAAAAATATTTCGCCCCCTCGCTATATAATTCTGGTATAATTGATCTTAAGAATTGAGGTGAGCAAGTGGTGGAGGACAGATTTTTGCAAATAAGTTAGTGGACTCGAACTCCAACGTTTTCTACTGGTGTCGGGCGCCCCTCGACTTTAACAAAAAATACCTCTCCTCCACCACCACAACTCAGCTACAATTCCAAACCTCCTTATATCATCATGGTTGCTATTAGGTATAGGGATAATATTATCGACCCTCTAATTCTAATAGAGCATATTATCGACCTTCTAATTCTAGTAGAGCTAGAAAATTGAGCAAGGATAATATTATCGATCTTCTATATTATTGACTTACGTTAAAGGATAATATTATCGACCTTTCTAATTCTTATAGAGTAGAGCAGGAAAATTGAGTCGTAGATACAGAGTACAAAGTTGCATTAATTAATACATAGCTCTGATAGAGTAGAGCAGAAAAATTGAGTCATAGGTACAAAGTACAAAGTTGTGTTAAGCTTCATAGTGTTGTCTTATGTCTATGCCCTATCAAAAGACCGTTATCAGAATTAGAGGTGTGTATTGATCGGTACGATTATTTGAACCGTCTACTGTTACAAAACAAAATTAACCTATTGTATAAAAGATAGAAATCGAGCCGTCCAAATTAGCTAGAGACCTAAAATTAAAATTAGTCTAGTCTAAATGTTCGGTTGGTTTCGATTGATTAACCTAATTGTCCTATATTTTAATATATTACACAAACATATATATATAGAGAAGTAACTTGAGGAGCGATGGGCTAGCAATCTTTAAGGTGTAGCGGCGTTGCGTTGCATGGCTGCATGAGGGTGACAAGTTGAGTGAGAGAAGCTGATACAGAGATGTAATTAAAAGTCTAGATGTGTGTATGAATGGTGAAAGAGAGAGGATTCAATGAGGAAGAGAGAGAGAGAAATTTAGTCATTCGGTTCGGTTAATTAGGATTTTATTTCGTTAAAACAAAAAAAGGACCTAACTAATCGAAATTTAAGAAATTAAAACTAACATCTAAACTTATTATATGCGACCTAACCTAAATCTTTAGTTAGGACGGTTGTTTTTGTTAAGACCTTATTATGCACACCCTTAATCAAAATTATTGTTTTATGGGTAGCACAGTGCACCCTTCGTACAGTGTGACAAAATCACCAACGGACACCACCTAACATGATTGTCTAGTGGGGACCTTAGTAGTGTGGAATTAGGGTTAGGTAAAGCCGGAAAATGATCATTTTGTCCTCCCGGGCATAAATATAAATATTCAACCCCTAAAAAAACATTTTTCTTCTTTCTTCCACCGGAATCCCATGATAGTCTTACAGTTATTATTGCAGTGTTGATTGGACGAAATGTTAAGGATGAAGATAATGTTTTATCCTTTTTATTCTTTCATTTTCTTGCTCCTATGTTCATGATTTCCCCATATTATAAATTATTGACCTATATCAACTAGCATGTCTAAATCTTTTGGTATTCCTCCCTATCGTATTTATTGTAAATCAATAGTTTGTATGTTTATATGCTTTCATTACATGACTCTGCCACGTACAGAAATCGAAGGAAGAAAATCATAAACTAAAAATTAGAAATAAAAACATAACCAAACGTCCCATTATTTCCCAAACTCTTATTTTTTTCAATTCTAGGTGAGAAGTAACATCAATTCCCATTTAAAATTAATTTAAACCCATTTTTTCCCTTTGAGTGTTTATTTTTAGTAAACGAGTACTTTGATCCCTTCAATATTCTATTTAAATAGTTAAAAATATTTACCTCGTGGACTTTTCGCATTTGAAATTTCAAAGTACATATTTGGAATAATCTATTTTCTTTTCGATAACGATTAAAATTTGGCATAGGGTTTTTTTTTTTTTCTTTTTATTTATTTATTTATTTTATAAATTTTACCTGAAATTCATCTCATGAAAATATAACTAACATTTCCTTTAAAAATCAAAATTTATTTTTTATTTTTTCAATTTGAGGAAGGTATATCTCAGATTTGCAACTTTTCTTTTCGATACGTTCTACATCAATTTGCATACCTTTAAAAATGAAATTTTGCTTACAATCTCTACCTTTGAAAAAATCAACTAAAAAGCAAAAGTCAGTTTTTTCTTAATATACATGTTCAGTTCTATGTGCAAATATGAATGAAACGGAGGTAGTACAATTCTACTACCTCAAATCCAAACTCGGCCGATTACCAATTTCCGAACTCCGTAATGTAGTTGTAGCAGTAGTAATAATGATAATGATAATAATATAAATCCTTGAAGGACTCAGAATAGCCCATTTAACATTGGGGCCCAACTACAGGTAGCTGTGAGAACTAAATTGAATTATCAGCCCAACCCAATATAAAATGGGTCCAAAAAATAACCTTTTCCAAATATTCAGCCCAATTAATATAAAATGGGCCGTATTACATAACATAGCTCTTCTCATATTCTCCACCAAAATATCATCGAGTGTTCTCTGGGATGTACGCGAGCCGAATCAAGCCGAACAGTTTAAGGCTCGAGTACGGCTCGTTTAAATTTTTATTGTGTTCGAGTTCGAGCCCAATTTAATTATCTATATTTTCATGGGGAAAAGGAACAACGGAAACTAAACGATGATTAAAGAACAAGAAACACTACTAAAAAAATCATATTAGAGACGGAAATTAATATAGATAATATCAGCTACAAAATAAAAACAGAATAGAAATAAAATAGTGACGGAAAGTGACAAAATATCATTAGTGTCCGATTAGTAACGAATTAACAATCGAATATTAGAGACGGACATAATTCATCTCTATTCGGTGGTTAATTTGGTCTTTAATTTCATAATATAGAGAGAAATTTCGTCACTAAATTTAGAGGTGGAATAAAACCGGTCTCTAAATTTCAGAGACCAGCATTATAGAGATCAACCATTTCGTCTCTAATCCATTACTACTTTTGTTTAAAAACCGATATCATGTAATTAGAGACGACTTTTCCGACTCTAATTTAATTTTTTCTTGTAGTGAAATCTAATTAATCGAAGAAACGTAAACTACTAATTTTTATTTTTTATTAAGGAGAGAGAGGAGAGCTTTTATTTTCTTTCTTTATTTTGCTAATTATTTGACTTTTTGGTTAATTGTTTCGTGAACGTTTTATATATAAATTTGGACCCATTTTCTTGCCTATAAAAATATTTTTCTTACATATATCAATTGGGATGTGATATATTTTTGAAAATGATGGTTTCTTTCCTTCTGCAGTTTGTACTTTGTTGCATGTTACTTCCTCCGTTCCGGCCTAACTTGCCTATTTTGATCGAACACAGAAATTAAAAAAACGCAGATTTTGTGGAATCTTTGACCTTTTTAAAGGTGGAGATTGTGAGATAAATTTATCATTTATGGACTGACAAGTTAAGTTGGAATAAACCGAAAAGAAAATTAAACTAGTTAGAACGGGATGGAGTTAATACTATTTTTCTAGCTAAAATTCAAAATTTTAGGTAAAACAATTTTAAAAATAATAAAATTATTTTTAGAGGATAAGGTTTGCATTGAAATTTTCTTTTGCACATAGTACTTATATAGTTATATTCTATGTTCATGTTAGTTCCATAAAAAGCCCAACATTATATTCCATATCAAATCCATACATATATAAAGTCAATTACAAATTAAAATAAATATCTCCTTAATATCAAATGACAATCTATATTCTAGATTATAATTCATCCTCTATTCTAATTCTATTAATACGCACCATATACTATTGTAATCTCGTCATGACATAGTTTTGTATAGGTGTTATGTATGGATAGTGTTGGAATATGACTAAAAATCCAATCAAACTACTCGATACTCAGTCCGAGATCGTTCTCGTTTGGACAAAGTCTAGTTAAAGATATCAAACAAACTTGAAGATACTTTTACGTTTGATAAACTCTAATCTAGCTCGAGCTGAATAAATAAAAATGTTAGAACTCGTTCTCGTTTGGACAATGAACTTGATTCGTGTGTTAGAGCTCGTTTAAGTTCGATTTGGTTAGTAAATAAATAAGGTCAAATATAATACTAGAAGCTCGATAATATTTCATTCAAACTCGAACCAATAATACATTAAGCATGGTGCGATTCATTTACAACGATGTTGGAATAGCGGATGAAACGCCTCTTTCACCATTAGATTAATAATTACATTTGGACAGCCAAATATTTTTTTTTATTTTTTTTATTTTTTTAATGAAGAAGTCAAATAGATCATCTGGCCAAGCTTTATCCACGAAAGATCATTTCACATTAGGCTATACTTAAATAATTAATTAATTCCATGCGATGACTTTTTTATTGTTATTTTATTTAAAAAGCAGAAAAAGAAGAATAAAATCTCACTTCTGATTATTCATGAGATTTTTTTTAATTCTTCTATTCACCCCCTCTTTTTATTAATAAATAAATATATAAATAACTTTCAACGATTATTGGTTTACTCCAACAATATATTTGACCATCATTAGTCAACTATAAGAACCTTCTCATTATTTTTAAACATAAACTAAATAATATGTTAATTCTTACGTACGTACACTCGGTGCACATATCTAAGATAAATATGTACAATTCAAGTTAAAGAGGGAACCAATGAAAACGCATCACTGTTTACGCGAAAATGTATTTACTTGTCATGATGCACTTTTTCAGAACAAATATATCTTTCGGTATAAACACTAATATTTTTTACATAAAAACCTGCCTATGACTCAAATGGCCAGTTCGGATTCTTTGTCCCACATTTATCCTGTCTCAATCGTTTCTCACTAAAAAATCGAACCATGTAACATGAATCGTGAACTCCGAACACATGAATCATGAACCTTAAACTATGAACCATTGAATTACGAACACAGAACCATTTATAAATCATGGACCATGAACCGTGAATTGTAAATCATAAATTTAGAACAGTAAATATACCCTAGTCGAAAAAAGTATAACTCTATACCTTAAACATAAAATCTAAACATGAATCCTGAACCTAAATCATGAACTTTAAATTCACAAATCACGAAAAAATAATTATGATTAACTAACTTTTAAAAGTGTGACACGGTTAAGAATTATATATGCAACTGATGTATAAGAAAACTACTCTTTATAATATTCCTAAGTAAAAAAATGCTGGCATTAAGTATCTTTTTTGTTTCAGTGTGTTCAGCTCTAAATAGACATGTCTATGCGCTAGACTATTGACGACCGTCTACTTTTCTTCTAAAACATTGAGATTAGTTTTCTAGAAATAGATTAGAAGAACACGTGTACAAAACTCTCGTTAACCAAACATATCAATTTTCAATAACGTAAGTAGAATAAAAACATGATGAACTATATAATTGCATGATTTGAAACTTACATAGTCAAACGTTGGAAGATTTGCATTATCCGATTATTAATTAGTTTAATTAACTTTCATAAACTATATATACCTACATTCAATAATAATATCACAAGTACAAATATGACGCATGCATTGATGTCATGAGAATACCACAAAGTTTTAAAAGCGAACACTGATAGGGCGTCAAAAGGCAACCCCAGCTCCGCAGGAGCTCATAGCATCATACGCGACTCTAATTCGCAATTTGTGTGCGCATTCTATATGTTTTTGGGCAATGTTGACACTATGTCTTCTAAACTAAGTGCAATTGTTGAGGCCTTGTCTATTTGCACCAGAAAGAGATATACCAAAATTTGGCTTGAAATTGACTTCTTAGCTATTTATCATCTATTAAGAAGCAATGCAGTTGGACACTGATCCGATCAAACAAGAATTGCAGAAATTAAGAAGCTCTCAAGGAGAATGGAGTTGAGAGTCTCACATGTGCAACGTGAAGGCAATTCTGCTGCAGATCATTTAGCCAATTTGGCAGTGAAGAGGAAGTCGCATCTAGAATTCTGTAAAATTTCAGATTGTAAAAGCTTGAGAGGCTTTCTCCAGCTAGATGCATTAGGTTATCCCAATTTTAGGTTTCCAAAATAGATTCGACTTGATTCTAATGTTTTCCTCTTTCTTTGTAAGACTTACTCAAATTCTTCTCCTTTTATTCCTAAAAAAAAAAAAAAAAAAAAAAAAAAAAAAAACCCAAAAATCATATCTCGATAGTATATACAAATATTGCAAGATTACACTATACACACATTACGCACACATATATACATACATATATATACACAAAATAAGTAATGTGGGGCCCCAATGGGCCCTAACTTAGGGCCGACCTGCTTCTTTTATTAATTCGAGTAATAAATTTAAACACATTAATTTTACGAATAAGCTATAAATAAATTAATAAGTTAACATAAAAAATAAAAATAGGAACTGAGAAAACGCGATCCGTTATCAAAGGAATTCGGGGTAAAAGAAAATCAATTAGGGAAACTGTCAAATACAAAAAGGACAAAGAATACAAGATATACGTGGTTCGATCCGGAGATCTACGTCCACGGGCGAAGACAATCACCCTCCGGGGTATTTTCCACAAGAGTCCGAACCCTAAATCCGTCTTTCATTCTACTATTTATACCATACAAATCACAACCCTAACTAAATCCCTATAATCTCGGTCATCGAATCTGCATGGTGATTGAGAAAAGATCATGAGGATCTCCATTCCCGAATGTGCCGCAATTGGGCCGGCTGAGTGGGCTAGCAGATTAGTCCGAACCCGGAGTAACTGGGCTGTAACTGGGCCATACCTATCAGGAACTATGGCTTTTAAAATATATATATATATATATATATATATATATATATATATATATATTTGTAAAATTGATTAAAAATTAGAGAGAGTATTTTGGTTTACGTCAATTGACTTTTATACGTAAGATAATTTTCTTGAAATTAACAGATAAAAATAGCACGTGTGTGGAGTAGAAACCTCTCAACAAACCGAACATATCAATCCTCAATCACGCAAGTAAACACATGATTAACTACAAATTTGAAACTTTCATGGTCAAATGTTGGACGATTTGCATTATCCTATTCTTTAATGATAACGTGTATGTCCACGATTAGGACGGTAAATGACTCGAACGGAGTCGAATGCATTGCTGTTCAAAATGAGTCGAACTTGAGTAGTTCATGCTTTCTCATTTGTTTAAACGAATTCTACTTATCAAGCTTTAGATTGTATCAAACATTACTATTATATTTCTAGCTTGTTTGATCTCTTTAAAAGAATAGGATTTAGACAAGCTTTTAACAAATGTTCATGAATCGAGTATTGAGTAACTAAATATACATTCTTCTCTATATAGAGTTGAACTTTAGATGGTGAACGTACTGTTTGTTAAGTTTGTTTGATATATTATTGAAATTTCAATACTATCTCCGTTCCGGCTAATCTTGCACACTGTTCATTTTCGTCTATCCCAGGTGAACTTGCACACCCCTTAAAAAGGAAAGTTATAACACAATCTCCACCTTCAATTTACCTTTGAAAAATCAATAAAATCTCAAAAAATAACTTTTATTAATATTTGTGTCAACTCCCCCTGCAAGATTAGTCGGGACGAAGGTAGTATTATTATTGAGCCATTTCGATTAGTAACCGAATCGAACTTGAACGGACTTTATTTCGAACTAAATACAAGTCGAGCTCGAGCAGTTCAATACTTTCTGACTTTTTTTAACGAATTATGCTAATCGAGCTTAAGTTGAGCCTTTAGGTTGTGCTAATCGTATACTTGGGTTCAAGCTTGTTTGACTTCTTTAAACAAACATAATGCGAACGTAAATCGAACATCGATTAGTTTGATTTGATTTTCAACGCTTGCGATCCATTCTTCTCTATATATAGAACTCCATGTTCTTGTAATCACATAAAAAACTTCAGAAAATGAATTCTTCAACCAAAATCACAATATTTTCAGTCATCTTCTCTCTCCTACTTTCTCTCTCATGGGGAAGCTCCAACCCTCCCTCCCATGAAGCCTTCATACACTGCCTGGAAAACTACCCCAACCCCTCCAGTTCACCAATCTCTGCAGTTCTCTACACACCAAACAACTCCTCATTCTCATCAGTTCTCCAAACCTACATTCGTAACCTCCGCTTCAACGAATCCTCCACGCCGAAACCCCAACTCATCATCACCGCATTGCACGAATCCCACATTCAAGCGGCCATTATCTGCGCGAAGAAGCACAGACTCCAGATGAAAATCCGAAGCGGAGGCCATGACTACGAAGGCGTGTCATACTGGTCTGACGTCCCCAACTTCTTCGTCTTAGACATGTTCAACCTCCGATCAATCAACGTTAGCATAGAAGACGAGTCAGCCTGGGTTCAGGTTGGCGCCACACTCGGCGAAGTCTACTACCGGATCGCAGAGAAAAGCAGCGTCCATGGCTTCCCGGCTGGTGTTTGCCCCACTGTCGGCGTTGGTGGACACTTCAGTGGCGGAGGGTATGGTAACATGATGCGGAAGTACGGCCTTTCTGTCGATAACATTGTCGACGCGCAGATAGTCGACGTCAATGGGAAGCTACTTGACAGAAAGTCGATGGGGGAGGATCTGTTCTGGGCCATTACTGGAGGCGGAGGATCCAGCTACGGCGTTGTACTATCGTACAAGATCAAATTGGTTAGGGTACCACAAACAGTGTCGGTCGCCAGAATTGTAAGAACGTACGACAACAGTTTCACCGATCTTATTTACCGGTACCAGGAAATCGCGGCGGAGCTGCCGGAGGAGGTGTTCATGCGGCTGACGTTAAACGTCGTTAACGGAACGAATAGAGCGACGTTCAACTTCTTGTTTCTAGGAGAAGCACAAGAGCTTGTATCTATAATGAACAACACTTTTCCCTCTCTGGCATTAAAGCAAACAGATTGTGTGCAAATGAGCTGGGTAGAATCTACGCTTTTCTGGACAAATTTTCCGGCGGGAACTCCGGTGAACGCGCTTCTGAGTAGAGTTCCTCAAGTTCTAACTCACCTGAAGAGAAAATCCGATTACTTGAAGAAGCCAATCCCCAAACAAGGACTAGAATTCATATTCGAAAAAATGGTGGAACTGCGAACGCCATCGCTGACATTCAACCCCTACGGCGGTAGAATGGCGGAGATTTCACCGTCGGAGAAACCTTTCCCGTACAGAGCTGGAAACATTGCTAAACTCCAGTACGCCGCGAATTGGAACGAAGATGGGGAAGAAGCTGCAGATTATTACTTGAATCTGACGAGAAAGCTGTATGAATATATGACGCCATACGTATCAATGGCGCCAAGGCAAGCTTTTTTGAATTACAGAGATCTCGATATTGGAGTCAACCATAACGGGCGAAACAGTTACTCGGAGGGATTAGTTTATGGTGTGAAGTATTTCAAGCAGAATTTCAACAGATTGGTGAAGATTAAGACGAAGGTTGATCCTGATAACTTCTTCAGAAACGAACAAAGTATTCCGGTGTTCCCATGGAAGAAGTGAAGAACTTCAATCAACACACATAATCTTTTAAATGGTGTTGTTTGATACTTCGGATCATCTATCCCAACTACGATGTCTCATACTTTGAATTATGTGGATCCAATCTTAAAAGATTTGTAATTCGTTATATGATATTCTTTAAACGATGTAGTTTCAATGTGAAACACAGTTAGAACATAGTAGTTGGGACGGAAATCTGAACTGGCTGCTATAGCAATGTATAACACCATAGCTCATACATTTTTTTTTCTTCTCTTTTGTGTTTGTAATAGTTAAATGAAATAATAAATACACATCATGTTGGTTGTGTCGTTACGTATACAAAATAACATTATAATGACATCACAAATATGTACGAGGACGTATTGATAAAGTTGAAGAAGATAAAACACTCAAAAAAATTATCTCATGAAAAAAATAGTATTATGACATCCTCGTAATTTAGATATTCCATGAAAAAACTATACAAAATCAGTTAATTCATTTGTGATCGAGATTGTACGGATATAAGATCCGTAAAACTATTATACAAATGAATTACTCTATTAAAATCTGTTTGGCCCAATTGAATGGCATCCTATGGGTTCCATTAACCAACCAAAAAGATGGGCTATATTAAAAGCCCATTATATTCTACTATATGGGTTGGGCAACCAAAAGTGTTATATATTTCCGGCCCATACTACTTTTAGATTACGTGATCTCGGCCCAAGCTTTTAATTATCTTAATGGGCCGGTTTTGCAAACTTATTAATGTCCTTGCCAGTGACACAGATAGCAATAGGGATGTTTGAAAAACCCGAAATCGATGGGCCTGTTCGAAACCGCTCCTAATCGTGTATGATTAGATTTATTATATTATCAACCCGTTTAAAATAGTTCAACTAAATCAAGATTCGATTAGCTTGAAACCTTATAAGACTTGACCGTCAAGGGTTGGGGCTAGCATGCGAGCCAGAAAAAATTCTATATATGTTGTTATTGTTATAATGTAATATATATTCTGAAAAATGCATATAATATGGATGTGATATTAACTATATATATGTAGATGTACACCGTGACTGTAAATTGCTGTTCACTTAGTTGAATTAACACATATAAATTTGATAATTTAAATGAGAGTAGCATCCATTGATAATATTTTGATGTGTTTGTTATATTTAGGACTATGGTTCTCATTCATTTATGTTATATTGTTATGCATTTGTTGTAGATGATAATTATATATAGATTGATGTTATGTTGCAATAATTTTCATAAATTATTATTTTGTTATTTGCCCTAAATGCTTGATTGCACATAACTTGTCTTCTCTTCATCATTATTCGCTCCATCATCAAGGTCTCTGTAGTTCGAGTAAGACAACTCTAGGGGATTTCAGGATATAAGGAGTCGAGTAACTATGTAGCCTCCTAATCCAGCTCATATATCGGTCTGAATTTAGACCCTCGTAGGAGACAGAAACTGAATTAGATCTGAGACGAGATTGGAGTTGAATTAGGTCTCTCAAGAGGTCCAAAGTAAATCAGATCTTATAGGAGATCGGAGTTGAATTAGGTCTCTCAAGAGACTGGATATAATCATATCTAAGAAAAGATCGGAGTTGAATTAGGTCTCTCGGGAGACAGGAACTGAATCACATCTCAGAGGAGATCACAGTTAAATTAAGTCTCTTAGGAGGCCCAAACTGAATCAGATCTCAGAGGAGATAGGAGTTGAATTAGGTCTCTGAGGAGATTAAAACTAAAGAAGATCTTAGAAGATATCATAGTTGAATTAGGTCTCTTAGGGGGCTAAGCTGATTCAGATCCCAGAAGAGATCGGAGTTGAATTAGGTCTCTCAGGAGACCAGAGTGGATCAGATCTAGGAAAAAATGGAATTGAATTAAGTTTCTTAGGAGCCTAGAACTCAGTCAAATGAGATAATTAACCTAGATATTTGTGACTTTTCAAAGGTGAAAATATTGAGGGTGAAGATTGTGCTATAACTTTTCTTACTAAAAATTGTGCAAGTTTACTCGGGACGGACGAAAACGAAAAGTGTACAAATTCATTTGGGACGGAAGGAGTATTAATTAGTTGTTTCGTTCTATTAGAGAAAAAGAAAAAAACACTTGCGATAGAAAAATATTAACCCTAATTTCAAACATACGTAATTGTGACTCGTGAGAATGCTAGTTGAAATATCAAAAGAGTGGTTAATTTCTAAATAAAATGTCACCAAATTTTGGGAAAAAAAAAATTGAAACAGAAATGTCATCCATATTAAAAAATTTAAAAACAGAATGTCACAAATATCTAGGTTATATTATTTGTTAATTCAAAGTCGTTTCAAGTCTAAGTACATTAATTTAGCCAAAAGACTAATTTCAACGGTTTCTCTTACCTAACCTAAAAAAAAATTAATGTTAAAAATCACAAATTGTACACTTGGCGGTCGCTTCCATGCATGGACAAAAAATATTGGGTTTATTTATTAGAAAATGTATGCTTATACGTTTGCATTTTCACAATTCTAGCATATACTCCTCCGTCTCGGTTTATCTTTACGAGAGGAATCGATATGAATATTAAGAAAGTTGTTTTTTGATTGTTTATTGACTTTTTAAATATGAATAGAGGGTGGAGATTTTGAAGGTGGAGATTATGTAATAACTTTTATTTTTTAGGCTATGCAAGATAAGGTGGGACGACCGTTTAAGAAAAAATGTGTAAGATAAGATGAGACGGGGAGAGTATTATTTTGCGTGTTTGTTTAACGTTCTCCCCAATATATTATAGAATGTCAAACATACTTTTTTATCTATTTTAATTTTACCATTTTATTTTACTCAACCACCAGTACTTCAACACTCCCCACCCTTAACCATTTAATCTTATCACATAACTAGCCACATTAATTTATGGTTTTTGCTGAAAGGTAATATATTTTCTCAGAAAAAAGTAATATCTTTCAGTATAAACAGTATTACTTTTTCATCAATCCGTCCTTTAACCCAAATTGTACGGATCTAATATACGTGCCCCTGGTGTACATGAGAATTAGTGCTAACGAAGCGTAAGTTCTCTTGTATACTAGTTATACGGATTTTAAATCTGTGGAGTACACGTCGCGGGCGGATCGCCATGTTGTGTGAAGGCTTTTTTTATGAAATGATATTAGTTTCAGAACAAGTAATATATTTTATCATAACCACTTTAATATTCTTTCATGAAAAAATTCCACTACGGTCAATTAGATTCGTTCATGACTTGAATTGCACGGATCTAATATCTTCTTAGCCTGATAAAGGCTTGAATCTAAGGTTTCTCATTATTCTTTTCAAAGAAAAAAGAATAAATAATGTACAAGCTCATTATAACAAAAAAAGTTATATAAAAATCTAAAATTACATGGTAATGCCTTAACTATAACAAAACAAGATAAAAAAGTAAATTACACACATTTATTGAAGCAGCTTATGTTCTCTTCCATGTTAATAACTTTTAATCTCGTTACTGCTTAATCCGCCTAGAGTGTAGGGTGGAATGCTTTGTTCGTGCCTGAAGAAATTCCTCGGATCAACCATAGCTTTCACCCGAACGAGTCGATCGAAATTGGTCTTGTAATATTTCTTGCCCCAAATGCTTGCTTGTGCATAACTTGCTGTCCCATCATCGTTATTCGCTCCAACATCAAGATCTCTGTAGTTCGCGTAGGCTGCTCTGGGGGATTTGGACACGTAAGGAGTCAAGTAACTATGTAGCCCTCTAATCCAGCTCATGTACCGGTCCGAATTTGGACCCTCTTCTTGTGGCCAGAACACTCCATAACCTAACATGTACAAGTTACCAGCTCTATGAGGAAACGGAATAGAAGATTCTGGAATTTCAGCCATTCGTCCACCGTATGGCTGAAGGAGGATCTGAGCCAACTCGGCTTCCGGTGCGAAAAGTTGCCTCAACATGCCTTCAAGCCCGTCACTTCGTAAAGGTTTCTGCACATAATCTGATTTTGATTTGAGGTATGCTAGACTTGGCAGAGACTTGTTAAGCAAAATTTCAAGTGATGAATTGGCGGGAAAACCGGCAAAGTGAACTATGGCTTCGATCCATTTCATTTCAACACAATCTTCTCTCACCAACCCTAACTCAGGGAAACTTTCTTGCACCAACGGAACTACTTGATCGGCTGAGCCAACATAAAGTGAAAAAAATGAAGCAAGAATAGTCATGTTGCTTTCAGTTTCGCTCGAATTCACCCTTCTCAAATTGACCCCCATGAACAACTCCGGCTCGAGTTGAGGAGCAATATACTGCCACCGTTGGACCAATTGAGTCGCATTCTGTTCCAAAGTCTTATAGACAGTAAAAATCGTAATTTTTTCGGGAATATCCACCAGTTGTATCTTCCAAGCAAGAATCACACCGAAGCTAGCACCTCCACCGCCTCTGATAGCCCAGAACATATCCTCACCCATTGACTTTCTGTTAAGTATTCTACCACTAACGTCGACTATTCTCGCATCGATAATATGATCCGCAGCCAGGCCGAACTTCCTCATCATATACCCGTACCCTCCTCCACTGAACAGCCCACCCATGCCGACAGTTGCGCAATGGCCACCTGGAAACGCCAAAACCGGGCTTGCCTTGGCGATAGTGTAATATAACAAGCCACCGTTCACACCAGTCCCAACCCACGCAGTTTTGTTCTGAACATTAACCGTTACATTATCCATGTTGATCATATCAATCACCAAAAAAGGGACTTTTGACACGTAAGATAGTCCCTCGAAGTCATGACCACCACTTCGTATCCTGATTTGGAGGTCGGTTTTTCTAGCGCAGTATATGATAGGCGGAATTTGTGACTCTTGTCGCGGGGTTATGATCACCTGAGGTTTAGGGGTAGGGTCTGAGAAAAATCTCAGGTTTCGGATCGAAAATTCGAGAACCGAAGTGTAGGAGGAGTTGGTGGGTGTGTAGACATTGTTGGAAATTGAGGAGTGATTTGGTAATCTTTTCGAAAGACATTGAAGAAATCGATTCGGCCTGTAATCAGAAGCTGCAGATGAGGTTGAAAAGATCAGAAGCAGAATGAATGAAACTAGTGCAGAAATGGCAGAAGTAGTTTTCATATTTAATTTGGAGATGAATTGATAATTGGTTTGAGAATCTACCATGCATGGTTGCTCTATTTATAATGCAGGCTACATATTATTTTTCATTTTTTTTTTTGTTGACTTCTTGAATTTGAAATGTTCTCCTACAAGATGACTTATTTCCACATTTTCGGTTCGTTTCACTTAACTTTTCGCACTTTTAAAAAGAAAATTTCTCCCACAATTTCTATCCACAAAAGGAAAAATTTCATTTTTAATCCTGTATGTTAGGTCTTGTCTAGTAAAAGTTTTATATGTTAGAAATTTTCAATTTTGATCCTGTATGTTTCAAAAGTTGTAACAATTTAAGGACACTGACCATCACCGGCGATCAATTTAGCCGCAATTAGACTAATAAATTTAGGAATTTCAAGTGCTAATGCTTATGTGTCAAGTATTTTGTCCAGATAACATGTTAAATCATTAAATTACTTTAGCAGCTCGCCCAAAAAAGAAAAGAAAAAGTTAAATCCTAACTCCCGTGCATTTCATTTTATTTTTTATTTTATTTTTCTTTCTTTCTTCATCTTTCTCAAATTTATTTCTCACGTGCGTCGCACGTGATTAATTGCAGCCAACTTGGCCGTTTGTGATAGTCAGTGTCCTTAAAATTGGACAATTTTTGAAACATATAGGAATAAAATTGAAATTTCTAACATAGAGGATCTTTAGTATATAAGACCTAATATACAGGACTAAAAATGAATTTTTTTCATCCTCAAAATCTCCACACTCAATCTCCATCTTTAAAAAAGTTAAAGAAAAAATAAAATCTAATTTTTCTTAACATTTGAGTCCGGTCAAGGGAGGGAGTATTAATTATTAGCGCTTTGTTCTATTAGAGGAAAAGAAAAAGCACTTGCAATAAAAAAATACTACCCTGAATTCAAACATACTAGTCGAGTTGAAATATCAAAAGGAGAGGATTCTAAATAAATTAATCTCATTTTATTGCAGTATGCATGCAGCTAACCTTTTCTTTCATGAAAGCCACTACAACATAAATGACTTTATGTAACACTTCGTTTGTAACACTTTTAAAATTTTGACATTTATGTAACACTTTTGTAACACTTATGAATATGTAACACTTTCATGTAACACTTTTATAACATCTGCGAATATGTAACACTTTCGTGTAACACTTTAGGAATATGTAACACTTTGAACGTAACACTTTTAAATAAGTAACACTTTTTATGCAACACTTTTAAATAAGTAACACTTTTATGTAACACTTATAAATAAGTAACACTTGTAATTAATAAAATTATTTATTTTATTTTAAACTAATTAAATATTTGTGTATTTATTTATCTCATGTGTTACATCTTAATTATCACAATAGAATATCTGTAACATAAGTGGTGAGAACGATAGACACAGACTTACAAAAATAACTATTTATTAGAGTACCTAAAGATTTACTTATTCGTTATCAAGAATACATTAAATTTTATTTGCGACTTATTTGTGTGTATGTATATAGATATATACACACATTATATTTTTACTAAACAATAACAAAATAGACTTGTAGCTTTAACAATTTGAATACATTTCTTAAGTGTGAGAACCTAGACTTTGGATATTTGGTCATGTCTCTTCATGCTTGTAAGTTTATATTTTTATTTAAAATCTATAAAACACAATATTTAAGGTGTCTTAATACATAAGTTATGGTAATTAAAATTGATGATAATGTCTAGATTTATATACAATAATTAGATGTATAAAATTAATGTGATGTAAAATAAGTGATATATATATATATATATATATATAAAAGTGGATGAAAATGAAAAAACAATTAATGAAAACTTTGTGTCAAACTGATATGGATAATCTAAATAAAATTAAGTTAGATTGTAGTTTGATGAGAACTTAATTTTGAGTATATTTTATTGATGTTACAATAAAATCTTATGTATATATTGTTTTTCTTAAAAATATAACTAAAAAGGTTATTGTAGCTTAGTGGTTAAGACATTGTGCTTAAACTCCTGCAATCTAGCAACCTGAGTTCGAAACCCAGCAATGACAAATTTTTAAGTTTTTCTTTCAATTAAAACTGTTACATAAAGGGGATTATATGTAACATTTTTTTAGTGTTACCATAAAGTGTTACAATTTAAAACATAATGTAACACTTATTAAAAGTGTTACTAAAGATCATCAAAAGTGTTACATTAGACTTTAGGTAGCACCGACAAATGTAACACCAATAAAGTGTTACCTAAAGTCTATAATAACATATTTAGAATTCAGGGTTTCTTTAATTTGGTTCGTTTTTAGTCGAAAAACTAAAAAATTCATTGAATAGTTGCACGTGCATTACACGTAACACAATTCAATCGTAGTTTTCCTTTTTCCAATATGAATTTGTTGTCCCCTCAAGGTTAATTTTGTTATATTTACATATGTTGATCAATGTGAGAAGTCGAGGTCATTTGCATTGCTGAAAAAATGCAAAACTCTAAATTGGTACAATCATATGTGGTGCAATGCAATTACCCAATAAGATTTCAAATTCGATTTGAAAAACAACTAAAACCGAGCAATTACAAGGTAAAATAACTAAATCTTCGATCTTTTAAAAAGATACAAGACTGGTTTTGGGATAGCATATCAATTTACCCAACACTATTTTTCATATAAATCGGGTGCACAGGTCTTCGATCCATGCAATCTGAATTAAAGGGCAGATCCATGAAAACATATCATAGTTGGGATAAATTTAGTTTTAGTCATGTATATTAGTGTCTGTCTAGAAAATACTAGCATTTGTTAAATATTGGCCATGTATTTTTTAAAATATGCTTATTTAAGGACATCGCCCATCGTCGAAGTCCAATTTAGTTGAAATTAGTCACACTCGCTGCACGTAACCATTAATAGTATCTTTCAACATAATACAAATCTTCAGAACAAGTAGTAATGTCTTTCAGCATAATATTAAAAATTGTGTCTTGAATCTGCTTCGATTTGGATCGACGTTAGTATCAAGGTGAAGGCTTGGATTTGAAGGGTGTTGCTCCTTGTAGCGGCCGCGACAAATTGTGGCTGATTGATGTTTTTTGAAGCTAGAGACCCATCGCGGTCACGACAAGTGATGGTCGCGACCGCGACAGGCTTAGACGGCGCAGAAGATGGACTTAGGCGTGTTTAGGCCCAATTTGATCTGTTTTTTGTCTAGCTTAGGTTTGATGACTTATAAATAGTCCTATTGTCTTTAGGATTTGTACAGACACAGAGAGGTTGTCAGTTTGAGATATTCTAGAATTAGTATTTGTTGAGTACTTGACACTTGTTTGGTGTAGAATATTCAGTCTGCTTTTGGGACTCTATTTTCGGGTTTAGAGTCGTTTGGTCAATAGAGTGTGGATAATATGTTTTGGTCGAGTATCCATCAATTGGTACTCAGTTTGTCTCCGTTTGTTAGGATGGAGAGTTTGATAGTTGGCATATGGTCAAATTTGTCTCAATCCTATATTGTAACACTCTTTGATATTGAATTTGGTTCCTCTCGTTTAGCTGTTGAGGTAGCTAACAAGTTGTTAGCGAACCACGTAGAATTCGGTATATTTTGCATTGTCGGTGAAATATCAGAATATGTGCGCGTGTGCTATTTTAATAACTTGTATAAAATAATTTAAACAAGAACAGTGCCGATCGAGTTCATACTGTGAATGAACATGACGTAATCTGAAGATAGTTAAAGGTTGGAAAATATGAGGAAGACACCTTCCTCTGGAGCATTTTATTACTGGGATGTGATTTATTTTACAATGTACTATAGAGATTTCTATTACAATGAATAAACACACTCCCCCTGAATACTATACCCCTAAGACTGTTAAGAACTCAAAAATGTAGAGAATCCCTTCTCCTACACAAGCAGAGAGTTCTCCCGAACTCAACTTGTTCTCCCGAACAACTCAAGAGTCAATTCTCCCGAATAAACTCTATCTGCTTATCTGTGTTCCAACACTGGTTGAACACAGATTGAACTCTATAGTCGAGACAGCTGCTATTTCCCAATTGTCAATCACTTAAGCCGTACTGCTCTTCACAGATCCTTCTCCTCTTTATACCAGCGTCAAGAGAGTCCTTCTTTGGTATATCAATCAATTCCATCTTTAATTGATTCAATTACTTGATCCTCTTTGACTTTCTTGTTTTGGTTCTCCCCACTTTGGCAAGTAGATCAATTTGTCCTTCATTCCTGAAATATAAATCAAATATGCCAAGATTATTTGTTTCAAGTTGAATGCCACACAATTCTTGTGTTTACAATCTCCCCCTTGGCATTCAAGTTCGAAAACTTAAGCTTCCTTCCTGCAATTCAAGAGTCAAATAATCGAAATATCCGAGAACAGGATTATCTGCAAAGGTTGAGGATCAGTCAAAGTAATAGCATGAAGACGCGTTTGAAAATTGAAGTAGGTAGAACTGAGTAGGAACAGAGACAGACAGAACTCATTAGAGCGATGTCGAATACTGTGTTCCAAGACACCAACCAAAAATTCACATAAAGACTTAAACATCCAAAAATTAAACTTAAACATAAAAAATTCACAGAAAGTTATTTTTCAGAAACTTGAACTGCTGTCTTCATCATGGTCACCCTGTTCTTCCTCATTAGTATCTTCCTTGTCTTCATCATCCTGTCCACCAGAATCTTCGACCGCTTCATCATCCATAGCCTCATCATCCATAGCCTCATCATCCATAGCCTCGTCGTCTGCAACCTCAACTTCCACTTCGGTGGATCTCTCCCCCTTTTTCGAACGAGAAGGCAAAGGACGAACCAGATACTTGAGAATTTTCTAATAGTAGACCTTTTGAGCTTGAGCATTCTTGACCTGGAGGTCAAACACCGCAATCTGCTGTCGGACAAACTGTTCCATCTGCGAAGGAACTGCATTAGCAGGAATGGTATCTAGCTCATCGGTTGGAGTATAGACATTAGTGGTCCGAGTGGAGACAGTAAATGAAGATATGGGAGGTCCCAAGTGATCCCCTCGGCGAGAGTCTATCTCCACATTCTGATGTTGGAGCACTGTCCAAATCAGGCTTGGAAACGGTAGCATCTTACGGGATTCTGGTTTACCTGCAAATTCCACAATAATACGGAAAACATGCTCACCGAAATTGATGGGCTTATTTGTGAGAACACGATAGATGAAGATAGCCTGACTGGGTTTGAGACTAGATTTGTGAGCAGTGGGTGTCCAGTTCCGCATGCCAATTTTGTGGAGCATGTTGCACTCTAGGGTAAGAGAAGCAGGTGATAGGCCGGAGAGCGGCCATTTCGTGACCTTCCCATCAGTGATGGCAGTGGCGACAGTGGCAAGGTCATCATCCAGTTCATACTCTGGAGGAGTACTGATGCCACATACAAAATTGATAATTTTCGGAGAAAATTCTCGAACCAAATTCCTGCACCAAACTCGATGAAATCTCGGAGACGAGGGATCATTAATCCCAAGAGACAGATTAGAATAGAATTCCTTAACAATCTTCTCACAATACCGCTGATTGTTCAAAACAGTTTTAGCAAGACCCACACTAGTGATCAAATCCAGAATGTTATAGTTTCGAAACGATCGAACATCAAGATTCTTTTCTTCCCAAAATTTCATATCCTGAAAGATTTTGTGTCTGGCAGAGGCAACCGGAGAGTAGAAGCATACTTCATAGTTTTGGTCACGAGTCATTGCATCTACATCAGAATCAACAAGAGGTGATGAAGTACCTTTAGATTGAGATGCAAGGGGCTGAGGACCCTTGTTCTTTGCGAGTCTGGTTGACTTGCGAACAGGAGCAGGTGGGTCTTCCGGAACGAAGTCTGGATCGGGAGTTCCTTCCCTAGTTGAAGACTTTGGGGCCCCAGAAATTCGAACTCCATATTTGGTAGTAGTGGGCATAATCAAAGAGGGAACCTTGGTTTTGCCCTTTTCCGGATCTGGTGGCGGCGAAACTGGTTCAGAATCTGAGGAAGGAGCGACCGCTCTCTTTCTGGACTTCGATTGACGGACAGTGGAGCGAGTTTTGGGCTTCGCTTTTGATGGAGATCGTCGAGAGGACGAACCAGAGGAGGTGCCCGTCCTCGGTTTGGGGGCTGCCTTTTCCGATCTGAAGGTTTGAATCGGAATGGCGGCGATTGCCTCCTGTGGATCTGGCGAGGGTACATCGGGGTTTGTGACGGGGACGGTGGTCGTCTTCCTGCGCTTAGTAACTTCCTTAGGTCAACCCATGAATAAACAGTGCAAATCTGTGAAAGAAAAACAAGGAGAGGAGCAGATACGGAGAAGGTGAAAAGGCGTTAAGGGGAATGAGCTGAATATGTGGATATAGTGCACTTAAATAGGATGATTAGGAGTATCAATTTGAATAATCTCTAAAAGGAAATCCCCAAAATTGTGCACAATATTTTCACCTTATCTAAAGAGATCCCTTTAAAATAGGAAACTGAATATCCTGGAGAGAATAAGCTGATTCTATTAATTAGTCTCAGTTAAAAAGATAACTTAGCTCTGAAAAAATAAAAGGAATAAAATAATAAAAAAAAATAAAAAAGGGAAAAAAACGAAACAAAATATTGTGAAAAATCCGGTGACCGTGTACACCACAAAATATAAAGGAACTACTGATACATACGGAGACGCTGATATTCACTTTTGGAGAGGACGAACCTAATGAGAACCCATCCTTATATCCCCTTTTTTTTCTTTTTCTTTTTTTTTCAAGATCGTACTGGAATTCTCATTTCACTTAGAGACGACAGAAATTTTTCATCTGAAGTCTACCCCACTACTTTGTGAATTCCATCATAGAGGGTACTTCACGTTTCACTTAGTGCTATCAGAATTTTCGTCCAAAAGCTACCCCATTACTTTATGAAGTACACTCGGCATCTCTTTTCACTTAGAGCTATCGGAATTTTCGCCCGAAAGCTACCCCATTACTTCAAGATGCACATTCACATCACTTTTCACTTAGAGTTAACGGAATTTTCGTCCGAAAACTACCCCATTACTTCGTGATATGAGGGATAGTACGACCATGAAAGGAACAGAAAATATAAAGGTCTACCGATCAACGTTGGAATAGTTCATCAAGGAGGCCTTGACGTCTTATCAGCAGCTTACACACGATCGGTCATTTTCTGTGCATGAGACCCTGATTTCACAACAGAAATGGTTACTCACTACATCATTTTCCGACGGTAGCTCTTTCTGACAGATAAGAAGGATATATCAGTCAAATTAAGTCTCAACGAAGTTTCAAGCAGTTATCCTTTCAATGTGGGTATAATGAACGGATGTCACCAGACAAATGCATGTTTTTTTTTTTTTTTTTTTAAACAATATTTAAGAAGAAATGCATATTCCTAATGATTTTCTCAGAGTTAGAAATCTGTTAGCATCAAGAGATTTTGTAAATATATCAGCTAGTTGTTCCTGAGTAGGAACATGCTCCAGAATTACAGTTCCTTCTTCAACCAATTTACGAATAAAGTGATACCGAATGTCGATATGTTTGGTTCGTGAATGCTGAACAGGATTCTTAGACATGCTTATTGCACTAGTGTTATCACAAAAAAGATTTACAGAATCTAAATCAAACCCATAATCACGTAGCATGGTTTTCATCCAAACAAGTTGTGCACTACAGCTGCCAGCTGCAATGTACTCGGCTTCAGCTGTCGACAGTGAAATGCTGTTCTGCTTTTTGCTCATCCATGATACAAGATTTGTTCCTACAAAGAAACAGCCTCCTGAAGTGCTTTTTCGGTCATCCATGTCACCTGCCCAATCAGCATCACAGTATCCTGCCAAGTTTGAGTTCGTGTCACGGGAATATTGAATCCCGTATTCTGATGTTCCTCCCACATACTTGATTATTCTCTTCACAGCGGTCATGTGAGATTCCTTGGCATTCACTTGATACCTAGCACACATACCAACACTGAAACATATGTCAGGTCTACTAGCAGTTAAGTATAATAGGCTGCCAATCATGCTTCTGTATAGTTTTGGATCAACTGAGCTTCCTGGATCATCCTTAGATAATTTGGTGCTGGTTCCCATAGGAGTATCAGGGTGTTTTGCGTTTTCAAGTCCAAACTTCTTGACAAGGTTTTTAGCATACTTAGATTGGTGAATAAATATGCCGTTCTTGCTTTGTTTGACCTGTAAACCTAGAAAGTATGTTAATTCCCCTACCATGCTCATTTCAAATTCCCTTGACATGGCCTCAACAAACTCATTGACACTGACTTTAGATGTTGACCCAAAAACAATATCATCTACGTAAATCTGTGCAATGGTAATGTCCTTGTTCTTTTGCAGTATGAACAGTGTTTTGTCAGCACCACCTCGTCTGTATCCTTGCTCAAGAAGAAACCTCGTGAGTCTCTCATACCAGGCTCTAGGAGCCTGTTTGAGTCCATAAAGTGCCTTTTTGAGCTTGAATACATGTCCGGGGTAGTGAGGGTCCTCAAACCCTTTGGGTTGTTCAACAAATGCAACTTCTTTCAAAAAACCATTTAGAAAAGCGCTTTTTACATCCATTTGATATAAAACAAAGTTTTTGACACATGCAATGGACAACAGCATTCTAACAGACTCTAGACGTGCCACGGGGGCAAAAGTTTCCTCAAAGTCAATGCCCTCCACTTGAGTGTATCCTTGGGCAACCAATCTAGCCTTATTCCTAGTGATGTTACCAAATTCATCAGTTTTGTTGCGAAAAATCCATTTGGTACCAATCACATTGGAATTTTTTGGCCGAGGTACAAGTTCCCACACATCGTTCCTCTCAAATTGCTCAAGTTCTTCCTGCATAGCCTTGATCTAATACTCATCAGTAAGAGCTTCCTTGATGTTACGTGGTTCAATAGAGGAAGTGTAGCATGCAAAGTATGAGTATCCAATCATTTTACGATAATTAGGTTTAGGATTACCTCGGGTTTTGATACCTTCATTGATGTCACCTATTATCAGATCACTCGGATGATCTTGTTGGATTCTGCTGGGAGGATCCCTTCTGGAATCAGAGATTTGTTCGACATTTTCAGCTTGTTCGAGCTTCTGTTCCTCTGGAGAACTTGTTACTGAAGAACTTACTTCCTGCTCCAGGAGTTCTGTATTCTCAGTTTCCTCATTTGGTTGGGAACTATCATCGAAAACAACATTCACACTTTCCATTACTGAGTGTGTTCTCAGATTGAATACCCTGTACGCTCGACTACTGTTAGCATAACCAAGGAAGAAACCAAGATCACTTTTAGACTCAAATTTCCCAACAGTTTCTCTATCCTTATAGATATAACATTTGCAACCAAATACATGTAAATGACTTAAGTTAGGAGACTTACCTTTCCATATCTCATATGAGGTTATCCCCATGCCTTTCCTGAGATAAATTATGTTTATTAGATAACAGGCGGTGTTTACAGCTTCAGCCCACCATCTCTGGGACATTCGTTTTGATGCAAGCATGACTCGAGCCATTTCCTGCAGCGTTCTGTTCTTTCTCTCAACGACCCCATTTTGCTGAGGAGTCTTGGGGGCTGAAAACTCATGACCGATTCCTCTTGATTCACAGTAGTTGGTGAATAGGGAATTCTCGAACTCTCGCCCATGATCAGTTCGTATCCTACTTATGCAGCATTGTTTCTCCTTCTCGATCCTTGTGCACAGAGTTTTAAACACATCGAACGTTTCTGATTTCTCTCGAATAAAGTTGACCCAGGTGTAGCGTGAGAAGTCATCCACCACAACAAAGATGTATTTCTTGCCACTGATGCTTTCTGTTTGAACTGGTCCCATCAAATCCATATGAAGGAGTTCCAGTACCTGCTTAGTAAGAACATCATGAATAGGTTTATGAGGGGTGTGTTTTTGTTTTCCATATTGACATGGTCCACACACACCATGACCTTTTCTTTTGAGTTTTGGTAGCCCTCTCACAACCTGCGACTTAGACAAATTCATCAGATGATCATAATTCACATGTCCAAGTTTTTCATGCCATAACTCTATTTCACTGACAGTACTAACATGGCATTTGAAATCCTTATCAAGACTGTAGCAGTGATCAACAGTTCTAGTTCCAGTAAGAACATCAAAGTTATTTTGATCAAGAACATGACATTTTCCTTGTGTAAATTTAACATTCAGTCCTTGATCACACAATTGACTTATGCTAATGAGATTAGCCGTTAAATTTTCCACAAGCAAAACATCTTCCAGTTTAGGCATTCCTCGAATATTAAGAGTGCCTATTCCAGTAACTTTGTTTCTTACTCCATCTCCAAATGTGACGAATTTGTCGCCAACTGGAGATACATTTGTCAAATATGTTCGAACACCAGTCATGTGTCTCGAACATCCACTGTCAAAGTACCAAGTCCCTTCTATGTTCGATCTGAGGGCCAGAACAGATGTTAGACATTTGTTTCCTTCCTTTTGAACCCAGATTTTAGATTGTTTGTGATTTCTCAGATCGATTTTTGTTCTAGGACTTGATCTTTGATATGTTCCAGGTCTCCCTTTATAAATATCCCTAATGTTGATCTTGCCTGTTCGAAGGTCATATTTCATCCGATTGCACACAGGACGTATATGACCTTTTGTATAGCAGTAGTGGCATGTAGGGATAAATTTAAAGGTCTTCGAATTATGATGATGTTTCGAATGGGTCTGTTCAAATCGAGTTCGAACAGCCTGGGTATAATGGGCTTGATCAGAATTACGAGTAAATGTGTTACCTGATGCATTACCTGTACCGACGGTGGGTCGTTCTGTGGCAGACCTTATTGAGGAGAAAAGGACTGACTTTGTGTTTTCCTCCATCAGTCTTGTTAGCTCGTTCTTGAGCATCTTGATTTCTTTTTCCCTGTTTTTGATTTCTTCCTGCACATCAAACAATTCATTTTTTAACGAGTCTATGGTAACATCTTTGGAACTGATTACCTGTCGTGCGATTTTCAGTTCATTTTCCAGCACGATTACCCTCACAGTTGGTAGAGCTTGAGGGTATGTAGAACTGCTTGGATCAACATTCTTTTCATAGAGTCTGACTTTAGCTTCAAGAGTTTTGATGATTTGTGCAGCTTTGTTAGCTCTGGAGGATAATTCTTCATACATTTCTTGAAGTTGTTCAGCAGTAGGACAAGGCTCATCTTCAGATTCGGACTCATCAGTCACATCTTTTCCCGTCAGTTCCTTGATAGGTCGAACATGGGCCATCAGACACGTAAAGCCCTTCAGTGAATCACATAAAGCAAGATTGTTGGTGTAATTGACAGCATCATCTGTCTTTGACTCTTCATCAGTTTCTGAGTCACTCCACGTTGCTTTGTAGGCTTTGTTTTTCCTTAGGAAATTTGGACATTCTGCTTGATAGTGTCCATATCCCTTGCATTCTCTGCACTGGTCATTCTCCTTTTTGCTGGCCTGATTCTTCCCATTTGAGTTCCTCCCACCAGATTTATTTTTGTTGAGGTACCCGGAGTTGTTCTTTCCCTGTCCCTTGGAGGTGTTGAACTTCTTTATCATTTTCCCGTAGTTCTTTGCTAAAAAAGCCATAGTGTCTGCAAAATTTGCAGCATCCAAGTCATCGGTCTCTTCTTCCTGTTTGTCGGATACTTCGGCTTTTAGTGCAATGCCTTTGGCCTTGACTTTGTCGTAGCCATTGTTAATCTCAAATGTTCGTAGCTCTCCAAGAAGATCGTCCAGAGTCATTTCCTTGACTTTCATGAAAGATTCCAGGACAGTAATTTTCTCTCTTAATCTGGATGGCAACGTCCTCATGATTTTTGAGACCTGTTTCTCTTCTGAGATGTTTTCTCCAAGTATGTAGCAGTCATTTACTACATCACAGAACCTTGCATAGAAGCCATCAATATTTTCATCCTCATTCATTTGAATATTATCAAATTGGAGAGATAACCTCTGGAGTTTTGAGGTTTTGACTGAGGCATTCCCTTCAAATTGACTTTGCAGAATTCGCCATGCATCTTTTGCGGTTGTGCATTTCACTATCATCTTGTGTCTCATGGGATCCACAGATGCTAGAAGTGCGTACAAGGCTGTGTAGTTTGCTTCTTCTTCTTGCTTGTCCTTTTCAGTAAAGGACTCAACTGGTTTTGGTACTAGATTCTCTTCATCGTCCTCCATTTGAGGCCAGTCCCATCCTTTTTCAACTGTGAGCCAGCATTTCTTGGATCTTAGGTACACCATCATCATGGATTTCCAGTAGGAGTAGTTGGTTTCCTCCAGAAGTGGAGGTCGTAAGGATGCGTGATCAATGGAAGCCATTTTGTTCCCTTGGATCTACCTGTTTATAAAAACTGGAACCTGCTCTGGTGCCAAATGAAATATCAGAATATGTGCGCGTGTGCTATTTTAATAACTTGTATAAAATAATTTAAACAAGAACAGTACCGATCGAGTTCATACTGTGAATGAACATGACGTAATCTGAAGATAGTTAAAGGTTGGGAAATATGAGGAAGACACCTTCCTCTGGAGCATTTTATTACTGGGATGTGATTTATTTTACAATGTACTATAGAGATTTCTATTACAATGAATAAACACACTCCCCCTGAATACTATACCCCTAAGACTGTTAAGAACTCAAAAATGTAGAGAATCCCTTCTCCTACACAAGCAGAGAGTTCTCCCGAACTCAACTTGTTCTCCCGAACAACTCAAGAGTCAATTCTCCCGAATAAACTCTATCTGCTTATCTGTGTTCCAACACTGGTTGAACACAGATTGAACTCTATAGTCGAGACAGCTGCTATTTCCCAATTGTCAATCACTTAAGCCGTACTGCTCTTCACAGATCCTTCTCCTCTTTATACCAGCGTCAAGAGAGTCCTTCTTTGGTATATCAATCAATTCCATCTTTAATTGATTCAATTACTTGATCCTCTTTGACTTTCTTGTTTTGGTTCTCCCCACTTTGGCAAGTAGATCAATTTGTCCTTCATTCCTGAAATATAAATCAAATATGCCAAGATTATTTGTTTCAAGTTGAATGCCACACAATTCTTGTGTTTACAGTCGGTTTTCTCGTTTATCGTTTGTTTGTGTTTAATCTTTCCCAACACATAAACACTAATATTTTTTCAGCTTGTTGTTTTCTTTCATAAATCATAACATGTAAATAATACATTTCAATATAAACACTAATACTTTTCACAAAAAACAATATATATAACTCGAATTGTACAGATCTAACATCCGTCCAAGAAAACTGCTCATCATATAAAAAATTAAAACGTATATGCATAGACTTGTGCAATGCTAGAATATTGTGATATGCATAGATTTTCTCATACGAAACCCAACTTTTTTATCCATGCAAGGAAAAAACCGGCAAGTTTACAATATATAAATAGTAATTTGCATGTATTAGGTTATCAATGATATTGGTTACTGGTTAGGTAAGAGAAAATAGTCACACGTCTTTAATTAATTTAAGCATGCACCCGATCCGCACACTTTGAAGCGACTCTACATTAACAAATTAAGATAACCTAGGTAACTATGACTTCCGGTCGTCGTTATTTAAAGTGAAAAATATCGAGATGACGAGATACTACACTTATCGTACCGAAAAGTTGTCAAAAATATGAAAATTTTGGCAAGATATACTGTATTGAAAATTTTACGGTATAGTAATAATATGAGAATGTTGAGCATGGAGCCTGATTCTCGTCATAGGGTTCGCGGCTGCGATAGGTATGAGTCGCGGTAGCGACATATGTGCTTGGGTTACTGGGAAGGTGTCGCGGCCGTGATAGGTGTTGGTCGTGGTCGCGACAAAAGACGTGTAGTAAAGCATGTAGAGCTGTTGATGGAATGTGGCCACGATAGTTGGAACGGCAAGGGTTTTGCTTGGGCTTCAAGTTTGGCCCGTTAGACTGCTATAAATAGTTGTACTCTCATTATTATTGTTGGCTATTGGTTTATCTAAAGATTAGTGAAATCTCAGGTTTGGTATCGCCCCCATATGTAGTTACACATCGTAACGAATTGGATAACCAATATCATGTTTTTTTTTTCGTTCTGATTTTCTTCAATTTTGTAATCGTGTGTGTGTTGATTTAATTGTTAACAACTGGTATCAGAGCTCCAAATTTGAAGGGAGCATCACGAGGAAGGAAAGATGTCGATCGAGAAGTTTGATGGTTCTGACTATGGATTCTGGAAGATGCAAATGGAGGATTACCTTTACGATAAAGATCTGCACTTGTCTCTCAAAGAAAAACACGAGAAGATGGATACAGAGGAGTGTACGTTATTGGACAGAAAGGCGATGAGCGCGATACGCTTATTGTTGTCCAAGCAAGTCGCTTATCATATGACTGCAGCGAAGTGGACGAGGGAGATGTTGATGATTTTGGTGGAGATGTATCAGAATCCATTGACGGTGAACAAGGTACATCTGATTAGGAGATTGTTCAATCTAAAGATGACGAAGGGTACACCGGTGTAACGGTACCTGAACGAGTTCAACATGATTACCTCGCAATTGAACTGGGTGGAGATTAAATTTGACGACGAACTACGTGCCCTGATTATGTTTGTCGTCTCTGCTAGACAATTGGGCCGGTACAGTGACAACAGTTACTACCGCGGAAGCTAATCTGAAATTTGACAAGGTAAGGGATCTAATGATTAGTGAAGAGATTCGCAGGAAAGAATCGAGATCTACTTCGGGGTCAGCACTGAACATTGAGAACAAAGGCAGGCCGAAGGGAAGGCAAAATCGGGAAATGTCTAAATCCAGAGGAAAGAGCCAATCCAGGAAGGACACGCTCGATCAAGTGATGAAATTATGACGAGTTCGGTCACTTTAGAAATCAGTGTAAGGCACCAAAGAAGAACAAGAGGGATCTAGCAGATAAGAAAACGACGAACGCAACCACAGAAGAAGATGATGGTGATGCGTTGGTCTTGAGCGTGTCTAGTCCCATGGAGTCTTGGGTGCTGAATTTCGGAGCGTCGTTTCATTCATGTGGTAATTACGAAATTATGGTGATTATGTTCTGGCGATTTTGGACAGGTGTATCTTGCAGATGATGAACCCCTAAAAATCTGGGAAAAGGTAAACATACGAGTTGCGACCTCAAATGGATCCACTTTGGTGCTGAATGAATTCTGATACATTTCGGAATTGAAGAGGAATCTACTTTCAGTTGGACAACTTGATAAGGAGGTTTATGTGGTAACATTCGGCTGCAACAATTGGAAGATTACCATGGGATGCTGAATGAATTCTGATACATTTCCGAATTGAATGGAAGGTTGCCATGGGATGTTGAATGAATTCTGCAAAAAAAGAAATTTAAGCATTTTTTCAACAATATCTAAATTTAATCACTTTATCAAAAGTAGAAAGCAATGACAAACGTTCTATACATTTGAAAATTTCGTAAAAAATTAAATTTATACATTTTAGAAAATTGATAAAAGAAAAACTGACATTTAAAAATATGGCTATTTTCTAGAGACAAAGGAGTATTTTTCATTTTAAAAAAAGATAGGGCATTGAGGAAGTACAATAAGCTTTATAGATAGACAATAGTGGGGCAATTCAAACGGTCCGGCTCAGCTCATCGGATAAAAAATTAGTGATTAAATCACGCTCCATTCCTTTAAAATATACTATGATTTTTAAAACAGCTTAACTCATTTGATTTTTGGCTTATTAAGTTAGCCTATTAAGTTCAATGATACTTCAAGCCAACATTTATACGATCAAATCCGTCTAAGATATTGGACCAAATGAGCCGCTCCATCAAATTGGGTCGATTTTGCCAATAAATGGGCCAAGTGCTAAATTATTTACCAAAATTGTATTTCCAAATCGTTTTGGGATTGTTGGGCTCTAATTCATGGGCTAGTACTTCCTCTCTGTCCTTGTTCACTTGTCCGGATATTAAGAAAAAATAGATGAAATTTTTTACTTTTTTAAAAGTGGAGACTGAATATGAATGTTTTAAGGGTGAAGATTGTTGTCTTTAATTGTTATTTATGGGTATAATAAGTTAAGTGGGGCGGATCAAAATGAGAAGTAGGACAAGTTAATTGGTCGGAGGGAGTATCTCTTATACCAGTCTAAACAGTGGTAACCACTAACCAGCAGCCACATATGGGCTTGAGTCCATTCGATTAGATTCCGACTCGTAAGTGGAGAGAGTTTCTTTATTGGGCCTGAAATTGAGTCTACCAAACTCCAGTTGTCATGGGCTGGCGCACTGACCCATCTTATGGGCCTTGTAGGGCTCGGCCTATACTCGCTTTTACCCGATTTACCCGAATCCGATCCGAGTCCAGTTGTTCAGGTCAAACCTGTGAAAAAACAGTACAGACCCAGGTGATGAGCCACGTCGTTTTTCTCCAGGCTCATAAGGTCTTGTATGAGTAACTAGGGGTTTTTAATCATGGATGAGATGACGATGATGATGAGATGCTCGAGAACAAGCACCGCAATTTGAGGTAAATAACCCTAGGTATGTTGTTCTCCTTTTCCCACTACTTAACGATGATGCTCCTCACAGCTTCAAACTTCAATTTTCTGACATTGTATAAGCTTTTTTTTGGAATAAGGCTTCTGGAAATTTTATAAAGGATGATGTATGTTTAAGTTCGTGACAACTTGATTGATAAGTTAATGGCTAATGGTAGGTCATTGCAAGCCTTTGAATGTGTTGTTTAATGTTTGGCATACATATGGGTTTTTGATTGTTTTCGTTTGCTGCCAAGACACCTAATTGAATCAATTACTTGTTCCAAGCTCGGCAATGATGCATTGAAATAAAAATGTTTGTAAAACTAAACTGATTCTTTGTTTTGTGCTTTCGTTCTAGCTTGCAAATACTGCTATCAATCTCAAACTCAATAGTTGTATGTTGTTGGTTGTTAGGGGTGTGTGTTTTCCCTTATGTAACTCATAATTGTTGATATATTCTTAACTTTGATGTGATAACAGTTAATCAGATTTACAGGTGTTTGGATTATTGTTCATGTGTTTACCGAATTCACATGTTTAAATTTGTTCAATCTTGCTGGATAGAATTTATTTTTCTAGACTATAATACAGTTTAGTTATAAAACATTGGGAAAATTTCTACGAACCAGTTTAATTATGCAACTTTGAAAAATTAGAAGATAATGAACTTAGGTATGTTTTAGTGTGGTTTCTTAAAATCTTTTGCTATGCTTCAATGTGTATTCCTGACTTACATATTGACACTTCATATGGCGTAAAGCTTCTGATATAGAAATAAACCATAACAACCAGTTTGTGGCTCACCGTCTTGTCTAGGAACGCCTGAAGATGGTGGACTGGCTGCCGCCGCAGAACTTAATGGTGTCTCCTTCAGAAACTGGATGTTCTTTCCCACCCCACCGTCGGCGGCCGCTTCGCAGCCGTACGTATGGCGCTCTCATTCAAATTCTCTCCCATTGCACAAGCTATTCCCAGCCCGAATTGCCTGGTATGAACTCCTTTTTGTTCTCTCTAGTGTCAGCTAGTATATTTTGAGCTTTGTTTTCCTTTAGAGTTTGAGAAATCGCCATATGAGCAGGATGTTGTAAATTTGCCAATATAAACTTCAAGTTGAGGAAAAAATCAGTAAAAGAAAGGGATGGTAAGTAAAGTGACTTTATCAAATGAGAAGTCTTTGAAGTCCCTGAACTGATAGATGCATCTAAAAAATCTGAATCATGTATATCAATCACTGATTTATTTTTAAAAATGGTATTTTGAATTTGTTGGCAGTGGTCTTGAACTTCATACGATTTTCTGCAACATTATGCCCTTCACATCATAGAATTAAGCATGTACTCGTTCACATTGCCCATGTGGTCTTCGATGGATTCAGATTCATGAAATAAACCGAGAAAAGCAGCACAGGCTGATTAACTGTAACTATAAGTGTTATGGATAAGTTTTTTTCCCTTCTCAATTTAAGTCATTGACAGAAACGTGTAACGTGTAACATAAATGGGCTGTTTTAACCTAATTTGTCTGACACCTGTGTAATACTACATCGAACATGGGGATACGGTTGTGGGTAGTAGAGCAAAAAATTGGATTGAACTTACCTGTCCAGCAGTTAATTCATTTTTGTTATTTAATTTTTCTCTGTTGTCTAAAAAGAAGATTTGATTTCAGTTCTTTTCCCCTTAAGAATTACCCCTAAGTGTGCATATCTCCTTAGATGGTCTTCCTTTTATATTAGATATTATGTGTTATACACATAACTGGATACTTACAAATCCACTTTGCAACAAAATTGCATGATCTGATTATGGTTTCGCCTTTGTCCTTGATGAAGTTGAATCAGAACCAGCGAACAAAGAAGATGGATCAATTACTCATAGCGAGCCCAATTCAACAGATGTTTTAGTTCCACTTCCTAATAGTAAGGGTTCCAATGATAAAATCGTTCAAGAAGGTAGTAATGCTGAGAGCCAAGAAAATACTGGTTTTCCAGATGGAGGTTTTGATGATCAAGCAACAATGCTAAAATTGAATCACATAAACTCAGTAACAGATGGGCAACAGGAAATCTGTTCATCAAATGGAATCAGTTTTGACGACTTGGTTGCTGAAAACCAGACGAATGATAATGCTATTCAGACTTCCAAGGAACTAGAAAATGTGAATAGCGTTCTTGACATTCAGGTTGATGACTTTGAGGTGGACAAGGAATTCTGTATTGGTAATTTTAGTGAAGCTCTTGAGGCTTGTTTTGGCGTAGATATGGGCGTTGAATCATCAAAAGGAGACAGCCAAGATAAAGGCGTTGTTTTAGAGGACATACCTAAAGATGCTGAGAATGAACTGAAGCTGAAGGAGAGGGAATTGGAGAAACTCATACATAATTCAGGTGGCTTGGAGTCATCTTTTCGTCTGAATGCTGATGAAGAGATTGAAGAAGGGGAAATATCTGGGGAAGCTGGGGTTGCTGGTAAGTCGCTTGATGCTTTATCTAATGATTCAATGTCACTTGGAGAGACAACTACAAACAAGACACATTCTTCGGTGGATCAGTTTGACTCTGAAAAGCTCTCCTGTGTGGATGAAGATAGAGGGTCCCTGCAACAAAACAAGACACATTCTTCAGTGGATCATTTTGACTCTGAAAAGCTCTCCCGTGTGGATGAAGATAGAGGGTCCCTGCAACATGAAACATCTGATTCGCTGGTAGATACAGTTAAACGTGACAGTAATTTTATGAAGATGGAAAGCAGAATACCTTCTAATCAAATGAAAGATTGTTTTTCCCGGTCTGTTTTATATGATAATCCTTTGAAGACTCGAATAACTAGTGCTATAAGTCCTTCTTTGGAAAATCCAATTCCATCTGGCAGAAAACTACAAGAGAATGCTGCTGAAAATCAAATTTCTTATACCATAAGGTATGTGTTATGAGTTATGAAAGTTCTTTTTATTTTCTTTGCACACATGGGTTCTCCAAGAGAAATTTGTTTCGCATATACAATTTCATAGATATAATGTTCTTCTCTAGTATACTCATCGTCCTTCTCTTCATTGGAGACCCAGAAAACATAATTATAGATAAACAAATGACTTACTAAACAACATTGAATAATGTGTTGTCATTGGTGTGATGGAGTTGAAATATGTTTTGCTTCGTAGGCATAATGTTTGTTTCCAGAACATTCGCACTTCATTCACAAGCCCAAAAACGTGAAATATAGAACACTGAATGATTGGACTGGAAATAGTGACTAAAATCTCTCTTTTTTTGTGTGCGTGTGTGACTGTGCCTTATGTTTGTCTGCTTTTTTTTTCTTTCAAAAAGTATGCCTTGCTTGTTACTAATTAAAATTTTCTACTACTATCATAATAAGTTGCATCATTCATTATACTTGCTATCAGCATAACTCATAGATTCTGCTGTCAAAGTTTATGCAGGATACCAGCAACAAGAAAAGGAAGAGAGGTCCAGGGAACCAGGAAAAACGAGAGCGGAAAAAGGTATGTTAAACTTTAAAAATATATACATGCCGAGTAAACTTATCTATCTGCCACGAGTGTTTAACTGCTAACTTGGTGCTATTGTTTTTATATGGGCATGCTTTTCTTAGAAATATAAATTGCATAGATCATGCCCTACGTATTTGGTTTCCCTCCCTCACAAAGGTACACATGTGTTTCACGCAGAAAAATAAAAGACTTAAGAGAGCTGAAAAGAACAGGGAACTTGGGGTTAAGAGATTGAAGCTGCAACCGGTTTTGAAGCCAAAGACGATAGTGTACTGCCGCCACTACCTACAGGGGAGATGCCATGAGGTTGTTTATTACCTTACCCTATCTTTTTGTCAGTTTACTGCAATGGGTTAATATCTTAGTTGCTTCTGTTATTTCTGAAACCAAGAAATACACACAGAGGAACGGATTGTGCTTGAAACTTTCTGATATAGTTTTTGCTTGTCTTTTCAGGGTGACAAATGCAAGTTCTCGCATGATACAATTCCTTTGACAAAGGCTAAGGTATGCTTAGCAAAAAAATATACATATATGTCTTTAAGTAGGTACACGGTTTCTTTCCAAATTGTCATGATCAGGAAGAAAACTGTAACCCACGCTTTAGGATTGGTTGGAGGCATACTTCAAAAATGTTTGATTACTGCTTCAACTAACTCTATGGACATGACTGAGCTCTATCAAATTTTTTCTATGAAATTCTCTTCAATGTGGTCTGTTCTGATCCATAGACAATATAGCATGCAAGTTTCTTGCTTCATCCGTTCTTGTTTTACTTGTTATCAACCTCTTTCTTTCAGCTACTACTTTTAATCATGTCAATGTTGTTTGTTGGTGATCCTATATGGGTTTCAAAAGGCATTAGTATGATCTTATGGTGAACATACAAATACCTCTAGTTACAGATATTCAACCATCGTATAGTTCAGGCACTCTATTTAAACCCAATTTTAATCCATCAAGTAATGTCATATGTAATATCCACTTGTTAATTGTTCATAAATTATGACATAGAAAAATCAGTAGGCACTCTGCTCAACTCCATTTATAATCGATCAAGTAATGTCATTTGTGATATCCACTTGTTAACTGTCCTAAATCTTGAACAAATTGCACATATAGGGGAGCTGCTAGCTCATGCTATTTGTCTTCGAACATAAAGATTAATTGACTTCATTGGTTGACAGACTAGCTTTTTTGAGAAATAGGACACTTTATCCTTCTCTTGTAAGATAAGGAGTGTAGTTTCTTCATTAACTACTACGGTCTAATCAGTAGGTTACTAGTAGTCTGTCAACTGGAATATCATTGTTTTTCCCTTGCATCAAGGAGTGCTTATATTAAGTGAATTTCGACTGGTAGTATGTGTATGACCTCGTGCTTTTCTTGCTTCAAGAAAACTGAAGCACTTCTGTAATATATATAATTTTACTATAGTTAAGGTACCATCTATCTAGCAACAAACACTAAATTATTTTCTCTATCCCACTATTCCTGGATCCAAATGCAGCTCTCACCCTATCGCGGAAGAAGAGGAAACCGCCTCATGGGGTTCGGGTGGGGGGATGGAGGCCTCCTGATTTTCATACCATGTCCGACTGGCTTTTGCTTATCAACTAGATATTCTCTCTTTGATTACCCTTTCACAAACGTGCCATGATATATTTTTTCTGCTAAATACTCCTGTAGTGCAATTCCACCTGACAATTTGCTTTTCTTATAAGGTTATTTTTCATGAACATACATGCTAGTTTGCTACTCAAATTTATTTTAGTGAAACAGAAGTTGATTGCAATTGTCTTTTGGGAAATTTTGATGATTGGACGATGGTACTCATGCAGCATCATCTACGCTCATTTTGAGAATCATGGTTTACAGCTATCTAGCCAATATCAACATTTAATTATGCTATTGTCTTGCAGCCATGCAGTCATTTTGCTCGTCACGCTTGCATGAAAGGAGATGATTGTCCTTTTGACCATGAACTCTCTAAATACCCTTGCAACAATTATGCTTCAAATGGTTCCTGTAGTAGAGGGTCTGAATGTTTGTTTTCACACAAGGTGATGTTTTCTATCATAACTTGTCTAAGTATTTTCTTGCAAGGCTTGTTGCTTTTTTTCTATTTTACGTGCTACTGAAATGTGGTTTGCATTTTCGTAACGAAATTGTCTCAGATACCAGCAAATAGCTGCTCTGTCCCACCAAATCCTAATGCTACCAAACATGATGTAGTGGCTGCCCAAGCCAGCAAAGGAGGGTCCACTCCAATTTCAAAGGTCACTAAGCCCGAACAGAAGTTCCTATCCCCACCGAACAACTCAAACTCTAACAAGCATATGGATAACCACGCCGTACTTCATAAGAAAGTCGACCCTAAGTTTTGCTCTGCTTCGAAGTCCCCTGGTCAAAGTGCAGAACAACCAGCGGCAAAGCCTGTTGTCAGGACCGGTGGGCAGCCACCGAGAGGAGTTAGCTTTCTCTTGAACAAGACCAATAAGGAGAAACGAGAAGGATCCTCTACGAGAACACCTGATGGTGGTGGTGGTGTAGGCTGTAACGAAGTTCCTAAAGGGCCAGGTGGCATCAGCGAGTTGAATAAGATGTCTGAGGTGGCTGCTCCACGGAAACCTAGGGGGATAAATTTCCTCTCCTTTGGGCAAAATTCTGCGGACAATTCCAGCAGTAAGCTATTTTCCAACTTGCTCGCCAAGTCTACCAATTTGGCATCGGACCTGAATGATAAGGTTAATGGAACCCTACTGACCGTACCTCAGCATGTAAATTCCTCCTCATTTAATAGAACTGATTCACTCTCCAAGGGAACAGCGAATCTCCAGTCGAGCAAAAGTACCTCTGCTTTGTCATTTGCTAAAGAGAGACCAAGCACAAGTGAGCCTCACGAAACTGTTAGAACGCCTTCCCTTGCCTACGGGATTTGGAATCAATCAACGAGCGGGCAGAATGCAAATCTGTTTAGCTCTTTTAAGAGATCACTCCTGTCAAATACACCAAGCTCGGTGCAAAAGGCTGTCCAATCAACGCTATCATTTGCAGCGAAACTTGAGCCTGACATCAAGGTTGGATCATCCCTTCATCAGCGGTAAAAGATACAAGTTAGTCATTCCGGTCAGAATTACAAGAGACTACGGGTTTCATATCTGGTAACCTGAAACATCAAATCTCGATGTCCATGTCTTTCATTGTGCATGATGGATTGTTGTAGAATATCTGGCCGAAGTCGCTGGTTGCAGAGGACACTCCTCTTGCAATGGAGGTGGCAGAATTTTCGGGTACTGATGACCAGGACGTGGATGAACAAGTGAGACTTCGTCCAGGTCCTCTACTTTGGCCGCTTTCTCGTCTTCATCCACCATCACAGCTTGGTAGTGGTCTCTGCTGGTGTGTTCTGATCAAGAACTTTTTGCTAGAGCTCGATTTGATGGTCAACTTGTTCTTGACTCACTTATATAAATTAGGCTAAATCTCATTGCTTATGTACAATTTAAATAGCCTAGCATTATATGGAGTGCAAGTTGAAGCTGCTGGAGTAGCTCTGTAGTATGAACTCGGCCTGATAGGTTTCGAGTTGAGTTTGAACATATTTTCTCCAATGCATGCTGAGTAGCTTGCGAGTCGACTCATCTCGGTTACTCTATTTACGCGCGGGTTTGGCAGATATCCTTTTTTCTTTGAAGCGCCAATTCACTCGCAACATATATGCCCAGTACACTAATGTTGTGTTTTGGACGAAAGGATTTGTGGATGAATTTTAGAATGTACAATTATATTCACTTAACTTTTTGACCAAAAAGTCAAAACAATAAATTTTAAATTTCTCATAAATTTTTACTTCATTCCTTTTTTTTTTGTAACGTTATGTTTGAATATGTGGATTTAATTTTAAGATTTCTTGGGACATTCATATTCTTATAGAATGAATTGCTGGAAAAAGTTAAATTTGCCGCCAACAAATTTAGAAGTCGATGTCTTGTTTCATTAGAGAAAATAAAAAGAATTGAATTTTGCGAATAACTTATATATGATTGAATAAGTGTTAATAACAAACAACTTTTTTAGTATAAAATTGATTTATGATTTTGAAAAGATTGTACTTTCATGAAATTAAAAAGGATAAAATATTGTACTTTTAAGAATCGTGACTTGTCTTTTAAGACTATTTTCCATTTTAGAATGATATGAGCGACGTGCCTTGAGAAATTAAAATAAGCTATTATAAGTGGACGGTAGATTACTTCAATAATTTAATTTCGTTGTTATCATAGAATGTTTGGTTTGCTAGTAGAGTTTAGACCTAATTATAGCACAATTAACTAACCCGATTCATTTAGCTGATTGTACTAAGACTAGTAAGTTGAACACAAAGGAACAATGGTAGCTAAGTGCACTAGTCCAGGAAAGTTACGAGTTGATTTATAATCTGTTTTTAACCTATAAAATAAAAATAAAGAATTTCTTAATTATTATAAACTCTAAATTTTAAGCGCACAATCTAAAAGAATAAATTGACTAGCAAAATGTTGACTCGACAATTCTAAATTATATTTAAAACACTAACAAATCATTTTGTTCATGTTAAAAAGAATAAAATAGTACAAACATAGAACTACAATATACAGTTTTGTAAGTAAAAAAATAAGTCGAGAATCTCAACTTAAAACAAATATTGAATAATATAATAAAATAAGCATCATATTTTCCAAAACTTGATTTATAAACTTGTGAAATTGTAATATACAAACTATTGCTTTACGACGAATAGCGTAATTAACCCAACCCATTTTTTCTTCCTGTAAGTGAGGTCGAACCCCTTTGTAATCCTGATTCATTTATAATCGATCCTAATTACTATATTTTGGTTCAGTCCGTGCACGAGTAATGAGACGTGTGCAAATTACTGCCCTACATGCACACAAAAATTTATTTATTATTTCTTCAATTTCTTTAATTTTTCTTACCATTTCTAATTAAATAAAATTGATTAAATAATAGTAATGGACTCCCTAGAAGTAGCACCTCATATTATTGTAAATTGTAAATATATAAATTGGTCAGTTAGATATAAGAAAAGTCATGAATTGTTGTTATATCCAACTACTTTCACCAAATTAATTGATCAACTATGTCAGCCGCCCAAATTATCATTATTGCTTATTCCTAGGGTTCTTCGCCAGTTAATTTCTGCAGTTTGATAAAAAAAATCGAGCTCAAATAAGTAGAATTGCGAGTTTCACTGTGATAACAGAAGTTACGGACTGATACCATGGCTGTGGTTGAAGATTTAGAGCAAAAAGCTGCTCCTCAGAAGAAAAAACCACTTTCTGAAGATGACAAAAGGTGAGAATCTCTTCCCCTTTCTATGTAACTGTTCAAATTAAGTTAGCTGAATTTATAGCATGAATTGTGTTTAGGAGAAAGAAAATGAAGCCCGGTAGTTTGATGAAAGCTGTAATAAGGCCTGGAGCTGGTGAAAGAACACCATCGGAGGGTGATCAGGTTTGTCATTATCATGCTGTAGTCAATTGAGCTGTATGATTTGCTCACACACGCTCGTTCGATATTTATATAAACGAATATGAGGAAGTGATCGAATAAATAACGATCGATATTTTCTGCAGGTTATATATCACTGTACAATACGTACATTAGATGGGGTTGCTATTGACTCAACACGTGCAGAATACGGAGGTGAGTGGAAACACATTTGTTATTACGATAAAGGTTGTGGGTCATGTTTTATTGTAATAGAGTCTACAGAGAGCTGCAATCAGAAAACATCATGAGGAAGAGGTTTAATGAGCTTTGGTGAATCAGGAATATTCTCTTCTTTGCTTGCTACTTCAATGGATTAGTGTTACATAGTGTTACTAGTGTCAGTGGGCGTTAGAGCTGGAACTAGGAAAATTGCTGAAGAATGGTGAATTATATAGTCAGGGCAGGTTAATGGTCTGTCACGATTAACAGAACTTAATTCATTATATGTTTTACATGTATATAGATTTCATGGATAAATGACGGTTGGACTTGAAGAAATGAACGAGGGTAGAAGGGGCAGGGGAGGGGGGTTCCACGGGTGATAAGCCTTGCTACCTTGTGAAATACACTAGCAGTTTTCCTAAATGATTTCATTTTTCTCGTTCAACAAAGTCAATTTGGTTAATTCGAACGTAAATGTACAACTGTAATCCAGTGGTTCATCGAGTGCATTTTCGCTGTATACCTACATCGCAATTATCATCACCATTATCATTATCATCATTCAATAAAGTATTTTAAGTGGAATTACTGTTGCATCATTATTCTTGCTGTGAATCTTCGATCACAGCAGCTTCTTATTCTGACTAAATTTGAGTGTGTTTTGCTTACCCTTTATATGTACTCTTCCTTGTCAAAGTTATATGGTAAGAAACTTACTCAATTGCCACATCTCTTGAACTACAGCCAGTGGTGTTCCCAAAAGGCAGGTTTTGGGCAAAAGCAAGATAATACTGGAATTGCTAGAAGGTATTCCAACAATGTTGTGTGGTGAAATTGCGATGGTAAGTTTCGAGAAACTGTTCTTGTGTATAAAAATTGTGCTTGCTGATGTTTAAGGGAAATGGGTTAGCACTTGCTGTAATTTTTTCATTTAATACTTAAAAGATGCAACTTTTCATTCTTTCATGCAAGTGTTTGTGGATAACTGCATGTGCTCACCCTTTTTAATCTGTCAGTATGCTTTTAGAATAAAAAAGATGCTGGTATCTGCTCTCATTGAGAATTTCATCCATGAATATACATCCTAAGACTAAAAACACTTAAATCGAACTGCTTCATAACATATAAGTTCTACTTGTATTTTCTTCGAAACATTACATCATATCCGAAAAGGTGATCAAAATAATCATTGCTGAATACATTGGACAATAATAGCTTTAGGAGAATAGAAAACTTAGGTTGGCAAAGTACTACGGAACCAGCTGGGTTCACGCCGGGAGGTTTGGTTGGTTGCCCGAAGGGCTATCTGATCCGATCCGCGTGAGTCGAGTGACGTAGGTGCACAAGAGTACCTCGCCCAACTACATGACGTGAAAGGGGTGGAAGAAATATGAAAGAACTAGGTTGATCAGGATAAACTCTCTCTCTCTCTCTATTGATAGTAATCTATGTTCTCATTTCTTAGAGATAGGTTCTGCTCTGTACGTCTCTCATGGTTTCTCGGTGCTTTGACTTCATCATCTTTGAACTCTTTTCATCCTTCACTTTGACCAATAATAATGGCAGTGTCTTACATGCTAGATTCTTTTTTTATTCTTTCAAGGTGGGTTTCTTCTCCAATGACACTATCTGCTTTTTTACACTATTAGGATTAGGAAATGGTTGTAAAATATACTGCAATTTCTGCAGTTATGATGGGATAGATTCACCGGAATCTTTGCATTTGATATCAATATGTTGCTCTTTTTGTTTCTTACGTGTTGATGTGGTCTTTGATTTCAGTTCAAGATAAAACCTGAGCTGCATTATGGTGAGGAGAATTGCCCTGTTTCAGTTGACGATGACTTTCCCAAAGATCTTGAACTTCATTTTGAGATCGAGTTGATTGATTTCTCTAAAGTCAAGGCAAGGATATCCCTGTTTCTTCTTACTAAATGAATCAGATTTTCACCATTGCTTACGAAATGCAAGTGGACACAAATTTTATTCTATAGTTTTTAGAGACACCTACGCACTTGTCCTGTTCAAGTTTCTTAATTATGTTATCTCACAATCTATAGGAATTTGTAGCATTTGGGCTTTTGCAGCTATTCTTCCATACAAACAACACCAATACAATACATAAGTAATCTGGTAGGATTCTCTAATCGTCCTAGTGTCACTAAAGCTTCAATCTCTGTGGTGCTCATGCGGTGGGCAGTAATTTATAATTCGTAGTGGCAGAAACTCTTTATTTCCCAACAAAAAGAGTTTAACTTTGCTGCTGAGTTTGTACCTTTGGTGACTGAGCTCTTCCCAATATTTTTCTCTGGCAATGTTTTCGAAATTCTCTGTTGAGATTCTTGATGTCAGCTGTGACTACTTCTGTACTTTTCCTGTGTGCATGAGTTGCCTTGTTATAGTAAATGTAGAGACTATATTTTATATTTACTGCATTTCGTTTTACCCTCCTTTTGCAGGTTGTTACTGAAGATTTAGGCGTCCTAAAGAAGGTAGTGGTTTTCTATCCTGATGGTGCATTGTATCATATTGCCGACTTTGGGGAATCCCATTAACTTTGATAATAATACTCTACCGTAAAAATACCTACCATGAACGTTTACTTCTTTCCCTCTGGTGTATGAGCATTTTACAGAGTTGCCATTCCGCCTCGATTACTTACATAGTCCGAATCCTCATCAAATTTTTAAAGCGAAATGGAAAAAATAGGACAGAAAATAAGTTATTTACGTCACAATCATGCAGCAAAAGGTTTTTATAAACAAAAGTCTGTTATATTGAAATTATCTTAGCAACTTGGAGCTGTTTAAGATTGTTACAACAAAATTAAATGGGAGAGAAATCATTTTAAAGCTGGTTTTGAGTCTAAACAAAATTAAGTGGGAGAGAAATCAGTTTATAGTTGGTTTCGATTTTCATTGTCTAACAGGTAAATGAAGACGGACTCGGTTGGGAACAACCTAGAGAACCCTATGAAATCAAAGCTTGGTATGAATTATTTTTTGCTTTCTCATTCTGTTTCTCATCGGTTTTGTTATTGTGAATTGCCTTGAACCCATTTTTTAATTTCTCATCCGAACATTTATTCCTTTTGTAATGCTCTCTTCTAGTCCTTTGAAATCTGTTAAATTGGAAACTGACTCTATAAGTGGTTACAGGATATCAGGGAAGTCTGGAGATGGAAAAGTAATTTTTTCACACACACAAGGAGAGCCGTTTTTCTTCACTTTTGGAAGATCCGAAGTAAGCAGAACATTTCATTACATTAACCTTTTCTCTTTGGTAAATACATATATGTCCAAACCTTAAAGATAATAATATTCATCTTAAGTTATGTCTTCATTGATTTCTCTCTGAGGTAGATACCAAAAGGTCTTGAGATGGGAATCGGGACAATGTCCCGTGGAGAAAAGGCAGTAATTTATGTCACTGAGGAGTATTTAACTCAATCACCTCTCATTCCCTCTGTTGATGGTATTTCAGAAGTCCATTTTGAAGTGGAGTTGGTACACTTTGTTCAGGTAAACTTGGCAATAATCACTTAAGATATATATCTCAGGATTGACCATTAATATGAAGAATGCCAAAATGATGCTACATCTGGAAAGTTGATATGATTATCCAGGTCAATCAATCTTCTAAAAGAAAAACAATTTCTGCATGGTTACATGTCACAAATTGTTTCCCTTTCTACATGTCGGGGAAACTTGTTATTGTTATTTTACTCTTGTGCTACTCACTAGAATTTCATCAGTATATTTCTATTTTAAATTCTTTAAGATGGGTTAGTTTGGATCTACAGGTGCGCGATGTGCTGGGAGATGGGCGCCTAATAAAACGCCGTATGCGTGATGGAAGAGGTGCTCTCTTCTGTACCTTCCCTGACATAGGATCTCACAGATGCATATTTTGGCAGCTCTACTTGAAAAATAGTTGCAAATTGGTGCAATATGATTCTTGTTCATTTGTTTTGATCATGAAAATTTGACTACTTGAGGCGAAACATTTTATTCCACTCTCTTATTGATCATATTATAGTCATATGCTCTCTGCATCTGTCATAAGTTCTTCTTTGCAAGCTCCTAAAAGATAATAACATGTATATTGTATGGATATTTTAGAGCTTGTTCTAATGAAAGCTTTCTCATTTAGTTTGAGCTTAGTGTACATCTTTCTTTACCTGACTGCCTAGGTTTTATGGCCACCAATAGTGGACAATGCTGCCCTGTCTCATGTTACCAATGAAATTTCCCGGTAGTTCCCATATCATCAGCTAAACTTTTTGTGTTGACAAATTATTCGAGAACTGTAAAGGCACATTCCTGGAACATCCTTTGCTAGAAAGTCCTATCAGTTATTATGCCTAGTGGGTATCCAGTTAATGTACATCGTTTGCGTTTTCGGCATATTGTGATCATTTTCTTCAGTTTGTTCTAACATTCTGGTTCTCTGATAAATGCCATTTCATTGCAGCCGGTGAAACCTGAAGGTGTTATTCAAATTTGAGTAGATTTTTCTGAATGTGCTTTACTTTTTCCCTTGCTTAGCCATATTCTTTTTTTGTTAATAGTTACTTCTAGTAAACATGTATCTTGACCAGACATGGTGGTGAGGTATGATCCATGTGGGGCAACAGCGTTTGCTCGTGTTGTTGTCGAAATAGTTTTTATTGGAGACATAATAGGTTGTCCATGCTTCCTCTACTTTATGTTTCTTTTCATCCGCATAAAGCTTAATCAAGCTTAGCAAACTTCTAGTTTGGATTTCATTTTCTGCCTTATCATTGTATGATTAAGTCCATGATGCTTGCTGATTAATCTTCTTCTTCTTTGCTAATTAAATAATGGTTAGTTTTTGTATTTACTGCTAAATGAGTCCTGTCTTTGCATATTAATTTGCTAAATAATATTATGTGCTTTCTGTACTTTTTTAATACATAGGTGAATTTCCTATGGATTGCCCTCTTCATGACAGTCTGTTACGTGTCCACTACAAGGGGATGCTTCTCAATGAAGAAAAGACTGTTTTCTACGATACAAGAGTTGATAACAGTGGCCAGCCTTTGGAGTTCAGATCAGGGGAAGGCCTTGTAAGCCACATTTAAGAGCTAAAATTATACAGAAAAAGTTCTTACGTGTCCCATGCTTTTATTTTCCATTTGTACATTGTCCATTTCCCATTTTTTATTTTTTATTTTTAAGTACTATCTATTCTCATATTGTCTAAAGCCCTTGATTGCTTGCTTTTGTTGTTTTAATTGTTATGTTGCTCATGTCAATGATTTATAATATGTCTCTGATGCCAGGTGCCAGAAGGTTTTGAAATGTGCACTCGATTGATGTTACCTGGAGAGATATCTCTGGTCACATGTCCCCCTGATTATGCATATGACAAGTTTCCGAGGTTAAAATTTATCATACCCGTGTCAATTCATAAATATTTCACATAGATCTAGCTAAAGAAATGATACCTTGCACATGCTGTAATACTGTCAATCATGGTTGAGTTTGCATATGAAATAAATTTCTTTTATCAATATTATACTTAATTTTCTTTAATATTAACAGACCAGCTGGAGTTCCTCAAGGTGCTCACATCCAATGGGAGATTGAGCTTCTTGATTATGAGAAGCAAAAGGTGTGTAAATTTAAGACCATGAACTGAAAATTAACCATGCATTTGTTATTATGTTGCTATACGTAAGTATAGATATGATATTGAAGGACGCAAAGATCATTTGGGATGTCTAGATAATTCAATCAAACGAATTAGATGAACCTAGGAAATGAAGAAGTGGAAATTATAATCACTTAGTTGCTGGAATTCATAATGAACGAGAGGATTACTAGCATTAATGATAAACAGTATAACCCACTATGGTTATGACTTATGATCCAACACTTTCAGAATGTAAGGTTACAAAATACAGAAAGTATTGTGTATATAGCTTGCTAAGATCAGGGAAATTGTTGCTATTTTGGCTTAATCGTCAGTTTGCATTCTCATTTGCCCTGTTGGTTGAATTTATTGGCCACTTATATCTTGGTATGTGAATCCTTGCTGCAGGACTGGACGGGTTTCAACTTCAGAGAGATAATGGATGATGTCGAGAAGATCAAAGGCACGGTATATGCTACTTGGCTGTTTATTTTGAACTTTCTGTCATCTGAATTTTTTTGCAAAAAGAGTGAAAGAAAGAAAAGAGAAGTAACCTTTTATATTATAGTGCATGCAATTTGGCTTTTTACTTTTTATTTTCATCACAATGTATTTCATTTAAATGTAGAGTCAGAATCAGTTTCTGCCATGAGTTCTTCCACCATACCTCCCTTCCGCTTGTCGGCTTTGGAAAGTACAGTATAATCATAAAATATGTATACAGATGCTCTAATTAATTGATGAACTGACTGGATGAAAATGTTATACACAAATGGAGAAATACCTAATGGCATAAATAAGGTTTGTTTATAGCTTTTGGAAATTGACTGCATTTAGGCTCTCAGATCTCTCACTCTATCTTATCATTCTGTCACACACTGGTGGGTTGGCTGGTTAAAGTTTATGGATCTGATCGGAATTGTAATCATTTGCCCCTGGTTCATATTCATTTAAACTCATTACTGTCTCTCTTTATTGCAGGGTAACAGGCTATTTAAAGAAGGCAAATATGAATTAGCCAAGGCAAAATACGAGCATGTACTTCTCTCTCTCTCTCTCTCATGACTTCAATTGATGTACTGATGAACATTCTAGAGCAGCAATCGTTCTAAGTTTCTCTCTTACATCCATTTTAGTGTACTTTGCTCTATTAGATTTGGTTTGTCTGCACGAAGAGTGGAAACCCTAGTGGAATTCTCTAAAGATTGTTTAACTAGGAACGAGTTAGTGGGATATTTCAGTTTGGGAGGGATAAATGGTGCTTGTTCTTGTTTGATTGGAATGGAAGGGCAACGGATGGAATCGGGAAAAGGATAATTAGAATTATTGCCTTCAATTTTATGATTCCTTCTCTCCTTTAACTATTTATGCTTCAGGATCCTTGTAATCCTCATCGTATCAGTTTGATCCTGTGACTGAGAGCTCTTCCGCTTCATTATCACTAATGAAAGTAAAAAGTTCAATCTCTTCGTTCTGAGATTCTTAGTCATGGCCTGCACTAGCATTATTCTCTCTCAGCTGTGTGAGTGCATAGGCATGTCAAAACCCCTAGGCCTTGTTTGGTTGGGGTGAGAAACCCTTATCAACCCACTTTATAATCTGTTTGGTTAACAAAAAATCGGCCCTGTTTTTGTTAGAAGCCCGTCTCTCTTAACCCATCAGCCCGATTGAATGGCACCTAACCACAAAACAAGAGTTATATTAAAGTTAACCTACGAAAACATTCCAAGCAAGCACAATATTCATTAACCCATGTTGTGTACTTGTCTCCTTGGAAGTCCATTGTGTTTTCTTAACCCACATTTTGGGATGGGAAACCAAACACACACCTAGGTTATAACATAACTAGCGTTTTGTAACTTCAGTGACTTGGATTTCAGTTTAGCATAAAATAAATTTGGTAAATGATTGCAGGTGCTTCGGGAATTTAATCATGTTAATCCTCAAGATGACGATGAGGGAAAAGAGTTTTCAGACACTAGGGTAAGTATTTTAGAAAAAATCTGATCGATCATAGTTACAAATTTATCAAGTAATATTGTCTAGGTTCAGAGAGGAGTTAATTAGTTGTTGTTGTTGTTGTTGTTCTTTGTTTGTTTCCATTGATTTATATTCTTGTTCAAAATGGTTGAAGAATTTGTTACACCTGAATGTGGCTGCCTGCTTGCTCAAAATGGGTGAAACCAGGAAGTCAATCGAAGCTTGCAACAAGGTAAACCTACGCACTTTATGGGTTCTGCTGTTATAGAAAAGATGAACCACTTATTAAATGTTCTCCTTTGCATGAATTAGATACATGAGCCTCCTGATTTACATTTACATGAACTTTAAAGGTATTGGATGCAAATCCAGTTCATGTCAAAGCTCTTTACCGTCGTGGAATGGCATACATGGCTACTGGTGATTTTGAAGAAGCTAGAGCAGATTTCAACAAGGTACAGTTTCGTCGAATATTTTCGTTTGTCAAAAACTTATCATGTATTTACTCAACTCCCTTTTTAATCAATTTTCATGCTTCTAGATGATGAGTGTTGACAAATCCTCAGAATCAACCGCAAAGGCAGCTCTTGTTAAACTTAAAAAGGAGGAGCAGGTTGGTGTAACATGTCATCCCTACTCTTGCTTAGTTATGCAGAATTATGGTTTTTTTACATTTCAGTACCTAATCGTTCCCGTGCCATACACACGCAAAGTGGAATTATATTAAATCATCTAAAGTTTGCATGATCTTCATTTTGCAACCTCAGATCCATCTAGAAACTTTTTTAGCCTGAACCCCAACTTTTAGGGGAATTTTCATCATCACCACATATTACTTCTTTAGAAGTAATATACATTTTATTTAGGAAACCGACATGCCAATAATGAGAAATAAAATAAGGAATCACCATTAATGAAAATAATGGGAGAATTCCGGATGAAAAAAAGAAAAAGGAAAATAAAGGTTTGAAGTTAAAATTCCGTAAAGCTTGAAAAATGCCCTTCAAAATGTTAGGTTTTCATCTTCATATTTATAATGTTTGTCCTCCATCAATGATTTCTTCGAAAACTAGGGTTCTGGAGGAGGAAGATTTGTTGTAAGATGAGGGAAGAGGGAAGAGGTGATGATTTTACATTTCTCTTTTGTAATTGTTTTTTCTAATCTGATTTGGAGGAATAAACCTTCTCTAATTATATCATTAAGAATAGTTTAGTCGTTTTTACTATCTAAATAACTGCGTTAAGAAAATTTATAGCTGAAAATAATCCATGCCTAATTAAATAATATCGTTTTCATACCGAGCGTCAGAATTGCCAATGGTAAATTTATGCATACATGTTACCTCAAAAAGGAAATAATGATGTATACACCGGATCTTACTACACTAAGCTATGTCGCAATATGTAATACTCCACTCATTCTTTTATAAATGTCACAATGTCATCTTGTCTTCTTTCTCCATCAATAATCCTAATAAATAAACAACAAATTGTGATGATTGAGTACTACAATTCTTATAATTATAAAGTCATTAATTTATTATCTTGACAAAAATAAAAGTATATAGATATGATTGGCTCCTCCAAAATCAAAGAATAATGAATTTGATAAAATCAACGAGTTCCTATAGTTAAGGGAGTAGTTATTTACGATAATACACTAATTAATGAAAATCTTTTGCTATGCTTCAATGTGTATTCCTGACTTACATATTGACACCTCATATGGCGTAAAGCTTCTGATATAGAAATAAACCATAACAACCAGTTTGTGGCTCACCGTCTTGTCTAGGAACGCCTGAAGATGGTGGACTTGCTGCCGCCGCAGAACTTAATGGTGTCTCCTTCAGAAACTGGATGTTCTTTCCCACCCCACCGTCGGCGGCCGCTTCGCAGCCGTACGTATGGCGCTCTCATTCAAATTCTCTCCCATTGCACAAGCTATTCCCAGCCCGAATTGCCTGGTATGAACTCCTTTTTGTTCTCTCTAGTGTCAGCTAGTATATTTTGAGCTTTGTTTTCCTTTAGAGTTTGAGAAATCGCCATATGAGCAGGATGTTGTAAATTTGCCAATATAAACTTCAAGTTGAGGAAAAAATCAGTAAAAGAAAGGGATGGTAAGTAAAGTGACTTTATCAAATGAGAAGTCTTTGAAGTCCCTGAACTGATAGATGCATCTAAAAAATCTGAATCATGTATATCAATCACTGATTTATTTTTAAAAATGGTATTTTGAATTTGTTGGCAGTGGTCTTGAACTTCATACGATTTTCTGCAACATTATGCCCTTCACATCATAGAATTAAGCATGTACTCGTTCACATTGCCCATGTGGTCTTCGATGGATTCAGATTCATGAAATAAACCGAGAAAAGCAGCACAGGCTGATTAACTGTAACTATAAGTGTTATGGATAAGTTTTTTTCCCTTCTCAATTTAAGTCATTGACAGAAACGTGTAACGTGTAACATAAATGGGCTGTTTTAACCTAATTTGTCTGACACCTGTGTAATACTACATCGAACATGGGGATACGGTTGTGGGTAGTAGAGCAAAAAATTGGATTGAACTTACCTGTCCAGCAGTTAATTCATTTTTGTTATTTAATTTTTCTCTGTTGTCTAAAAAGAAGATTTGATTTCAGTTCTTTTCCCCTTAAGAATTACCCCTAAGTGTGCATATCTCCTTAGATGGTCTTCCTTTTATATTAGATATTATGTGTTATACACATAACTGGATACTTACAAATCCACTTTGCAACAAAATTGCATGATCTGATTATGGTTTCGCCTTTGTCCTTGATGAAGTTGAATCAGAACCAGCGAACAAAGAAGATGGATCAATTACTCATAGCGAGCCCAATTCAACAGATGTTTTAGTTCCACTTCCTAATAGTAAGGGTTCCAATGATAAAATCGTTCAAGAAGGTAGTAATGCTGAGAGCCAAGAAAATACTGGTTTTCCAGATGGAGGTTTTGATGATCAAGCAACAATGCTAAAATTGAATCACATAAACTCAGTAACAGATGGGCAACAGGAAATCTGTTCATCAAATGGAATCAGTTTTGACGACTTGGTTGCTGAAAACCAGACGAATGATAATGCTATTCAGACTTCCAAGGAACTAGAAAATGTGAATAGCGTTCTTGACATTCAGGTTGATGACTTTGAGGTGGACAAGGAATTCTGTATTGGTAATTTTAGTGAAGCTCTTGAGGCTTGTTTTGGCGTAGATATGGGCGTTGAATCATCAAAAGGAGACAGCCAAGATAAAGGCGTTGTTTTAGAGGACATACCTAAAGATGCTGAGAATGAACTGAAGCTGAAGGAGAGGGAATTGGAGAAACTCATACATAATTCAGGTGGCTTGGAGTCATCTTTTCGTCTGAATGCTGATGAAGAGATTGAAGAAGGGGAAATATCTGGGGAAGCTGGGGTTGCTGGTAAGTCGCTTGATGCTTTATCTAATGATTCAATGTCACTTGGAGAGACAACTACAAACAAGACACATTCTTCGGTGGATCAGTTTGACTCTGAAAAGCTCTCCTGTGTGGATGAAGATAGAGGGTCCCTGCAACAAAACAAGACACATTCTTCAGTGGATCATTTTGACTCTGAAAAGCTCTCCCGTGTGGATGAAGATAGAGGGTCCCTGCAACATGAAACATCTGATTCGCTGGTAGATACAGTTAAACGTGACAGTAATTTTATGAAGATGGAAAGCAGAATACCTTCTAATCAAATGAAAGATTGTTTTTCCCGGTCTGTTTTATATGATAATCCTTTGAAGACTCGAATAACTAGTGCTATAAGTCCTTCTTTGGAAAATCCAATTCCATCTGGCAGAAAACTACAAGAGAATGCTGCTGAAAATCAAATTTCTTATACCACTGATAAGGTATGTGTTATGAGTTATGAAAGTTCTTTTTATTTTCTTTGCACACATGGGTTCTCCAAGAGAAATTTGTTTCGCATATACAATTTCATAGATATAATGTTCTTCTCTAGTATACTCATCGTCCTTCTCTTCATTGGAGACCCAGAAAACATAATTATAGATAAACAAATGACTTACTAAACAACATTGAATAATGTGTTGTCATTGGTGTGATGGAGTTGAAATATGTTTTGCTTCGTAGGCATAATGTTTGTTTCCAGAACATTCGCACTTCATTCACAAGCCCAAAAACGTGAAATATAGAACACTGAATGATTGGACTGGAAATAGTGACTAAAATCTCTCTTTTTTTGTGTGCGTGTGTGACTGTGCCTTATGTTTGTCTGCTTTTTTTTTCTTTCAAAAAGTATGCCTTGCTTGTTACTAATTAAAATTTTCTACTACTATCATAATAAGTTGCATCATTCATTATACTTGCGATCAGCATAACTCATAGATTCTGCTGTCAAAGTTTATGCAGGATACCAGCAACAAGAAAAGGAAGAGAGGTCCAGGGAACCAGGAAAAACGAGAGCGGAAAAAGGTATGTTAAACTTTAAAAATATATACATGCCGAGTAAACTTATCTATCTGCCACGAGTGTTTAACTGCTAACTTGGTGCTATTGTTTTTATATGGGCATGCTTTTCTTAGAAATATAAATTGCATAGATCATGCCCTACGTATTTGGTTTCCCTCCCTCACAAAGGTACACATGTGTTTCACGCAGAAAAATAAAAGACTTAAGAGAGCTGAAAAGAACAGGGAACTTGGGGTTAAGAGATTGAAGCTGCAACCGGTTTTGAAGCCAAAGACGATAGTGTACTGCCGCCACTACCTACAGGGGAGATGCCATGAGGTTATTTATTACCTTACCCTATCTTTTTGTCAGTTTACTGCAATGGGTTAATATCTTAGTTGCTTCTGTTATTTCTGAAACCAAGAAATACACACAGAGGAACGGATTGTGCTTGAAACTTTCTGATATAGTTTTTGCTTGTCTTTTCAGGGTGACAAATGCAAGTTCTCGCATGATACAATTCCTTTGACAAAGGCTAAGGTATGCTTAGCAAAAAAATATACATATATGTCTTTAAGTAGGTACACGGTTTCTTTCCAAATTGTCATGATCAGGAAGAAAACTGTAACCCACGCTTTAGGATTGGTTGGAGGCATACTTCAAAAATGTTTGATTACTGCTTCAACTAACTCTATGGACATGACTGAGCTCTATCAAATTTTTTCTATGAAATTCTCTTCAATGTGGTCTGTTCTGATCCATAGACAATATAGCATGCAAGTTTCTTGCTTCATCCGTTCTTGTTTTACTTGTTATCAACCTCTTTCTTTCAGCTACTACTTTTAATCATGTCAATGTTGTTTGTTGGTGATCCTATATGGGTTTCAAAAGGCATTAGTATGATCTTATGGTGAACATACAAATACCTCTAGTTACAGATATTCAACCATCGTATAGTTCAGGCACTCTATTTAAACCCAATTTTAATCCATCAAGTAATGTCATATGTAATATCCACTTGTTAATTGTTCATAAATTATGACATAGAAAAATCAGTAGGCACTCTGCTCAACTCCATTTATAATCGATCAAGTAATGTCATTTGTGATATCCACTTGTTAACTGTCCTAAATCTTGAACAAATTGCACATATAGGGGAGCTGCTAGCTCATGCTATTTGTCTTCGAACATAAAGATTAATTGACTTCATTGGTTGACAGACTAGCTTTTTTGAGAAATAGGACACTTTATCCTTCTCTTGTAAGATAAGGAGTGTAGTTTCTTCATTAACTACTACGGTCTAATCAGTAGGTTACTAGTAGTCTGTCAACTGGAATATCATTGTTTTTCCCTTGCATCAAGGAGTGCTTATATTAAGTGAATTTCGACTGGTAGTATGTGTATGACCTCGTGCTTTTCTTGCTTCAAGAAAACTGAAGCACTTCTGTAATATATATAATTTTACTATAGTTAAGGTACCATCTATCTAGCAACAAACACTAAATTATTTTCTCTATCCCACTATTCCTGGATCCAAATGCAGCTCTCACCCTATCGCGGAAGAAGAGGAAACCGCCTCATGGGGTTCGGGTGGGGGGATGGAGGCCTCCTGATTTTCATACCATGTCCGACTGGCTTTTGCTTATCAACTAGATATTCTCTCTTTGATTACCCTTTCACAAACGTGCCATGATATATTTTTTCTGCTAAATACTCCTGTAGTGCAATTCCACCTGACAATTTGCTTTTCCTTATAATAAGGTTATTTTTCATGAACATACATGCTAGTTTGCTACTCAAATTTATTTTAGTGAAACAGAAGTTGATTGCAATTGTCTTTTGGGAAATTTTGATGATTGGACGATGGTACTCATGCAGCATCATCTACGCTCATTTTGAGAATCATGGTTTACAGCTATCTAGCCAATATCAACATTTAATTATGCTATTGTCTTGCAGCCATGCAGTCATTTTGCTCGTCACGCTTGCATGAAAGGAGATGATTGTCCTTTTGACCATGAACTCTCTAAATACCCTTGCAACAATTATGCTTCAAATGGTTCCTGTAGTAGAGGGTCTGAATGTTTGTTTTCACACAAGGTGATGTTTTCTATCATAACTTGTCTAAGTATTTTCTTGCAAGGCTTGTTGCTTTTTTTCTATTTTACGTGCTACTGAAATGTGGTTTGCATTTTCGTAACGAAATTGTCTCAGATACCAGCAAATAGCTGCTCTGTCCCACCAAATCCTAATGCTACCAAACATGATGTAGTGGCTGCCCAAGCCAGCAAAGGAGGGTCCACTCCAATTTCAAAGGTCACTAAGCCCGAACAGAAGTTCCTATCCCCACCGAACAACTCAAACTCTAACAAGCATATGGATAACCACGCCGTACTTCATAAGAAAGTCGACCCTAAGTTTTGCTCTGCTTCGAAGTCCCCTGGTCAAAGTGCAGAACAACCAGCGGCAAAGCCTGTTGTCAGGACCGGTGGGCAGCCACCGAGAGGAGTTAGCTTTCTCTTGAACAAGACCAATAAGGAGAAACGAGAAGGATCCTCTACGAGAACACCTGATGGTGGTGGTGGTGTAGGCTGTAACGAAGTTCCTAAAGGGCCAGGTGGCATCAGCGAGTTGAATAAGATGTCTGAGGTGGCTGCTCCACGGAAACCTAGGGGGATAAATTTCCTCTCCTTTGGGCAAAATTCTGCGGACAATTCCAGCAGTAAGCTATTTTCCAACTTGCTCGCCAAGTCTACCAATTTGGCATCGGACCTGAATGATAAGGTTAATGGAACCCTACTGACCGTACCTCAGCATGTAAATTCCTCCTCATTTAACAGAACTGATTCACTCTCCAAGGGAACAGCGAATCTCCAGTCGAGCAAAAGTACCTCTGCTTTGTCATTTGCTAAAGAGAGACCAAGCACAAGTGAGCCTCACGAAACTGTTAGAACGCCTTCCCTTGCCTACGGGATTTGGAATCAATCAACGAGCGGGCAGAATGCAAATCTGTTTAGCTCTTTTAAGAGATCACTCCTGTCAAATACACCAAGCTCGGTGCAAAAGGCTGTCCAATCAACGCTATCATTTGCAGCGAAACTTGAGCCTGACATCAAGGTTGGATCATCCCTTCATCAGCGGTAAAAGATACAAGTTAGTCATTCCGGTCAGAATTACAAGAGACTACGGGTTTCATATCTGGTAACCTGAAACATCAAATCTCGATGTCCATGTCTTTCATTGTGCATGATGGATTGTTGTAGAATATCTGGCCGAAGTCGCTGGTTGCAGAGGACACTCCTCTTGCAATGGAGGTGGCAGAATTTTCGGGTACTGATGACCAGGACGTGGATGAACAAGTGAGACTTCGTCCAGGTCCTCTACTTTGGCCGCTTTCTCGTCTTCATCCACCATCACAGCTTGGTAGTGGTCTCTGCTGGTGTGTTCTGATCAAGAACTTTTTGCTAGAGCTCGATTTGATGGTCAACTTGTTCTTGACTCACTTATATAAATTAGGCTAAATCTCATTGCTTATGTACAATTTAAATAGCCTAGCATTATATGGAGTGCAAGTTGAAGCTGCTGGAGTAGCTCTGTAGTATGAACTCGGCCTGATAGGTTTCGAGTTGAGTTTGAACATATTTTCTCCAATGCATGCTGAGTAGCTTGCGAGTCGACTCATCTCGGTTACTCTATTTACGCGCGGGTTTGGCAGATATCCTTTTTTCTTTGAAGCGCCAATTCACTCGCAACATATATGCCCAGTACACTAATGTTGTGTTTTGGACGAAAGGATTTGTGGATGAATTTTAGAATGTACAATTATATTCACTTAACTTTTTGACCAAAAAGTCAAAACAATAAATTTTAAATTTCTCATAAATTTTTACTTCATTCCTTTTTTTTTTGTAACGTTATGTTTGAATATGTGGATTTAATTTTAAGATTTCTTGGGACATTCATATTCTTATAGAATGAATTGCTGGAAAAAGTTAAATTTGCCGCCAACAAATTTAGAAGTCGATGTCTTGTTTCATTAGAGAAAATAAAAAGAATTGAATTTTGCGAATAACTTATATATGATTGAATAAGTGTTAATAACAAACAACTTTTTTAGTATAAAATTGATTTATGATTTTGAAAAGATTGTACTTTCATGAAATTAAAAAGGATAAAATATTGTACTTTTAAGAATCGTGACTTGTCTTTTAAGACTATTTTCCATTTTAGAATGATATGAGCGACGTGCCTTGAGAAATTAAAATAAGCTATTATAAGTGGACGGTAGATTACTTCAATAATTTAATTTCGTTGTTATCATAGAATGTTTGGTTTGCTAGTAGAGTTTAGACCTAATTATAGCACAATTAACTAACCCGATTCATTTAGCTGATTGTACTAAGACTAGTAAGTTGAACACAAAGGAACAATGGTAGCTAAGTGCACTAGTCCAGGAAAGTTACGAGTTGATTTATAATCTGTTTTTAACCTATAAAATAAAAATAAAGAATTTCTTAATTATTATAAACTCTAAATTTTAAGCGCACAATCTAAAAGAATAAATTGACTAGCAAAATGTTGACTCGACAATTCTAAATTATATTTAAAACACTAACAAATCATTTTGTTCATGTTAAAAAGAATAAAATAGTACAAACATAGAACTACAATATACAGTTTTGTAAGTAAAAAAATAAGTCGAGAATCTCAACTTAAAACAAATATTGAATAATATAATAAAATAAGCATCATATTTTCCAAAACTTGATTTATAAACTTGTGAAATTGTAATATACAAACTATTGCTTTACGACGAATAGCGTAATTAACCCAACCCATTTTTTCTTCCTGTAAGTGAGGTCGAACCCCTTTGTAATCCTGATTCATTTATAATCGATCCTAATTACTATATTTTGGTTCAGTCCGTGCACGAGTAATGAGACGTGTGCAAATTACTGCCCTACATGCACACAAAAATTTATTTATTATTTCTTCAATTTCTTTAATTTTTCTTACCATTTCTAATTAAATAAAATTGATTAAATAATAGTAATGGACTCCCTAGAAGTAGCACCTCATATTATTGTAAATTGTAAATATATAAATTGGTCAGTTAGATATAAGAAAAGTCATGAATTGTTGTTATATCCAACTACTTTCACCAAATTAATTGATCAACTATGTCAGCCGCCCAAATTATCATTATTGCTTATTCCTAGGGTTCTTCGCCAGTTAATTTCTGCAGTTTGATAAAAAAAATCGAGCTCAAATAAGTAGAATTGCGAGTTTCACTGTGATAACAGAAGTTACGGACTGATACCATGGCTGTGGTTGAAGATTTAGAGCAAAAAGCTGCTCCTCAGAAGAAAAAACCACTTTCTGAAGATGACAAAAGGTGAGAATCTCTTCCCCTTTCTATGTAACTGTTCAAATTAAGTTAGCTGAATTTATAGCATGAATTGTGTTTAGGAGAAAGAAAATGAAGCCCGGTAGTTTGATGAAAGCTGTAATAAGGCCTGGAGCTGGTGAAAGAACACCATCGGAGGGTGATCAGGTTTGTCATTATCATGCTGTAGTCAATTGAGCTGTATGATTTGCTCACACACGCTCGTTCGATATTTATATAAACGAATATGAGGAAGTGATCGAATAAATAACGATCGATATTTTCTGCAGGTTATATATCACTGTACAATACGTACATTAGATGGGGTTGCTATTGACTCAACACGTGCAGAATACGGAGGTGAGTGGAAACACATTTGTTATTACGATAAAGGTTGTGGGTCATGTTTTATTGTAATAGAGTCTACAGAGAGCTGCAATCAGAAAACATCATGAGGAAGAGGTTTAATGAGCTTTGGTGAATCAGGAATATTCTCTTCTTTGCTTGCTACTTCAATGGATTAGTGTTACATAGTGTTACTAGTGTCAGTGGGCGTTAGAGCTGGAACTAGGAAAATTGCTGAAGAATGGTGAATTATATAGTCAGGGCAGGTTAATGGTCTGTCACGATTAACAGAACTTAATTCATTATATGTTTTACATGTATATAGATTTCATGGATAAATGACGGTTGGACTTGAAGAAATGAACGAGGGTAGAAGGGGCAGGGGAGGGGGGTTCCACGGGTGATAAGCCTTGCTACCTTGTGAAATACACTAGCAGTTTTCCTAAATGATTTCATTTTTCTCGTTCAACAAAGTCAATTTGGTTAATTCGAACGTAAATGTACAACTGTAATCCAGTGGTTCATCGAGTGCATTTTCGCTGTATACCTACATCGCAATTATCATCACCATTATCATTATCATCATTCAATAAAGTATTTTAAGTGGAATTACTGTTGCATCATTATTCTTGCTGTGAATCTTCGATCACAGCAGCTTCTTATTCTGACTAAATTTGAGTGTGTTTTGCTTACCCTTTATATGTACTCTTCCTTGTCAAAGTTATATGGTAAGAAACTTACTCAATTGCCACATCTCTTGAACTACAGCCAGTGGTGTTCCCAAAAGGCAGGTTTTGGGCAAAAGCAAGATAATACTGGGATTGCTAGAAGGTATTCCAACAATGTTGTGTGGTGAAATTGCGATGGTAAGTTTCGAGAAACTGTTCTTGTGTATAAAAATTGTGCTTGCTGATGTTTAAGGGAAATGGGTTAGCACTTGCTGTAATTTTTTCATTTAATACTTAAAAGATGCAACTTTTCATTCTTTCATGCAAGTGTTTGTGGATAACTGCATGTGCTCACCCTTTTTAATCTGTCAGTATGCTTTTAGAATAAAAAAGATGCTGGTATCTGCTCTCATTGAGAATTTCATCCATGAATATACATCCTAAGACTAAAAACACTTAAATCGAACTGCTTCATAACATATAAGTTCTACTTGTATTTTCTTCGAAACATTACATCATATCCGAAAAGGTGATCAAAATAATCATTGCTGAATACATTGGACAATAATAGCTTTAGGAGAATAGAAAACTTAGGTTGGCAAAGTACTACGGAACCAGCTGGGTTCACGCCGGGAGGTTTGGTTGGTTGCCCGAAGGGCTATCTGATCCGATCCGCGTGAGTCGAGTGACGTAGGTGCACAAGAGTACCTCGCCCAACTACATGACGTGAAAGGGGTGGAAGAAATATGAAAGAACTAGGTTGATCAGGATAAACTCTCTCTCTCTCTCTATTGATAGTAATCTATGTTCTCATTTCTTAGAGATAGGTTCTGCTCTGTACGTCTCTCATGGTTTCTCGGTGCTTTGACTTCATCATCTTTGAACTCTTTTCATCCTTCACTTTGACCAATAATAATGGCAGTGTCTTACATGCTAGATTCTTTTTTTATTCTTTCAAGGTGGGTTTCTTCTCCAATGACACTATCTGCTTTTTTACACTATTAGGATTAGGAAATGGTTGTAAAATATACTGCAATTTCTGCAGTTATGATGGGATAGATTCACCGGAATCTTTGCATTTGATATCAATATGTTGCTCTTTTTGTTTCTTACGTGTTGATGTGGTCTTTGATTTCAGTTCAAGATAAAACCTGAGCTGCATTATGGTGAGGAGAATTGCCCTGTTTCAGTTGACGATGACTTTCCCAAAGATCTTGAACTTCATTTTGAGATCGAGTTGATTGATTTCTCTAAAGTCAAGGCAAGGATATCCCTGTTTCTTCTTACTAAATGAATCAGATTTTCACCATTGCTTACGAAATGCAAGTGGACACAAATTTTATTCTATAGTTTTTAGAGACACCTACGCACTTGTCCTGTTCAAGTTTCTTAATTATGTTATCTCACAATCTATAGGAATTTGTAGCATTTGGGCTTTTGCAGCTATTCTTCCATACAAACAACACCAATACAATACATAAGTAATCTGGTAGGATTCTCTAATCGTCCTAGTGTCACTAAAGCTTCAATCTCTGTGGTGCTCATGCGGTGGGCAGTAATTTATAATTCGTAGTGGCAGAAACTCTTTATTTCCCAACAAAAAGAGTTTAACTTTGCTGCTGAGTTTGTACCTTTGGTGACTGAGCTCTTCCCAATATTTTTCTCTGGCAATGTTTTCGAAATTCTCTGTTGAGATTCTTGATGTCAGCTGTGACTACTTCTGTACTTTTCCTGTGTGCATGAGTTGCCTTGTTATAGTAAATGTAGAGACTATATTTTATATTTACTGCATTTCGTTTTACCCTCCTTTTGCAGGTTGTTACTGAAGATTTAGGCGTCCTAAAGAAGGTAGTGGTTTTCTATCCTGATGGTGCATTGTATCATATTGCCGACTTTGGGGAATCCCATTAACTTTGATAATAATACTCTACCGTAAAAATACCTACCATGAACGTTTACTTCTTTCCCTCTGGTGTATGAGCATTTTACAGAGTTGCCATTCCGCCTCGATTACTTACATAGTCCGAATCCTCATCAAATTTTTAAAGCGAAATGGAAAAAATAGGACAGAAAATAAGTTATTTACGTCACAATCATGCAGCAAAAGGTTTTTATAAACAAAAGTCTGTTATATTGAAATTATCTTAGCAACTTGGAGCTGTTTAAGATTGTTACAACAAAATTAAATGGGAGAGAAATCATTTTAAAGCTGGTTTTGAGTCTAAACAAAATTAAGTGGGAGAGAAATCAGTTTATAGTTGGTTTCGATTTTCATTGTCTAACAGGTAAATGAAGACGGACTCGGTTGGGAACAACCTAGAGAACCCTATGAAATCAAAGCTTGGTATGAATTATTTTTTGCTTTCTCATTCTGTTTCTCATCGGTTTTGTTATTGTGAATTGCCTTGAACCCATTTTTTAATTTCTCATCCGAACATTTATTCCTTTTGTAATGCTCTCTTCTAGTCCTTTGAAATCTGTTAAATTGGAAACTGACTCTATAAGTGGTTACAGGATATCAGGGAAGTCTGGAGATGGAAAAGTAATTTTTTCACACACACAAGGAGAGCCGTTTTTCTTCACTTTTGGAAGATCCGAAGTAAGCAGAACATTTCATTACATTAACCTTTTCTCTTTGGTAAATACATATATGTCCAAACCTTAAAGATAATAATATTCATCTTAAGTTATGTCTTCATTGATTTCTCTCTGAGGTAGATACCAAAAGGTCTTGAGATGGGAATCGGGACAATGTCCCGTGGAGAAAAGGCAGTAATTTATGTCACTGAGGAGTATTTAACTCAATCACCTCTCATTCCCTCTGTTGATGGTATTTCAGAAGTCCATTTTGAAGTGGAGTTGGTACACTTTGTTCAGGTAAACTTGGCAATAATCACTTAAGATATATATCTCAGGATTGACCATTAATATGAAGAATGCCAAAATGATGCTACATCTGGAAAGTTGATATGATTATCCAGGTCAATCAATCTTCTAAAAGAAAAACAATTTCTGCATGGTTACATGTCACAAATTGTTTCCCTTTCTACATGTCGGGGAAACTTGTTATTGTTATTTTACTCTTGTGCTACTCACTAGAATTTCATCAGTATATTTCTATTTTAAATTCTTTAAGATGGGTTAGTTTGGATCTACAGGTGCGCGATGTGCTGGGAGATGGGCGCCTAATAAAACGCCGTATGCGTGATGGAAGAGGTGCTCTCTTCTGTACCTTCCCTGACATAGGATCTCACAGATGCATATTTTGGCAGCTCTACTTGAAAAATAGTTGCAAATTGGTGCAATATGATTCTTGTTCATTTGTTTTGATCATGAAAATTTGACTACTTGAGGCGAAACATTTTATTCCACTCTCTTATTGATCATATTATAGTCATATGCTCTCTGCATCTGTCATAAGTTCTTCTTTGCAAGCTCCTAAAAGATAATAACATGTATATTGTATGGATATTTTAGAGCTTGTTCTAATGAAAGCTTTCTCATTTAGTTTGAGCTTAGTGTACATCTTTCTTTACCTGACTGCCTAGGTTTTATGGCCACCAATAGTGGACAATGCTGCCCTGTCTCATGTTACCAATGAAATTTCCCGGTAGTTCCCATATCATCAGCTAAACTTTTTGTGTTGACAAATTATTCGAGAACTGTAAAGGCACATTCCTGGAACATCCTTTGCTAGAAAGTCCTATCAGTTATTATGCCTAGTGGGTATCCAGTTAATGTACATCGTTTGCGTTTTCGGCATATTGTGATCATTTTCTTCAGTTTGTTCTAACATTCTGGTTCTCTGATAAATGCCATTTCATTGCAGCCGGTGAAACCTGAAGGTGTTATTCAAATTTGAGTAGATTTTTCTGAATGTGCTTTACTTTTTCCCTTGCTTAGCCATATTCTTTTTTTGTTAATAGTTACTTCTAGTAAACATGTATCTTGACCAGACATGGTGGTGAGGTATGATCCATGTGGGGCAACAGCGTTTGCTCGTGTTGTTGTCGAAATAGTTTTTATTGGAGACATAATAGGTTGTCCATGCTTCCTCTACTTTATGTTTCTTTTCATCCGCATAAAGCTTAATCAAGCTTAGCAAACTTCTAGTTTGGATTTCATTTTCTGCCTTATCATTGTATGATTAAGTCCATGATGCTTGCTGATTAATCTTCTTCTTCTTTGCTAATTAAATAATGGTTAGTTTTTGTATTTACTGCTAAATGAGTCCTGTCTTTGCATATTAATTTGCTAAATAATATTATGTGCTTTCTGTACTTTTTTAATACATAGGTGAATTTCCTATGGATTGCCCTCTTCATGACAGTCTGTTACGTGTCCACTACAAGGGGATGCTTCTCAATGAAGAAAAGACTGTTTTCTACGATACAAGAGTTGATAACAGTGGCCAGCCTTTGGAGTTCAGATCAGGGGAAGGCCTTGTAAGCCACATTTAAGAGCTAAAATTATACAGAAAAAGTTCTTACGTGTCCCATGCTTTTATTTTCCATTTGTACATTGTCCATTTCCCATTTTTTATTTTTTATTTTTAAGTACTATCTATTCTCATATTGTCTAAAGCCCTTGATTGCTTGCTTTTGTTGTTTTAATTGTTATGTTGCTCATGTCAATGATTTATAATATGTCTCTGATGCCAGGTGCCAGAAGGTTTTGAAATGTGCACTCGATTGATGTTACCTGGAGAGATATCTCTGGTCACATGTCCCCCTGATTATGCATATGACAAGTTTCCGAGGTTAAAATTTATCATACCCGTGTCAATTCATAAATATTTCACATAGATCTAGCTAAAGAAATGATACCTTGCACATGCTGTAATACTGTCAATCATGGTTGAGTTTGCATATGAAATAAATTTCTTTTATCAATATTATACTTAATTTTCTTTAATATTAACAGACCAGCTGGAGTTCCTCAAGGTGCTCACATCCAATGGGAGATTGAGCTTCTTGATTATGAGAAGCAAAAGGTGTGTAAATTTAAGACCATGAACTGAAAATTAACCATGCATTTGTTATTATGTTGCTATACGTAAGTATAGATATGATATTGAAGGACGCAAAGATCATTTGGGATGTCTAGATAATTCAATCAAACGAATTAGATGAACCTAGGAAATGAAGAAGTGGAAATTATAATCACTTAGTTGCTGGAATTCATAATGAACGAGAGGATTACTAGCATTAATGATAAACAGTATAACCCACTATGGTTATGACTTATGATCCAACACTTTCAGAATGTAAGGTTACAAAATACAGAAAGTATTGTGTATATAGCTTGCTAAGATCAGGGAAATTGTTGCTATTTTGGCTTAATCGTCAGTTTGCATTCTCATTTGCCCTGTTGGTTGAGTTTATTGGCCACTTATATCTTGGTATGTGAATCCTTGCTGCAGGACTGGACGGGTTTCAACTTCAGAGAGATAATGGGTGATGTCGAGAAGATCAAAGGCACGGTATATGCTACTTGGCTGTTTATTTTGAACTTTCTGTCATCTGAATTTTTTTGCAAAAAGAGTGAAAGAAAGAAAAGAGAAGTAACCTTTTATATTATAGTGCATGCAATTTGGCTTTTTACTTTTTATTTTCATCACAATATATTTCATTTAAATGTACAGTCAGAATCAGTTTCTGCCATGAGTTCTTCCACCATACCTCCCTTCCGCTTGTCGGCTTTGGAAAGTACAGTATAATCATAAAATATGTATACAGATGCTCTAATTAATTGATGAACTGACTGGATGAAAATGTTATACACAAATGGAGAAATACCTAATGGCATAAATAAGGTTTGTTTATAGCTTTTGGAAATTGACTGCATTTAGGCTCTCAGATCTCTCACTCTATCTTATCATTCTGTCACACACTGGTGGGTTGGCTGGTTAAAGGTTATGGATCTGATCGGAATTGTAATCATTTGCCCCTGGTTCATATTCATTTAAACTCATTACTGTCTCTCTTTATTGCAGGGTAACAGGCTATTTAAAGAAGGCAAATATGAATTAGCCAAGGCAAAATACGAGCATGTACTTCTCTCTCTCTCTCTCTCATGACTTCAATTGATGTACTGATGAACATTCTAGAGCAGCAATCGTTCTAAGTTTCTCTCTTACATCCATTTTAGTGTACTTTGCTCTATTAGATTTGGTTTGTCTGCACGAAGAGTGGAAACCCTAGTGGAATTCTCTAAAGATTGTTTAACTAGGAACGAGTTAGTGGGATATTTCAGTTTGGGAGGGATAAATGGTGCTTGTTCTTGTTTGATTGGAATGGAAGGGCAACGGATGGAATCGGGAAAAGGATAATTAGAATTATTGCCTTCAATTTTATGATTCCTTCTCTCCTTTAACTATTTATGCTTCAGGATCCTTGTAATCCTCATCGTATCAGTTTGATCCTGTGACTGAGAGCTCTTCCGCTTCATTATCACTAATGAAAGTAAAAAGTTCAATCTCTTCGTTCTGAGATTCTTAGTCATGGCCTGCACTAGCATTATTCTCTCTCAGCTGTGTGAGTGCATAGGCATGTCAAAACCCCTAGGCCTTGTTTGGTTGGGGTGAGAAACCCTTATCAACCCACTTTATAATCTGTTTGGTTAACAAAAAATCGGCCCTGTTTTTGTTAGAAGCCCGTCTCTCTTAACCCATCAGCCCGATTGAATGGCACCTAACCACAAAACAAGAGTTATATTAAAGTTAACCTACGAAAACATTCCAAGCAAGCACAATATTCATTAACCCATGTTGTGTACTTGTCTCCTTGGAAGTCCATTGTGTTTTCTTAACCCACATTTTGGGATGGGAAACCAAACACACACCTAGGTTATAACATAACTAGCGTTTTGTAACTTCAGTGACTTGGATTTCAGTTTAGCATAAAATAAATTTGGTAAATGATTGCAGGTGCTTCGGGAATTTAATCATGTTAATCCTCAAGATGACGATGAGGGAAAAGAGTTTTCAGACACTAGGGTAAGTATTTTAGAAAAAATCTGATCGATCATAGTTACAAATTTATCAAGTAATATTGTCTAGGTTCAGAGAGGAGTTAATTAGTTGTTGTTGTTGTTGTTGTTCTTTGTTTGTTTCCATTGATTTATATTCTTGTTCAAAATGGTTGAAGAATTTGTTACACCTGAATGTGGCTGCCTGCTTGCTCAAAATGGGTGAAACCAGGAAGTCAATCGAAGCTTGCAACAAGGTAAACCTACGCACTTTATGGGTTCTGCTGTTATAGAAAAGATGAACCACTTATTAAATGTTCTCCTTTGCATGAATTAGATACATGAGCCTCCTGATTTACATTTACATGAACTTTAAAGGTATTGGATGCAAATCCAGTTCATGTCAAAGCTCTTTACCGTCGTGGAATGGCATACATGGCTACTGGTGATTTTGAAGAAGCTAGAGCAGATTTCAACAAGGTACAGTTTCGTCGAATATTTTCGTTTGTCAAAAACTTATCATGTATTTACTCAACTCCCTTTTTAATCAATTTTCATGCTTCTAGATGATGAGTGTTGACAAATCCTCAGAATCAACCGCAAAGGCAGCTCTTGTTAAACTTAAAAAGGAGGAGCAGGTTGGTGTAACATGTCATCCCTACTCTTGCTTAGTTATGCAGAATTATGGTTTTTTTACATTTCAGTACCTAATCGTTCCCGTGCCATACACACGCAAAGTGGAATTATATTAAATCATCTAAAGTTTGCATGATCTTCATTTTGCAACCTCAGATCCATCTAGAAACTTTTTTAGCCTGAACCCCAACTTTTAGGGGAATTTTCATCATCACCACATATATGCATGTTAGTATGTAATGCAAACTTCAAGTTGGCAAACACGCACATGCCCGCATGCACACACAAAGGACATTGAAATGTGAAATATCTATAGTTCAATTGACCTATGAGTTTGCCAATATGTGAGATTCACACAGTGGGGTTCTTTCTAATAAATCATGCAAACTTCAAGTAGCGGGCGCACACACACGAGGGGAGGGGCTGATGTGAAAATAGCTATAATTCGATTGACAACACGTGATAATCAAGGACTTATATTAGTAGAAAAACATGAGAATGGAGGCTGAAAGTATTATGTGATTATAAACATTTGCACCACATGCTTAACCTTCTAAAGTTTGCATGATTTACATTTTGCACCCTGAGGCCCATCGCCGGAAACCTTTTTAGCCAGAACCCTAACCTTCAACGGTATTTTGGTCATTTCATGAAGGCATGTTGCATTTAAGTACTGAATTCTTACTAAAGAGAAAAAGGATATTAACATGTGAAAATTGCCATATTTCGATTGACGGAATTGTAATTTAGCCTAGGATTTATTCTAGGAAAAAAACACTAGAATCAAGGCTTAAATTATTAATTCCTCCGTTCCAGAAATATAGTCACATTTCATTTTTCACATGGATTATGATACATCTTCGATGTACTTGGAAAAACAAATTTAACCTACAAATTACATTTTATACCCTTGTTTATTTGGAGTACTTGGATTCCATGTTGGAGAATGATTACTCTTAATAAACAACTTGTAACAGTATTGTAGAAAAACCGTATCATTTTATTAAGGAAAGTGACGATAGTTTAGGACAGACGAGAATGAAAACTGGATTATCTTTATGGGATGGAGGTTCCTCCATATTCTTCCCCTATATTAATTGTATGTGATCCTTTAATGCATCCCTCATGTTAAGCAATTATGTTGAACCCCTGCGTTGGGGTGAAACAGGAAATCCATAAACGGGCCCGACAACAATTCAAGGGACTGTTCGACAAGAAGCCTGGTGAGATTTCTGAGGTGGGCGATGGTGATCTGAAAGAAGAGGTTCCTGGTGAAAGCAGTGATGGCGATGATGGGGCCGGGGTAGATGGTGAAAAGGAGCAGCTTCTTGAGGCCACTGCTCCACCGCAACCGAGCTCTTGGGCCAGAATTTGGCCTAGTGGTAGAAGATTAATAACAACCCTTGGATTGGACAGATGTACCATATTGTGAGATTGGTATCTTGATCATTCTGATATAGGTTGACCCTTTTCGAGAGCTTTTTGTTTCTTGTTATGCTTTGGAAAAACTTGGAAGGTTTTAATGTTCTCTGGACTGGTGTCATTGAGAAGATGAAGATGATGTGACCAAATTATGGACATGTAATTGTATGAACATTTGAGTTATTGAATAAACATATTACTATCTCTGTCCCGCTCTAATTTTCCTACTTTCTTTTTGGGTTTGTCCCAACTTAACTTTCCAGCCCATAAATGACAATTTTCTCTCATAATCTCCACCCTCAAAATCTCTACCCTCAATCTCCACCTTTTAAAAAAGTCAAAGATTCAACAAAATCTGCTTTTACTTAACTTCCGTGCCTGATTAAAGTAGGAAAATTAAGTAGAAATGGAGGGAGTATTTAACAAAACTTATTTTTGTAAATCTAAAATAACAATATAAAGACTACTTTTTTTATAATAAAAGAGTAACAGGTTGGTGGGTTGATCTGCGAGTCAACCAGATTGAACCTCTTTTTTCTTGTGTTTGTCAATTCTAATCTATTTGTGACCCAAATTCATTTAGGATTAACCCTAGCTCGCTGTATTCGAGTTCAGTATTAGATTATGTGATCATGTCGTAAATTACCACCTAAAATATATGGGTCTAATATTGGCGGTACATATTGGTGTATATGGTTCAAACATGAAGGATTAAGATATAAAAAACAACTAAACATGTCACAAACCTCGTAATCAGCATTATAAATCAAATTTCAAATAGCACAGTAGTCTCCACAACTAAGATCATACAATGCTGCAGACTCAGCTTTCTGAATCTGATTCTGAAAAACTCCGGCAATAAAATTTCCGACAGCATGACCTCCGACAGCCGCCAGAAGAAACACGAAATCGGTGGCCATTATCGCAATTACGGCCAAGTAAGTCATGAACATCTTAATGGCCTGCAAGGCAGCGGCCCCAAGCGCCGCCACTGTCCGATCATTCCGCAGGGCGATCGGATACTTGGAGCAGAATTCAGCTGTGAATGTGAGGAAGAACACCAAGAAGAGAGAGAAACAGTAGTCCAGTAAATTTTGGTGATCAGGCCACCCCGGAAAGAGTCGCATTAAATACCAATTCCAGAAGCTGTTCACTTCGGCAAAGTCCATAAATCAATGTTCTAAAAGATGCGAGCTGTTAGTGGGGTCGCAGATTAGAGTTTAGTGTTTAGTTGGGGCTTTGAAGCAGTTAAGTGGGATCTAGGAGTATATGTTTTGCAGTCGAGACAATCCAACACCTAAGTGGGATCGTATCGGGATTTTTGGAACAAAGATAAGAATTAGGGAGAAGAAAGGAGCAAATGAGTAAAGGAGGTTAAGAACTGAAATATTGTTTTAGTGTTATGCATGGATTATATATATAATGTAGTGAAGCCATGAAGGATTGAATTTTTTTCTTTCTTTAATGAATTAAAAATTAGGAGATTCTATGGATTGAAATGATGGCATGAATTGCTTAAGGTACAAAAAGGGAGATGATAATTATTGACCTTTAATTGAGTAACATTTTGTGGATATTCAGTGTTATATGATCATTTCCCTATGTTGTTGTGACTTTGAAGGTAAGCTAATAATCAATTACTGAACATCATACATATAATGAAAATGAATATTACGGGCTCGTTTGGTTGCAAATCATTAATGACAATGATAATGAGTATGAATGAGGGATCAATCATATTATGTAATAATATGAAATGAGTTGTTAATAAAATAGAGTATTTATTAACTTATTCATTATGTACCAAACATCATAAATGAGAATGAGTCCTCATTAATTCTCATTCCCTACCCCTAGACGCCCAATCAAGTGGGCCCTGAGGATATTTGTTTCCCCACCCTATTCACTTTCATAAAGGGATGTTGACTTTTATAACACAAATCTTATTTTACGGAGGTATAATTTTTTTTTTGTTCAATTTTAAAACTTGAAGTTCTCGTTTACACGACTTCTTTTATTTATTAACTTTAACTTATTTAATTATATATAACTTATTCGTTAAATTATTTAAAAAAAAAATTATAATTTAACAAATAAAACAAGATATTATTTTGAAACAATATTATTTTTTTGGACATAAATATTTTTTAAAATTATTCATTTTATAGGACGGAGGAAGTACCTAATAACTCATGAGAAATAAAACTAATATCAAACGGAGAATATATATTTTGTATTATAAAGCCCACGAGGAGATAATATAAAGAAACGCCACGTACTTGCAAAAACTTAAGGAAGGTTTGGTGTTATATGGTGTGTACTATATTTACTAACCGACACGTATATGATATGATGTCATAAATTAATATATGTCACGTAGTGAATTGAGTGTAACAAATGATGAAACATCTACTGTAATAGAGAATTTGAATTGTCAATTTTTAGTTACAGTATCCCTAGATGAATTCGTTTACGAGAATATATTTATTACGATTGGATAAATATTTTTAAAGTTAAATTAGTGAGACTCTTACTTAAAATATTGTATTTAATTGTGTTGTTTTATTAGAATATGATATTGTCAGCAGTCTTTGCCATGTTTATAAAATCAAAATATGAAGAAAAAGAAAAAAAAAGACAAATTTTATTCCTCAACTTTAATCCAAAACACATGCCCATGTCAATGCCAAAATTAGATGAACAAAATTACCAAACACACCCACAAGAGAAAAAGACCTTAGATGAAAAGCCCAAGCCCAAAATAGGCCCACTTTTCTTTTTATGGGCCTTGTCTACTTTTAGCAAGCCCACTCCCAAAAATGACGTACCCAACTGCATGGCCCAAAACAGCAGCAATAAACACACCAACATTGTAAGACACCACGGCCAACATCACCAAGTAAGAGAACCCGGCCCGAACCGCATGGAACCCGGTTTGAAAGAAAATGGAAGCGGCCCGGTTCGCATCCGGTTTGACTAAATTGAGATTCGAGAGGAACTCCACGAAGATGGCCAAGAAGAATACAAAGAGCAGGGCTAGTGCATACATACCCGAGTTGTTATCGGGCCAGTTCGAAAATAAAAATTGGGCTTCTTTACCCCAATAAAAAGCCGTGTGGAGTAGATGGTGGTGGACGTGAGCCGCGGTCGGCGGCGGCGGGGGAGAGATTATGTTGTGGTGGAGGGGGAGAGATTTAAGTTCCATTTTTGATAAATTTGTGGTGATTTTAAGATTGTGTGATTGTGATATAAATAAGGTATGAAAGATGTATTTTATGAAGATTTTATTCTAACTTGTTCATGAGAAAAGTAGAATTGTGGAATTTTTATTTTCTTCTTTTCACCAGAGAATATTGTTTGTTTCAAGCAATCAATCAAAGTTGTAGTTGGAATAAGCCAGGAAGGAAACTATGTTTTGTTAAGTGAGCTTAAATACAAGTATGACCTGACAGTTGTAATAGACGATGACGGATGCAGAATTTTATCTGGAGGAAGGGGAAGGGGTGTCGGTCTATAAAAGTATATGTAACGATTTTTTTTAAATGATATACATTTTTTCTACTATTATTTGCTAAATTTTGGTATATTTCAATTTTTGTTTTATATTAGTAATCCACACATTTACATATATACATTAATATATATCTAACAAATGAATATAAAAAATAGTCATTCATTTTGAGAGAGCAGTTTTTTATATAAGCATGTTTATATTCGCATAAATACATAAATATTCATACTCAATAAATATAAAAAAAAAAAGGTTTATAAAAAATTTGAGGGGGGGGGGGGGGGGGGCGGGCGAGGGCCCCCACTTGTCTCCGTCCCTGGTAATAGGGGTGGCAAAAGTTGGCAAGATCCAATTGCATGACACGAACCAGCACAATAATTCGAGGTTGGGTCAATGTCTATCGGGTTCGAGTTGTTATCGGATCAATCCGATAAGACACGATAAATTAAATTCGGGTCATATCGAGTCAACCCGATAAAGCCTCGATAACTTTTATTTATCTATTATTATTATTATTATTATTATTAATTTATTTGAAAATTCTAGAGTTGATCGATCTAGTTGAAGAAATTTACTCTAAGAAGAGCTTGAAAACAACACGTACTATATTCTAGACTTTTGTTTTCCCCTTTCTTTCTTTCTTTCTTTCTTTCTTTTTTCTTTTTTTAGTTTTTATTCATTTATTATGTAAATGGAGATTAACTATAGAATATATGTGCTATTTATTTGATGCTTAAATTTATTTTATATTTTTTACAAAAATCAATAATAGATATACGTTTAGTGAGCCTGAATAAAATAATAAGACATGAATATATATATATATATATGTGTGTGTGTGTGTGTGTGTGTGTGTGTGTGTGCAAGTATTGGCAGATTTATCGAGTCGGATTGGGTTATCGGGTTTTATTGGTTCATATTCGAGTTAAGATTTTCAACCCAATAAGTTCAATGGGCGTGTTTGAGTTAACCTTTAACGGTTTGGACCTTATTGAACTGACCCGATAGCAAAACCCGCACGATTTACCACCCTTAAATTGTGATCAATCAAGTTGAAAATATATATTTATTTATAAATAATGTCTTTAATTCTATAAAGATTTAGAGGGTGTTTGACTTGTAAGCTCCTAAAAACATCTTATAAGATGTTTTTAGGAGCTTATAAGCTCTTGTAAAGTGTTTGACCAAAAAAAGATATTAAGGAGCTTATAAGATACAAAAATAAGCTCTAAGAGCTTATAAGACCTAAAAAAATAAGTTGCTATGCCCTATTTTATTTCCATCTTATTTTTTAAGATCTTAATTGTTACGCTCAAATTTCACACACAAATCACGCACTTATACACACAACACACACTACACACACTACACAGATTTCACACACTACACACACTACACCTACTTCAGACATTTCCCACACTACACACAAAACACACACTAATCAAAATATATATTTAATATTAACTTTAAATTAGACTCAAATTTATAGCTAAATCATTATATTCAATTACAAACTTAGGAGTTCTTTTATTCAAACACTTTTATTAATTTATAAGCTCCTTAAAAATTACATCTTATAAGCTCTTGAAACAACTTATAAGATGTTGTAGCTTATAAGATGTTTAAAATAAGTTTAGCCAAACACCCTTCTATTTTTGTTTCACATTGCACATCAGTTCCGAACTAGACCGATTTTGTCTCAAAATAGCATTAAACACTCGCCTCCGCTCTATCGTATCTAAAATAATAATAATAATAATAATAATAATAATAATAATAATAATAATAATAATAATAATAATAATAATAATAATTAGATTAATCCTAGTGCCGCTAATTTATTATCCGCTCTATTATGTTCAATCATGAATGAATTAATGATATTCCCGCTAATTAGTTATTCCTGGTCTTTCATATTACACCAAACCAACAAAAAATCAAACACTATATAAATATAATAATATTATAAACATCAGTAGAATGAAAGGTTGTAGAATTCGCTATGTGCTAGTTAGGCGATAGATTAGGACATAGCGATTAGTCAGGATCTAAATGAAACTAATCGGAGCATAAACGTGGCTAGTCGGGCCGAGAAGGAATCGCAAAAAAAAAGAACCATAAGCGATTAATAGAAGTCTAGCGCCTAGACGGAGATGAATCGGAACTAGTTGAAATTTTTTGCAACAACGTTAGAATGTAACCCAAAATTTTATTCCTAGTTATAAAGATCTTTACAAGAGTAAATACGATTTTACCTAGCAAAAAACCCCAAATTTTATAATCAAGAACATAATAATTAAGAAAAAGAAAAATCTTTGAGGATCATCAAACCAGAACTTTCTAAGACTACCTCATGAAAAGCCAGATGAGATATAAATTAACATCGCTAATTAACACATGAAGTGTGTTAGATATACTGGAATACTAGATAAAATATAAATTGGAATAGAAGATCCAATCTACTTAATGACAAGACGAATCTAGTAAAATATATCTGTCTCTTACCAAAAATATATCTCTATAGATCTGCTTGGGTAAGTCCCCACGCTTCATAATTAAACATAATAAAATTAAAGAGTACGTGAAATAAACTAAGAGTTCGTTTGGTTGGGGGTTTAGGGGTAAGAAATGAAAAAAAAACGAAGACTCATTCCCATTTATGACGCTTGGTAGATAATAAATAAGTTAATCATTATCTCACTTTATTAACAATTTCCCCCATTTCATTCCACAATATGATTGACCCTTTATTCATACCCATTATTATTGTCATTGATGATTTGCAACTAAGCGGGCTCTAAAGTATTAATACTGATTATACAAGCAATATACTTAAAAACAACAACCTTTGGTCCTTTTTTTAAGTTGTAATAAAATAAGGAGCATCTGGAATGAACAAATAATACCTCAATCCTTTTTGCTATTTCCACTCTCATATCTCTAAATTTTCTCCATTATTTTTTTATAATATCTATTTTCAATTATTAATTATAAATATTTTACAGAACCTATAATTACAACTGGAAAAAAGGTATAGCTTACATATGAGAATTACACGAGAAATCCGAGACCAAGCAAAAAGAAACTTCGATTATTTGGAAAGCAAACATTTATACATGATTATGTTAAAACATCACCAAATTACTAGTTCACAGAAAGAAGAAAACGAAGATGACAACGTACTAAAGAAAACACAAACATGCACACACATAAATGATACATAGAATTTTAAAAAATGGTGATTAAGAGAAGAGTTGCAAAGCATCTGCATCTCTCATCCTTGGCTTTGTAACGTTGTTGTAGCCCCGTTGAATAACGAATATCCAACACCCGCAATGACAATGCTTTACGCAGGAGGCGATGTGGCAGCTCCGTCAAACCAATGCAGTCATCAATTTCCAATGTTGTGAGACGAGGCATTAACGATAAGGCCACAGAATCATCTTCTTCGGCAGTTATATCCTTCCACTCCTTCCAATTTGAACATCTCCAGAATGCGAGCTTCTCCAGTTTTGGAAAGGCAACAGTATTGGTAGGCACTGATGATGAAGATGCTCCTCCTCTTGTTATTCCCAAGAATTCTGGTCCCACAAATTGCAAACCTTCCATATTCAGTATATAAAGCTCTTCAAGGCACGGTAGTTTTCCAAGGGGCGGCAATGACGACAGACGAGTGCACCAATTGAGATTAACCTCCCTTACTTGGTTGAAAGGCGAGACCAGCCAGCCCACGTCAAGTCTGGAGCCTTTATAACTCCAAACCCTCAAGTATTGCAGGTTTGGATGGGGCTCCAACGCATCTATTACGTCCATCCACACAGATGATGACTCTTCCTTTTCATCCATAAAATCATGAAATATCATGTCAAGTCTCTTAATGTGTACCTTGTTCCTAAATTTTGCTGCTCGGGCGTCTCCAACCACTTGCTCCAAGCCATCATCAGCTAATCTGATATCCAACGTAAAAAACCCACAAAGATTGTTTAAATCCTTCAATACTCCTAATTTGCTCCAACCACATCCGCCACGGAAATAAGCCAATTTGCGAAGACTAGCAAGTTTGCTTAGTCCTTCAGGAAACAACATTTCAGTTTCTGTAACGTTTAGAGTTTCAGTTTCTCCGAGAGAATTATTTTGGCACAAGTTAAGGTATCTCAAGTCGATCAATTTTCCAATTTCCCTCGGCAATTCCTTCAGAAATATATTCTGGCTCAAGTCGAGGTGGGTCAAATCGATCAAATTACCTATTTCCTTGGGCAATTCTTTGAGATAATTAGCTCTCAAGTCAAGGTGTTTCAAGCGAATCAGTTTTCCAATTTCCCTCGGCAATTCCTTCATAGATATATTACCACTCAAGTCGAGGTGTCTCAAATCGATCAAACTCCCAATTTCCCTTGGCAGTTCCTTCAAACTACGATTCTTTGTCAAATGGAGGTGTCGCAGGTTAATCAAATTCCCAATTTCACATGGGATCTCTTCTAGGCGCATCTTAGTTAACCTAAGAGTCTGCAAGCTATAAAGCTTAAAAATGATTTTAAGCTCTAGCTCTCTATTTATTGGAATAATCCTCAACCATCTTATGTGAATCAAGTTGTTCATTCCTTCAAGAAGACCTTCCAATATATTATCCACTCGAAACACCCTCAGACGAGTGAGGCAATGACAAGGATTTGAAAAAGATACACTATAAATTAAGCTACAAAATTCGTCCGCGCGTGGGGAAACTAATAGACTACAATCTCAGGCTCCACAAGTTGTCTTATTCACTCTACTCTTTCTAAGGAATTGAGCGAAATCATGTACAATATCATGCATCTTACACTTTATTATGTCCTCACCAAAATTATCATACGTAAAGTCTTGGAATAGGGAATGACATGCTAAAATATCAAAGTACTCCCGCCCTCTACCTTCCATGTCACCCTCGGAACCCAAATAACCTTGTGCCATCCAATATCCTATTAGGTCCTCCACATAAATCTCATGATCTTTTGGAAAGACGGCGCAATAGGAGAAGCAACGCTTGAGTGCTGGGGACAACTCATTGTAGCTCAAAAGCAAATGAGGGAAAAGCTTTACTTTTGCTTCCTCCAATTCCCATATTTCACTATTTAATACATTCATCCATTTTTCCAATGTATTCTTATTACGCAAAAGACCTCCCAAAGTCTTGGCAGCAAGAGGCAAGCCCTTGCACTTTTCAGCTATTTGCTTGCCAATGTCCTCAAATCCCATATTGTCCCTTCCATAAAGGGCTATTTGACGCAATAGCAACCAACAATCATCAACAGAGAGCACACGCAGACGTAAATGTCGTCATCCATTGAGCGCACAACTTTGACAACGCTTTCCTTTCTTGTTGTCACTAAAATCATACTACCGGCTCCACCACACATCCTAAGAGAGTTTTCGAGAGGTTTCCATAGGTTATCTTCTTCTGTCCAAACATCATCAAGGACGAGAAGAAACCTCTTCCCTGAAATAGACTCTCTTACATTCTCAAGTATGACATTTAAATGGTCAGTATTTGGAGAACTTCCCTTTTTAATGCTCTCAAGAATCCCTTTGGCAATGGCAGCCAGATCAAAGGGATCAGAAACACAAAGCCAAATTCTTAAATCAAAATATTTCCTGACTCGACTATCATTATAAACTAGTTGAGCAATAGTCGTTTTTCCTAGCCCCCCAACACCAACTATAGATAAAACATGAAAGCCTAATTCCTCTTGGCTACCCCTATTAGCAGTAAGTTTGCTAACAAGAATTTCAATATCGCTATCCCGGCCTTGGACTTCTTTCAAGTCAATCAAGGAGTCAGACTGAACTCTCCAAGATTTAGGCAAGGGATAAGTGGTGGCCTCAGACCATGCAAAGTTATAACGATCTTTCTCCCTCAAAACTTCATCAAGTTGTTTCTTCACATCTAATATCTTCCATGTGATATGATGACGAACAAAAACTTTCTTGAAACACAAACATAGAGATGATGGGATGAAGGACCATACCTTATTCTTAAAAGGAGCATCAGCTTGATCAGTACCCCCCATCTTAATTTTGAGAATTGCATAGTTCCATTCGTCTAGAACATACTCCATTTCAAACGACGTTTGTTCCAGCCTCGCCAACCAATCTTTGATGCTTTTATCCTTGAACCTTCGATTCTCAGCATCGTCCAACACATTTCGGACGGTGGTTAGCTCTGTCGCAAGCTTGCGAACCTCCTTCTCAGCGCCTGTCACCAGATTTATATGGTAACGAGCTTGCTCTTCTATCAGAGCTATGAGTCGCTCTGACACAGCGGAAACAATTGCATCGGCCATGGCGATCACTTAATCGCTAGCTAGCTAGCTAGATCTGTTTTTTTTTTCTCTCTCTTTTTGATATGTGTATATATGTGTTTATGGGAGGACCTACTACTTTTCTCTCATATATATTATGAAGATGCTACTGGTTCACATGCATATCTACCTTCTGCAGATTATTTTATCAATTTATACTTTGAATTACACCATTTTCTTGAACCACCACCACCTCATTTTTATTTTTTCATATTTTAGGACTGCTAAACTTGTTCACACGGAACCACCTAATATACTACTCCCTCCGTCCAAGTTAACTTATCACAGTTGATCGGACACGGATGTTAAGAAAAAATAGATTTTGTGAATCTTTGATTTTTTTAAAGGTGAAAATTGAATGTGGATATTTTGAGAGTGAAGATTGTTGCCTTTAATTGTCATTTATGAGTGTTGCAAGTTAAGTGGGACGAATCGAAATGAAAAGTAGGACAAGTTAACTTGGACGGAGGGAGTATTAATTATATTTTTTGATTGCTACGCATGTTGTTACTGAACAAAATTGAAGTCGACTTTATTAATTGCATGGGGTGACAATTTTCACCCAAACATAATATCAAGTGGGATGGATGACGGATCCAGAAATTTTGTTCAGGGGGGCTCGTTTATAGATAAATTTAGGGATTTGTTTTATCGGGCTAAATTTTTCTAATTAAACTCTAAGGTTTGAAGGTATATTTTATACCAATTAGGTGGTTCATTTTGAGAAGACTAGAAAACAAACTCTCATATATTATACTCTAAATTTAATATTTGGTTAGGTGACATTTAAAACTAAAGTTTTAGAAAATCTTAAAGGGATGGGGCATCTCTAAATCTGTTCATAAGTTTCAATAATATTCAACTATATATATAAAACTAAAAAGTAATAATGATATTGATAAGATTGATAAATTGATTCAACTATTAAAAAAAGATAATCAAAATTTAGTATTTCTAAACATTTCATTCTATTTTTGAATTTTTTATCTCTATTGTGTATATTTAAGAGTATATCAATTAATTATTATTAAATCATTTTTAAGTCAAACTATAAAATTATTTATTTTATTAATAATTTTATTTAATTATATTATATTAAAATCGACTAAAATACACTTATATAACAACATAAATCGATCGGGGTTAGAGGGCCCAGTATCTTTCTTGGCCCCATGTAGGTCCGTCAATGAATTGGAGTATGACTGATGAAACACGTTAAACGAATAGGTTGAATATGGATCACTATCAACCTGCTATAATCCATTTATATACAAACGATGACTTTTTACTTTGATATTATTTCTTAAATATCTATCTTTATGTATTGTAAAACTCCCTCCATCTCGACTTAATTTGAACACTTGTTTCAATGCATATATTAAAAAGAATTATTTTTTGCTTTTTAGTTGACTTTTTAAATGGTAAAGATTAAGAGTGGAGATTGTAAGAGAATTTTCCATTTTGGAATGTGCAAAATCGGGTATGACGACCGACAAAAAAAATGTAAAAATTAGGACGGGACAGAGAGAGTAATTTAGAAATTTCAATTATTTATATATTCATCTATGTTTGTTAATATACGCTTATTAGTATTAAAATTAAGGGTGATTAAGCAATTCAAAAATTTTAAGTGTTTATTCAAAACTATATGTTTATTTATATATTTATATTTTTTTTAATAAAAGTATAGATATTATGTTTTCTTTGGTGTGGGTATCGCCACCAACTGTTCTTTTTCTTTTTCTTTGTTGGCCGCTACACTTATGGTTGCAAAAGACGGAATGTGGAGGTGAGTGGGGCAGTTTAGGACCGCCTAGCGTCTAGGTCACCTAAGCACCGCCTAGAAAAAAAAATTCTCTCTCTCTCTCTCTCTTTCCCCCCCCCCCCCCCCCCCCCCAAATTTAAGTTTTATATGTCTAATTTATAGATTTATATATACAGAGGGTCAAACTTCATTACAAAGGTTCATTTGATATGGTTAATTAATTATTCAAGATGGAATGAAAATGAATGGACGACGGAGGAACTTTGAAGTGTGTGGGGGAGAAAGTTTTAACTTTTATTTCAGTTTTATGTCGCTGGAATAAGGAGATTGATGATTTTAATTTTTAAGATTAATTTTTTAATTTAATTAATTGTCTCAAGTTCCAAACATAACGACGTTTTCAATAAAAAAATAAAATAAAAAAAAAATATATAAAAATGTGTAGGACCGTCTAGACATCGCTGACCGCACTGTCGAGTGCAGTCAAATAAGATGTTTTATTTCCTAACTTTCCTAACAGTAGCTAGAGCAAGTCAGGGTCGATCCCACAGAGAACAGGAATTAACTAAATAGTTGTACTAACCAATTCTATATAATTACTAATAATATACATATAATAGGGGGGAATTTTGATTTGAATTAATTAACTAACGCAAATAACTAAAAAATGATTAAACTAGTGAATAAAAAGTATCCCGCCTTTAACCCAGTATCCCCCTAGCCTGAATATCTATGTAACTAATGCAACTGCTTAACTAATTAGTTCCGAGACCCCTACTCCAAGAATTAACAGGTACGCTTAGCCAACCCTTGTTACCCCTTAAGTATAATTAATCCTAAGAACTTAGCAATTAATCCTATCCAATTAAGTAGTCCTAGGATACGCTCGCTAGAACTATCGTAATTAGACGCATAGGGAATTAGGGCAACGGAGTAGGTACGGTGTTATACTCAGGAACGTGGTACAAGTGACCGCGACTTTGTGTTATCCTAGCGAGTAACCACTTTTTGCTACTTTTGGGCACAAACGCATAACAATTACGGATTATGAATTCATGACCTAGCGACAGCTATATGCCTATTACTAGGGTGATCAGTCCACATAACAAACATATAAAAGATAGAGTAATCCAATAACACAATGTAATCTCAGAACATAATTAAATTAAGCAATTACCGAATCAATTACATAAATAACAGTCTAGGGTTCAACATAGTCAAAGACGGGAAAATAAAAGCTTAGCCGATCATAACGATCGCTAAGAACAAACTATAAAAAGAAAACATTAAAACTATAAAACTATAAAACCCGAGTTGCCGAATCTTGAGTCTTCTGGTTCTTCAGAATTTCTAAGTCCGCGCTCTCGAATCAGTGTCAAAGTTCTTCCCTTGATGTCTAGAGCCTTGAGATATATATAGAAGTACATCTCTAGGATAAAGAGGGATAAAACCTAATTGGAATAGGAAAATAAGTCTAAAATTCGTTTTTGAGCTTGTGGGCCAAGTAATGGGCCGACACTGCATTCCTTTTCCAACTTCAAAGCTGTTTTTGAGGGTCTTATGGTCATTTTTGGATTTTTCTTCTTTCATGCAAAGTTGTAGCTCTTCGAATCATCTTTCCAACGCCACCAATTTCACCTCAATCGGAGCTGTAGATCTCAAAATATGGCGAAAATACTAGAGGTGTGTCAATCTGTCTCGGCCGAGAATGACTGTCTCGGCCGAGACTCTTCTACAGCCTGAAATCCGACTTCTCTGACCTTCTAGCTCGACCGAGACTGATTCCCAGCAGCTTTTGGGGCCATTTTTCTTGGTTTTTGACTTGTGGGACTTGTTCTCAACATCCATTATTAGTCGAGCTCGACTTTTTGGTCTAAATTCACCCAAATAACTTCAAAACAAATCACAAACATCAAATTGCCCAATAATACAAATACGAGCAATACACGGTCAATTACGCATGCAAATGCCACTAAATAGACACTTAACTCGACCTATTATGCACGCATAAATACGTGTACCAATCGCCTAGTCTGAAAAACGTCTAAGGAGACTAATTCAACATAATCGAAGACGAGTTGGAGACGCACCACACTAGACCCACCTAATACTTTTTTTATATTTCTGGATTGCGATTGGGTGACAATTTTCAGACCAAACATACTATCAAGTGGGAATGGGTCATCTTGCTACAACCCATTTAAAAAAAAATTATATACTAAGGAGACTTTTTTAGTTTGATATTATTTCTTAAATATAATTATAAAAATACAATTTTTTTTTTACATTTGGTGGACGCTGTCTTAAATCTGTGTAGTCTTGGCTCCGGGCGACTTTGCGGGCTCTGTAGAGTTTTTTTATGAAAATTAGTATTTATATTGAAATATGTATTTTGTTTTGAAGAAAATGTATTATCGTTCAGCATAACACTTTTTTGGGAATAAGTAATACTCCCTTCGTCCCGGCTTAACTTTCCTACTTTGATCGGGCACGGAGGTTAAGAAAAAACAGATTTTGTGGAATCTTTGACTTTTTTAAAGGTGGAGATTGAGGGTGGAGACTTTGAGGGTGAAGATTGTGAGAGAAATTTGTCATTTATGAGCTGGAAAGTTAAAGTTGTGACAAACCGAAAAGGAAAGTAAGAAAGTTAGAGCGGGACGGATGTAGTATCTTTCAACATAAGCACTACTACTTTTTCAGCATATTACCTTTTCTTCGGAACAAATAATGCATTTCAACATAAACACTAGAGTACATCTCTTATAGACCAGTTAGATCCGTGCAATTCGAATCATGGGTAAATATATTACATGTTCTAGATAAATGTATCATGGTGAAAAAGTACTAATATTTATGCTTAAATATATTACTTGTGTTTTGGTAAAGATATTATAATATCTTTATCAAGAACAAATAATATCTTTAAACAGTGTACCTGATATATAAAAGACTTTTCCTAATACATTTTCGTGAAAAACTACTCACGACCCAAGAAATCTATCATAAACTCAAATTATATCGGATCTAATATACGTCTAATTGTGCAAAATAACCACTTCTATAAAAGAAATCATCTCTAAAACTAATTGATACTTTTAAGTCAAATCATGTGAAAGTGCGGGGAAATTTCAGCTTCGTCCCCGTAGAAATGTGTCGGGGGCCACTTTAACAAAAACCGTCAGAATCCATCGCGGAGGTCAAAAATCGTTTTTGGACTCGTAAATTTTTTCTTTTATTTATTTTCGTTTCACAAGTATTTAATTTTTTAATTTAGTTTTACAAGTGCTGAGATTACTCATTTTAAGGACAATTTTCACCAAAAAATATTAAATAGTCACGTGACTCAAATATTTAGTCTCATAATTATTGCCACGTCACTTAGTATCGCTGGATTTTACTAAATACTTGGGTCACGTGACTTGCATGTGACTATTTCCTGCAAATTTAGTATTTTTCGACGAAAATTATCCTTAAATTGGACAATTTCAGCATTTACAGGACTAAATTAAAAAGGCCAATACTTTTGGAACTAAAATCGAAAGAACAAATACTTACTGGACAAAAAAAAAAAATTTGGCCAACCTTGGAGCTTAAACAACCCAATTTTTTCAATTATTTTCGTAGTTTATAGAAAAATAAAAATTATTAAAAATATAAATCAAGAATATGTGAAAATATATGTGAAAAATATAAAAATATGAATTATTTTAGATTTTCATAATTTCAAATCTTTTATAAAAGAGAAACACTAGTGAAAAGTGGCATTCTCTCAATTTCCCTAACTTCATAAATTTTTTTATTGTAAAGTAAATTTTAAAATTTTAAAATATTAATTAATCGTATCTCTAATTATTTGTTGATAAAGACGGCGTATCTCAAATCATCTCCCATTGTTTAGCACTCTTTCATTTTTAATTTGGTTTTGTTTTGTAAACTATTGTCCCGTAAAAAGAATTATGTTTGAAAAGTGCACAACTTTTTATTTTTGGTTAATTTAATTGATGAAAGTACAACTTTCAAAATTTATCGATACATACTTACACAAGTTATTTTTGTTTTTTATCTGACTTATTCAATTATATCTAACTAATTTGTAAATTTAGAAACTTTATTTTTTACTTGAACTAGCTAGTAAAAAGATACATTAATTTTTGAAACGTGACTTCTTTTACAAAAAAAAAGAATTTCAAACAAAACTCTTTTTATGGGACGCACGGGAATATTATAAAATTTTGATCAAAAAATTAATTTTAAAATATTAAATATTAATTAATTTGATTTCCTAATTTTATGTTGAAAAAATCCCTACATATATAATCCTCTCCTTTTTATAGCTATCTTCCATTTCTTATTATATGATTACAACTCTTTAGATATTCTTAATAATATATTTAAACCACATATATTATTATTATTACAAAACTATAACTCTTAGATTTATATAATATATTTAAAAATAACAGAATTTCTTAGAAGTAAGAAATGTGTATACATTTAAAACTTTTTCCCCCCAATTTTTTTTTAATAGACCCGCAAAACATTATCGCGGGTACTATACTAGTTTTGTGTAAAATACAAAATTATAGAATATAAAAACACAAAAATATAAAAAACCTAGAAAATATTTTCACAACTTTTTTTTCATAGTTTTACATATTTTAAAATTTAATCTTATTCATAATTTTTTTTATTTTTTTCTCAATCATCCCTTTTTCTTTTAGCTGTTTGCGGGGACAAAGTTTTCCATTTGGAAATATTGACCAGAGCAATTAGAATATATTTATTACGAAAACGACTATAGAAAAACAAATAATTTCAATTGTTCATTCACCACTTGAATTAGGATATAGAATTAATTATTATGTACAACAGCAATGCTAGATGATGACTTATTATTTTATAAAATTTACTACCTGCATTCTTTTATAAATGTCGTTTTAGGATTTAATATAAAAATTAAGAGTTGGAGATAATGGACGAATAAACCCTCAATTAAATTATATAGATATGAGATGCTAGATAATTAGAGATTATTTAGAAGCAATTATAGGAGTAGTATTGGAAAAAATATGAAAAAAAGGTTAAAAAGACAACTATTTATATATGCCGACATTTATGCAACGTCATATATATATATGACAAAAACTTGGGTGCATAAGATGCATCATAGTGTTATTGTACACCTCGTGTGCCCCACCTGTATTTTTTACCCACCAATTTTACCTCCGTTTTTTTTTTTAACTTTTTTACGCTTGTTTTTTAAAAATTTACCATCATATATATGGCGGTTCTCTCTCTCTCTTCATTTTCTCTCTCCAACCTCTTGTGATTTCGTGAGTTTGGTTGTGGAATTTCGTTTGTAGATTTTCTATCAGTAATCTTCTGCGTTTTGCTGCTGCTCGAGTTCGTAAGGTATTTTTATGGTGATTTTTCGAGTTTTTTTTTTTTTTTTTTTTTTTTTTTTTTTTTTTTTTCTGGATTCTTTTTCTCTGTTCTTCTGTGTTGATAATTTGTTATTTTTTAACATGCTCTGTTGATATGATTTAATGTACACAGTACATGTTAATAAACGGCACAGCATATGTTAATAAACAGTACAATATACATAATTGTTTGGTGCAGTATATGTTTTTTATACATCAATCTGTTTTATAGTTACATTATATATTTGTAAACAGTGCAATATATATTGTGAAGTGTGAAGAAGTGTCCTCAACAATCATGAAACTAACTTAGAAGGAGTATGGAAGCTAATCAAGATCAGAAAGGAAAGTTTTCAGCTCAAAGGAATTCTGGAAAATTGTTTTCAGTTAAAAGACAACGGTTTTAACTAACATAACCGTCAAAACCGTTGTCTATGAAGAAGAAAACTGTTGTCTTATCTGTGTTGTCGTTTAGCTTAACAGAATGTTGAGTTAGTTGTAATATTTTGGAGTCTTCTGTTGTAACTTCTCATTTCCGGGTTCAAGCAAGCTAGTTAGATGGATATAACTGACTTCATAGCTCATGGTTAGTTATGGTTTTCTTCTAGAAGACGGTTACATTAGATTAGAGCTTATTAAGTTGGTGCAAGCTCTTGGATTCAAAGTGTAACTTGTAAATCTTTGTGATCACATAGTGAAATCTTTCTCTCCTTGGTCCGTGGATGTAGGCATTTGCCGAACCACGTAATTCTGGTGTGTTCAAGTTTAATTTCTTGTGTTTGTGAGTGTTATATTCATCTTGCATACAAAGAGTGATTGAGGTATTGTTTGTGAGGTTTAGTAAGCAATTCTTGGTGTTTCTTTGCGTCGTATTGCAACAAGTGGCGCCGTCTGTGGGAAGAGGGGCGAAGAACAGAATCTAAACTCAAACATGTCAATCGCGAAGATGGAAACTGAGAAATTCAACGGCAAGAACGACTATGGATTATGGAAAATTAAAGTGAAAGCTCTCCTGGTTCAACAGGGCCTGTCAGCTGCGCTGAAGGGGGAAGATGCATTCCCAAAGGACATGGCTCCTGCTCAGAGGCAAGAAATCGTGGAAAAGGCTCATAGCCTGGTGGTTCTTTGCCTTGCTGATAAAGTGCTCCGGGAAGTATCAAAGGAAGAAGATGCTGCAGGGATTATCCAAGCCCTGGACAAGATGTATATGGCAAAATCGACTGCCAACAGGTTATTTCTCAAGCAAAAACTTTTCTCCTTTAAATTCTCTGATGAAAAAGGAGTTGAAGATCAGTTAGATGATTTCAATAAGACTCTTGATGATTTAGAATCTGTAGAGGTCACAATGAGTGATGAGGATAAAGCCATTTTGCTGTTAAACTCTCTCCCTAAATCATATGATCACTTAAAGGATGCTATGTTGTATGGGAAGGAGTCCACTGTGACCCTGATACAGGTTCAAACTGCATTAAGATCAAAAGAAATGTAGAGAGTGCATTTGGACAAGTCAGAAGTAAATTCTGAGAGCCTAAGTATAAAAGGAGGAAAGAATTGGAAATCTAAGAAACCAGGAACTTCTGAATCATCAAAGAAAAAGGCAAATGGCAAAGGCAAAACTGCAGAAGATAAGGAATCCAAGAAGTGTTTCTGGTGCAAGAAACCTGGTCATTTCAAGAAAGAATGCTTCGAATGGAAGAAGAGGATGGCTCAAAAGGGCAACAATGCATCAAGCTCTGCTGAAATTGCAGAATCCAAAGAAGAAGACCCACTGATTTTGAATGTATCAGAAACAAAGGGGGAAGACAGTTGGATTTTGGACTCAGGATGCAGTTTTCACATGAGTCCAAACATCAAATGGTTTTATGACTTCAAAGAACTCCAAACTGGAAATGTGATGCTGGGAAATGACCATGTGTGCCCTGTGAGAGGAATAGGATCCATCAGACTAAAGATCCATGATGGATCTACCAAGATACTCAAGGAGGTAAGGTATATTCCTCAACTGAAAAGAAATCTGATAAGTCTAGGAACACTTGAAGCTAGAGGGTGCAATTTTCAACCTGGAGAAGGTTATCTGAATGTCATAAAAGACAACAAGGTGGTCCTCAGGGGAGTAAGAAGATCCAGTTTATATTACCTAGATGGTTCTGTAACTGAGGGAGAAGCGGATGCCATAATATCTGAGGACAAACATCTTTGGCATCCAGATTGGGGCATGTCAGTGAATCTGGAATTCAACAGCTGATTAAAGTCAAAGCCATTGAGTGCAAAGGCATAGCAGACAGTCTACCAAGATGTGAAGACTGCATTCTTGGGAAATCCAAGAAGTTACCATACCCTACAGGAAAAACAAACTCTCAAGCTATTCTGGATTATGTTCATGCAGATCTATGGGGTCCTTCAAGGGTCCAAACCTTAGGTGGAGGCAGATATTATTTCAGTTTGATGGATGACTTCTCAAAGAAAGTGTGGCTATATGTGATCAAGACAAAAACCGAAGTATTTGAGAAGTTTCAACACTGGTGCAAAGAGGTTGAAAATGAGAAGCAGACAACTCTGAAATGCCTAAGAACAGATAATGGTTTAGAATTCTTATCAGAAGAATTCAATAATTTCTGTAAGAATAAGGGCATTAAAAGACATAAAACAGTTCCAGCAAACCCCCAACAAAATGGTGTCATTGAGAGAATGAATAGAACTATATTAGAGAGAGTAAGATGCATGCTCTCCAGCTCTGGACTAGACAAAAGGTTTTGGGGGGAAGCTGCCTCCACAGCAGTGTATCTGATAAACAGGTGCCCATCAGCAGCAAACAATGGTGTATCACCTGAAGAGATATGGTCAGGGAAACCTCCAAAATACTCACATCTGAGAGTATTTGGGTGCAGGGCTTATGTGCACATTAAGCAAGACAAATTGGAGCCTAGAGCATTGAAATGCATTATGTTAGGATATCCTGCAGGAGTGAAAGGCTACAGACTTTGGTGTACTGAATCTGGGAAAGGAAAGATCCTCATCAGTAGAGATGTAGTGTTTGCAGAGGATATAATGCCATTCAATGAATCATACAATCAAAAATTGATCACTGAATCCATCACAAAGGGGTCACAAGTTAAGGTGGAGGTTACAAATGAAGATGACACTGCAGAATCAGAAAACTCTGATGCTGATGAAACAGAAGGAGATGATATTCAAGACTACCAACTTGTAAGAGACAGAGAAAAGAGAGTAATAAAGCCATCTACAAGATACTCTGAAGACTATCTTACAGCTTATGCACTGATGACAGCTGAAGAGGTTGCCTGCACTGAACCAAGGACTTTTAAGGAAGCTGTCAGCAGTCTTGACAAAGATAAGTGGTTAATAGCTATGAAGGAAGAAATTGAATCTTTGGAAAAGAATAAGACATGGGTGTTAGTGAACAAACCTCATAAGCAGAAACTAGTGAGCTGTAAATGGATATATAAGAGAAAGGTGGAGGTAACACACACTGAGTCAGTCAGATTCAAAGCCAGGCTGGTTGCAAGAGGATTTACACAAAGAGAGGGGATAGATTATGATGAGATCTTCTCACCAGTAGTCAAACACTGCTCCATAAGGATTCTTCTTGCAATTGTAAATCAGTTTGACATGGAGTTAGAACAGTTAGATGTAAAGACTGCTTTTCTTCATGGGGATTTAAATGAACAGATTTATATGAGACAACCAGAGGGATTTGAGATACCAGGACATGAAGACAAAGTGTGTCTGTTAAAGAAGTCTCTATATGGACTCAAACAGAGTCCAAGGCAGTGGTACATCAAATTTGACTCACACATGAAGGAAATTGGATATGAAAGATCAAAGTTTGATAGATGTGTATATCTAAAGTTCTCTGGCAAACAGGTAGTGGTATTCCTGTTACTATATGTTGATGACATGCTAGTGGCAAGTAAGGATAAAGGTGAGATCAATCAGCTCAAGTCTGAATTACAGAGAGTATTTGATATGAAGCTACTTGGAAATGCCAGAAGAATACTAGGGATGGATATTGACAGAAGGAGATCAGCTGGAATCCTCTGCTTACATCAGACAGATTACATAAAGAAGGTACTCAGAAGGTTTAACATGCATGAATCAAGGAGAGTATCAATTCCATTAGGTCATCAATTCAAATTATCAGAACAACAGAAGCCACAAACAAAGGCAGAAGCTGCAGAGATGGAGAGAATACCTTATGCAAATGCTGTTGGTTCAGTAATGTATACTATGATATGCACTAGACCAGATCTTGCTCATGCAATTAGTGTAGTCAGCAGGTATATGGCCAATCCTGGTAAGGCTCATTGGGAGGCTTTGAAGTGGGTACTCAGGTACTTAAATGGAACTAGCAGTGTTGATCTGGTGTTCAAGAGAACTGATGTTCTTGATGGAAGGATTATTCAAGGATATGTTGACTCAGATTATGCTTCAAATCTGGATTCAAGGAAATCTCAGACTGGTTATATCTTCACCATGTATGAAACTGCTGTAAATTGGAAGTCTATGCTACAACAGGTTGTGGCATTATCAACTACAGAGGCAGAATACTTGGCTGTAACTGAATCAGTGAAGGAAGCTATGTGGCTTAAAGGAATTCTTACAGAATTTGGTCTGGGACAGAAATATGTAGAAATCTTGTGTGATTCTCAGAGTGCTTTACACTTAGCAAAGCATCAGGTATTTCATGAAAGAAGTAAACATATTGATGTCAGATTACATTTTGTGAGAGATATCACTGAAAAAGGATTGGTTAAACTGGTGAAGGTAAAAACAGAAGAGAATGCTTCAGACATGTTAACTAAGGCTTTAACTGCTGGTAAATTTCAATATTGTCAGCAGTTAGTTCAGGTGGAACAGGTTTGAGAAAGTAGCAGCCGTGTAAGGCTGTGGTTGATTAAGGAGAGAATCAGGTTTAATTTTGATTACAGAAGTGTTAAGAGGAACAGATTGTTTTCAGACAAGGTGGAGAATGTGAAGTGTGAAGAAGTGTCCTCAACAATCATGAAACTAACTTAGAAGGAGTATGGAAGCTAATCAAGATCAGAAAGGAAAGTTTTCAGCTCAAAGGAATTCTGGAAAATTGTTTTCAGTTAAAAGACAACGGTTTTAACTAACATAACCGTCAAAACCGTTGTCTATGAAGAAGAAAACTGTTGTCTTATCTGTGTTGTCGTTTAGCTTAACAGAATGTTGAGTTAGTTGTGATATTTTGGAGTCTTCTGTTGTAACTTCTCATTTCCGGGTTCAAGCAAGCTAGTTAGATGGATATAACTGACTTCATAGCTCATGGTTAGTTATGGTTTTCTTCTAGAAGACGGTTACATTAGATTAGAGCTTATTAAGTTGGTGCAAGCTCTTGGATTCAAAGTGTAACTTGTAAATCTTTGTGATCACATAGTGAAATCTTTCTCTCCTTGGTCCCTGGATGTAGGCATTTGCCGAACCACGTAATTCTGGTGTGTTCAAGTTTAATTTCTTGTGTTTGTGAGTGTTATATTCATCTTGCATACAAAGAGTGATTGAGGTATTGTTTGTGAGGTTTAGTAAGCAATTCTTGGTGTTTCTTTGCGTCGTATTGCAACATATATATATATATATATATATATATATATATATATATATATATATATATATGTATGTGATGTAGTATGTGTTGATAATTTGTTATTTTCGAACATGATCTGTTGATATGATTTAATATACACAGTATGTTAATAAACGCTACAGTATGTGTGAATAAACGGTACAGTATACATAGTTGTTTGATGCAATATATTTTTTTATACAACAAAAAATAAATAGAAAGAAACGAATTTATTCCTCAAATTTAATCCAAAATCCACGCCTATCTAAGTGCCAAAATTAGATGAACAAAATTACCACACACAACAAATTCCCAGAAGAGAAAAAGACCTCACATGGAAAGCCCAACAAACTATGCCAAAAATAGGCCCACTTATCTTTTTATGGGCCTTGCCTAGTTTCAGCAAGCCCACTTCCAAAAATAACATACCCAACTGCATGGCCCAAAACGGCAGCAATAAACACACCAACATTGTAAGACACCACGGCCAACATCACCAAGTAAGAGAACCCGGCCCGAACCGCATGGAACCCGGTTTGAAAGAAAACGGAAGCAGCTCGGTTCTCCCCCGGTTTGACTAAAGTAAGATTCGAGAGAAACTCCACGAATATGGCCAAGAAGTATACAAAGATCAGGGCCAGTGCGTACATACTCGAGTTGTTATCGAGCCAATCCAAGAATAGAAATTGGACTTCTTTACCCCAATAAAAGGTCGTGTGGAGTAGATGGTGGTGGGCGTGGGCCACGGCCGGGGCCGGTGACGGCGAGGGCGAGGGAGAGATTTTAGTTCCATTTTGATCAATTTGTGGTGATCTTAAGATTGTGTAAATTGTGATATAAATAAAGGTGTGAAAAATGTACTCCCTCCGTCTCGCCTTAATCTGCCTAGGTTGATCGGGTACGGAATGATCTCTTTAAAAGAATAGGGTTTAAACAAACTTTTAACAAATGTTCATGAATCGAGTACCGAATAACTAACGATACATTTTTCTCTATTGAACTTGAGATGGTGAACACACTGTTTGTTAAGTTTGTTTGATATATTAATGAAATTTCAATACTATCTCCGTTCCGGCTAATCTTGCACACTGTTCATTTTCGTCAATCCCAGGTGAACTTGCACACCCATTAAAAAGGCCTTAAAAAGGAAAGTTATAACATAATCTCCACCTTCAATTTACCTTTGAAAAATCAACAAAATCTCAAAAAATAACTTTTATTAATATTTGTGTCAACTCCCCCTGCAAGATTAGTCGGGATAGAGGTAGTATTACTATTGAGCCATTTCGATTAGTAACCGAATCGAACTTGAACGGATTTTATTTCGAACTAAATACAAGTCGAGCTCGAGCAGTTCAATACTTTCTGACTTATTTTAACAAATTCTGCTAATCGAGTTTAAGTTGAGCTTTAGATTATGTTAGCCGTATACTTGTGTTTAGGCTTGTTTGACTTTTTTAAAAAAACGTAATGCGAACGAAAATCGAATATCGATTAGTTTGGTTTGATTCCAGCCATTCTTCTCTATATATAGAACTCCATATTCTTGTAATCACATAAAAAACTTCAGAAAATGAAATCTTCAACCAAAATCACAATATTTTCAGTCATCTTCTCTCTCCTACTTTCTCTCTCATGGGGAAGCTCCAACCTTCCATCCCATGAAACCTTCATACACTGCCTGGAAAACTACCCCAACCCCTCCAGTTCACCAATCTCTGCAGTTCTCTACACACCAAACAACTCCTCATTCTCATCAGTTCTCCAAACCTACATTCGTAACCTCCGCTTCAACGAATCCTCCACGCCGAAACCCCAACTCATCATCACCGCATTGCACGAATCCCACATTCAAGCGGCCATTATCTGCGCGAAGAAGCACAGATTCCAGATGAAAATCCGAAGCGGCGGCCATGACTATGAAGGCGCGTCATACTGGTCTGACGTCCCCAATTTCTTCGTCTTAGACATGTTCAACCTCCGATCAATCAACGTTAGCATAGAAGACGAGTCAGCCTGGGTTCAGGTTGGCGCCACACTCGGCGAAGTCTACTACCGGATCGCAGAGAAAAGCAGCGTCCATGGCTTCCCGGCTGGTGTTTGCCCCACTGTCGGCGTTGGTGGACACTTCAGTGGCGGAGGGTACGGTAACATGATGCGTAAGTACGGCCTTTCTGTTGATAACATTGTCGACGCGCAGATTGTCGACGTCAATGGGAAGCTACTCGACAGAAAGTCGATGGGGGAGGATCTGTTCTGGGCCATTACTGGAGGCGGAGGATCCAGCTACGGCGTTGTACTGTCGTACAAGATCAAATTGGTTAGGGTACCACAAACAGTGAGGTCTCCAGAATTGTAAGAACGTACGACAACAGTTTCGCCGATCTTATTTACCGGTACCAGGAAATCGCGGTGGAGCTGCCGGAGGAGGTGTTCATGCGGCTGACGTTAGACGTCGTTAACGGAACGAATAGAGCGACGTTCAACTTCTTGTTTCTAGGAGAAGCACAAGAGCTTGTATCTATAATGAACAACACTTTTCCCTCTCTGGCATTAAAGCAAACAGATTGTGTGCAAATGAGCTGGGTAGAAACTACGCTTTTCTGGACTAATTTTCCGGCGGGAACTCCGGTGAACGCGCTTCTGAGTAGAGTTCCTCAAGTTCTAACTCACCTGAAAAGAAAATCCGATTACTTGAAGAAGCCAATCCCCAAACAAGGACTAGAATTCATATTCGAAAATATGGTGGAACTGCGAACGCCGTCGCTGACATTCAACCCCTACGGCGGTAGAATGGCGGAGATTTCACCGACGGAGAAACCTTTCCCATACAGAGCTGGAAACATTGCTAAACTCCAGTATGCGGCGAACTGGAACGAAGATGGGGAAGAAGCTGCAGATTATTACTTGAATCTGACGAGAAAGCTGTATGAATATATGACGCCATACGTATCAATGGCGCCAAGGCAAGCTTTTTTGAATTACAGAGATCTCGATATTGGAGTCAACCATAACGGGCGAAACAGTTACTCGGAGGGATTAGTTTATGGTGTGAAGTATTTCAAGCAGAATTTCAACAGATTGGTGAAGATTAAGACGAAGGTTGATCCTGATAACTTCTTCAGAAACGAACAAAGTATTCCGGTGTTCCCATGGAAGAAGTGAAGAACTTCAATCAACACACATAATCTTTTAAATGGTGTTGTTTGATACTTCGAATCATCTATCTCAACTACGATGTCTCATACTTTGAACTATGTGGATCCAATCTTAAAAGATTTGTAATTCTTTATATGATATTCTTTAAACGATGTAGTTTCAATGTGAAACACAGTTAAAACATAGTAGTTTGGACGGGAATCTGAACTGGCTGCTATAGCAATGTATAACACCATAGCTCATACATTTTTTTTTCTTTCTCTTTTGTGTTTGTAATAGTTAAATGAAATAATAAATACACATCATGTTGGTTGTGTTGTTATGTATACAAAATAACATTATAATGACATCACAAATATGTACGAGGACGTATTGATAAAGTTGAAGAAGATAAAATACTTAAAAAAATTATCTCATGAAAAAAATAGTATTATGACATCCTCGTAATTTAGATATTCCATGAAAAAACAATACAAAATCAGTTAATTCATTTGTGATCGAGATTGTACGGATCTAAGATCCGTAAAACTATTATACAAATGAATTACTCTATTAAAATCTGTTTGGCCCAATTGAATGGCATCCTATGGGTTCCATTAACCAACCAAAAAGATGGGCTATATTAAAAGCCCATTATATTCTACTATGTGGGTTGGGCAACCAAAAGTGTTCTATATTTCCGGCCCAAACTACTTTTCGATTACGTGATCTCGGCCCAACCTCTTAATTATCTTAGTGGGCCGGTTTTGCAAACTTATTAATGTCCTTGCCAGTGACACAGGGGGATGTTTGAAAAACCCGAAATCGATGGGCCTGTTCGAAACCGCTTCTAATCGTGTATGGTTAGATTTATTATATTATCAACCCGTTTAAAATAATTTAACTAAATCAAGATTCGATTAGCTTGAAACCTTATAGGACTAGCCCGTCAAGGGTTAGGGCTAGCACGTGAGCCAGAAAAAATTCTTTATATGTTGTTATTATTGTTATAATGTAATATATATTCTGAAAAATGCATATAATATGGATGTGATAATAACTATATATATGTAGATGTATACCGTGACTGTAAATTGTTGTTCACTTAGTTGAATTAACACATATAAATTTGATAATTTAAATGAGAGTAGCATCCATTGATAATATTTTGATGTGTTTGTTATATTTAGGACTATGGTTCTCATTCATTTATGTTATATTGTTATGCATTTGTTGTAGATGATGATTATATATAGATTGATGTTATGTTGTAATAATTTTCATGAATTATTATTTTGTTATTTGCCGCAAATGCTTGATTGCGCATAACTTATCTTCTCTTCATCATTATTCGCTCCATCATCAAGGCCTCTGCAGTTCGAGTAAGACAACTCTTGGGGATTTCAGGATATAAGGAGTCGAGTAATTATGTAGCCTCCTAATCCAACTCATATATCGGTCTGAATTTAGACCCTCGTAGGAGACAGAAACTGAATTAGATCTGAGACGAGATTAGAGTCGAATTAGGTCTCTCAAGAGGTCCAAAGTAAATCAGATCTTAGAGGAGATCGGAGTTGAATTTTGGTCTCTCAAGAGACCAGATATAATCATATCTAAGAAGAGATCAGAGTTGAATTAGGTATCTCAGAAGACAGGAACTGAATCACATCTCAGAGGAGATCATAGTTAAATTAGGTCTCTCAGGAGGCCCAAACTGAATTAGATCTCAGAGGAGATCGGAGTTGAATTAGGTCTCTGAGGAGATCGAAACTAAATAAGATCTTAGAAGAGATCATAGTTGAATTAGGTCTCTTAGGAGGCTAAACTGATTCAGATCACAGAAGAGATGGGAGTTAAACTAGGTCTCTTAGGAGACCAGAGTGGATCAGATCTCGAAAAAAAATGGAATTGAATTAGGTTTCTTAGGAGCCTAGAACTCAATCAGATTTCGAAGGAGAACAAAGTTGAAATAAGTCTCTCTACAGACAAGAACTGAAATAATTAAGTTATGACTAAAGTGAATACTTTGAAATGACTATCCCGAAGTCACTCGTAGTAGAGGAAGTAACTAATATGGATTAGTTCGCAAATCCATGCCTTTCTAGGCCTACTTTATAAGAGAGCAAGACTAACTGAATGCGCTCTATAATCCACCCTTATAATTGACATCCCACATCTCACTTCCTATTAACTCACTTATATGATACTCCAAGAATTAGAGGAGCCACCCACCGTGGGGAACATAAGTCAGATTGGGTCTATCACATCCCACTTCCTACCTCACCCGAACTAATGGAAGTATCCCACGAAAAATGTCGTGGCCAGTTCGGGTCCAACACGAACTAGGATGCAGAACCCAATATGAACGACCAATTAACCACTTCCAAGAATCAACTACTCACTCCCCTCTAATGGACTCCGGCACTGAGAGCATGTGCTTTACCCCGTGCTTACCTCTACATGAGGTACAAGGGCCGCCTCTTCCTGACAAAAAGGAAGAGGAATGCCTAACAGGATCCCGAATATTCAATTTTGTACTGGTAATGTAGATTAGGGTTTGATAAAAATCCTATTAAAAGACTATTGTACCTTTATATATCAACAAGTATAAATTAATATGGACTCTTATAAGCTTTGAGATAACACATTCATCCCTTAACTCTTGTTGGATATACTATATTTTTCTATCTATAAAATTCTCTCTTCCTGTGAAAATTCATCAACGTTCGTAGAAGCTTGAATTGAATCTTTGAATACTTCACTGACTTGAGTGCCCGAGTGCCCACGTCGGGGTTCCCCTCGGCGTGCCAATTCCAATCAAAATAAATTACAATTAAAAAAAGAAAAAAATCGACAATTTGTTATGGTTCTGTTTGCTGTAATTAACGATTTACAAGTTCATGAACTCATGGTTCATATTCAACTTTATTATCTATGATATATTTAGACTTTATAATTAGGTTATATTTTTATTTCATGGTTTGTGGGTTCTTGATTTATGGATTCATATTTCATGCATTTAGGATTACTGGTTAATGTATTCAGAGTTCACGATTCATATAGTATAAACTTTTAAATTTAGTATAGAACACAAAGTGAAATACGAAGATTGAACAAGAGATTTCGCCGCTTGAGGACTAGGGTTAAAACTCGTGTTTTTGAACTCTTGAATTTGATGCATATTGAAACGTTCTCCTAAAAGATGTCCTTTTTCTTTTTCTTTTTTCTTTTTTTTTTAATATTTTAACTTATGCACTCCCTCCGTCCCAAATGAACTTGCATAGGAGGATCGGCACACATATTAAGAAAATTTATTTTTTGGGGATTTTGTTGACTTTTCAAAGGTGGATTGAGGGTGGAGATTGTGCTATAACTTTTTTTACTAAGAAGTGTGCAAGTTTACTTGGAACGGACAAAAACGAAAAGTGTGCAAATTCATTCGGGATGGAAGCATTATTAATTAGTATTTCGTTCTATTAGAGAAAAAGAAAAAAAACACTTGCGATAGAAAAATATTAACCCTAATTTCAAACATACGTAATTGTGACTCGTGAGAATGCTAGTTGAAATATCAAATGGAGTGGTTAATTTCTAAATAAAATGTCACCAAATTTTGGGAAGAAATATTGAAACAGAAATGTCACCCATATTAAAAAATTTAAAAGCAGAACGTCACAAATATCTAGGTTATATTATTTGTTAATTCAAAGTCGTTTCAAGTCTAAGTACATTCATTTAGCCAAAAGACTAATTTCAACGGCTTCTCTTACCTAACCTAAAAAAAAATTAATTTTAAAAATCACAAATTGTACACTTGGCGGTCGCTTCCATGCATGGACAAAAAATATTGGGTTTATTTATTAGAAAATCTATGCTTATACGTTTGCATTTTCACAATTCTAGAATATACTCACTCCTCCGTCCCGGTTTATCTTGCACAGGAAGAATCGACACGAATATTAAGCAAAGTTATTTTTTAATTATTTGTTGACTTTTCAAAGATAGATTGAGGCGGATTGGATCCTCTATTTCGATCCGTGTTCCATCTTGTATTCCAAAACAACCACTACACATCATATGTTAGTTAGTGATGTCATCATATACACGTGACATGTAGTGGTTGTTTTGGAATAGAAGATGGAACACAAATTGGAATAGAGGATCTCATCTGAGATTGAGGATGGAAATTGAAGGTGGAGATTATGTTATAACTTTCCTTTTTTAGGTTATGCAAGATAAGGTGGGACGACCGTTTAAGAAAAGTGTGCAAGATAAGATGGGACGGAGGGATTATTATTTTGCGTGTTTTGTAACATTTGCTCCAATACATTACAAAAGGTCAAATATACTTTTTCATTTATTTTTTACCACTTTATTTTACTCAACCACCGGTACTGCACTCCTCAACCTTAACCATTTAACTCTTATCACATAATTAGCCATAGTAATTTATGGTTTCTGCTGAAAGATAAGCTTATTATGAAGAAAAAGTATGCTGCAAGGTAATATATTTTCTCAGAACAAGTAATAACTTTCAGTATAAATAATATTATCTTTTCATCAATCTGTCCTTTAACCCAGATTGTACGGATCTAATATACGTGCACCTGGTGTACATGAGAACTAATGCTAACGAAGCGTAAGTTCTCTTGTACACTAGTTATACGGATTTTAAATCTGTGGAGTACACGTTACAGGCGGATCGACACGTTGTGAAGTTCTTTTATGAAACGATATTAGTTTCAGAACAAGTAATACATTTTAGCATAAATCACTTTAATATTTCTTTCATGAAAAAATTCCACAAAGTCAATTAGATTCGTTCACGATTTAAATTGCACGGATTTAAGAAATTCTTATCCTGGTAAAGGCTTGAATCTAAGGTTTCTCATTATTCTTTTCTAAAAAAAAAAAGAATAAATAATGTACAATCTCATTATAACAAAAAAAACTTATATAATAATCTAAAATTACATGGTAATGCCTTAACCATAAGAAAACAAGATAAAGAAGTAAATTACACACATTTATTGAAGCAAATTATGTTCTCTTCTGTGTTAATAACTTTTAATCTCGTTACTGCTTAATCCGCCTAGAGTGTAGGGTGGAATGCTTTGTTCGTGCCTGAAGAAATTCCTTGGATCAACCATAGTTTTCACTCGAACGAGCCGATCGAAATTATTCTTGTAATATGTCTTGCCCCAAATGCTGGCTTGTGCATAACTTGCCGTCCCATCATCGTTATTCGCACCAACATCAAGATCTCTGTAGTTCGCGTATGCCTCTCTTGGGGATTTGGACACGTAAGGAGTCAAGTAACTATGTAGCCCTCTAATCCAGCTCATATACCGGTCCGAATTTGGACCCTCTTCTTGTGGCCAGAACACTCCATAACCTAACATGTACAAGTTACCAGCTCTATGAGGAAACGGAACAGAAGATTCTGGAATTTCAGCCATTCGTCCACCGTATGGCTGAAGGAGGATCTGAGCCAACTCGGCTTCCGGTGCGAAAAGTTGCCTCAACATGCCTTCAAGCCCGTCACTTCGTAAAGGTTTCTGCACATAATCTGATTTTGATTTGAGGTATGCTAGACTTGGCAGAGACTTGTTAAGCAAAATTTCAAGTGATGAATTGGCGGGAAAACCGGCAAAGTGAACTATGGCTTCGATCCATTTCATTTCAACACAATCTTCTCTCACCAACCCTAACTCAGGGAAACTTTCTTGCACCAACGGCACTACTTGATCGGCTGAGCCAACATAAAGTGAAAAAAATGAAGCAAGAATAGTCATGTTGCTTTCAATTTCGCTCGAATTCACCCTTCTCAAATTGACCCCCATGAACAACTCCGGCTCGAGTTGAGGAGCAATATACTGCCACCGTTGGACCAATTGAGTCGCATTCTGTTCCAAAGTCTTATAGACAGTAAAAATCGTAATTTTTTCTGGAATATCCACCAGTTGTATCTTCCAAGCAAGAATCACACCGAAGCTAGCACCTCCACCGCCTCTGATGGCCCAGAACATATCCTCACCCATTGACTTTCTGTTAAGTATTCTACCATTAACGTCGACTATTCTCGCATCGATAATATGATCCGCAGCCAGGCCGAACTTTCTCATCATATACCCGTACCCTCCTCCACTGAACAGCCCACCCATGCCGACAGTTGCGCAATGGCCACCTGGAAACGCCAAAACCGGGCTTGCCTTGGCGATAGTGTAATATAACAAGCCGCCATTCGCACCCGTCCCAACCCACGCAGTTTTGTTCTGAACATCAACCGTTACATTATCCATGTTGATCATATCAATCACCAAAAAAGGGACTTTTGACACGTAAGACAGTCCCTCGAAGTCATGGCCACCACTTCGTATCCTGATTTGGAGGTCGGTTTTTCTAGCGCAGTATATGGTAGGCGGAATTTGTGACTCTTGTCGCGGGGTTATGATCACCTGAGGTTTAGGGGTAGAGTCTGAGAAAAATCTCAGGTTTCGGATCGAAAATTCGAGAACCGAAGTGTAAGAGGAGTTGGTGGGTGTGTAGACAGTGTTGGAAATTGAGGAGTAATTTGGTAATCTTTTGGAAAGACATTGAAGAAATCGATTCGGCCTGTAATCAGAAGCTGCAGATGAGCTTGAAAAGGTCAGAAGGAGAATGAATGAAACTATTGCAGAAATGGCAGAAGTAGTTTTCATGTTTAATTTAGAGATGAATTGATAATTGGTTTGAAAATCTACCATGCATGGTTGCTCTATTTATAATGCAGGCTACATATTATTTTTCATTTTTTTTTGTTGACTTCTTGAATTTGAAATGTTCTCCTGCAAGATGACTTATTTCCACATTTTCGGTCCGTTCCACCTAACTTTTTGCACTTTTGAAAAGAAAATTTCTCTCACAATTTCCATCCTCATAAGGAAAATTTTAATCCTGTATGTTAGGCCTTGTCTAGTAAAAGTCCTATATGTTAGAAAATTTCAATTTTAGTCCTGTATGTTCCAAAAGTTGTACAATTTAAGGACACTGATCATCATCGACGATCAATTTAGCCGAAATTAGACTAATAAATTTAGGGATTTCTAGTGCTAATGCTTATGTGTCAAGTATTTGTCCAGATAACATATCAAATCATTAAATTACTTTAGCAGCTCGCCCAAAAAAGAAGAGAAAAAGTTAAACCCTAACTCCCGTATGAGGTGCATTTCATTTTATTTTTCTTTCTTTCTTCATCTTTCTCAAATTTATTACTCATGTGCGTCGCACGTGATTAATTGCAGCCAAATTGACCGTTTGTGATGGTCAGTGTCCTTAAATTGGACAATTTTTGAAACGGGAAAATTGTACCAAATATCCTTTAACTTTACCTATTTGCATACAATGTCCTTTAACTTTTACACTTGCATAAAATGCCCTCTAACTTACAAGAAGTTGCCCGCTTTATCCTCCAACCTGTTATAGCCGGTCACGCAACCGGTTAACAGTCTAGGTGGTGTTTTTTTTCACATGTGGCAGCCTATTTTTCGTTTTTTAATGATTTACCTAATTGGTGTCATGTGGCATTTATTAAAAACAACAAAATAAGAGGAAAAACAAGAATCTGCAGACGTGGAAGATAAAACTTTCAATTTTTCTCTTTGTCATCGTCAATTCAGGGACTCAGCTGCAGCTGGTATCCGCGAGGCGGATGACGATGAGGATAAGGAAGTAAAGGGCGATGAAGGATAATTAGACTTACAGACCCTCGTCTTATTTTTCCTCCTGTTTTATTGTTATTAATAAATGTCAACCAATTAGTGAAAATATTAAAAAAAAAACAAAAATATGCTGCCACATGTGAAATAAATGCCACCTAGGTTGTTGACCTGTTGTGTTACCTGCTATAACAGGTTGGAGGATAAAGCGGGCAACTTTTTGTAAGTTAGATGACATTTTATGCAAATGTAAAAGTTGGAGGACATTTTATGCAAATAGGTAAAGTTAAAGGATATTTGGTGCAATTTTCCCTTTTTGAAACATATAGGACTAAAATTAAAATTTCAAACATGGAGGATTTTTACTAGACAAGACCTAATATACAGGACTAAAAATGAATTTTTCCCATCCTCAAAATCTCCACACTCAATCTCCACCTTTAAAAAAAAAAAAAAAAAAAGGGAAGCAAAACCTATTTTTTCTTAACATCTATGCTCGGTTAACTGTGACAAGGTAAGAATTAATGCTTTGTTCTATTAGAGGAAAAGAAAAAGCACTTGCAATAAAAAAATATTACCCTGAATTCAAAGATACTAGTCGAGTTGAAATATTTAAAGGAGAGGTTTCTAAATAAAATTCACCAAATTTGAATCCACTGGTTGAAATGTTTAAATTAATCTCATTTTATTGCAGAATGCATGCAGCTAACATTTTCTTTCATGACCAAATACTTACTCTTTTGTGGGGGTAAATTGCAAAATTCAGTAATGGGCAGTTTGAAAACTAATCTTTTATCATTTTAGTTTTTCGAATTTGGTCCCTGTTTAGCCGAAAATCTAAATATTACATCGAATAGTTGTACGTGTATCACACATAACACAGTTAAATCGCAAATTTCATTTTTCCGACATGAATTTGTTGTCCTCTCATGGTTAATTTTGGTATATTTACATGTGATGTTGATCAGTACTCAAGTCCAGGCCATTTGCAGCGCGGGGAAAAGGAAAAAATTGTAAATTGAAGCGATCATATGCATTGCACATGCAATTATCCAGTAAGATTTCAAATTCGGTTTGAAAAACAACTAAATTCGAGCAATCACAAGGTAAAATGACTCAATCTTTGATCATTTAAAAAGATACAAGACTGGTTTTGGAATAGCCTATCAATTTACCCAACACTAATTTTCATACACACCAGGTGCACAGATCTTAGATCCGTACAATTTGAATTAAAGGATGGATCCATGAAAACATATAATTGTTGGGAAAAATTCATCATTAGTCTTGTATGTTAAATATTATGTATCTTCCATATCTTCAATTTTGGTGCTGTATCTTTTGAAATTTTTCTAATTTAAGGACACAATCCATCGCTGACATCCAATTTGGCCGGAATTAGCTACACATGACCATTAATAGTATCTTTCGACATAACACAAATCAAAACAAGTAGTAATATCTTTCAGCATAAGCATTATTAACTTTTTCAGCATGATGTTTTCTTTCATAAATCATAACATGCAAATAATACATTTCAATATAAACACTAATACTTTTCACAAAAATAATATACATAACGCGAATTGTACAGATCTATGATCCGTGCAAAAAAACTACTCATCATATAAAAAATTAAAACGTATATGCATAGACTTGTGCAATGCTATTATATTGTGAAAATTAAAACGTATATGCATAGATTTTCTGATAAGAAACCCAACTTTTTTTATCCATGCAGGGAAGAAACCGGCAAGTTTACAATATATAAATAGTACTACCTCCGTCTCACTCTAATTTGTTTCCTTTTCTTTTCGATTTTTTCCAATTTAATTTGTTAGTCAATAAATAGTAAAAAGTTTTTCACAATTTCCACCCTCAAAATTTTCACTTTCAATCTTCACGTTTGGAAAAGTAAAAAATTTTACAAAATCTAATTTTTCTTAATCTTTTTATTCGATTAAAGTAGACAAATTAGACCAGAACGGAAGTAGTAATTTGCATGTATTAGATTATCAACGATAGTGGTTACTGGTTAGGTAAAAGAATATAGTCACACGGCTTTAATTAATATAAGCATGCACCCGATCCGCAGACTTGAAGCGACTCTACATAAACAAATTATGATAACCTAGGAAACTGTGACTTCCGGTCGTCATTATTTAAAGTGAAAAATATCGAGATGACGTGATACTACACCTATCATATCGAAAAATTGTCAAAAATATCAAAATTTTGGTAAGATATACTGTCTTGAAAATTTTACGGTATGGTAATAATATGAGAATGTTGAGTATGAAGCCTGATTCTCGTTATAGGACTCACGGCTACGACTGGTATTAGTCGCGGTTGCGACATATGTGCTCGCGTTAGTGAGTTTGACATTGGGAAGGTGTCGCGGTCGCGATAGGTATTGATCGTGGTCGCGACAAAAGACGCGTAGTTAAGCATGCGGAGCTGTTGACTGTCTATAGTGAAATATCTGGCTTGGTATCGCCTCCATACGTAGTTACACATCGTAATGAATTGGGTAACCAGTATCATGTGTTTTTTTCGTTCTTATTTTCTTCAATTTCGTAATCGTGTGTGTTGGTTTAATTCTTACCAACTGGTATCAGAGCTCCAAATTCGAAGGGAGCATCACGATGGAAGGAAAGATGTCGATCGAGAAGTTTGATGGTTCTCACTACGAATTCTGGAAGATACAGATGGAGGATTACCTTTACGGTAAAGATCTGCACTTGCCTCTCAAAGCAAAACACGAGAAGATGGATGCAGAGGAGTGGGAGTTATTGGATAGGAAGGCGATGAGCGCGATACGCTTATTATTGTCGAAGGAAGTCGCTTATCATATGACAGCAGCAAAGTGGACGAGGGAGATCTTGACGACTTTGGTGGAGTTGTATCAGAAACCATTAAGGTACATCTGATTAGGAGATTGTTCAACCTAAGGATGACTAAGGTTACATCATGTAGCAGTACATGAACGAGTTCAACATGATTTACCACGCAGTTGAACTCGGTGGAGATTAAATTTGATGACGAACTACGTGCACTGATTATGTTTGTCGTCTCTGCCAAACAGTTGGGCCGGTACAGTGACAACAGTTAGTGCCGCGGAAGCTAACTTGAAAGTTGACAAGGTAAGGGATCTGATGATTAGTGAAGAGCTTCGCAGGAAAGAATCGGGATCTACTTCGGGGTCAGCACTGAACACCGAAAACAGAGACAGGCCGAAGGAAAGGCAAAATCGGGAAAGGGCTAAATCCAGATGAAAGAGCCAATCTAACTGCATATTTACAATATCGGCGTGTTTGCCTAGCTAAGGCATCATCCTGTCTAGACCAAAAACGAATTCTCTACAACTAGATTACACATAGCTGATCTTTTGGATTATTTTTCTAATTTTTTTTCTTACAAATTTATTGTAGTCTAGAATTTAGAGACCAAATGCCAATGAACAAACCCTAAATTAGCATATGATCGGCAAATACTTATATGATATTTAACCAATATATTAATTTCTAGTAATATGTTAAAGTATGTTTAGACATAACATAAATATATATATATTATATAATATTATATGTATAGTAATTATATATATATTTCAAAACAGAACAATAACTAAAATACTCCGATATCAAAATTTCTATGTTCAATTATAAATACGAATTTATAGTCGAAACGGTATTGATAACTTTAATTTCAATTACAGCTGGGGACCAAAAAAGGTGGCTAATATTCTCATAAGTGATTAATAATTGTTTATTGCCCTTTTCTTATTGCCTCTTGTATGAGTTTCATCATTCATAAAGCTATGTTTCATAAAATATATAGGCCGGTAAATGGCCGCCGGCGAATAATTGGCTAGTTAAAATCAATATGATATATACACTTGCAAAAATAAAAAGTAAAAGTACTCCGTTTCGACTTATTTTGCACAGTTGATCGAATACGGATGTTAAGAAAAATTAAATTTTGCTTTTTCTTTTTTTAAATATGGAGATTGATACTTGAAATTTTGAAGATGAAAATTGTGGGAATTAATTTCTATTTTAGGAGTGTGCAAAATAAGCTGAAACGATCGAAAATAAAAAGTGTGCAAAATAAATCGGGACGAAGGGAGTAATTTAAATGGCTTTACAACCTGATCAAATTCAGTGTATAGTAGTAATTGACCTACAGTCTACGAAAAACACTGTTTCTAGCTGACATTTGAACAAAATGAATCAGCAAAAAAGATAAAAAAGTAAAATGAAAATGATGGTTAATTGGTGACTTGGTTTGGTTTCAATTTGACAGGCAACTTACCATATACTCCCTCGTCCCACCCTAATTTGCACACTTTCGTCCCATACTAATTTATACATTCTTAAAAGGGAAAATTTTCTCATAATCTCCACCCTGAAAATCTCCCTCCTCTATCTCTACCTTTAAAAAACTTAAATTAAAAATAAAAAATAGTTTTTTTCTTAATATACGCGCCGGAGCAATGTACAAATTAAGTCGAGATGAAGGGAGTATATTTATTCCTATATAATTTGATAAAAAAAAAAATATTGTAATTTCACCAAGTGTGATCTTAATAATTTGCAACGTAGCAATTTAAACTCATATAACTTTAGCAAAAGAATTGACTTTCATTTATAATTACAATCAAAGTCACTGATATAGTTTTGGATAACAGCCTATGTGTTTGGCAAAACAACCTTATCATTAGCGGCATTAATCTTGTATGAATTAATATGCGTAAAAATATAATTTTAGTTCCTTATGCTTGGGCTGCTTGCTTTTTTTGTCCTCTCCGATTTATCTTTTGCAATTTTAGTCCTCTAACTTTTAGTTTTCCAAGAATTAAGGATATTTTTTGATGAAATTTTTTAGTCTCGTTGGAATTTGTCACATGACTCTCACACGAGGAATTAATTTGGGCATCATCATTCATTCGAACCATGTAGCGATATCTCAGCCATTCAATTAAAGATGTACACAAGAAAAACAGAAAATAAAAAAATAAATAAAATCTGAATTCCGTTAAAAATAAAATACATAGGGAAAAAGAGAAAAAATACTGAAAAATATCAAAAGATCACAAAGAACAGAAAGTAAAATCCTAAGGAATAATTTAATTAAACATAAAAAAATACAAAAAAAATATATATAGAATCGCACTGAAAAAATAAATAGAAAAAAATGCAGAAAAATTAACTATAAGAAAGAAAACAAATAAATACAGAAAGCTGATTTTTTTCCTAGCAATTTCTCTTTTTCTCTATGTATTTATGGTGTGATTCAGATAATTCTTTTCATTTTCTGTATTTTTTTTAATTGAATGACTGAAATATTGTCACGTAGTCTAAATAAACGATAGATGGCCAAATTAGTACTCCATGTGAGTCATGTGATAAATTCCAACAAGATTAAAAGGTTTCTGCCAAAAAGTTCTTAAATCATGAAAAATTAAAAGGTTTGTGGGCTAAAAGTGCAAAACGCTAATTGGAGAGGGAAAAATCACAGGGCAAATTCATAGTTTCTAGGGCATTTAGTGCCTTGTATTATAACAACACTAATGCATGATATATAATCATTGATGATGTATTACTTAAGTCATATTATACACATGTCATGTAGTGATAATATTGTAGTGATTGATTCTTTTGTAAACCAGTTGCAAGTATCTTAAATTCGTGCAATACAGGTTGCAGGCGGATTCACGATCGCGAAGATATTAGTTTCATAACAAGTAATACCTTCCAACATAAAACACTATAATATCTTTTTCCATGAGAAACTCGACATAACACATTAGATCCATTTAATTGTGACTCGGATTGTATGGATCTAAGATCTTTTGTGACATAAAAATTTCAGGTTTTACTGTCAACTTTACTAATTATTCCGTTTATTTGAAAGATAATCTCAAGTCAAACCATATATCAGTGGAAAGCCTTCTTGAGTCTAGTTTCCAAAAAGAAACAGTGCACAAGAATTCCATTCCTACAGGAAGATATGATCACCAATTTCGTAAAACCTTGCAGAATGGGCATACGTTACGGGAATTTGAAGAGTTGAAGTGGTTCTTGGTATCTCTATGGTCTCATATGACTTTCAAATATCTTATATAGTAAATGATGGTCACTTGGTTCATAGTATTAGATCCTTAGATTTTTGGTAGATTCATTGTTATAAGGCTAGATAATTATGAAGATTCTTGAATACATTTCACTCATCTTGGATGGTTGTTTCAAGCATGCCTATAAAAGGCCACCCTTGTATTCTTTTTGCATCAACAATGTTTTATAATATTAATGATATATTTCGCTTCTAAGCATGTCATGAAGATTATATCTCTTCTCCTATCTTGCTATAAACTCTTGTGGATTTTCTAGAGTGGTGAGTGGTGAGGGTGCCTTGCTCCTACTTCTCCTACATTTTGTGGTATCAAGTTGGTTATCAAATTGGTTTTCAATGGCTCGTTAAGAAGAAATATACCAAATATTGATGATCATGCATCTCGTCATAGAGACCTTCGTGATATCGAGTTGGATGATTTGAGCAGACAAGTGCAACAACTCCATGGTAGTGCAGGTGAGGATCCTAATAGACACCGAAAGGAGTTCCATTTGGTATGTTATCCAATGACGCCCATGGGATTAACTGACGAACGGATCAAACTACGGGCTTTCCCATTTTCCTTGAACGACATAGCGAAAGATTGGTTTCACTATTTGAGTAAAAGTATCACTACATAGACTGAGATGGAGCGACTATTCATACAAAGTTATTTTCTAATATCTTGGGCAGTTAGCATTCGAAAGGAAATCAGTGGTATAATGCAAATTCAAGGAGCGTCTCTTTATGAGTATTGGGAGAGGTTCAAAAGACTCGTTGCAAGTTGTCCACAACATCATATTAGCGAGCATCATTTGATTTAGTACTTCTACTATGGTCTATTTTTGATAGATTGCAACTTGATAGACAGAACTAGTGGTGGATCTTTAGTTGGTAAGACACCTGAAGCAGCAAGGGGCCTAATTGAAAATATGGCTACACACTCAAAACAATTTCAGTCATTTGATGCTTGCATGAAAACTTTAAATGAGGTAAGTGGGTCATCAATTTAAAATCAAATAAATGAGCTGACCTCCTTTGTGAGACATATTTTTGCAGAAAAATTCCAACCGGTTATGCCATGTCACATTTGTAACACGTGTGAACAGACGCGTGCCCAATTTTCTTCGAAGAACATGAGCCACTTAATGTAGGATGGGAGAATCAAGTAGCCCAACACATGAAAAATTCTGGTTTATCCTTAGAGGATATGATGCATTCAATAGTTTCTAACACCTTGAAGTTCCAACAAAATATAAAACAGTATCAACAAGAGATGCAGTTGATTATCAAGAGTCTTGAGAATCAAGTGAAACCATTGGCAATGATTGTTAGTTGTTTAGAAGCTCAAGGTGATGAGAACTTATCATCTCAATCAGATGCGAACTTTCAAAATGTGTGTGCTATGAGCTTATGGAGTGAAAAACAAAAGCCCGGGCACATGCTTGAAAATGAAGAGGAGGACGAGATGCATGTGAAATGGGTGCACATTGGATCACCCAATGTGCCAAAATTAGTCTACTGGAATCAGGTAAGTCCTCCCATCTTAGTTCATTTTAATGCTTTTCCACTGTATTTTCCTTATAGGATGGAGAAGTCAATCATGGAGGTGAAATATAAATGAGATTAAAGATGTGTTCAAAATAGATGGAGTACGGATACTATTAGAAAATGAAATCAAATCGATGCACATCTGTTTTTCAGAAAAGATTTATATCATTTCCACTTAATTTTTTAAGTTAAGTAATCAGCCATATAAAGCCTAATAGGGGGGTTGAACAAGGTAGCAGCGGACGTGTCACCTTTGAGACCTACTCCAAAACCAACTTGATGTGAAGTTTGAGAGGGTGAAAGTTATCACTAGGATCGTATGGTTGATTTGAGGTGGCTCACCTTGATTCAAAAGAAAAAGAATGACAATAGTTGTCCCCCCGTTGATCCGATGACTCGGGTAAAAGTTGAATCTAGGATTTCTAATTATTCTTTTCAATAGAAAAAAAAATAAAAAATAAAATAATGTCCATTTTCATTCAAAACAAAATAACAATAATAAATTACAGAAAGCTGGAATATATGTTATACACACAATTTATTAAATAAAATCATATTCTCTTCTGCATTAATAACTTTTAATATCATCATGACTGCTTAGTCTACCTAGAGTGTATGATGGAACATTTTGTTCATGCTTGAAGAAATTCCCTGTATCAACCATAGTTTTCACCTGAACAAGTCAGTCAAAATTGTTCTGGAAATATTTCTTTCCCCAAATACTCGCTTTTGCATAACTTGCCTTCCCATCTTCGTTTTTTTCTCCAATATCAAGATCTATGTAGTTCGAGTAGGCGGCTCTAGGAGATTTGGATAGTACGAAGTTGATTAATAGTGAAGCCCCCTAATCCATCTCATATACCAGTCCGAATTCGGACCTTCTTCTTGTGGACATAACACTCCAGAACCGAACATGTATATATTACCAGCTCCGTGGGGGAACGGAATGGCAGAGTTTGAAATTTTAGCAATTCGTCCACCGTATGGTATAAAAAAGACCTAAGCCAACTCAACTTCTGGTGCATATAGTAGTCTCCAGATGCCTTCAATCTCCTCTCTTCGTATGGTTTCTGCATATAACCTATTTTCGCCTTGAAGATTTGTAGATTTGGCATAGATTTGTTAGCAATATTTTAAGTGATGAATTGGCGAGTAAACCGGCGAAGTGAACTATCTCTTTGATCCATTTCATTTCAACACAATCTTTTCTCACCAATTCTAACCCAGGGAAACTTTCTTACACCAAAGGAAGTACTTTATTGGCCGCGCCAACATGAAGTGAAAAAAGGTAAGCAAGATTAGTCATGTTCCTTAGATTTTAGCTCGAATTCACCCTTCTCAAATCGACCCCCATGAATTACTCCTGCTCGAGTTCATGAATAATGCACTGCCATCGTTGGACTAATTGAGTTGCGTTCTGTTCCAAAGTCTTGTAGACAATGAAAACAGTGATCTTTCCGGAATATCCACCAGCTGTATTTTCCAGGCAAGAATCACACAAAGCTTGCACCTCTACATATCCACACCCATTGACTTTCTCTCAAGTATTCTACCATTAACATCGACTATTCTTGCATTGATAACATGACCCTTACCCTCCTCCACAGATCAGTCCACCAACGCCAACGGTTGTCAATGGCCACTTGGAAATGCTAGAATCGGGCTTTTTTTTGGCGATAGTGTAATATAACAATTCAAAGTTCACACACCCGTCACAACCCACACAGTTTTGTTCTGAACATCAACTGTTACATTATCAAGGTTGATCATATCCATGACCAAAAACTATGGAAACAACAAATTTGGTTTTCCTTTTCTCTAGATTATTTTTTGCAATTCTCAATGGAAGGCTAAACTACATTTTCCAACTAGACAATTATCAACGATTTGGTTATTCCCGAATTGTGAGATTTAATTAGTTTTATTTGTTCTTTTATTTCTTCACTATCTTATATATTATGTGCTTGATGGATTGAATGATATGGTCAATTGCTCTATTAACAAAATAATGTATCATTAATTAGAAAATTAAATCTGTAATTGTTTAATTGTTCCAATGTTTGTGATAAATGACAAAGTTGATTATGTGGATTGTTTTCAATCTGAGTTATGGACATATATGATTTATTCTAAATGAACCTACATGTTTATTTGTTGGCTAGAATTTGTGGTTTCTCTCATATTAATATTTTTGATTAAATTCTATGATTGTATCTTAATTTGTTTATTGGCAAGAGAAGAAATGAGTGATCGTATCCTGATTAACGAAGCAGTAAAGAGAGATAGGGAGTTAGGTCGTACCACCAATCGTAACCAATCTAGTGTTGAAATAAGAAAATCGTTATTGTACTGATGATAAATTTCGTGAATTGAATACAAAATAAATATTTTGGTTGGATTTCAGTCAAATTAATTATCTCTTAATAAATTTCCATTGTTGTTGTTTATTTAATCTATATCAACTCAAATCTTCACCCCCCAATTGTTATTTGTTGTTTTAGTTTTCAAGAGAATATTTCTAATTATCATTCTCTGTGGATTCGATCTTGTTCATCACTATCAAAACAATTATTTAAAATTTGTTGATTTTGACATCCATCACGCATAACTTAACAAATATTCACGGACTTAGTTGACCTTGTCGTCTTTTCCTAAGAGATTTATGTGAATTTATAATTGCTTGATTAACTAAGCAAGATTACAATAAGAGTAGCCCTCGTGAAATATTGTTGATATTTGTAATATCGAGATGAAAAAATCTAATATGTTACGCGTGGGTTATTGAGTATATTGACTGTTATCGAAATTATATAAACAACCCTATAAATGTATATGTAAGAAGGATATAATATGCATTGCAAAAAATAAACGAAATAAAACATTTATACTTTTATAATAGGGTATAGATATAGATATATAAAAGTTCAAAGTATTATATCCTTCACATAAAAAGAGGCATGTTTGAACAAGGTACAACTTTTTATTTTGACCAATTTGATATATTCACAACTCTCTGAATGTCATTAATTCTCGCTCACACGACTTATTTATTTTTTAATTTGACATATTCAATAAGTATTCATGAAATAAAAAAATTAATTATTTCACTTGAACTAAGGAAATGAGACATTGATATTTGAAAACAAAACTCTTACTTTGTGACATAAATTTGTTATTTTGAAACAAGAGGGAGTAATATGTTAGAAATCAACTTTGGAAGGTGGGTGTGATCACTAATCTTAGAGTCATTCTAACTTCGGATTCATTTGGTTAAAAATGGAGTAAAGTTGCAAAATCATAATCCACGTTTCAAGTAGATGAATTTAGTGTATTTATGTTCTAATAGAAATCAATTTCGGGTGACTGAAAAATTAATGCCTAAATGCAACTTGAGCATGGAAAGATGGAAGAGTTAAGAGAAAATCTGGGAATTTGTCTGACACAGGAAAAATCGGGAGAATGAGAACTCCTTATTAAGAGGAACACTTTGATAAGGTGTTATTAAGTGTGCTCTCCTATGATGGATCCTAGTGAGAGTTTAGCCTTTGGCTAAATGGACCCCGTGGATGATGCGAAACACCATTCGAGCCTGGGTCCTGGCCCATACGTCGCACGTGTCGCATTGGGCACTTTAAAGACACATTTTACACTTCACACGTATGCATCGTATGGAGAAGCCTTAAAATTTTGGCACGTCGGTTCAGATGGGTGGCTCGACGAGCTCGAGGTGGTTTGGGTCGGGTGCGGTGACGTAGCACACATGGCGAGCCAGAGAGGGGCATACCGGGTCGGCATAGCCAATTCGGATGGGACCGACCCGCGAGTGTTCAAAGCAGGTGGGGTCCACGACGGACGGGTGCGACACGGTGTAAGTGGATCGCAGGTCAGCGATCGAGTGCAACTCTATTTGTCAGAAGGGTGCAACCCAACATACGGATTTGTCCAGGTCCGAACCGATTTCGGGTTGGTCGAACTTGTGCCACCAAGGGTCAAAAGGTGCCTTTTCGGAAAGGCACCACAACTCTTCAGAAACCATAAACAGACCCCTATTTTTCATTTCACTTCACTTCAACTAAAAATATGCACTATCATTCTTAGCATTTGTAGTCCTCTCAAATTCGAGTCAATGAAAGTCCTTAGTATCGAGTAGTTTGGTAAAAACTTTGGCTTGGTTGTGCTACGATCCCAAATATAAAAGTCGTTGTATTGGACGATCGTCGAAGATCGAGAGCACTAGAAGAATTCGGGGCAATATCGTCTTACGGATAGTGAGTCAAACCCGTGCCTCGACTTTACTAATTATGTTTGTTGAGTCGTTCTTTCAAGGTTACGTCACAAATTCCAACATAATAGACTACACATAGTTGTCCTTTTGGGTAATTTGTCGGGTTTTCTCTCTTTCAAATTTAGTGTGCTCTACAATCTAAAGACCAAATCGACAATGTTAGTTGAACAAACCTTATAAGTTAACATACGATCGGTAAATACTACTTATATATATAATATTTAATCAATATATTAAAATCCTAAAATATGTTAAAGTAGGAATATATATGTAATTAACATTTATATATGTGAACGCGTGATTATTAAACGAGCTAAAACATCCGATTAATTAGCATAAATCGGATTGAGGGGGCTGTTTTAAGGGTATCACTTGCCCACAAGTGTAGATTGATCCTGAAAAGCGGTCGATTGGATAAATAAATTTGAAAAAGACTAACAAGGTACAACGAACGTTGTGGTCGATATTGCCTTGAATAAGATGTTTTTCAACTTCACTGTTTTTCTCTCTTGTGTATATTGTGTTTTTCACTTGAAGTTCAAATAGATCCCTTGCTAAGAGAACATGTGTATTTATAGAGATTGATGTACTCTTGCATGATCTGCACATGGCAGCCAGGTGGCAGACCCAACTGACATGTGTCCGTCACCTGTCTCGACTCCTATTGAGGTGGATTTCACATGCTATCCTCGTGGGCGTAATCATTTGTCAATGTGCGGTCATGACCATGTTAAGCTGCTTTTGGAAATTGAGGAGAGAGCAGCTTCTGTAAATCAATGTTTAAAAATATTTTTTCTCCAAATATTACCAAATTTTTATTTTACTACAACGATCAATTTTAATCATTTTTTCACAATCAATTTTGTTTGCAAATACCCTCTTCGATCGGTTCCGTTTGGCTAGCAACCTGCCATATTTTATCCCTATATAGCTTAATACAAAAATCATTGTAAGTAAAAAAATTCACCAAGTATGATCTTAATTTGCCATATTGCAATTTAAATCTAATTTTAGCAAAGTAATTATCACTTTTATTTAAAATTGCAATTAAGTCACCAATTAATACAGTTTTGGTAACCATTGTCCATGTGTTTTTGCAAAACAACCTTATCATTTGCCGCATCACTAGAGAGATGTTTGGAATTAATGTTGTATGAATTAATATCTATAATAAAAAAATGGTGGTACATTCTTTTAAAAACTACAATTGTGGTCATAAAATTATATAAATTATTTGAGACCATTCTCATATTATTTTTAGAGGTAATTGGTTTTTGCAAAAAATATTTGAGACGCATTTGAGACTACTTTTGTCGTCTCCTAGTTATTATATGACTAATTAATGATGACAAGTTGTCTCTAATAATAAAATTGTGACAAATACTCATTATTAAAGACAACTTCTTGTTATCTCAAAAGACCGTTTTCTTGAAGTGATACGAAACCAAACACAAATAGCAATCACAGCTAGAAACAAAATTTGCGTGGAAAATTCTCCAATATAGAGGGAAAAAATCATGGGACAATTAGTGCATTTGGTACAACATGCATCTTCTATAACAAAGACTACTGCATGATACATAAACATTAATGATGTATTGCTTACATTGGTGTTACTACTCAGTGATAAGTAGTTCTCTTATTCACTAATAAAGTCCGTGCAATACGAGTAGCGGAAGTGTTCGCGAGTTGTGTGCATTTTTCATGACAAAGATATAGTTACTGAACATGTATATCTTTCAGCATAAAACACTACAATATCTTCTTTTTGGAAAAAAAAACCACACAAGCCATTAGATCCGTCGCGACTTAGATATGAAAAACTAGAATTTACATTTCAAAGTTCTACATCACGCATTAGATTCGATTATAATTTAGATAGCACGGATCTAAGATCTTTTGAGTCAGATAAAGGCTTGAATCTAAAATATCTTTTTATTCTTTTTAGCTGAAAAAATGAATAAATAATGTCCATTTTCATTATAAAAAATAAGAAAAAAACAATAATAATCTAAACTTACAAGGTAATGCCTTACCCATAACAAAACACGAAAAAAAAAAATTACAGAAAGCATGCATATATTTTATACACACTTTATTAAAGCAAATAATATTCTCTTCTGCATTAATAATATCTAATCCCCTCATTGCTCAGTCCACCTAGTGTGAAGGGTGGAATGCTTTGTTCATGCCTGAAGAAATTCCCTGGATCAACCATAGTTTTCACCCGAACCAGCCGATCGAAATTGTCTTTGAAATATTTCTTGCCCCAAACGCTCGCTTGGGCATAACTTGCCTTCCCGTCATCGTTATTCACTCCAAGATCAAGATCTCTGTAGTTCGAGTAGGCGGCTCTAGGAGATTTGGATACGTAAGGAGTTGAGTAATTGTGGAGCCCCCGAATCCAGTTCATATACCGGTCCGAATTTGGACCTTCTTCTTGTGGCCAGAACAATCCAGAACCGAACATGTACAAGTTACCAGCTCTGTGGGGGAATGGAATGGCAGATTCCGAAACTTCAGCCATCCGTCCACCGTATGGCATAAAGAGGACTTGAGCCTGCTCGGCTTCTGGTGCGTACAGGTGTCTCCAGATGCCTTCAAGCCCGTCTTTTCGTATAGGTTTTTGCACATAATCTGTTTTCGGCTTGAAGTATTGTAGATTTGGCAGAGCCTTGTTTAGCAGAATTTCAAGTGGTGAATTGGCGGGCAAACCGCCAAAGTGAATTATCGCTTCAATCCATTTTATTTCGGCACAGTCTTCTCTCACCATCCCTAACTCAGGGAAACTTTCCGTCACCAATGGAAGCAAACTCTCGGCCGCACCAACATAAAGTGAGAAAAAGGAAGCAAGAATAGTCATGTTCCTCTCATTTTCGCTCGAATTCACCCTTCTCATATTGACCCCCATGAACAACTCCGGCTCGAATTGTGGAGCAATGTACTGCCACCGTTGCACCAACTGAGTCGCATTCTGTTCCAGAGTTTTGTAAACAGTGCAAACAGTGATTTTTTCCGGAATATCCACCAACTGTATTTTCCAGGCAAGAACCACACCAAAGCTAGCAGCTCCACCGCCTCTAATGGCCCAAAACAGATCCTCACCCATTGACTTTCTGTCAAGTATTCTACCATTAACAGTGACTATTCTTGCATCGATAACATTATCTGCAGCCATGCCGAATTTTCTCATCATATACCCGTACCCTCCTCCACTGATCAGCCCACCAATGCCAACAGTCGGGCAATGGCCACCTGGAAACGCCAGAACCGGACTTTTCTTGGCAATAGTGTAATACACCAAGCCAAGATTCGCACCAGTTCCAACCCACGCAGTTTTCTTCTGAACATCAACAGCTACATTATCAAGGTTGATCATATCGATAACCAAAAATGGGACTTTCGATACGTAAGATAGTCCCTCGAAGTCATGGCCGCCACTTCGGGTCCTGATTTGGAGGTCGGTTTTTCTGGCGCAGTATATGATAGGCGGAATTTGTGATTCCTGTCGTGGGGTTATGATCACCTGGGGTTTAGGAGTAGAGTCTGAGATGAACCTCAGGTTTCGTATCGAAAATTCGAGGACGGAAGTGTAGGAGGAGTTGGTGGGTACGTAGACATTGTTGGATATTGAGGAGTAATTTGGTAATCTTCTTGAAAGACACTGAAGAAATCGATTCTGCCTGTTATCAGAAGCTGCAGATGAGCTTGAAAAGATAAGAAGCAGAATGAATGAAGTTATAGTAATCTTCATGTTTGATTTAGAGATGTGTTTGGGTTTGAGAAATTACCATGCATTCTTGCTCTATTTATAACGCAGCTTTCTCCATTTTTTGTTGCAAGGGGGGCGGCGGGGGCAGGGGAGTGGGGGTGGGGCTGCTGTGCAGAACAGTCAAATGAAACCATGTGTTCCATTTTAATCTAAATAAATTACGTTTTCAAGATCCAGGTCGAAACGACAAAGTTGGATATTTCAAGTGACAGAGAATCCACTATTTAGACGTTTGGTCTGTGATTTCGATTTTGCAAGAAAAAGGGAAAGGTGGAGTTTTTTCTTTGTTATTAGATCAGGAGAAAATTAAGGAAAAAAAAAATCAGGTCCAAATTTATTTAGTGGTTAATTTTACGGGAAAGACTAAATTTTAGGAAAATTTATCAATACAAAATCTGAATTTTGGAAGTTCTTAATTCAGGGTCTGAGTTTTGGGCCTTAATTTTGAAATTTTATTTTCAGGGCGTACCTCTTGGAAAATAAAAAACATTATCTTATGTAAGGAAGGTTCAATGCGGAGTAGATTGAAAGTTTGGATAAATCGTACTAAGTCTTGCGTACGCCGGATAATATTTCTTATATTACAAGGCGTACACTCTTGATTAGAATATAATTCAGTCCTAAGTACCTAATTGAGAAAAATTCAAAATTTCTGACCCGTATTAAAAATTTCTAAAATTTAGGCCTCGTACTTATACATTTTTCCAAAATCGGGCTCTTTAGTAAAATTTATCCATTTTTACATTTCATGGTTCGCAAGTTCTCGATTCATAAATTCATAGTTTACAATCATATTTTTAAGATTAATGGTTCATGATTTACGATTCACGATACTCCGATGAGTTTTTGAATTTGAATCATATTTAAAAGATCTCTTATTTCCACTTGCACTACAAAAATATTACCCTAAAGTCAAACATACGTAGTCGTAAAAATGCTAGTTGAAATAGAAAGGACTGGTTCTAAATAAAATGTCAACAAATTTGAATCCTCTGGTTGAAATTTTCTAATTAATTAGTGGTGTTTAGTCTAATTTTATTGCACCATGCAAGGCTGGGATCGGGTCGAGTTTTGCGGGTCGAGCTTTTCAGGTCAAGTACTCGACGAGTTGGGTGCCCGAAAAAAACAATTACGAAAACTCGAAAATTAACCCGCGCTATCAGATACCTGACCGAGCGGGTACCCGCGGGCCGGGTCGGTTTTTTTTTTCGCCACCATGCATGCAGCTAACTTTTTTATTTCATGAAGTCATGACCATATCACTATAAGAGAAAAAGAAAAAAAAAAAAAAAGGACGGATAATCATGAAATACTTGCTAACTAAAGTTGTGACGTATTTGAAATAAAATATTTAATCTTTAATATGGTTTTCTCTAAAATTTATTTCATGAAGTCATGACCAAATCACTATAAGAGAAAAAGAACAAAAAGAAAAGGACGGATAATCATGAAATACTTGCTAACTAAAATTGTGACGTATTTGAAATTAAATATTTAGTCTTTAATATGGTTTTCTCTAAATTTAGAGACCAACTTTTTTTTCTCCAAGTTTAGTTATGGAATTTCATGTTATCCTCTTTCATAAACATGAACTCATAAATAACTAAGTTATATGTCTTTTTTGCTCTTTCATGTTTATATCCTACACAGAATTGTCCATTAATTAAAACATATTGCTTATTTTCCTTTTATGTATCCGCGAATCTTGTAATTTGACGGCATTACTCTTTGAATATTAGACTTATTTCACACTCCTATATATTCTATAAACATAAAAAAAAAAAAAAAATTGAGTGAGTCTTGTGTGTGAGGGTCACACGTGCTTTGAAATACACTTTTACAGAAAAAATTGATACTTTTACAAAAAAATGTGATACTTTTACTACATCGATACTTTTACAGATAAATGTGATACTTTTTTTTGCTAAAAGAAAAGTGATACTTTTACGAATAAACGTGATACTATTACATAAAAAATAATATTTTTTTTTCATCACACCGTGTGACGGTCTCATATAAGTTTTTGCCTAAAATGTTCGAAAGTATCCATATCTTTCTTTTCCAAATCTAGTAATAAAGAGAGAAAAAAAAAATGAAATTCACAAATATCTAAGTTACGTACGTAATTTAAAGTCGTTTCAAGTCTGCTGATATTAATTTGACATTGACTAATTTTCTGCCAGTTGCTTCCATGCATGGACTAAATTTTATGGATGTTTTTATCAGAAAATCTTTGCAGGTACGTCTTAATTTCACAATTCTAGGTCATGTTTGTTTAAGGTTGTGGACGGATGTGCAATAACTGACTATGGATAACTGGGTCGTGCGTAAAAAAAAAAAAATTGTTTTAAATATTTATTGTGTAGGATTGTGGCTTAATTTATATTTCACTTGTCTCTAAAAATAGTTTAAAATGGTCTCAGATAATTTATAGGGAGTTTGTGACAATAAGTTGTCACAAATAATTTAATATAAGTGATTATAATTGTGGTCTAGAAAATGTATCACAGACTACCATCTTTGTTGTACCGATATTCCCATTCACAAATATAAAGTGTCAACTAAGTGGTTATTAATATTGGCGAATATTAACAAATCTAAATTAGCGGGCTTGGTTCGAGTTCGACTTATTTCAAAGTTTAACAAATATTAGTTGAATAATTCAAAGCTCAACTCGATTCGAATTTTCAATAGTTGTATGTATACATTACATGCATTGATATTATTACAGTAGATGATGTCGTATCAAACGTTCCACGACAGCGAAAAAAGGTGGCTAACATTTGTCAATGTACTGAGCTTCGTCATTAATTAGTAAAGCTCTATTTCACCAAATAACAGGCGGCTGGCGAATAAAATGCTTCTTCAATTAATATGATTTTGCATACACTTGCAAAAGATTAGAAAATAAAAATAAAAGTAATTTAAATGATTTAAAACCGTTCAAAATTCACTGTATGATAATAAATGCCAAACATATAATCACCCACTATGAATTGACCTTAAGTTGAAATAAAATAATCAGAGAAAAAGAAAGAAAAAAAAAATTGAAATTGATAGTTGGTGACTTGGTCATAGATATCTATAGGCCTCAAGTATCATGAAGCTCAATAATCCCGATTCGACGAGTTAAAAGTCTGATAAGTTACTGTACGATCTAAAAATCTTAGTATATTTAATAGAAATAAGTTGGGTTGAGCTCAAGAAATTTTGGACCGATTGATCCAGCCCTATATACAGTCTTGATGAGATGGGATGGGTCGGGGCACCCGAATTGCTACCTTCTAACTATATCAAGTCGGGCAAAAATCATTTTTGGTCCCGTAACTTTTCACTTTTACAATTTTGATCCAAAAAAAAAGTAAAAAATTCAATTTAGTCCTGTAACTTTGGAATTGGTCCAAATTTAGTCCCTTTCCTTGTCGATAGTGATCAATCTGGCCAGAAAATTGCATGTATTATTCACATGACTCATTTTTCCAGCTAATTTTTTAATATGGGGCACCAACAAGTGGTGAAAAACTAGAAAAAAAATTTCTCTCTTTCTTTTAAATTTTTTTATTTCAAAGTCACTTGCCGATGCTAGATATTTAATGATTGGATGGAAAAATGAGTCTAGTGGCCAGCACGTGCAATTTTCTGGCCAAATTGGTGATCAACGGCAAAAAAAGGACCAAAATCGAACCAATTCCAAAGTTACAGGACTGAATTGAAATTTTAACTTTTTTTGGGACAAAAATTGTACAAGTAAAAAGTTACGGGACCAAAAATAATTTCAGCCCATATCAAGCCAGACAAATACGGATAATAATCACAGATATAAATGAAATAAAGGGAAAATTGACAAAATATAACGCCATGCACCTGTCACATAATTATAAACTCACTGATTTGGTGAATTGATGCTATATTGGATATTCCTCTTGGTCAGACAGCGAGGCTAGATAGGAGGTATTGGAGGTTCGAAGGGAATGGTGTATAAACGTAGTGTCCTACCTAAATACATCTGGACCTGAATCGAGTTTGATAAATGGGCCTATAGTTTTTTCTTCTAGTATACAATTTTTTTTTTTTTTTAAAAAAAAAAAGCATAAAAAAGTTGAAGCATTTGCAACACTCTATATATTTCATTTATCATGGAAAAAAAAAAAAAAACAAAGTTTTCAAATAGACCCATAATTTTTGTTTATCTTGTGTACAAACTTAAAGAAAAATATAAAAAAATAAAGCATTTTGCAACACTAACAGCTAAAATAACAAAGTTAAAAGTTATAGGGAGGATTTGAACTCCTTTTCTTTAAATTGTAAAAAAATACACTAATCATCAAACTATATTAATTGATTTTCTAAGGAAGCAAATTTAAATATACATACATATTTTATAGATACCTAACATAAATTCAGGCCTCTAACATATTACAAGTTTTTTGGGGCCGAGGCGACGGACTTTCCTGACTAAAGGGAGGTCCGGCCATGTATACACAGTGAAGAGTGGATATAGATTGGCCGTTTGGGGTTTTGATCCTCCAGATTTATCAGTATCATTATGCTCTGGTTGATGAGATTCATGTTGGCTCTTTCCTTCCCACCAAAGGTGAAAAAATTCTTATGGCAAGTGCCATCTGATTTTATTGTACTTCCTTTGATTTATATAGGCATCATGTTCCATTGCCCCCTTCATGTAGATTTTGTGGTTATTCGGTTGGTTCGACTATATATGCATGGTTTTTTTTTTGTGATTTGATGAAATCGTTTTGGAAGGATAGTTACTTTTGATTATCGGTAAAGAGGAAGAGTGGATCATCATTTAGAGAATGTGGGGAGATGATTGTTGCATTCTTTGGAGTGGATTTATTTCGCATATTTGTGGTGGCTGTTAGAAATTTTAATTAATTAACTGATTCTAAGAAATAATTGTTTGTTAGTTTAATTTTAAAATTTATTTAAATATTTCATATTTTAAAAGCCTAATTGCAGGAAAATCACCACCTTTTTCGAAATTGCAATTTTAAGTATACTTTTTAGAATTTAGAAAAACAAAGCACCACTTTACTTATAGTTGCAAATCAGATCATTGGTAAATCTTTCGATTAGCAGAGTTCACGTGTCCAGAAAAAGTGCGACATCATATATAAAAAAGATAGAAGAACTTTTAAATTTGTAAAAAAATACCAATATTTTCAAGAAATTGCAATATGATCCTAAAGTATCATATATGCATAATAAATCACAACATTTTCTTAAATTGTAATTTAATCTAAGTTGCCAAAAATAAATTAAACTCTACTTCTAAAATAATTGCAATTTAAAATTTAAATTTTCAAAATAAGAGTATGAAAGAACGAGCCACCTTCACCCAACCCAGATCTGGGGAAAAATCATGGTGGATTACCCACTAGAAACCCTATCTCTTTTATCAGCATCGTGAAAGGCAAAACGGTGACTGATAAACTGGAATGTCGATCGATGAAGAAGTTTTTTTATGTTGAGAGCGTTGAAGGTTTCGGATCCACTAGAATATACCAGAGGATTCCAATCATTCAGTTTACGGAGGAGGAGATGGAAAACCTTGCGTTGCAGTGTAAACACGTTCTAATCGATAAGTTCCCGCGGGAATGTCCTCCATTTAAGATCTGATAAAATTTAGCTTTGTTGGATCTGTTTACATTGAGGCTATAAACTTTAAGCATGTGATGATTAAGTTGTTGGATGATGATGATTTTCAGAGATTATGGTCTAAACAAGTTGTTTGTCGTTGGCTTTCCAATGAGGGTTTTTAAGTGGACGAGGGTTTTTGACACCAAATCGGAATCAGTTGTGGTTCCAGTTTGAGTGTCTTTTCCCGAGCTCCCCCTCCACCTTTTTTTATAAGCGTGCTCTTTTTAAAATAGCCTCTCTGATTGGTTGTCCCTTGAGGATATATAAATGAAGCTACGGCTAATAGAACGAGGCCAAGCATGGCTAGGAGTTGTATTGAGCTGGATTTACTTAAGTCTAGACCTGATGAAGTTGTAATTGGGTGTGGGGAAAATCTTATAACCCAGAAGGTTGTTTTTTCAGAAAACCTAGTTAATTGTACTAAATGCAAGCATTTAAGACATGTGGTTGTGGATTGCTTTAATGATGAGTACAAAAAGAAGCTTGCTGCAAAATCTGCTAAACCCAATCCTTAAAAAACCAACAAACTGAGAAACAATTGATTCCTAGGAGAAATTTGGAAAATGAGAAGGTGGCTGAACATAGTGAAGAGGATAGACTTAGAGAGGTAAAAACAAAAGCTAAAATGGTTGAGGAGGATACTGTTGGTTAGGATGGTGGTGTGGATGATGTGGCAGAAGCACTTTTGTGTGTTCCTATTGCTCCCGATAGTACTGATAGCAATAATAAATCCCATAATAATGAGAAACACGGCACTAGCTCTGAGGGGCTGGGCAATATTATTGATCCTGTAAATGAGTTTGAGGTTCATGAAAATGCTTTTCAGAAACTAAATTTACTTAATGATGGTGATGATATTTTATGTGATAATACTGATTTGAGTGATAAATTGGATTCTAACAGTATTGATTTTATGTCTCCCTTGCATGAATCAATTGAGGACAACATCCAAGAAGGAAGGAAGGCTAAGTCTGTGGATGGCGGGATTTCTAAGTATAAGGACAGGAATGATAAGAAAAAGAAGCAGCATATAAAAAAGAAATCCCCTCTTGTTATGCAAACAAGGAGAGGGACAATCTTTACCACATGTAATACTTATGATAATTATAACTTCGAATGCAAGAGGTTTAGGTAACAAGAAAACCCAAAATTACTTGAAGCATTTGGTTAAAAAAAAAAAAAAAAGCCTTATGTTTTTTATATCCTTGAGTCTAAATGTGAATCTCCTGATCCTTTCTTGGTTCATTCCTTTGGTTTTAAGCATGATTTGGTTAATAAGAACGGTAAAATTTGGCTTATGTGGAAAGACCCTGTGCATACTTCCCTTATTTTTACTTCTGACCAGTTGCTGGACGTGGAGGTTAATAATTTATGATTAATGTTTCTTTCTTTTGTTCTTTTGTCTATGCTTCCTGCCATAGGAAGGATAAACTTATCCTCTGGAATGAGCTCAGCGAGCACAGCCACCCCAATTCTCCTTGGATGGTCAGTGGGACTTTAATGTCATCTTGACCGCTGAGGAGAAAAAAGGTGGAGGTGTCCTTAAGCTCAAATCAATGAATGATTTTAACTCTATGATTGTCAATTATGTTCTGGAAGATGGGGGTTTTGTTGGAACTCCTTTCACCTGGCATGCTAACCATATCATTGAAAAAAATTGCAAAAGTTGTTCAGTGAGTAAGGGGGTGGTTATTATGCCCACCGTTTCTTTTGAAGTTGAAGCGTAATTTATACTTTATTTGTATAGCACCTCATTTAATTTATGTCAGATTTCACCGAAAATGTCAAGCCACGTGAAATTACACGTGTCAGTCACTTAAGTGAATTCCGACCACTAATGCTGACGTATCATCCGACGTGTTATCGAATTCGGAGACATTTATCTAGAAATCACTCCTTTTGACATTTCAACTAGACTAGTAATTTTTATATTGCAAGTGATTTTTCTTTTCCTTTAATAGAAAGAAGCAGTAGTTATTACATAATTTAAAAAATGGAAATAAGACATCTTGTAGGAGAACGTTTCAAATTCAGGAATTCGAGAATGCAAGTTCAAACCCTAGTTTTCAGCGGACCAAGTCTCCCCTTCCATGTATTCTACGCTAAAATTAAAAGTCTGCACCATAAAACGTAAATTTGAAATCATTAATCCTTAATCTTAGATCCGTAAAACATTAATCTTGAATCCATGAATCAAAAACCGTGAGCCATGATTTAAAAATCGGATAAATTCACACGAAGGCCCAATTTCAGAAAATATATTAATACAAGGCATGAATTTTGGAAGTTCTCAACGTGGGGCTTAAATTTTGAGTTTTTATCAATTAGGAACCTAACTTATGAATTTTATTCTCAGTTCATAAATAAAAAAACATTATTCAATATACGGAAGTTTTCGTACAATATATGAAAAATTTAAATCTACTCCAAACTGAAAATCTAATTCTTAATGTGTTATCAACCATCCGTACATCGGATAACGTTTCTTATCTCCAAGATATTAACTCTGAATTGATGCTAATAAAATTCAAAATTAAGGCTCATAATCAAGAAATAAGTTAAAAGTAGACTTCGAATTGAGAACTTCTGAAATTTAGGCTTTGTATTGATACAGTTTTCTAAAATTGAGTCTTCAGTAAATATAGCGACAAAACGGTTAAAAAGGTATCGAGAAATTTTGCCGCAATCGATATTTTTAGCGGCAAATATATATGTCGCAGTTAAAAAATCGCTGCTAAAAATGCGTTTTCTTGTAGAATTACTATTCGATTAGTGACGAAATATCATCCGAATATTAGAGACGGACATCCGTCTCTATTCTGTACGTAATTCAATATCTAATTTCACAAACTACTAAGGATTTAGTCATGGCTTTGGTGAAAGAAAATGTTAGCTGCATGCATGGTGCAATAAAAAAGATTAAACACCATTAATTTGAAGATTTCAACCAGAGAACTCAACTACTTATGTTTGAATGTAAGATAATATTATTCTATTGCAACTAGTTTCTTTTACTGTAATAGAACGTCTCAATCTGAAAGCTTCAAATTAAGGAATTCAAAAACAGAGGTCAAACCCTAGTCTTCCGAGGACCAAATCTCTCGTTGCATCTTCTAAAATTAAAAGTCTACTCCAAAAATAGTGAACCCCACCGCAAAGAAAATGATCTTTTGAGATAATAAAAAGCGGTCTCAAATACTGAGTATTTGTCACAATTTTATTATTAGAGATAACATGTCGTCACTAAATAGTCGTCTTAATGACTCGAACGCAAATAATATATTTGTGACGACAAAAGTGATCTCGAATGCATCTCAAATATTTTTTGCGACTAGTTATCTTTAAAAATAGTCTTAAAATAATCTCCAATAATGTATAGAAAAATTTATGACAAAAATGGTCACAAATAACTTATCATCAGTGAAATAGAAATTAATGAAAACAAGTGATTTATTTTGACTGAAATAGGAGTCCAATATACTAAAATGGAACACATCTTCAATTTGATGTTCTGGAGAGCAGCCCCCAAACCCCCCACCCCACCCCCCAACAAACAAGAAATGGAGCCTATAAATAGAGCAACCATGCATGGTATTTTCTCAAACCAATTATCAATTCATCTCTAAATTAAACATGAAAACTACTCTTATAATTTCATTCTTTCTGCTTCTGATCTTTTCAAGCTCATCTGCAGCTTCTGATAACAGACAGAATCAATTTCTTCAATGTCTTTCAACAAGATTACCAAATTACTTCTCAATATCCAACAATGTCTACACACCCACCAACTCCAACTACACTTCCGTTCTCCAATTTTCGATCCGAAACCTGAAATTCATCTCTGACTCTACCCCTACACCGCAGGTGATCATAACCCCAAAACACGAATCACAAATTCCGCCTATCATATACTGCGCCAGAAAAACCGACCTCCAAATCAGGACTCGAAGTGGTGGTCATGACTTCGAGGGACTATCTTACGTATCCGAAGTCCCGTTTTTGGTCATTGATATGATTAACCTTGATAATATAACAGTCGATGTTGAGAAGAAAACTGCGTGGGTTGGGACAGGTGCCAACATTGGCTCTTTATATTACAATATTGCGAAGAAAAGCCCCGTTCTGGCATTTCCAGGTGCCCATTGCCCGACCGTCGGCATGGGTGGGCTGATCAGTGGAGGAGGGTACGGATATATGATGAGGAAATTCGGCCTGGCTGCAGATCATGTTATCGATGCAAGAATAGTCGACGTTAATGGTAGAATACTGAACAGAAAGTCAATGGGTGAGGATCTGTTCTGGGCCATTAGAGGCGGTGGAGGTGCAAGCTTCGGTGTGATTCTTGCCTGGAAAATACAGCTGGTGGATATTCCAGAAAAAATCACTGTTTGCACTGTCCCCAAGACTCTGGAACAGAATGCAACTCAGTTGGTTCAGCGGTGGCAGTACATTGCTCCTCAACTCGACCCAGAGTTGTACATGGGCGTCAACATTAGAAGGGTGAATTCGAGTGAAAATGAAAAGAACATGACTATTCTTGCTTCCTTTTTTTCACTTTACCTCGGCGCCGCCGATACATTACTTCCATTGGTGCAAGAAATTTTCCCCGAGCTAGGGTTGGTTAGAGAAAACTGCGACGAAATGAAATGGATTGAAGCCATGGTTCACTTCGCCGGTTTTCCAGACAATACATCCCCTGAAATTTTGCGAAACAGGACTTCGTCAAGTCTAACATTCTTCAAATCGAAAACAGATTATGTGCAGAAACCTATAGGAAGAGACGGGCTCGAAGGCATCTGGAGACACCTGTACAAACCAGAAGCCGAGTTGGCTCAGGTCCTATTTCAGCCATACGGTGGACGAATGGCTGAAATTCCGGAATCTTCTATTCCATTTCCTCATAGAGCTGGCAACTTGTACATGTTCGGTTCTGGAGTGTTCTGGCCACAAGAAGAAGGTCCGAATTCAGACCGGTATATGAGCTGGATGAGGAGGCTTCACAGTTATTCAACTCCGTACGTGTCGAAATCTCCGAGAGCTGCTTACGCAAACTACAGAGATCTTGATGTTGGGGCGAATAACGATAATGGAAAGACGAGTTATGCGCAAGCAAGCATTTGGGGCAAGAAATATTACAAGAACAATTTCGATCGGCTCGTTCAGGTGAAAACTATGGTTGATCCGGGGAATTTCTTCAAGCACGAACAAAGCATTCCACCATACACTTTAGGTGGGCTAAGCAGTGAGGACATTCAAAGTTATTAATATAGAAGATGATATGATCTTCTTGAATAAAGTGTGTGTGTGTGTAAAATAGACATGCATGCTTCCTTTTTTTTTTTTTTTTTATTATTGTGTTCTGTTATGGGTAGAGCATAAACTTGTAATTTGATATTATTCTTTTATTTTTTGATATGAAAGTGGAATTTATTTATTCATTTATTTTTATGTTTAAAGATATTTCTTATTCTAAATCTAACATCTTTTTTATTAAAAAAAAAACTGAACACAATCCGCGGATCCGACAGCGACACATATTGCACGAGATGAAGATCCGTACAACTGGTTTTGCATAAACTATACGGATATTATTCGTAATATATTTCTATACATTGCTATATTTTAAAAATCTCGAGTAATAACTGGATTTTTAAATTTGATTAAAAAAGCGGGATAGATACGGGAGAATTCAGATAATATTATTTCTATGAGGGCAAGTGCACAAGTATGATTTAAAAGTTAATTTGTTTTTTAAGGTTATCAATGGCAGTGGTTAGGTAAGAGATTGAAATTAGTCTTTCGGCAAAGATTAATATATGCAGACTGGAAGCAACTTTGAATTAGTCATTCGTGGTCCAGATTGTAACATGGTTGTAGGTTTCTACAAGTTCTAGTGGTCACAGGGACGGAGGCAAGATTTCGTAATGAGGGGGTCGAACTATTTTTTTCGAGATATTTATAAAAAAGTTAGAATTTAAGGGAAGCGAAATTCATTATTTAACAACAACTATATACATTGTATATATCTATACGCAATAATTTTACCGAAAATTTTAAGGGATCCGGCCGCTGCCACCAGCCCTCCACTGGCTTCGTCTCTGCTTGGAGAGAAGGAACAATTTTTGTGCTGAACTTGCAGCAATTAACGAAGCTTTGAAGTTTGCCTACGATTGGTAGTCAAGGCTTCTTTGCTGAATTCATGAGCCTTAGGAAGAAGTTTACCATGCATGTTTCTCACATCTACCGAGAAGGAAATTAAGGACATATGTCCTAGCCAACAAAGCAATATTGGAGCAGCACAACTTAATTTTTCATTAAGTTGATAATTGTAAAAACCTAAAAGGTTTTTTAATAGCTGATGCTTGGGGTCTTTCAAACTTTGAATTTTCACCTTAGTCTCAAAAAATCGTTGTTTTCTTTTTCTTTTAGAATGATATAGGTCGCTTCGTAATAGATCTCCTGAACTCTTGTAAAATCTAATTGAGGTTTTTTAATATAAAGGTTAGGGTTTTGGATGCACCAGAGTATATCGAGGCCCTCCGATCATCCAATTTACTGAATTGGAGACGGATTAGCTTGCAATGCATATTATTTCGGGGGTTAATACTTCACTTATTGAGAGGAGACGAAAAATTCCATAAAGGGAGATGAAGAGAAAAACAAACTGAAAATCTAAGGTGAAACCTTCCCATCCTCCATCGAAAGATGCGGGAGAAAGATAGCGGCTAAATTTAGAATTAAAGATAAATGTCTAGAGAGAGAATTTCTACAAATGTTTTAATCGTGAGATTCTTACTTATCCCATTCGTAAAACACTTTTATTAGTAAAATTAGTCTGGCCCAACGGCCAGCCAGTCCGTCCGATATTTTGATTGACGTGGCCATAAAAGTTTTGGCCTACAACGTCATCGAATCTAACATACCCGACCCGATGAATTGAAAGTCTGATGATCTGCATGCGTACCCGAAAATCATATATTATAAGGGGTACTTTAGAACACATTAATTTTTCGCCCGATGAAATTTAGGTGTAAATTCGGCCGTACCTAACATATGAAATTGACCCGATGAACTGGATCGGACCGAATTACAACCTGTATGTGAGATTCTTAATTACACCATGTGTAATACACTTTGAGTTTTAACTCTACATATTTTACACATACAAAGTGTTTTTATGTGTGTGTGTAATGAATAGAATACCACATATTTTCTACCCGACCAGATTTTGGATCTACCAAGCCTGATTTGAAGCCCATTCTGAGCCCAAAATATATTCTCTATTTTCTTACAGGGCTTTGCTGAAGCCTATTTGTAGCCCAAAAGATGGCCCATTTCCTGAAAGTCCAACTCCAAGTCCAGTAACTTTATAAATTCAAATAGTTGTTCGGACCAAAAATTAAACCAGTTGTGGAATAGGAAAATTTTATTAGAAGACCTAAATTTTAGAAAGTATTTAATTCCGGGCCTGAATTTTAGGAGGTTTTAATTTGGAGTCTGAATCTTGAGTTTTTCTTAATAAAAATTTAGATTTTGCATTTTATTCTCTATTTCAGGCTTACGTCTTGAAAAATAAGACATGTTAACTATTTGTACGGATGATTCAGTACCATATATTGAAAAGTTGAATGTACTCGAAACTGAAAATTTCAATCTACTCCGTACTGAATCTTCCATACACTGGATAATATTTTTAAATTTTTCAATATGCAAGCCTAAAATGGAGAATTAAATTCAAATTTTTGGCCCCTAATTGAGAAAAACTCAAAATTCAGGCCCTAAATTAAAAACCTTCAAAATTCATACCCTAACTAAACATTTTCCAAAATTCAGGTTTTCCACTAAAATATTTCCGGGAATAAGCATTTTCTTTTAATAAAAAGACTAACTAATCAAAATAACGTGGTTTTTATAAATATATATATATATATATATATATATCATAAATATATTAATAAATAAATAAACTGTATTCCTTCACACACAACACCAAATTAGAAACACGAATACATAACAAGAGGTGGTAACTCAACCCGGTCCAGCCCATCAACTAAGATCATATGTCCGGTGGTATTAGGCCAAGCCAAAAATTAATCGGGACAATTATTATTGAGCCCAATTCAATTCAGCTTCCTTAATACAAAAAAAATGAGTCGATCCGTAGTCCGTTCAATTTTTGGCCCATACAGAAGACTTTTGCCCTCATCTAACTATCTGATTTCCCAACGTCATCAAATATTAGATATAGTAATTAACTTGATGAATTCTTAATCATCTTCTTTCTTTTCTTTTTCTTAAATTTAAGGGTGATTCTATAATATAACAGTGGTACCGACATCATTGTGAGATAAAAATGAAATTACATAATTTAGTGAGTTTTTTTATATTTAAATACATATGTATTCTTCTCTTACAGTGGTATCGGTACTACAGTTGATAGGTATGGCCCAATTTTGCCGGGTCGGCCTAGCCCGCCAGACGGGTTAATTGGGCCCAAGAGCGCAAGCCCAACGCAGCCAAGCCCATACGCGAGGCCCAAGAGCGCAAGCCCAATGCAGCTAAGCCCATACGTGGCGTCATTGGGAAGTTGGGAAAAGATCCCCATGATCTTTTCCAACGGCCATGCAGATATGATTGGCGGATTTGTAGGGATTTTTGTTAGGGCTGTTATTGTATAGTATAAATAGGAAAATTATCGTTGAGATTAGGGTTCCAATTCTCAATTCTAGAATCAATACTTGTATGATTGTACTCCGGTATTCAAAGAAAAATAGTGAAACATCTCGGAAGGTGATTGCCTTCTTCCGTGGACGTAGATCTCAGGATCAAACCATGTAAATTCTTGTGCTGATCATATTCTTACATGTTCGATTATTTTAGTTAAACGTTTTGATTGTAATTCGCTTGATATTCGAGTCACGACCTTATCAACAGTGGTATCGAAGTTGTACTCTAAACTTAGGTGTAACTTGAAAATTTGTAAATTTTCCAACATGAAATAAAGGATAAAACTTTAAGAACTACAACCACATACTACTAGAGAACAAGTCAAACATAAAATTCAACTATTGAGTTGGAAATTGTCAAACTTCAAAAGTCAATGCCTAATTATTTTGCCACTAATAATTGTCTACTATTTTCAATTACCATTAAATATCCATGTATTTGACTGGATTCATTATCTATTTCTCTCTATTAATTAAGAATTTAATCTTTTAGAGATAAATACTATTTCCGTCCCATTTTAATATGTTTATTTTTTTTTCGATTTGAAGACTAATTAAATGAAAGATAGCGTAATCAAACGTCAAAGGTAATAAAATAATCTGTTGAATTCGTTACAAATGTTAGTGCATATCTTAATTTATTATTTATTCATTTTTTTAGTAAAGTGGATATATGGTGGGTCTTTATAGCTTTTAATTTATCGGGTCGAAGTAAATACTTGATAAAAATTATCGTTTTTTTTATCGACAAAGCAATCCGATCATGTAAGTACTCGACTTTGTCAGTATCCAATCCAACGTGTAGTCAATCGGGTTGGATTTTACCGAATTAACATAATAGGCATGTTTTTTAAAAGCATGGATGCAAAAGGCGGTCGCCTAAACGCGGCGTCAATCCGTTCTGCTTTTGCCTAAATCGTCCTCCCTAAGTATTTGTGGACCTAGGCGGTCCTTTTTTTATATATATATTATTTTTTATTGAAAATGCCGCTGTTTTTTTAATTTTTAGCAATTTATTAAATTAAAAAGATAAAACTTAAAAGCAAAAATGTCCACTCTCCTCATTCCAATGGCAGAAAACATGAAACAAAAGTTTAAACTCTCTTCCCCGAAATTCGAGTTCCTCCGTCACATCTCTTTTCATTTCATCTTGCAGAATTAATTAACTATATGAACATTTGCAGTAAAATTTGGTCTACTTTAAATATAAACCTTTAAATTAGACATCTAAAAATTAAATTTGGAAAAAAAAAAAAAAAAATCTCTAGGCGCCACCTTGTAGCTGCCTAGGCGGTCTAGGCGCTAGGCGACCCCAAATTGTTTCACCTCTACTTTCGATCTTCTGCAATCATGTTAAAGAGTCACAAATAAAGGAATCAATCTCTATATTTAGATATTCAAGAATCGACAATTACCAAAATTTCAATCAAATATAAATCCGAGAAACCGCCCAATCCGTTCAAATAAAACCCGATAGAATCGGGTCTGGTATCCGAACCCGACAGCAAGGTCCCGCCCCTATTCAATTTACTTAAATGTGCTCGACTCAATTTCCTTTATCATAGGGTCACTAAGTCAATATGAGTTTATTTTAATAAAATTAAATTTAATATTTAAAATTAGATAATGAATAAAATATCCATTGAATTATGAAATTAAAAAAATAAAAAAAATAAAACGAGGTGGTGTGACATTTTGGATCTCCTACGTCATACAATACAACATCTTCTACCACATATCACGACAGGAATATATGATGACGTCACGAATACATCATAAATGATTATGTGACATGATTAGTATAATGTATTGTAAAATATGTTATACCAAATGTTATAGAAAATTCAAACCGTCGAACCCGTGATGTGGGCCCACAGGACAAGGGTTTCTAGTGTTTTTTGACTTGTTCTCTTTTTAGAATTTTTTAAGTGTAAATACAAAAAAATACTCTGCCGTACGAATTCTACACGTAAAAATAGTCAAACACCACATGCGAATTCTACTCCACTACGGAAAATGGGCATATTTAGTGACTTGTTATCAAATTGGAAAGGGAAATATGAAGGTGAACTTGTCTTTCTTTCCATTAATGTCCACTACATGCTTCATTTATCGGTCGAGGTGGCAAGATCAGTTCGGTTCGATCGAATTGTCCAATTTATTCGATATTGTAGGTTAATTAGATTATAAAAAATTTGATTCAAAGTATTATTATACTCGACAAACTCGATTTGATGGGCTAAAGTTTTGACGAGTAGTGAACCGGTCTGAAAATTTTAGGGTGTGTTCAGTTTCGGTGTCATCGATTTATTGAGGGGACTTGATCTTAATAAAGCATACTCATATATATACTCTATTAGCCAACAGTAATTCAGTTGTCTCCAAGGAAACAAACTATTATTTAGTCACTTATTGTCAAAAAAAAATTGTCGAGCCATTCACATTCTCCTCCATCGCCATCTTCAATGTCTTCTTCATATTTGGGTCAATATCTGCAATCGTGATCACCACACCCAGTTTATGGATCTTGATCAGCAACAACAACTTCTTCACATGGACAAAACGTGCCACCCGAGACAACAATGTACGCCTTTATGCCAAATGTGGCTCGAAATTTATTGAGAAGTGCGGTGAGGGCTTGCACTTCGGATATGGAGTGGCGTAGAAGAGTACATCAATTTTTTGGGGGTGCATTGCAACCAATTGAGTAACGTAGCCCAAAACTTGTGAAAACATGCAGTGCAAATGACAAATTCCGGCCAATTTACAAATTTCGACAAGACTCGATCCGAACATACATGACTAAAATTAAACTCGATCTTAACATAAAGAACTAAAATTAATAATTCAAAATATATAAAATCTTTTTCTAAACCGATCCTAAGTTACGAGACCGAAAAATATATAATATAATGATAACACAATACTATAGCATCACATGTGTCCAGTAAATAAAACATATCTTTGTATTGGCGGCATCACCACATGTATATGATAACGAGTGGAACGAAACATAGGAATATATATATATATATGTTTGTTTGTTTGCAATACAATACATTAAATTAGAATCCATTAAGTTTCACCATTTTACAAAACGACAATACTATAATTCAAGATATAATATTATTATGGAAAATAATATCTTTAGTTCATATTATTTCATCATTTTTTATTTAAGAACATTATTTTTATCATTTTGATTTTGATCCTTTAATTTTAAAATTTAACAAATTAATCATTTAATTTTCAAAACTCGAAAATATAGACTTAAAAGAAATCCGATTATATTACCTGCTCTCTGTAGTTAAAAGCACCAATTATCGAATTTTAAAAGATAAACGATCAAAAGCAAAATGACAAAATATAATGTCCTTATACAAAAGATAAATGATTATTTCAATTTTGGTCCTTTAACGTTTAAAATTTTATAAATTGGTCCTTTAACTTTTAAAAGTCCAAAATATACTCACAAAAAATGGTTGTATTACCTGCTCTCTAAAATTAAAGCACCAATTTATCGAATTGTGAAAGTTAAATGATTAAAATCAAAATGATAAAAGTAATGTCCTTAAATGAAAAAATAGTGAAACCTAATTAACTAAAAAACTATTTACCAATATTATTACTCTCTCATTTGAGTTTTAGGAAATTGGAGATGAGATCACATATTTCAAAAAGTGTTTATCTCTTATTCCAATATGGTGTGACACATATACAAAATAATATTAGGTAACATCAATAATAAATACATGTCACATGTTGACAATGTTGGAATAAAATATCAAATATTATTAGGAATAGATGATCTCGTCCCAGAAAGTAGAGGTGGCATTGTGGCAATCCGGGTGACCCGTCCTGGCTCAGCCCATTGAACCAACATTAATTATATGTTTGTTAGGAATTAGTGTGCAATTAATTGAGAATTTAATTCGATGAAATATAAAAGACACGAATTTGTTAATTTAGTTCATCAAGAATTACTACGTCCAAGGACACTACTAAGTCAAGAGATTTATTAACAATTTCGGTGATCACAATTATAATGAATCAAAGGGTTATTTATAAATCAAATTGTGTTGTAGTCCTAAAAGCCTATTCATCTCTAATACTACTTTTAAGGCCCAAAAAATTTTCAAGCTCCATAACCCAACAACGCTAGGGCGGGCTAAACTTTCATTAGATCAGCTCTTTTATCCCCTTAAATACACTAAAATTTTCGAACTGATCCGTGATCAATTGAGCTCTTGACCATCGAGTCGTGTCTGAGCACAATGGTACTTTGAGCATATATTCATCTAATTCAATCCATCTAAAATATTAAGCGGGCTAAGCTTGTTCATCGGGCTCGGTCAATTTTTCCAACCGGAAAGTGGAACCTTTTTTACGGACTGGATCCTCTATTCCAAATAATGTTCCATCTTCTATTCCAATTATAGCAATTCACGCAGGGACGAAATTACGATTTCATAATGAGAGAGCCAAAACATTCTTTTTGCGATATTTATCAAAGGTTTTAAAATTTGAGAGAGACGAAATCCTGTATTTAACTATAATTACACTGTATATTTATATACACTATAGTTTCGACATAATTAACTGAACTGCAATAGGAGATGAAATACGATTTGGAATAGAAAATGTTATTCGACTTTTCTAAGCCGCGACATATGGCGGTTACGCTTCAGACTACCAATCAAAAGATCATCATTTGCTGACCCTCACCCCCACCCCCACCCCCTTCCTAAATTCCACGCGCTTTATACTTATCTCCAACTGTATATATATACACAACAACGTTCCACTTCTTTCTTACAGTACAATATTCCTACCAGAAATGAAGAAATCTAGTGTCCTAATTTTCCTCCATCTTTTCACTGTTTTATCATCTTCTTCAGTATACGCTGCAGATTCCATCTACGATTCCTTCCTCCAATGTTTCTCCGAAACCAAAATCCCCAGTTCCGAAATCTCCAGAATCATCTACAGCCAAACCAACCCCTTATTCACCAACATTCTCCAATCCTACATCCGTAACCGCCGCTTCAACATCTCCACCACCCCCAAACCAACCCTAATCCTCACCCCGACGTCGGAGTCACACGTCAGCGCCGCCGTCCTCTGCGCCAAACAACTCGGCATCCAACTCAAAATCCGCAGCGGCGGCCATGACTACGAAGGCATATCCTACGTCTCCGACGCCGACTTCGTTGTACTCGATATGTTCAATTTCCGATCAATCGACGTCGACATTGCTTCCGAAACCGCCTGGGTTGGCTCCGGCGCTTTACTCGGCGAACTCTATTATAGAATTTGGGAGAAGAGTAATCTCCATGCCTTCCCCGGCGGCGTTTGCCCTACTGTCGGCGCTGGTGGACATATCAGCGGCGCTGGGTATGGGAACTTGATGAGGAAGTACGGATTAACTGTTGACCATTTGATTGATGCGAAAATTGTCGACGCGAATGGGAGGGTTTTGGATCGGAAATCCATGGGGGAGGATTTATTTTGGGCGATTTCCGGCGGCGGCGGTGCTAGCTTCGGCGTGATTTTGTCTTATAAGATAAAACTCGTCGCCGTGCCGGCGACGGTTACCGTTTTCCGGCTGGAGAAATACGCGGAGGACAACGCAACCGACGTCGTTTCACAGTACCAACAAATCGCAGATAAAATCGATAACGACCTCTTCATCAGAGTTCTTCTGCAACCAATCACAAGGAACAAGAAGAAAGCCGTCCGAGCCACCTTCATCGGCTTGTTCCTCGGCTCGGCTTCGCGGCTTCTCCCTATCACAGACGCTGAATTCCCGAAACTAGCCTTGAAAAAATCCGATTGCCACGAAATGCCATGGATAAACTCCGTCCTCTTCTGGGGAAATTTCGACAACAAAACCTCTCCATCAGTGTTGCTTAACAGATCCCCAGACTCCGTCAACTTCCTCAAACGGAAATCCGACTACGTCAAAACTCCGATCACCGTCGCCGGCTTAAACTCAATTTTCTCCAAAATGGTAACAATCGGGAAAGTCGGAATGGTATTCAATTCCTACGGCGGCAGAATGAGCGAAATTCCAGAATCGGCAACTCCATTTCCTCATCGAGCTGGAAACCTATTCAAAATCCAGTACTCCATAAACTGGAACGAAGAAGGCGAAGTAGCGGATCAAAACTACATATCTCAAATCAGAGAGATGTACAGATTCATGGCGCCGTACGTTTCCAACAATCCGAGAGAAGCTTACTTGAATTACAGAGATTTGGACATTGGAACCACCGACAATGGGAAGAACAGCTACGAGGAAGGAAAGGTGTACGGGGAGAAGTATTTCAAGGGTAATTTCGACAGATTGGTGAAAATAAAAAGTCGGGTTGACCCGGATAATGTGTTCAGGAATGAACAGAGTATACCGATATTGCCCATTATGGGGAGGAAGGCAGGAAAATAGGAAGGTGGACTTGAATGCAGTGTTGAGGCTGTTGAAGTAATATTATGTCAAATTTTTGTCTGTATGTATTTATTTTAGAATTTTTTGTATTTATATATATATATCATTGAATTACTGAAGGAAATAATGGAGTTGCTTTATTATGGTGTGGCGCCAAACTATCCACGCGTTCAAACATGTGACATTAGTCACTTTATATACTATTCCCTCTTGTCCCACTCGAGTTTGCACATTTTTCTTTACGATACGTCTCACATCAATTTGCATACTCTTAAAAAGAAAAATTTTCTCAAAATTAATATCTCTTAAAATCTTCATCTTAATCTTAATCTTCATCTAAAAAGAAGTCAACTAAAAAGCAAAAGTAATTTTTTTTCTTAATATACGTATCAAATTAATCGTGCAAACTCCTGCGAAACGGACGGAGTACTCGATATCCCGACTATAGTGTTACAACTGTATCGTAGACTTAAAATTATATCGTTTTGGTCAAACTTTTTCATTAACTTCTCACCTTACATTATCTTCGTTTCGGTCTAATTTATCAATTTTGATCGGACACAAAAAATAAGAAAAATTAGATTTGTGAATCTTTGACTTTTCTAAAGGTGAAGATCGAGAGTGTGAGAAAAAATTACCATTTATGAATTGAGAAATGAGATTGGGACAAATCAAAAAGAAAATGAGACAAATTAGAGCGAGACGGAGGTAATAGTAATATAGTAAATAGGTATAAGATATGATTGGACAATCATAGTGGAAAGAGAGGGTTGAGGTGAACAACCTGCCGTACAAGTGGACACATAGCTTAAATCATCGATTTCAATTTCAAATCTGCGATTCGAAATCGTCCCTCGTCGAATCAAAATTAAATTGTGTATCACATTTTCGATTACGATATGTAACCTTCCATAAACCGACAGTTCGGATTAAATCACCGGTTTAGAATAATGTCTTTTATTTTTCTTTATTTTAAGGCACAAGTTAGATTAATTTCGTTTTTTCCTTAGCGATCACTTAATCTCCGTTGTTCATCTTAAGCGGCGACCTAATCTCGACTGTCCACTATTTATTTTTTGGTTCGGATTAAACCGTCGATTTTGGATAATATTTTTTAGTTTTCCTTATTTTTAAGGCACAATTTAGGCCAATTTCAATTTTAAACTGTCGATTTCTTTTTAATGGTAACTTAATTGATCGTTCATCTTAAATGACCACCTAATCTTGACCGTCCACTGTTTACTCAAAAAAAGTTAGAAGCAAATATTTTAGCATAAGCTGATGCCTCAGCATTAGTTACAGTTCCGGGAGGAATCGAAACACAACTGAACCTTAATTTATCTAGTTTCGGTTCCTGTTTTAAACCAAACTCGGCTTAATAACTTTTAAACTATTACTCGACGGTTCAAACCGTATCGATTTACAATTTTCGGAATCGTTTGAATACCTCCAGCAGGATTCTTTTTTCTTTTCTCTTTTCTTCTGTAAAGCTGATTCTGGTTTCGGAAAAGAAAAAGAAACCTTCACGGGTTGGAGCCTGCGGGTGGTGTAATGTCCAGGATATAATTAATCTGAGAATAATATTGGTTTTTTTTACTATCTCCGTCACGAATAAACTTGCACACCTTTCGAATTCGACCTCCCAAACAAACTTGTACATTTTCTAATAAGAAAAGTTATAACATAATCTTCACCCTCAATCTCCACCTTCAATCCACCTTTTAAAAAGTAACAAAATCCTCAAAAAATAATTTTTCTTAATATTTAGGCCGACCTTCCTATGTCAGGTCATTTGGAACGGAGGGAGTACTTTATAATATATTCGTGTTTTTTTTGTTTTTTTTTTTTTCTTTAGGTATCATAGTACAATAAGATAGTCCAAATTTAGGTAAGATTCTATCAATCTAATTCAAAGAATCTTTATCAAAATTTTGCACCAATAAATTTAGGAAATCTATATCACTATAAATTACATCGTCTCCAAATCCAATCCGTATAATCCAATTTCGATATTCCACTGTTAATTATACATTTTTTGGGAAATTCTTACCTATTCTTAGAGGTAGTGTCCCCATATCACTGAATGTACGATTCGTGGACTGATGGACATGAAATTAACATTTTCTAGTGTTTTTGTCTGTGTCGTGCATCTAGTGATGTGTGGCACTACCTCTACGGATAGGTAAAAAATTATCCATCTTTTGCAGCAATTTCAAATTAAAATATACTTTTTCACCAACTAGATCAACTATAGAGGGTGTTTGCAAACAAAATGCAGTAAGTTAAAATCACTCTTTCTACTCAAAAGTGATTTTGTGGATCTCTAAAAGCTAATTATGATCTTGAGAAGTTGTGAAGTTACTTCAAAGTTCAAACTAAGGGAGAAACTGCAAATAACTGTACTTTTAGAAAAGTTATTTAAATTATTTTTCTTTGGAAATTTTTTAATTTAGTACTCCCTCCATTCCGAATGAATTTGCACACTTACTAATAAGGAAAGTTATAACACAATCTACACCCTTAATCAATCCACCTTTGAAAAGTCAACAAAATCCCCAAAAAATAATTTTTCTTTATATTTGTGCCGGCACCCTATGCAAGTTCATTTGGTACGGAAGGAGTAATTTTTTGGAAACAAAGTGATTTTAAAATCTAGTGGATGGAAGCTAGGTGTTAACAACTTCTAAGAATCAGATTAAAAGAGCTTTTCAGAGGTAATTTTTTGTTCCCAATGAGATGTTGCAAACATAACGAAAAGTAATTCTTGGATTAAAAGCTTCTAACATTTTTTTAAATACATTATCTTCGGTCATTTCAATTTTAGTTTTTAACTTTTGAAATCCAAACAATTAGTCCTTTAATTTTTAAGATTCGACAATTTGGACATTACAGAACCAATTTATTCAATATGAAAGTTAAAGGACTAATTTATTGAATGTCAAAAAGTAAAGAACCTAAATCGAAGTGACCAAAATGATAACGTTCTTAAATCAAAATTGATGAAACTTAACGGATTAAAAAAACTATTTATCCTTTTTTAACAATATTTTTTCAAGATTGTAATCTTGATCGAGGAAAATACAAAGTAATCACATTTGCAATTCATCAGCACAAAAAATCATCTTTTTGGTATTATAAATAGGAAGCAACCAAACATGGTCCTAATACCACCCAAGTACAAGAAAATGAAACACAGTTTCATTTTCTTGCCTTCAACAACAGTTTTACTTCTTATTTTGCTTCTGTTTAGCCCAAATTCTTCCACTTTTGCAGCCTCAGATTCACCTTACAACACCTTCATCCAATGTTTATCAAACAATTCAATCACCAACAATGAAATCTCTAAGATAGTTTACGCGCCGACGAACACCTCATTCGCGTCGGTTCTGCAAGAATACTTGAGAAATCGCCGGTTCAATACTTCCACAACGCGTAAACCTTCACTAATTGTCACCCCTTTAAAAGGATCACACGTGCAAGCAACCGTACTATGCACGAAAAAGATGGGGATGCAGCTTAGAACCCGAAGTGGTGGCCATGACTACGAAGGAATGTCTTATGTTTCGGCTGTTCCATTCGTTATTCTTGACATGTTCAATCTTAGGTCTATTGATGTCAACATTAGGGATGAAACTGCGTGGGTGCAAGTCGGTGCAACGCTTGGTGAGCTTTATTATAGGATTTGGGAGAAGAGTAAAGTGCATGGGTTTCCGGCCGGGGTGTGTCCGACTATAGGCGTGGGGGGCCACATAAGCGGGGGTGGTTACGGCAACTTGTTGCGTAAATTTGGTCTCACGGTGGATAATGTGATTGATGCAGAGATAGTTGACGCGAAGGGTAGGGTTTTGGATAGGAAAGCGATGGGCGAAGACTTGTTTTGGGCGATCAATGGGGGCGGTGGGGCCAGTTTCGGGGTTGTACTTCCGTACAAAGTTAAGCTAGTGAAAGTACCGCCAGTTGTGACGGTTTTTACCGTTGCAAGGACCTTAGAAGAGAATATCACCGATCTTGTTTACAATTGGCAGCTCATAACCAACAAGATCGATGATAATCTCTTCATAAGGTTTCTTGTACTACCAAGTACAAAAACTGTGAGTGTGATATTCAATGCACTATTTCTCGGTGAGGCTAATGGGCTTATCTCGCTCATTCAGGCCCAGTTTCCTGAACTGGGTCTGAAAAAGCAAGACTGCCTAGAAATGAGTTGGATTCAATCCATTCTATTCTGGGCAAACTTTAAGACAGGCACATCCGAAACAATACTACTCGACCGGAAATATAACTCATCATTCTTCAAGAGGAAATCCGACTACATAAAAACCCCCATCCCGAAAACCTGGTTGGAAGGGCTATGGAAGAAAGTTATGGAGGGAAAAGCAGGGATGGCTTTCAATGCCTACGGTGGAAAAATGAGCGAAATTCCAGCGTGGCAAACGCCGTTTCCTCATAGAGAAGGAAACATATTCAAGATACAGTATTCCGTGGACTGGAAAGAGGAAGGGCCCGATGCGGAAAAGAAATACATAGAGCAAATAAGGTCACTTTACGACTACATGACTCCTTTCGTATCGAACAATCCCAGAGAAGCGTTCCTCAATTACCGAGACCTGGATATTGGTACGAACAACAACGGTAACAACACTTACAATGAAGCAAAAGTTTACGGGTTGAAGTATTTTAAGGGCAATTTTGACAGATTGGTGAAGGTAAAGACTGCGGTTGATCCCGAAAATTTCTTCCGTAACGAACAGAGTATTCCACCTCTTAAATTATAAGGGAGGAAGAATGCTAAGGATAAGGTGTTATATATATATATATATTGTGCACCAGTAGTTATAGTTTGAAGAATGTATTTGGACATTTATTATCTAATAATATTGCCATTTCTCGATTTATGCGTGTCATCCTTGCGCAGGGGCTATTATCTAATGATATTACCCAAGTTACTATTTATTTCTCTTTGATATTCTTGATAATCTAGTTTACCCCAATTGATCATTAATAACCATAATCAAGAATCTGGTATAAAGATATTTTTTTCTTTTTCTGAGTTTATGACAACAGAGTTTAAAGAGAGCACCAAACAGGACATGATAATAACTACTGACTTTTGAGTAAAATCCTGAATGTAATTCCTAATTATGAATAGTGTTGTGTAATGGTTCGACTTTTTTGTAACTCAAATACGTGACGAAACTTTTTTTTGCTACGCGTTGTAGTAGTTTTAGTCGTAAGGATGGTTTTATTGTGATTGTAATGTGACAATGGATGAATTTTAATTAATCTAAAATTGTTTTCTAGTTATTGTATGTGATGAATGGATCATAATTTCAGGTTTAAAATATAAAAAAAAAAAACAATTAATATATTTAAAATAATGGCGAAAGGCAACACGCATAGACATTGATTCGACATCTGTTGTGTATAAAGCAAAGACAACGGTGCAAAACCGTTGTCAAAAGAAGTATCGATGTAGACTTTGTACGGCAGTAGCTCGTGATCGTTGTCTTAAGTAAATATAACAATAGTTTGACAACAGTCAAAAACGTTGTCATATCAACTAAGACAACGGTTAAAACTGTCGTCTACGTATAGGAGGTTTACGGCAACACCACTTTCAACGATATTGGCTGGCCACTACCACAGTTGTTTTAAGATTGTCTTAGTTTTTGTTTAGTTCTTGGTAGACATTTTTCAGATTGGTTGAATGAATGTGCAGAAGAGGTTTTTTACATCACTACTCTTAATGGACAAAACTATGACAAGAAATGCACATAGCAAATTAAGTGGATTGATAATGCAGAAGCAACAACTCCACTAAGAAGGAGGACAAATGTTTTCCATGTGGACTATTTTTAATATTTTGTCAAATTTTATGGTTTTCAAAGGCATTGGAACAAGTTGCACACTCATTCTATACAATTAGGGCAGCAAGTTGCTAACAAAATTAGTGAACCAGCATCTTAGGCAAGTTGGCCCAGCCTGTTCAATATTTTAAATGGGCTAGGCACTGGAATTTCAGCTTAAAGTATCATAGGGCCCAACATGCCCGTCTCTTCGACGTAGTAACTGGGTAATCCTCATTGGAAGGAGGTGTTTTCGTCTTGACGGCTAGGATGGGCCAATGGTTTAATAGGTCGACCGATGTATTTTGGAGGCTTTGGCTGAGCTCACAATTTTTTGAGCCGACGGAATTTTGGCCTAGCCTGTATGGTTCAGTCTGGGTATAACAACCCGAATTTGAGCTCGGCCCATCAAACGTGGCACTTCAGCTTCCCCTAGACTGAACCCGTCGGGCAGGCCAAAAATCCAGTTGGCCTAAGACATTTTTTATCACAAAACTCTCTAAAATACACTAGTTTTCGGTCCTTAGGAGTGTAAGTGAGCCGAGACGCCCATGAATCACTCGGATCGACTCGCAGAAAGATCGAAACCTAATTAAAAGAAACAACTCGAGCTTGAGCCTTGAGTCTTTTAGTCGAACTCGAACTCGAGCTTGCCAATACACAGCTCGACTTGACTCTAGTCGACTTGCAGCCCGTCAGACTTGTTAGACCCTATGATACTTAAAAGCTAAAATTATTATAGTCTTAAAGGGGCAGGCCAATTTGGCCACCTCTAATTACTTCACCTTTCTCTTGTTAGCCATGCATGGTCACTTGCTTGGCCCATTTGAACTCCTTAACCAATAGTAATATATTAAATTGGCATTAAGCATTACTGTACTCCCTCCGTTCCACCTTATTTTGCACACTTTCCATTTCGTCCGTCTCAGGTATACTTGTACACCTCTTAAAAAGAAAACTTATAACACAGTCTCCACCCTCAAAATCTCCACCCTCAATTCATCTATAGAAAGTCAACAAAATTCTAAAAAATAATTTTTCTTAATAGTTGTGTAAACCCCGTGCAAGATAAGGTTGAACGGAGGGAGTAGTTGGCAAAATCTTGAAAAATATTCTTGTAAGTGAATATTTTATATATTTAGTTGAATTAAATAAGTAGGAGAGATTGTTTAATACTAGCACTAATTATGCACTAAATTATGATAAGAGATCTATAAAATAGATTGTTTCCAAGAAGCCCACTTTGCAGCAGTGGACAGCTTATCAACCACTCCACTAAGATGCACAATTTTTCATAGTGGCATGTTATGTATATCTCTAATATTTCATGTATCTTAACAATCTTATTTTATGTAATCTCAAACTTAAGATTTTTCTTTTAAAATCGAAATCTGAAATTTTCGAAGGTTAATTGCATGTGCACTGTATATGAACGCATTATATTGGGATCTTGTCCTTTTCTCCGACGTTATAAATGGCGTGGACTTACCACTCTGATAAACATGACATGAAAAACATATATAGTTATCGATTACCGACTGAAAATGACCAAATTCGAGATTACGCACTGGTTTGAGACTGACCATAAGTTACCGGGCATGTTTTGCAAATTTATGCAGTATGTTCTATAAGTTCTTGTTTAACTGTGATTAGGTCATGTCTAAGTGCTAGACTATTCCACGTTGTGGTTTTTTCCCAGACTCTTCCCTGCTTAATCTATTTAGAGAGTAAAGACCTTGCTTAACCTCGTCTAAGTCTCGAATTTACTGCCCAAGTAGCGTCTATGTCTTCTTAAGGATTTCCCAGTTTTTAGGATAGAAATTTTGTAATCCCTTCGTTCATTTTTAATCGTCCCATTTTATCCAAAATACCGTTCATTTCAATTATCACAATGTCATCATTGATGTCATTTTACCTTATTTTCTCCATAAATAGCCATAATAAATAAACAAACAATTGTGAATTTGATAAAATCAATGAGTTCATATAATTGAAGGAGTAGTTAAAAAGTTGCGAATGTATTTTAATATCCTAATTAATGAAACACTAATTTGTATGAATGGATAAAATGAGACAGATAAATAGGAACGGAGCTAAGTAACAAATACAAGATAAATAAAGAAGAGAGAGATGAGATAAGGACATCTTGAGCATGTTTTGGACCTATACTTTCATTTGAAGTGATTTATGTAGTTTAGCCCAATTGGAACAAGGCCCACATATTTACATTTTTTTTTTGGTAATGGTACGATTACGGGTAAAAATTTTATTTTTAGTCCTGTATGTTAGGTCATGTTTAGTAAAAGTTATGTATGTTAAAAAATTATAATTTTAGTGTTGTATGTTCTAAAAGTTGTCTAATTTAAGGACATTGACCATCACTGAAACCCAATTTAACCGGAATTAGATTAATAAATTTAGGGCTTTCGAGTGCAAATTCTTATGTTTCAAGTATTTATCCAGATAACATGTCAAATCATTAAATTACTTTAGTAGTTCATCCAAAAAAAAAAAAAAAAATTCCCGTCTGAGGTGCATTTTATTTTATTTTTTTCTTTCTTCATCTTTCTCAAATTTATTAGTCACGTGCGTCGCAGGTGATTAATTGCGGCCAAATTGGCGTGTGATGGTCAGTGTCATTAAATAGAACAACTTTTGAAACATACAAGACTAAAATTAAATTTTTCTAACGTACAGAATTTTTACTAGACAAAGCCTAATATACAGGACTAAAAATGACTTTTTCCCTATGGGTCTGTTTGCTTAAGACTGAGGAGTGCTGGTTCAAACATGTCTGAGGAAGTTAATGAGTGTGCTTTATTAGGATGCGGTCCTCTAAATTTACTGAGCTCAATCTTAAGCAAACGGACCCTATGAGTAAATAAAGGCGATCAACAATCTAGGCATTTAATTTTTTGCAATTTGTTACATTTTTTATCTTTTTTATTTTTAATTATTTTGTTAGTGCTGATTTGAGCTTTCTTTTCATGGTTAATAAACTTTAAAAGCTACTATTTTATGTTTAGTTTTTTTGAGCATGCTATAATGGAACAGAGCATCCATGAGCTGCCCATTACCCCAACACTTTAAATTTTAGCCCATACCAATATTACTTTTTTTCTTTTTTAGGGCAAAAAATTGGACACTCATGAGATGTAATTAGTAAAGGCTTAAATGGGTCGAGAAAAATACTACCGTTAATATCCTGGATTGAAAATTAGGAAATAAAGATGAATAACGACATTGTATGTTCATTTTGAAATTTTGTGAGGTATGATTGCGCATTTACGCTGTAAATACCAAATAAATGTTGCGAACAGTGAATAGTTGTAATATTATATCGAGATGAGATGTGTTAGTAATGAATGATTCGTTATGCTTAGTGGGAGATTAGAAAGTAGAGTAAGGATGCTGGAAATTACTCTCTCCGTTTTTTTTTTATGGTCGTCATTTTAGAGTCTGAATTTTATTTTAAATTAGATATCGTTTTAGAATTTTAAATTACTTCGTTCAAACTTTAGCTCTATTTCTTTTAAGAAATCAATTCAGATTTAGGTAGTGTTACAATTATGAGGAGAGACAAAGACATTAATTAGGAATTAATGACAATTGATTAGATTTGCATTAGTAAAAAAAATTGTCTTCGATTCTTAGCAAAAACTTTAAAACGACGTTTAAAAGAATAGGAGGGAGTACAAAAAAGTCGTTTTGGATCTCCTACTTCACATAATACAAAATCTTCTATCACATTTCAATCAACACACGATATGTATATATAATGATATCACGAATAACTCATAAGTAATTGTGTGGCATAATTAGTATGATATGTAATATAAGCTATTGTACAAAATGTGGTAGAAAATTCGAGCCGCAAAAGAACTAAGTGATAACATAGTAGGATTTCATTGAGATGAATGATGAAATAGTCAAATAGAAGTAATTATGGTCATAAATTCTTTTGGACTTTAGGTGGATTGGATAAATTCGATTTTACCTTCTAAAAAAATGAGAAAACGAGTATTTTGACATCCAAAATTTGTACATGGAATCCTCTATCTTATTCTTTTATGACATTATTCTTTTCTTGTCATAGTCGTGCCCTATATTAAAATCGAGATTAATTATAATTATATTTTTGTGGTTTGTGAATTTGAAGTCACAAGTTATGTTCAGGATTTAGTTTTCATAGTTAGATTCCATGTTTAAGGTATAGGGTTCAATTTTTTTGGATTAGGGTATATTTTTTGGTAGACTTATTAATTCAATGGTTAATAGGTTAGGGTTCATATTCATATGTTCAGGGTTCACGATTCATGTTGTATGGCACTACAACAAAAATAGTTTTAAGAGACCACAAAAAGTGGTCTCAAATAATGAGTATTTGTCATAACTTATGGGAAGTGGTCTCAAATAATGAATATTTGTCACAACTTATGAGTATTTATCACAACTTTATTGTTGCCTCAATAACTCGGACCCAAATAATATATTTATGACTACAAAAGTGGTCTCAAATGCATGTAAAATATTTTTTGCAACAACTAGTTGTCTCTAAAAGTAGTTTTAAAGTGATCTCAAATAATTTATACAGAGATTTATGACAACAAGCACAAATAACTTATTATTAGTGACCACAATTGTGGTCTCAAAAAATGTTGCACAAAAGACCACTTTTGTTGTAGTGTGGTTCGATTTTAGAGTGGGACATGGTTGAGATAGGACAAATGTGAGATAGAGGATCCGTACTGCGAAATCCGTGGAAAGAAAAAAAATACCTTAAGTGGGAACAGATTCGAACTCGTGACTTTCACCATAAATCGATGAAACGATGTCACTAGATGACCAAGGCCTGAGTACACTGACATGTATACTAATAATGTGACAATATGTCAAATCTTTGACTAAGGTAACAAATTTATTAGAGAATCAAGATTAAATAATCAATCTAAAGAAGAATTAATATTGAGTGGTAGAGAGTGCAAAATAAGTCTAGAAAGAAACAATTACGTGACATTTTCGCTACTTAAGAGGCATCCTTCAAGCAACAAATTTAACATAAATTGAAAATTACAAGCCAAGAAATCTGCATAAATTAAGAAATAAATCTTATAATTTGTTGTGTGAACGTGACCAAAATTCTTGCTATTTCCTAAAGGAAGTTTAATCTTCAATCCTCGGATTTAAACCACCTAACTCATAAGCTCGGTTGTGAAAATTTCCGACTAGCTCCGAATTAGCCCTCGTCTAGAAGAGGTGATAAAATCGATCCAGCCCGATAGACCAGGACAGTAGGCCCGATATTATAGATGGACCAGGCCATATAAATGTAGGTCCGAAGTACTATTTGGTCCGACCGGGCTGGTCCGATGGGCCAAAAGTCCGGCGGGCCCCGAACTGGCCCGAAAATCGAAGTATATTATAGGGAAATACCCGGGCAGGACCGACATTGGCTCGACGGGTCGGGCCGCCTGAATTGTCACCTCTGTTGCCTAGGTGCTAGGCTGCTACTGGCCGCCTATATTTATTTTCCAATTTCTCCCTGTCAGACCACGTCTATGTCCCGATTAGCCCCGTCTACTCTCTGACTAGTCGCTAGGCCCCAGTCCAACACCTAACTAGCGTCTAACGACTCCTACAATCTTGCCCATAAGTGCTCATACTATAGAGTGATTGTAGTAGATTGTCTTTTGAAAAAGTAATTCAACTTATTTTTTGTAGAAAAATTAAAATTGGTAGAAAATAAAATTAATTTTGGCAAAATTCAGGGAGTACTATTTGCTAAAAAAGCACTTTTACACTAATTTACGAAGGAGGTGTTAAACACCTCTACTTTTAGCTTTTTAACTTTGCAAAAGCTATAAGAGGTGTTTGCTAATTGAAAATTCTGCTTAAAGAAATTAACTTTACCTCAAAAGTATGTGACTTGTTTTGCCCCACAATCATTTTTTTTTCAAACACTAACTACTTCTACTTAAAAGTGTTTTCCCCACAGTCAGTTCGAATCAGCCTCATACTAGCTTCACAAAATCAGATTTTCGTTATTCCAAATGCTACAAAATCACTTTCGGGCTGAAAAAGTGATTTTAGATAGTTTTGTTTTGTTTGCAAACACCCCGTCTCGACCCGACGTCAGCATGACGTCACAAAACATTAACATACACACCATACAAGAGTCCATATATAGGCTATAGCACTCACTCTTCTCTCTTTCTACCCTCAAAACACAAATGGGAACTTCCACTTTTTTTATTCTTACACTAAACATAGTATTCCTCGCACTCATTTCATCATCTTCTTCACAAACAATCCCAGAAAAATTCTACCAATGCATCACTCTTAACTCCGAGCTCTCCATCCCCTTCTCCACCGCCTTCACCGCCCCGGACAACGCGTCCTTCACCACCCTTCTAGAATCTTCCGCGCAGAACCTCCGGTGCCTAGTCCCGTCGGTACCTAAACCGCAGCTCATCTTCACTCCCTACACCGAAAACCATGTCCAAGTCGCGGTCATATGCGCGAAACAGCTCGGTATCCAGCTCAGGATCCGGAGTGGTGGCCATGACTATGAAGGACTTTCCTACATTTCCACAACGGATGAACCTTTCATCATAGTCGACTTGTCAAGACTCCGGTCGGTCCACGTGGACATCCACGAGGAAACTGCGTGGGCCCAGGCCGGCGCCACGATAGGTGAACTTTATTATAGGGTTTCACAGAAGAGCAAGACGCACGGGTTCCCAGCTGGCCTTTGTGCCAGTTTGGGAATCGGAGGCCACATAACGGGAGGAGCGTACGGGCCCATGATGAGGAAGTACGGCCTCGGAGCTGACAATGTTGTCGATGCAAGAATAGTCGACGCTAGTGGTAGGATTCTTGATCGCCAGGCAATGGGGGAAGATCTTTTCTGGGCCATCAGAGGTGGCGGAGGGGCTAGTTTCGGTATTTTACTTGCCTGGAAAGTGAAGCTGGTGACAGTTCCTGCAACTGTCACCGTCTTCACTGTTCCCAAGACACTCGAACAAGACGGGACAAAAATCCTATACAAATGGCAACAAGTGGCGGATAAAATCGACGAAAATTTATTCGTCAGAGTCATCATACAGCCAACTAACGGCGCCAAAAAGGGGGAAAGAACGATACTAACTCTTTACAATGCATTGTTTCTCGGGCCAGCCGAAACCCTGCTTCAAGTGATGCAAGAAAGTTTCCCCGAATTAGGCTTGACCAAAAAAGACTGCACGGAAATGAGCTGGATCCAATCCGTTCTCTACATTGCCGGTTATCCAGGCAATACGCCCCCTGAAGTACTGCTTCAGGGGAAATCCTTATTCAAGAACTTCTTCAAAGCGAAGTCCGACTTCGTCAGAGAGCCTGTCCCAGAAGACGGGCTCGAAGGACTCTGGAAGAAGCTTCTAGAAGAAGATTCACCCTTAATGATATTCAATCCATATGGTGGAATGATGAGCACCATTTCAGAATCTGAAACTCCATTCCCACACAGAAAAGGTGTCATCTACAAAATACAGTATCTCACGCTCTGGAACGAAGATAAACCCGAACTAGCAGCCAAACACACCGACTGGATTCGGAGGCTCTACAACTACATGGGCGCTTACGCGTCCATGCTTCCCAGAGAAGCGTACGTGAACTACAGAGATCTTGATTTGGGAGTGAACAAGAACGGGACGAGCTTCATTCAAGCGAGCTCGTGGGGGACGAGGTACTTCAAGGACAACTTCAACAGATTGGTGAAGGTGAAGACGAAGGTTGATCCAGATAATTTCTTCCGACACGAACAGAGTATCCCGACTTTGCCGTTGATGGATGAGAAATTGGAGGCAAGTATGATTCACTAAAACACAGTTTGTAAGAATTTATCAGATGTATAAGACATGATATTATACTTAAGTTTGGCAGATTGTATTTTGTTGTAGTGATATATGTTTGAGATTCAGTTTTAATGTTAATTTTCCCTTCTGATCGAACTCACTACGTTTTGTTAGATCGTATGTTATTGTAGGTGTTAAAATCACTCGTTCGATTTTCGTCCAAAACTTTGTTGTTTTTTTCATTTTGGTTCCAAAATTAAAGAAATTGCTCATATGTAGACCTATTTCTGCCGCCGATTGCAAATTTGCCGGAAAATGTGACATCAACTTCAGGGCAATTTTATTGACGTGGCACCGATGGAGATGAAAATCAAACGAGCAGGAAAGTTATGGGACAAGAAATGATATCATGTAACAGTCATGCGCTTTTCTGGACAATTTGATCATCAGTGACGGAAATTCATCCAAATGCAAGCAATTTCTTTAATTATTAGACGAAACTGAAAAAAGCAACAAATATTAGGATAATGAAAGAACGAGCAGAAAGTTATGAACAAAAAATGATTTTAGCTCGTTATTTTAGTGTGCTAGCTCGGGAAAATTGTAAAATTGATCCTATATGGGAAGACTCAAAAGTAACCATTTACCTTTCTAATTGCTCGATTTTACTCGGCCAAAATCCGATTTTTTTATCGAATAACTATATGTACACCATATATGATCACGTCAAATTATCGATTTACATTTTCTGGTGAAATTATCGTCCCTCGGTCAACTTTGTTATTTTATTTATCACGATAAACACGTCTACATCCCGAAAAATGAATAATCTCAATTTAACACGGTCCTCTGGAGTTTACGTGCAATTATTCGACAAGAATTTCGAATTTCGACTAGAAAATCACCAAATGGTAAACCTTCTCTAGATTATCATTTCATGAACACTGGAATACTCTGTTCATTTCTAAAGAAGTTATCAGGATCAACATTTGTCTTAATCTTCACCAATCTATCAAAATTATCCTTGAAATACTTTACTCCATAAACTAATCCCTCCGAGTAACTGTTTCGCCCGTTATGGTTGACTCCAATATCGAGATCTCTGTAATTCAAAAAAGCTTCCCTCGGCGCCATTGAAACATACGGAGTCATATATTCATACAGCTTTCTCGTCAGATTTACATAATAATCTGCAGCTTCTTCCCCACCTTCGTTCCAATTCGTCGCGTACTGTAGTTTAGCAATGTTTCCACCTCTGTGCGGGAAAGGCTTCTCCGACGGCGGAATCTCCGCCATTCTGCCGCCGTAGGGGTTGAATGTTAACAATGGAGTTTGCAGTTCCACCATTTTTTTCAATATGAATTCTAGTCCTTGTTTGGAGATTGGCTTCTTTAGGTAATCTGATTTCCTCTTTAGATAACTGACTACCGGAGGAATTCTGTTCAGAAGCGCATTCACCGGAGTTCCCGCCGGAAAATTGGTCCAGAAAAGTACCGATTCTATCCAGCTCATTTGCATACAATCTGTTTGCTTTAATGCCAGAGAGGGGAATACGTTTTCCATTATAGAAACAAGCTCTTCTGAGCTTCCTAGAAACAGGGCCACGAAAGTTGCCCTGTTTCGACCATCAACGACGTCGAGATTAGCTCGGATGAATAACTCATCCGGCAACTCGTCCGCCGCCACTTGCAGGTACTGGTGAAAAAGGTTGGTAAAATTTTCATTATATAGTCTTCGGAATCTGAAAACTGTTACTTTAGACGGAACACGAACTAGTTTCACTTTGTAGGATAACACAACGCCGAAGCTGGAGCCTCCGCCGCCAGTAATGGCCCAGAAAAGATCCTCTCCCATGGTACTTCTGTCGAGAATTCTCCCATTGACGTCGACTATCTGCGCGTCGACAATGTTGTCGACAGAAAGGCCATGTTTTCGCATCATGTTACCATATCCTCCTCCACTAAAGTGTCCACCCACGCCAACCCTAGGGCAAACCCCGGCCGGGAAGGCGTGGAGACGACTCTTTTGTGCAATTTCGTAATATAGTTCGCCAAGAGTTGCACCAACTTCGACCCAAGCTGACTCGTCGGCTATACTGACATTGATCGACCGGAGATTAAACATGTCTAGAATGAAGAAATTGGTGGTGCTGGAAGTGTATGAAATGCCTTCGTAATCATGGCCGCCACTTCGGATTCTGATCTGCACCTTGTGTGTTTTCGCGCAGAGTATCGAGGCCCGGATGTGGGAGTGATGCAACGCGGTGAGAATGAATCGTGGTTTTCGGGTGGATGATTCGTTGAAACGCAGGTTGTTTATGTAGCTTTGCAGGACAGATGAATATGAAGAATTGTATGGACTGTACAGAACTGCAGAGATTGGACTGGAGGGATCAGAATGGTTTTTCAGACACTGAATGAAAGCATTGTTGTTGCTTGAACAAGCCCATGAGATTGAAACTAGAAAAGGTAAGAAATAAAAGATTGAGATTTTTGAAGTTTCCATTTGTCAGACATCAATATTGGAGGGCATGTTCCTGAGTTTTAGTTATATAACTCCGGCTAGTTCTCGTCTACGCGATAGGCTCTCGACCGCCTATTTTTTCTCGATTTCTCCTTTTTAACCACATTTATATCATAGCTAGATGCTAGACGCTAGGCCCTAGCCGTCCAATGACATTGATATGTAGTACATAATTGGTACTCCCTCCATCTCATAACGAGAGTCATGTTTCAAAACCTTCCTCGTCCTAACAGGAGAGTCATGTTTCGTTTTATTAGTCCAATTAAAAAAATTAACTACATATATGTTATATCAAAAAATACTATATGCTGCTTAAGTGAGAATTGATGACTTTTAGAGTTGTCCATTCATAAATTAACAAAAAAATAAAAGATTGTAAATTTTTAAATGGAACGCTTGTTATATATAAAGATGATTCTAATAAAAATTGATGTTTAGTGTTAGAAATTATTTTTCATTGTTTGATTTGCACTGGGTAGTTTAAAGTTTGTCTTTAAGTTTTTGTATGTTATCATTGTACTAAAGCAATTATCTTATTTGCCGCCCTTTTTGTTTTTTTCCTGCCTTAATCACGTAAGTATTCACGATGTTTCGGTCAATTATTATTTACAACGTGATTTTTAAAGATTATAAAGAAATGCATTACATTTAGTTATTTATTATGTACCTCCGTCCCAAATGAACTTGCCCAAGGGGATCGGCACATATATTAAGAAAAAATTATTTTTTGGATTTTGTTGACTTTTCAAAGATTGATGGAAGGTGGAGATTATGTTGTAACTATCCTTTTAAGAGCGTGCAAGTTTAATTGAGACGAACGAAAACAGAAAGTGTGTAAGTTTATTCGGGACGGATGGTTGGTAATAACCTTAGGAAAAATTTGGTGAATGGTTTCATTAGGGCAAACTAAAGTTTCTATGTATGTTTCAAAGTCTTCAAATTTCTCATTCAGTTTTGATACAACTTAATATTTCTATAAAATACTACGATTATGTTTATTTATGAATATGTATGTTCGGATGGAGGATGAGACGATCTAATTTATATCATTTTATTAATTATTATTTGTTCTTTTTTAATACATTGATAATTTTTTAATGGTGATTTGGTATATATTATTAGTTTTATCACATTCTATCCCAAAATAATTATTAGATATAAAATTAGTATAATTAAAATTTTCACGTCTAAACTTTTCCGCACCCCGGACCACTTGTGAACCAACATACCCTATTTAATCCTACTTATAGGATTTTATGAAGTTTGGACTGGACTCGGAGTTGGGCTTTGAGGAAATGGGCTTCTACAATTGAAAATTGGCCCACTAAGATTTTCTAATGAACTTTTGGGCCGAAAAATGAATCCCATAGGCCTCGTTTGTTAGGGCCGACAAGGGCTAAATTGCGTATAAAACAGTCCATTAACGGTTGTTTGTTAGCAATCTGGTCGGTAGGACTGGTAAAATCGAGCCGGTTCAAATAATTCGATATTTTAAAGAGGCTGGATCATATAAATCGTTGTTAGAAGTATTAGTTGACCCAAAAACTCAACTCAATGAATCAATAGTTCGATGGATCGACCCAAAAATCTTAATATATTTAAAGGAGATGAATTGAACTGAGTTCAATATTTTTTTTGCTTGATAGAAACTCAACATATAATTTTGACCTAAAAAATTGGACTTGGCCGAATCGGCCCATCCGAGTCGCCACCTCTCCTCGGCCTATGATGCCTGATTTTAACTCTCGTTTGGTAATCATAGGTTTAAACCTCTGCCAAGTTTGGATATCTCATTTTCTCATTTTGGTTCCCCGTTTTGTGTGAGTGGTTTGTCTTCCATGTTGGAAGTTGTTTTTTACATTTTTCGTGAGGCCATACTCTTTAGAGGGATGGTGCTCGGGGTTTTCCTTTACGGTCCTTTAGGAACGTAAAGAGGGAGAACTGACCATTTGGTTTTGGATGTACTCTTTTTTTAGTTGATTTTATTAAAACTATCGTTCATGGCAAAAAAAAAGTATCATCTAATACAAACGATTCGATACATTTCACCCCTTATTTATGAAACACGTCTTATCCTAAACTATCTTATCGTTTTCCAACATATTTACCAAACGAGCCCATTTATACGAGTCCATTCATATTCTAACTTTTAATTTTATCCAATTCTTGTCGGGCCAAAAAATAGTAATCCACCAATTTCTTTTTATTATTATTTTTCTGTTTTGCATTATTCACGGTTAAAAATTAATTTTTGTCCCATGACTTTCTGCTCGTTCAACTTTTATCACAAAATGTTGATTTTTCAACTTCATCCCATAATTAAAAAAACTGTTTGAATTTGGACCAATTTCTACCGTCAATGAGCAAATTGGCTGAAAAAACACACAATTGTCACGTATAATCATTTTTCATCCCAACTTTCTGCTCGTTCAATTTTCGTCTCAAGAAAACATCAGCACTAGTGTCACGTCAATCAAAATCAGTCAAAAGTTACTGTCACTGTGATAATCACATGTGCTCTTCTGGCTGACTTGCTCACCAACAGCAAAAATTGGTCCAAGAGCAAGCAATTCTTTATTGAAGAGATAAATTTCAAAAAGCATAAGATGAAAATCGAACGAGCAGAAAATTATGGGACGAAAGTAATTTTTGCCCCATCAATATGCATTCTTGATCCCTCTTCAGACAACTATGCACTGTCCCCCCCCCCCCCTCTCTGTGGAATACAGACAATGAGAATTGTACAAAAACAAGCACATAAAAGAGAGATCCAGCTGAAAAACTCCACAACAAATTATACAACAAAGAATGTGATATTGTATCCATAATTTCTTTCAGCCAACAAGCTGCTAACAAACACGACATACACTCCGAAGCAACAAATGGTGCGCAGTCAGAAGCTTACGGTAGGCCTTTTTCGATCACTACTACACTTCATCATAAATATTCTGCGTAAAATAACTCATCTGCTCTTCTCAGCCTTGTTTGTAGGAGGTAGAGTTCCAAACACCTTATCCCACAGCGACGAAGTGATGCCAAATCCCATATTCTGGACCCGGAAATGGTGGTTTAGATGATATTTCTGCATAACAGAGAAACAAATTTGTCTAAGATTGCACGACTACTTTAGCTGCACGACGATAAAATATTGATAACTTCCATCGGCCTGAAAACTGTAGATCGTCTAGTAGGCGCTAACTAGGGTGGCAAAATCACCTCGCCCGGTATGAATCTTAACCAAAGTATCGTCAGCAGGCTGCAAGGCTGCCCGGCTAATATTAGTGTATTTTAAGAGGATGGGCTGGGCTGGGCTGGGCTGGGCTGGGCTCTTGAAGTTTAGGCCCAACAGAACATTCAGGCCGGGCCAGGCCAGGAAGCCCAAATTGCCACTAGTGGTAACTGATGCTATTGTAGAGTCATGCTGATTGGCAAATCGGCCTGATTTTTATCGGTCGAGCCTGATTTTGCCACCTCTAGTAGAGAGGTTTGTACCAAATATACTCAGATTTTGAGGTCAGTACTTACCTTGAGATTCTTTCGTATACCGCGGGTTGGCTGGCCATGGTGCACGTAATAATGAGTTACGTCATACATCACGTAACCCAGTAGACCGCCACCGAATACAGCCGGAGTAGTGGTGGGAGTCGTAAACAATTTTATTGTGCTCCAGAACTACAAGTGATTTCATAAAAAAGTATATATTACGTATTTTGAATAGAAAAACAAAGGGGCCATACAAAAAACGAAGACATACTGGATATAAGAGGATTGCAGTTGCGGTCGGAGGAAAAACGAGGCGTAGGCCATCCATAGGGTGCTTATGATGACAGCCATGAAGAAGATAATGAATTGTATTACCCCTGCAAGTTATTATTCGAAGCGTTTGGTACAGACATGATAATGCAAATCGACTCAAGAGACGTTCTACTAGAGTACACTAACCAATAACTCTTTGTCTTAATGTGGAAAAGGAAGCGATGCAGGGAATATTCCACCAACGTCCAGAAGAAAACACCGAGTATCGTCAGCAATGCCACTTCAGGAACAGTGTGGCCCATTTTAATGGACTGTGTGAGTGCCCAACACGCGACCGGGACCCAAATAAGGGGAATGATGTACCATTGATTCTTCGTCAAGAACTGGTTGGAGAGAATCGATGGATGAGTAACTTATGAAATCATCCCAAGGACCATTAAAGACGGTTAGTCTGCAAATCAACAAACTAGAAAATTAATACCTCGACAAAATCACTTTCGAAAAATCGAGGGCTTTCTTTGCTGACAATTGGCTGGTGAACCCACTCCTCATAATCTTCACCAAGATGCCCAACCTATGAAAGATCAGATAAATGCATCAGAATACGAAGAATTACGTGAGAATTCGGGAAAGAGAAAAGGATCAAAACTCTAATATGAACTCAAAATCTCAGACAAAGAACAGTTAGCCATATCATCTGAAAGCTAAAAAATTGTTACTTTTGATTGAATAGTGAACGAAAATTATCAAAACAATTTTAATCTTTTACCTGGCAGACAAGTGGTTTATCTAAATCAACTGTAAATCCCTTTGCCACCATCTTGATACCGTAAAATATTACTGTTGAATGCAAATTAAAAAACAAAAATTAGAATTTATAACATATGATACCAGAAAAAAGGCCGGACACTAAGAGCCATAGCGATAAACAAAGCTGTACTGGCAAAGTTTTAAGATTTCTCTTGAATAACATTCTTCGTACTGCCAAACAACGTTCACAATTGGTCTGAAAGGGAATACAAAATCTTCGTATTCAGCTGAATATACAAACCCGAATTTTTGCACATAGCTAGACTGAGTGAACAACTTGTGCTACAATTGACTAACACGCTAAACATTAAACAAAACATTGGCAGAGCAAAATCGTAGAACAAGAACCATGTTGTACCAGTTTCGTATAGTAGCTTCAACGAGTAACTCAGAAAAGACAGGTCTTTAAATAAACGAAGCTGAAAAGAAAACGAACAGAGGTAAGAACGTATGAGTACTATGTTGATCGTTCTTTAACTACAAAGGCAGACTCTTAAAAGTAAGGCAAACACTTATATAAAACCTTCTTAGTTTTATAAAAAAACGGTACTTTTGATATAAAAACTATTACTTTTAGTGTTAACATTTATACAAAAGCAACAAATTTTAAAAAAATTAATTGAAGCACAATAACTATAATTCCTCTGGAAAACCTTTTCCTATAACAGAGCTTCTTAATATACAAATTTAATCAACAAAAAAACGAATGAGGCATCTGATCAATTCAGACTTTACATCTAGGTGTGAATGTGAAGCATCATTCCTGTGATTTTTATTTAATTTTTAAAGAAATTTGAAGCATATACTCTACGAGGAAGAATTATCTGCCTTAAGTTTTCAGAAAATATCAAGAAGTGTTCAAACTTCATATTCAATAAAAAAACAGCATATATATATAATTCAACGAAGAGGACTGAAAGAAACTGCTTTTGACAAGTTCAACATTCACATTGATAAAGATATATCACCAAGAAAAAAACACACACTCACACCTACAAATCTGATCTAAACCAAAAGGAAACGTTGCTAGCTAGCGATTAATCGAGGCCTGGACGGAGCTACGGTGGGCACATTAATCAAGGCCTAGACGGGGCTAAGCTGGGGATAGCTGTAGGTAGAGGGGAAGAAATCGGAGAGAAAAAAAAAAATATATATATATATATAGGTGGCAAGTGGGAGTCAGCTAGCCTAGGCGGGCGACTAGTCGGGAATTTTTGCAACGAGATCCAGAAAACAGAAATCTTCTCCATAGCAAGAAAAACGTTAGAACAAAAAACACAGATAAATAGAGGCATTAAATTTAAGAGAAACCACAGATCCAACACTAATCAACAAAAAAGAACCAAACTTTATACCAAAATGTTGAAGAAGACAGCAACCCAGAACAATGCCGGCCGGAATCTTGAGGTTCCGCCAATCGCCGCCGGCAGAAGTGGCGGAGTTACTTCACACAGACTTCACACGGTGTGCTAAGATACTTCTTTGTGAATACGATTCGAATAAAATGAAGAGTGTAAAGTAGAGGAATGGATTTAATAAAAATGATAAAATAAAGAGATTGGAGAGAAGATCGTGGCCGCAGATTTGAGGGAATCATCCAGCAGATATTCACGGTGGATTCTAACGGTTGTTGACAGGCTGGCGTCTCCATGTTCACAGTTCGGAAAACAGCGTGTGATTGGGACGCTAATTCTGGATATCTTTTTTTTTTTTTTCTTATTTTCCATAAATGTTTTAGTAAACTTCTCTCGTTTTCAATGCTCTAAAAGATACTAGACGTTAGTCTTTAGCACGAGAACCATCTAACACTTAGACATACTTAAGTCGCAGATTCACTAGAGCTCTGAACTTGGTCTTTAGCTCGTGGGTTAGTCCATCGTAGCCGCAGATACACTAGAGCTCTGAACTTGGTCTTTAGCTCGTGGGTTAGTCCATCGTAGCCGCATAGTAGGTGGGTTCAGCCTACATTTTAGTTGTACAATACATTCCAGGATTACGATTTATGTTTAAATAATACATTTATCCAGAACAAGTAATACTTTTAAACATAAACATTAATAGCTTTTCACCGTGATACTTTTATCTAAAACAGGTAATATTTCTAGATATAAATACTAATATATTTTTGCACATGAAGCGAATTTCACAAATCTTTGAACTCCTCAAATAATTTAGTATAGTCACCTGTAATTAAATCCTAAAAATCTCTAACTATCTAACATATCATATCTACTTAATCTAATTGCGATTTATTTGTGAATTTTTCGTACCACGCAATTTTCTTATCCAAATCTAAAACGACGTCTAAAATAACGGTGTACTATATAAACAAGGGCGCATTACTTCAGCAATAACAGCTACCCCCAATAATAAAGCATGTGCCTCAAAATGTGGGGGGTTGCACAAACTTCCTTGGCAAAGTGTAAAACAAGGTTCAAACTCTGGCTTGCAATTTTAGATACTTATGTTTTATTATTATTTTTTTTATATTAATTTCTAAATTGTTAGTTATTATTATTTTATTTTATATAATACTAGTAACAAATATGAATTAATAACTTATTATAATTCTAATTGTGTATCAATTGTTTTCTTTATGTATTAATTTCTAAATTAATAATTGTTATTACTTAATTTAATAATAAAAATATACTGATAATTTGTTATGATTTTAAATTATTTAATTCAGAAGAATTTGAATAATTTAAAGAAGTATGAATTATATAGTTCACGGTTAAATAAGTCATAGATATCAGATACGTCGCAACAGAAAAAAACAAAAGAAAAATTGGGTGTTTGAAAACTCGACCTCTCATTATTTTTTTACATATAACAGAATACACGAAAACAAATGAAAAAATAAATTAGCGCGACTCGTGAATTAGGGCTGAAAGGGCGAACAACATTCTTTTAAAAGGTCTATTTGAGTGAAAATTTTGAGGTCCATGTGTTCAAATTAGGATTTGCAAAATAATGCGTATCGTACACTTAATGCACATAAGTGTTACTCTTTTCTAAAATCAAGATTATAAAAATCGCTAAGCGATAGTTAAACGGTTGGTTAGATCCTAGCGACTAACGGTTGGTTAGATCCTAGCGACTCGCTTGGACCTAGACCGACTAATCGAGGTGTAGGCGTGACTAAGTAGGGAGGAATCAAAATGGACCATGAGAATTTTGGTCTGAAATGTCATTAGATCCAACACATCCGACCCAATAGACCAATAACTCAATGGAACCGGCCTGATAAATCTTTATGTATTTCAAAGGATCAACTAGCTTTACCAATTTACAGTTAGCTCATGCCGCGCAGAGCTAGAGGTGAGCTCGGGTCAGATTTTGGTGGGTTTTGAGTTATTGAGTCGGGCACCGTCTCATCGAATACGTGATAAAAGTTACCGACAAAACCACCTTGGGTACCCAATCCGACAAATACTCGAACGATCGGGTTTCACCGAATAGACATAATATACAAGTTTTTAAATGTCTTAGGAAAAAATAACTTGCATGTGAATGATAATAGTGTAGCAATTTGCATTAACACGCATGTGTCTGTTCTTTGCAGGAGTCATAAATAAAGAAATCAACCTTTATATTTGAGTATTTAAAAATTATAGTAATGAACATACAAAAGGAGTAAAAATAAATAATAGAAAAATAAATTAAAATATTACTAGGAACCCAGAATTCTACAACTTTTATTACAGTTAAGTTAAGTTAGACTCCCAAATTATTACATTAAATTACAAACAAAAGGAACTGAAAAGTGTGCCAAAGCCTCCAGCCTAACAAAATGTCGACAAGAACAACACTTTCTCTATACACATTTCCCATCAAAGTTCATTCTATAACCTAACAAACTGATAAACTTCAGCATTCTTGAAAGTTTAGAAAATCTCCATTAATGGAATCAGCAACTTTTCTTGGTTGTTCTTGGAGAGACTGACCCGAACACAATGTCCCACAAAGTCGAAGTGATTCCGAATCCCTTGCTCGGAACTCTGAAATGATGTTCCATGTGATTTCTCTGCAATTGACACAACACGAGTTACCGGCATAGAGTTAGATGGAACCTTTAGACTTTTTTACAGATTAAGTTCAATGTTGTGGAGGTCGCTAGTCGGGTTGCAGACTAGAACCTAGAATTGCGAAAAAAACATAGGCAGCCAACAAGAGTTTACTGCCTTGTCGGAGCTAGCTGGAGATTTTTGCACCAGAGATTAAGTTCACTTTTACAAAATTTATGCCAAGGTTAGGAAGGAACTTTAATTGTGTTTCCAATGACCATGAAAGAGCAAATTTCGAAAAGTTATGATATATTGACGACGGCAAGGATTTGTATTTTCTTACCCTGAGTTCATGAGTGAGACCTTGCAGTGGTTTCCCATAGTGAAGATAGTAATGGGTGCAATCATACATGACATATCCCAAGAAGCAACCTCCACACAAAGCAGGGGCATACGGTGCCGGTGTTAGAAGCTTGATCACATTCCATATCTGATAACAACGAAAATACGAGGGTAATAAAAAGATGCAAGAAGAACTAGGCTGTAAAGACATGAATTTTATAAATTATCAATCATGTATTGCATACTGGCACGGCAAAAATTGCTGCGGCAGCAGGAGGGAAAACGAGCCGAAGGCCATCCAAGGGGTGTTTGTGATGGCAGCCATGAAGAACGTAATGAAGTGTGTTTCCCCTGAAAGTGTAATTTTATAAAATTATGCCACAGATTTCCTCACATTATTACTTAATAAGAATAGGGGAAATAAGACGAACCAGTAGCTCGTAGTTTTCATGTGGAAAAGAAACCGATGCAAAGTGTACTCCAGTAATGTCCACAGTAAAACACCACCAACCACTGTTGCGGCTACATGGCAAGAAGGAACCCCAAGCTCTACCGATGATGAGATAAACCAGCATACAACGGGTAGCCAGACGAGAGGAACAGCATACCACGGAGTGCGTGTAAAGAACTGTCCCATATCGACATGCATTCAGTGAGAAGAAAAACACCCAGTCTGGCTTATGTTCTAATGCTTTTAATGAATGCCATGTGAATACTAATGATGTCATCATATACACAAAGCATGAGGTGGTTATCCACGAACATGAGATGAAACACAATTTGGAACGATGAACCCCCAAAACAACCCAGTCTTCCAAAACCATTGTTGTTATATTACGTGAATCAACCCACAAAAAATACGGGTACTTTAGCTAACGTTGCATCATTGATTGATCATGATATAATAAGTCGTGAAGACATCTTTACTACCATGCTATATGACAAATCAAATCAAGATAACACTCATTCCCACTAGATCAAATAGGTCATCAAACATGATAAGCAAAACATATACTAATTCGACCACGGATTCATTTACTCATGTAAAGAAAGAATGCAGACAATGTACCTCTATTAAGTCGCTTTTGAAAAATCGTGGGGAGTCTTTTGAGACGATAGGTTTGTGAACCCATTCGTCATACGATGCACCAAGATGGCCAACCTATCAGCAATACATGAAGCTTTATAAAGATAAAAGAAAGCTACAACACAACTAAAGAACCATCAACTAATCTATTGTAGTTCAAAGTTATAACTCAACTAATCTTTTTAAACTGAATCAATCATCTAATATAGTTCCATAACAATCCTGTTTCACAATTTCATCAGTCCAATTAATCATCTCCGTCTTTAAATCAAACAATGTGATGATACTTCTGAAAACAATCCGAAGAAATCTGACCTGAAAAACAAGTGGTTTGCTTAAATCCACCTGAAACGCTGGATCAGCCATCTTGGCACCTGATCAAAGGGGGAATTAGAAAATCAAAATTCCATACGTCAAATTGTAACGTAATAATTCAAAACGAGAAACTAAATTAACCATAGCATCAAACCAGCATTCATCCTCTAATTGCTACATCACCTCCACATTAACATAAGAAACCAGAAAAAGGAAAAACTAAGAGGGGAATCAGCGAAATCTACCTCAGAAAAAAGTGCCAACCGCAACAATATGTAAAATCAACACAAAAGTGCTTCTCTATGCTAGAATGAGATGGATTGGCAGCAGATTGATGAGAAGAATTCGAGATTTGAAGGAAACGTATTCGCTAATTTTAGAAACTCCGAGAAAATTGGGATGAGCTTCAGAGTTTTTCGAAATCAATGGTAGTCTACAGTAAATTGAAGGCGACGCTTCTTCGTTGGGTATCCGTACGTTTTTGTACTGCAGAATGAATGAGTAACGGTGAGATAACAATGGCGGAATTCCTCCTGCATTGCATGTCGCTCCCACCTTATTTGGAATTATGAAGCGGGCCTGTTTTAGTCTTTTTTGGGCCTGAGTATAATATAGTGGGTTGGGTTGGGTGCTTATCCCACTACACCTTATTTTCTTTTTCTTTTGGGCCTTCTTTTTTTATCTTTTGGGCCTCAGACTTATTTAATGGGCTTTTTCCAAATTTCTGCACAAATATGCACAATAACTGTTTAAAAGTATCATTGGTTGGTGGGTTTAGGTTTTATTACAAACTTCAACTCACCTATAAATATATTTGGTTACATATTTGACAGCCCGACTTTATTATCAAGCACGTTCTGTATAACAATAAAGTCCGATTAATTACAACCCATGTAGAGGTGAGTTGTATAAGCCTGAGTTTTAACTTGAGTTTTGGGTGATACAAACCCGGATAAACCAGCTACAATTTATAAGCTAACCTGGGTGAAACCAACTCGGATAAACCATCCAACCAAACAAATTAGTAATTCTATATAAATACTTGTAAACACCCCAAAAGTCCATTTAGCTATACCAACCCAATTGTTGCTACTAGCAACCAAACAGATCACGCTCTTACTTCATAATTGAGCTTAAAATTATATGCGGTCATCTATTATATTTAGGTATTTCATCTTGTGTTCCACAAATTAACGTGTCGTGTATTAAATTGAGCTAATAAAAGATGAAACACCTATTGTAATTGAGAATTCGAATTAGCTTAAAACGGACTTATTTTTAAGGTCTACAATATTATCATCTAGCATTAAAAATATAACCTACTGCCACATCTACTCTTTACAAGTAATAATGAATCGGGCTGATTTTGTCACATCTACTCTTTACCGGCACATGGGTTGATCTGATTTTGCAACATCTGCTCTTTAGTCTAGGTTTTTCCTGCAAGGGATTAAGATCAGTTTTCGTTCCACAATTTCCCACTCGTTTATTTTTTGTCCAAAAATTTGCGTTTATTCAATTTCATCCTATAATAAAGAAATTGCTCTCATTCAGACCAATTTCCACCACACGTGAAATCACTATTCCTTCCGTAACTTTTCGTTCATTCATCTTTTCCAAAAAGAAAATCAATACCGATACCACATCAATAAAAATTGATCGAAAACTGATATCACATGACAATCAAATGAATAAAAAATTATGAGACGAAAAGTGATTTTAACCCCGATCATTTAACCTAATTACTAGTGTAGTTAAATAACGTTGCAAAGAAATAAAACAACAGCAATCGTAACTTGCCCACATATAAACCAAATGACCGGACGCCGGCTCAACAGGCGGCTGCTGTCACAAAAATTGATGGAAAAAAAAAAATAGAAAAAAAATAAATAAATACACATCATAATCATTACTTGCCTATATATACAACTCAAAATTAAATTTAATCTTCCCATATTAAATATTATTGCATGATCATAACCTACAAAAAAAAAAAAAGATGAAAACCCGATTTTGGTTGCCATTTTCGGCTCGGCGATCGCCTTCGAGCCGAGCCCTTTGCAAGATTTTTGCGTTGCTGATTATAATACTTCAGGTATTATCGGATTGAATTCTCTATTCTAATTTGTGTTAAATTTTAAATAACTGAGCTTGAACTATACCAATTACCTTGGTATTGATGTTCGTAGATGTTAACGAACACAAATTCATAGACATTTTAGGTTCGTAAACATGAATATTAAACGACAACATGTTAGTAGTTAGATAAATAATATAAAAATATTATTATTATTAGTTTTATTTTATACGAACCTACTCTATGTTCACAACTCATTCACTGTTTAAGCCTTGTTAGTTTATTAAACAAACAAAAACACATCGAGTTCGAACAAGCACTAATTTAGCTCGTACACGAGTTTTTAACGAACAATTTGTTTGCCCCAAATAATATAAGTATATTAGTTATTGGGCTAAAACAACTTTTTGTTACATAACTTTTCGGTTGTTCGTTTTTCGTCACTCTTTAATTTTATCTCATAATTGAAGAAGCTGCTCTTATTTAGACCAATTTTCCCCGGCAATGAGCAAATCGGCTGGAAAAACACACATTAACTTTCGGACGACTTTAATTGACGTAGAATTGGCGTTGACATTTTTTTGTGAAGAAATCAAATGGACGGAAAATTATGGGACAAAAAGTGATCTCAAGAGATAATTACGTGCACTTTTTCAGTCGATTTGCTCATTAGCAGCGGAAATTGATCCAAATACGAGCAATTTTTTTAATTATGGAACGAAATTGAAAAAATAATTAATCTTGGAGTAAAAATTGAACAAGCAGAAAGTTATGGAATGGAAAATACTTTTAGCTCATTAATTATTCATTTATTATTACTTAAATTTACTAATTTATTTTATTAGTATTATTTACAAATTAATATATACTGCAGCACGAGTAAATGGTCAAGCTTGCCTAGACTCGAACCTAGTCCAAGCCACACACTTCACATACAGCGGCCTCCATTTACCGGGCAATACTTCAAATCCACTCGGGTCGAAAGTTACGCCGGTCACAGTCGGGCAGCTGCCCGGCCTTAACACACTCGGCATAGCATTAGCGCGAATCGACTACGCGCCGTGGGGTGTAGTCCCACCCCACATGCACCCACGCGCCACCGAGATTCTCGCTGTCCTCGAAGGCAGCATCGAGGCCGCTTTTGTCACCTCTAACCCGGAGAACCGGTTGATAAGTAGAGTCCTGCAGACGGGCGACGTGTTCGTGTTTCCGATTGGTATGGTGCACTACCAGAGAAATGTGGGTAGTGGAAACGCTGTTAGTTTGTCGGGGTTGAGTAGTCAGAACCCGGGGATTGTGACCGTGGCGAATACGGTTTTCGGGTCGGATCCTGGGATTGGTGATGATGTTCTTGCTAGGGCTTTTCAGGTTGATAAGAGTGTTGTTGATCTGATGCAAGCCCAGTTTTATTAGATTTGGTTTAAAGTGTATTTTAGTTTTCGGAACCAGAAGTATCATTTGACCACGTCATTATAAGAGTTCTCGTTTAATTTTTATTATACCTTGCATAGGCATTGATTACTTTCATCTAAATTCTAATTAAGCGCTAATCCTAATTTACTATCCGACTAGCATCTAACATTTTTAAAGCATTGATCATTTGCTCTTGTGATTTGAATGATCTATTTTCCACTGATGAAAATTCACCATCTTGTTGCACTTTTATTTTTTGTCAATTGGGTGTGATAAATGACAGTTAGAGGTGTTCATCGTTAACTAATTAAAACCGGCGGTTCGAGAAATCAGCACGCTCCGAATCGAAATCGGACTGTGTCTATGTCAACTTCGGTTCTGCGTTTATAAGAACCGACAGTTGAACTGCCAATTTCTACGTTTAATTTTTTCTATTTTTCAATTTCTTTAGGACTTCTATCTATTTTTATTTCGGTTTCGAACTGCCGATTTCATTCTAACGTTCATCAAATGATCGTCTAATGTAGGTCATACTCATAGCAGCAAAAAGAAAATTAAATATAATAAATTAATTATTAAATCCGGCAATTTATAATATGGTGGAATTGAAACACAACTATATGATTTTCAAAAGGTCAATGTACGTATAATTCAAGCTCTACTTCAAAATTCTCCGACTAGCTCCGATTGATTTTGCAGAGATGCTAGGGTCTGGAGTCTAGTCGCCTATATTTATTTTTCGATTCTTCTCCGTCTAACCTCGCTTAGACTCCGATTAACCTCGTCTAGATCCGATTAGTCACTAGGCCTTAATCCTCCGTAAACTAGCTAGCCTAGCAACTTCGATAACATTCAATTTGAAAAAATATATATATATATATATATATATATATATATATATATATTGCAAAACATGTCAATATTTTATATTATTAAGTAGATAATTAATTAATGTTGTGGGTTATAAACTAATTAAGTGGAAAATTTGAGTAAAAGTTCTAGGCCCAAGATGAATACTTCAGATAAAGATGAAGGCCCAAAAAGATCTCATACCAATAAGGCCTCTATCAAGGCTCATATATTCCATACAGGCCCAAGCCCAGTAACGTCATATAATAATCTTATGAACATTTGTGCTTGTGAATATAATAGTGAAATGTAGGGGTCGAGCCAGTGGGCTTTTAACAGTCGGGTTCGGGTATTCGATCCGAATCGCGTGGGTTTTGTTCAATTATATAAGATATTTAAAATTTCCGCAAGTACTTAAGGTTATATCCATACCCAACCTACATTATCGGGTCTTTATTAGGTCGGCTTTCAATGTCGGTCAAGTTTTTTAATACTCCGTTTTAAAAAAAATAGTAACTTCAACCTTGAACTAAAAGGATGAAATAAAAGATACCCGTTTTCTCCCTAACATAATTCCAACTTGAAGTTATTCCAAAAATACGACATGTCGGATCTAGTACCCGCATGTCAGGTACTTGTACGAATTGTTTTAATCAGACAATCGTCTAATCGAGTACCTCACCCGATAACCTAGGGACGGAGGCTGCTTTGGGCCGCCCCCAACTAGGGGCATATATGTAAATTCATATTGATATTAAAAGAATATATATTTCCTAAGCCTAATTTTGTCTATTTGTGTATAATTAAGTGAATTTTGGTCTTTTTTGCTTATTTTAAGTAAAGTTTGGCATTTTCTTAACCTAATTCTCTTTTTAATGTTTTTCCTGCAATGTTTGTATTGCCTATATTATGCTAATATCTTGGTTTATTATGTTTGTATCACCTATTTTAGAAGATAATATTTTATGTTTTAATAAAAGATAAAATGAGTTTTATATTATATTTTCTAACTAATTATTTTTATTGTATAGTTTGCTTTGTAATTATATTTATGTATGGGTTTTTTATATCACATGTACAATATTTTTTTGCTACTTTATATTATTGATAATTAGACTCCCTGAGTATGATTATGACTGAAAATCAAATCAATCTATTCGATACTCAATTCGAGATCGTTCGTCGAGAGTTCGTTTGAACTGTTATTTGATTAAAGATATCAAACGAGCTTGAACATACTTTTACGTTTGATAAAATCTAAACCTCGACTGGAACTTGGTAAGTCAAAAATGGTAAAACAAGTACTATCACCGTCCCGGCTAATCATGCACAGAGGAGGTTGACACAAGTATTAAGAAAAATTATTTTTTACGTGTTTGTAGGCTTTTCAAAGGTGGATGGAGGGTGGAGATTTTGAGGGTGAAAATTGTGTTATAACTTTCTTTTTTAAGGGTGCATAAGATTAGCTAGGACAGACGAAAACGGAAAGTCTGCAAGATTAGTTGGGACGGAGGTAGGCTCGATTAAAACTCGTTCAAACTCGATTCGACTAATAATCAAACAAGCTCAAACATAATAGTAGAAGTTCGATAATATTTCAAACAAGTATGAACAACAGTACATTCACCTCAACTCGACTCGACTCATTTGCTGCTCTAAGTGTAAATCCTGACTCCGTCACTGCCAGTACCACCCTTACTAAGATGCACACTCAAATGTCAAACCAATAATTAGGAGAAATAAGAATTGTTATAGCATTTTGTAGTTTGAACAAGTCATGTGACTAGGTCTATTAAAGAAAAAATCTCCATAAATTTTTTTGTTGAAAAAGTCAAAATTAAGAGAAGCGTTGACTACCAATTTGTCTATTATTTTGACATATACTTAAGTGTTTGTTTTCATCCTAAATATTATGCCAAATAGCTTATAATATTATACGTTGTCTGCCACGCTTGTTACAGAACATAATTATTTTACTTCAATATATATACACATATATATACATATTATTATGTCACATCATGTTTTAATTAGGACATCTTAATTCTTTTTATGTCAGGTAAAGATAAGAATTTGCAATTGGGAAAAATTTATATGACACCGTCACACGCTCGTTACATGGTGTGACGGAAATAAATATTATTTTTTGTAATAAAAGTATTACTTTTTCTGAAAAAAAAAAAGTATCACTTTTATCGATAAAAGCATTACTGTAGCAAAAGCATCATTTTTATCTGTAAAAGTATCATTTCTTCTTATAAAAATATCAATGTTTTCTGTAAAAGTATATTCCGTCACGCGTGAGACCGTCACATACAAAACTCACTCACAAATAGATAAACTAAGGTGTTTTTTGTTTGCAACTTTAAACATAGGAAGACCGAATATAAACCCACAATGATAATGCTGCAAACCATCAAATAAAGGTTAGCGAATTACTGCATCTGTCCCGCTCAGTTTTGCACCGTCCCATTTATTTTTTTACATTCTTAAAAATAAAATTTCTCTTACAATCTACACCTTCAATCTCCAGCTTTGTAAAAGTCAATCAAAAAACAAAAAATAATTTTTTCTTAATATACGTATCCGTCCCTACATGCAAAACTGAGTGGGACGGAGGGAGTATTTTTTATCCTGCATAACGTGATTGTTTACACAATTACCAAAAAAACAAGGAATCAAACATAAGCAAAATAAACACGAATTGTCCACCATAACATGGAAATCGGAGAAAACACAGGGAATAGAACTGCGATGCAATAGGGGGTGGCAATTCGGATCATACGATCAGATTCATGTTCGATTTTGGGTTACAGTAATATAATCATTACATCTTAAGATAAATTATCGATTTTCGACTGTCCTAAGTTAAAATTGGCCCAATCAAATTCATGTCATCTTAGTTTCAAGTCTTTCACAGTAAATTCAGATCGTATTGGGTCGGATCTATCGGGTAAGTCAATGACTATTGGACCTAGCTGGGGGGTGGGGCCTTGTTCAAATGCTCTAATAACTGGCCAATATTCTTGTCCTTCAAAGACAAAGTCAAAATAATTCCAACCAAAAAAGCACTTTTTATGAGTAGATTGAGCTGTAACTTTGTAATTTCAAAATATTCTTTTTCTTAGTTGCACAATGAAATGGTTTTGTAGGATATCTGCTTTTTTATACTATTTCATTACAAGAAATCTGCTGTTCTTTTTAATATCTTTCATCTAAGATACAATGTTCAATTTCATTCTTATTATTCACTAATCTGACAATATTTATTTTTTGTCAAGTTGTATAATTTATTTAATTTGGGGCCTCGTACTTGGAATTTTTTTGTCTCATAAGTCCATGAATTTTATGTATTGATTCGACGTGAAACTTGTTTGATATCCTTAATTACAATTAGAAATGACAATGAAGGGAATTTTCCTAAGCTTGTAACCCATCCTGTAGCAGAATCCTAGACTTGTTACCCGTTACGTCCCATCGAGGTTACTCGTCTCGTCGTGAAGTGCTATAGATATGAATTTTAAATTGAATATTAAATAAACAAGAACTTATTATATTTTCTAAAATAAAAGATATAGACGAGCCAAATAACTCAAAGAATTCGTATGCATTACGCATTCAATAGAAAAATACGCATACTTTAAGGTGTACATACACATGTACCAAAAATTAAAAACTAGAACAAAGCATTATACCGGGACGGTGTTTGCGGACTATCTTAAAATCGTTTGTTTTGCGTCATATATTTAAAAAAATTATATATATATATATATATATATATATATATATATATATATATATATATATACATTTTATTTACTCGAGATGGTAATCAGGGATGAGCTTAGCAAAACTATTTACCTGCTTTAAACACGCTAAAATCTACTGCCTCCGTTTTTTTTCGATATCCTTTTAGCTTTTATATTTTGTTTTATAATAGCTGTCTTTTTAATTTTTTCTAATATTATCCCTATAATTATTCTGAAATAATCTCTAACTATCTACATACTATATCTATATAATCTAATTGAGAGTTTATTTGTTCATTACCCATATCTCTTAATTTTCTTACCCAAACCTAAAAAGACATCTAAAAAGACGAAAGTAGTACTTAACTGAATTTTTTAGTAAGTTTCGCCTGAACGGGTTTTATGTGAGTTCGGATTTGAACCCGACCCATTGGCAAAACATTAGACTGATACTTATATGGGAATCAATCAGACGGCAGTAGCCAAGTGACTCAGTCTTCAGTCCTTACAACTTACCTGATAACTATATATATGTCGTAATACGTACCAATTCAAATCATTAATTTCTCCAAACATCAAATTTGGATCATATCATTTAATTCAGAAATATGGCAAATTTAATTATAGTCCTAAGTTTAGTATCTCTATCTTGGACTCATCTTGTCCTTGCCTATGAACCTAGCCCTCTTCAAGACTTTTGTGTAGCAGATTTCGACAGTCCAGGTCAGTTATATAATTCCCGGAGCTAAAGTCATTTTTCATCTCATAATTTTTGCTTGTTCAATTTTCTTTTCAATATTTTGTTGTTTTTTCAATTTCGTCTTATAGTTGAAAAAATTGCTTGAATTTGGACCAATTTCCGTCGATGAGTAAACTGACCGGGAAAGCGTATGTAGCCATCATCTGAAAATGTGAAATTACTTTTCGTCCCAAAAAAATGTCAGTGGTGCCTTGTCAACTACAATCGGCCGAAAATTAGTGTTGTGTGACAGTCACATGTGTTTTTACGGCCAATTTGCTCATCAGTGGAGGTGGCAATTCGGGCGGCTCAGCCCAGTTCATTGGGCCAACATCATATGTTGTGAGAAATGTCGAGTAGACTAGACCGATCCATTAAGCTAGGGCTAGTCATCTAGTTTTGGCCCATTAAGGTGGACCTGCTTGGCCCGATGGTATTTCAGGCCAAGAATCTTATGGTTCAAGTCATCTAAAATATGGAATAGACTAGGCCGATCCATCAGGCTAGATTAATTTTTTCATCTCTACTCATTGAATTTAAGCAAATTCTTAAATTATAGGACGAACTTGAAAATTCAATGAATTTCGTAAAAGTGATTTAGTCATAATTCTTGTGATATATATATTGATTAATAATGTTACTAAACACACGTGATATGAATGCAGTGAGAGTGAACGGCTTTGCATGCACGGACCCCACCAAAGTGACGGCGGAGCATTTCCTTTTCAAAGGCCTTAACATCGTCGGCAACACCTCCAACCCCCTCGGTGTCTTCGTCAACCGCCCGACGGTGCTCGAAATCCCGGGCCTCAACACGCTCGGAATTTCTACCGTGAGAGTTGACTACGCCCCTCAGGGCGTGGTGCCTCCGCACCGTCACCCTCGTGCAGCCGAGGTACTGACGGTGTTGGAAGGCACCGTTTTAGTCGGGTTCGTGACATCCGACCCGGAAAACCGACTAATATCGAAAGTACTTAAAAAGGGCGATGTATTCGCTTTCCCATTCGGGTTGATCCATTTTCAACAAAATGTTGGCCGTGATAACGCCGTTACGGTGGCGTTTTTGAGCAGCCAGAATCCGGGCGTTATCGCGATTGCTAACGCGGTTTTCGGGTCGAATCCGAGCATAAACGACGACGTATTGGGGAAGGCTTTCCAGGTTGATAAATCGATTGTGCATAAGCTGGAAGCAGCTTATAATTAGTTTATTTATTTGTTGATTATTTGGTTGATTAATTGTGGAATATTGAATGCAGATAGAGTAGTGTTTAAATCCGAATAAATGAATAAATTATGCTTGCAAATCTCTTCCCGAGTACAGTATTTGAGTAGTTCTCTTGTACATCAGTTACACGAATTCAGATCGTTGACAATTTTTATGAAAATTTTATTAGTATTTATGATGAAATGTATTACTCGTTTTCAAGAAATGTATTACGCCAAAAAATTATAAGACCCTTTCTTCATAATAAGTAATTTATTTCACCACAAATAGTAATATATTTTTGTATGAATCCACCCACAATATAAATTTCGCGGATATAAAATTTGCAGACATAAAATACATGAGGGGGGAGGGGGCGGAGTGTATTTTTTTCATAGTTGAACGAGTATTCGAAAGAATAACAATTGAAGAAGACAGTACAAGATTGTATCCGATTGAACGAGTTATGTTTAATCGGTTCTCGTACAAGATTATAAAATTACACGGGACTATGGCTCGATTTATCCTAATAAAAGGGGATTTCCTAAAAATTTACCACATAAAATAAAATTATAGTTCTTTTATAAAATTTAAAATCAATATCTAAAAGATGTTAGTCGGACAATAAATTATGATCTAATCAAGACTTACATATGCTAAAGCGGAAGAAATCAAAGAAAAAACATAACTTAAACAAACGATATCAATATAGTGTCTAGACGGGGCTCTCCTGCAATGAATTTAACTAAAAATATTGAAGAAAAAAGAAGAAATGAAAAAAAAAATTATAGGAAAGCTCAGCAGCGCCGTTATTCATCGGAGAATATCAGTATGGCGGCGGACCCGCCGCCGCATTAGGCGCAGCCGTCATCATTGCTAACCCATATTTTGCACCAGCCGGGAATCGAACCCGGGTCTGTACCGTGGCAGGGTACTATTCTACCACTAGACCACTGGTGCTTGTTGAGTTGTACATTCCGCATAATGTATAAATTGTCATCCAAACTTTTCGTATTTTTTTTAATTTACTAAAAAAATTATTTTTTGTTGCAATTTACCATTTTAAGTTATAATTTTATTGTAAATTACTCCTTTTATTTCATATCAATTGACGTTTTAGGATGAAAGAGAAGAATTAAGGATGAAATATTATGGGAGATATACCCTCAGTTAAATATTTGACTAAAGCAAAATATCTCTGATAGATTAAAAAGTAGAGATATTTTTGGATTGAGCTCAAGGAGAAAATTGGTAGAAATGGTGAAAAATATGTAAAACATCAATTAATTGGAAAAAGAAAGAACATTCTAAAACGTCAATTAATATGGAACGGAAGGAGTACCATTTAAGAGAATTATCGGCTCTTCATAATTGGACAATCAATGATAGAGATTTGTTACATATAGGTTTGCAACAAAAAGGTTTATATAGTTAACTGTGAAACACAAAAAGTTGGAATGGTACATTCTAATATTTCCTTAAAAATACATTGCAATTTTCTTTTGTCGAGTGGGAAATGCGAGAGTGGAGTTTGAACCTTTAACTTTTTTACTATAAAGTGATAATACAATGATAAGTTACTATTGCGGGGTCAAATGCAAATTTGCTTGTAAGGAGAAGAAGGATTTGAAAACTCTTTGTTGTATATATAGTGTTTATATATAATAGGTGTCACATTATAGTCTCTATTATATATTTATGTATTAGTGTTTTATAAATATTATAGTGACATGATTAATTGTCATATATATGAGAGAACTAGAAAGCTATAAAATATAAACAAATTGAAATAAATATTGTGATTCTTACTGCGTGTGATTCGAAAAAATGCAGCTTCAATTATAAAGGAATAGATTTTATATCTTGGAAGATAAATTTCTCTAAATCATTTGCATCGTTTTGAGATAAATTTATACTTTTAAATATAGAACTATACAATTCTTATCACCTAACTACAAAAATCTTCGAAATCTCAATACACACCCCCACCCAATAACTAAACAAATAATGATGATATGTTTGTAGGAATTAATTGATCGTGAACCTACAGTCTCTCAGCGGTGTAAGGATTTAGGCAATGATTCCTAATCCGTATCATAAATCATCAGAAATTTACAAGCAACGTAAAGTTTTCAAGCTCTCAATACAAGGATTTTTAAGAAGGAAATCTAAAGGTTGGTACTCCCAAACCATCTAAGCAAACAAACCCCTAAGACTATTACAAATAAAGAGTTTTATGAATTCATTATTGCTTCTATGTCTGATCTCCAAATTAGCGAGATGATCATCGGCACGATTTTCTTTTCGGTAAATGTACGAGATTCTCAATTTGAGCAATCTTGAGAGCCTCGAAAAGTTTGCAAACAGACTTTGATGCTTCCACGTCTTCACATAATTGTTTCGAAACATCTTGACAATAGCGAGTGCATCCACATAAAAGTGCTTTATTCATATGTTTAAAGAATGAATGTTGGGTGAAGTAGGCATGAAGAGTCTCATTCATATGCCCAATCCACCCGAATTGTATATTTAACCACTTACAAATTAGTTAAAATCGGATGCAACTCCACTTTATAAAATTAACTTCCTAACATTAAGTATATAGCCTAATAAACATGATTGCATCAAAGGAGTTGAGTCGAGCTCGATCCTCTATTTTTTTAGTGAAGTTCGAACTTGAATCCATCATTACTCGACTCGAATCGACTCAACTCGTTTATATTCCTATATGAAAAGTATGATAAAAGATCAGTCATCGTGATTCGATAGACCCACTATTTACCACTTCTTATTATATACACAAAATTCAACACGACTTTGTTCAGTGAGATTGGGAATTGGAGATTGGTAGGTTGCTTTGCAACAGTGTCAGCTAGATAGGTTTCTTTATTGTATCGTTCATCTTTATCTTTGATTTTGAGCGAAATTTCCTTTAGGGAATGTTTTGTCTCTCCATTTGAGTGCTTCTTCTCCATTTTTCTAGGGATTGGGAGCCCAACACCCTTTTAGACTTGTCGTCTTGGTTCCTTCGTGTCACGGAATGCCCTTCGTTATCCTCGGATCGTCGGGTTAACTTATCACACGTCGAGGCGTCGGTAAATTGTCGGGCAACCTCCACCAACGGATGCAAGTCTTTAGGCGTAGGGCTTTGTAATATTTATAGAAGGGTCCCTTTCCAGTTTTATCAGGCCTCATCGGCTTTCCAGTACTGTCAGTAGACTATTTTCATTTTTTGGTATTATAGAGGGGAATAAAAATTGAAGCTGTCGTGAAAATCGAGTGTTGTCGGAGGCCCCCCTCTCCACAAGCTCAAGTTGTAATCATGTTGCGTTTATTAATACAAGCAAGCTTTCAAGCTTTCCAATTTGAGACGTATAAACATTTTTCTTAATAATTAGTTAATTCTAAAAAAATCTAAAAGTAATTTTAAATTACTATACAATATACAATAATTCATCACATATAAATATTATTAGAGATAACATTTGCAAAAAAATATTTTCTTGCAGTGATCACGTATGCATATGTCATGTATATTATATTCTTTTTTCTCATTCTATGAGAAAGAGTTTGGATAAGGGAGTTGGTGTGACCTCATTATTATCCAATAATAATAATAAGTTACAAAATTATTTCCTCAAAAAAAAATTACTCCCTCCGTCCCCTTCTAATTTGCCTACTTTCATTTTTGGTTTGTCCCAATCTAATTTGTCAACCCATATATGGCAAAATTCTCTTACAATCTCCACCCTCAAAATCTCCACATTCAATCTCCATCTTTGAAAAAGTTAAAAATTCCACAAAATCTATTTTTTCTTAACCTTCGTGTCCGGCCAAGATAGGAAAATTGGACCGGGACGGAGGGAGTATAAAATAATGCTAATGTAAATTATCCAATAACGAACTTAGCAAGTTGAGAACGAAAGGTACTGAAATTATTACACGATATTGACACTCAATTACTTCTTTAATCGATCTAAAAAGTTCACGATTATCATTTTTCGTGTTAGGTGAACGACTAATTTTGGCTTTAACACTCTTTTCTATCTCTAAAGATAGAATCGTAAATGAGTTAAGTATAGTCGAGTACAATGTACTAATATTCAACCTTGCTTAAAATGTTATCAAGTATATAATATTATGTTTGCACTTGTATAATTATTAATCAAATCGAGATTGTTAGGCACTAATTGAGATGAATATGAATCGAGTTTGATCATTCTGAACTTTTACACTTACCATAACACATTTCATAATTGGAAAATGAAATTTTTGTCATATAAGTTAGGGCGCTTGCAATTTCACACATCTGAATAGTTTTTGCAACTTAAATCCCATAAATAAAAAATTGTACATTTTTAGTCATTTTTTGCCGGAAACTTCTAAATCTGTTGGAAAAAAGTACGTGACTATCACGTGAGTTTGAAAATTAAGGATCTCGATATGTTCATGGTTGATGTGGTGCAATTTGACTTGAATAAGATGTGCATTTGACTATCACGTGTTCTTTTCTAGCAGTTTTGAGATTTTCTTGCTAAAAAATAACTAAAATTGCGTACTTTCTTAACTATGAGACTTAAATTGCAAAAGATTATTTGGGTAAGACTGAAATTACAAGTGACACTAATTTGTTCGACTAAAAATACAACTTCCCCTTTCACAGTGAAGCTCAAGCTGAAATTGACATTTAAATTTCATCAAATCTAAAAATATGTTTAAATTTTTTTTAGATTTCTATCAAATAAATTTTCAACGAACTTTTAAAGAATGATCTCGAATATCAAGTAACTTAGCTCGATTTTCCTCGTATCTTCGACCACTATCCACGAAGTAGTTTGCCAGCTAATAAACCGCCTTAAAACAATATTTAAGTGTGTAGAGCAAATCCCAAAACGACCAGAATTAATTAGCTCAACTAACCACGACAGAATCAACCATCAAATTAAATATATCAAGAGGATTAAGACAATACTAAAATAATTAAATAATTAAACACAAACAAATCCCAAGAAATATTCATCAGAACTTAAGTGATAAGATTAAACATTAAAAATATTGCAACTTTGTAAGAGACTGATTCCTAATGCAGGCGTCAGAAGTGACTCACGTGCAATGCATGTGTTCTTTGACTAAAATCTTCTCTAGTAAGATTAAGTTTTAAATCTTCGAATTTTAAAAATATAGAAAATATAAATGTTATATGAATCGATGGCCTCTGGGCCAGCTAACTCATCGAACCAATATAATATATTGGACTAGGATAAATTTTTTTGAATCTAAAATTAGCCATCCCAACTTAAGATGCAGAGATTTTCGAATTACAGAAAATTTGATTCTTCGTATGGGATTTTTCTGAAGGTAAGAATTTTGGGTTATTGGGGCGGGCATGCCGGGCTTAATTGTACGTGACGCTAATGTTTATATGGCACAAATTGTTTAAAATATCGAGCGAACTACACCGATCTATCGAGATGTATCGATTTTGCCACCTTTACAGTCCGCCTTTTGAATTCTAAAACAAATGAGAATTAAAATGTCTAAATCTAAAGAAACTGGGGTTTATAAACGTGGTATATCAAGGTTTGTGATGTAGGTAGAAGTGTGGAAAGAACAATGGTTCTAAAAATATCAAAAGAGACACAAACTGAAAATAAATCCATTTTCTATTTCATATCAAAATCAATTATCTAAACAATAGAGAAAATCTCTATTTATACTAATAAAATAACTTGGGTCTAAGAAACTAATCAGTTTGAATATGGAGTAATGCTTGTGTAAGATTCTCCATCTAAGATAACGCTTGTATAAAATCGTCTTCTGCAAATGAAATTACTACAATCATAAAAATTGTTACTTTTATTAAAAAAAAAAAAATTCTAAAATATTGCTTTTATGTAATATTAACATTGTCAAAAGCAGCATTGTTTTATAGTAAATATAGCTTCGGCTTATAAATTCGCTCCAAAAAGAGCATTGCTTTAGATTTTTTTTTAAAAAATAAGAATTAATGAAAATGATAAATATATTTCTACACAATTTATTTTATTATGATATGTTTTATAAAATAGAGAAATATAATCAACTACATTAAGTAGGCGATTTATGATAAAATTGGAAGAATTATAATTATTTATTGTTATTATTATTATTTTGCTAAAGTTATACTTTTTTAAACAATTTTATCCTCTCTAAAGAGAGTTTTTTTTTTTTTTTCAAATCGAAAAGAATAATTTATAAGACACTCTTATTTGAGTACTACCTCCGTCCTGAATAAAGTTGTACTAAGGATACACACATATTAAGAATTTTTTTTTTTTTTTTTTACTTTTTAAATTGATTTTTCAAAAGTGAAATAAGAGTTGAGATTATAAGACTGAAGATTATGATATAAGGATTTTTTTTAAGAATATATAAATTATTGTGTAATATACGAAAGTGTGCAACTTCATTCGGTAATATAACTCCGGAATTTGAAGTCAAGAATGCCGGGTCATTGAGAAGACAGGTCAACGGGGTAGATTTGACTGGCAAGCTACAATTTGTCTGCTACACTGCTGCTTTAATATTTTAGTTGAGAACAAATTACAAGTTTGGCCCACACATGAGGTTTTGTTCTAAAGATATTTCCAGTGAAGTTTCTTACACTGTTGAAAGATTTAAAATTGAGCAAAGTGGAACATGGAATCAAACTAAAGTACAACAACAAATCAATGTAATAATCTAATAATCTTGATATTCTTATGTCTAACCTTGTTACTTAACTATTAAGCATGTCATATAATATCTCATTCTGCAGATTCGTGTCAAGCCAAATGATAAGCTGATTGGTTCGACCGAAACACTATTTTAAGCAGTTGAATCATAAAAATGGTAGTAGAGTATTGTCGGTTTCATTAGACCCATGGAATGACCTTGGAGGACCGTAGGCAGACATGACTATATTTAGGGGTCGCTTGGTACGAAAAAGTAAACTAAACTAAACGAAACTGAAACGCTATTTTAAGCAGTTGAACCATAAAAATGGTAGTGGAGTATTATCAGTTCCATTAGGCACAATGTAATGGCCCTGGAGGACCGTAGGCAGACAGGACTATATTTAGGGGTAGCTTGGTACAAGAAAATGGGGTAATGTGAGTAAAAGTACATGAAATTTTCTATCCCACTTTTATCCTGTTCCAACTGTGTTCTAATCCAAAATCGAGCATAATTGTATTTAATTTTTGTGATTTGTAAACTTAAAGTTTATGATTTAAGTTCATGATTCATGTTTAAATTCAATATTTAAGGTCTAGGGTTGAATATGGTATATTTTCAATTATAGAATTATAATTTCATGGTTCGTGTTTCATGATTTAATGGTGCAATGTTCATAATTCAATAATTCATAGTTTACGATTCACGATTCATATTTGATGGTTCGATTTTGGAGGAAGATACGGTTGTGACAGAGTAAATGTGAGACAGAGGATCCAGACTGAGTAAAAGAGGTTTCTTTCCTATTTTGTATGTTTGGTACACATGAATTAGTAAATCATTACTCAAATTTTATTAACAACTTCGGCCACACCATTTTATAGTATGATTGACTCATCATTTATACACATTACCATTGTCATTCCCGATTTAAACCAAGCGGTCCATTAGTATATTTTAGGAAGTTGGTTGCGTTAGGTTGCCCGAATTACCACCTCTAACTAAAATAATTCATCGTGTTCGGATAAAGGCAAATTTTAGAGTATTAATTCAGATCATCGAATCGATTCAGGTTATATATTAAAAAGTATTTGAAACATATAACTATTACATTTTAGGATAAATTATTAATTTAAGGTCCTGTCAAGTTAAAATTAAATTAATCGAGTTCATGCCAAATTAACTTGAAGTTTTTTCTCAATAAATTAAAATTAATTTAATTGACATTGTGGAGTCGGATTAAAGATTGCCGCCCGCACGAATTTATCAAAGAAATTGCCCCAAAAAATATATATCACGATTGAAAAGGTTGCAAAAGCAACCAATGGCCGATTGATCAAAAGTTTCCCACTTTTTAGTTTGATAACAACTATCCTGTTAGGGGGGACTGAAACAGGTGGCATAACAGCACACACAAATTCACCAACAACCCCATTATCCACAAACAACATACCGTGAGAAAACCGTGATGAGAGTAGGAGAAAATGTGAGTGGGAGAGAGAGATTTTACAACCCGTGTACCCGAATCTAATGAACGTACTGTTATTCAAATTTATTCAAAATATTATCGAGCTTATAATATTAAGTTTGAATTTGTTTGATAGTAAATCGAATCGAAATCAAGCCAAACACGAGTAGGTAAACATTTTTACACTTATTTAAACATTTTTCGATTATCGAGTTCGAATCGAGCTTTAAATTTTATAAAAACGTAAAAATATATTCAAATTTCTTTGACATCTTTAGCTGAACATAATTAAAACGAACTTTAGTGAACAATATGAGTAATTTTGTTTGGTTTTTCAACCTAATTCCTCTAAAAGTGTAGTTTAGTTCGATTTTACATCAGAAAGCCGACTAAATTAAGGTAGCATAGAATCACCCGTAAAATGGCGAAGAGAACAGAACAGAGAAATTCCTTCTGAAGTTAGTTAAATTGTGATTTCATCTGTAAATTTACAAGTCAGTTACAACAGCTCGATTCAGTTAACAACCAAACAACTCGAGATCAAACAGCACTTTACAATATGTAAAGACCAAAAGATTAATCAACTCTGCACACACACCTTCATGCCTTCATGAATCTGGGTAGAATTTGGCCTAATTTCAACAGCAAGAACCATGATAATGTTAACGCAAATGCGAAAATTCGACCCCCGATCAGTCCGATCAGAACAATCAAACAGATTACCAATTGTCTCCGATTCAGTCCAGAATGTTCTAGAACCTTCTCCTCCGTCTTCGCACTGCATTCTTCAGCCACCTCCGCCAGTCGAGCAATCGAGCAATCTTCAATGGATGATAATTCACTCACAATCTCAGATTCTGCCTCATTTTGGACATTGTCATCCTTGACAATTTCAGTGATTTGAAGGCCGTTTTCTTTTCTGGAGCTTTTTTTGAACTTCTTAGGGACTAATTTCTTCATCTTCGAACCTATCTTTGCTTTTCGTGATTTCCTCTTCTGTTCCGCTACCTCAAAGATCAATTCCTGTTTCTCCTTCGATTCGGTTTCTGGATATTGCAAACAAGGCTCGGATTCCTCTGTGGATTCTTCGATTATCTCATTTACTGGTTGAATTTCCTGATTCGATTCAACAGCTTGAATCTGTAAATCTGGATTCGGATATAACCGAACCTCATCAAACCGTAATCTCGAAACGATGGATGATAACGCTGCTTTTGCATCAGCATACGGCTTCGAGAAATGATTCGCGTGCTTCCCAACATACTCGAGGAAAAGCAACAGGAAAGCTGAGAGCGTGATCCCCACCGTTAATCTCTGTGTAGCCAACGTCAGAACTACCACGAAAAACATCTTCAAAATCCCCAATAGAACTCTGTTTACATCTGCAACCGTTTCAACGCCACTCGATTTCACCGGAATTTCACTCACACGGCCGGAAGGCGAAGGCAAGGGCGAAACGGAGCGATTGTGCAACGGGGAAGGACTTCGGAGAGCGGTATATGCAGGCCTCGTCGGTACTTCAATCGACGGCGGCGGTCTCGGTGGTCTTGCAACCGACGGCGGAGGACTCGGTGATCCTGCAATCGACGGCGGAGGTGCCGGCGGTGCTGCAATCGGTGAATAACCAACATCGCGAATTGGTTGATTCCGAGACTTCCTCTTCGGCTGTTGCGATTTCAATTTCTCGTGGTTTTTGATGATGAGATCAATCAACGACGTCGGAAAACCGGTTTCCACCACCAGAGAAGATCCATCCCGCCGCTTCTGCGATTTATCGAGATGATCATTCACCAATCTGGAAATTTTTCCGCTCTTCATCTTCTTCCATGGAAAAGGCATGGTGAGATCAGAATCAAACCGCGGTCAATAGTGATCCAAAAACTAAAAAAAAAATCTGAATTCTCGATTATCGAGAAACGGATTTCACGATTTTGACGACAACTTCTGATCGCTTTTGTTCATACATCCAGGGGCAAAACCGTAATGCATAGCCACCATGTCAGGAGAGTACATTAAACAAAACGCAGATCAATTTCTGCATTAAAAAAACATTAAACAAATAAATAAACTCATCCTGAAACGGTGAAAATTGTTCCGGAGAGATTGAAACGCTTCGGAGAAACGGTGAAAACATAAAAGGGGAGATTAATTATGGTTTTTTTCCACAACTGCTCCAATCAATGGAGGAGGTGAGAATAAATTGGAACCCTAGAGAGAGAAAGGGATGATTAAACGACGTCGGAGAAAATAATGGAAATTGTTTTGATGTGGTTGTCGGTTGAGCGCCTGCTCTTCGTGGGCGGAGTAATTAATAGGCGGGCTTTAAATAATTGGCTGCAATTACTTGTAATTATAAAGTGAATAATAAATTAATAATAAATCAATTCATTCCGTATTTGTCTTAAACTCTCTCAATCACGACTTATTTTGCAAAGGAGAGCCGGCACTAATATTAAAGAAAAATTGATTTTTAATTGTCAACAAACTTATTTTGCAAAGGAGAGCCGGCACTAATATTAAGAAAAATTGATTTTTAATTGTTTGTTGACAGGTGGATTGAGGGGCACATGAAGGTCGGCACTAATATTAAGAAAAATTAATTTTTGGTTGTTTGTTGACAGGTGGATCGAGGGTGGAGATTTTGAGAATGTAAATTATGTTATAGCTTTCCTTTTTTTAGCTGTACATGATAAGATGAGACGATCATTTAAGCAAAGTGTATAAATTAAGATGGGAGGGAGGAAATATTTCCTAATGTGTATGGGAAAGTAAGGTAAATTATTGTTGGTGAAAAACATAGTAATAATTGTGTTTGGATATCTATTACCTCGTGGGTAATACTTGCATACGTCATACACCATTGAATTAATTTATAGATATTAGTTTATAGATATAAAATCAAATGTTAATATTATTTGATTTATATCACACACAAATTTAATAGTGTATACGAGTATTACGCGTAGTGGTGGGGGTAGAAAAAATTGTTTCTAGAAAGGTTGTGGATGTAATTTTTTTGTTTTTTCAATATATTCGAATTTGAAAATTTAAATTCAAATATAAATAAATTTGTAATATGTACACATGTAGACATAAATATAATTATATACATATATATATATATATGTATGCATGTAGAATTTTGTATATGTGTATTATATATACATCCATAATAATATTCAAACGTATTAGAATATTTTTAATACTTCAAATCAAAATTGAATTAGATCTTATAATCCTTCTTCTTATTTTTGTCCAAAAAGAAAAAATAAGGAAAAAATATTTAAATTTTAAATTTTGATTTTTCTCAAAATATATTCGAATAAACTAAACCAATCAAATTTGAAGCAAAATTATTGTTTGAGGTCAATTCAAAATAAAAATACGGACTTTTTTAAATTACTGAATACAAATCGAATATGCTCATAGTCTATTCGTTTTGTATAACTTCTAGCAAGCTCTTTATTTTTTATGGTAAAAGAATGATTTATTTTTATATTTTAATTATATGTAAACTATAATTGATATATTTTACAATAACTTATTTAATAGAGTAACACTTATATGGCAGAAATGCACAGATCTTAAAGATAAACAAAATTAATATACGAAAATAAAAAATTTCCCAACTCAATAAAATCATGTGTTGTCGATGTTGAAAAATCGTGTGGTACACAAATTGTAAATATATATATATATATATATAAATTATATATCAACATCAAATGAGATATTAGATTTCCTTTTATAAGAAAAATGATAAAGGGGAAAAAAGAAAGAAAGGGTTCATATATACTTCTTCTATAGGTGAGATGATTTGTGGATTTGAATTGATAAAAAACCACTTATATAAAATTTATTGAAGAATTGGGTTTTGATTAATACATACTCCCTCCGTTTTTTTAGATGTTCATTTAGTTTTTGTGTTTTGTTTTTTTTTAGATGTTCTTTTAACTTTTTTTACACAAATTTTCCAATACTACCCCCTTTTAATATCCCTACAAAATCTCCCATTATCTAATTTACCATATTTAATTTAATCTAGCAAGGACTTATTTGTCTATTTCCCCTATTCCTTAATTTGTTTATCCAAGTCTAAATGAGCATTTAAAAAAAACGAAGGGAGTATATGTATAGACGAAAACTTGTATGAGACCGTTACACGGTGTGACGGAAAAAAAGTATAATTTTTTATAGTAAAAGTATCACTTTTATCTGTAAAAGTATTACTTTTTTCAACAAAAAAAATACTCCCTCAGTCCCGAATGAACTTGCATACTTTTCGAATTCGATCGTCCCAAACAAACTTGCACACTTTCTAATAAGGAAAGTTATAATACAATCTCCACCCTCAAAATCTCCACCTTCAATCCACATCTGAAAAGTCAACAAAATCTCCCCAAAACAACTAATCTTAATATCTGTATCAACCCCTTATGCAAGTTCGGACGGAGGGAGTATCACTTTTTGTAGTAAAAATATCACTTTTATCAGTAAAAGTATCATTGTAGCAAAAGTATCACTTTTATCTATAAAAATATTACATTTAACTGTAAAAGTATCATGTTTTTTTGTGTAAAACTGTATTACGTCACACGTAAAATCGTCACACACAACACTCATATATATATTGGAACAAAAGAACAAAATTAATTGTAATGGGGCTGTCTTTTCCTCTTTTAAAATTTTCACACGTTACTCGTTTATCAAATTATTTAATCACTCCACAATATTGTCATTTTCAATCAAACCAAATCAAACGTTATAATTTATACATTAGTTTTGTGTGGGATGTCACAATCATAGTTATATGAAAAGAAAATTGGGCCATCTGGCGACTATCTTTTCTGAAATCTTAATTATGAAGACACTATTTTAAATCCGCGCTAATTCTCCCGTAGAATACGTTAGAAATTGTGTCTTGAATCGGGTTTGATTCGATTCGTCGTTTGTGTCAAAATTAAAAGCCTGGACATAAGATTCGCTGGACGCAATGCGGTCGCGTCGAAAGACGATGCGGTCGCGTCAAATTGAAGCTATAAAGTGACGCGACAGAATGAGACGACGCGATCGCGTCATTTGTTGAACGCGGTCGTGCCATTTGTTGGACGTAGTCGCGTCAGTGGAGACGGAGCAGAAGATGGGTTTAAGATGTTTAGACCCAGTTTAATTCTTTTTATTTTTATTTTTATTTTTTATATGTATAGGATTAGGTTTAGTGGCTTATAAATAAGTCTTATTGAAGTCCTTTGAGATAGAGTGATTAGAATTGTTTTGGTATTGTTTTTGGCTTGGTTGTTCGAGTATTGAGATATAGTTTGGGTCGAGTATCAATTGATTGATACTCGATTTTGTTTTGTTTGATAGGATACTTAGTCCTATTTTGTTTGAACTCTCGTTGATATTGAAATTGGGATTCTCTCGTTTGATCGTGGACGTAACTAACAAGTTGTTAGCGAACCATGTTAATTCTTGGTGTTTTTTTTTCTTTTTTTTTTTTTTTTAATTTCTTCACACTTATCATTCGTTCATTACTTGTTAACTTCCCAACAGATTAGACGTACGGATTTTAAATTCGTGCAACTCAAGTTAAAGGACAGTCCATCAAGAATTGATACTGAAATGTTTAGCATAGTACCTTTCAGCACAAATACTAATAAATTTTCCACATGATACATTTATTCAAAATAATTTCGGCATAACACGAATACATTTTTATGAAAAACTGCATATTACCTGGATTGCATGGATCTTACATCCGTACAATTCGAGTCATGTATAGTTTTTCATGAAAATATATTAGGTGCCACATTGGTTTTGAATATATTGATTGATTGGTTCCATTATATTGTTGCTAGCAAATACCACTCTTTGAGGTACTGGATCTTTAAATCATTCTCACAGGAGATCCGAAAACCTTTTTCTGATCCTTCGAGAAAAATACAGAAACATATTTTTTGTTTTGAAGAAAATATTATAATGAAAGGTAATATCTTTCTTGAAAATAAGTTCACATTTTACTATAAATAACGATACAATTTCATAGATTCATGTACAAGTAAAACTATTATAAGATCTATACAACTGATCTACATAACACTTGCTTAATATTTAGAGATTTCATAATTTATCTGATACTTTGACTGTACCCTCATATAGAGGAAATGGGACCGCAGGTTCTCTTAGAGGGTTACCAACCCACTATTTTACCACTTTAATTTTTGTCCTCATGAAATGTTCACAAAATTGTATACTTCCAGATTTACCCCTGTTCTATGCTCGTTTTTGAATAAGATGCACCTGTCTGTGAGTAATAGCTGGCCAAATTTCGTGTAATTTCGTGTACAGGCCAAGCAAATCTCGTATAACCTTATATAACCTCGTGTAACCTCATGTACAAAGTGTACAAGCTAAATAAATCTCGTGTAAATTATTATCTAATATCGTGTAACCTCGTGTACCTCTTGTATAACCTCGTGTACTCTCGTGTACATGCCAAACAAATCTCGTGTAACTCTCGTATAACCTGTTATGTTTTCATGATAATTATGACCAGGTGTAACTCTCTTGTAATTATAGTGCATTTCGCGTGTACCTATCATGTAAACAACGAATTTCGTGTGCATGAGATTTGTTGTATGGTGAGGGAGGTGACAAAATAAGGGTGAATTGGGATGGGTGAAATTACTTTAATACAAGAATAAATTATAAAGTTCACACAATTATGAATATATTATCAGTAAAAATATCAAGTTAATAATAAAATTGATTGCTATAACCTGACAGGGACACTGTAGTCGGGGGCTCCGATGATATAGTAGATGCGTTTATTGATTGATCAAAAGTGGAGACACCACGTTTTGGGACACGGTGGCGTGCAATGCTTTTGAAAAGGAAACTTTTTGTGAATGGTAAATAATTTTTGCATATTTAATGGATTAAAAAAATGAAAAATATAAAAATAATAATGGAGTAAAATATACGCAACACTATGGTACAATAAAAATGATTAAAATGCATAACACATGCAATGCCTTGTCTAAATAATTTTCATCAATAGGGGCGAACACGATGGCAATGGTTTATTCTACCCTACCCTTTTGGTATTACCCGCATGTGTTATACATCGTTGGATTGGTGTATAGATGCAGGATGGAGGGTTAATTTTATTTCCATCCTGCATCTATATACATTAATCCAATGATGTATAACACATGCGTGTAATACTCACGAGGATAGGGTAGAAAAAAACCCGATGTCAACTGACAATCTTCATTCCCGAAACTTTTAATTAGCTCTGACTAATAGGGCCTGTTTGTTTATGGATTGACACAACCGTTCAGGATTTAGCACAGTTCATATGTGTTTGGCTATAGGTTGTGCACAATATATTGTGCCCAATCCTAAAACCCCCCAATAAATTATTTTAAATACCAAACAACAAAACATCAAACATCAATCCACTAACTACCTCTTACACACATCATCAATCAAACCCAATTCCCAATACAACTCTAATCAATTATCAATCATTCACTAACTATCTCTTACACACATTATCAATCAAACCCAATTCCCAATACAACTTTAATCAATAACCAATCATTCACTAACTACCTCTTACACATATCAAATCACCTTTACCACCTTTTATATTATAATCACCCCACGACCCAATCTCCAACCAACCTAAACAAACACTCACTTATTTACCCCAACCTCATATTCCACTTTATTCCCCACAGCCTACAGTACTCCAGCCACTCACAGCCATAAACAAACAGAGCCATAATGTCTACGTCCTATTTAACATCATTTAAATATGAATCTAAGCTCCTTTATATATTGTCGATTAAGATCTAACAACTTTTACAATATTATTCGCAGATAGAAGTGACAAACGACATTGATGGTTCTACTCAACTCATATGATGGCACGTGCCCCGTAAAAATAAATCTTTGTACTTTTACTTTATTTTTTGGAAGGTTAATACATTAATTAAGCTAAAAAATATTATTGTGCCTCCATATTTCGATCTTCTTCAATACAATATATATTGTATATTGATTGTGTCCCTTTATATGTTGTTATGCCTCCGTCACAGAAAAATTATGTATCCGTCACTGCAAACAGGCAGCCCGACCTTTTCCAGTCTAGTTTGTTGGACCAACTTCATATAATGGGCCGGTATAACCAACACAAAGTTTAGTTGGACTGGACTTTAGTGAGTCCAATCATCACATCTCCCTAAAACTTAAAACTTTCGGACCGGCTCTCAACTTGTCGGGCCAGGTTGTCCCGATAGTATTTCGGACTGGAATTTTTATGATCCAATAGTTTAATGAAAACGTCTTGAAAAGCTACAGCTTTCTTAATCTAAACAATGAAACACACTTCATTACTCAATTAAACATCAATTAATCAAAACAATTCAAGAATTTAGGAACCAAAAAAAAAAAAAAACTATTCTCTTTCAATCATGATCTAAAACTTGGATTGTATCCAATCAATAGTCTTAGTATCCGTTTGAAACGACTTAGCAAGAAGATCATTCGGAATCCCCGGGTTCGACCCGAAAACCGTGTTAGCAATGGTGATGACTCCCGGACTCTGGCTACTAAGACCCGCAATAGCAACCGTGTAACCATACCCGGTATTCCTTTGGTAATGGACCAATCCTTTTGGAAAAACGAAAACATCACCCTTTTCTAAAACTTTTGTTATCAACCGGTTTTCCGGGTTGGAGGTAACAAAGCCCACTTCAAGTGTGCCTTGGACCACTGTCAAGATTTCAGTGGCCCGAGGGTGCGTGTGGGGCGGGTTGACGCCCCACGGGGCAAAGTCTATGCGGACCATGGAAATTCCGAGAGTGTTGAGGCCGGGAATTTGGGCCACGGTTATTGGGCTCACTTTGGACCCGACTGGGTTGGAAGTGTTGCCTGCAATGTGAAGCCCACTAAAGGAGAAGTCACTTGCTTGGGCTAGCTTTGGGTCCTTGCATGCAAACCCATTTACCATAACTGAATTTTAGGGCAAAAAAGAAAAACATAATTAGTACAATTAACAAGAAAATACTTCCTTCGTCCGGTCTAATTGCATACCTATTCCAGCGCATATATTAAGAAAACAAATTGATTTTTGCTTTTTAGGTGGAGATTCTAAGGGTGGAGATTATAAGATTTCTTTCCATTTTGAGAATGTGCAAAATAGGGTGAAACGATTGAAAAGAATTTTGTACAATTTAAGACGGACGGAGGGAGTATATATTAACGTTAATTACCCAAAATTCATAAACTTTGGGTGAATTGTTAATTACAATACAAACTTTAAAAGTTAAAAAAATTCACCAATTACGATGACATTTCAACATTTAGTTCCGCTCCTATCATCATTATTAAATCCATTGACGACACTGTTCTATATCCATAACAATTACATTAGATGACTTTCCTATAAGACGGTTTAACTGTAAGACGGGTAGTCATATTAAAAAAAAATAAAAAAATCTGAAAAATATGTTATTTTTTTACTCTATCCAAGAGTACTAACACTTTCAGGAATAAGTATGATATCCTTTAGGAAAAGGTATTATTTTTCTCAAAATGAATTAATACTTTCATGTAGAAAATATTATTTTCTTTAAAAAGTATCATTTTTCTTTAAAAAATATTTTTGACAAACGGGCCTTTTCTGTAAGACGACTTTAGACAAGTTTTTACTAGTAACTAATTAAGACGATCATTGTACCTGGGCCTTGTGGATCAGCAACACAAAAGTCTTGAAGTGGGCTTGGGTCAGAAGCCCAAGAAACAGATGAAACAGCAACAACGACAACAACGATAACGAGAAAACGGGAGGTCATATTAAATGTTCGAGAAATAGGGATTAATAGATGAATGGATGAGTGAAAATAAGAGTATGAAAGAAGGGTTTATATAGAGTACTATTTGAATAAGCCAACACTCTTGCCGTCCTATGTTATTGTAGCATTGTTTGGAAATTATTGGTGGGGACTAATTAAAGATCGAACTCGTTTAATACTCCTCGTTAAAATAAACGAATTAAATTTAAGATTGATAATATCCGATTCGTTAAGTGGAAAGCAAGCTTGTTAGTTGAGCCGTGAGCTAATCCCTAAAAGTTGAACTAATGTATTACTCCTTCCGTCTCGGCTTAATTTGTCTAGTTGATCGGACACGGAGATTAAGAGAAAATAGATTTTGTGGAATCTTTGACTTTTTCAAAGATGGAGATTGAGGGTGGAGATTATTATGTGACAAATTTGTCATTTATGAACTGTCAAGTTAAGCTGTGACAGATCAAAATGACAAGTAGACAAGTTAAGTTGGGACGGAAGGAGTAACACTTAATTTATGGTTGAGTAACACCTGTGTGCATGTGATGTACAATAGACTTATTGTACATCATTATAATTTAACACATGGACTCCAAAAAATTGCTAAAATGTGGTTTATAGAAAAATCACGTCCGCGGACCAGGTCCACCCGCGGGTCTCGCCCTTCTTTTTACAAAAAAAATCTACTACAAAAACAAAATAAGTCTACTGTAAGAACAAAATAAGTTTACTCTAAACACAAAATAATTATACTGCAAGAACACGATAAGTCTACTGTAAGAACAATAAGTCTACTCTAAATACAAAATTACTATACTACAAGAACATAATAAATATACTGTAAAAACACAATAAGTCTACTGTGAGGAAAAAAAATAAAAAAAATGATGCGAGTCACTTGCGATCCGTGCGCTATTTTAAACCCGAATGTACATTAAACACTATTGTGCATCATATGCACCCAAGTTTTTGCCTTTATGGTTTTATATTCATACTTATCATAGACATAATTATTGCATGCACTTAACTAATTTTAGTAAGTATATAATCTTAATAATTTACAATTTACTTTAAATTAATTAATGATGACAACTTATTTATAATTTATATTATCGAACTTGTTTGGTCTCAGTTAAGCTCGAGTAAGCTCGTGAATCATTAATATATCGAAAAATTAAGCTCGAGTTCCGTTAACAAACCAAACTCAAATTCTTAAACATTCGACCCGCTTCGATTAAGAATGAGTTAGAGAATAATCAGTAAACAATATTGGTCCAATTGGCGCTAATTACCATTTCAACGCGCTTTGTTGTAAACAACGTAGAACTACATTTTTATGATATTTTTGTTGTTATAATTGGCACAAATGTTAAGCATTTACAATAATGTTCAAATGCACATACAAGAAAACATTGAATTGGTAACAATAACTTTGCTAACTTTTACCAAAAACATCTTTTATGTTATCCTCGAAGTCAATTGGTGACGCGACTTGTAAAAACTTTTCAGAATCGTCATTTAAGCATCAGTATCCCGGTTTCTGTTGATGTGGCGTCACTTTACTTGACATGTCAGCATGAATCGATAATTTTACCTTCTTCACACATGGGATCCTCTATCCCACTTTTATCATGTTCCAATCGTGTCCCACTTCAATAAGTTGATTAATAATAATTATTTTTTTGTGATTTATGAATTTAACGTTTAGATTCAGGATTCATGTTTAGGTTCCATGTTTAAGGTTTAGGGTTTGACTTTTTTTTACTAAGGTATATTTTCTATTCTAAACTTATGATTTTACGTCACGGTTCATAGTTCATAATTCAGTGGTTCATTGTTTAGGGTTCATGAATCAACATTCACGGTTCATGTTGTTGGGTTCGATTTTAGTATGCGACACGATTGAGATAGAGTAAATGTAGGACAGAGGATCCTTAAACGTTGCTGATGGTAATTGCACGATTCCGAAAAGTTTTTGTGTTATAAGACCAATTGATCGAGTTTAGAAATATAACATATTTGGAGATAACATAAAAACGTTTTGTAAAAGTTAGTAAAGTTACAGGACGAAAAAGATAAGTTTTCCAAATACAATTATAAAGAATGAATCAATAATAAAAAAGAATTCAACATAATACAAAAACACAACAAAAAACTGAGTACCGTAGTAGTAGTACTAATAATAATAATAGCAACCATTTTTCGCATGCGTTGTGCTTCGGGTAAACATACTGTTGTAATCCATGCGCTCATGGAACTCGCACGCCTCCTCCTCATCAATCCGCCCCATTTTCCCGACCGCGACGCTGTAACTTCTGCCCATCGGACGACCACTCTCCTGCTTATCATCATGGTCATCAAACTCCATGCTGCTACTTCTTCTACTACAGTACTTATTCGAAACTGATCGGTACAGTCTCACAAGATCTTTTTCGTAGTTACCCCTCCAACACTGATTCTTCGGCGCATGAGTTGTCGGACAGGAGACGATGTTGGCGCTGCCGACTTTGCTGTCAATCGAGACGAGGCTGTCGATGTACAAGTCTCTGGCCCGACGCAGAAATCTTCTCGGTGCATCTATGTAGTGCCTAAATCGCCTCTGTTCCTTGTTTCGAGTCATCTTCATGGTGTAATTGATGTGTTTATCAGGACTTACAAATGTTTGTTTTTGTGTTTTACAGATTTGATTGTTATATATATAGGAATATATTTAGTTTGATTGTTGTTGTGTTTAGACGTTAATAGTACAATGTTATGGTCCTAAATTTCTGATAATTTTTTTGTTTTATTAACTAAATTCTTTAATGGATTGAATGAAAATTTGAATGTTTTTTTCAGTCCTTGGAAATTCTGATTTATGTCCGTATAGTATTATGGATTGTTGTCACTTGTGACTCTGAGTCGCAAATATCCCGACTAATTCCGACTATCTCCCGATTATTGCCGGTCTATCTCCCGATTAGTTAATAGGGCTCAGTTAATTATCTGACTAGCGTCTAGCCACTTCTGCAATATTGCTAATTGTGACTATAATTACTTTTCGTCTCATAACTTTTCGCTCGTTCAATTTTGTCCAAAAAACTGTTGCTATTTCAATGTCATTCCATAATTAAAGAAATTACTTGTATTTATATCAATTTCCGCCATCAAGGATCAAATTGACCGAAAAATTACATGTGACTATCATGTAACATCAACTTCCAGCCGTATCTCTAAAAGATTCCGAAGATTCCCCATAGTCAAGAGCCAAGTGATTGAAAGGGAGATGTTTTGATGATAAAAAATGAGCAGCAAAACAAGACGTTGACATTTTTTGGGGACGAAAAGTGATTTCACGTGAAAGTCACATGCACATTTCTGTTCGATTTGCCCATCGACGGCAAAATTGAACAAAATTTAAAAAACAACAAAGTTTGATACGAAAATCGAATGAGGGGACTAACGCCTAGCATCTTTTAAAACATTGGATTCAACAACCAGAAACAATGTACACAGCAGCAAATAAACAGGTAACAAAAATACTGAAATTGCAACGAGCTCTCTCTATGATCTTCTAACATAATAAACAGAGAATCAGAAACTAAACAAACGATAACAAAATAATGAAATTAAAGATTGAAACGAATAACAACGGGCCTAATATGCAGAACTGAAGTCGAACACCAATCGATCTGCATCGTTCCAGAAACCAACACGATTTTATTGCAACTAAGATTTATTCCGAAATTAACCCTATTGATCAGAAATACTTCTTGCAGAGTGAGGCTCTGCCACCTTTTCTCGGGCAAGAATACTACTGAACCACTGTGCAGATAATTTAGGATATCTTCTAAAAGATTTATCATTAAAGTCGACATAATGGAGCCCAAATCGAACCAAATAGCCCGAAGTCCATTCGTAATTGTCCGTTAATGCCCATGCAAAGTATCCCTTCACATTAGCACCATCTTCCCTGCGTAGTTATCCCACATCAAAATTTATATTGTCTAAAAAAGGTCACTACTACAAAAATAATCAAAGACAACGCTTATTTGAAACCGTTTTCTTATTGCCCAGTAGCGTCATAGTGCCAATCGTAGTCTTTATGCATATAAGTTCGCTGAAATCTGTTGTTGAATTTCCGTTGTCTTTATGCTTAATTATTTTTTAGTTTTATGTGGTCAAAGACAACGGTTACTCTGACCGTCGTCCACTAAGTGTTGTGGTTACCACTGTTTTTCAAAAAAATTACCGGAAATTAACCTTTTTAGTCCATTAAGTTTTACAAATTTTTATTCCAGGACATTATCTTTGACTATTTCGATTTTGGTCCTTTAACTTTTGAAATTCAACAAATTGGTCATTTAATTTTCGAAATTCGATAAATTAGATTGGTCATGTCAATGTCTACGGGAGGTAATGTCCACATTGTCGAATTTCAAAAGTTAAGGGGGCCAATTTTTTTAGTTTCAGAAGTTGAAGGACCAAAGTCGAAATGACCAAAGAATGTCCCCCAGTAAAAATGATAAAACTTAATGGACTAAAATACGATTTACCTGGAAAAAATATACGTTAAAAAAAAAAAAGCCAATGAGAGATTACTCGATTGCTTCGCGCAGACAACAAAGGTGGTCTAGGAAGTTCTTCTTCCTCTTGTGATCCTTGATTGCTTCAGACATTGGTAGAGTGTCATCTCGATCCTCATCCATTCCTACAGACATAAGTGCTACATCAGCGTTACATAAACAGATACTCACGGAGTCCTCACTATATAGACGTATATTTTATTACGTACCATTTTCAGTAACGTAAATAAGGGGGTCATTGTATTTCTCTTTGATATACTGAAGAGAATTGCGAAGTCCCCTCGGATACATAAAGTAACGACTTGATTTACTCGGTACTTCCCCAATTGGAACGCCATCTTTTAGTCCTGTATAGTGGGTCATAACAATCAAGATTCTGTTAATTTAAGCATAAGAAAATACACAAATTGTATGACTGTATCTATGACCTGTGAAAATGAGCCCTGCATCTGTATCATAGTTCAATCGATCTGTAGGTTGTTCGATAACCTTTGCATAATTCGTACTGTAATAGTTGAGCCCTATAAAGTCGAATGACCCTCTCACTAGTTCTGCTTCCTCTTTCGTGAATTCAGGTAGTCGGTTCGCAACTCGTGTCCTCATGCTCTCGGGATATCTACCGAATGTTATAGGATCCATTACCCTACATAAGATATTTACCATTATTCGTTGACGATAATGTTATCTATCTGCAAAGAAGCACTAATAGACAACACACGCTAAAACCTGTTTTATAAACTGTTGTTATTAGTGTGTCTAGTCGCTAATAAGCAACATTTTTTTCATAAAACGGTTGTTAATTCAAGAATACACAAAATTTCTGAAAAAACTCGTGTTTTTACTGTTGTCGATTAATGAAATTGTAGTAGTGTGTAGACACGTTTAATTTTGTCAAGATAATCGAATGATAGTGACTACGTACCATCCTAACATAAAATCGAGGGCTTAATTTTGTCAAGATAATCGAGTGATAGTGACTACGTACCATCCTAACATAAAATCGAGAGCTCGACCTCTTGCATTCAGGCTTTCAGGTGTTTCATCATAAGGTTCAAACCAGAATGTGTTCACTGTTATCCCTATCTTCCCCTTTTGTTCATTCTGCATTTATTACATAAATCTTAAAGCACGTTTAAGGGGGTAAAAAATACTTCCTTTTCGCGAAAGATCGACGAATCATACGAATATACCTGATACTTATTTCTGTATAATTTGACAGCAGCAGCATGAGCAAGAAGCTGAGTATGTGTAACCTGATACGGTTCAGTGGCGGAATCACCTCCGATGCAGCCGTAGGGTAACCAGTCGGAACATCGACCAGGTGCAAAAACACCCTTGGTATACCCAAGATTACTAAGCCCCCATGGTTCGTTTATAGTGATCCAATACTTCACCCTGTCGCCAAACTCGCGGAACAATACATCCGCGAAATCTTCGAAGTCTCTTCTGTTTTAAGTACATACTTGTCATTATTTCATAACATTGAAAAAGTCGCTAGGCGCTAGTCGTATGGTAGACAGGGGCTGGCCGGATACTAGGCATTAGTGTAGTTAGACGGGAAGAAATGGAGGAAAAAACATAGGCGGCCTATGAGAACCTAACACTTAAGCAGGAAGAACTAGTCAGAAATTTTGCAACAGAGTTCAAGAAGTACTTGCACAATTTGAGGACTTAGGAGTCATTAGACACTAATTGAACAGTAGAGTAGGGCCTAGCGACTAATCGAGACTGAGTGGAGCATAGGCGTGGATGAATGGGAAAAAACATAAGGCGAGAAATGAGAAACTAGCATTTAGGCGAAGACTAGTCGGAGCTGGTCAGAATTTTCTGCAATAAAGATTGATTGTAAGAAGTACTTACACAATTTGAGGACTTAGAAAACCACCATAAGCATCTTCCAAAGCTTGTGGAGTATCCAAATGAAGTATAGTTATCCATGGTTCTATGCCTGCATCATGCAACATCATCAACTAATATATTTTAAACGAAAAAATTGAAATCGAGATTTCAGACTTGCGCTTAAACCCGTTGCTAACCATTAGCAAGAAGCTCATTGATGAGGTTATTGTAGTAATTGATTCCATCTCGGTTTATTCCTTTGCTTACTGCTCCACCTGTAGACAAATATAAGGATAAAATCCGAAAAAGTAAATGGTGAATTTTTGTAGACGAACTTATAAGATTTAAAAATAGCTGATTGCGGACAAGTTTTCGACTAAAATAATGTTCACTTGTGAAAAAAGTCATTAAAAAGAACCTGGCAATATCCTAGCCCATGATATTGAGAATTTGTAAGCATCAACTCCCATATTCTTCAGAAGTTTCACATCTTCCTGTTAAAAAATAGTCAAAAATCCAATTATTTTACACAAATACTTGAAGTAAAATTAACTACCAACTTTCTTTCTTTTTTTTCTTAATTTATAAAGAATTGCTCATTATGTACTTCCTTCGTCCCGTAACTTGCACGGGCAAGTGGACACACAAATTAAGAGAAAGCTACGTTTTGCATTATGTTGACTTTTCAAACCTATCTTTTTGCTTTATTTGGTAAATAAAGGTGTATTATGATGTAGAATTTGTGATATTTGTTTCCTTTTTAAGAAAGTGTGCGACAGATCGAAATAGAAAGTGTGCAAGTTTATTCGGGACGGAGAAAGTAGTATGTAAGGTTAAATTATTTTTTTAGTCCATTATGTTTCCCCATTTTTTTATCTAAGGCATTATTTTGGTCATTTTTATATTGATCCTGTAACTTTTGAAATTCAACAAATTGATCTTTTAACTTTTAAAATTCGACAAATTGGTCCAGTCACCACCTACGACAGGTAATGTCCACAGTACCAATTTGTCAAATTTTAAAAGTTAAATGACCAATTTATCGAGTTTCGAAAGTTAAAGGACCAAAATTAAAATGTTCTTACATAAAAATTGATGAAACTTCGTGGACTAAAAAACCTGTATACCATTTTTAAATACCTTGTACAGGTGATAAGAATCAACTGCCACATCTCCATTTGTATGATCCAGTATTTTCTCTGCAAATCACCGTAAATTAGATATAATTGAATGAGTCAATTAAACGAAAACTATATCATCCCATGAAGTAAACTGAGTCATAAATGTATACCCCCTTCTATCAAATACACATTTTAAGATGTGCCAAAATCAATCTACCATGTCCAACATTTTAGACGTGCTAGCCCATGTAATTATTTATCTGATGTACCATAAGGTTCCAAAGGCCTGACCAAATGGATAAAATATCCGACGAGTAGTGAGTCGGCTTAAAAATCTTAGTATATAGGATGATGGGCTGCACTAGCTTAAATGTGGTAATTCGGCCTGCACAGCCCGATCTGACCCAGTCAAGCCTATCCCCTTGAATATACTAAGACTTCTAGACAGGCGTGTGGTCCGTCTGATTTTTTAGTCTATCGTAGCCTGTTGGGCCCGATGATATTTCGAGCCTACACTCCTATGGCCTATCTCATCTAAAATGTTGAGAGACAGACCAGTCTACTGAACTTGATCGATTTTCCCAACCCTAAACTAGGCTAACTAGCTTTAGGACCGATAAAATTTAAGCCGACCGAACATAGCCCCATATACGATAGACAAGGTCGGACCACCTGAACTGCCACGTGATATAGGAGGAGAGAGAGTAACCTGGGTATGTATGTGTATAGTAATCCCACATGGAAAGTCCTTTGCCACTTGCATTATATCCACCTTCCACCTGGAGACATTGAGTACATCAACGGCCTTAATTTAATTTCGGTTAATTTATTAAAATTCCTCAAACATTTATGTCAACTAGAGGATAAAATTGATCCAAATTGATGGGCCGACCCAATTCACATAATATTTTATTCTTTTCGACAGATAGACAATATAAATTTTAGTTTAAAATACCATCAAGCTCAACAGGCCCACCCACGTTTCATATATTAGAATTCCCGGAGCATTTAATTCATGATAATCACATGTGACAAAATCTTCGTGGCCAATCCAGTTAACCCGATATTCTAAAGAAGTATTTGCATTTGCTTATTTTAAGCAAATATTTGATCTATAGCTTAATATGAGCTAAAATGGGTGTTTGAGGCGCTTCTGCGCTATTAATCAGTCTAAAGTCAAAAACCGTAAGTAATAAAAGCCGTAAGTAATAAAAGTACTACTTTTATCTACTTAGACATCGAAAAACACTCGATAAACGAGCTGGACCATAAGAATTTTACTCTAATTACTATATCCGAGCCAATGGGCCAGCGGATAATAGGTCGGCTCAATAATTTTAGTGTACGTTACAAAGGATAATGCTGCTTAGGCACATTATGCGCGAGCATATTTTTTTATTTTTTATTAAAGGTATTATAAATTAGTAATGAAGATCATTTATCAAAACAGTAATTATATTTTTAATATTAACACTCAATTACGGGTAAAAAAACTTTAAAAAGGCGCCATTTTTTTTAAAATGCTTACTCCCTTCGTCCCTACTTAACTTTTTTACTTTGATCGGGTATGAAGATTAAGAAAAAACAGATTTTGTGGAATCTTTGACTGTTTTAAAGGTGAAGATTGAGGGTAGAGATTGTGAGAGAAATTTGTCATTTATGGGTCGAAAAGTTAAGTTGGGATAAACCAAAAAGAAAAATAAGAAAGTTAAAGTAAAACGGAGGTAGTAGTTAACATTTAAATCTCGTTCTGTGATAATTATCAATTATATTTATAATTTTAAGTAAGAGATAATTGACTTTCTTTTGTCTGCCGAGCAGATTCTGCCCGTTTAGCAGACTCCTTTTACAAAACAGACTGGACTCACTAATTTTCAGTTCGACCCGACCCAATGTGGCTCGGCTCGTTGCCATCTCCGGTGATAACTGAACTGAAAAAAGAAGAGAGCGTGCCTGATAAGCGGCTGAAGCCGAGCCGAAGACGAAGCCATCGGGAAATCCTCTACGGTTGATTAAATCTTCATTGCAGGTACAGTACCTTGGATCATCTTCAGTAGCATTAGCAGCATTAAGACAACTAAATAAGAGTATTGTAAGAACAGCATGTAAAACCGACAAGAACCAAACCGCTGGTTTAGCCATATTTAGTAAAATTAATAATTCTGACATATAATGACGGAATAGCCCCTCTTTAAAGTTGCAGGATATATATATACAGAGTGAGTATAGATATACAACTACGTGGCTAAAAGCACTCCACTCAATAATGGGCCCCACCTACCCTTCCAACTGAAAATTACCCCTCATAGTAAATTTGTTGGTTGTGAAAAAAAAAAAATATTTAGCTTTGATTAGGAGTAGGGGTGTTCATCGGTCAGAAACCGAACCGAATCGAACCGAATTAACAAAATCGAAAATCGAAATCCTTAAAAATTGCTAACCGAAATCGAACCGAAAATTATAAAAAACTGAAATCAACCGAACCGAAATATTTCGGTTCGGTTGCGGTCAAAACCGAAAACCGAATTTTTACACTAATTTTTAAGTTTTTCACTAAAATCAAACTTTGAATATTAACTACATTTGAATAAAAATTCTTAATATAAAAATGAGTTGGTCGAAGAGTCAACTTTTCTTATTATCTTAAAGAGTACAGAATGCTAATCAGAATGAACGTGAGAAAGCAACAAACTACGATGATGTAGATTAGGTTTTATTTGCCCCTTAGTTGTTACTTGTTAGATAGAAAATGAAATTTAAATGAAATGAAATTAAAATGCAAATGAAAGATAAATGAGGAGGGGAATTTTAATTTAAGGGGCACTTAATTCGGTTTTTCGGTTTCTAATGCGGTTTTTATTGAAAAAAACCGAACCGAACCGAACCGAAAACCGAAATATTGTTATATATAAAACCTAAACCGAACTGATCAAGAGAAAAACCGAACCGAATTTTATATTTCGGTTCGGTTCGGGCGGTTTTTTCAGTTTCAACCGAATAGTAAACACCCCTAATTAGGAGTGTAAATAAGTCGAGTCTATGCAGGTTTAAATAGGAGTGGTCATACTGCGTTTTTCTTTTTTTAAATAGTTTTGAGTTGAATTGTCAAAAGCGGTTCGGTTAATGCATTATCATAAACCTGCGTTTTTTAACTAAAATCAATTTTTTTGGTGGTTTTGCCGTTCGATGTAGTTTCGGTGGTTTGAAATTTGATTATTTGTAGTGTAGGATATAAATATTTTTATTAAACCAATATTGTTTTATAGCAAATGATTTAAAGTCGTGGATACATAAATTAAAAATAAATGAGTTTTAGAATAAATTATTAAAATTGAACTATATTGATTTGCTTTATGAAATGTAATTTTAAATACATTATATGATGTTATTTATAATTGTTGATTGATTATTATTTTTTGATCATTGAATGACAAATGTAACATTAACAATAAATATTATAATTTGTATTTATTAATGTTTAATTTTTTTAACTAAAATCATACACCAAATAATTTTTTTAATATTATTGGGATAAAAAGATAATAAAACAATTTATTACAAAAAATCATAAAAATTCACCATAGAAAAACATATATATACATGTATATATATATGCGATGTGATTTGGTTTTAACATAATATCATAACCAAACCATCTAATGCAGTGCGCTTTTACTAAAAAATTAAACTACGATTTATACAATTATTTAATGGAAACAATTTGGTGCGGTGTAGTGCAACTGGTTTGCAAATTAACACACACTCCTTTAATACAAAATGATCTGCGACTCTTCGTTGGTCGATGTTGGAGACGTCGCAGATGGAAGTGAGGTCATCTGGGTGCAATTTGGATCATTTGTTACATTAAGTGTTATATTTTCTATTATTCTTAATCTTATATACGATATATATATATATATATATATAGTGACATCATTTAATACACATGTCCAGGGACGGATCCAGGATTTATAAATGGGGTGGGCTGAGACATTAAAAATTTATCAGCGTTCGGTGAAGTTGCGACTTAAATGGGGTGGGCTTAGTTAAAATTTAGAGTACTAAATAATAAAAATAATAAAAATTATACATTTAAAATTAAGGTTCCACAAAATTTGCACTGGGCTGCAGCCCGATACGAGCCGGCTGTAGCTCCGCCCCTGCACATGTCGTTTGTTGAATATAATAAAATACAAGATAAAACATCATGTGTCTATAAGTGGTACTGCCCATCAATTGGCTTAACTGGGCCGATTAAGAATTTAATGGGCTAGAGATCACAGCCCGGCATGATTGGGCCCCATTGGGCCTTCATTAAACTACTGGATTTAGAATGAGGACACATTTGGGCCTAATCAAATTAGGTTTTTGGGCTTGACAATATGGTCAATAAAAACATATACTCCGTCCATTCCACTTAATTTTGCAAGGCTGATTAGACACGAATATTAAAAAAAAATTATTTTTATTTTTAAATTGACTTTATCAAAGGTGCAGATCGAGGGTGGAGATTTTGAGGATGGAGACTGTGAGAAAATTTTCATTTTTAAGGGTATGCAAAGTCAAGTGGGACGAACGGAAAAGACAAGTGTACAAATTTAAGTAGGACGGAGGAAGTAAATGATTAGACATGTTTAAGAAACATTTAAAAGTTTGAAGAACTTCCAAATAAAGAAGGCCCGATCACTGAAAAGTGGGGCTAATTTCAATTAAGAGGGCTTCAATGAATTTTGAGGCTCATATTAGCTCGGTCTCCAATTCCTGTTGTCCACCACAAGATCATTCGAAAAACATAGGTGTTGGACAATAGCATTCAATTTCAAGATTTTGAAGATGAACACGAATGTAAGAAAGCAAGAAGACTAAGTATAGAATCATTCGAAGGATTAGTATAGTTAAAAGTAAAATAATAATCATTGAATCGTATTTTCACAAGAGCTCCTCCCGACTGGGTTGGATAGGAACTAGATAGTGCAGATTAGAGAAAAGAACTTGGCTAAAATGATGTATGTGTTAGTATTAAGAACAAAAGGACCTTAGTTAGTTAATAGTGGTTTTTAAAATTATACGTTTTAAAATTCTTTTTATTTTCATTTATTTAAAAATTATAAGTTCAAGCTTTCAATAAGACTTGTAGTTTTGTACGGAGGAGATAAGTTCAAGCTTTTCAATAAGACTTGTAGTTTTGTACGGAGGAGATAAAGTGTTAATTTCCTTCTCCATCAAGAGATGATGGTATTAATAAGAAATTAAATTTCATGTTGCATTGATACATCGGCGATTAAAGAGCATGACTTGCTAAAATATTAGTAATGTCAGATTGATCTATAGTAAATATATAAAGGCTGCAAGAGGGCCGTGTTTGGTTGCTAAGTATGTAACATAGTTGTCATTGATTTGATGTCCAAGTTATGAGTCAAATTTTGATATCACTGTGGTATACCACTATGAGAGAAGAATAGGACAGTGTTTGGTTGCTAAGTATGTAAATAGTTGTCATTGATTTGATGTCCAAGTTAGGAGTAATTTCGACCACTGTGGTATACCACTATGAGAGAAGAATACACAGAATCACTCCATATTTCAATACATATGTATTCTTCTCTCACAGTGATATCCTACCACAGTGATATCGAAGTTGGACTCTTAAATATTAAAAACTCACTAAATTATATAATTTTATTTTTATCTCACGTTGGTATCGGTACCAATGTGATACCATTGAATCACCCTTTCACAATACCTACATTTTAAAGAGAATTCTCTTACAATCTTCACCCTTAAAATCTCCAAATTTGAAAAAGTCAACTAAAAAGCAAAAAAACAACTCTTTCATATTTTACGTGCTGAGAGGAATGTGCAAATTATCTCGGGATGGGGGAGTATGAAATGTGTACTCTGGACATCTAGATCCATTGGCCCCATTAGGTTTCTTGATAGTAGATGTGACAATTTGGGTTTTTTGGTAGGGCCCAAGCTCATCGGGGTAGGTTGGGCCGTTCTTAAATTTTATTGGGCCGAAAATTGAAGAGTCAATTCCAACCAATCCGTTTAAAATGCATTGATTTGTTGGGCTGAGTTATTGAATCGGGCCTGTTGGGCTTCATGATTAGCCCAAGATTCTTATGGTCCAATTCGTCTGAAATATCAGATGGGGTGGACCGGTCCAATTGGAACTTTATTGGGCGGAAATTAGAGAGGGAAGTCCAACCAATTCTCTTAAAATACAATGATTTGTTGGGCCGACTCATCTGATCGGACCTATTAATCTAATGATACTTCAAACCAAGATTCTTATAATTCAACCCGATCAAAATATTAGGGGGTAGGCCTGGTCCATTGGGCCACACTGATTTATTCCCTCTACTTGATGGAGTTCTATTGGCCCATAACTCAATGCGTGGCACAAATAAAAGCCCATTACTGATGACAGGCCCTAAAGTCAGCCCATTGACATAAATCGTAAATTAGTCCAATTGTTATATTATTAATGCCTTACAAAAATCATTGAACGACCAAATTACTCATTTCGTCCCAGCTAACTTGTCAAAAGTTAACTGAGTACGAATGTTAAGAAGATAAAACATGATTTGTCATAAATTAGCTTGATACATTTTTCTTCAAAGCAAAAATGATAAATTATGTAGTACTCCCTCCGTCCCATTCTAATTCAGTAATTTGCACACTTTTTTTTTCCGATTAGATTATTAGTTGGATTAACTTGTTTATCATTCTGTTACCAGATAGCATGTTACTAGTAATAATTATACATGCAGCCTATGCATATGCTTAGCTACTCTTCGTCCCGCTATAATTTGCTTATTTTTCTTTTCGATTTGTCCCAATCTAATTTATCAATCCATAAATGACAAATTTCTCTCAATCTTCACTTTCAAAATTTCCACACTCAATCTCCACATTTGAAAAAGTCAAAGATTCCACAAAATCTGTTTTTTTCTTAACCTCCGTCCTGACCAAAATAAACAAATTAGACCGGGTCGTAGCGAGTACATAGTAGAGAAGTTGGTGAAATATACCAACAATGACATGCTTAACTGAAGCTCCAAAATATAAAGACACGTCCGTTTGCTTAAGATTGGAGAGTACTGGGCTAAATCTGACTGAGAGAGTTAATAAATGTGCTTTATTGGAATTCAATCCTCTAAATCTATTGAGTGCAATCTTAAGCAAACGGATCTTTATATGAATAGCAGTAACGTCTTTGTCATAGAAATCAAAGTGATTCAATTCACACCCCTCATTTTATATTTGGAGGGTAATATAGTACTCCCTCCGTCCCGGCTTATCTTGCACAGGGGGGTCGGCACGGGTATTAAGAAAAGTTGCTTTTTGGTTGTTTGTTGACTTTTCAAAGGTAAATTGAGGGTGGAGATTGAGGGTGAATATTTTGAGGGTGGAGATTATGTTATAACTTTCCTTTTTTAGGCTATGCAAGATAAGGTGGGACGGCCGTTTAAGGAAAATGTGCAAAATAAGGTGAGACGGAGGGAGTACTTAGCAAAATATAACACCAATTTTGTAACTATGTACCAAACACATTTTTTACGTATCCACCGTGTACTAACCTACTAAAACAACTAACTCCTTGTATATGCTAACACTCCAAAATATACTACATGTGAATTAACGTTCATGGAGATAGTAACTATCCGTGCTGGTGGACGAACTCCCGTCTTCAGCCACCTGCAGCAATAAAAAAACCGAGAAAAATATTTTAAGACAAAGACATTAGAAGTATATGTAATAGACAATTTTTTTAAGAAAGTGTCAGTACACAAATTGCCGGAGAAAACTATAAATAAAATAATAGAACATTAATCTGATTTTTTTATTTTTTATTTTATTCACATATAATTGTAATACTATATTATCACACCTAAAATAAGTCGAATTGGATCATCTATTCTAATTTGTGTTCCATCTAATATTTTATTATATTCCCTATATATCATATATACTCATTATTTTGAAATACCAGATGGAACACGAATTGAAATGGAGGATTTCGTCTGAAAATCGAGTGCCGTGATTGATAAAAAGGTTTAAGCGGTAATCCTTCAAAAAAAACGTAGAAATATTGGCGGCATTATTCCACCAACGAGGAAATTTCACTGACTCGTCCGTTTGAAAAAAAAAAAAAACACTAATGTAGATGAACATGGAAATAAGTTCTCAGATTATCTCGATGAAATGGAAAATCGCCACTCCAACGCTATTGATGTTCAGTCTCTCCGGCATTCTTGTTAACATCAGCGGCGACGGCCGATGTACGTCCCAAACACCTTCTGCCTTCATCTCTGGTATGATTTGGATTTTCTCTTTCAAATTAAATTATATTTATCATAATCAGTGCTATTCGGCATTTTATTTCGCTGATTTGCTAAATCCAGCGGTTTTCCTGATTCCCGAGGATAATCCTAATGTTGTGACGCTACTTTATTTTCTGGAATTTAATTTTGCATTGCTTGGTTAGAATTTGGAAATATTATCAATTGCTAATCAACTACTATAAGATTGATTCGACGGAAAGGTGTGAGCCATTCATTAAGAGTATCGGAAGCTAGAATTTTGGTTTGGTCAATAGATTCAAGTAAACTTTATTATACAATTATTCAGTACTGCAAATTTATATGTATGGTTGTGTTTTCCAGGATCTATTTTTACTTTAAATAACAATTACTAAAAGAAACTAGAAACATAGCATTCATAGAACAGATAGAGGATGTAGAAGTTATTGTAGTGTTTCTCTGTCCTGTCGTGTTTGCTTGCTGAAGGAAATCATTTTTAGGAGTAAAAATGTGTAGGTGAATATGAGTTATTAATTATGGATTGGAGCTTGAGAGTGTGTCTTCCTCACTAGCCTTTCCAATCTCTGTCATCAATGAATTAGTTCTTTGGCTTCATGTATTTCTAGTTTTGATGTCTTGTTCTTTAACTTGTCTTCAACTTTATGTTTCTGGCTACAGATACAGATGATCACCTTATAAGATTGTTTGCTATTACTTTATGTTCTGCCATCTTCTCGACCAATATTCTTTTTAAAGTCTCTTCTTCCAATTCCAGCTTTTGATTCAGTAGTAACTCAGATGTGATCTATTGTTTCTACATATGCAATTCTTGTCATTTTTGGGGTACAGAGTTCCGACTCTTAAAAAGTGAGACCGATGTATTTGTTGTAGTTTAGTTCTTGTTAGTTATTCTGTTTCTAATCCAGGCTATTGACACTCAAATTTTGAAGTTACATGATACGCTCAGGGTATACTTTCTATTTCATGATCTTTGTTGAGGGTGCTTTACTTGGAATTTCTTTTATGATCCTAACTCACATACCTTTTAATATGACGAGACTGATCAATCTTATATACTAAAGAGCATTGAGGGACTACCCCAAAACATTTTGTGGATGATTATCTGGGGATGTGTGTGAAAGTGTCTCTTGCTCCTGGAGCAGCTTTTACTGACTCACGTACAGATAACACTTGTACTGCAGAAAAGCTTGAGCAGCAGTTTGATTTGTTGGGACAAGATTTAGAGTTCTATACCTCGTATTGTCAATATTTTACATTAAGCATCTACTCCATGATCCCTACAGGAGAACCTTATGATGTATTAGCATTAGCAATAGTTGGGGATTGTATAATTTTTTCCAAGCATTGCATGTTCTGATGAGAATTTTGTGGCATTTGAAAATGACTTAAACCAGAATAATTTTGAATGCAGATTGGTTAGAGCAGCTCATCAGAAGGGGGCAAATATCATTCTTATTCAGGTTTGAACTTCTTAGAAAAGACATTTGAATTTCTTTTAAATATTGTTGTCTCTACACACTTTTTAAGTTGCTTTTCAAGGTTTTTTTGGTTGTGAAAGATATCCTACTATCTTACACTTGTATTCTTTGAATGTGCTTCTGCTCAGAGTCTAGCACCATCTTTTTCTTCAGGAATTATTTGAGGGTTATTAACTACTGTGTTTTTCGGTTCTTTAATATCCTTCCATGAATGAAGCTGATCTTGTTACTGATTGGAATTCTGTATGATAAGTTATTTTATCAGCTGGAAAAGTTGAACGGCTGATAGTTTCCTAATGGATTGTTCAGGGTCAGGATCAAAGACAAAACTCCTTATTCTAGTCCGCTAGAAGAATTTCTTTACCTTTCCCTGTGTTACTAACTTCTGACCTAATGGTGCTCTATTAGTCAAGCTTGGAAGAATATTTCAATTTAGTATCAACATTGCTACTTAGCATCTTGAGAGTTGTTTACAAGAGATTTCAATTTGTACATGGCACATGACTCTTAATCCATTAGATTGGCTGCAATGATGAACATTAGGATACTTTGGAACTTTTTGAAAATGGCCGACTATGAGTTTACAAAGTAGACCATAAGTGAAGCATCTGCTGATCAACTGCTATATTGATAGCTTTATCACAATTACAAGAAAAAAACTGGTATACTGATGGAACATTTGATATGACTAGCATATTATATGTTGCTACATTACTATGCGATATCAGAACACTATGAAGATATTTTGACTGTTTTCTAAGTTGTTTTAGCACTCATTTCACTTTTAACTCTATGATTCTAGCAAGAACATGATAAGAAGATGTGAAGATGCAACAGCTCTTTCATTTGCTTACTGATTTGGTTTATTTTTGTGTTTGCATTTTTTTGTCTAGGTTTGATTCAAGAAGAGAATATTAGTGACGACGTCAAAAAAACGAGAAAATGAGTGACAACATGGTATAGCAACATGCATTTCAATGAGATTATGATTTACTAGTCTTAGAAATTATGATGACCATTGTATTTTCAATTATAATTTTTTCAATTTTGAATATTTATTTTATTGTAAATAAATAGGTTTATTGGCTTCACATTATTTTTCCTCTAGTTTTGTTTTTATCTTGAATAAATTATTTACTAAAATAATATAAAACACATATTTGAGTTCTTTAAATACATGTGTTACCTCAACCGCAAGATTTTGCATAAAAGAATATGGATAATTTCCAAAAATAATATAAAATACATATTTTAGTTCTTTAAATACATATGTGTTACCTCAATCGCAAGATTTTGCATAAAAAAATATGGATAATTTCTAAAAATAATATAAAACACATATTTTAGTTATTTAAATACATATGTGTTACCTCACCCGCAAGATTTTGCATAAAAAAGATATGAATAATTTCCATTCATAACACAAAAATGAATAGGCCACAACAATAGTTAAAAAAACAAAAGATGGACGTAATACCTCAGCCGCTGCCTCCGCCGCCTCCCCGGCCTCCGCCGCCTCCGCCGCCTCCCCGGCCGCCTCCCCGGCCTCCGCCGCCTCCGCCGCCTCCCTGGCCGCCGCCGCCTCCGCTGCTGCTTGGCGGTTATTCATCTCTTGCAGAGTCGCCGCGAAGACGTCTTCCGGGTTCATGGGAAATCCATTTATCTCCAGCCGAGGGAACTCTCGAGTAGGGTCAGAAAGCATCTGCCTCATGTATTCTTCCAGATTTCCTCCTAGAGACATGAAAGTGTTAATAACTTCCTGTTTGCCGAAAAAGAGCTCACGACATAGGTATTCCCCATTTTTATGAAGCAATTTATTCTTATCCTCTAATGACAAAGTCTCATCACGGAAGATTCTAGCTGTTGCGAGGTGGTCAAAAGATAGTTGAACTATGAAGTGATTAAACTCAATGTCATTCTTCACCAACGCAGAGAAAACACACTTTTCTCGACCTGGGCATCTTTCACCAAGAAGAGTCTTCACTTTCCTGTTGTGTACCGGGCAAGCAATGCGGCGCCGGCGCGATTTTGAACTAGAACCTGTATGTTTTTTTTCCATTGCCAAGATGTTTCAGAGTAAAGAGAAGATTTGCAGAAAGTGAGAGGAAGTGTTTGTAACTTATTTACAACCTCTTTAACAAGAAACGAGAGAGAGAGAGAGAGCGAGTAGTTAGAGGTGATAACCGCCATTCGCAAACACGTGCGAAATGCAACCGTTAGCAAGTGTTTATACCGGGAAAGGAAATTAATACATAAATCTACACTTTAATACTTTGAATTTTAAAATAAATTTATTTCATATTAAAATAGATCTGAAATATATTTTAAGAAGAGTATATAATTGTGATTGGATGATTTTTTAAAAAAAATAAGTCTAATTAATTAATTAATTAATTATGAATTTAGCTTCAGGGGGTGCAGGGGAATAAAAAAACAATAAATAAATGATATAAACAAAAGTAAATATATATAAAATAAATAAACCCAAAAAATAAATAATAAAAATTGGGAAGGAAATTAATGGACATCTGCACTCTCCTGCTACTCGCTAGAGCATGTAGTAGTTAAATGTGTGGGATGGGTCCGTTTGCTTAAGATTGAACTCAATAGATTTAAAGGACCGAATTTCAATAAAATACACTCATTAATTTTCTCAACCAAGTTGACCCAGCACTCTTCAATTTTAAGCAAACGAATCCTTATTGCCTTGTGGACTATCAAATATTTATCCATTTGGGCCAAACTAGTAAACTACTAAAACTGAGAGCCCAACAAATATAATCAACAATTTAACACAACAATATTTCAAGTGAGGAGAGCCCACAAACAAACTATGACCTACGTCCGTTCCTAGTGTTACACTACATTCACTAGTGGACACGTATATGGTATGATATTATAAATTAATAAATAGCATATAGTGAATTGAATGTAATAGAGGATGAAACATATACCGTAACAGAGAAACTGTAATAGAGAATCTAAATTGCCAGAAACTAGGGTTTGTTTGGCGATGAAAACGACGAGGAGATAGAGTTTTTTTATTTTGACTTTTATATTTAGTATAGTTGATGTGTTTTATTTGTCTTAATTTCTTTTTCTTTTTTTCTTGATTGAGGTGGACGGTCAACCTGTCAATTTAATTCTTCAACTTAGCAGATGAAACGGAAAGTCCCAAATTAAACGACCACGTACCTTGTACGTGATTAATTTCGATTAACTTAGTTAATTCCATATATTTTGTCCTTAAATTAGACTCTGCATTAAGTTACTGAATTAAAATTATTTTATAGTTAGTGGATCATTTTGGACTCACCGTAACTTGAAATTTTTTCTATTACTTTTAACATACGTATGATATGAAGATCAATCATCGAGATCTAGCCAAGTGTTGTACCTGAAATAAAAAGGTCAGATGGGAGGGAATATAAGAGTTTTTAAAAATGTCCGACTTCTTATTATAAACTCCCTCCATTCCATATTAATTGACATTTTAGGATATTCTTCTTTTTTTAAATTAATTGACGTTTTACATATTTTTCACCAATTATATCAATTTTCTTCCTGGCTGAATCCTAAAATATCTCTACTTTTCAATCTATCAAAGATATTTTGATTTGGTCAAATATTTAGCTGAGGGTATATCTGTCAACATATTTCATCCTTAATTCTTCCCTTTTATACTAAAACGTCAATTAATATGAAAAGGAGGGAGTATATAGATAATAAAAATAATAATAGAAAAAAAAAACTCTACCCTATTAAGGCTCACTGAATGCAGTTCAAATCACCTTTACCCGAACTCCTGTCCTAATCCTTGTCCCACTGTCTATACGGCATCGTTTCATGTGTACCGAAACGTTAAGAATTTATTTCCAATTTCTACATCTCGATCTCTTGCTTCTATACATTTGCGAGAAAATATTAGAATGATAATAAATTATATATGTAAATTAAAAGAAAAATAAAAATAAAATATATGTGATATATTAAAAATATTGAAACTGTTAGGACTTGAAGTGTCAATCAAAATTCCACACCGATTTAAAAAAGATCATGTACATATTAAATTGGACATGTTTCTCTATTGATATGAAGCCTTTTAGAATAAAATCGAAGAGCAAGTTTGTGCACAGAAACCAACCATCAACCCCTATTTTATCAAATATTTGAAATTCCAAAATCTTCCTTATATACTGAATATTGGGTTTTCTTTGTTAACATTGCATATTATCTTTGTTGGAATCTAAAAGATAGTTTCAGATGAGATTTCGTGGAATCTTAAGCTGGCGTAGACGGTATATTATTTGTCTAAATTAAAATTTGGATGATGAGAAATTGAAGTACAAAGTTGATAGTTTGAATGAGTTTATGATGCTTATCTCACATTGAAAGTGCGGAAAGAAATTGGCAAGTATAAATGTAATTTGACTTCTAAGAGTTATATGAATGGATAGTAAAGAGACTTTCTCTTGCGCACTCAGGTGCAGAGGGTGCAAATCAAGAGCCAAATTCGAGCGGTCCAAGGGACTTGTGTGCATGCGACCTCTTGTCAAGAACCTTTTATATAAAAGATGGCTCTTTCAGCTCATTCGGTACCCTTCATGAACATAGCTATTCTCGCAACCCCAAACTAAACTCTGAGCGAGTGGTTCTTCACAAAGAATAACTGGCATAACGGCGAATTAAAAACTTGTGGGACACTATCTATTCCATATCTCGAGCCCCTTTCGGGGGATTTAAAACAGGGACAAATCTAGGAACTTATGGTAAGGAGCGAATTTTTTTATAACTATGTATATAGTATGGGGACGGAATTTTTGAATCATGGGGGACGAAGGTTGAAAGAGTAGGAGGAGCAAACTCTTATATATTAAAGGCTCATTTGGTAGAGAGTCTGGGATAAGGGAGGTTAACCTATCGTAAGATTACTTAATAGGGTTTGAGTGTGTAATTTAACTAGTCTTGCATTTGATAGGGGGTATTAGGTTTTATGATAAATTTTATTGGGTGTTTGGTAACCTATATGATATTACTGTTACACACAGGTTATGTCATTGTAAGTATATAATAAATAAGTTAATTATTATCCTATTTTATTAACAATTTCCCTATTTACAGTGCTTGGTATATAAATAAATAAGTTAATTATTATCCTATTTTATCAATAATTTCTCCCATCTCATTTCACAATATGATTGACCCCTCATTCATACACATTGTTATTGATGATTTGCAACCAAACGGGCTCCTTAAGCCCAAGTATTGAAGATAAGGCCCATTTAGTTATGGGCTTAACCAGACTGCCAACCCACATATGATTTCCATAATTTATATTTCCTCCCATTCATATTATTTGACATTTTATATTGAAGTGAGATTATGTCAAATAATGTTGGATAACTAAATTCACCATTAGTCCCTTCTAAATAATGTTGGAGTTATAATTTGCTCTGGGAAAGTTCTAGTTGTCCTCAGTCTTAAGCAAACGGATCCCTAGTTGTCCATTTATCTGTAATACTACGGAACCCTAGTTGTCCATTTATCTGTAATACTACGGAACTCCACATAATCACACATAAGAAAAGAAAAGAACAAAATAAAAACACTCATGAAGCTGCTGTGTAATTTGGTCTTTCAAACAATTTTTGTTAGGTATCAGTAATATAAACATCTGTGGATCTAACATTGTAGTATAATTTTCTGCAGAAAAATCGAAAAGTTAAATCAAGCGAAAAGTTTTCATTTCACAGTAAAATGGCAGTTGGAAATAAATTAGGGCAAAAAAAACTAATTACCGAATGCAATAAACAAGAAAAAAACCTAATCAACTAAAGCAATGTTGTGCACCCGAACCGCCATGGCTGACTCAGTAGGAGCAACATCTGGAAAAGCTAATGCAATCTTGCGCACAAGTTCTGCGATTACGTCTTCTGCAGAAGAGGTGACAGGATTAGCTGCTAATGCAAACTTGTTCACAAATGCCTTGACAATGTCCTCTTCTGGCAACGCTTTGGGATTATATTCGTTGCACGGCATCGCTATCTTCAGCCATATGTTGATCCCGAGATTTTTCACCATGATGTCAAAGGAAGGACCAAACTGCTCTGAGAGCTTGTCGTAAAGGAGGTCCTTGAGCCATTGAGGCACTTTCTTACTGGCTTCAAACACGACTACGCGTTCAAAGTAGAGCTCGTCTAATTCTTTAGACGTCACTGGACCAACATGCAGCGAAGGCACTAGTGGAGGCTCCACGAGCCTCATTGCTATGTCCATTTGCTTCAATCTCTGGTTTAGATCATCCACCCTTCTTACCCAAAACTGTTGTCGTTCTTTGTTATCAGAGTATTGCTCTATATAGGCTTCACAACACTGAATGTCATGAACTACGAGCCTCTCCTCCAGAGTCAAACGACGGTCACCTGTTCCCGGCATCTTACCTTGCACTCTAGAACTGACAAACAAATCGCATCAGATCAGATTATATTAATATACAGAAACTTTCTCGTGCCTTCCGAGTAATATCATATTGATATAATAAAAAGTATAGGTGTATTTGCTTATGGTTTCAGTGGATTGAGAGAGGACCAAATCCCAGCATTTTCGGGCCTTAAGCAAATATAAATACAAAGAGCAGGGAACAACAACTGAAAATAATTGCCACCATAGTACCTAATGAACGCTACCTGTATGTATTCAACAAATCGCATCTGAAAATTGACCAAACATCCATAAAAAAATTGAATCTTTTTTATTTTTTTACTTTGAAAAGAAGTAGGGATCTTCTCAATTAGGATATCTGAGACTGAAACACAACAAAGAGAAACGAACACCAACCTATTCATCCACACAAACCCAAAATTCCTCCACAAATTCAACTTTAATATTATCATACGTATTAGGATGGAGTTGGGTTAAACATAGTATAAACCAGTTGGAGATGGTCTAACAAAGAGACTGATCATCCCAAAAAGTACATGGGATCCTACCCGGACCGTGTCCTACTCAAAATCGAGTCAATTATACCTAGGGTATATTTTCTATTCACGATTCATGATTTAATATTTTAGTGTTTATAATTTAATAATTCATAATTTAGAGTGCATGATTCCTGTGTTCGGAGTTCACAATTCGTGTGGTATGACTCGATTTCAGGGTGAGACACAATTGAGACTCTGTAATTACAGGACAAAGGATTCGAACTGGCCAAAAGGAAAAACAAAAACAAAAAACACAGCAAAACCTAACATAATGCACCGTCGATCCAAACTTACAAAAGATGATTCTTCACAAAATAGGAAATATTGAGATACATCACAAAAGACAGATTTCTGATATATCAAAAAACCACCAGATCCAGATTATGTATCAAACAACTGAATCAAATTCCAATACAACCACAGATCTTCAGATCTACTAACATTACATGATGATGAAAACTATAACTTTCAGAAGAAATTAGGCAAAAGTTGGTAAAACAACTACGATAAAAGAAAAATTATACAGATTACTCACCCCATTCAGAATCCTCCGAAAAGAAAAAAGAGAGAAGACAAATTTCTTCAGCGACGATGAATTATTTGGCTGCCGCAAACCGCACGTATTTATTTTAAGGTTACGGGCTGTGTAAAAAAGATCCTGTATTGTTTCAGCAAATATTTTCTGTTTGCGTACTGAGCACGTTTGTATATATAAGTGTAGTTGTGTCATGTGTGCCCAAATTAAATTATTATTTTTATTTATTTTCCAAAGAATGTGTGGGGACAGCTATCAGGTGTTTATCCATTACAAACATATATAACCTAATCTACAAATAATATTTATTTTTCTCTATCCAAATACACAATGTATAGATCGAGCAAAATTCAGTTTGAACCGAATTAATCGATCGATTCGAATCGAAATTCATTATTCGAATCGATTTTGAAAAGAATAATTTGATTTTCGATTTTAGTTCGGTTTCATAATTTTTTTTACCAAATTAATCGAATCGAACCCGAACCAAAATTTATAATCTTTTATTTATAATATATTTGTTATACTTGTATATATATTAATATATAAACATCTATTTTTCATATAATATATATAAACATATATATATATATATATATACACTAGATTTAAAGCAAATCATCTTTTTATGTAGATGAATAAATATAGATTTATTGTGTTATATATTTATATATATATATATATATGAAAATCTATTTTTTCTATTAAATTTTATGCACTTTAATGAATTTTTATATAGAATTATTTTTTAGTATGAATAATGAACTTTTTTTGAGAAAAAGTTATTTCAGAAAATCAAACCGATCAAATCCAATTAATTCGGTTTGGTTGTAGTTTGGTTTTTAAAATAATGGATTGATTTTTGGTTTAGGTTTTTAATTCGGTTTGAATTTCGGATTCACTAATTAAGTAACCGAATCGAATTTTGCTCACTCCTAACAACGTGTATTTCAATTTGTGGCAAAAAAAGTTGTCTCTAAACTCACAATATACTTTGCATTATACAGTGATGGATCTAGAAAAAATTCATGACAAAGACACGATCAATAAATAAGGAAGTCGAATAATATACAATAATATATAATGTAGAAATAATTAACTATGAGGGCGCACTATTATTTTCAACCGATTTAATTTATTAATATTTTAAAAATCAAATAACAAAATATTTTTTTTGGAGGGCACGTGCTTCCATAATGGGTAAGACGGATCCGTCTCTGGCATTATGAATTTACTAGCATGAGGCATGCTGCATGCACGTGATAACATAAACCATATGCAGGGTAATCAATTGAAATGACTACGTATGCAAGTTGGGAGAGTTGGTTATAAGGGAACTACACATACGTGTCTCCCACGACAAGGGAATAAGGCAGCAGATCACTTGACATATGAAGTCTCGAGAAATTTTATTGAGGGGCCCATATATAAATAAATCTAAGTATTCGTTTTATCGTGATACTTTGCATGTTTCGGTGGTTGTGTTCGGTACCCGATAAATAATATTCAATTTTCCACCCAATTTTACGGGTATCCGATGTGACAGGTATCCGGTGGGCTGGGAGAATTTTTCTCAAAGTTATTTTTATGAGATTGAATTTGTTTTTATTTCTTTAAGATTGTCGAAGGAGTTGTAAAATTATAGTTATTTTGTTAAATTAGGATTTTCAACAAAATTGATGATTATAAAAATTCGACTTTACTTATATCGAGAGACATCAATGGGGTTCGGATATAACTAAATACCCGCTGAACTAGAAAATATCCAATCTGATCGAGTCGGGTAGAGTACCGGGACTCGCCTCTACTTTTCCTTTTTTGGACGGAAGCTGATTTACGACATTTTCATGTGATTTCATCATTCTAATAATTTCTATGAGCCTCACCTAATTGTTGTTGGGTATAGACTACACATTCGATCATATGTACTAAAATACATACACACACATTAATAATACAATTGGTTGCCATATAATAATGTACTACCTCTGTCCCGACCTAATTTATCTATCTTAATCAGACACGAAAGTTAAAAAAGGAGATTTTATGGAATCTTTAACTTTTTAAAAGATGAAGATTGTGAAAAAAAATTGTCATTTCTGAACTGACAAATTAGGTTGGGACAAATCGAAAAGGAAAGTAGGCAAATTAAAGCAGGACGGAGATAGTATTAATCTATAACTTAGCTTATTTTAATTTGAAACCAACATGTGAATTGGTGACCTTATCACTCTTAGCTCAACACAAAATATCACAGCAACAATCAAAACTAATCAAGCAATCAAAAACAGATTGCAAGAACACACACTTGAATATAAATATGTCCAACAAGAAAAGAATTAGAAAACCGACAAGAAGAGTTACGTGGTTCAGCCCAAAAAGATGCCTACGTCCACGAGAGGATATCAGGTCTTCACTAGCTTGAATGGTTTACAGAGAATCACTCATTCCCTAAGTGATCACTTCACAATTGTTGAAGGATTCACTAGCTACTATCAAGAGTTCTTCTCTCACTCTTCTCTCAATTGTAATTCTCTGTCTCGAGTCTGCTTCTCTCTACATGAAGTGTCTAACTATAATCAAGAGTGAAAAAGGACCTTGGAGATATCTGATCAAGAAATGAATCACAACTGCTTAAGCAACAAATTAACTGCCTCAAACAAAGACAACGGTAGAAAGACCACGGACCTCTGAAAACCGTTGTGAATGACTAATAACATAATTAACTGAATTTAAATCCTGCTAGTTTCCTGTTTTTCACTTAACTTTTCAAAAGCACTTTTCTTCTGCCAAACTGAACTTATTGCTGAGTTGATAAGTATACTTATGATCTAAAGTTCTCCTTTTACCTTTGATTGGAACTCATCTAGCTAGGCGATTAGATTGTTATCAACCGACTTATACTTTCTCCTGACGCTTCCCTACTTAACCTCGTCTAGATCACGCTTAACCCTGCTTAAGTCCCGATAAAGCGTTAGACCCAAATCTATTGTCCGACTAGCGCTTAGTATCTTTTAGTTTAGTTTAGTTTAATTTAGTTTAGTTTAGTATAGGTTTAGTTTAATTTAGTTTAGTTTAGTTTAGTTTATTTAGTTTAGTTTACATTATTATATAATACACACGATTTTGATCATATGATATTGGGTTTAGTTTCTTTTAAAACATTGATTTATACACACATGATTTTGATCATGTGATACTGATTCTGAACGATTTTATAAATATGGTTAATATTACCCACTATTCATTTTCTAGCCCACCCCATTATCGTTTTCTAGATCCGCCCCTGAATATACTATTAGTATTTATCCAAGATCTTTGATGTTAAAATCCGTAGCAATCAATAGTTATATATGTGTGTGTTACGTATATTAAGTAATAGTAATATTAAATTTTTAAGAACTTCAACTAATTAAGTATCTAATATTTCATTGAAGTAGTTTCTAAGTTCTAGATATTTATATGTTTAAATGGATTTAAAAAAATTTAAAAAATATCTCTATTTTTAAAGAATGATTCTTATATAAAACATTGTATAAGTTTACAAATAATTTTTTTCTAACATGAATACATTTGAGAGTTATAGGAAATAAACTTCTATTTTATGATAAATTGAATCGTCATTGTCCATTCATTGGTTAGCTTATAGCTATAAATAGAGTTGAAATACTTAATTTTATTTTCTTACTCCCCATTCTATTCAATAATTTTTTAAACATTATATATTCACAATAATATCTAAAAGGTTAATACAAAATGTAGTTATTCATGTCCAATGCACGTACACTTTACTAGTAAATATAAAAGTAGTAGCAAGTGAAAGCAAAAACCGAAGCATTTTATCTCATGTAGCCTGCATAAATTTTGAACATGTGCATGTAATAAAAAGTATAAATCGAATGTAGTATGTATAAAAAGTACTACCTCCACTTTTTTAGATGTTCTTTTAACTTTTATATTTTATTTATAACTAGTTGTTCTTTTAGCTTTTTTTCTACATTTTTTCCAGTAATACCCCTCCTAAAAAACTCTAATTATCTAACCTACCATATCTATATAATCTAATTAAGGGCTTAATTATTTATTTTCTATAATTCCTTAATTTCCTTATTCGAACCTAAAAGAACATCTAAAAAAAATTGGAGAAGGTTTTTTTCACGAATTCCTTCTTTCTACAGGATTATTCTTATGTAAAATATTTTATTAGTTTACCTATAAAACATCATCTACTAAAAAATACATTATCATCTATTATAAATGAATTTTAAGAAAAAATAGAAACTATATTTTTATTTTAGGATAAAATGAATTAGCACCGTCCATATGAAAAAGCTACAAAACTTAAAATTGAAAAAGACAAAACAGTACAACAGTTCCAGAATTCAGCGTTTGAAAAATTGACTATAGTCTAGACTCTAGATACTCCTACTCCTGGTGTGGCTTCCAAAATCTGATTTCTCCTGTTCATCTTCTAATCCTTGAGCTCGAGGCAAATCCTCGGAACCTCCAAACTTCGAGGAGCGGGTTCTTTCTCCTGTTCATCTTCTAATCCTTGAGCTCGAGGCAAATCCTCGGAACCTCCAAACTTCGAGGAGCGGGTTCTTGCTCCTCCTCGTCGCTGCTTAATGGGAGGTCCCTCCAACCCTAGTTGTTATTTCTTAATATGTTTAGAGCATCTAGTTCTCCATAATGTGCCATCAAAATTGTCAAGGAATTCTCCTGAAAAACAAAATAAAAAAATAAAAAAGAAAGAAAAGAATTAAAAGAAAGAAACCCAACGCAAGATTGGATTAAAGCGGATAAAATAGAAGATCAACCTGCTGGCCTCCCCCTCCCACAGCCTCAACCTGAGGACCCACAGGATTCCGTTTTTACATCCAATATAAGAAAGACGAGGACCCACAGCCTCCTCTTCACCCACAGGATCCTGTTTTTACATTCAATATAAGAAAGACATTTAAAAAGATTGAAACAAAACTACACAAGTAAGAAAGACATTCAAGAACTGAATCAATAATAAAAGCAAGCAGGGCCGTCCAACATTTCTGGTGGCCCTGTGCGACGATAATATTGGGCCCTAATTATTATCAATAAATATTCAAATAAATTATATAAAGAATATTATATTCACTGGACACAATATATAGAAGCAAAATAATAAAAAAAACATAATGTTTTGGTATTAATGTTTTCAAATCACATGAAATGATTAAATTTTTTTTCCAGAAAACTAGTCTAACTTCATTGACATAGAAAAAAATCCTAATGGAATCAACTATGAAAAATTGAGCAAAAGGAAAACTTTCAGGAAAAAAAAATAAAAAATAAAAAATTCAAAATGGCAGCAGTAGAATTTGACCACTGGACATGTTGCTTGAGGGAGGCCTTAACAAGAGCCCAAGAACCAATTGGACACCACTGAATAGTACTGAGTGTCCGTAGAATGCGAAGAGAAAGGAGAGATACTTAGTGCGGAATGCGGATTAGAGAAGAGAAGGAGAGATACTGCAGATTAGAGAAGAGAAACGAGAGGAACTATGAGTAGTAAGTTAGTATTAAGCACCAAGTTACTTAAAACCGTTTAAATTTGGCGCTAAATTATATTAGTTATTTGTTTGCGAATTGTGAATTTAAAGTTCATTATTTAGGTTCAAGATTCAGAATTCGTTTTTAGATTACATGTTTAAGGTCTAGAGTTCGCCTTTCTTCGACTAGGGTATATTTTCTATTATAGACTTACGATTTCACAATTCACGGTTCATGATTTAATAATTCGGTGTTTATAATTCAATAGTTCATAATTTAGCGTTCATAATTCGTGTTATGAATCATGTTATATAGCTAGAACACGATCAGAACAGGGTAAATGTAGGATAAATGATCCTTATCCGTCGAATATGGGTAGTCTAATCAAGCCCATAATTATATGGGCCTTTTCTTTAATAGTTGCGTTGCTCGTTCCCATTTCACAAATTTTGAAATACAATATTGGCCCAATAATGTTATCCTAACCAGGCCCATATTGAAATGGGCCTTATTTGCAATAAGTTGGGCTCCCAGATCCTCATTTGACAAATTATGACGAACAAGCTTATAGGTTTTTTCTTTTACATAAAAAAAGAAAGCTTACGTGGCTTTTCCGGGGTTGGTTCGGTTCAGTTCGGTTAAAACCGAAATTTTTCGGTTAATCGGTTTTTATTTTGGTTAATCGCTTTTGTTTTTCATTTTGCTTTTTTTTTTTTTCGATTAAAATTTTTCAATTCAAAATATAACTTGCATTTGATTTAAACTTCGTCATAAAATAAAAATGGAAGATTAACAAAAACAAAGCAGAAAGAAAAATAAATTGAATGTAAATGGTGAAATTAGAAAATAAAAGTGGAGTCACTATTATCTGTAAAGTGAAGTCACTATAATATGTACAAAATAGATAAGAAAAAATGACGGAACTATAATAGGTAAAAGAGAAAAAATAGATAAAAAAATTTACACCCGGTTATCGGTTCGGATCGGTTCGGTTTTCAGTTCCAACCGAATCGTCGGTTTCGGTTCGGTTCGGTCGGTTAATCGATCCGTGCATACCCCCTATATCCGATAAATAATGTCCAATCTTCCATTCGATCTTGACGTAACAGGTATCTATCGGGCTGGGGAATTTTTCTCAAAGTTATTTTTATGAGATCGAATCTGTTCTTGCTTCATTAAGGTTATTGAAAGATCTGTAAAATTATAGTTGATTTTGTTAAAATAGGATATCCAAGAAAAATGATGATTATAAAAATTCAACCCTACTTAAATCGAGAGACGCCAACAGAATTCGGATATAACTGAATACCGACTAAACTAAAAAATATCCGATCTAATCGAGTCGGGTCGAGTAAGGAACTCAAGAGGAAGTGAATAAAGGCAAGATTGGAGCTGGAAATGAGAAGCAGTTTATAATTCTGTTAGAATTATGTTATAACTGTCGTCTGCAACGGTTTTAAAAAAAAAAAGTTGTATTTCGCGCGTTAGTTTTCCCAGTTTTTCACAGCTTGTTTCTTTTATCTATTTTTATTTTTATGTAACTTCTCCAACTGAGAGAGCACATTGTGAGAACATTCTAGATTGTGTATTTCCTTTAAGATAGACAGAGAAATTGTGAGCTCTAGAGTGAGAAACTCAAGACGGATATGAGTTAGGGTTTAGCTCATCTGTTTTCAATTGCATGATTGATGCAATTGTCAGCATTCTGATTCTAGTGAGAAGGGATTTCATTCTGCTCCGTGGACATAGATCGAAAGATCGAACCACGTAAATTCTATGTTGCATTGCTTTCAATTTCTGAATCGGTTTTCTTTATTCTTCAAGTTGTGATTTTCTGTTTCTTGATTGATTCCCACAACAAGAATTAGTGTAAAATGACATATAGATTTTAAGCCTATTTTATTACAGATTGAGCGCAATACAAATAAACTAAGCTCAAAATTTGATAGTGATTCACACACATAGAAGTCACACACCAATCGATCTGCATTATTCTGAAAAAGAAGAATAACAACAGTTTATTGAAATCAAACAACCACAGAATATTCCGATATTAACTCTATTGATCAGAAATACTTCTGACTAGAATACTACTGAACCACTGTGCAGATAGTTTAGGGTATCTTCTAAAAGATTTATCACTGTAGTCGACATAATGGAGCCCGAATCGAACCGAGTAGCCCGAAGCCCATTCATAATTGTCTGTTAACGACCATGCAAAGTATCCCTTCACATTAGCACCATCTTCCCTGCAATAGTAAGTGTTTGTTGTCCAACATCAAAGTTCATAATTCCTAAAAATGTCGTTATTTTTTACAAGTAACCCAAAAAAATAACGAGAGATTACTCGATTGCTTCGCGCAGACAACAAAGGTGGTCTATGAAGTTGCTCTTCCTTTTGTAATCCATGATTGCTTCAGACATCGGTATATTATCATCTCTATCCTCATCAATACCTATACACATAAGAACGTGCATTTAGAGTAACAATGTGCTACATCAGCTCTACGTAAACAGATGCTCACGGGATGCTCATCGTAAAGGTTACTGCTTACCATTCTCAGTAATGTAAATAAGGGGATCGTTGTATGTTTCTTTTATATATTGAAGAGAATAGCGTAGTCCCTTTGGATACATAAAGTAGTGACTTGTATTTCTCAGTTGTTCACCAATCGGAACGCCATCTTTTAGTCCTGTGTAGTCGGACATAAGACAAATTAAGCACAGGAAAATATACCGGATGAGATTTCATATTTTAAATGGTGTTTCATCTTCTATTTCAAATATTGTCAACATGTGACGTGTATCTATTCAGGATGTCAGATTGATGTTATTTTTTACATGCGTCACATGTTGATAATATTGAAGTAGGAGAGTGAACGCCGTTTAAGATAGATGAACTCATCCCTAAATATAATGTATATTGTATGACTGTATGATCTCAGACCTGTGAAAACAAGCCCTGCATCTGTATCGTAGTTTAATTTATCACTAGGTTGTTCGATAACCTTTGCATAATTCGTACTGTAATAGTTGAGCCCTATAAAGTCGAATGACCCTCTCACTAGTTCTGCTTCCTCTTTCGTGAATTCAGGCAGTCGGTTTGCAACTCGTGTCCTCATGCTCTCTGGATATCTACCGAATGTTATAGGATCCATTACCCTACATAAGATATTTACCATTATTGGTTGCCGATATTGTTGTCTATCTGTGCAAAGAAGCACGAATAGACAACAGAACCTAAAACCTGTTGTATGACTATATTGTTAATCAGCTTGTCTTGTCGCTAATAGACAACAGTTTTTCAAATAACAGTTGTTAATTAAAAAATACACACTTCTTACAAAAACTGTTTTGTTTTTGCAGTTGTCTATTTATGAAATTGTAGTAGTGTGCAGACACGTTTAATTTTGTTTAGATTTAGATAATCGAATGATAGTAACTACGTACCATCCTAACATAAAATCGAGAGCTCGACCTCTTGCACTCAAACTCTCAGGTGTTTCATCATATGGCTCAAACCAAAATGTGTTGACTGTGATCCCTATCTTCCCCTTTTGTTCATTCTGCGTTTATTACATAAATCTTAAAGCATGTTTAAGGGCGTAAAAAGAGGTTTTTTCTTTGTGTTTGCTCACGAATATACCTGATATTTATTTCTATACAATTTGACAGCAGCACCATGAGCAATAAGCTGAGTATGTGTGACCTGATATGGTTCAGTGCTGGAATCACCTCCGATGCAACGGTTGGGTAGCCAATCAGAACATCTGCCTGGTGCAAACACACCCTTGGTATACCCAAGATTACTGAGCCCCCATGGCTCGTTTATTGTGATCCAATGCTTCACCCTATCGCCAAACTCGCGGAACAATACATCCGCAAAATCTACAAAGTCTTTCCTGTTTTAAGCACATTATTTCACTACGGTGATTAGAGACAACAGAACATGTCCAGATTAAAATAAAATTAAAGATCACATTACCTATAGAAATAGAGACTTATTATGTCCGTCTCTAATATTTGGCAGTAATCTCCTCACTAACGATATAAACAGTTTTTTTCATCATTATTCTATTTATATTTCGTTTTTTATTTATCTATCACTAATTTTCATCTCAAATATGAAAATTTCTTACAGCAATGGGGCGAATTCTATGAATTTTGGATCAACTAAATTCTTTGTCCAGGTGTAGTTTTTTTCAGGTAATAGACAAGTAGTGAAAACCCTATTTACCCTTCTACTTGCAACCACTAATTAGACCGTCTTACGGATACTTTTTTTTCGAGACGAGAGTTGCTGTCTCTTAAACCTGTAACTTTTTAAGTAAGAAACGTTACAGTAGTTGTTAACCTTTATAGCAAAACGAACAATTTTCAAAACATAATAATATTTTTTTGTGATATAAGTAATGTTTTTACATCCATAATAGCACTTTTTATAATAAAAGTGTTTCTTGTCTTACGAAAGATGGTCTTATATAACTGTTACTCCATAGCACGAGAAGACTTTTTTCAATTTTTTTTCGGATGTATCATAAACTATGTATATAGTCTCTGTAAGAAGTACTCACACAATTTGAGGACTTAGGAAACCACCATAAGCTTCTTCCAAAGCTTGTGGAGTGTCCAAATGAAGTATAGTTATCCATGGTTGAATGCCTGCACCATACACCATCATCAGCAGTATTTATTTTTAATATTATATAAATATGATAAGTAATTATATAATACTTCCCTTTTTTAATAAAGTTTAAGGTTGCAAAAATAATTTATAAATATTCGACATTTTAGACTCCCATATACATGCAACATCGATTTTGCACCATTGTCTTTTGTAAATACATCAGCGGTTTCAACTGTGGCATATTTATTTAAGACAACGGTTTTAACCGTTGTATAGGGTTTTAACCGTTGTCGTATATACTCAAGATAATGGCCATAAACTATTATTGTACATTGAAGCCTACAGCACCACCACCTACAACAACGACGACTGACCCCTAGTTTATAACCGTTGTCTTTGACCTTTTCTGTTGTAGTATTTCTTCCAATATTACACCCTAAAATAATTGGAAATAAATATTATATAAAGGAAATAGTCGATTTTCTTATCCTAACATAAAACAACAACTTAAAAAACGGAGATAGTATTGAGGAAGAGATAATAACCATTAGCAAGAAGCTCATTGATGAGGTTATTGTAGTAATTGATTCCATCTTGATTTATTCCTTTACTTACTGCTCCACCTGTATCAAATATAATTTATGCTTTGTATTAGACAATATAAATTATTGTAGAGCTTATAAGCTTTTAAAAGTACGAGAAAATTTCACTCATAGAAGAGTTGAAAATGGGCTAAAATCATTTTTCGCCCTACAAATTTTCGTTCTTTTGATGTTCATTTATTTTTTTCAATTTCGTTCTATAATAAATAAAAAAAATGCTCGCATTTAAATCAATTTCTACTGCCGATGAGAAAATTGATCGAAAAAAAACACATGATTGTCACGTGACACCAACTTCTGCCCGACTTTAAGTGATGTGGTGCTGGTGTTGATCTTTTTTTGGATGAAAACCAAACCAGCAGAAAGTTATAGGACAAAAAGTGATTTTGCGTGTGCTTTTCCGGCCGATTTTCTCATCTACAGTGGAAATTGGTCCAAATATGAGTTATTTCTTTAATTATGATATGAAATTGAAAAACAATAAATTTTAAGATGAAAATTAAACGGCAGAAAAATTATGAGACGAAAAGTGATTTTTGTCGTTGAAAAGATGTTATAAAGAACCTGGTAATATCCTAGTCCATGATATTGAGAATTTGTAAGCATCAGCACCCATATTCTTCAGAAGTTTCACATCTTCCTGCGATAAAAAATACAAATTTTACGTGACTAATATGATAAAAGTAACTTCCGTCTTATAAAAGACAATTTTGTGCAAGTATTATTCGAACAAAAATACCTTGTACAAATGATATGAATCAACCGCCACATCTCCATTTGTGCCATCGGTTATTTTCCCTTAAAAAAAAATTCATGTTTAAAAAATCAATGCTTCATATTATTCGTCAAGGTAACACTAAAACTTTTAAAATCATGAGTAAGTTAAAAATGATTGACTAAATCAAATAAACAAATAAAAAAAGTCGCATAAGTGACGGTTTCTACATTTTAGAAAATTGTACCTTTATCAAATTTAACAAAGTTAAAACTTTTACATTTACCAAAATGCCCCTAAAAATGAGTTTGTATTTTACAAATATACAACTTTTTTATCCTCCCACCCTTTAGCTGCTATATATGGGGTGTTTTCCGTAATTTGAACTTTTGAAAAAAAGATTAAAAGTAAAGATTGTGGTAAAATTGATTAAAATCAAGAGTAGGTAATGGTTGAGAATAAAATTGATTTTGATTAAATATTAAAGCTCGAATGTTTGATACTTAAGCAACTTTTAGCTTATGAGTAATAGAAAATACTCCCTCTGTCCCGAGATAATTTGCACACTTTCCTTTTCGGGGTATCCCAAAATAATTTGCACAGTCTTAGAAATGAAAATTTTCTTACAATCTCCACCTTTGAAAAAGTCAATTAAAAAGCAAAAAGCAGCTCTTTCTTATTCCACGTGCTGCGAGAAGTGTGCAAATTATCTCGGGACGGATAGAGTATTTACTATTATTTACCAAAATATCAAAAAGTTGGAAAAAAACAACTATTTTCTACTTTTAGTCTAAAATTACTTTTATTAAATCTGAAGGTGTTTTCTCAAACACTTCAAAACGATTTTTACATAACTATAAACTAAAAAAAACACTTGAGGAAAACAATTACAAACGCTCCGCTCCGTATTATGTGTATGTGTGTGTCAGTGTGTGTATATTATGTAGAAAGGAACCTGGGTATGTGTGTGTGAAGTAATCCCACATAGAAGGTCCTTTGCCACTTGCATTATATGCCCCTTCCACCTGGATTCATTGAGTACATAAACCACATAAATTAAATTTTTAGTTAATTTATTAGAATTCTTGAAACTATATGATAATGGGAGGTGGTAAAATTAGTTCGATCAATGAAAATCCAACTTGGTCGACATTTAATATGGGCTGGATTTTGGCCCAAATTATTATCACATTTAAAACCGGCCTAATAGGGCAATGGTCCAACACATTATGAGTTGGTCCGATAATCTTGGAGGATGTTTAGCAACTTATTTAAAATATCTTATAAGATATTTTTAAAGTTCATAAGATTTTAAATCTTATTTCAAAAAATTAGTTTGCGACGTATTTGATTGTAATAAGATAATTGAACTTATAAGATCTTAGTTATGTCATTTTTTTTGTAGTTAAAGTAATAAATTTTAAAGTTGTTAATATAAAAATAAGATCTTATTTAAAAAATGATGTAAAAGACTTCGAAGGGGCCTACAATAAGCTTCTAAATATCTTAGGTTCCCTGCATCCCGATTTAACTTGTCTAGTTGGTCGGTCACGGAAGTTAAGAAAAAATAGATTATGTGAATCTTTGACTTTTTCAAAGGTGAAGATTTTGAGGGTGGAGATTGTGTAAGAAATTTGTTATTTATGGACTGTCAAGTTAAGTTGTGACATACCACAATGACAAGTAGGCAAGTTAAGGTGAGACGGGGGGAGTAGAATATTTTGAAAAGTTTGAGTCAGAGTACCTCTTAGTATATTCTAGAGAGATAAAAAAATCATTAATTTTTACTGTTTAAAGTTTCGTCCTTCACTGAACATGGCAGTTCAAATTAGGGTTGTAAACGAACCAAATAGATTCGATTCGATTCGGGAATTCGAATTCGAAACTGACGAATTCGAATTCGAATTCGAATTCGAATCAATTTTTATATTTGTTTCGAATTCGAATTCGAATTCGAATATACCTATATTCGATTCGAATAATTCGAATATTCGATTTGTTTATATATAATATATTTTAAAAAATAAATAATACATATAAAACTAAATATATGTATATAATATATTTATATAGCTATATATTTAAATTAATTTATATATGATATATATTATCAAAATTTATAGTTGAAAAAAATTTAAAAAAATAATAATATTTGAATATTTAAAAAATAAAAAATATTAATATATAACAATGAAAAAGAATTTTTCGAATCTCGAATCGAATCGAATAGTTCGAATATTTCTCACGAATCGAATTCGAATCACCTATTTAAATTCGATTAATATTCGATTCGAATTCGAGTTTATATTTTCGAATTCGAATCGAATTTCTTAATATTCGGTTCGATTCGGTTCGTTTACAACCCTAGTTCAAATTACCACCTCTAACGATAACTGATTACATAAATGGTAAAATTAGCAGTTCAGCTCATCGAACCAATGCAATATACCCAAATGCTCGGGTTAAAAGCCCCAATGCATACAAAAACTAGTGAGCTTAACAAAACTTAAACCAAGATGTCTCAACTCGTTTCAAATGTGGGTAAATCGGACCAATTTTGTCACGTCTACTGAACTAAAATGAACCTGATAAGCAGCTGAAGCCGAGCCGAAGACGAAGTCATCGGGAAATCCTCTACGGTTGATTAAATCTTCATTGCAGGTACAGTACCTTGGATCATCTTCAGTAGCATTAGCAGCATTAAGACAACTAAATAAGAGTATTGTAAGAAAAGCATAGAAAACCGACAAGAACCAAACCCATGGTTTAGCCATATTTAGTAAAATTAATAATTCTGACATATAATGACGGAATAGCCCCTCTTTAAAGTTGCAGGATATATATATACAGAGTGAGTATAGATATACAACTACGTGGCTAAAAGCACTCCACTCAATAATGGGCCCCACCTTCCTAAATCCCCCACCTACCCTTCCAACTGAAAATTATTTCTCGTAGTAAATTATGATAAAGACCTTTGTTGGGTGAAGGAATTTCCTTGTGGGGGAGTTTGCTGAAGTTAAAAGAGTGAGGATTGAGTGATTGTTTTGAGGGCTGGTTGAGTAGGAACAACTCGAATAGTCCAAAGATTAGTCACTTGTACCCAAATATTTCCCACCTTACCTTAAGCCTACATTACAACCTGAATAAAGACCTTTTTTTTATCCTATATCACACATGTCAAGTACGAGGTCTGATTTAGATAACGGGCAAGCATATGGTAGGCGTTGCATGTAATCCAATGCGAGTGAATTAACTTTACCTTATACACTTGAGAGAAGAGTGATACACTTAACCCGTAAGGATCACTTGTTGAAAGTATCGAGTCTCGAAAGTAGTCTTAGTTGCTATGTTGGATATGCTCACGTTATCGTATTGTCTTTCTTTATTAAAATATGTTCTGAAACTTTGGTTTGCCACTTAAAGTCGCTTTAAACACGTGTCTTTTGTGTTTCTTCTTTGCTTTGAGTTGTTCGGGACGAACAAAGGTTAAGTTTGGGGGATTTTGGTACACGTAATTATGCGTGCATAATAGGTCGATTAAATTGTCTAGTTAATAACATTTGCATGCATAATTAGTCGTGTATTACTCGTATTGGTATTATTGGATGAATTAATGTTGTTTGACTTGTTTTGAAGCATTAAGGTGAAATTAGACCAAAAAGTCGAACTCGACTTAAACTGGATGCGAGAACAAGTGTCGCATGTCAAAAACCGAGCGAAAATTGATCCAAGTTGCTGGGAATTGGTCTCGGCCGAGCCAGAGGAGCTCGGCCGAGCTTGAAGGTCAGCGAAAGACGCAAAAATTGGCTGTTGAGGATTCTCGGCCGAGCTATAATTTCTCGGCCGAGCCACTTTTATAGGGAGCTCGGCCGAGCCAGAAATTCTCGGCCGAGACAGGCAGTGGCCCAGCCCAAGTCATGTGCGGGTTAATCCTTTTCTGGCCCAAATTGAGCCTAATTCATCCTCGACTATAAATAGAAGATCCAAAAGTCCGAAAATTACACTTTGATATTGATTCAAGAGCTCGGATTTGGGAATTCTGAAGAACACGAAGACTCAAGATTCGCCAATTCGGGTTTTATAGTTTTATGGTTTCCTTTTATTAGTTTGTTCTTAGCGATCGCTATGATCGGCTAAGCTTTTATTTTTCCGTCTTTGACTATGTTGAACCCTAGACTTTTAATTCAGTAATTGCTTAATTTAATTATGTTCTGAGATTACTTGTGTTATTGGATTACTCTATCTTTTATATGTTTGTTATGTGGACTGATCACCCTAGTAATAGGCATATAGCTGTCGCTAGGTCATAAATTCATAATCCGTAATTGTTATGCGTTTGTGCCCAAAAGTAGCAAAAAGTGGTTACTCGCTAGGATAACATAAAGTCGCGGTCACTTGTACCGCGTTCGTGAGTACAACACCGTACCTACTCCGTTGCCTTAGTTCCCTATGCATCTGATTAATATTGTTCTAGCGAGCGTCTCCTAGGACTACTTAATTGGATAGGATTAATTACTAAGTTCTTAGGATTAATTATACTTAAGGGGTAACGAGGGTTAGCTAAGCGTACCTGTTAATTCTTGGAGTAGGGGTCTCAGAACTAATTAGTTAAGTAGTTGAATTAGTTACATGGATATTCAGGCTAGGGGGATACTGGGTTAAAGGCGGGAATACTTTTTATTCATTAATTAATTCATCTTTAGTTTACTTGTTATTTGCTTTAGTTAATTAAATCTCATTAAAACTCCCCTCATATTATCTTTATATTATTATAATTAGTTATATAAATTGGTTAGTACAATAATACAATTAGTTCCTGTTCCCTGAGGGATCGGCCCTGACTTACTCTACCTACTATTAGGAAAGAAGGTTAGGAAATAAATAACTAATTTGACGTGCCTCGACAGCGCGGTCAAATTTTGGCGCCGTTGCCGGGGAACGGTTGAAATTAATTAAATTTTAGTATTAACCATTATTTGTTTAAGTTTCGTTCTTTATTTTAAATATATAGTTTTTGGTTACTTACATTATACCTTGCATCTTATTACAACAGTGAATGATCACTCGTTCACGTGGTGACAAAGAGCTACACTTTGATCTTGAGATTACTCGAAGAGATCGAGTTTTGAGGAAGAAGGCGAGAGAACATCGAGAGCAAGTCGAAGCTTTACCATACACTACTGAAATCCTGCTTGAATCAGAAATTGAGCAAGAGGAAATGGCACAAGAAAAGTCCATGAAGGAACTGGCCAACGCTGGAGTCACTCATCAGCCCTTGTGCATTACTTTCCCGACCTTGGGAGAAAACACTACATTCGAACTCAAATCGGGGTTGATCCATCTTTTACCCTCATTCCATGGCCTTTCAGGCGAGGATCCCCACAAGCACTTAAAGGAGTTTCACACCGTCTGCTCGAGTATGAAGCCCGTCACTGTTACTGAACAGGCAATCAAGCTGCGAGCCTTCCCCTTTTCTTTAAAGGATTTGGCCAAAGATTGGCTCTACTACTTGCCCCCCTCATCCATTACCACTTGGGTAGAAATGGAGAGACCGTTTTTGGAGAAGTATTTCCCTGCCTCTAGAGCTACGAACCTCCGGAAAGAGATTAGTGGAGCTAGACAACTGCCGGGGGAGAATTTATATGAATATTGGGAACGGTTCAAGAAGTTGGAGACAAGCTGTCCACAACACCAGATTACCGACCAGCTACTTATCCAGTATTTTTACGAAGGGTTGTCAACAGCAGATCGGAATATGATAGACTCAGCTAGTGGTGGAGTTCTAGTTGAGAAGTCTCCAAGAGCAGCAAGGGAACTAATATCCAAGATGGCTGCGAATGCACAACAATTCGGGTATAGGGACGCACCACTTAGGCCAGTAAGGGAGATGAATGATTCAGCCATAGAAGACAAATTGGAAGCCTTGACGACTTTAGTAAGAAAGGTTGCCTCTGAGGGCAAAGCTGTCATCAAGCCGTGCCGTATTTGTGAGACATTGGAGCACTCGACCGACGAGTGCCAGGTTCTAGGGAATGAGTTGGAGGCCCATGCCAACGCCGTAGGCTCGGATAATTTTCGACAAACGAAGTATGACCCCTACTCCCAATCCTATAATCCGGGGTGGAGGGATCATCCAAATTTGAGGTATGGAAATCAACCACAACAGAATCAGCCGCAGCAATCGGGAGAGCCAAACCGCTTTCCGCGGGGTATGTACCAACAAAAACAGTCGGTTGAACAAGCACCCAGCTCCTCGTTAGAGGACATTGTCAAGAATCTGGCCAACAACACATTGCAGTTCCAAAAAGACACCCAGTCGAGCATCAGAACTCTTGAGACTCAAATGAGTCAACTAGCTACCGCGGTGAGTCGATTGGAGAGTGAAAACAGCGGCAAACTACCCGCTCAGCCTGAAATTAATCCAAGGAACGTTAGCGCAATTACACTTAGGAGTGGAACGGAGTTTGGAGAGCCTAAGAAGCCCAGGCAAAGTTCAGATGAGGATATTGGCGAAAACGGAGGAAAAACTGAAGAAAATGACGATCAGCAAGTCTCGGCCGAGAAAACCTGTCTCGGCCGGAAAGTGATGAGGTGGCACTCAGGCTCGGCCGAGAATCATCTGTCTCGGCCGAGACACAGCTCCAGCGGAAGCAGACTCCTGCGACACCTATTCCGACCCAACCATTGTTGTTTCCGAGTCGACTCGCACCTAGAGTGAAGGATACCAAGGAAAAAGAGATCTTGGATGTATTCAAGAAAGTCGAGATAAGCATTCCGCTAATCGACGCAATCAGACAAATCCCGAGGTATGCAAAATTTCTTAAAGATTTATGCACTAACAAACGCAGGTTGAAGGGGGATGAGAAAGTAATAATGGGAGAGAATGTGTCAGCTATTCTCCAAAGGAAGATTCCTCCGAAGTGCAAGGATCCAGGTATGTTCGTAATACCATGTACAATAGAAAATTACACCATAGAACAAGCTATGTTAGATCTAGGTGCATCTATAAACGTCATGCCTCGGTCTATTTGCCATGCACTAAAACTTGGGCCAGTAAAAGAAACGAGGATAGTGATTCAATTAGCTGACCGGAGTACTACACACCCTGATGGGGTTTTGGAAAATGTGTTAGTAGAAGTAGGTGATTTAGTATTTCCGGCGGATTTCTATGTGTTAGACATGCACGGTGATCCATCAACGCCTACCCCTATATTGTTAGGGAGGCCGTTCTTAAACACCTCTCAAACAAAGATAGACGCTCGTGAGGGATCACTCACGATGGAGTTCGATGGACACGTCATTAAATTTAACATATTTGATGCAATTGAATCCTCTGAAAAGGACCATTCTGCTGTGCCTAATAATGTGACTAACCCGTTTGTTGAAAGAAACCATGAGCTGAGCTGCAGTGATAAACCGAATACTCCCATATCTTGGAAGCATCACGGAAAGGATCGTGAGAAAATGAAGGAGGTATCATGCTGACATTGGTCAGGGCCAAGGTGGAAACCTCCATGGACTAAGCGCTAAGGGACAAGTGAATCAGTCGAGCCAACGACGTAAAACAAAGGCGCTTGTCGGGAGGCAACCCGATGTTTATCGTATATTTATTTTATTTTATGCATTCTGTTTTTATTTTGATGCATTTTTATTTTTGAAAAGTATGTAGGAACTAGCTGGACCAGAAGGCACCGAACCATAAAATTCAAGAGATAAAGCACGGAACAGGGGGTCCAAAAGACGATAAATCGTAACTGGTAAGTTATCTATCACTAATTTTCATCTCAAATATGAAAATTTCTTACAGCAATGGGGCGAATTCTATGAATTTTGGATCAGCTAAATTATTTGTCCAGGTGTAGTTTTTTTCAGGTAATAGACAAGTAGTGAAAACCCTATTTACTCCATAGCACGAAAAGACTTTTTTCAATTTTTTTTCGGATGTATCATAAACTATGTATATAGTCTCTGTAAGAAGTACTCACACAATTTGAGGACTTAGGAAACTACCATAAGCTTCTTCCATAGCTTGTGGAGTGTCCAAATGAAGTATAGTTATTCATGGTTGAATACCTGCACCATACACCATCATCAGCAGTATTTATTTTTAATATTTTATAAATATGATAAGTAATTATATAATACTTCCCTTTTTTAATAAAGTTTAAGGTTGCAAAAATAATTTATATATATTCGACATTTTAGACTCCCATATACATGCAACATCGATTTTGCACCATTGTTTTTTGTAAATACATCAGCGGTTTCAACTGTGGCATATTTATTTAAGACAACGGTTTTAACCGTTGTATAGGGTTTTAACCGTTGTCGTATATACTCAAGATAATGGCCATAAACTATTATTGTACATTGAAGCCTACAGCACCACCACCTACAACAACGACGACTGACCCCTAGTTTATAACCGTTGTCTTTGACCTTTTCTGTTGTAGTATTTCTTCCAATATTACACCCTAAAATAATTGGAAATAAATATTATATAAAGGAAATAGTCGATTTTCTTATCCTAACATAAAACAACAACTTAAAAAACGGAGATAGTATTGAGGAAGAGATAATAACCATTAGCAAGAAGCTCATTGATGAGGTTATTGTAGTAATTGATTCCATCTTGATTTATTCCTTTACTTACTGCTCCACCTGTATCAAATATAATTTATGCTTTGTATTAGACAATATAAATTATTGTAGAGCTTATAAGCTTTTAAAAGTACGAGAAAATTTCACTCATAGAAGAGTTGAAAATGGGCTAAAATCATTTTTCGCCCTACAAATTTTCGTTCTTTTGATGTTCATTTATTTTTTTCAATTTCGTTCTATAATAAATAAAAAAAATGCTCGCATTTAAATCAATTTCTACTGCCGATGAGAAAATTGATCGAAAAAAAACACATGATTGTCACGTGACACCAACTTCTGCCCGACTTTAAGTGATGTGGTGCTGGTGTTGATCTTTTTTTGGATGAAAACCAAACCAGCAGAAAGTTATAGGACAAAAAGTGATTTTGCGTGTGCTTTTCCGGCCGATTTTCTCATCTACAGTGGAAATTGGTCCAAATATGAGTTATTTCTTTAATTATGATATGAAATTGAAAAACAATAAATTTTAAGATGAAAATTAAACGGCAGAAAAATTATGAGACGAAAAGTGATTTTTGTCGTTGAAAAGATGTTATAAAGAACCTGGTAATATCCTAGTCCATGATATTGAGAATTTGTAAGCATCAGCACCCATATTCTTCAGAAGTTTCACATCTTCCTGCGATAAAAAATACAAATTTTACGTGACTAATATGATAAAAGTAACTTCCGTCTTATAAAAGACAATTTTGTGCAAGTATTATTCGAACAAAAATACCTTGTACAAATGATATGAATCAACCGCCACATCTCCATTTGTGCCATCGGTTATTTTCCCTTAAAAAAAAATTCATGTTTAAAAAATCAATGCTTCATATTATTCGTCAAGGTAACACTAAAACTTTTAAAATCATGAGTAAGTTAAAAATGATTGACTAAATCAAATAAACAAATAAAAAAAGTCGCATAAGTGACGGTTTCTACATTTTAGAAAATTGTACCTTTATCAAATTTAACAAAGTTAAAACTTTTACATTTACCAAAATGCCCCTAAAAATGAGTTTGTATTTTACAAATATACAACTTTTTTATCCTCCCACCCTTTAGCTGCTATATATGGGGTGTTTTCCGTAATTTGAACTTTTGAAAAAAAGATTAAAAGTAAAGATTGTGGTAAAATTGATTAAAATCAAGAGTAGGTAATGGTTGAGAATAAAATTGATTTTGATTAAATATTAAAGCTCGAATGTTTGATACTTAAGCAACTTTTAGCTTATGAGTAATAGAAAATACTCCCTCTGTCCCGAGATAATTTGCACACTTTCCTTTTCGGGGTATCCCAAAATAATTTGCACAGTCTTAGAAATGAAAATTTTCTTACAATCTCCACCTTTGAAAAAGTCAATTAAAAAGCAAAAAGCAGCTCTTTCTTATTCCACGTGCTGCGAGAAGTGTGCAAATTATCTCGGGACGGATAGAGTATTTACTATTATTTACCAAAATATCAAAAAGTTGGAAAAAAACAACTATTTTCTACATTTAGCCTAAAATTACTTTTATTAAATCTGAAGGTGTTTTCTCAAACACTTCAAAACAATTTTTTCATAACTATAAACTAAAAAAACACTTGAGAAAAACAATTACAAATGCTCCGCTCCGTATTATGAGTATGTGTGTGTCAGTGTGTGTGTATTATGTAGAAAGGAACCTGGGTATGTGTGTGTGAAGTAATCCCACATAGAAGGTCCTTTGCCACTTGCATTATATGCCCCTTCCACCTGGATTCATTGAGTACATAAACCACATTAATTCAATTTTTAGTTAATTTATTAGAATTCTTGAAACTATATGATAATCGGAGGTGTAAAATCAACCCGATCAATGAAAATCCAACTTGGTCGACATTTAATATGAGCTGAATTTTGACCCAAATTATTATCACATTTAAAAACCGGCCTAATAGGGCAATGGTCCAACACATTATGAGTTGGTCCGACAATCTTGGAGGATGTTTAGCAACTTATTTAAAATATCTTATAAGATATTTTTAAAGTTCATAAGATTTTAAATCTTATTTCAAAAAATTAGTTTGCGACGTATTTGATTGTAATAAGATAATTGAGCTTATAAGATCTTAGTTATGTCTTTTTTTTTGTAGTTAAAGTAATAAATTTTAAAGTTGTTAATATAAAAATAAGATCTTATTTAAAAAATGATGTAAAAGACTTCGAAGGGGCCTACAATAAGCTTCTAAATATCTTAGGTTCCCTCCATCCCGATTTAACTTGTCTAGTTGGTTGGTCACGGAAGTTAAGAAAAAATAGATTATGTGAATCTTTGACTTTTTCAAAGGTGAAGATTTTGAGGGTGGAGATTGTGTAAGAAATTTGTCATTTATGGACTGTCAAGTTAAGTTGTGACATACCACAATGACAAGTAGGCAAGTTAAGGTGAGACGGGGGGAGTAGAATATTTTGAAAAGTTTGAGCCAAAGTACCTCTTAGTATATTCTAGAGAGATAAAAAAATCATTAATTTTTATTGTTTAAAGTTTCGTCCTCCACTGAACATGGCAGTTCAAATTACCACCTCTAACGATAACTGATTACATAAATGGTAAAATTAGCAGTTCAGCTCATCGAACCAATGTAATATACCCAAATGCTCGGGTTAAAAGCCCCAATGCATACAAAAACTAGTGAGCTTAACAAAACTTAAACCAAGATGTCTCAACTCATTTCAAATGTGGGTAAATCGGACCAATTTTATCACGTCTACTGAACTAAAACGAACCTGATAAGCAGCTGAAGCGGAGCCGAAGATGAAGCCGTCGGGGAATCCTCTACGGTTGATTAAATCTTCATTGCAGGTACAGTACCTTGGATCTTCTTCAGTTGCATTAGCAGCATTATGATAACAAAATAAGACTACCGTAAGAACGACCGACACTAACTTAATTACCGGTTTTGCCATATTTTAGTGTAAAAGTGCTTCTTGTTTGGGAAATTACGATGTCCAAACGGCGCATTTAAAGTTGCAGAAAATAGTATGGCTGTAGATTTAGCCACATGGCTAAATGACAACCACTCAAACTGGGACCCACCCTAATAAACCCACGTTTCTCCTCCCATCTACCCTTCATACCGACGTCAACATATGAACATATTAAGAGCTCGTTTGATTGCCTATGCCATTTTACTCATTTTACTCACGTTTTATAAGAAAATTGACTATAATTTGAGCATGTTTCTTGTACATTTGGATCCACGCAATTCGGGTCACGGATAATTTTGTATGAAAATATACTAGTGTTAATTCTTAAATGTGTTACTTGTTCCAAAGAAATGTGACATGCTGAAAGGGTACTAGTGATTATGTTTAAAGATATTACTTGTTTCAAGTAATGTATTATAGAGTGAATAATACATTTCAATATAAAAAGTGGTACCTTACTCGGATTGCACTGTGAATGGGTTTTCATGCAAGGAACCCAATCTAACTCAAGCAAGTGATCTCTACTTTAGTGGGCTTCAAATTGCAGGCAACACTTCCAGCCCAATAAGGTCCAAAGTGAGCTCATTTACCGGCCCAAGTTCCTCAACTCCCGTATTAAAACGACGCCGTTTTAAGTAGTAGATAAGAATAATAATTTTTCAATGTTGGATTTCACAACTATGTAATTTTATATGTAAGATACGATTAAGACATTGTAGTAGGGATAGAGAATTTGAAGTGATTATCGACCACACTTCATCATTAAAGCAAAGGACAACGCAATGACAATTTGGGACGTCCAATCCATTCTAATTCTAATCCATTGGGTCAATATTATAGATCGTGATGGTGAATTAGAAATTTCTATAAGCCCAAAAGTTAGAAAACTCAACCCGATAAAATACACTAAAATTTATCGAAATAAAATAAAATTTGAAAATAAAATAAAAACTAAAAAAAGTTTGGTGCAACAAAATCGTGCCAACCAACAATTTCAGTCACAGCGTGAAAGAAAGCAACAAAATTCAGCAAATTAATACATTCCAAAACAATCAATTCAGTATCATTTATTGCCCAGCTACCCTCAATTGTGTGGGCCTTGTGTAACTAAATTGTGTAGTAATTAATACGTAAACAATGTTTATAAATACAAGATTCACGATCTAATCACTAAAATTATGTCATATTCAAACAAACGAATAGACAAAAGAAAAGAAAAAAAAATGCATCAAATTTTATACATCGACGAATGCCTTGTTACATGACTGCATGCACAGCAAGTAAGGAATCGGCATGGAATCGAAGAGTCACTACTACGATACCGAATAATTAAACAACATATGCCATATAGAACAAAGAGCAAAATAAAAACTAGAGATACATTGTCCACAAGGACGCTAAACGGAGAAAAGATCATAAGAGCCGGCAAAAGTCGCACGTCGACAGAAAAAAAGAAAGAAAAAATAAAAAATTAGAGAAGAGTAGAATATGACCGACGTCAAAGAGCCGTCGACGATTGAAGATTGGAGAAAGAGGAGTTTTTCTTTCTTATCGAATTGTAATTGCTGTAGAGATTTTCTTGAGAGAGCGGTTCCATCGGAATCTCCAAGTTATTAGGAAAATCTTTTTTTAGCATTATTAGAAAAACAATTTGAATCCAGTATTTTTCTTTAATACCCTCTATTATTTTGAGGTATACATAGAGTTAATGCCACAAGGCACTTTTAAGATAAAAAATAGATGAAAAATAAATGCTGAACTATTTTGTCGGGACAGAGAAAGTACTTTTTTTTTTTTTTACCCGGACCCAATTTTGCCCCTACATCCCTTGGTTCAAGACCAACCCCCCACACCCCCCCCCCCCACCCCACCCCACCCCCACTCCCCCCCCCCTCCAAATTACTCGAAAATTACTTTTAGAAAAATGATAATATCATAATTTTGTAGCTTTTTACTTTAATAATTATAATTTCTTATTATTCAAAATTTATTTTTTCTTAAAATTAGTGTCTGATTAAGGTAGATAAATTAGACCGGACGGAGGAAGTATATTATTATTTGCTCATTGATAAGACTAAAAAATTAATCAATATAAGAATGAGCAATGCACAATTTTACATGACACACCAAATTTGGTTATGTACACACAATTACAGTATATACTACTACTAATCTTATCATCATTATACAAAAAAATCCTCAGTAAAATCAAATATTAAGACCTCTGAAAACAGATGACACTTCAGTATTCTCTAGGACTTTCCGGCACGCCGGTTATGTCCCGGAAAACCTGCAGCCGCCTCCGACTACCACCGGAACTCAGATTTCCCGACAGCTCTCCATCTTGGCTATCAAAGTCCAGAACTTGCGTCATCAATGGAGATAAATCGCACTCGTCTTTTGGCATGTCGGGTTGGTCCTTATTCTGATCGAAACACAACGAACGCCTAACCGGTTGGCTCGTTTTCTCTGGTTGAGTAAAGTACCCTCTTCCAAGATCCATAAAGTCCATCTTTTCACAAAGTTTCTCAGCCGGATCATTCGGATTAGGATCCACATTCTCATCATTCCGATACTCAAACTCGCGTTCATCTTCCTCAACCATGTCGGCCCAGCTCTTCTTATGTCCAGCCGAAATCTGATGCCGATTTTCCTTATTCTCACCATTTGAAGGCAAAGATGCACATTTTGGCATCTCTTTGGGTGAAGCAGTAGGATAACAGTTCACATTTTCGTCCACAGATGACTCCTCAGTACCGGTAAATGATCCAAACGACAATTTCCGACAGTAATCCCTCCCTGCCCTTTGATCACCAGCCCGTCTCGGCTGTGTCAATGGAACTTTGGGAATATCCCGGTTGTAAAACGGGGCCCTCCCTTGGCCCTGATCAGGCTCACAGTGGTTTCTTCTCCAATCAAAATTGGCCCTTTTCTCATACGGATATCCAGTGAAAGGCCCGTCATTCGTTGTGACAGACGACAGCATACTGTTGGTATGTTTTTGGGAAGACTCAAACTCAGCCAGGATTTCAGATGCGCGCTCGTAAGACTTAGCGTACGACTCATCCAAGTTACCATTTCCACACGAAAATCGTACTGCTTGGAGCAGAAACTTCGCTTCTGTCAACTTGTTCATGTGCATTAAGCATATTGCTAAGTTGCACTGTTTGTTCTTGTCTGGTTCAAACGACAGCGCTTTTCTGCATTACAAGACGACACATTCATATAGACAACTCTTCGTCTTGTAATGACGAGCTATAAAACATTACATGAAAAGTACCTGTAATTTTCTTCAGCAGATTTGAAATCTTTCTGCTGCATATAAGCCCAAGCTAAGTTCCCTAACAGCCTGCACAATATAACAACGAACACGAATAAATCATTCAGATCGAAAACAGAGAAAAATTTCGGAGAAATAAGTAAGTATTCGAAATATATGAACCTCGAATACTCTTTCTCAATCGGGATTTGTACTTTCTTCCCTTGAGATCTTGCCACCTTCGTCCTCTTTCCGTAAAAGGCTAATCCTTCTTCAACTTGCTTCAGTTTTCGTCGAAGCATTTCGATCTCTTCCTCCATCCTGCCAGAATGCTGCATTATCAACAAGTATGAGACTCGCGATTTCAATCTTCAATCCACTGAACATCATCAATCAGTAAAATCTCACCTTATACAATTCGAGCAATATGTTGTCAAGGGATTCCTGAGATTCAAGAGATGAAAGATGGCGAAATGACTTAATGGCCTCAATCGCCTCGTCTGACCGATCCAACTGTTTCATTACAACAGCCATGTCTTTTAGGGCACTGTCGACTCGATCTCCGGAGTTTATTGCAGCCCAGAAAAGGGACACTGCCCTGCTTGGATCCTTGTCCACTAGCTGTCATTGCAAATTCAGCAAACAATTTCAAGAAAATTAATGAAACATAACACTAAATTGATCAGTTTCGTAAGAAGAAACAACAGTCAAAGAACATGATCAAAACCATGATATAGTCTAGTGACTACTGAAATTTTACTGGTAATTAGTACCCTAGAAACGATAGACGATTTTATATATGCTCGAAATGATTACAAGCAAGGTCTAGTGACCAATTGTTCCCATCGATACAGTAGAAATCGAAGATGTGAAATGAGAGCTCTAATCTAAGGAGGAGGTGGTCGAAATTGCTAAGGAAGCAGTCCAGACAACAAAGGTACCAGAGTGCAACCTTATCATGCACTTATAAACATCATATTTGAAAAGAAAAAAAATAATAACAAGAAAAACACACACACACACACAATACAGAACCACAGAGTGCAATCTAATCATGCACCTATAAACATCAAATAAATTTAGCAAAAAACAAGAAACACACACAAAAACACAATACAAAACCATAGAATGCAATCTTATCATGCACTTATTAACATCATGTTTAACAATTAAAAAAAAAACACACACACACAATACGGAACCATAGAATGCAATCTTAACATGCACTTAATAAGCATCAAGTTTTTTAGAGAGACAGAGAAAAGGAAGAAGAAGACACCCACAATACAAAACCGTAGAAGCAATTTATCATACACTTAATACGCATCAACTTTTTCACAGAGAGGGAGAGGAAGAAGAAGACACACACACACACACACGTACACGCACGAATGAATCAGAAACAGAGAAGGCCAGAAATATACCTGAACATGTTTTGCTCTAACATAAGGCGAATCACCAGACGGGATTTTATGAACGACATGAAACAGATCACCTTTCGCCTCCGGAGTACCCCTTCTCGCCTTCTTCTCCGACCGCGTCGTCGCCGGAGAACACCTCTTTCCCTTCCACGCCGCCGGCGGCGTCAAGAACCCTCTCGGCGGCTGAGACAAGTAATCGCTGCTATGATGATCAAAACCAACGCTACTCATCGCCATTTTCTTGATCACAATTAAACCCCCTTTCGCGAATCCTGCCAGAGAGATTACAGTAATCAAGAAATCGTTTTCTTTAGTCATAGACAAGAATTTATGAACAATCAACAATACCTTCATGAGAAGAATAGTGAATCACAAACAAGAAATAAGATGATCGCGAGAAAAAAGTATAGTAAAAAAAAGATCACACGAAGTAGAGCTCTTGCATCCAAAAAGAGAAAAATTTGGAGTGTTATTATTATCTCCATTACTGAGGAAAAGTGATCACTAGCCGTTATATAAGTGTCCGTTGGTAAAAGCCGCCTTTTTTTAAATTACTGTTCTTTTTTCAGTTTTTTTTTTTTGAATTACTTCATTAATATTGTGGTATAAAACGGAACGTTTCGGTAAATAAATTTAAAAAAAAAAAAAAAATTATGAGGATGATTTGTATTTTCTTTTATTTTTTAAAATAAAAGATCTTAAAATAAAAGATCACTGCAGATAGCAACATTTTTCATCCCAAAAGTTTGGGAATATTGTATTTTTTTCCCGTAATTTTACCGTCTCTTACAAAATGTCGTTTATATTGTCCCTAAGTTAATTGGTTATGTAACTTAACTTTTTCTTTAGAAAAGTCATTTTACCGTCAGGTAAAGCGTTGCTGATGTGGCGTCCTTAAAAATGATAAACAACAACTAGTAACTTTACTTGCTACTGACGTTAAAATGACGTTTTTGAGGAAGAAGAAAAATTAAATTACAGGATCACTTAACTTTCAAAATAGCATAAGGACATTTTGTGAAAAGTTTTATACTTATATTACGTAAATGATCTTTTTTCCAAAGTTTGAACAAGTATGTAAGTTTATTTAATTATACTAATAATAAGGTGGTCGATCAATATAGATTGATCCGAAATCTAGTCCATATCCATTATACTCCCTCCCTCCGTCCCGCTCAGATTTGCACACTTTTCTTTTCGGTCCGTCCCACTCAGATTTGCACACTCTTAAAAAGGAAATTTTTTAAATAATCTCCACCCTCAAAATCTCCATTTTCAATCTCCACCTTTCAAAAAGTCAACCAAAAAGCAAAAAACAGTTTTTTCTTAACCTCCGTGCCCGTCCCTACGTGCAAATCTGAGCGGGACGGAGGGAGTAGTACCCATGGATACATAAGAAATGTATTGATTCGATTTTTGTTAATGAATAGATTCGATCGCAACTTTAATATGAAATTTAAAGGGATTAAAGAGGAAATGATACTCTAAATCATAGAACCATAATGAAATATACGATCAACCAACATTTATCGAATTTGAAAAAGAACCAGAAGAAATGGTTTGATTCTCTTATCTTTATTTCTCGAACCGAGAGTTCCGAATCGAATCTTAATGCATATAGATAAAAAAGGTCCAACAGAAAAATAATAATAATAATAATAACAATATCTAAATTATTTAAATGGAACAAGACTGCCTCTTAATAAACTGAAGTTTATTAAATTTAACCATCGGAACATGGTTTTTCTGAATAAATACACTTGATTTTTAGAAATTAAAATAATTTATTGGATCTTATTGCATGTTCAATTTTACATTTTGATATATACTATAGTATGTTAAAAATACTTAAAAAACTTGATGTACATTATTCGCCCAACCCTATGAGAAATTCTATCTACCCAGTCAGCTACTCGACCGGATAATATAATCATCCATCTAAAAATCAAATAAAAATTATTCATTAATATCAATTCACTTTCTAAGTGATTGACTAAATTATCCAGTCGAATAATACCCGACTGAATAGCATAGAATTAGCTCCTCCATCACAGCTCATCCTTGCCGCCGAAATAATGGCGAAAAACACAGGAGAAATCCTCTGTTTCATGACCTTCATTGCAAAGTTTGGTGAATCTGCATAACAGAACCAGAAAATTGCATAAATATAGTAATTGATTATTCAGAATCAAATACTTCTTCCGTCTCGAATTAACTTGCACTAGCAAGTGCGCACACATAATAAGAAAATGTTACTTTTTGGGTTATGTTGACTTTTCAAACCTTAGTTTTTTGCTTTATTTGGTAAATAAAGGTATATCGTGGTGTAGAATTTGTGAGATTTGTCTCTTTTTTAAGAAAGTGTGCGAATTGTTTGAGACGGATCAAAATAAAAGGTGTGCAAGTTCATTCGGAACGAAGAAAGTAATTTAAATGCAGAATTGAGTGAAACCAACATCTCCTGTACTAAAAATGTCATTGGATTTATTGTGCCAGCTTCTTTACTTGATTCTGCCGCAAGCTTTAAATCTTTAGCCTACAATCAAAGTGCACAATATTAAATCAGTGACCTCTAGCTAAAGGTGGCGATTCTGGCAGCCTGGCCTGATCGAGTTAATGTCATATGTAGGCCCGGGTCAGGCCATTCCAAATTTTGGTGACTTAACCTAGCCCCGCCCCTCAAGATACACTACGATTTGACACTTATGACAGGTCTGGCCCGAGTCCATCGAACCAATGTCATATGTCGGGTCAGATCGGGCCATCCTGAAAATTGGAGAGCCCAGCCCCTATATAACAGTAAGATTTGTCATACCATCCTGCGGTCCTTTAGGCTACGGGACCATCAGACCGGGTCTATTGGGTCCGATGATACTTCAAACTGAAATGCCAATGACCCAGTCTGTAATCCAGTTAGCTCTAGCTAAAGGTGGCAATTCTGGCTATTGGCCCGGCCCATCTCAAAATTCGGGTAACCCAGTGCAGCCCTGGCCCCTTAAAATACGCAACAATTTGTCAGGCCGCGCCTGTAGGGCCATGATACTTCGGGCCAATGTCGAACAGGCTGGACCCGATTTTGCGAGGTCTTGTTCTAGCTCAGATATATAACTCCATATATCACAGAATAATTCAACAACATACCATCAGTTTGGTAGCAAATCCTCCGTCGTAATTCCTAGAAGCCGGGGCCCCGTCCATCACTCCGGGCACCGGATTGTAAGTATCGCTTCAATAACAGAATCAATTTCGATCAGCATTAGTAGGCTTTACAAGATTCCACAACAAACGGAATGTCAGCGCATCGACTTTCCCACAGAGATCGGAAATGGCACATTACCTACTCCAACAGCGAGCACTCGAGGAGTTAAATATCTGCGTCAAAGTCGTAGCAGAAATGCCGAGCGACTGACCAAGTGCAAAAGCTTCTGAAACTCCGACCATGCTCACGGCCATTGCCAAATTGTTGCAGATCTTTGCTGCCTACATTTAAAAGCAATGCATAGTTTCTCTTTCATTTTCTACGAAAATAAATACGCACGTCTTATATGACGAGTGTAGCGTCAAGCAATAGCGTACCGATCCATTTCCAGGACCTCCACAATGTATGATGTTTTTTCCCATTGAGAGCAGCAAAGGCTTTGCAGAGCTATAAGCTTCCTCAGAGCCACCAACCTTGTCAAGACGAGAAAAGGATAGAGAACGAACAATTGGAGATCAGATTAACGCAGCGTAAGCATGTATACGAACAAGAACCCACAGGCACAAACTATTAATTGACAATAAATACCAGTAGCACTAAATATTGGAAGAAATCTGTATTTTATAATCAAAATCAACCATCCCATCAGATTTGTATGTGGATTAAAAATTAAAACGAAGAGAAGCATCGTTGGTCGATGCAAGGAAAAGTATTCAGACGCAACAACAGAACTCCCTTCTAAAAGAGATATATAGATGGGAAATTCGTTAACAAGCACTCAGATTTCAAAAGAAATGGAAAATTCTTGAAGTGAATTCGCGGTTATTAGTTACATTATCAAGTGAAAAGATTACCATAAAAGTGAGGGAGCCGTTCTGAGCTGATAGAATACCTCCGGATACAGGAGCGTCCAACATAGCGGGTGGGCTGCATCCATCTATAATAGACAAATCAAAAGTGGCTCGTTATTTTACTTGAAAAGAGACACAGAAAGTTGTCAGATTGATCGCAAATGGTTAGAACAAAGTTGTAAATAATGTAACGAGTACCTCTGACTCCGTTAGAATTAGAATTAGCAACGGCAGCAGAAAGTTTCCTGGATGTTTGAGGATCGATTGTAGAGGAATCTATGAACAAACACGATCTTAGCAGGTTTCCACCGTTTAGCATACCTTTTGGTCCTGTGTAAACATCCATCACCTACAATAGGGTTTAGTATACGACATGTTGGCATGTATGATTCATACTATAACTAGAACAACTAATCTATGTCGTAAGAATGGAATTATATAACGAATCTTTAATAGCAACTGCGGGTTTCAATTGTACTGGATGAGACAATTACGGTTTAAGCTTACATGGGCCGAAGATGGCAACATAGTAATCACAGCATCACTAGCTTCAGCAACTTCTACAGGTGAATTCATCGTAAGCACGCCTTTCTCGGAAAATTTCTTCACAACATCGTGGTTTCTGTATCAAACAAGATTACTAGAGATCATGTTTGTGGATTTAAAGAGGCTCCACCTAATGTTTTGGAACAAGAACCGATAACATGATCCATAAGAAATGGAATTTAGGATATCGACCAGTATAAACTACATGCTCGGAAAATCCACCAAGGTTGCGTTTGGATTGACCGAGATTTCAAATCCACCCAAATCCCTAAAAGATCAGGTCAAACTAAAACTGATGGATTCTAAATCCGTATCAACCCACCAATGGTTGTGCTACTACGGATTTCAAATCCATTCTCAATCCTTCCAATCAAAACGCTACCTTAAAGATATATTAGCAACTTCTATCGTCATTCTCCGATAACAATAATGTAATTGTTCGAAGTAAATGAGTAAACATTAGCCAAGCAAGGAGCAAACAACAAGATACATTCATGTCACAAGAAAAAGAAAAACATTTCAATCAAAATGAAATTACACATCATGGACAACGACATCATATCCAGCTTTAATCAAGTTATCAGCCATCCGGGATCCCATGTTTCCAAGTCCTATGAATCCAACTCTCTGTAATATATCAATAAACCAGAAAATCATTTCAATCAGCTCAATGGGAACACGACGAAATACTCTCGCCACAAATGCTACAATAACGAATTGTGTAACTTCAGCAAGATTATGAAAATACAAGGAGGATCTGGTGCAGTTTACCCCGTTCCCCTTGCAATATAAATTTCAAAAAACTGATGAAAGTTCTGAAAATTATGCATGTAAACGAATCATATCCTAGTTACATCAGACTACTTGTAAATATCAGAGTTTTTTTATATAAAAAAAGAATCAAGAAACTTATATTCGCAGTGAGCTTTTTTAAATTTATCAAAGTTTTTGGAAGTTAAGAGTGACGAAGTTTGTTTCTTAACTATAATTACATTATATATGTATATATACATAGTAGTTTCGCCTAAAAACTTGAGGGGGCATCCACCCCCTAGCTCCGTCAGCAACAATGATAGAATCAAGATTAAGAACGATTAACAGCAGTAACCCCACCCCACCCCCACCCCACCCACCCACACACACAGTCCAGCAAAAACTATAAACTAACACAAATTCAAAAAAAACCAACTCTGCTCATGAAGATTCGAGAATACATGCGATCAATTCAAGATTGTAAATTAAGCAAATAGATGGGGGGCAAAAAAATACTTACTTCAAATTGGTGAAGGGTAGAGGATGAAGAGAACATTCTAGAACAAGGAAGGTGGAACAATGGAGAAGAAGTGATTGCGGAGCTGCGTCTATTAAGGGACAACAGTGATCTTAGTCTGCAAGAAGCCATTTTTCCTGAATTCCTAGTTTCTTTCTTGAGCGTGTAACTTCTTTTTAATAATTGTATTAGTTTGTATCTGCTAATGGTTATTGTTATATACGTTATTTTACCGGTTTTTCCAGCTCTTGTTCTTATCGTCACTTCGTCAGCGCTGTCCTCGTTATCTATACTCTTTTTCTTTTTGGCATTCAGAATACACGTATAAAACCGTCTTTCGTAAGATACGAATTGATTTTATGTATAAGACCGTCTTCCGTAAAATACGAATTGATTTTAGTTCTGTTGTAATAAGTGTTATTTTTTATGTAAAAAATATTCTATTAGCACAAAAATATAGTTACTTTCGAAAAGCATTACTACCTCCGTTCCGCTCTAATTTGTCTATTTTTTTATTCAATTTGTCTCATTCTAATTTGTCAGTCCATAAATGACAAATTTCTCTCACAATCTCCACCTTCAAACTCTCCACATTCAATCTCCATCTTTGAAAAAGTCAAAGATTTCACAAAACCTTTTCTTTAACCTCCGTATCTGGCCAAAATAGGCAAATTGAACCGAACTGGAGGGAGTAGATTTTAACATATCAACTGATGAACACGGGCATAGGCTGGACTAATAGAGTCCGTTTGCTTAAAACTGAAGAGTGCTGGGTCAAATCTGACTGAGGGAGTTAATGAGTGTGCTTTATTGGGATTCGGTCTTCTAAATTTACAGAACTCAATCATAAGCTAATCGACCCATACAGTATAAATATATATATATAAAGAAGAGAAAAAGTGAGAAATGCTTAAAAGTGATTCTTCAAACAAGCTGTTAGAAGCTTACCAATTGAACCAAAGCTGGTATACATCAAAACAAGTCCCAATATACAACAATAGTTGGAAAAAAAACCCAGCAAAACAACACTACTTTTCTACCTTCCACTACTCAAAAAAGGGGAAATCAACAAGATATTTCATTCCCAATTCAAATTCATCACTAAAACAATCTAGATAGAAGAAAGATCTTCATATATAGTCTTGATCCCCGGCCGCTCCGATACCGATCGAATACACCGAAGCGCGATCCCGAGAACCTCCTTCATCCCTTTATCAGCCGAAGGAGCGCTCATCTCCGGCACTAAAACAGCATCGAAGCACTCTGATCCTTTACCCTCGGCCACCCTTAAACGAACCCAATCCGTCAACCCTACACCCCCTTCTGAACCAGAGACTACGTCTCCGGCGCATTTTCCGGTGAGGAGTTCGAGTAAGATGACACCAAATGCATAGACGTCGGATTTGAAGGAGGGGAGGGGTTTCTTGGAGGAAACTAACTCAGGTGCTCGGTAGCCTAAGACACCTGCGTCGAGAATTTGCTCTATGGTGCCGGTTTGGGTCATGAGACGGTGGAGACAGTAGTCGGCTACACGAGCATTGAGGTCCGGCCCGTCTAGGAGAATGTTGGTTGCTTTGAGGTTTCCGTGAGGGACAGCACGGTCAAAATGGAGATAGTTTAGGCCACGTGCAATGTCGACTGCTATTTTGAGGCGTTGTGCCCATGTTAGGGGTGGCCCCTTTCTTCCGGGCCGATCTGAAATAGTGGGAATGGTTAGACAGGTTTAATGGATCCAACTATTATGTATGAAATATTAAAATGTCACACTTCTTTAGATAGATAGAGCAGAACAGAGATTGCGCATCGACTGAAAAACATGCCGGTGTAAAAAAGTATCGGTGAAACTTGAAATTGCAAAATTACGCGTCAGCAGATCTTGAAGAAAGGTCATAGATCACAAAGGTCAGGTGCAAAACTACAGTTAAGAAAAATCGAGCGCTCGTCTAGTAAGTATATTCTAATAACACACATACAGATCATAGACCTAAGCACTATCAGCAAATCTACACAAACTAGCAGATCCCTCAGATTCATGATGAAATAATATAGAATGATAATTCTCATTCAAGTATATATAGCATTGTAAGACAAAAGAATGCGTACCATAGAGAAAACTCGCAAGACCTCCGGGAGATATGTAGTCCGAAAGAATAAGCTTCTCGTGTTGTGTGGGTCCCCAGTAGTACCCTCTCAGCCCCACCACGTTCGGATGTCTGATGTTGGCGAATTTCTTAGCTTCTTTAGCGAATTCCTTTCTCTGCTTAGCAACTCCTTCCCTCAACCATTTAACAGTCAAGAACATCCCGTTCTCCAAAGTTGCTCGGTACGATGTCCCATGGCTGCTCCTTCCAAGGACTTCAGCCGGGGCCCGCGATAATTCCTCAGCTGTAAATGAGATTGTATCATCCAAAAAGTACAGCTCGCCTGCCAGCCTGTCAGGAGACCTGACATCCAATCTTGAAAGGCTTTCTATGGTGTACGAGTCGCCAGATTCAGGCGACCATGAGAAGTGGCTCGTCTTTGATGGGGAGAAACCGGTGACAGCTGCCATTTTCTCTTCAGGGCTAATAATTTCCGATGATGATCCTTTTCTTGATCTCATAATATCCTCTGCTGAAACAACCAAGCCACTAGAACGGTCTCGTCCACTGAAGGTGGAAGGATTCGTCGACGCTGGGCGGCTAACACCTTTCGTGGTTACATGTGGCAACGGACTTTTTGATTTCCGTTTATGACGAATAAAAACGGCAAGAAGGATTAAAATGACCAAAACTGCCACACAAGAAACTATTATTGCCACCAAGACAATAGTTCTCAAATGCTTTTTACCACCGTTTCCACCTTGACCATTTCTCGACCCTGGAGGAGGATTCGGAAATTGCAAGTCCGTATTTCCAGGGTAGAAAGACGACAAAGGAAACTTCCTCAGATTTTCAGGGACAACACCGGAAAGATGATTGTACGAAGCATTAAACATTTGGAGACCATCAGGCAAGTTTGTCGGTAGTGGCCCGGTGAAATGATTACGGGAAATGTCTAAAGAATTTAGGGTAGTGATGTCACCAATGGAACTAGGCACAGAACCCGAGAAATTGTTTCCCCCAATATTGAGCGTTTGAAGTTCAGTGAACGATCCAAACACATTGGGTAAGTCACCAACGAGCTGATTGCCGGAAAGATCAAGAACGAGAAGATTTGTGATATTAGAAACAGGCGAAAAATCAATGCTCCCAGAAAATGTATTGCTCTGTAAATGAAGCTCCGTAAGAGTTTCTGACGTCAAAAGATCAGTTAAAAGAGGGCCATCAAATTTGTTGAAGCTGAGATCAAGTGTTGAGAGTTTTGGAAATTGTGTGATGGCTTTAGGAAGAGAACCATTGAGCGAATTGCGAGAGAGGTTTAGGTGATTCAAACGGAGAAACTGAGCAGTTGTCTCCGGAAAGGGCCCCGTCAATTGGTTTTCGCTCAGATCAAGAACTTCAACATTTTCCCATTTTAGCAATCTCGACAAGTTTCCGCGAAATTGGTTGTTTGAAAGATCAATTACAGCACAGCTTCCTGTCAACAGCGGAAGATCACCAAAAAGTGCGTTGGAGGAGAGGTTAAGCATATGTAACGTCGTTGATGTGATCATGCTTATGGGCCCTGTCAAGTAAAACAAAGGTGTCAATAGAACAAATCAACATATTATGAGTATGTCATTCGTAAAGCCATGATCAGTAAATTCCTTAAACAACAGACTAAATTCCAACAGAATATGGTAATCAATTAGCTTTTACAGACAATAATTCACCCAATTCAGTAAACTCCAGGGTAAATTGCTCAATGATCCTCTTTCGTTTCATAATCTTGTGTGAGATCCACTGGTGGTTTTAGAATTGTACGAAATTTATAACTCAGCACAATTCATAAACCTCTTTGCTCGAAAAAGGGACAATAGGCTGAATTATAAAACAGCGTGATTGTCTCACGCAAGATTATGAAACCACAAGGCGGCCTGATCCAATTTACGTGCAAACTCCATTTCTAACAGAAGGTAGTGTAAACAAATCATAAGAGCAAATTTATGAATCTGTGAAGCCATGGGCAGTAAATATATTAAACACGCGAATCCAGGAATATTATTGTAATTGATTGACTGTTACAGATAAAAGAATGCAACGTACTTTATAAAAGCAAGGATGAGTTCACAAGAGCTGATGTACCTGATAAGTTATTCCCACTTAAGTCGAGCTCGGTCAAAACCAAAGACTCTCCTTTCAACAGATGATTTGGAATTGAACCTGAAAAGCTGTTGCTACCAAGCTTCAATATTTGAAGATCATAAACGAAATTGAAGGCAGGTAATTCCCCAGACAGTTGATTGTGACTCAAATCCAGGACCTTCAAGCTCCCGAAAGCCTGTGCCTCACCACCGCCAACGAGCAACCCCGTTATTTGATTGTAACTGAGATTTAAGTGCTTTACAGACGGAGAAATACCGATAAGAAAACTCTTTTGCCCCTCATTAGAACTACCGAGCAAATTCCCACTAAGATCAACATGACTTGCCGTAGTAAGTAGCAAGAACTCTGGGTCGAGTTTACCATCGAGCATGTTTCCATGCAAGTCTAAGACATCAAGTTGGGACATCAGTTCAAACCCCTTCGGAATGCTTTTCGTGAATCCATTTACTGACAAATTTAGATACACCAGACCTCCCAATCTTCTTAAAGATGATGGTAACGGGCCGGAAAGGGAATTACGGCTCATATCTAAAGAACGGATTGAGGCAAGCCCGGAGATTGAATCAGGGATTGGGCCGGAAAAGTTGTTTCCAGCCAAAGATAGGTTTTTTAAGCCGACAAGTGTACCGATTTCAGATGGCAACGAGGAAGAAAACAGGTTATTGGAAATGTCTAGATATTCAAGGCTTTTGAAACCACCAAGGTTGCGGGGGAACTCGCCGGAGATGGAATTGTTTGCAATTGAAAGTTTTACGAGCATTGTAAGATTAGAGAACACACTCAAATCCACATCAGCAGAAAGTCCTAGATTGTCAAGAACAACAGCTGCTACATTACCACCATTACACATAATCCCATTCCAAGAAGAAGGGCAGCCATTGAAATCAATCGATTCGTCATTCCAAGAATCGACAACAAAACCCGTTGGATCATGCTTGATTCCTTTCTTGAACTCAAGCAGAGTCAAAATGTCCTGAGAAGGAAGCTGCCCTAACGCTCCAACGAAACAGAGACCGACGACTAAAAGCCTAAAGACCCTCATCCTAAACCCTACTAACAACCTTAATATCCACAAATCAGCTCAAATATATCACCCAGATTTGAACTTTAAGCAAAATGCAGTAGTTTATACAGCCTACAAAAAACAAGAAATGCCCAAATCTTCCACTAACACAAATCTTCCTACAGCATAACCAAAATCAATGTAGCACATTTTCAGACATTAACACCATTTTAGCAGCATAAACATGGCAGTAGAACAAAATCTGCAATCAAACACAAGATTTGAGATCTAACCAAAGGGAGCTTCACCACAGAGCAGTAGCAAAACCGTCACTGTCAAGATTCCCTCTTCCGACAGTAGAATGTAAGAAAGAACAATTTCTCACTTTAACACAAAAGTGGGCTTTGAAAAGCAAGGCAAAAGGGTATTCAAATTTGCATTGCAAATGCATTTAAGACAGTGAAAACGATAACCCACCTTTCAAAACCCTAACAATGTGAGGAAAAAGGATAAAAGATTCGAGCTTTCTAGTGTTTTAGAGTAACAAAACCAAAACCCCACTCTCTCTCTCTACTTTCTCATGTGAGAGAAAGGCTTACCATAAAGACAGAGCCTTTTGTCTCTACTATATTAATTTTTTCTTAAAAATCTTTTTTCCCTTATAATCCTGCAACCAAAGCAATCACTTTCTCATTCCAAAAAGACATTTATGTGGGGAAACAAACCCAACATAAAACCCTTTAATTATAAAAATTAAATTCAAGATTTAATTGCTGTATTATTTATTGGGAATCTGTGCAGAAGAACAAAAAAAGATGTGCAGATGTCAGAAGAGAAATAGTAGCGGGAATGTAATTTGGGAGTGAATTATGCCCGCGAAAAAGCTATGGTGGACGTCAATGAGAATCATTAAATCTGGTTTTAAGATTGTTTGGATTCCTTTGCGTCGAAACTGATGCTAATGGTGAGTGAAGAAGTGAAGCAGAGCAGCAGTTACTGTAAGGACAAGATTGGGTCCCACCTATTACCTTTGACTAGGGTTTTATATTCTTTGGACACCATTATTAAGATTCAAGTATCTTAATTTTTAAAGAAAAACCTGCACTCAAATCTTGATTTTTACTTCTATTTTTTAAATTATACTACCTCCGTCCCGATCTAATTTGTCTACTTTGATCGGACACGGAGGTTAAGAAAAAAGAGATTTTATGAAATCTTTGAGTTTTTCAAAGATGAAAATTGAGGGTGAAGATTTTGAAAGAAATTTGTCATTTATGACTAGCAAATTAGGTTGGGACAAACCGAAAAGGAAAATAGATAAATTAGAACAGGACGGAGATAGTAGGTGGCAAAATCAGCGCGGTTTAATGAGCCAGCTCAGTTCGGTCAACATTTTAAGGAATGTTTACAATTGCTCCTATTTATAAAGAAAGTGATTTAAATAAGTGACTCTAAATAAACTTAGATTTAAGTAGAAGTTGATATTTGCAAAAACTATTTTCAACTTATTTTGACCTATTCATCTACCGACGGTGATATGGTCAACTCAAATTCGATGACTTTAATAGTACTTTTTGCTAAAATTTATATAGTTTAACTCATATAAACTATCAAATAATTAGATCGGATCGATATTGCCACCTCTAATTAACCACACAAGAAGATGGGAGCGGATTTGTTGGGGGAATTATTTAAAAAGAAAATTGGACACGGAATAAATGAGAGGTGAGGTAGGTAAAGAATGATTTAGGACAGAGAAATGGAGATAAATGGTGTTTGATGGGCCCACCATCAGTCACTGTTGGCTGGGAATTGGAGGTAGTAAAGTATTAGATCTCGTGGTGGGCCCGGCCCAAACAAAGGTGTGCATGGGCTGGCCAAGATGTGGTCCCACTACATGCCAAGAAAGCAACAATTTTATAATTATTAGGCGCCATCTGTTCCACTTAATTTTGCGGGATCAATCGAACATGAATGTTAAAGAAATATTGTTTTTATTTTTAAGTTGACTTTATCAAAGGTAAAGGTGTAGATTGAGAGTGAAAATTTTGAGGATGAAGATTGTAAGAAAAAAAAAATTAAGAATATGCAAAATTAAGTGAAACGAAAAAAAAAAAAAAAAGTGCGCAAATTTTTAATATAATGGGGGGAATCTATTATCTATCTATTAATGTATATAATGGCAAAAATGGAAATGCCAAAAAAGCACTTGTTGTGAATGTAATGGGGAAATAACCAACCAACATCACAAGCTTCGTGAGGATTGTACAAATACAAGTAGACATAATTAGAATTGATTATTGATTGGTTTGATAGGTCGGTTCGGTCTGTTCGGTATTTTTAAAAGGATTAAGCCATAAAAGGTTAGGTCCACGGGACCATCGGGTTCAGCAAGCTTGATCTAATGGGACAAAAGTTTTATGAATCACGGATCGATAAATAAATCTTTGTATATTTAAGGGGTTGGGCTAGGATTTGCTCAAAATTATTGGCGCAATAGAATTTTGAGTTAGCCCATCCCGCCCGATATATGATCTTGGTCGGGTGAGTCAAATTACCACGTCTATACATAACAATATTTTTTTAGAAAAAATATACATTTTACTACTATCATATGCTAAATTTGATATATTTTAACTTTTTCTATATTAACACCCACGTAATAAATACAAGTATTTGTGGGACATTTTTCTATATGTATATTCACGCACATACATAAAAGAAATTCAGTTGAAAATATGTTCGTATAAGTTTTGGGGATTGAGTGTAAAAAAATTACTCCCTCCGTTTCGAATGAACTTGCACTGACTTCCCGGCGCACATATTAAGAAAAGTTATTTTTAGGTAAATGTTGACTTAGTCAAATCTATTTTTACCTTTATGTGATGTGAGATTTGTAATTATATGTTTAATGTAAGATAGATATGTAAAGTTTTATTTCTTGAAATGGAAAATGTGCAAAAGGAGTGGGACACCCCGATTAAAGAAGTATGCAAGTTCATTCGGGACGGAGGGAGTATAAAATTTTGTGGAATCACATTAAAAACCAATAAAATATATAAAAATGGATAAATTTTTATATAATTATTGAAATTGTGTTATCATCCCATCTGGAAAAATCAATAAACAAAATAATCTAAAGAAAGAAACGAGGTGGCATTTTAAAAAGCAAAAAAGCATACTAAATACTCCGTCCGTCCCAAATAAAATTGCACACGTTCTATTGCGGTCTGTTTCAAGTAATTTGCATACTTTCTTGAAAAGAAAACAAATCTCACAAGTTCATTCGGGATGAAAGCAGTAATGTTTTTTAGGGTAAGGCATACTAAATATTGTTGGTTTCAAATAAAATTGAGCCAAATTATAAATTAACACTCCCTCCGTCCCAACTAAACTTGTACACTTTCCGTTTTCGTCCGTTCCAGCTAAACTTGCACACCTCTTAAAAATGAAAGTTATAACACAATCTCCACCCTCAATCTCCACCGAAAAGTCAACAAAATTTCAAAAAGTAAATTTTTTTAATACTTATGTCAACCTCCCAGTGTAAGATTAGTCGGGACGGAGATAGTACATGATTATATGGCAACCAATTGTATTATTAATGTGTGTATATATATTTTAGTACATATGATCGAATGTGGGTCTATACCCAGCAACACCTAATAGAAATGATTAGAATGATAAAATCACATGAAATTGTCATAATCAGCTTCCCTCCAGAAAAGGAAAAGTAGAAGTGAGTTCCGGTACTCGACCCGACTCGATCAGATCGGATATTTTTCAGTTTAGTCGGTATTCAGTTATATCCGAACTCTGCTGGCGTCTCTCGATTTAAGTAGGGTTGAATTTTTATAATTATCATTTTTCTTGGATATCCTATTTTAATAAAATCAACTATAATTTTACAGATCTTTCAACAATCTTAATGAAGCAAAAACAGATTTGATCTCATAAAAGTAACTTTGAGAAAAAATCCCCAGCCCGATAGATACATGTCACGTCAGCTACCCTCAAGATCGAATGGAAGATTGGACATTATTTATCGGACATAGGGGGTATGCACGGATAGGTTAACCGACCGAATCGAACCGAAACCAACGATTTGGTTGGAACCGAAAACCGAACCGATTCGAACCGATAACCGGATGTAAATTTTTTTTATTTATTTTTTCTCTTTTACCTATTATAGTTCCGTCATTTTTTCTTGTCTATTTTGTACATACTATAGTGACTTCACTTTACAGATAATAGTGACTCCACTTTTATTGATTAGCCACTTAATTCTTAGTTTTTAAATTTTCCTATTTTTATTTCTTTTATTTTCTAATTTCACCATTTACATTCAATTTACTTTTCTTTCTGCTTTGTTTGTGGTTTATTTGTTTTTCTTAATCTTCAATTTTTATTTTATGACGAAGTTTAAATCAAATGCAAGTTATATTTTGGATTGAAAAATTTTAATTGGAAAAAAAAAACAAAATGAAAAACAAAAACGGTTAACCAAAATCAAAACCGAATAACCAAAAATTTTCGATTTTAACCGAATCGAACCGAACCCATCCGAAAAAACCATGTAACCTTTCTTTTTTTATGTATCTGGGAGCCCAACTTATTGCAAATAAGGCCCATTTTATTATGGGCCTGGTTAGGATAACATTATTGGGCCAATATTGTATGTCAAAATTTGTGAAATGGGAACGAGTAGCGCAACTATTAAAGAAAAAAGGCCCATATAATTATGGGCTTGATTAGACTATCCATATTCGACGGATAAGGATCCTTTATCCTACATTTACCCTGTCCTTATCGTGTTTTAGCTATATAACATGATTTGTAAATTCTGAACGCACGAATTATGAACCCTAAATTATGAACTATTGAATTATAAACACTGAATCATTAAATCATGAACCATGAACCGTGAATCGTGAAATCGTAAGTCTATAATAGAAAATATACCCTAGTCGAAGAAAGACGAACCCCAGACCTTAAACATGTAATCTAAACACGAATTCTGAATCTTGAACCTAAATAATGAACTTTAAATTCACAATTCGCAAACAAATAACTAATATAATTTACTCAATTTTGGAGTGAGACACGATTGTGATAAGATAAAAGTGGAACAGAGGATCCATATTACAGTTTTTTTTATCCAAGCAAGTTTATGTCAAATAACACCTAAAAGAAATTTACGTGTAATTTTATTTAATAAATTCTATTAATACTCTTTATATATAAGAGTTGACCTCCTTTAATTCGTCAAAGTTTATCCCTTTTAAATATAAAATTACGTCTCAATACTTTACGATGTAGTTGAAAAAATTTCGCTCCCAATGAAAAAAAATTCTAGACCCGTGCCTAATTTGAACATAATAACAGCATTGTGTTGTTTCTTGAAAACAACAAATTCAAGATGGAGCTAAGGTCGATATATTGACTGATAGTATTTTCTGTTTTTACTATTCCCTCCGTCTACGAGCGTTTTATTTCAAAAGTAAATGTTTCGTTTTATTAGTTTAAGTAAAAATTTATTTATTTATTGTTCCATGAATTTGTTACCCAAACAAGTTTAATAAAAAGTAAAATAAATCATTTAAGTGCAATTTTGTGACTTTGGAATAATTGTATTTTCATTTAATTGACTAAGATTAAAGTTTTACATTTTCAAATGTGATTTTGGTTATAGGAGAAAGCATGCATTCAGTTTGTAGTGGTGCAATTGCAATTTATTTGGCGTTCAAACGAACCAAAATTTAGACCCGATTCGTCTGCGGATTAGGTTTTGGAGATCGAAGGATTTTCAATTTCTGCAAACATCAATCCTCCATACAAAGCCAACTCATGAACTAAACTATGTTGCTTCGTGAGCTGGAATGTTACTGTCTTCACTCCTTTCTCTTCGTATTCTACGGACACTCAGTACTATTCAATGGTGTTGTCCTGATTTACTCTTGCTTTTATTTTTGATTCAGTTCTTGAATGTCTTTCTTACTTGTGTAGTTTTGTTTCAATCTTTTTAAATGTCTTTCTTATATTGAATGTAAAAACAGGATCTTGTGGGTCCTCAGGTTGAGGCTGTGGGTCCTCAGCTAATGTCTTTCTTATATTGAATATAAAAACAGGATCCTGCGGGTGAAGAGGAGGCTGTGGGTCCTCAGGCTGAGGCTGTGAGCTGTGGGTCCTCAGCCTCAGCCTGAGGAGGCTGTGGGAGGGGAGGCCAGCGGGTTGATCTTCTATTTTATCCGCTTTAATCCAATCTTGCGTTGGGTTTCTTTCTTTTTTATCTTTTTGTTTTTCAGGAGAATTCCTTGACAATTTTGATGGCACATTATGGAGAACTGGATGGTCTAAGCATATTAAGAAATAACAACAATGGTTGGAGGGACCTCCCATTAAGCAGCGACGAGGAGGAGCAGGAACCCCTCCAAAGGGCCTCGAAGTTTGGAGGTTCCTCGAGCTCAAAGATTAGAAGACGAACAGGAGAAATCAGATTTTGGAAGCCACACCAGAAGTAGGAGTATCTAGACTATAGTCAATTTTTCAAACGTTGAATTCTGGAACTGTTGTACTGTTGTGTTTTTTTCAATTTTAAGTTTTGTAGCTTTTTCAATTTGTCAAAAACCAACGAAAAACACTGAATTCTGGAATTTACATCTATGTCGATTAACAAATTCAACTCTATTATATTGAGGAGCTCTATCATATGGACTGTGCTGATTCATTTTATCCTAAAATAAAAATAGTTTGATACATAATTATAATTATTTCTTAAGAATTCTTATATAAAATATAAATTTCATCTATGTCAATTAAATTCTTAAATTCAAATTCAACTCTATTATATTAAGGAAGAGAATATGGACGGTGCTGATTCATTTTATCCTAAAACAAAAATATAGTTTCTAATTTTTCTTAAAATTCATTTATAATAGATGATAATGTATTTTTTAGTAGATAATGTTTTGTAGGTAAACTAATAAAATATTTTACATAAGAATAATCCTGTAGAAAGAAGGAATTCGTGAAAAAAACCTATATATTGTGAAATATGAATACTGAAACCGATGACCACAAAATACTAGACATTACAACTACATACAAAGTGGAGGTACATTTTTATACTACATCCAATTTTTTTTAGATGTTCTTTTTATTACATTGACATGTTCAAAATTTATGCAGGCTACATGACATAAAATGCTTCGGTTTTTGCTTTCACTTGCTACTACTTTTATATTTACTAGTAAAGTGTACGTGCATTGCACATGAATAACTACATTCATATTAACCTTTTAAATATTATTGTGAATATATAATGTTTAAAATTTATATTTAAAAAAAAAAATTATGATATAGAATGGGGAGTAAGAAAATAAAATTAAGTATTTCAACTCTATTTATAGCTATAAGCTAACCAATGATGAATGGACAATGACGATTCAATTTATCATAAAATAGAAGTTTATTTCCTATAACTCTCAAATATATTCTTGTTAGAAAAAAATTATTTGCAAACTTATACAATGTTTTATATAAGAATCATTCTTTAAAAATAGAGATATTTTAATTTTAATTTTTTTTAATCCATTTAAACATATAAGTATCTAGAACTTAGAAACTACTTCAATGAAATATTAGATACCTAATTAGTTGAAGTTCTTAAAAATTTAATATTACTGTTACTTAATATACGTAACACACACATATATAACTATTGATTGCTACGGATTTTAACATCAAAGATCTTGGATAAATACTAATAGTATATTCAGGGGCGGATCTAGAAAACGATAATGGGGTGGGCTAGAAGATGAATAGTAAGTAATATTAACCATATTTATAAAATCGTTCAGAATCAGTATCAAATGATCAAAATCATTTGTGTATAAATCAATGTTTTAAAAGAAACTAAACCCAATATCATATGATCAAAATCTTGTGTGTATTATATAATAATGTAAACTAAACTAAACTAAACTAAATTAAACTAAACCTATACTAAACTAAACTAAACTAAACTAAACTAAAAGATACTAAGCGCTAGTCGGGCGATAGATTTGGGTCTAACGCTTTATCGGGACTTAAGCAGGGTTAAGCGTGATCTAGACGAGGTTAAGCAGGGAAGCGTCAGGAGAAAGTATAAGTCGGTTGATAACAATCTAATCGCCTAGATGAGTTTCAATCAAAGGTAGAAGCAGAATTTTAGATCATAAGTATATTTATACAAAAATTATAACAAAATATGCGCTCGTACCATAAGTTGATATATTATATGATTTATTATATTATTAAATATATATATATATATATATATAATAATATCTTTGTTTGTTAAACAATATACATAATGTTATTAACATTAAAATTTAATATATATGTATATATACCCATGATATATAGCAATATATAAAATGTTAAGTAAAATTATACTCCATCCATTTCAAAGTAAATTTTATTTTAGAAAGGAGCGGAATAATTAAGAAATAAATATATTGGCAAATATATCCATATATTTTGTAGTGATAAGATTAGATGAAATCAAATATGAGTTGGAGATTGAAGAGTAAAATATATTGTAGGGTTGACGTAGGGGTAAAATTGAAAGAAATGGTAACAATAGCTAAAACATCAATTATTTTGAAAAATCATTAAGAAGGTAAAAACGTTATTTATTTTGAAATGGGGAGAGTACATGTTACGAAAACATTAAATAATTGGATTAGAGCGAGCGAAGCGTTGCTTCTATTAATAGTTGAGCGATATTATGAGAATTATATACAATTAACAATAAATAAAGCATGAGAAAAGATTTCAAAGAATGAGCTAAAAATGGGTTATTTCAGCCCAACAGAAAGATAAGTTTCAAGTGACAGGATGGGCTGGACTTAATAATGGGAGGGCTGCAAATAAAAATTCAAGACATAAAGTGGGGCAACAAGGGCTTTGCATTGGGCTGAAGCCCAATGCTGCCCTAAGATAGATCCGCCTATGAGTATATTGTCACAAGATCTCAATTTAATATGTTCTACTAAAACATAGGTATATCTCTAAATACTTGTCCTAATCATATGTGTATTTTCTTATAACTTCACAAGGAACTGAAAAAAAACAGTAAAACATCATAAAGTAGTGATTTTTTTTTTTTCTTTTTTTTATAGTTATGGCATCTTAATCATTTCTAGTAACAAAATCTAATATGTAAATAAAAAAGTTATGAAATGGAATTACATCGAAGAATGGTAATAATTTTGAAACTAAAACTTATGAGATGATGATATAATGAAGATTTTTCAATTTTTTATTGACTCGTTGAAAGTTAAAATATACTTGTATTGTTAATGTTTACGTGTTATTTTATTTCTCACAAGGTTTACTTTTCGATTTTGTTACGTATAATAACAACGATAAAGATGCATATGCTTTTCATGCTTAATACTAATATTGAAAATTATGTCAGGTCAACAATGCATAGAATACAATTAATTTTTTTTGTGAGTTCCTGTATTCATTAACACTTAATATCATGATTATAGTAATATCTAATTTCATGATTAGATATCTAAAAAATTTCAAGAAATTATCTTTGGTGATATTACTTTTTATAATAATAACTATGCATGTTACAACGTTAAGTTTAGATATAATTATAATTGATTGATCTCATAATATAATAATTCGATATAGCCTAGCATATAGAATCATAGATATAAGTGTATGTACGAGCTATTTGATTCAAAATCTAACACATTAATGTGAATTAACTAAACTACACGAGGTATGATATGAAATGAAATTTATTTTATTAAATAAGTGTTTTTTGAAAGTTCAAAAGTAATCATATATGTTAAAAAGGAAAAAAATACCAACAAGATATTATTTTGTTCTCTCTACTGTTTTTTAGGATTCTCTCTACTAATTTAGTAAACATGAGTTAAAAAGGTAATCCAAAATCTCCACACATTAATAAAATAATATCATTTACCACTTTTATTTCGATATTAATATTATTCATTTGATGTTATCTTTTAATTTCTTTTGATATGTACTTATATTTTGTTATTATATTATTATTATTTTTATAAAATATATTTAATAGGAATCTTTTTTAAATATTTGAAATGACGTGAGTAGGAATTTGAGTTTTCATTAGAAAAAAACATGTTAGAATTCAAAAGAATATTTTGTATTAATTCAATACACACACTTGTATTTAATAAAAGAACATATTTTCATCATTTATTGAGGTATTTTGATCAGAAAATTCTAACTAAATAGTTATCAAATTACTTGATTGTCCTTAAAACTGATAATGTCATATAAAAACATTTTAGTCACTATATTAAATTTTAAGAAACATCCTACACTTTTATAGGTCGGAAGAAAGATGGGAAGATAGGGGGATGTAAATTAAATATGATCTTCTAGTTTTAATTCCTTGTGTGGTAAAAAATGAAAGTCGACAATGATTTTTGTAACGTAATAATATTATAACAACTACTCCCTCCGTCCCGGCTGAGTTTGCACATGTGAGTCGGCACGTATATTAAGAAAAACTGTTTTTTACTTTTTGATTGACTTTTTTAAATGTGAAGATTGAAAGTGGAGATTTTAAGGGTGGAAATTGTGAGAAAACTTTCCTTTTTAAGGGTGTGCAAACTTAGATGAGACGTCCCGAAAAGGAAAGTGTGCAAACTCAGCCCGGACGGAGGGAGTAGACTAATTTACTATTTATGTTAATGGGCTGACATTACGGTCTGTCACCATTAATGGGCTTTTATTTTTACCAAGCATTGAGTTATGGGCCAATAGAACTCCATCAAGTAGAAGTGATAAATCAGTCTGGCCCAATGGACCAGACTTATCCCTGATATTTTAATCGTGTTGAATTATAAGAATTTTGGCATAAAGTATCACTAGGGTAATAGGTCCGATCGGATGAGTCCGCCCAACAAATCTTATGTACATAACAATTGCATGTTCTGTTAACAAAATGAGCAGGTTTACAAGTAATCCAAGTCAAGAACATTAGCTTTGACAAGGATTTTGAGATACTTAAAGTATACTCTGAATCATGGGCTACATTACACGAGATAACCTCCAATAATTGAAGGGTATAGTGATGCAAATTGAATTTCGGACATGAAAGACTCTTTTTCCATAAGTGGATACATTTTCACTAGTGGAGGTGGAGCAGTGTCATGGAAATCGACAAAGCAAACGTGTATAGCCAGATCTGACTCCCAAATCTGACTTGCAGTGGCTATTAGAACTCAAATACATCTTGCCCTCATGCTTATTTTTTGACGTCATATATACTCATTTATAGAGTTTACTTCATTAAGTGGTGGTGCTAAGATTGCTCTACTCTCTAAGTATGATGATTCATCAGTTGTCTGGTCGAAATTAGGATAAATGCTCTCTACTATTGTTATAATAGGATCGCCTCAAGTCTTTAGCAATATGTCATCTGAGATTTTAATATCCACAACACCATCATTGGGACCTCCTAGAATATCATCTCGTACCCTCGCAATCCACTCGACAAATTTGTTCAACTCATTACATTCAGCATCCGAAGCAAGATTTTGCAGTCTCATATTGTTGGTTAATCTAAGGACCCTACTGTCTGAACAAATATGATGAGTTGACGCTTGCATTAACGATGTCTTGTCTACTACCTTTGGGCACAACATGTCAAATTCGCTAGAAATCACCTCCCACATAATTGTCTTCCCACCGAAATTATTATTGCATTCCATTATATCCTTCAAAGTTTTATTCAATGTCTCGAAGCAATGTTTATCATCATCGATGTTTCATCCCATATAATTAGTTCTATTAAAGGTGTTCCTTTCTTGACTGAATACAAGGAATCCTCTTTGAAATTGATCGAGATCTTAAATCTCAAATGAGAGTAAAGTCAAGGGAATTTAAAATTAGGTAAGTCTAAAGCATCTAATAAAATATAACCCTTCCGCTATAACATTTCATACATAGTCTTTCTAACTGATTACTCATGTACTCCTATATGGTTTATGTTATCACGTGCATACCACATGCCTCATGCTAGTCAATCCATAATGCAAATTATATGCTGACATATTAAGAAATGTTGTTTTTTGGTAAATGTTGACTTAGTCAAATCTATTTTTACCTTTATGTGATGTCAGATTTGTAATTATGTGATTAATGTGAAGTAGATATGTAAAGTTTTATTTCCTGATGGAAAATGTGCAAAAGGAGTGGGACACCCCGATTAGAGAAGTATGCAAGTTCATTCGGGACGAAGGGAGTATAAAATTTTGTGGAATCACATTAAAAACCATTAAAATATATAAAAATGGATAAATTTTTATATAATTATTGAAATTGTGTTATCATCCCATCCGGAAAAATCAATAAACAAAATAATCTAAAGAAAGAAAGGAGGTGGCATTTTAAAAAGCAAAAAAGCATACTAAATACTCCCTCCGTACCAAATAAAATTGCACACTTTCTATTGCGGTCCGTTTCAAGTAATTTGCATACTTTCTTAAAAAGAAAACAAATCTCACAAGTTCATTCGGGACGAAGGTAGTAATGTTTTTTAGGGTAAGGCATACTAAATATTGTTGGTTTCAAATAAAATTGAGCCAAATTATAAATTAATACTCCCTCCATCACATATATATTTGATCTCATAAAAGTAACATTGAGAAAAATTCCCAGCCCGATAGATACCTGTCGCGTTAGCTACCCACGAGATCGAATGGAAGATTGGATATTATTTATCGGACATAAGGAGTATGCACGGATCGGTTAACCGACCAATCCGAACCGAACCGATCCGAACCGAAAACCGAAAGTAGATTTTTTAATTTATTTTTTCTCTTTTACATATTATAGTTCTGTCATTTTTTCTTGTCTATTTTGTACATATTATAGTGACTTCACTTTACAGATAATAGTGACTCCACTTTTATTGATTAGCGACTTAATTCTTAGTTTTTAAATTTTCCTATTTTTATTTCTTTCATTTTCTAATTTCACCATTTACATTCAATTTATTTTTCTTTCTGCTTTGTCTGTCGTTTATTTGTTTTTCTTAATCTTCAACTTTTATTTTATGACAAGTTTAAATCAAATGCAAGTTATATTTTGGATTGAAAAATTTTAATCGAAAAAAGAAAAAGCAAAATGAAAAACAAAAGCGGTTAACCAAAATCAAAACCGAATAACCAAAAAATTTCGGTTTTAACCGAACCGAACCCACCCTGGAAAAGCCATGTAACCTTTCTTTTTTTATGTAAAAGAAAAGAACATATACGTCATAATTTGTCAAATGAGGACCTGGGAGCCCAACTTATTGCAAACAAGGCCCATTTTATTATGGGCCTGGTTAGGATAACATTATTGGGCCAATATTGTATGTCAAAATTTGTGAAATGGGAACGAGCAGCGCAACTATTAAAGAAAAGGCCCATATAATTATGGGCTTGATTAGACTATCCATATTCCACGGATAAGGATCATGTATCCTACATTTATCCTGTTTTGATCGTGTCCCACTTTAAAATCTAGCTATATAATATGATTCGTAAGTTTTGAACACACGAATTATGAACCCTAAATTATGAATTATAACTATGGAAGGATGACGTCTTTTTTGGGGGAGGGATGGAAGATGGAACCAAACTCAGAATTTATGCTCCATTGATTAGTTCTTATAACCTTATCAGTTATTTGGCATGTTTTAAGATAGTAGTATTCATTGAAAGATAGTCTATGATAAGAAAGTTTGCAATTTTCCATTGCCGGAGATTTCTGCACACATTGGGCGAAGTCTTGCGTAGATTTGATGTTAAAAAGTGTATAATTTGTGCAAATTTTACAGTTTTCCTTTTATTTTTATTTTTATTTGTTTGTGTATACATATATAAAGATATATCTTAAGCAGAGTGTTTAAACATTTAGATATTCATCAGTTTTTGATCTTGTATTATCTCTCTTTCAATTTCATTTTTTGCTTTTTAGTATTGATTATTCTTTGAATTCTCAGAATTGTAATATTCACAAGATTATTTTATATGAATGTAGAATTGTGTTGAAAACACTTATCAATTGTTAATGTAGCTACTAATTTGGACTATGTAAAGTCAGGTAGTTGCACCCATACTCATGCTTTACTTAATGGTATGACATAATATAGATTTCCAATTAAAAAAGAACATAAATAGACTTAGATGGTTTTATATCTATATTGTTTTTCTTTTCATTGTAGGCGTCGCTTGATCATCCTTGGTATTCTCTGGAAGGCCTGAGTTTCAATGGAGATACATCGAACTAATTTTCTTGATTAGTCGAATTCTAATTTTTTTCTTTTCTATTTTTTTGTTCTGGATGTAATGGACACATGTGAAATTTTTACAATTTCAACTATTTTCATTTTGTGTATTTTTATTATTGATATGTTATATTATGTTTAAAAAAAAGTATAATAAATTATGAGTGTGAAGCGTAGATAATTTATTAAGAAAAAGGTGTACCATCAGTGCGCTTTAAATTTCCTGTAAGAGGATTTAATTAAAGTTTAAAAAAAAAAAAGTAATAAAAAGGTGGCAGCATCGGCGGAGGAGAGAACGTTGGCCGCTCCGCGCGGCTGCAGATCGGGGTGGTAACGAATTCGTAATGGATCGAAGGATTTTCCTTCGGCGGCGACGGCGTCGTCCACGCTGGGGATGAAGAGAGCCGCGGTGGGAAAGGTGGCAGTATCGGCGGAGGAGAGAACGTTCGCCCCTCCGCCGAAGTCGTCAGCGCCGATCAGTGCGTCCAGAGTGTTCTTCAGCTGATTTTGTTTGATGGCGTTGCGGCGGTGGCGGCGGCAGGTGGGTGACGCGGCGGAGATCGGTTGACGATGCAAGGTGTTCAGAATTTAAATTATTTTATTTTTTTAAATATTTAAAATAAAAAGAATATTCTACCGCCAAATTTAAACGGTTTTAACTAACTAATAACTAACAGCCTTGGTGCTTACTCATCCAATCTCAATCATCCCATCTCAATTGGAAGCGAAGTTTTTCTATGTCGCTGGGAATGATTGAAGCATCTAACAATATCTTCCAGGGTAAGGACTGCCACTTCCCATTTTTGAAACTTTTAACAATTACTTTCTTGAGATCACATTGGCTTCCAATCCCAATGCTCGGATCTGGAAACCGTCGTATTTCGCAAAGGAGCTTTACATAGTCGCAATGTGCTTTCCATGTCGTGCAGCAATTCAACAAATCCAATGTTAGCAACTTAGCTTGACAACTCTGAAATAAGCCATATACAAATGCAGAAGGAACCAAAGATGTTGACTCTATCGATAAATGCTCCAGCACCGGTATTGGTAGATAATCATCACAAGCATAGTCACAACTATTCTCACACAACTCAGCCAAACTATTAATATAGAGATGTATTCTCGATGATAAGTTCAAATTTCTTATAAATTTCTTCAAATCATAGAACCATGACGTACTATGCTTATTGTAGCTTACAGTTATACTACACTTCAAGTCCTGCGAAACTCTTTTAAAAGTCAATGAGGGGAACAAGCATGATGAGCCTACAAAACAGAACTTGTGAACTCTAGGAACATCAAAAGAAGCTCTCAACATCCCTTCAGACAGTTTAAGGCTTATGAACTCCAGTGTGTGGCTAGAAACAAATATTTGTTCAAACCCAGAACAGTAGCTAACCCTCAAATCTTTCAGACAAGGAAATTTTGACGAGAAGTCACTGAAAAATAAGGTATTGATATGCACCTTCTCCAACCACAACCACTTAATCCTTTGAAACTCATATGGATTAACAGATGGATTAACAGAGGGACACAATGACAACATCCCAACTGCATCAGAAGTCCCCAATTCATCCACGGAAGTGCAGTCATACACTACCAAATCCTCAAGCAAGGAGCCGCCCGAAAGTATGTCGCATATTATATTACCTCCTAAACACACATTGCGTAAGGTAAGGGATTTAAGTCTCCGACAACTTAAATTTCTATCCGCATCTAAACTAATATTGCAATTGCACAAAGATAAGCTGGTAAGAGTTTCTGATTCAAGCACCTCACATGGTAACATGAACACACCTTTCATGAATTTCCCAGAAAAGTAAAAATCCAAATCGAGATTAATAGCACCTAGCCTAATTGCTTTCACAACCAGTTCTGCAATAAGAGAATAATTAACCGGTCCACCACTTAACATCCATAGCCTGAAACTCTGAATTCTTAGGTTCGATTCTTCGTACCTTTGGAGTGTCTTCTTCATGATTTCTATAAAATCGATGGATCGCGGGCGATCACTATGCCAAAAGTCCCGTTGATCGAAATCCAGGTGGGGACGAGTCAACCAGGCGTTGTACCAAAACTTGGATAGAATACTTGTTTGAGCAGCTTGTCTTCCAGTGAGAAAAGATTGTACGTGGTTAATGGATTGTATGTGGTTAGGAAACGGTGATTTCATGTCTATGGCTCGGCGTTTCTCCATCACAAACTCGCCAAAGGGAACAAAACAGTGTATAATTAGGTCAGAAACTCGTGAAAAGGGAACAAAAACAGAATTTATAATTAGGGTTTCTGATCCGGGATTTTTCAGATTAAAAGGGAAGAAAAACAGAGAGAGGGAGAGCGCATAATCCTTAGATTTATATGTATACTAGATGTTCGCCCGTGCAATGCACGGGATAAAATATTCTATTACATTAATAATATGTGATTAAATTCTAATATTGCTATCAGTCATTATAAAATATATATAAGTCATTATACATTTTACTATGTTTTATGTATTAAAATTAAGTAAATATTAACATTTATTTTTTTATGTAAACAATATGAATTCTAAACCCAATTTCGCAAAAAAGTGAAATAAGTTATTTGAACTTTTGTAGTATATCATATATTTTTTTCTAATATGAAATAAATAATTGGAAACAAATACACATAGGGTGTATTTGCTTAAGGTTGAGAAGTGCTGAGCCAAACTTGGCTGAGAGAGTTAATGAGCGTGCTTTATTGAAATTGGTCTCCTAAATCTACTGAGAGAAATTATAAACAAACATACCCATATTTTTTTCTTTCTAACATACAGTTTTTGTACAATTGATCAATGTAAATCCAACAAATTTATTATATCTAATATGGATGTCTATTTGAATATCGTGAAATAATGATTAATTTGATATATTTTTCATCAAGAATTAAGTTGATATGAAAAGTTATAAACATTCAAAATTTTAAGTTAAAAAGAAAAACAATTGAAGAGGAAATTTTATTGATTGGTACGTCCAATTCTTTTTTTTTTTTCCCTTTTAAAAATAAAAATAAAAGCAAACTCCTACAGTCTGTATGACACGTGTTTTTCCTGATGAGGACTTATATAGATGACATGTGTGTTCCTCTTACTGTAATAGTAAAGGAGATTTTTTTTTTTTATTACAATTTTTGTTAATAATTTTTTTTTATAGAAATAACCACATATTAAAAAATATTATAATGAAACAATCAATAATATAAATTTAAGAATCGGATTATTTTTTATTATAAAATTAAAATTTAAATACTTGTGGCTAAAACCCATAAAAATAATTTAATTATGTACATATTACAAAACTAAGCAAATAATTCAATACTACAAAAAATTATAGTTCATATTTTAGGTCTAATATTTTATTCTTAAGTAATTGATTTTTATATATTTAATATAGGTGTCAAACCAAAGATCGTAGCAAGAAGATTAATTTGATATATTATTTTTCGAATATAGATTAGGAACGAAAAAGTTATGTGCAATTTAAATTATAGTTGGAAATATAAAAAAAAAAAAAAGATGTGTGAGGGATGTTGATTGGTTTCTTTTTTTTTTTTTTAATATTTTTAATATTTTTATTATTATTATTATTATTAATTTTTTTTTTTTTGTTTAAAGCCTAGAATTAAGGTGGTGAAGACACATCACCTTAAACCATCCTACTTTTATATTAAGTAGGGATAAGGGGATAATTGGATTGGGGTGTAGTGACATGTACCACGTTCGATGGAGCATATTCATGGAGGAGACATCCAAAAAGGTATTTTAATTTAAGGGTATAATAAGGTAGGATGTGTATTGAAAATTGTAAAAAGTGTATTGAAAATTGTAAAATGTAAGGTACATAATAGGATACGGATGTGGAGAGATGAGTCATTCAATGTAAAATGAAATACGTTGAGAATGTCTCATGCCACGTTCGAATGAGAACACCCTAGTCCAATTATCCCCCAAGTGCTTTGATTCTGCAATCGAAAAAGGATATGAAATCCTTTACCGTGTATATTTTGAATCAAGGGAAAAACACGTGGCAGTCTATCAATTACTTGAGCCATTTTTCATTTTCGTTTGTTTGGTAAGGTCCGCAAATCATGGAAAACAACGTGGCAGTTAGCTAATTATTTGCAAATGGGATCCCACTTTTAGAGTCCATTTGCTTAAGGTTGAGCTTAGTAAATTTAGAAGATCAAATCTTAATAAAATACATTTATTAATTTCCTCAGCTAAATTTGGCCCAGCATTCCCCAATCTTAAGTAAATGGATCCTAATTGTGTCCCATTATTTGCACATGAAATCTTCTATCTCATTTTTATCCTGTCTTAACCGTGTTCCACCCTAATATCGAGCTAATTATGTGAAAAAAAAAAAACACATATGTTTGTTAGTGAGACAAACTGATTTTGTGGAGGCGAGGAAGCAATAAAAAAAAAATATATAGCATGTTATTGTTAGTGTGAATTTTTTTAAGGAATAAAAAAGTGTGAAATTTTTTAAGGAATAAAAAATATATGTAACGGGGATATTTGAATTGGGATGTAGTGGAATGTGCCCCGTCCACTGGGGCACATCCACGACTGGTACATCCATTTAAATAGTAAAAAGGTATTTTTGTTTAAGGATGTGGTAGGGTAGGATGTGTAAAGTGATGTTAAATCAATAGGTATTGAGATGATAGGTAATGATAAAAAAATGTATTGGGAATTGTAAAAGGTTATGTAGGGTGTTAGGTAATGATAAAAAAATGTATTGAAAATTGTAAAAGATGATGTAGATAATGATTGGATGATTGTGTAAGGATGAAAATGTGTTTGAGTTGGATGGAAATTGGCTGGGCGATCCAGATTGGCGATCCATAAAGTGAAATACCTTTAGGCTGGGCCATCCCACATCCGGCTGGCAACAGCCTAGTCCAAATATTCCCGTAGTGTGTTTTAGTTAGTGATGTGAGTGTGAGTGTGAGCGGTTGGAACTCATCGGACTCTATAAGAGAAATCCAGCGTGGACTCTATAATATTATTGTATATATATATATTGATTTTGTTTTCTTTGTTACAATTTTATATAAAAATATGAAGTGTTTAGTTTTATTCGTCCGTTTTAAGGGTGAAGTTATATATATATATATATGTATGTATATTGATTTCGTTTTCTCTTGTTACAATTTTTATACAAAAATGTTTAGTTTTATTTGTCCTAATCTAATTTGTCAACTCAAAATAATAAATTTTTCTCACAATCTCTACCTTCTTTAATCTCCATCCTCAATCTACACATTTGAAAAAGTTAAAGATTCCACAAAATCTGTTTTTTCTCAAACTTCGTGTCCGACCAAAATAGACCAATTAAATCGAAACGAAGGCAGTACATCATTATACGGCAACCAATTGAAGTAGAATCACAGTTATGACTGAGGTAGTAATAGATATGACTGAGAATCACAGTTGTGGCGTCCTGGAAGGTCATAAGGAAGTTTTGATTGGTGGAGACCAATCCCTCTCCCGTTTGATACTCCGTCACAGCAGACTTCCGAGCATCTTCCAACATGCTCAGGACGGAGGCGATTTCCGTTAGGGCAGATTGACGCCAGGCAGGGCTGTGTTTATATTTGTTTTTTCTAAGTGATTTTCAACTTATAACTTGATAAAAGCTATTTTGTAATGTTTGTAAAGTCAACTTTTGCTTTAAAAGAAGTGGTTCCAATGTAAAAGCTAAAAATGGAAATTTAATGTTTTTCTCTACTCAACGACAATTTTGTAAATAATATGAAAAGACATAAGTGATTTTATAGCAAACACTCCGACTTTTACTTTTATTAGAAATCACATTTTTTGCAAACATTACCTACTTTTTACATAAGTGATTTTTATAAATTTTTTAACTTTAATCACTTTTTCTAAAGCGAAACACCCCCTATATAATTAAGCTTGAGTTCATTTATTTTAGTTTATTACACTAGTGAGCTCAAAATAGATTGCTCGTTTTTATGTTAAGCTACTGTGATTTGAGCTCATTAGAGAGCAAATATATTATACTCCCTCCGTCCCACTTAAATTTGCATACTTTTCTTTTCAATCTGTTCCATTTAACTTTGCACATCCTTAAAAAGAAAATTTTCTCACAATCTCTATCCTTAAAATTTACATTTGGAAAAGTTAAAGATTCCCAAAATCTATTTTCTCTTAACATCCATGTCCGATCAACTGTGCAAAATTATGTGGGACCGAGGTAATAGTATGTTATAAAATACTTTTTTGTTAGAAGGGACTAATGGTGAATTTAGTTATCCAACATTATTTGACATAATCTCACTTCAATATAAAATGTCAATTAATAAAAATGTGAATTAATATGAATGGGAGGAAATATAAATTATGGAAATCCTATGTGGGTTGGCAGTCTGGTTAAGCCCATAACTAAATGGGCCTTATCTAAAATACTTGGGCTTGTTAAGGAACATTAATTATTAAGGCCCGTTTGGTTACAAATCATCAATGACAATGACAATGTTTATGAATGAGAGGTTTGAAATGAAATGAAGGAAATTGTTAATAAAATGGGTAAAGATTAACTTATTTATTATATACCAAGCACGGGAATGAGTCTTCATTCATTCTTATTCCTTACCCCTAAGCCGCCCAACCAAGCGGGCCCTAAATTGTATTGTGTAACGATACTCGATTGGTAATCTAATGACTTGGTGGCCCTTGATTTGCGCCCTCTGCACCTAGGTACGCAAAAGATAGTCTCTTTACTATCCATTCATACAACTCTTAGAAGTCAAATTATATTTATACTTGTCAATTTCTTTCCGCATTTTCAATGTGAGATAAACATCATAAACTCATTCAAATTATCAACTTTGTACTTTAATTTTTCATTCATCCAAATTTTAATTTGAGCAAATAATATACGGTCTACGCCAGCTTAAGATTCCACGACATCTCATCTGAAACTATCTTTTAGATTCCAACAAAGATAATATGCAATGTTAACAAAGAAAACCCAATATTCAGTCGTAAACAACTATATAAGGAAGATTTTGGAATTTCAAATATTTGATAAAATAGGGGTTGATGGTTGGTTTCGGAGCACAAACTTGTTCTTCGATTTTATTCTAAAAGGCCTCATATTAATAAAGAAACATGCCCAATTTAATATGTACATGATCTTTTTTAAATCTAATTGGTGTGGAATTTTGATTGACACTTCAAAGTCCTAATAGTTTCAATGTTTTTAATATATCACATATATAATTTTTTTTTATTTTTCTTTTAATTTACATATATAATTTATTATCATTCTAATATTTTCTCGCAAATGTATAGAAGCAAGAGATCGAGATGTAGAAATTGGAAATAAATTCCAACATTGGAAATAAATTCTTAACGTTTTGGTACACATGGAACGATGCCGTATAGACAGTGGGGTAGGGATTAGGACAGGGGTTCAGGTACAGGTAATACATCCCACACATTTAGTGAAAATTGGGCGTTTTGGCCTGTTCGAGACATAGTGAAATGTTTTTTAATAGTTTAATTTTTTATTTGATAAAGTAGTCAGCATATGTCAGAAGCTCTAGTAAATTATCATGTACATGATAATATAAAAAAATTATCATGTACACGATAATTTTATATCGTGTACAAATAAAATATTATCATGTACATGTTACAAGAAATAATTATATCGTGTACACGATAATTTTTTTTATCGTGTACATAATAATTTATATCGTGTATACAAAATAGAAACTCTTTCTAATAGACTTTGGCTACTTTTAGTATGAAAAGTTAAACTATTCAGAGAACATTAGACTATGATCTATTAGATGACATGTAAATGTGGCACAAATGAACTACAAATATTACTCAAATGAAATGATCATATACATGCACACGTGCAATGTGCATGCATTTCGCCCTAATTTTCTTGCCAGTTTTTATTATTAATTTTTTAGGTTTGTTTATTTATATATATTTACTTTTGCTTATATTATTTTATTTATTGTTTTTTTTATTCCCCTGTACCTCCTCTCCAACCACTAAATTCATAAATTTATGTATTTTATTGAAATTGAAATATAAAGTGGTGTAATAATTACTTAATGGAAGACATTAGAGGTTAAAAAGAAAATAACTTAAGGGCAGATATTACGGGTTAAAACTTAATGTATTTTTCACACCATATATATTATTATTTTTTGTTGATTTGTTGTGATTAATAATTTTTGCTAGGGTTTGATTATACACCAATCCATCTTTCCATACCACATATAATTTTAAGTTGCAAATATCAAATCTTACTGATTGTTTGGTGGTGTACATTGAAAAAGAAACTGCAAAACGAAATCAGCATAGATTCACTTATAGATAATTCCCGTGACTTAAGAAAAACCCTTCTGAATTTTAATAGATTGTGTATATTATGAAATATTTTGAAATTCAGTGGCGATTATTGATGCAAATATTATATATATGAGCTTGTTAATTTATGATGGTGTGTGTAACTTAAATTTTATTATTTTGAAATTCGAATATCGGCCCCCCTTAATACTACCTCCGTCCCAGCTTAACCTGCCTACTTGTCATTTTGGTTTGTCCCACCTTAACTTGCCAACCTCATAAATGACAAATTTCTCTCACAATCTCCACCCTCAAAATCTTCAGATTCAATCTCCACATTTAAAAAAGTCAAAGATTCCACAAAATCTGTTTTTTCTTAACCCCTGTGCCCTGTCAACCTAGGCAGGTTAAGTCGGGACGGAGGGAGTATGATTTATGAAAATGATATTCAATCTGGTAAGGAAAAATATTTAAGAACGACACTGTGATAATTTTAGCAACACGTATCAATTAAATTATTGAAATCTCGATCGGGAGCTTCAACTAATTCATTAAACTAAATTAGAAAGTGTAATTTTTATGTTTGTAGATATAATGCCAGAAAAACGAATGGTTCTAAATTAATTATTTAATTAGACTTATTTAAAAAAAAATCATCCAATCACAGTTATATACTCTTCTTAAAATACATTTTTAGATCTATTTTAATATGAAACAAATTTTATTTTAAAATTCAAAGTATTAAAAGTGTAGAAAAATAATAATTTAAGTATGTACAGTTTTTAAGGAAGATTTTGAAATATAAGGAACTCTTGTTTTTTATAATGAAGTATGGGAAACATAATTTATTTTAAATTACTTTAACTATCCATGAAAATAATACTACCTCCGTCCCGGCTAATCTTGCACAGGGGAGGTTGGTACGAGTATTAAGAAAAGTTGCTTTTTAAGGGTTTGTTGACTTTTCAAAGGTAAATTGAGGGTGAAATTGTGTTATAATTTTTATTTTTAAGGGGTGTGCAAGTTCGCATGAGACAGACAAAAATGGAAAGTTTGCAAAATTAATAGTCAGGACGGAGGTAGTACTTATTAAGGATATTATAGGCATCACCAGAAAAGACGAAACAAATTAACAGGATGAAATAATCCATACTTATATATTAGTACTAATAATTAGTAGTAATAGATATATGATATATTAATGGATAGATAGATATAGATATAGATATAGGGTCCGCTTACTTAAAATTGGGGAATGCTGGGCCAAATCTGACTGAGGGAGTTAATGAGTGTGCTTTATTGAGATTCGATCCCCTAAATTTACTGAGCTCAATCTTAAGCAACGAAGCTATAGATATTTTACCAAATAAATAATTTTAATTTTTAAATTACTTAATTATCCTTAAATTATAATATTACTAAAGATCAATAATTATATGGAACCCACCGGTGGGTTTTCTTATAGAACTCACCTGTTGATATGTTCTGTCACCTCACACTCACACCACTAGCTAAAACACGCTATATATATTTTTTAAGCACTCCTTACATCTTACTCTGAAAATTGATCACCGCTAAAAAGACTCGCTACATTTATTTTTCATTTTTTACGGAATCCTTTATCATATTCTAATAAATAAAAAATCAGTTTATATTAAATTATCATAAATTTTAGATCACATCGATTCATAATAATAAATAAAGAGAAATACATAATCTATAATCCAATACATTGAATAGGATTGAGAACCAAAAGATTTGTTGAGGATTATTCTTATATAAAATATTTTATTAATTTACCTACAAAATATCCTCTACTAGAAATAAATTTTAAGAAAGATATAGAAAATACATTTTTTATTTAGGATGAATTGAATATGTATAGTCCATATGATAAACTCATTGATATAAATAGAGTTGGATTTGGATTTAGAAATTTATAAGATATAGATGAACTCAAAACTTTGAAATTTATATCCAATAATCTTCAATATTTCATATAATAAGCGCATTTATATAAATAAAGTTGAATTTGGATTTATATCTTAATAGGCATAAAAAAATGATTAACTAAACTAATAAAGATTTTATATAAGAATAATCGTCCAGAAAATATTTATTTTCTCAATCTTATTCAATCTGGATTATGTATCTTCTCTTTGTTTATTATTATCCATCAATATGATATATTTCAAAATTTATTAAAATTTAATATTAAGATTTTGGGAGAGAGATAAGAGAAGAAAAAAAATTGATAAAATAAATTTTGGGGAGAAAAAGATCTTGTATGGTGGAAAAACCTGATTTTTTAGTAGAATACGATAAAGGATCCCGTAAAAAATGAAAAATAAATGTACCGTGTTTTTTTTAGCGGTGAAAAATCGATTTTCAGAGTAAGATGTAAGGATTGATTAAAAACTATATATAGCATGTTTTAGCTGATGGTGTGAGTATGAGGTGGCAGAATATATCAACAGGTGGGCTCTATAAGAAAACCCACCGGTCGGTTCTATATCATTATTGTATATATATATATATATAAATACCATAAGCGAAATTAAAAAAAAAAAAAAAGAAATACATTGATGTGCCTCTATCAGGGGTGATCACAATTCACCCAAAAAAAATTCGCAGGGGCGACATTGAACATATATATAAATAGAAAAAAAGTGCACGTATAATATTAATTAAAGCGTAAACAGTACTACATTTAATTAAATTTGCTATTTTTTTTTATGAACCTTTTATACGGATGGTATAAACTCTAGTCCACTTTTAACCTATCACATTCGTGTTCCATTCTAAAATCGAGCCAATTATAATTACTTTCTTGCGATTATAAATTTACAGTGCATTATTTAGGTTCTTATTCAATTTGTGTCCCATTCTAAAATCGAGCCGACCTTTTTGGACTAGGGTATATTTCCTAGACGTCATGATTCATGGTTCATGATTTAATGGTTTAGTCTTTATAATTCAATAGATCATAGTTTAAAGTTTATGATTCATGGGTGTGTTTAGTTAAAGTTTGGCTCAGTAGATTTAGGGCACAAGTCTCGATAAAGCACACTCATTAACTCCCTCAGCTAGGTTTGGCTTGTATGACTCGATTTTAATGTGGAACAGAATTTATGTTGTATGACTCGATTTTAAAGTGGAACAGAATTGAAACAGAATAATTGTGGAATAGAGGATCTTTTATGACCCTACTCGTTCAAAAAAGTTCCCTCGTTTCGAGCTAAACGGGTTTCCGATGAACCCGGCGGATGTTTTTGCGGTGGCTCTACAGGAGATGAATAACCGCAAAGCAGCAGCGGAGGCATCGGAGGCCGCGATTGAGGTATTACGTCCAAATTATTCCTATTTTTTTATGCAAAATCTTGCGGGTGAGGTAACATAGATGTATTTAAATAACTAAAATATGTGTTTTATATTATTTTTGGAAATTATCCATATTTTTTTTTATGCAAAATCTTGTGTTTTATATTATTTTTGGAAATTATCCATATTCTTTTATGCAAAATCTTGAGGGTTTGGTAACACATATGTATTTAAAGAACTAAAATATGTGTTTTATATTATTTTAGTAAATAATTTATTCAAGATATAAACAAAACTAAAGGAAAAATAATGTGAAGGCAATAAGCCTATTTATTTAAAATAAAATAAATATCCAAAATTGAAAACACAATGGTCATCGTAATTTCAAAAACTAATAAATCCTAATCTCATTAAAATGCATGTTGCTCTATCATGTTGTCACTTCTTTTCTCGATTTTTTCGACGTCGTCACTTCTATTCTCTTCTTGAATCAAACCTAGATAAAAAAATGCAAACACAAAAATTAACCAAATCAGTAAGCAAACGAAAGAGCTGTTGCATCTTCACATCTTCTTGAATCAAAATAATCACGTGTATATGATGTATAGTGAATATAATAAAATATTAGATGGAACACAAATTGAAATAGAGGATCCAATTCGATTTATTTTAGGTGTCATAATATAGTATTACAATTATATGTGAATAAAATAAAAAATAAAAAAATCAAATTAATGTTCTATTATTTTATTTATAGTTTGCTCCGGCAATTTGTGTACTGACGCTTTCTTAAAAAATTGTCTATTACATATACTTCTAATGTCTTTGTCTTAAAATATTTTTCTCGGTTTCTTTATTGCTGCAGGTGGCTGGAGACGGGAGTTCGTGTAGTTACTATCTCCGTGAACGTTAATGCACATGAAGTATATTTTGGAGTGTTAGCATATACAAGGAGTTAGTTAATATTGTGTCTGATTGGATTGTTTCGTAGATTAGTACACGTAAAAAAAAAGGTGTTTGGTTCATAGTTATAAAATTGGGGTTATATTTTGCTAAGTACTAAGTGTCTATATTTTGGAGCTTGGGTTAAGCATGTCATTGTTGGTATATTTCACCAACTTCTCTGCTATGTACTCGCTCCGACCTGGCCTAATTTGTTTATTTTGGTCGGGACGGAGGTTAAGAAAAAACAGATTTTGTGTAATTTTTGACTTTTTCAAGAAAAAACAGATTTTGTGTAATTTTTGACTTTTTCAAAGGTGGAGATTGAATGTGGAGATTTTGAGGATAAAGATTGAGAGAAATTTGTCATTTATGGATTGACAAATTAGATTGGGACAAATCGAAAAGAAAAATAAGCAAATTATAGCTGGATGAAGGGTAGCTAAGCATATGCATAGGCTGCATGCATAATTATTACTAGTAACATGCTATCTGGTAACAGAATGATAAACAAGTTAATCCAACTAAATAATCCAATTGAAAAACGAGAGTGTGCAAATTAGGACGAGACGAAGGGAGTACTACATAATTTATCATTTTTGCTTCGAAGAAAAATGTATCAAGCTAATTTATGACAAATCATGTTTTATCTTCTTAACATTCGTATTCGATCAATTTTTGACAAGTTAGCTGGGACGAAAGAAGTAATTTGGTCGTTGAATAATTTTTGTAAAGTATTAATAATATAACAATTGGACTAATTTACGATATATGTCAATGGGCTGACTTTAGGGCCTGTCATCAGTAATGGGCTTTTATTTGTGCCAAGGATTGAGTTATAGGCCTATAGAACTCCATCAAGTAGAGGTGATAAATCAGTGTGGCCCAATGGACAAGGCCTAACCCCCTAATATTTAAACCGGGTTAAATTATAAGAATCTTGGTTTGAAGTATCACTAGATTAATAGGTTCGATCAGATAAGTCGGCCCACAAATCATTGTATTTTAAAGGGATTGGTTGGATTTCCCTCTCTAATTTACGCCCAATAAAGTTCCAATTGGACCGGTCCAGTCCATCTGATATTTCAGACGAACTGGACTATAAGAATCTTGGGCCAATCATGAAGCCCAATAGACCCGATTCAATAACTCAGCCCAACAAATCAATGTATTTTAAGCAGATTGGCTGGACTTGACTCTTCAATTTTCGGTCCAATAAAATTTTAGAATGGCACAGCCTAGCCCGATGAACTTGGGCCCTATCGGAAAACCCAAATTACCACCTCTACTATCAAGAAACCTAATGGGGCCAATGAATCTAGATATCCAGAGTACACATTTCAAACTCACTCCGTTCCGAGATAATTTGCACATCCCTTCCGTCACCTGAAATAAGAACGAGCTGTTTTTTGCTTTTTAGTTGACTTTTTCAAAGGTGGAGATTTTAAGGGTGGTGATTGTAAAAGAAATTTCATTTTTAACAATGTAAATTATTTCGGGACACCCTGAAAAGAAAAGTGTGCAATTATCTCGGGACGGAGGAAATATAAAACAAAAAAGTCAGCCCTTAACAGGAACTAAACTTCCTTGAGGCCCAAAAATAAAATAAAAAAAATAAAAAAATCATTGCAAGTATAAAAAGGTAGCAAGAGTAATACAACACAAACTGTCCAAACCAAAACAAGAATGAAAGAATAGGACCTAATTATGATACTCTTTCAACACAAACAACATATGATTCACTAAAACCTCAAGCTATTCATTGATCATCACCTCCCTTGTTGGTTTCCGATCAGCGAAAACTCGTCCGCCGGCCCCTCTGCTTCGCCGTCCTCCTTGCTTTCCACCGGCTCACGAACCACCTCAGTTTCCGTCTCATCAATGGAAGCCAAACCCGGTTCGTCTTCACCATTGCTGCCTAACCAAGCTTCTTGAAGCTGCATAACATACTCCAAGTGCCACAAAACCTCCCCCATAGTCGGCCGGCTCTTCCCTTCGTCTTCAAGACACTTCTCCGCGATCTCACCGAACTTCATCAATGATTCGGGACAGTACCCTCCTTTCAGCCGTGGATCAAGAATCTTCTCGAGCGATTTCTCCCGTTGCCAACGCATGGCCCACTCGGCCAGATTGATCTGATCTCGTGGCAATGATGGATTAATCACAGCTCTTGCACAGACCACTTCGAAAAGGACAACACCGAATGAGTACACATCTGATTTCTCGGTCAGCTGTTGTCTCCTGAAATACTCGGGATCAAGGTAGCCGAAGCTGCCCTTAACCGCAGTGCTTACATGCGTGTGCTCCAACAAAGGGCCCGTTTTTGACAGCCCGAAATCAGCCATCTTAGCTACAAAGTTCTCATCAAGAAGGATATTTGTTGTCTTGACATCCCTGTGAATGATTCCTCTCTCTGAGCCTGTATGAAGGTAATGCAGCCCACGGGCTGAACCGATGCATATCTCTAGCCGTTGCTTCCAACTTAACGGTGGCAAGTCGCTCCCGAATAGATGGCTCCGGAGAGTTCCGTTCGCCATGTACTCATACACCAAAATCATTTCATTCTGCTCGTCACAAAATCCAATCAAGGAGACAAGATGCCTATGTCTTAACTTCGACAGCAACTCAATCTCCGTCTCAAATTCCGTGAGCCCCTGCTGAGACTGCGGGTTAGCCCGCTTGACCGCCACAAGGGCACCTTCGTCAATCTCGCCTTTGAAAACTTTGCCAAATCCTCCCACTCCGATCACTAAACTTTCATCAAAGTTATTCGTCGCTGCTTTGATCTCAGCCAACGTGAAACGCCGCCCAGATCTAACAGTCCCAAATTGCCCATTCGGGTAGGTACTCGTTCCCTTCGCATTTGTAGTACTGTTCAGGAGGAACAAAGGCCGCCAACCATTCGGGGTCTTCTTGGTATCATCTTGTTGTCGATTTTTCTTACAGAACCAAGTTACAAGCAAGCATATACCAGCAGCAATGGCGATAGAAGCAACACCGGCTCCAATTCCCGCCCAAAGAATCAAACTTCTTGACGATTTCTTCACTCCTACGTTACTATACCTCTCCACGTACGCAAGATTTCCATCACGACTAAGCTTGAAAACCTCCAAACCGTTCAACAAAGCATCCGTTCCAGCAGAACCCGTCGTAGGATCAGGACCTAGCTGTATCCAAAGGCTATTACTTTTCGATGAAATCGTATCAAGATAATCCTCGTGATAAGCTTTGTTCATCCCTCCAGCTCGAGCAAAGACATCGAAGTTGTCAACAGCAGTTTTATTGTCAATGAAAATCCTGAAAACCCTCTGGTTCCGATTATCATAAACCAGCTCGCAGAAATGGAGACGAACCAGATAATCAAAATCCGGGTCGACTTCCAGTTTCCAAGACATGTTGAATCTCTTCTCCATAACTCCAGCATTGGTCAAACTCCTCGCCGTCTCATACACACTAAGAGGAGCCACAGCAGTGTCATTCGGGTTGGCATAAGTGATATTCGACTGGTTCCTAATCGGCAAACCTGCATCCGCATTAATCATGTAACCTGAATCCGCCTCCCACATTCTCCACAGGCCCGAATCAGATTCAGGCCTGATTGACGACCCACCAACGTTCAATCTATACATAGTCTCAACCCCTCTTTTCTTCAAATCCAACGGGCTACTCCCCCCCGACCCAACCCTACTCACCGAGTCACCAAACAACCTACTCCCCTCCGAAACAACTTCTATCGCATTCACAAAACCAAAAGACCCTTTCGACGGCACAAAATCCACAACAACTAAATTAGCATCAACAGAAAAGAAGTACTCTTTCAACACATAGAAGTAGCTAAAATTAGCTCTAGATCCTTCCAAATTTCGATTCTTATCCTCAATCTCACCGGGGACATTAAATTCCGAAACTAACCTCAATCCATTAGCTTCAACAGAAAACTTAGAAGCATTAGCATTATACCCTTCAAACACTAACGGATAGAAATGAAGCCTAAGAAAATAGTTCCCATTTGGGACTTGAAAACTATAGTTCAAATTATCAGTAAAAATCCGAGCCGTTCGATAGAGCGGCTCGTAGATTCGATCACCACCGTCGAATCTGCTGCTAGAACCCTCAATTCCACCACCAGCAAGGGTCACATTATTACCAGGGGCAGTATCACCTATCCATCTCCTTCCATCTACATTCACACTAGAATTTGTGCCACAATTCACCATGAAAGATACAGATTGAACCTCTCTAGATACAGAAAGTATAAACATAATTACAACAAAAAACACTCCAGAAATCTTCATCTTTCACCCTTCAAACCCAACACCAAGACTCCTTTTCTTCCTCCTGTTTTCACCTTTTATTGATCACTAAAACATGAACAAAACCCTAATTCCAGATCACAATATTAACTTCACAAACACCAAGATTCCCTCTCACCAATGGAAAAACCTCAAAACACACGAACTAAATTCAGACATAAACACTAACCTTCATCAAGAATCCCTTCAAGAACTGCTAAATTAATGAACCAAACCCAAGCAGATCTGAAGCAAGAAACCCAGAAAAAAAAGGGCCCAAAAGAAAAAAAAAATGAAGGGGTTTGTTTGAAACTGCTAAACAATACTGAATCAAAGTTGAAAAATGCAATCTTTTTTCATTCAGTAATGCTGAAGATGAACAAAGAGAGTAATTTTGGATGAAATTAAGAGATTATTGATAAGTATAGAAGGGAGGAAGAAAGATAGAAGATGGGGTTGGCTGGAAATGAAGACAGGAAAATATTTTAATGTTTATATGATGATATGATAGTAAAAAGAGTCAAGAATCTTGTATCTGTAATGCGTAGCCAAAAGTTTATTACCAAAAAAGTGTATGACAGTCTTGGTGTAAGGTGTAACTGCCTTGATCTTGTTTTTCCTTTTTAATAATAAATGCCAATACCAGACCTGCTACACTAATAATAATCAATACTCCTTTCGTCCCAGCTAATTTTGCACGGTTGACCAGATACGGATATTAAGAAAAAATAGTTGAATTTTCTTTTACTTTTTCAAAGGCGAAGATTGAGTATGAAGATTTTGTGTGTGGAGATTGTGAAATAAATTTCTTTTTTAAGAGTGTGAAAAGTTAAGTAGGACGGACCGACATGAAAAGTAGGAAAAGTTAGCTGGGACGGAGAGAGTAAGTCATATTTGAAAAAATTAATGTATTATTTTATTTATTAGATTAATTACGTAAAAAATTACAATATTTTAATTAATTGTTATAATTAAACATGATTTTTCAACGTAAAACTTAATGCATCATCTTTATGATTTTTCAATTCAGTGCGCCTTAATATTGAGCTCCAATTAATGAAATGGAGCCCGAACTTAGGATTTTGACCTATATATTGTAATTATACGAATCCTTTAACCCTAATTAAATGAAAATAAAATTTTAACTTGCTTAATTACATAAGTGTAATTATACGAATTCTTTTAATTCCTAACTAAATAAACCTATTTTATTTTATAATTTAACCTAATTATTAGACATTATCATTTTTATTTATTTAGGGATATATAGATATCATATATTACACATATATAGTTGGGATAGTCAAAATTTCAATTTCGAGCTCAACATCAGTAATTGGAAAAAAAAAATTATTTAAATGTATTAAACAAGTCAAATAAAAAACAAATATATCATGTAAGTGTAAATCGATGATTTTCAGGGAATTATACTTTTTTGGAATTGATAAAAAATTTAAATTATATGTTTTCAATCACAATTCTTCTTATGAAAATGGAGCAAGTAAATTTTATTTAGGTAAATAGGTTTTTCCTTAATCCATTAAGTTTCGTCATTTTTTTTAAGAATACTATTTTTGGTCATTTACCTTTCGAAACAATAATTGTTACTTTAACTTCTGAAATTTGATAAATTCGAAAACTTAGACATTATCAGGCGTAGACGGTACACATGATCACTTTATCGATTTTCAAAAGTTAAATGACCAATTTTTCGAAAGTTGAAAGACTAAATTGAACTGTCCAAAGAAAATGCACCTCAAATAAAAAAATAATGAGTTTTGTGTATGACGGTCTCACGTGTGACAAAATACATTTCTACAGAAAAATTTGATACTTTTACATGAAAAAGTGATACAGATAAAAGTGATATTTTTCAATAGTGATACTTTTACAGATAAAAATATACTATCTCCGTTCCGCTCTAATTTGTCTACTTTCTTTTTCGATTTGTCCAACCTAATTTGTCAGCCCATAAACGACAAATTTCTTTCACAATCTCCACCCTCAAAATCTCCTCCGTCAATCTTCACCTTTTAAAAGTCAAAGATTTCACAAAATCTATTTTTCTTAACCTTCGTGCTCGACCAGGTACACAAATTAAGCCGGAACAGAGGTAGTACTTCTTTTTGTTCAGAAAAAGTAATACTTTTACATATAAACGTGATACTTTTACTATATAAAATACTCCTTACGTCCCAAATGAACTTGCATAAGGGGGTCGACACAAATTTTAAGAAGAATTGCTTTTTGGGAATTTTGTTGACTTTTCAAAGGTGGATTGAAGGTGGAGATTTTGATGGTGGAGATTGTGTTATAACTTTCCTTGTTAGGAAGTGTGCAAGTTAGCTTGGGACGGTCGAATTCGGAAAGTGTGTAAATTCATTTGAGACGGAGGAAGTAATATTTTTTCCGCTACAACGTGTGACGATCGTGTGATGCTCTCATATAAGTTCTTGCTATAAAAAAATGTTGAAACTTAATAAATTAAAAAAAAAAAATTATTTAACTAATTTTATTATGAGTTTTTTTAATAATTTTAGACTCCTTTTCACTAAAATAAACAAGATAATTAATTAATTTAGAGTTTGAAAATGAGGTGAGTAGGTGTCGCCGGTGGGAGAACAGAGCATGAGCACCATTATTTGAGATACAATCACATGCACTTGTCTGAAAATAATCAACACCCTAAATTTGTTTTTGTGAATTACCGAAACTACCCCTGATGGTCAGTGATTAAATAAAGTATAATCTTGTCGTCTTGCCTCTCCGTACCAGTAGTACCCTCCGTACCCGATCCGACAATTGAACGCGCATTTTGGATAACAAACAAAATAAATTAGCTGTGATTGCTTCACCCATTTTTCCCATAAATTCATTTTTTACTAAATTAATTAGTATTTCCATTAAATATAAATAAAAAAATGTAAGAGCTCTCTCTTTCTCTCCCTTGTGTTTATAACTCGGTTGCAAGAATTCCCGACTAATTCCGATTAATTCCCGTCTAGGTGCTAGGTTCTCATTGATCGTCTACGTTTATTTTTCGATTTTTTCCCGCCTAACTACGTCTATGCCTCGATTAGTCCCGCTCGAATCCCGACTAGTCGCTAGGCCCCAGTCCACCGCTTAACTAGCGCCTAACGACTTTTACAACCTTGATTTGTACTTCGTCCGTCCCGGCCCAATTACCTACTTTGGTCAGGCACGGAGGTTAAGAAAAGGCAGATTTTGTGGAATCTTTGACTTTTTCAAAGGTGGAGATTGAATGTGGAGATGTTGAGGATGGAGATTGTGAGAGAAATTTGCCACTTATGGGTTGACAAATTAGATTGGGACAAACCAAAAAGAAAAGTAGACAAATTAGAGCGGGACAGAGGGAGTAATTACTATTATTATTATTATTTTATTAGCAAACTCTCTTGTACATTGCTTGAACGGCGCAATTCGGATTATAAATGAAAATGTATTACTGTTTATATTAAAATATATTACTTTTTTTGAGTAAAGGTATGTCGTTCAGACACTTATATATTTTCGACATGATACAATTATTCAAATAAGTAATACATTTTCATAAAAAAAATTGTCCATGATCAGAATTACACGAATTTATTTTATTTTGCAGCCAAATGAAATTGGGGCATAGAATATGCAATATATATAAGATTATTTTACATTACTCATGATATTATTTTAAAACATGTGAGTGTTAATGTTAGAATCTCAGTATTTGCTAATAGTGTACCTATTATTTTAAAAGAAATTACACATGTAGGGTCCGTTTGCTTAAGACTGAGAAGTGCAGAGTCAAACCTGATTGAGGGAGTTAATGAGTGTGCTTTATCAGGATTCGGTTCTATAAATCTACTGAGCCCAATCTTAAGCGAACGAACTAATATAGTCTAACTTCTCTATTCATCATGAACACATGTTAAATGCTTATGAGTTGATGTGTCAAAATTTTATAAAAACATTATTTTACTTTAGAACTCAACCTAAGCTCATTGATTTTCCTGATGGGCCTCGAAGTAGAGGTAACAAACTCTGCCCAATCGATGAATTAGCCTGGTTTGGAAGCCATTTTAAATTGGCTGGGTCATAGGAATCTTAGCTCGAAATATTATCGGGTCCGTCTGACAAATTATTGTATATATGAGGGAAATGAACTAAGTTAGAGGACCCCACATTTTTAGCGCGATAAAATTTTGGACAGATCCGAGCTAGCCTAACATATGTTGCAAAAATCTCCGAATAGTCTTCGCCTAGTTGTTAGGGTCACATCGACCATCTATATCATTTCCTGATTCCTCCCTATCAAACCAAGTATAGGCTTCGCTCAGTCACACCTAATCTCCAACTAAGTGACATTGTTAACATTTGAGGTTCCTTTTCTTGGTTGGATGGTGTCAATTTTTTACCAAATATATATTGTCTCCAATTTTATATAATCTTCGATAAATAAATTAAAGAATATTTTTTATAAGTACATTATAAATATATGAATGTGGATTGAATTTTAAATTCGCAACCTTTTAATTCTATGTCAATAGTTATATTATCGAACTACAAAGATTTCTAGCAAATTAAAGAACCACTGAAATCAACATAAATTGGATAAGATCACCTGCCCAATGAAGCTTGAAATGTGTTCTATTTATCAAATATCCAAGAAGAAAGGTGGTTGTGTTTGGATCGAGGGATAAAGCCACTGAGGTATTTTTAAATGATTAATCAATTTCAAATCCCTTATGAGTATATATAAATGTATTCATGAATTGAGTTGTTCTTTTCTTTGATTTTGTTATTAAAGAGATGAAGATAATGAAAATATTAATGTGTATGTCATGCGTGTATATAATGTGTGAAGTGTGATTTGCATGTCTGGTACGATCTGTGTAAAGTGGGTGTGATTAATTAATTTATTATTATTTATATGTATCATTCATGAAACGAGATTTCAATTTCTCACTTGCATTAATATAACAAATTATTAATTTTTAAAATGTGATTTTTATTTTGGGATAAAATAAGTTATTCAAATATAACTCGTATTATGAGATAGATGAGCACTAATATGTTTACTAGCACTAAATGTGGTAAACTTGGCCCAATTCGTCAGACATTTAAGGTGGATTGGACCATATAAATCTTAGGCACTATCAAGCCCTAACATGCCAAACCGTCGCAACCGATGAACTAATGGGCCAACAATTCTAGTGTATCTAGGAAAATGACTTAGATTGCACTCACAAATTTGTGACTTGATGAAATTTTAATACGATTCAATATATAATGTTGGCCCAACGTCTTGGGTCAGGACAGATCAAGTATTGCCACCACATAAAAACACAGTAAAAACGGTATCAAATGCTTCTAAAAATCAACATAGTGATTTTGAAAATAAAAAAAATTTGAAAAACTAAATTTTGGTTTGCTTTAGGACATTCCAAAAGTACAATAGATAATAATAAGAATTTCTTAATTTTTTTAGTAAAATAGATAATATCAAGAGATTAAAATATTGTGTGGACCATGTGGTGTACTTGTAAGGCCACCAAAGCCATAATAAATACTTGGACGGCAGCCCAAAAAAATGTGTAATAAACCATCCATGTGACTGGATTTTTATTTAACCAATTATCATTATCAATAACATACATTTGATGGCTTATTTTTTTGTCTTCTTCTGTTTGGATGATAATCACTCTATTGCAATAATCAAGGTTCTAAAAGACGAGTCAAGCGGCATACAAAATTTAGTATTTAATTGAAATTTAAGTGAAATTATTCGTGTCTGAGTAAGGTTAAGAAGGAAGGAGTCGGAAAAAAAAATATAGACGATCAAGAATCATCTAGCGTCTAGACTGAGTATAATCGGAGAGATCGGGATTTTTAGAACACATGTAATAATTCATTACTTTGATTGAGGAACCCTCTCTCTATCTCTTTCTTTTTTTTTTTTTTTAATAATTTCTTTTCCCTAAATTATCCACCGCCACCTCCTCCAATATTTAGTATGGTTGTTAGACATGTCAAATCCGCTCAACTTAAGTCCTAACAATAATGAGGAAGAGGTTTAATTATAAAATAGTATATTCATACCTTTTATTAAATATAATTTAATTTATTTTTGTAATTTTAGGTAAGATGTGACTTTTGGATGGGATAATTTATAATTATGATATATTATTTTGGAGCGGAAGTTGTAGCTACTGTTGATATAATATAAATCGAAATATATTTGCATTTACTTAAATACACATAGTGAATCATGTATTTGATTTATATATTTATTTTGCAAATAGTGTTTTATTTTAAAGGTTTGAGGCGAGTTTTCTCTTAACAAAGTGACAAGGTATTTGTTAAGGGAGGGAGTGTTGAGCTTCGGGTGTCAAATAATAAAATTCTCATCGAAAGTTCTGATCGTGCATAAAATTACAAAAATTGAAAAACACATGTATGTGCAATTTTAAAGAACATATGACTAAATTACAAAAAATGGTTAAAGTCATGCATTTTATTTTGCAATCATCAACAACAACAACAATAATAACTAGTTCCCAATGGGCATTTTTTTTTAAAGAAAAATAAAATGACAAGAAAAGAACGCTCCAGAGATATATTAAAGTACTCCCTCCGTTCCGTCTATCTTTTCCTACTTTTCATTTCGATCCGTCCCACTTAACTTTTCATCCCCTTAAAAAGAAAATTTATTTCACAATCTCCACCCTCAAAATCTTCACACTCAATTTTCACCTTTAAAAGAGTCAAAGAAAAAATAAGATCTATTTATTCTTAACATTCGTGTCCAATAACAGTGAAAAGTTAGTTGGGACGGAGGGAGTATTATATAACCTTTTGAAACAAAATATAATTTTAATAAAAAAATTGAAAAACTCCCTTTTCCTCCGTCCCGGTTAACTTGTCACAGTCGATCGGACACAGATGTTAAGAAAAAACAGATTTTGTGGAATTTTTTACTTTTTTAAAGATGGAGATTGAATATGGATATTTTGAGGGTGGAGATTGTTGCCTTTAATTGCCATTTATGAGTGTGACAAGTTAAGTGAGACGGATCGAAATAAAAAGTATGACAAGTTAACTGAGACGGAGGGAGTAGAAAAAGTATACGTGCATTGTTCATGGACATGGTCATTATTTTTATCAAAATATTATAATATTATTTCTTTTTTAAGCCAAGTTAGAAAAGAGACAGGATTTTGTATAAAAATTATGGCTGACAATTTAATTTTCATTTAATATTTAGTATAAATATTTCAAAATACAAAAAAAAATCATACCTAATTACTTAATATTTTGATTCTTTTGTGACCATCAATTAGTCAAGTACACTATTCCTAGTTTATTTTAAATCAATGCATAGATGTATAACTAAAATTATAATACCATATATTAATAATAGGACCCACAAAATTAATTATGATAGAAGATAATGATCAAAATCAACTTACTTATGCTATATATATAAGGAATTTAATAGAAATAATAATGTATAGATGTATAACTACAATTTAATATCATATACTTCCTCTGTCTCAGTTTATTTTGCACAGTTGATTGAACACGGATGTTAAAAGAAACAAATTTTGCTTTTCCTTTGACATTTTTAAAGTTGGAGTTTGAGGGTTGAGATTTTGAGGGTGAAAATTGTGGGAATTAGTTTATATTTTAGGGATGTGCAAAATAAGTTGGAACGATCGAAAATAGAAAGTGTGCAAAATAAGACGGGACGGAGGGAATATTAATAATAAGACCCACAAAATTAATTATGAGAAGTTTATGATCGAAATCAACTTACTTATGATATATATATAAGTTGGCTATTTTTTTTTTTTATTTGTTCCATCTTAACTTGTCAGCCATAAATGATATATTTTTCTCACAATCTCCACCTTTAAAAAAATCAAAGATTTCATAAAATCTATTTTTTTTTTTAACTTCCGTATTTGATCAAAGTAGGCAAGTTAGGTCGGAACGGAGGGAGTAATAATTTCTTAATATTATAATGTCATATGTCAATTTAAGGGAGACAATGTAGAATGGCATTGTCTAATTGTATTATAATTAGTGGGTTTTAGATCAAATCTGATAGTAATCTAATCCTATTGTTCATTTGGTAGGAAACATTGTTCCTTTTCCTATTAATGCAGAGGTTACACTAATCCACTTAATAAAAGAGCTAGTTGATTTTTTTTATTATTATTTTTTCTAAAAATATGATTAAATTAATAAATCAATAAGAGGTGGTTGAATAATTACAAACACTAAATATCGAGTAATATGTACACTATATATAGAGGTAGAAAAAGCGGTTCAGCGCAATGGCTAACCTAATCCGTAAGATATGTTATACGGGTTGGGTCACATTGGACCCAAAGCACCATCAGAGACAACATATAAGACCTAATGGATTCGGCCTTAGTTTAATTGGATAGAGTGACCTCTTCGATTCAACACTAAGCTAGACCAAGCTCATTGTATTTTCGAGTTTAATGCGAAATTATATTTGAGTTTCGATCTTTTTCTTTTCTCGCTAAAAAATTATCATAAGGATGGAGGGATTCCGCATGGATCTCTAAACATGTATATTAACAAGTAATTGTATTGTTTATACAAGTAAAATGACATTTAAAAAAACCAAATAATCCAAGGAAATTTGAAATTGGGAAGGTCCTAAATATGTAAACTAACTAAGCTTTTTAAGCTTTGACATTGCTCAAGTAAACTTAAAGAAAGACCTTTCTCGAATTGCAAGATTATCAAGCGATCGGCTGCTCGATTTCCTTTCATGTGAATATGAGAGACTCTAAGCTCAAAAAGTTTTTTGTGTCTCGCAAGATCTGCGAATAAACTTTGATGCTTCTATTTATTGAGATAGTCAAACAAATTTTACATCGGATATATAAGGGAAGGATCATGTATTGGGCCCTAACTAAGCCAGTATCTCCACATTGCTAACTGAGCCAGTATTTTCACATTAATATGATATTGTCCGTTTTGAGCCAAGCCTGCGGATTTATTCTTGGGTCTACACCCAAAAGAACTCGTACCAATGAAGATACTTCAATCCTATTAAACACATGATCTTCCTATATATTTTCGATGTGGGACTTTGTTGACAATCCCAACAATCCTTTCCTTCAAACAAAGGACCACCGAGTCGATTAGCCATGTCTGCTCCATCCAGTTGTCTAGCCATCTTCACCGCATCTGGGCACACGCCTTAAGTGGGCTCCATGATTTTACTGGCGCTGGAGAGCCAGTCCTACCCAGGTGCACCTAACTTGATTTCTGCGCCTGTTCCGTTGAGCCGGACCTTTCGTACCACCATTGAAACCTGTTAGCTTTATCCAGGTGTACTTCACCTGGTAAAGTTGGGCCTATCATCTCTGCTGGGGAGCCTTCTTCCCTACCCAGGTGCACTCCACCTAGTCTGTATAGTCTGTAGAGACGAATCCGTCTTCTCTACGGCTTTGTTTGGCACTCTGAGGATCTCCATCATATTGGTAGCCTAAGACCATGGATCTGATACCAGTTGTTGGGCACTAACTAGGCCCATATCTTTATATTGGTATGATATTGTCCATTTTGGGCCGAGTTCGCACAAATTTATTTTTGATCTAACTCCTAATAGACCTCATACCACTGGAGATCCTTCAATCCTATTAAATCTCATAATCTTTCCATATATATACATTGTAGGACTTTATTGACAATCTCAACATCATTAACTCTCACATTGTTCCCAAGCATCGCCAAACTCGATAAGGCATCCATTTCAAGCCACATTCTTGTCCAAAAACTTCCAAAATCCAGCAATAAAATTACCACTTATATAAATTACAAATCAGTCTGCCAACCCCTGCAAATATATATATATATATATATATATATAATAATAATGTATTTCTCTTACTTTTCAATATAAGAATTATTAATTTATTATAAAAAATTCCATATTTTGAGTTTTGGAAAAAAAAATCATTTTGATCAACAATTAGTAAACCCATTTAAAACTTAACCAATGATTTTGTACTCTATATAAGTATAGGGTGATTTTATGATACAACAGTGATATCGGTACATAATTGGACTACATAATTGGAATTGCAGATATGCTGAGAACACAGAAGAAAAAAACTAAAAAAATAGTAATGTAAAAGAAATATATATGTTGAAGGAAAAATACAATGAGTGTACCTTTGTCAAAACTCAAAAGTAATGATGAAGGACAATTTAGATATTCACTAAATATAATATAGTTATGAAACCCTTGTGTTTGACACCCTATATAAAGAGAAACTGATAAATAAGAGACTCCTTACTATTATGTGCTTCTTATAGGATAGGTCCGTTGTATTTCGTGTCTAATGCCAAATCATATTTGGGGTTTGGATAATTTTTTCTAGCTAAAAGATCATCATAAGGATGGAGGGATTATGCATTGATCCCTAAACATAAGTAGTTGTATTGTTTATATAAGTAAATGACATTTACAAAACGAAAGAGTCCAAGAAGGAAATCTGATATTGGGAAGGCCCTAAATATGTATGCTAACTAAGCTTTTTAAGCTTTTATTTTGCACAAGAGAAGTAAACTTAAACAAAGGTCTTTCTTGAATTACAAGATTAACAAACGATTGGTTGCTCGATTTTCTTCCTAGTGAAAGTGAGAGACTCCGAGCTCAAAATGATTTTCGTGTCTCGTAAAATCAGCTAACAAATTTTGATGCTTCCACCAACCCTAACATTGTTCCCAAGCATCACCAAAACCGATAAGGCATCCATTTCAAACCACATTTTAGTTAACTCCATTCTAGGACATTTCATTTCAATATTAGCTATAAACTCAACAACAACATTGTCCTTAACGTCAAAAAACCTTCGAAAACCCAACAATGAAATTATCACTTAAATTTGAATTTCCGACATTCCCCAACGGATTGAAAAAATAGTTTGTGGCAACAAGACTAAATAAACATAAAGTGAGATTGATCGAAACTCAAAAGAACTTGGACCAATTCCAATTAAACATACCTTAGATAAATACTCCTTTCGTCCTGCTCTAATTTACTTATTTTTTTTTTTCAGTTTGTCTCAATCTAATTTGTCAGTCCACGGAGGGAGTAACTGTTATTGTTAAAATAAACAAAAGTGTGATAATTTTGCCTTTTGGACTCCATAATTGGAATTGAAGATATGCTTGAGAAAACAAAAGAAAAAAACTAAAAAGAATAGCAATAAAAAAAGAAATATATATTTTTATAGGATTTTTTCCACCTTCAACGTAAAACGACACTTCAATAAAAACAAAATTGTAAATACTATGAATATAATTTTTTTTTTTTTTCTAAAATAGTTTTCAAAGGGAATTCAACCCTTACAATGTACGACTGCACCTTCCCCAATTCGCCAATGGAGTAATCACACCATACGAGCATTAATTGCCAGTAGCGATAGAGAGAGAGAGAGAGTAGAAAAAGAGTTGCAATTCTCATTCGCACCGATGGGTTCTGAGACGGAGGAACGGTTTAGTGCTGAAGAAGGGGTGATATTGGGGGTGGACGGCGGCACAACTTCCACTGTATGCGTTTGTTTGCCGCTTCTCCCATTCGCCGACGGCCTCCAATTGCATGATCCTGTTCCAATTTTAGGCCGCGCCGCCGCGGGTTGCTCAAACCACAACAGTATCGGAGGTATTTCATTTTGCCTGCTTCAGTTCTTCATATGCCTGTACACAGAATTTTCAATTCTCGTTTACGAGTGTTAACTATGAAATTTCAATCACGTCAGCTGATTGACGTACCGCAATCGACTAAAAACCAAAATTAGCAGCTCAACTTTAGTGATTTGGAATACTGAATTTCACCTTTCTAATCACTCTGTTCTCCTTGTTTGTTAGCACGAAGTTATAGTTGCTGGTATTAGATTATGCGAATTAGCTGTTGTCCTGTAAACTATTTTGTGAAAAGGTCTACGAGAAGACGTTTATGTTTGATGAATGAAAATGGAAAAGGAGAATCCTGTGGTTCTATGTTTTGAAGCTTATTTAACTTTTAAACCTTTCGGAATCATGATTACAGAAAATGCAGCCAGAGAAACAATTGAACAAGTTATAAAAGAAGCTCTTTCTAGAGCTGGAAAGAATCTTTCAGCAGTTCTTGCTATTTGCTTAGGGGTTTCAGGTGTCAATCATCCATCGGATCAGGACAGGATATTGAACTGGATTAGGTATTGTGCCTCTGTTGAAATTAACTATTCTTCATCTCCTGCCTTTCGATATGATTTGCACCATGTTTATGTATAGATTTCTTTCAAGCTGATAAATTGGATGTCGAGAAGTACAAATAATAGATGCTGAGAACTGTCAACCGTGTGGATTTTATGAAATTTGAAGTCCATAATTGGTGAAGTTGAAATAGAAACTGGATGTGAATGGGAACTTTATAACCATTTGGATTGGGAGTTACAAGCGTAGTATTGTAAACCTTATGTTTTATTGTCGACTAAGACACTACACTTATTGCAGAAGAACTTGATGCACTATCCAAGGCTAAATCTAATTGATGTAGTCTAGCAAAATGGAAAGGACAGAAGTATTCTGGTGTTAACTGAATAAAATCTATAAAATTGTGGTCGAGGCTATATATGCTTATATAATGATAACCAAAACTGCAGTAACTATTAACTAGTCAGTACTTAGTCATATAAGATAATTAAAACACATTTCTGATTTTGGAATATCACATAACAATCTCCAAAGTTGGTTGTTGATTAAGTACCAGTATTTCAGGAACATTCTTCCAAGTAATGTAAAGATATATGTCCGGAATGATGCTGTAGCAGCTCTTGCAAGTGGAACAATGGGGAAACTCTATGGGTGTGTTCTGATTGCTGGTACTGGCTGTATAGCTTATGGATTTACTGAAGATGGGAAAGAAGCCCGTGCTGCTGGCGCAGGACCAGTATTGGGTGACTGGGGCAGGTAATTCAGCACTTACAGAACTTCTGTCGGATAATACATTTTCCTCCAGAATAAGCTATAATAATTGTCAGTGTCAAGCATTGTATGATGTCTCAGTATTCTCCTCTCCATTGGATGAGACATGTCTACGTAATTTCCATGTAGTATATTCCAAAAATGGAGGTGTTTGGTCATTAATGAGGATAATCTGCTTGCTTTATTCCCTCAATAACCCACTATATCAATTGCTCAATTATATTTAAGTTCAAGAGAGACAATTTGATACAAAGATATCCACACTGGTGCAACCTGCCAAAAGTTTAAATTGATGATGTTTTGCTCCTACCTTGAGTATTGAAATTGGACAACGGATATATATTTTGAAGTGATTGCTTTATTATGTGAATGTAGAATGTAGAATGTAGAATTACTTCATTCTTGTTTCAAATGTTAAGTTCTTATTTATGCATCTTTAGCTCTTACCACTTTGAAGTTACAGTTAAGACTTCCGAATTTTGAAGTTTTTCTGTACAAACTACTACTTCTGGGTTCTCTCTGTCCTAATGAAGATGGTTGTGTAGTGCTCCTGGGCTGGTCCCTAATTTGATAACTTACAATTCATAGTCATGCTTCTTTTAGCTAGCACTGAGCAATACTGATTAACTTATTCAATTGTGAGAAAAGAGTTATTGTCTGCAGGTATAAGCAAAAAAGAATAGCTTGTCTTAGAGTTAGTTTTTCAATCTGCATAATATATATGTTCTGTATTTATTGCGATAGATCGATAACTTGGTGCTGCTTCCAGTGGTTATGGAATTGCTTCTCAGGCACTGACAGCGGTGATGAAGGCTCATGATGGACGTGGTCCGGAAACGAAGCTTACAGATTATATTCTGAAATCACTTGGTCTTTCCTCTCCGGATGAAATTATATGGTATCTCTCTGGAGAAATTATCTCCTATGCATACTTTCCATCTTGGTGCTGCTAAACAGAAATTGATTGGGTCAGGCTGTTTTTTTCTTTTTGATCAAGTTAGATTGCTTGTGTGTGTGTGTGTTTTAATTTCACTAAGCATCTTAATGAGTGAGATCATGTAATGGATATTTGGATCCTTATGTGGCATAGGAGCTGCTTTCTAGCTGTGTCTCTCCCCCTTTGTAAAGCAAAACAATATGTTGCTCTTGTTTTTATTTTTTGGTACTAGCCAAAGTTGAATAACCTAAAAATCATCTGCACTGAAGTTTGTGAATCTTTCAGTCATTCAGTGTAATGTATAATGTACAGAATGGATGTAGGTAGTGTTATTTGATAATTTGTTTATAACATGATTTTTTGTTTTATTTTGTGACACAAGCTATATTTGAGTAGTTTGAAAATCATTTGCCCTGAAGTTTGTGAAACTTTCAATGTCATTTATAACATACAGAACAGATGCATGTACTATAAGAAATCCGGTTATTTGAGGTTCGCCACAACTGAAGTTTTTCTTGGATATCACACCTTTCGACCATGTAAATCAGCATCTTTTTTTTATTTTGTTGCTTATTTGAATTTAGGTGGACCTATGCAGATTCTTCTTGGGCAAGAATTGCAGCACTAGTTCCTCTTGTGGTATCTTGTGCTGAAGCTGGTGATAAAGTTGCAAATGACATCTTGAAGATTGCAGTCCAAGAATTGGCTTTAAGTGTTAAAGCTGTTGTTCGACGACTACATTTGGCTGGAGAAGGTAGGACCTCATTTGTCTATATTAAATGTCTGTGGGATTAAGCTGCTTGTCACTTGTGGTCTTCCTTGAATTGATATTCGATCAGCCACTTTTGAAATGAGAATGAGGATTTCAATATGTCGTGAAAATTGGGAAGTGCTCCATGACTTTGGGCTAATTATAGAAATCTCCAATAATTCTACCAATTTATAAAAAAGCCTCCTAAGTTTCAAAAATCTTCATAAAATATCACCTACTGTCACCTATATCCAACTGGTAACAGGCTGATGTGAATTAAATATTTCCTTCTTGTGTTTTATTGCAGATGGAAAAAATTCATTCCCTGTTGTCATGGTTGGCGGGGTCCTTGAAGCCAACAAGGGGTGGGATATTGGGCGTGAAGTTACAGATTCAATTTTGGAGGCCTTCCCAGGGGCTTGTCCTATAAGACCAAAGGTAGCATTCCTCGTCTTTTCAATGGATTATATATGCATAATTTTTCATTTACTTCATTAGAAAGCTATTATGATACTTTTGTTTCCTCATCCTTGTTGACGACAAATAATACTCTTTCGAGGGTTACTTTTTAGAGCCATGACTCATCTATCGGTTCAGGCACTTTTCTTCGTATAGACCAACCCTTTAACCGGCTTGCACTTCACTGTCATCCCACATTTGATATATAGTATTTCGAGTACACTACTCCAAATTAATGAATTTTGGGTGGTTCTCATTTGTATTTAATATTAATTCTCGACTAATAAGTGCTACTGATTACAGCACGGGTTTGGACTTTTTTTGGTAATTGGTTATCAGATGTCGGAATTTCTCATAATATGTTGCTGTTATCAGATATGAGCACCTAAATTTTACAGAAATGTCCCCTGTTTTACTCAGCATCTTCCGACTTGCTCAGATAAGAAATGTATACGCTTAATAATGGATGTTATATTCTTAAGGTGGAACCTGCTGTTGGGGCTGCATTGTTTGCTTGGAACACTATGTCGAAAGAAACCGAAGGAAACAGCCACAGATGACATTGCATGCACCAAATTTGGCGAAATGGTACGTCTCACTTAACGTTGTAATCTGGTACAATCTACCGATTGTAATATTCAAAATTCTATCAACTCACTGTGGTAGAGGTCTAACTGTAAGTAATTTCTTGCATTTATACGAATATCTGGAGAAATGAGGAATATTTTGTCTTTTGATTTTGCTTCTCATATGCTGGTTAAAAGTAGAGTTTCAACTGCAAATTTATTGCCTAAAAGTGACTTTTGGAGCTTTAAAAAGATCTGATTTTTTATTAATAGTGACTTTTGAGGATCCAGATGTAGAAGTCTGAAAAAGATTTGATATTTGTCTGAATAAACATGTGATGTTTTACTTTTCCTTCGAACAAGAGGTCGATCTTTTTTTGGAAAAAATCAGTCGTTTTCATCGACATTTCTTCAAATTTCTCTCAAATTCAACGATTTGCAACACGACTTATTCGTTCTGGTGTTTTTAGCTGTTATACTTGGAGGTGGTAAAATTGACCCCCTCAGTGCGCTGACCTAACTCGTCAGACATTTTAGATGGGCTGAGCCATGATATCTTAGTCGAAGTATCATTGGACTTAACAAGTTCGATGCAATGGACAAATGATCTGACGGGTTGCGGATCGATCTGACGATCTTAGTGTAATTTGAGAATAAGTTGGGCTAGGTTCGATAATTTTCGGCTTTATGGAATTTTGACATGGCCTAACCCGACATATGATGTTGGCCGGACTGGTTGACTGAGCTGAATAGAGATCCAAACTAAAAAAACCATAGATCAAAGTTTTTTACTTTTGAGGGAGCAATTCAAACAAGATGTAGTAAGCATTTACTTAGCTGGATTGGAATTTGTGTATTACTCCGTGAACTTGTGATAGATTCAAACATCGATTCCGATTATCTCCGATTAGTTCCCCTCTAGGCATTAGATTTATATTGGCAGCTTATATTTTTTTTTAATTCCTCCCCGTCTAATCATGCCTATGTCCCGTTCAGTTTCGTCTAGGTCCCGATCAGTCGTTAGGCTTCAGTCCACCACCATCTAACTAGCGCCTAACGAGTTTTATAACCTTAAATCGAAAGCTAATAGTTTTTACCACAAAGGTAATACAGAACTGCAGTTTATTGTGAATAACATCAAGTATTAAAGTATCGCAATTCAGGTCTATTATATATGACATAATACATGAAACGGAACGATTAACGGCGTATTTCTCATATTATATTATACACATGTAGTAGCATATAAGTTAATCTAGAGGTGGCGGCCCAGTCCGGTCTATCAAATTGGGCCAATACCATAAATTAGATTGGGTCGGCCAGTCGAAAATTTCATCGGGTCTAAAATTAATTAACCCAACCTAACTCAACTCATTTTCCTATAATATACTAATGTCTTTAGGCTGGCTCACAACCTGTCCGGTCTTGGCCCATATGGTTGGATCTGTTGGGCCCAGTAATACTTTGGGCTAAAAAAAATTAGTCCGCCCTTTTAAAATGTCGGGCGATTGATTCAGTCCGTCGGACAGAGCCAATTTCCCCACCACTATAAATAGGGACATACACGAGCCAAATCAAGTCGAATAGTACAAGGCTTGAGTTTGACTCGTTTAATTTTTCAGTATGTTCGAGTTCGATCAAACTTATAAAATTAAGTTTGATTTCGATTCTTTTTTAAAATATTAAGCTTGCAAATAGCTCGAGCACGATTCGACAAAAGCTCGATAACATATTAAACAAGCATAGTTCGAGTTCGAGTTTGTCAAATATATAATTCCTAAACTCGTGAATAGTTTGCGAGCTCGGTTTGATAAAAACTCGATAACATATTAAACGAGCTAGTTCGAGTTCGAGTTCGTAAAACATGTAATTGAGCACAAAACTACATAACTAATATTTTCTTATATATTAATGTATATAATTGAGCTGGGCTCATGAACCCAGGTCGCGAGCCTGGGTTCGTGAACAAACTCGCGAGCGTGAGAACCAAATACTTACAGGTTAGAGTTCGGTTCGAAAATTTTGTCAAGCTCGAAGTTGGGCTCAAGCTCAGTTCGTATAGACCAACGAATGATACCGAACAAATATTTTTTCGAGGCGAGATTCGAATAATTCGCGTGCAGTTTAACTCGTGTACATCCGTAATAACGTAAAACAATATTTCACCACTTCTATAAGAAAATCCGAATTACAGCACAATGTAGGTTTACTGATAGGGTAAAATGTAGTACAAATAAGTACTCCCTCTGTCCCGACTAACTTTTCACAGTTGATCGAACACGAATGTTAAGAAAAAATAAATTTTTCTTTTTCATTGACTTTTTTAAAGATGGAGATTGAGTATAGAGATTTTGAGTGTATAGATTGTGCGAGAAAACTTTTTTTTAAGGATGTGAAAAATTAAATGGAACGAATCGAAATGAAAAATAGAAAAAGTTAGCGGGGCGGAGAGAGTATATGAAACAAAAGGAAAAGAAGACATTTGTGAGGGAGAGAAACCAACACTTCACCATTGAAATTAATGGCGGCAGCTGAGAAACCTTCGAACTTATTGGAGCTGCCCTATAATGGCAACTATCATAAATGTTTGATGTTGACGTTTGATCTAAATGGTACCCCATTACCAGCTAAAGTGGTTGCAACTATGATCCAAATAGCAACATAAACATTCAATTCTAGTGAAATTTGTTTGTAGATGGGGTTCCAATATCAGTTGGTACGATATTGTCGGCTTTGGGCTGAGTCCTTACAAGTTTACGTTTAAGTCTTATCTTAAAAGGGTTCACACTAATAGATAAACATACTTAGTCTAATACGTTCATAATCTTTTTCGTATTTAACCGATGTGATACTTTAACTAGTCTCGAAACCCTAACAGTAGATGAAGAGTTACTACTTGAAACATACAAAATTTCTCGTTAAAAAATGTCTACTTGCATTTGAATCCTAGTAAACATAGTAATTTGGTCATGTTAAATTTTACATTTTCACTGTTGGAATTGCGTCATTTTTTGGAAAAGAGAAAAACGAAGTCGTTTTCATATAAATTCCAGGAGTAAGTTGAAACCATTTGAAAACATAACGAAGTAATTTCTGAAAGAATGATGAGACTTTAAATTTTTTATGTGGTAAAAATATAAATTTTAATTTTTAGAGGACTAAAATGCAAACAGACATTTTGAACCGTTCATTATCTTCACTAGTTGTTATGTACATATTTATGATGTCACCTTATACGCATGACACTCGAATGCAAACGATCCGAGCAGAGACGAACTTGTTGTGTTCGTGTGGTGTTCATTTATTTTTAATTGAACTCGAGTCGAATTGCGCCGTATTTGAGAGTGTTCGATTATGTTCACGAACGTGTTTGTCAATGTTCATGACCATTTGTCTTAGTGAACAACTAATTATTTTATTCACGAACTCAAATAAACACACACATTTACCTAAATCTCTATATAAATAAACGAATATAACCAAATACCCATTCATTATAATAAGTGGTAATATAAGAATATTATTGTATATAGTATAAATATTGTTTTTGTTCTTATTTTTTTATTACTACTATTATAAATAATCAAGTTCCGAACAAATTTGTTCACGAGCTAATCATGTTCAAGCTCTTTTCGTTTATAAAACGTGCTCGTCAATGAATTATTTCAGAAAGCTCTGTTCGTTTACAGTTCTAAATGAAGCTTCGAAATACACGATGAAATACGATTTGGAACGGAATAAATTTACATATTCCAACTTTAAATGTGTTTGTTGAATGTAGAAGAAAGAGAGCAAAATGATGAAAGTTTCATTAACTTCTAACCGTAGTGACAGTTGGGAGGAGAAATATCGCCAGCTCATCATAAACACCACACTCATAAATCATCTCCGATTTGCATCCATTTTTGCAGAATTCGAGAGCAGAGAGAACAATGGCGCATCCAATTCATGAAGCCACTGAGAAAAGCCCTTACGGAACCCTAACAAAAGCTGAATTCTACCAAAAACACAAAATCCTCCACAAAGAAAGCTTCATGATCAACAAACAGAACATGAAAATCTACACACAATCATGGCAATTAGACGCAAATTCCCCCTCAAAAGCCCTAATCTGCATGATCCATGGCTACACCTCCGAGAGCGGCTGGTTATTCGAGCTAAACGCCGTCGCTTTAGCCAAATCCGGCTTCTTCGTCTGCGCGTTGGATTTACAAGGCCATGGCTTCTCCGACGGCCCCCGCGACCACATCACCGATATCAATCCGTTGCTACACGATTGTGTCCAGTTCTTCGATTCGGTTAGGTCGAATTACCCTAATCTCCCCAATTTCCTCTACGGTGAATCTCTCGGCGCTGCGATTGCGTTGCTCATATGTTTAAAGCAGAGAACCGCATGGAAGGGGGTGGTTTTAAGCGGCGCGATGTGCGAAGTTTCTAGAAAGTTTAAACCGATTTGGCCACTGGAGAAGTTTCTACCCGCGGCGGCGTTTATTGCGCCGAAGTGGAGGGTGGCGGTGACGGCGCCGCCGGTGAGTAGATCGTATAGGGAGAGGTGGAAGGGGAGGCTGGCGGAGGCGAGTCCAAATAGAAGGACGTGCGGACGGCCGACGGCGGCAACGGCGTTGCAGCTGCTGAGAGTTTGTGATTATATACAGAGGAATTGTGGGGATTTGGAGGTGCCGATGTTGGTGTTGCATGGTGGTGACGATGTGATTTGTGATCCTGAAGGGGCTAGGATCGTGTACGACGCGGCGGCGAGTAAGGACAAGACGTTGAAGGTTTATGAGGGCACGTGGCATCAGTTGATTGGTGAGCCTAATGAGATTGTGGAAGAGGTTTTTGGTACTATTCTGACGTGGATTGAAGTTAGAGCTGGGCTAACCATCAAGAATTAAGCACTTTTTTTAAAAAAAATATATATATATATAAATAAGTAAAAAATAAAAATTAATTGCTCTTGTTGGAAACCTAGGTTTCTGTTTTCTCTAGACTCAATCCGTGACAATCTAGGTGGTCCGACAAGCTAACATTGTATGTTGGATTGAATCGGTAAATTAGTCAATCCAATCAAGTCTATCTTTATACTAAATTATGCCGGGCCATTAATTTATTGGGTTGGGTTTACTTGCGTAATGTGATATTTCGAGCTAAGATTTTTATAAGGTTATAATTTAGTCTATCTAACGTGTGAGTGAACTGAACTAATTGATCAAGATAGGTCGATTTTATCACATTTACTTATGTAATTAGATTATATATGAGTGTTTTACATTATGTAACATAACTTTGAACATTATGACATTGATTTTTCATATTTCATATGACAAAGTCTCTTGTACACTAGACATATGGTGTAATTTGAATTAGATATTATTTTTTATACTTAAATATATTACTACCTTCGTCCCGGCTATTCTTGCACTGGGAGGGTTGGCACAAGTATAAAGAAAAGTTACTTTTTGGGATTTTGTTGACTTTTCAAAGGTGAATTAAGGGTGTAGATTGAGGGTAGAGATTTTGAGGGTGTAAATTGTATTATAATTTTCCTTTTTAAGAGGTGTGCAAGTTTAACTGGGACGGACGAAAATGAAAAGTGTGCAAGTTTAGTTGGGACGGAGGGAGTATTTATTTTGTGTAAATGTATTATAAAGAGACGAGAAAACCCACATAGTGGGTCCATTAGTGTGGAATTGAAGACTTGGGCTTGGCTATTAGTCTTGAGGAGTTTTAACAATTCAAAGAGCCGATAAAAGCCCATGTGATGGGCCCAATAACAATTCTTGGGCTTCCTCACATTGGTTAAAGGGAAAAATAAATAGTCGTAGTTATGCATTCAGAGAAAATATTATGTAAAATGGGTGATAAATATAATCGCGAATTACAAATTAGAAGGCAAACAATGTTAAAAAAAAAAAAAAAGTAGTTGGACGGTATACTGGGTCTACTGCCTAATCGTATCCTTGGGGAGAAGTGGAATTTAAACGGAATTAAGTGGATAATAATTATTTAGAAAACATACATGATCGATGAAAGTTTAATGCTTAGACGGGACCTAGTCAAAACTAAACCACGACATTAGACAAAGAAGGCGCGTCCATGGATGCTACACATGCTAGATTCTCCCGGTACAACATTTACTATCCAATTGGAGCTTAAATAGACAATGCATATTGCATACAATGAAATAATGTGTTGGGATATACACACAAGTTCAATTTATTATTTAATTGAACAATAATGCGACATTAATATAATTATCGCTCTCTTATATGAACCTAGCATCAAGCAAGCAATGATGCACCAGACAACGCAATGAACACCATCGATTTTGACGTGGAAATTCTCTCCAATGTAAGGAGTAAAAATCACGGGACACGAAGTTCACCAAAATCTCCACTATGATCAAATAGTGTTGGATTATTGACTTGAATGATAAATATGTGAGTTGTCTAACATTGATAAAACACTAAAAGAGAGAATCCATTATAAGCCTAGTGAGCCACTTCTCCTATGACCAATTGGTTTTAGGATGGATGCTCCTCGATGACTAAGACTATCACAACATATGTATCTGTTGTCCAAATTTCAGCTCGATCCCTCTCTTATCTCTTTAAGCACAATAATCTAAGTGTGGGATCTCATTTAGACATTAATTGAGTTGGAAAAGCCCAACCCAACATAGTGCATCACATATGAATTACTCTCTCCGTCCTACTCTAATTTGTCTACTTTCATTTTCGGTTTGTCTCAATTTAATTTGTCAGTTCATAAATGACAAATTTATCCCACAACTCCACCCTCATAATCTTTACATTCAATCTCCACCTTTGAAAAAGTCAGAGATTCTACAAAATATGTTTTTTCTTAACCTCCGTCTCCGACCAAAGTAGGCAAATTGAGCCGGAACGGAGGGAGTATTTATTTATATTTAGAGATGGATATTTGTGCTTTCTAGCTCATCCTGCCGGGTCACTACTATGTATCGGGTTAAGCCAGCACGGTCCAGAACATCATCACGTCAAGAATTAGCAACCAGCAAGTCTAGTTCAATATGTTCCTCTTAAAATACACTAAGTTTATCGTGCTGACCCGCATTCTATCGGACAGTAGATTAATTAGGTTGCACCTGTTAGACGTGATAATACTTCGAGCGTGCTTTGTCCTCACTCACGAGCACCTTGAAAAACTTCTCAGGGCCAAGCACGTTTGACCTCAAAGCTTTCTCAGAATGAGCACTAGAAAAGAAGATGCACCTTGTTGGTACGAGTAGCACTAATCAATTCTTTAAGCCTCTTCAACTTATGCAGTCCCATACCCACATAGTTTCGGAATGCCCCTCAAAGTCGACTACATGGATCCATACCCGTACAGTCTCAGGATACTCTATTTTTCGGGTGCAGATGCGGTTCGTTCATGTCTCCCTTCACCTAAAAGCCTGTAAGGAGTCGTTCATTGTCCGTGCCTTCTTCTCTTATTGCATCGACAATCACCCCGCCCTCATCGATTCTGGACGTCACACTCACCACCTCGAATTATACCATGTCTAGACGCTAGACTTTTTTGTTTTGTTTTCTATAGTGTTTATCTTTTAGTGCAACACAAATTAGTATGTTGTCTCTTGTTTCTTTTATTTTGTATGGTGTTACTTTTTATTGTTTTGAATGTGGATAGAAAGTTAATGGTAAAAGTTGCACATGCAAGTATGCCAATTAAAAGGGAAAAAGCCAAGAGAAGGGACAGAAATGGAATAATTTTGTGGTAAAGGTAATGTAACTTTTAATGCAATATTCCCACTATTTATTTAGCTAAATTCCAAAGTACAACTGCCTCAGCATAACGTGCAACCATACTATATCTTCTTGTGACAATTCCTCTGTCTTCATCCCATTTCCCTCTTAATCACTTTTGTTCCTTTCCGGTCGACAACAACTCACGAGTTAACTATTCTATTATTGACGAAACTCGTTGCCGTTGTTACGAATCATGACTCGACTGGATGATCTAACCATTTACTTATAAAGTGAATTGAGAATAATTTTAGAATTTTTTATTTATATGTAGAAATTCCTGTCTAGTTTCAACTGAGCTCTATTTAGTTGCTAAAATGTTCTGTTCATCTATATTTTTTTCCAATTTCTCTCATTAGTTCTTTCTTAACTTTGCTCAGCTCCACTCAGCTCAGTCTGACTAGGTGCTATACCTAGTATGCCGCCCATCTAACGTCCACTTATAAAGTAGTTTTAGATCGATCACTAATTTTTTATGTAATTTGCATTTTAGCTATGTTCTAAAGTTTTCTGTCTAGCTCCGACTAGATCCCATCTAGTTGCTAAATTGTCCGACTGCCTACATTCTTACCCCAACTTCTCATGTTTAGGTCCTTCTAAAACCCGTTAGCTCACTAGAGCCCGACTAGACATTAAACCTCAATTTACTATCCCGCTAGCTTCTAGCGTTCTTTAGAACATTATTTTTTTAAATAGATGATTGAACCAATCAAGCACTTCTGGTGGTACTCGAGTCGTAGTGGCTAGGCTATCCTGGTCGCCTATAATTCTTTTTCAACTTCTCATATTTCATCCATTTTAAATTCCACTAAACTCTTGAATTTCGACTAAACACTATCTTCAATCTACCGTCCGACTACCATCTAACATCTACATAAATAATTGAATCAGTTAAGTACTTCTGACAGTACTCGAGCCGACTTGGTAGTATAGAATTTCTCATTAAGAAAAAACATCACATACAATATCCCACAACTTCCCATCACTCATTCATTTCACACCAAAAGTACACCCAAAATCCACAGACAAAGAAACATCCCAAAACTGCACTCATAATCCAAAAATGGACCACAACCTCTCCCCATACGGCGTCGTCGCCATCATCGTTTTAGCAACAATCCTCGGCCACTCCGCCGGCCGCGACCTCCGCCCTTCCGACCACGGCCTAACCTATCAACTCGACACCTTACCGCCGCCGTCGCCAAACGAAGTCGCTCAGGAAGCGCGATCGTTCTTCGGCGCAACGACGTCGTCGCCGTCAGTGCAGCTGCCGGAGGCGAAGAATATCAGCGACACGTGGCTGAATACTCAATCCAATGAAGGAGCACGTGACGACGGGATAAGTCACGTGCGGCTGGGATTGCTGGCGGCGACCGCTGTCTGTGGATTAACCGGCGTCGTATTGCTGGCGATATCCGGCGTCGTTTTTGTCTATCGGCTGCAAAAGCGGAGGCCGAAAGGGGAAGGAATATCGTCCACGTCAGCATTAGCTTCTGAGTCTCATGCAGTTGATAAAAGTAGTGGTTAGTTCGGGTTCGGATTTTCTACCACATTTGGTACAACATCTTTTACAACATATTACATTAATCATGTCACATAATCACTTATGATGTATTCGTGATTATATACACGTGTCGTGTGTGAATTACAATGTAATAGAAGATGTTGTATCGTATGAAGTAGGAAATCCAAAATGTGGTTCGTGGTGATTATTAGGTTAATTAATTTTAATTTGATTTTCCCCAATTTTATTTGTTTATAATAATACTTTGTAACTTTATCTTATCGGATTATAATTCTGACCACACATTTATTTTCTTGCTTAACATTTCTCTTTCTTTTCATGAATTAATTTTATCGAAAATTTGTATTTTTAGTTCTTTATATTTGGTTTAGTTGCATTTTTTAAGCTCTTCATTTGTCGTTTTGCAATTCCAGTTTTGTAACAATAAAATTCGCGATTTTAAGACTTTTGTTATCGGAACCTTCTGAATTCATGTACCACACATGCAAATCTCTAGCGAGACCAACAAATTTCAGCAATAAAAGTCTTGAAATAGCAATAAATTTTATAATTAAAAGACTAAAATTACAAAACAACAAAAAAGTCTTAAAAATGCAACTAGACCAAACATAAAGAACTAAAAGAATATTTTTCCTAATTTTATTGAAACTATTTATGTTTTATTATATTCACACACACATACACATTAATAGTAATTTTTATTATATGTTCTGGCACTCAAATATATATATAATATTATATGTTGAGGTAAAATTGAAATTGTAAGTTTACTTAAGACCGGAGAGTGTCGGGCCAAATCTGACTGAAAGAGTTAATAAATGTGTTTTATTGGAATTCGATCCTCTAAACCTACTGAGTTAATAAAATACAGCATTAGGTTTTTTTTCTTCTAATCCACATTATTTTTTTGAGTAATCTTTGACCTCAAAAGTTTAATGAGAACATACATACACCTATATACTCACAAATTTGTAATGTGGGGCTCTTGAGCGATCTTCCCTCGAGCCCTTACTCAGGGCCATTCATGTTTGATTTCATCAGCCGAACACCTTAAAATATGTTTAACTGGTGTAACTAAACACCAGGGCCGGTCCTATGCTCATCGAGGCCCAAGACAGATTTATACATGGGTCCTTATTAAATTACTAATTAATAATTGATTTTATTTGAAAATTATAATTATTTTCAATATTAATACTTCATTTTTTAGTGAGGTCGTCATGTATAATCATTAAATTAACTAACTTTTTGAAGTTGCTAATGTTATCTAGAAATGCGAATGCTCAATAAAATTGCTATTAATAATTTTTTATTTCAAGAAATAAAATAATCAAGAAAATTGATTCAATCAATAATTAATAATTTTGAAGTTTTACGTGGCTTAAAATCTTGACATAAATATAATAATATTATATACATTAACAATCTCAAAATAATATATTTTTGAAGTCTATTTATAATATTTAGAAGGGTCCCCTAAATCTAGAGGCCTAGGTAAATGTCTCAATTACCTAATCGAAGGGCTATCTATGCTAAACAATTATATTTATTTAGAAGGATGAACGAATACTTTCCGAAAAAAAAAAAAAGGGAACACCTCACCACATAATTAAATGAGCACTTGTACCTAACACGTGTCATGTCATCTAAAATCTTTAGTTTTTTTAATGAATTTGGATAATAATAAATAAAGAAATAAAATAAAGCATGAAAAAAAACTATGAATGATGAAGCAAATTCCACTATTAGTGGACTATAATGCATGTGAATAGGTGGCTGATTGGTCAAATAATTTAAGAAATTGAAAAAGACACCCATACACACCATCATTAATGATGAAGAGATTCGAGTTTGAAACTGCGCATGAGTTTGGTCTTCAATTACCCCATCAGTTCGGAACGAAAGAATTTACACACTTTCTATTTCGATCAATTTCAAGCAATTTGTATATTTTTCTATATAGAAGATAAAGTCTCATGAATTTTACTTTACAGTACATTCAAAGAGATAAGTTTGAAAAGTTAACATAACTTAAAAAGTAATTTTTTCTTAATATGTATGATCACTTACGAGTGCAAGTTCATTCGAAAAGAAGGGTGTATTATTTTTAAATTAGTAAAACCCGTAAATATTTAATACTCTCTCCATCCCAATTATATCGACTTGCTATCTTCTACACAAGGATTAAAAAAAATTATTAAAAAAGATAAATACATAATCAGTTTTCTAATATACTCATATTTAATTAGTACTATATTATTTAATGCTCATATCAACAGGGATATATTAATAAATAGGTTAAGTAAATGTTACTATATATAAAAACTGTATTATATATTTAGTACATAGAAAAAAAATTATTGGATTATATATAATTCGACGGAGAGAGTAGCATTTTTCTAACGTGCCAAAACAAAATTTAGATTATCAATGAAATTTTTGGTTCTAAAAGACTTGGGATTTGGATTATATCCACTTCGTTCTGGTTAATTTCTTGTTAAGTTAGAGAGATAAAGACACATAGTAATAAAATAAATAGAAATTAAGTATGAAAAATAAATATTTTTTATTAGGACGTGTCTTCTTCCCTCTCTTAACTTGATACAAAACTGACCAAAATATAATATAGAGGATTCATTTTCGAAAACTTGAACCAAATTTTGTAGCACGGCTCGTTAACGTGAAAATTCGGACAGCCCAATCCAAGACAATCCGACTTCAAAATAGTGAACCTGGTATTTTTCAAAAAACACATTAAGATATGCGTAGCCCGTTAGTTCTATCGAACCATTAGTTCGAGTTAGTGTTGGAGAATCCGACAATATTTTATACTACAATCCTTATATTTCATCCTACCTAAAATATCGAGCTGGCCAGACTAATTTGCTCTCTCTATATTAGGGTAATCCCCTGGGCCCAATTTTGAGTCCCCAAAATTTTTGTAGTCTAATATATAGACATATTTAGCTAAGTTATTTTCATAGGGCCCCCCCAAAAAAAAAAAATACACCAAATAATCCCACTTTGGAATTTTATACATAACTTTGTGTCTTCTTTTATCTATATTTGTAGGATATTTTATTTTTTAATTCTAATCTTTTCTCCATTAAAAATGAAACTGACAGTCAGATAAAAAACAAAAGAAAAAACAAAAATCTGATTTTGACTTGTACCAAATATACAAATTCTCTGACAAATTTTAATAATGCAGAAGGTGGGATGTATGTTTTATGTCGAAATAAAATAAAATAAAATAAAATAAAATAAAATAAAAATCTGTATCTAAATATAAAGCACACCAGATATTATTGATCAAGAGGAATCCACTCCAGATCAAGATACATTTCTCCAGATTCCACATTCTGGAGCTTCAATGATACTGATTGCTTCACTTTGCCATCAACAATGTTGACAATGCTGTCTTCGATTAGCGCGTTGTCGTGCGATTTCAGCCATTTTCCGATCTGCATGTTTCCAAACATTTCAGCATTCCCAAATGCCGATGCAGATGTTATCATCGGCTGGATATCGATCTCTGCTTCTCCCATTATATCGTCAGCAGAAAATGTGTCGTAGTCATAAACTTCCTGTAATTTATTGCACAAAATAGTACGGATTGTAAAAGCTGATGGGGTGTAGGGAAGAATGCGAAATGAGAAAACGAGATAAAAGGTTGTCAATCACTCTGCCACCCGAACATATAACCTTAGCCAAACACCCTCAAAACAATGAAAGAAAAATGTAGGTTACCAATCTTATTGGGCGATAATTTTGTGGAACAGAAAGCATAAGCTCCTCGTTCCAGACCGGATTCAAGTTGCTCTTCAACACAGTTGTTTGCGCTTTCTACAAACAGAATAATTGGCATCAGTTGCATTAATGATTTATCAAAATGTATGTACTTTCCGTAAATCAGGCACTTTACAGACATTATATTATAACATGAGTAGGACAATCAGACATACTTATGAACCTGATTTCGCGTATGAAACTTAAATTGGAAAAGCCGGGGGAGGGAGCGATACCTGCATCCCAAGCGTCAAAACAACATAGGGATCACTTGAACGCATATCTCTAACGGCTAAATTTGTGCCTTTAATTACTTTAATCTTCAACATACCAATGAACTCCACCATACCTTCCTGAGATCAAAATGGCCATTAGCTTCAACGACATAGTCGTAGCATCACACACACACACACTTGATGTATCTGTTCGTTTCAGCAGCAACATGCATAATGCACACGGTTCTGATGCGAGTGTCCATATACAAAGAGTGTTAATGCAGATATGATATCTCAAAGTAGAATAAAAGAAACATACTGATTGGTGTGATGAAGCTGAACTCTGAAAGCTGTCCTTGCTGGACATATTCGTTTTCAAAGAATCCTGTTTTGAAGAATTGGACAGTATACGCAGGCTAGGTTTCAAAAATTGCTGAAGCTCATACTTAGACCTAGAAAGCAAAAGTTAACTGAAATCAACAACAAAAAAATAGCATGTACGCTACCACGATTTAAAAACCGAACAACTTGTCAACAGAAAATGCAAGCTGGAAATAATTGGTAAACCAAAAAGAAGACTAGGTAGCGTGACCAATAAGATCCCAAAGTAGCAATTAGTCATTTTAGTGATTTTGGGCAACAGATTGGATTAACAGGCAAATTTGATGGAAATTATTGAAAAATCCAGTACATCTTTACTCAAGGGAGACGAAAATTAAGAAACCAGTACATCCAAAAGCTAAAAGTGAGACATTCGTACATTATGTAGGACTTCACCTGATAAATTTTGAACGTTCTTCATGGCCAGCATCAGGCGCGGGCTTTGACACCCCTTCAGGAAGATACGCCTCGTAAATGGAATTTGCAGATGCATTTCCACCAACCTCAATCATGGAGTCAACTTCATCGTCAGACCAGTCATCTAACGTCACCGACAGAACCTGGAGGATAGCCAAGCAAGTCATAACTACAAATGCTATGAACAAAATAATTTCGAAAAGCATAAACTCAAGTAAAGTGTTAAAAAGTGACAATGTATGCAGAGACGAAAAAGGTTCTAAGAGATCACCTTAGAGATATGGGTACCAAGGCTTCTATGTATACCGCAGCACTTTAAGCATATAAACACTCCAATATTTGCAGATCTGTAAAAGAAAAATATTAACAAACAAGGCACAAAAAGGTGAACCTAATATTTGTAATAACCTCCATATCTAATAATCAAGCTTAAAAAAACTACCTAATTGTTTCTAGGAAAATATGGCCCAATACAGAAGTTCAATATCTAGTATTCTTGTATCGTGTTCATTGTTATGGGCAACTTTAAATAAATTTAAAAGGATTAATAGATAGTGAGTATATTGGTTTGTATCTTTGATGTGACCGTCATTACTCATAGTTCTCGTCACTATTTTTTCATCTTTCAATTTTAGTGCCAAGTGCCTGAAAAATCACAATGATGCTCGTTTGTTCATGTCAATGAGACATGTGAATATCACTGAGTCTCCAACACATTGCAAATATAAATGGTACAGTCTTTTTCTGCTGGGAATTATTTACTATAGACCCTACATCATGCATGCACCCGTAAAACTTTCACCTCACCAGTCATTTTTTCATTTCCTGGATCAAAGTAGTCTCCAAAATCATTTGCGTGGCAGATATAGGTTTATTTGTTATATTTTCTTTATGAGGACTAGCTATGAAATACAAGCATCGACCTTAATCATGGTAAGGTTTCAACAATATAATCTTTAAAAAAAAAAACAAGAATGGAGCAAGCTAAGGGACTTACGCCCATTTTGGGTCAGGAGCACCGCAATCTGCGCATACACGGTTATCTGCTTTAGCCAAAAGATCTTTCAACCTTCTTTTACCTGTACGATTTCAAGGACTGGCATAATATGGAGAAGCCAACAGTTTATGATAAAACGACGTAAGTTTGCTCTAAGGCCGTGCTTTATTATGTATATTGGCATCAAGAGGGAGACAATATACTAATAATTCTAAGCTTTTTGTGTTTTCTCAAGCAATTCTTCTATATTGGTGTGATTATCTGTGTAACATAATGATTTTCCCTACAATGCTTCTGAAGTCATACATTAAAATTTGTATCACTTCACTTCCTACTATAAATTACAGCTTCCAATTGATTTCAAGCAAAGAAAATTGATCAAATTAGATGTATCAATCAATAAAGGCACAGATAGAATCTGCAGCTGAATGATATACTCAAATGGCAAAGTACGTAAAACGACACCTGAAATTGGTCTCCCAAGGGCAGAAGGATTGGCGTTATTCCCTTTCATTGCTGAATCAATCATTCAATACAAATAGTTCTACAATCTGCAAGGATTATCATGGAGCCCATTACCAATAGAAAGATAAATAAACCTCAAATACCAATTTATTTTCTGCAATTAGGCACAATTAACTCATTCTTCAACGAATCATACCAAAACTAACCAAATCAGTATGCAGTTCAAATTCGTTATTGATTGCCCCCAAACAATTTCCTTCATAAACAATCAAAAAATGAAATTTCTTCATTTAGCAACAGAAAAACGATTCCTCGAAAATTCCGCAGATCTCATTTCCGGAAAACTGGAATTCGCACCATAAATGAACACACAGACAACGCATCTTCAAAAAATCAATCTATTAATCACTCAAAGCTAAAATTTCCTTCGCAGGATGCAATTTTATCTTCCGAATCAGCAGAAAACGGAAAGAAATGTTAAGAATAAAATGGAAACAGATTAATTTACCTTTGAATGTAGTCAAATAATTTCGCTGAACTCTCAATCTGAACAAGAGTGATTATTCGTTACGAGAATATGATAGAATGAAGAAAATTGGCATTTTATTTAATTTCGAAATCAACGATAACAACTGTTTTCTTCGTGCAGTTATGAATGTGTATTAGTTGTCAACTTTCATACAGCTTTTTGTCTCCTGTTTTCTTTTCCTTATCTTTTTTATTGTCCCCTTTTTCTTAATTATGAGCAAATTTCTTTATGTACATTTCATAACAAAGGTTAAGGGTGACACTCTCTAACTCGATTAGACGGACGAAGCTAATCGGATACGAATTTATTGAGAAAACTAATTTAATAAGAATTAATTAATTTGATGTCGATTCAAAACGACTCAAAATTAAGAATTTATCTTAAAATATACTTCATTCGTTCTTAGATAATTTGTTTTTTCTTTAGTTGATTTTTTAAAAGGTGAAGATTGTGGGTGGAGATTGTAAGAGACATTTCTTTTTTAAGGGTGTGCAAATTATTTCCGACATCCCAAAAAGGAAAGTGTACAAATTATCTCGGACAGAGGGAGTAATAGTTATATTTTTCAAATAGTTTTTTATATATAACTCGAATCGACCCGAAGTCTAACATAAATCCAACTCCATGATTCGAATTACCACTATTAAAAAAGGTTAGTCTTTTTTGGTGTTGACCAATGCTTTTGAAACATGAAAATGAGGTGTTCGGACATTATTAGCGGCGAACATCATAATAACATATGTTTGGCTGGCGTAACTAAAGGTGGCAATTCGGACGACCGAGCAGGATTAAAATTTGGTCGGCTTTAAAATTAATCGGTCCGAATCGAGGTATTCTCCTATAATATATTAAGATTATCGAGTCAATCCGACCAGTCAAGCTAAATAGTGCTTCGATTTTATATTTTTTTTTTTGTCCATTTTAAAATATCGAGCTTGCTGGGCTGATCTATCGAGCCGGACCCATTTTGCCAATATAAATTCCGAACTTAGACCATCCTAGGCTTTTGTAAAAGTCTATTGGGCCGGAACAAAATTGGGCCCAAATTTGTGAGAGAGGGGCAAAACAAAATGGGGTTTAAGTTAAACCTAGTAATTTCCCAATTTTTTATTTTCATTGTCCAGCAAAAACCTTGAGAGGGTTTTAATGGCGTCTTCCCTCTCGCGGAAACTGTGTCGTGCTATTTTTCCACGCTACTCGAATCCATCTTCTCTCTCTTTCTGCACTAAAAGCCTCTCCTCCTCAGGAACAGAGTCGCAATCGGATTCGGAGTCAGAATCAGTTGCCCCTGATTCATCAAATAATCGGCGGCAGGCAAATGGCGATAGGCCGCTGGAAAACGGCATAGACCTCGGCATTTACAAGGCGATATTGGTAGGGCAAGTCGGGCAAGCTCCAATTCAGAAGAAACTCAAGAGTGGGCATACAGTGACTCTGATTTCACTCGGAACGGGCGGTATTCGCAACAATCGGCGGCCTTTGGATAATGAAGATCCGAGGGAGTATGCAAATCGCTGTGCTGTTCAATGGCACAGGGTCTCTGTTTATCCGGAGCGGTTGGGAGAACTTGCAGTGAAGAATCTTATTCCTGGCTCCGTTTTGTATGTTGAAGGGAATTTGGAGACAAAAATCTTCAATGATCCTATTTCTGGTCTTGTTCGTCGGATTCGAGAGATTGCTGTGCGGCGGAATGGGCGGATTTTGCTGTTGGGGAAGGGAGCTGAAGCTGGGCAGTTTACCAAAGCTGATATGGCTGGCGTTGGTTATTATTAGGTGATAATCTTTACATTGTTGTTGTGCTTTAGGAGGAAAGGGAGTAACCCCTCTCTTCTTCTTTGCTGCCTGCTTTCATGCCATGCCATAATGTTTGCCTTTTTCATCAACTGCTGATGATTTTGTGTATTCTTGATTTATCTAAATATCGAGGTTGTGTTCGGATCGAAGGATTTGAGGTGGGGTGTAGAGCTATTCCTTTGAGTGATTTGAAATCCATTAATGGAGAATCAAATAACTAGAAAAGATTTCATTAACAGCTGATTTTGAACGCAGAAAATCTTCCACTGGCAGGCGATCGTGTATTCTTGATTTATCTAAATATCTAGGTTGTGTTGGGATCGAAGGATTTGAGGTGGGGTGTAGAACTATTCCTTTGAGTGATTTGAAATCCATTAATGGAGAATCAAATAACTAGAAAAGATTTCATTAACAGCTGATTTCTTGATTTATCTAAATATCTAGGTTGTGTTGGGATCGGAGGATTTGAGATTGGGTGTAGAACTATTCCTTCGAGTGATTTGAAATCCATTAATTTCTAATGCTCCTGTGGAGAATCAAATAACTAGAAAAGAAGGTAGGCAGCATTATTTTTTCACATTAGCTTACGAACTGTTCTGATTGTAGTTTGCAGTTAACTATACGTAATCTATATGTTCTGAATTGATCTATGCATAAGGGATTTGTGGGTGAAAAATCCTTGCTCTAGGTAGTTGTGAGTTGTAGCAAGTTTTCCCATTATGACCAAATAGGACATGAATAATACCTTGCCCGGAAGCCATAGGCTTGATTACAATTGGTTCCCTAACAACTATGGATGGGAATTGGCTTTGGCTTTCGGGTACCCGACCCCCGCAGGTTTTACCCAATAGGGTTGGATTTTTTTAGTGCATCAGGTATAGGGCTAAGGCTGGGTTGAGGTAGGGTCGGGTTATGTCGGGTCGGGTTGGGTTTTTGCGGGTAGCCTATTTTAACAAAATTAACCATAGGTCTACACCTCCAACAACCTTAAATAGACAATCATAAAAATCACCTTTAAAAAAAAAAAAAAACCCGGACCCTCCCGGGTACCTGCAAAATCGGGTTGAAAAATCGGATTCTTTTATCGAGTACTCGATGCGTTGGGTACCCAAAACCCAAAAAACCCGACTCGATCCCACCCCTAATAACAACCAAAGACATTCCTAATACCCAGTCATTCATACAGGATTTTGTAATGCATAAGGGTCAACTAAAATCAAATATTATTCTCCGACCTAGTATTTCTTTTGAAGAGGGAGCAATGGCCAGGAGAACAACAGAAACAAGGTCTACATGCAAGCATTCTCGCTACAGAAAGGTCTACAGCTCCGTGATTGCATCTACAACATGCAGTTGCAGTATAACAAGCAAAGAATCGAAAAATTATCATTATCATACCAAACAATGCAAGTTTATTCGAGACGGATGGAGTATTAATTCTTTTAGGTAATACCTCATAGTAAATTTTAGTAGTTTATTAAGTGGACGCTTTTGACTTTATATAGAAGCAAAACGTTATTTTATATCTATAATAAAATATACTCCGTTAGTATCTTATTTGTACAAAACCAATATTAGGAGCACATTTTTTCCTTACATATAAATATAAATGTCTAGAGTAGTATAAAAGACCCTTACATACTCTCTCTTCTCTTGTTTTTGGAGTTTACTCATAATACTAAGCACAATTTCGTAAAAATAAATTAAACATGGATTTTAAAACTGTGTAATATCCGCATTTCATCGGAATGATATATAAATAATTCAAGTACCATAGTAAACAATGGGTGTATCTGCTTAAGGTTTGTCTCAGTAGATATAGGGGGCCAAATCCTAATAAAACAGTAAAACACACTCATTAATTTCTTCGGTCAGATTTGGCTCAACGCTCCCCAGCCTTAAGTAAACATACCCAAAATGTGACCCAGAAAACAGTAAAAAAAACATTTCTTTACATTAAAATCCACCAAATCAATTTTCAAAAGCTAACATTGGTGCAGTATAATGCTGCACACAAATCACAACCAATAAAACCCAATTTAACCAATGTACATACAACCCTTTCCACTCGATAAAAAGAAGAGGAAAGGGCAACAAAACGAGGTGTTATTTTTTACATGGCTACATACCACAAGGATTATGCCTCTATTTTGAGAAGAGTATTGAGTGATGTACTGTTGAATCGTTGGGCAAGGCCTCGGATGACGAGGACGATGACATCACGCAGATGCCGGGTCTGTACCATTAGATCCACTTCACTCTCACTGTCCACGACTATTCTAAGACGATGTTGATCGTTCCGGAATAGCTCAACCTACATAAGCCAAGTGTGAGTTACCAAGCACATGGCATGGTAGTATGATGTTAAATTACAGAATCAAATAAGTTATATAAGTGAGAACTAATGGCTTGTAAAAGAGAATAAGGCTAGGTGCTCGACCCTAGACCACGGTGTTGGCCACCAGAACGGCGTCATTTTAACTTTGGACCAAAAGGACATCGTTTTGGTGCGCCCATCACACGGTACAAGGCTAGGCACCCAGCAGAGGATTCATTTCCAATAAAAGATTACCTATTCAGTTGACCAAAAATAAAAAGTTGTCTACTTTACAGAAAAAATATTATTTTTTTAATTTAATTTGTTTTTAGGGAGGGGTGGAAGTAGTAACAAATATAGACTATATGAAGTCGCACAAGTCAACAGTTACTTAAAAGACAGGGCAGTGGGGGAGTGGGAATGGCAGGTGCGAAAACGAGAACACTTACATGGAAAGGAGGAGTATAACTTCCGCGAACTTCTGTTGTAGGAAAGGAAGTTTTGGAGCCAGGCTTTACAACCTTGATTCTTTTTCTATTAACTTCCAGGATTCTTCGCTCCAGGCTTCCCGTCCCAGGGACCTGCAATGTACAAAACAGTGCCGTGGTAAGACTGATAGTTATATTTCTCTTGGAGATATATTAAATCTGGTAAAGAATGCGTACCCTTTTAGGAGACCGATCCTTGTCACACAGGGCCTGCATCAGAACAAATAAATGCTTAAGTTTGGCAACACATTACAGCGTACAGAAGACCCATTCTCAAGCTATATAGTAGAGGAAATACCTCAAACTTGACAGATCCAACATCTAGCTTCTGCTTCACTTCTTTCAGAACATCAGGCTCTGTAAGAAGATAAATTAAATATAAATAAGAGATAATTATCTAGTTAATGCAAAAAATATGCGTAGAAGTTGTACTCCAAGAAGAACAGATAGTTTTGAAAGTCACACCACCTTAAAAAAATGAAACGTAGCCATTTAAAATGGTGAAGTAGATTCTTATGCAATAAAGTGATTCTCAAAAGACAAGTAGAAGTAGTGAGCAGAGTGGAATATAAACAGACCGACTGCAATAGGGTCTGTTGATGCAGAAACAGGTAGTCCCTCAACTCCATCATCTCTTACTGGTGTATAAATAGCAACTACCCTGTAGCCTACGTCATCAACATTAGCCTCGTACATCCTTCCCGTCTCCCCTGCAACAACAAATCAGCAATCACCATAGAAACTCTTTAGTAAATGCACAGCAGATTGTCGGTATTAAAAGAAAAGGAAAATAATCCTTTATTCACGCAGCTTCCTACAAAAATAATAATTTCACACAACTTTCCATTTTCTTTTTCCTTCACATTCAGAATTAGCCAAGAGATTGTATACCAGGAAACATAATTAGCCAAGACATTGTATACCAGAAATAGAGATGAGGTCGGGGCTTCCAACCATTGATCTAAGCCACTGGATCCTACTTTTGCCTTCTCTACCCCCACTATAAACTCCACGTACAGCATACAAGTTGGTGTGGAAACCTCGCCCCTCAATTTCAAGCTTGTCAATTCGAGGAACACCTAATACAGCAAGACAACAAACACATTTTTCTTCAGAAGAAATCTCACTTAAAAATGTACTCCTTATTAGAATATAACACAGTTGAAGGCACTTGATCAATGTGGACTATAAAAGAATGCTTAGAGTATAACACCTGGTAAAACTGAAGTAGTTTCAGCATAAGCCGCCTCACTTGTTCTTCCAAACACATCCGTAACCATGCATTCACACTTGAGGCAGCGACCTATATCCTCAAACCGTACCTTATAGGAGCAAGATCGCTGTGATGGAATTGGCTCAAAAGTTTTATCGTTTTCAGTTTCAGATGAGAAGAACCTACAATATTGGCATCATATGTTAAGATAGATCCAGATATGCAGAGCCTCAAAACCTCAATATTAGAACACTAACAAGCTACAAGTGTCCAAAAATAAATGATAATCCATCATGTTTAGGTTGCATGCATGATTAAAGCGCAAAAATATAGTTGGATATGGATATACCACTGGTATGTCACTTCTTTCTTGTACTTCCCCCAAACAAGCTGTTGGTGTTCACTCTTTGGAATAACTTCTAGAGCAGTCAATATTTCTCCTTCAACAGCTTTACCAGTAAGAGCTAGCACCTCAATTCTTGGCAACTCTGACATAAAAATTGAAAATATGAAGCATATTCAGATGAACCTAATGACCAGGACACAACATGGTTCAGGGATCGGAGTGCACAGCATTGCACAGCATTATGATCTTATTGCTTCACCTCACTTATGAAACGTTGGGTACAAAAGAACACATCATTTTCTCAAATTAGCTGAAGAAAATAGATATTCTCAGTAGAAATATAAATTCCCTTTAGGCAAAATGCTTTCTTTTTAGTCATGTCTTTCTATTACTTGCAATAACCATTTAAGGGATAAGCCACAAACAAAATCATTTTGCAGCTAATTACCAGTATACAGGCAGACACTACCATAGATTAATACCTGGCAAAATTACATCACTTGGCTCGGATAATCGAAGTTCTCCAACAACTGAATCTGACCGGACCGGTGTATATCTGCAAGATGGATAAACATTTTATCAGGATAAATTCAGTCACCAACCAAAAGCATGATTAAAATTCTGAATGCAATTTTCAATACTTTGCTGCTGTTGAATAAAGAGAGAAAATACCACATTTAAGAGTGTAAGACACACAGGAACACACAGGTTCACGTACGTACATTTAAGCACCTCCTAATTTTTAATTTAGAGCAAAGATTTCTTTTATATTCAATTTATAATAGGAAAATATAAGGCTTACCAAAAGTTTAAACAAATACCTCCGAGATCAACCAGAATGAAGTGTATTAAGTCAAGTACCAAACTTGCACGCACAAAATATGGGTTTGACCACGAAAAAATTCAACCTCACTAAAGCTAGCGTTTTTATGATATATATAAATTAAACAAATAAATAGAGCTTAAGACTATAATCCACTCAAATACTTCCTATGTAGAATAATAAGTAATAAAAGAGGGAAAAATCATATTGCCATATAGTTAACCCCTTAATAAAAGTAATGATAGGTGAGATTTGGGAATTGCCTAACTATGCATGAGGTGTATTATAATAGGACAAACAAGCGCTGAATTGATTACCCAAACAACAGTCTGCAGTTATAATCTTCTTCAGAGACTTCATAAGTTCTAGAATTAGCTCCATCAATAAGAGTGGTTTCCTCATCGGATTCTCTATACCAGCTAAAAAGGCTAGCTCCTTCATAACCACCAAAATACTCTCCTTCTCCAATATAGGTGCTGGAAGACAGTTTTTTCACATGAACATCGGAAACAACTGGAAGAGCTGTCACATTAAAGCATTTCGACAGATTAGGACATATAAAGCAGCTCAAAGAAAATGACGTAACATGTATAAATGTGAGGGGAAAGGTTATATATTGACAATAACTAGAAGAAAGAGATAACAAGAAACTGACTTGTAAGAAGAACATTTCTAAATATCTACTTGAAAGCAGAGAAAATATTCTACCTGGAATAACTGGAGATTCACAAATAGACACCAAAGGTGTCCCACATTTCCCGTCTGACCGTGTTGGCAGCCAATACAATGCTAAATAAGACCCCACATCTTCCAGAGATGGAGTATACATTCTGAGCAGAAATAATTTACTCAATAACTGAACTCACCTTTAAATTTCAGATTGAGAACTTCAGAAAGCACTTACAGTTCCTCTCCGCAAATATCAACATTTTCACAATTGTTTGCCAGGTCCATCAGGTCAGACTCATGAAGCTTATCCTTTGTTCTGAACCAAATATATTTCCCAAGTCCTTCTCGTCCTCCAAAATACCTTGTTCTAGGGACTACTTCCTGACCTTCACAGCTATCTGGAATCACCAGTTCAACGCCTAGTGGCTCCCCTGCATTGTGGAAAGATATAGATTGTTCTTTAGAATTACAATACTAACAGAACTAACTGCAATCCAAAATGAAACCAGGATTGGGAACTCAAGTGTCCAATAACCCACTTGACTTAGAAATGTATTAAATGAGCAATTGAAATCGAGAACAAGCTATGCCAGATGAGTAAAGCAACAACAGATGGTCAAGAACCAGGAATGAAAACATTGATACCTTTGGGACCTCAACCTCCTAAAACATGGTTAAGGAAGCTCAACACCAAGGAGCGCATACAAGAAGAGACCATATAAAGGAACATAAAATATTTGCTGTAGAAAGTAGTTTATAAAGTTGAAACACTAATAACTTTTTAATGGCAAATAGAAAGAAGAAAAAGATGTTGCTATGTAAATGCCAAGAATAAAACAATTGACACACCGGGAGAAACAGGCGAAGAAACCAATGTCTTTGCACAACCCTTTAAGCCATCAGCACGCACAGGTGTATATACAAGTTCCACACAGTCTCCGACTTCATCAATAGTTAAATCAAAAAATTCTGCATTGGTTTCATCCAATTTGTCAGATCGTGAAAATAAAGATAGAACAAACGATAGAATAGAACATTTACCTCTAACATGAAGTTTCTCTTTGTGGCCGTTGTTCTTCACTCTGAACCATTCATACAAGCAATCTCCCTTCACCCTGAAAAATGAAAATTGTTACATCTCATACAATGAAGACAGAGTTTCATATGTTGTCGTTGCTGCACAAAACAAGGGTTTCAACGGAAACTTACCCTCCACTATAAGAAGCAACAAAGCTCAGACGCTCTCCTTCTACAAGGGATCCATGAAACTCAAGCGATCGGCATGTTGGGGGTCCTAGAAATGTAGCAAGAGATATAATAGTAGGTTATTTCTGAAGTAAGTTTAGGAGGAAAGTGTTTCTTTGTATTGTATCAACTATGCTTGTCAAGAATCAAGATGTCTTTGACGAAAAAATGTGCTCTTAAACAGTTGGTAAAAAGGATTTCATGAGAACAAGATACATTAGCTGCCTTTTTATAGATAATTTATACTGTAAATGTTATATAAATGTCAGCTTATATAATTAATTATCTTAATAATGGTGTCACTTCAAGCTTCCATTTTATAGGATGCAAAGCACTGTGCATGATTCGAAATATGCTAATTTATTAAGATAATGACTGAAAGCTGAAAATAATGTTGACAAAATAACTGAAATATGTATGAAATATGCCTAAAGTACATATGAATCATGGAATATGTTCATATAATTTGATAAAGTTTTCCTTAAAATTTTGGGGAAGCAGAACTTTTAGGGAAATTAAACAGAAATATAAAACAATGATTCATTCTTGGGAACTAAAATTTCCCCAAGATAATATCAAAATTCCACCATTTTCAAGATTTTCTCAGATAGGAAAGCAAGACGCAGCTACCTGGCACAATAGGTCCAACTTGTTCAGAAACAACAATAGGACCACGTGCCCAGTCACTTCGAACAGGCTCGCAGGAAACTGAGATGAAGAAACCAATATCATCTACAGAGATCATATATGATGATGTGGTTGCACCACTTATTTCATCGTGGGTGCCGTTTGAACTATTCTGCAACAACAATATTAATATCTTTTAGCATCGGAGAGGACAACATTTATTTTAGAAACTCTAGATCAGTTAAATGCAAACTTATTGGGTGAAAATACTTTCAAATTTATTAACGATTGATATGGTAAATCATATAATAATTTATTGAGTCCAAGAACATAACAACCATATCAATGATGTTCAAAGTTACCCGGAACCATCGGTAAATTGACTCTCCCTCTTCACCACCCCAGTATTTCTTTTCAACATTTAGAGTAGTGCCTTCAACAGCCGTTCCAATAATTTGTAAAGCCAGCAACCTTGGATTTCCTAATAATGAAACGACAACGGGAGAGAGATGCTAAAATCAGCTTTATATCAATTTATGTGCACATGTGTGTTTTGAAGAAGAAAAACATCACTCTCTGAGATTCACAATCAAATAGTTTACAAAGAATGGAGAAAAGTAAGATCAGACGTCTACAAGTTTAATATAGCAAGAAAACTGAAAAGGATTAAAGCAATCAACAATAACAGCATCCTCCCTCAGCAGCACGTTAAAGTATTGTTGAACATCAATCTCTAATGAAAAAAGTAATTACTGATAGAAACGGCACAGTGGAAGATCGAGAAGGCAACATAATTGAAAGTCATCAAAGCACATTTCTGCTCAACAATTTACAGCAATGAGGAGAACTGTCCAGAAAGTACTTAGGCATCTGTGCAGACTGAAAAACAAATATAGCCACACATTATGGTTTTAGAGCTTTAATGTGCTAATTTTTGCCATAGCCACATTCTTCTCTCTAGAGAAATATTCACGGGTAGTGCAAACTCGCATATGAAGTGCCAATGAAATCAAATATCAGAGGACTTGCTTTTGTAATTACCTGGACGAATACGCTCCTGTCCAGTGCAAGTTCTTGGTTCACCTGAAACACCGTCATCGCGCGCTGGGGTACAAGTGAAAGATATGAATTTACCAATGGCATCTTTTGGAATTCGATATTGAAGAAGACCTGAGACCTCAGGTATTGGAGTACCCGAGTCATTTTCCACCTGCACGTCCAGGAATATAGGAGTTATCTACCAAAAGTAATGGAGGAAATCTAGAATCTGCATACATTGCGTTACCTGCTTCAGGAAGACTTGGAAGCTAATTATAATTTAACATGCATTTGTCTCAAATTGCATATGATGTAGAATAGTTTGGTTTTTTATGAAATAGATAGAAAATGTAGAACATGACACCAGAACTATGAGCTAACATCCTTCTTCAAGTGTGTGAAATGTATAAGCAAAGAAGCACCTAAGTTGGTCCTATAACCTTTCTGCTTCATGTCAAATAAAAGAAAATTAAAATATTTAATGTATATGGGTGCAGCAATCAGTTGTCTCAGTGACAAGTATATATTTATAAGTGAGACTCTGTTACGATATCCCACATCGATTCCACATGAAAGTGTGGAAGGGTACATAAGTTGGAGCCAACCTTAACCTTTGACCATGGTTTTGGGTTAAGTTAGGGCTCCCTAGCTTATATGGCTAACAAACTCACAGTTCAGGTTATATGTTCTTTTACTAGCTAATAATATTAGGCATGTGATGTTTTACTAAATTTCATTCTGTTCTCTTATAAGGCAACTAAAACTCTTAGCAAAAATGTTAAACATAAGGTTAGGTGAAACAGTCTGAAGTAGTATTACACCTCGTGAAGATACCAAGTGTAGATACTCTTCCCCTCATGACCCCCAATATAACCATATGACGCTGTTAGCATTCCACCTTCCGCGTAATCGCCAGTTATTGACAAAAAATTAAGACTGGGAGGCAGCGCTGCAAAATTGATATGTACATGTTAGCAAAAAATTAAAAACAATCTGCAACCATCACTCTGCAGGATATTCATAAGTCTAGTGGGTAAAGGGCATATATGAAGCAAGAACATCTCAATTAAAGGTAAGCCATAGGAATGGAATTACAAGCACAGATCTGGAAATAGTTAATCAGCCAAGATGCCTAAATTGATAGTGGCATTGTAACCGAATTGAAGTGTTAAAATTTGAACAGATATGTACTCACTCTCGATAGCTGTATCAGAAATTACATATGCAGGTTCACCAGCTTCACCATCTGGAGTCATTGGGGTAAATTTTGCAAGGATGTATTTTCCAACAGCTCCCAACGGAATGCGAAATGCCTTCACAAAGCAGAATATTGAATTGAAATTACCATACATTTAAGAAATTGAGCTAGATGTTGCTAAGCACGTCTTACCTTAGCAATTTTTGATGTGCTTAATGCTTCAACGCCATTTTCACCGTCAAAAGTAGAAGAACTGGTTTTAAACCACTGAACTCTACTAGAAGCTTCCGTTCCTCCAGTGACTATACCAGTCACAGAGACCTTACTTCCTTCCTTTAGATCACCAATTATCTTCAGATTTGTTACTCTTGGAGGAGCTGTAAGCAATATTTTAACTTAAGCAACTGGTGCATATAAATTTTCCTTAGTTCTGAACTTCAAACAATATAAATCATGTAATACCAGTATTACAATGTTCATCTCTTATTTACCATTTTAGCTCTGCCTAGACAGAACTCAATATATGAAGTTTTAGTTACTGAAATAATTATAATCAGGCCAATACAAGGAGATAACAGAATTTATGACTCATTTTCTTCTTGGAAATAACTTCCATTGAAAGTCAAGGGACGTATTCAAAGTATATACAGACCAAACATAACAGAAGATAAACATACATTCAAATTCACAGGAAAGGTGAGGCAAGGACTTCCAATGAAGCGTAAATAACAAGTAAAACTTTAGCAACCAATATTTAACAACAGGAAGAAATTCAGCAGCTAATCTTTTTAAGAAGAACAAACATCATAGTAAGAAATGTTGCCGTAGGTACAACTTATAGCAGCCAGCTCAAAAACTAAGGGTTTGTTACATACCCTGCTTAACTGTCTGTGATACTACTGATATAGGCTTGCCTTCCTGCCCTGAAAATAACACACACAAAAGGATGATTATACATTGCTATAACAAGAAGCAATGAAGCAGGCCAACATGCAAGATGAAAATAATCTTACCTTCAAAATTTACAGGAATATAAACAAACGTCACTCGCCATCCAACATCTTCCTTTGTTAAAGAATATTCATTTGTACCCATCAACATTAGTGTACGTTCACTGCACACATCAAAAAGTAAAGAGAGAGAGAGAGTTAGCAAACTCAGCTTACATGGCCCAACAGACAAGACTTTGCGATGCAAATAAATCAATAAGAAAAAGCTATGAATAATTATACGAACTGATTGAGTTAGATCCAAATCAAATATATCGAAAGAATTAAGAGAAAAGACAAATGTTCAGGAAAATTATGTCACGCTTCATGATGGAAATAACAGAAAGCAAAGGATACCAACCCGCTATCCTTGTCTTCACGTAGCCACTCAAACTTGCTGGGGCCTTCTTTTCCTCCAAAATATTCCCCTACCCCTTTGATTATATTTCCTTCAATGGCATCTCCGGTAATTTGTACATTACTCACAGATGGAGGAGCTGCCAACGAGCAGCAACAAAATACAGATCAAGATAATGGGTGAATCATCAAAGAGAGAGAAATGAACTAATTAATAATAATAATAAACTGTTACTTAAAATTTCCAAAAGTAGCATTCCGGGTAGAAAAAGTGAAGGATTGTTGTAGGTAAATTATACACTGATTCTTTTGTAAGCTTGTGTCATGAACATTTGTATATTTACAAGTATAAAACCTTATTATTGATTCTGCACTTCCCTCAAAAGAAATGCAGTCATCTAAAAGGTAGACAAATGGGCATCCATAGCAGCATGACATGTAATATATTGATGCAGAACAACCAAAGAAACCCAGAATTCATAATCACATTGGAGGTGTATAATTCAATGTTTGAAGTAACTTGATTATGATATTCATGTGATAGTCGCACCTGCTTTTACATAATCAGTGATCGCGTATTGAGGTTCCCCCTTGGCACCTTCTTCAGTTACAGGAGTATACATATAAACCAAACATGAATCTATGTCATCTAAGGTTAGCTGATATTCTTCTCCTTCAGCACCAGCAATTACGACAGGGCTGCCGTTCCATCGTCTCCTAAGCCAACTATAGAAAGAAACAATTAACTTCTCACACAAAAATAAGCATTTTTTTCTGGGCAAATAAAACAGCTTGAAACCACGCAGCTTCATATGGATATGGATGAACCCACCTGGCAACACCTTTCCCAGGTGTCCCTCCGCACCATGCAACCTCAGCATACCCTTTGATTGTGTTTCCCTCCACAAGCTCCCCACGTACATCAATCTTAATTACCTTCGGAATACCAGTGCCTTCAAAAGGATATCCAAAAGTAGTTAATTTACATGGAATTTCTTATAGATCTTGGCAGAATCAATTAACATTGTGCTACTATGATGGGTGTATCAAGTCCAAAATAAAGAAATGTAAATTCAGGCTATTCTACATCATGAAGCAAAAATAAAGGGAAGAACAAAAGTTCATGTCAGAATTAGAAAACAAATGACGGAGACAGCAGAAGGTCCAAATATGAAGAAATTTAAAAATTACTTAGGACTTAAAAAATAATATGTTAACAGAGTAAAAAGAACCTCACCATACCCTTGCCACATTTAAGCCAACTCTAAGTGAACCTAAATGGCCTAAATAATCCCATTAACGAGCTCAGATTTTGAGTCGATCACAAAGTTTTTTTAACACTAAAAAATATTGCTTATTGAAATTGCAATCAGACCATTACAGCAGTTCTTCAAAAAGTTTGAGAAAAGAAATTGTCACTCCTAATTGACTTAGCTCAAGTGATAAGCAGCAGAAGTTTTACGTACTTCATCAGTTTATCAGCAAAATTATACCTGGAGCAACTGGTGAAGATATTGCAAAAATTGTAGGATACTCAGTTTCTCCCAATATTGGAGTGCACTCCACTTTCAAGATTCTGCCAATGTCATCACGCTTGGGAAAGTAGATCTGAGAAAGAGTTAATGAGATTAATAGATTATTAAGTTTTAAAATGACAAATGAAAATTTTAATTTCTTGAAACTATTTGGCACACCTCTCCACATGCGCCTGGAATAGCTTTGAAATTTGAAGGAGTCCGCTCTCCTATAAACCACTGATATTTCAAGTCTAACACTGTGCTGCTATCTTCATTTATGTCTCTAACAAACTCAAAGTGACAACTGCAAGCATCTTCCACAAATGGTAGGTCTACAAAAGCTTTCTTGAGCAAATATCCCGCAGGAAGCTGTTCTTTCCATTGTTCCAGCAGAAACTTAAAAGTAGAATCTGTTGACAAAAATACAAGCACATGTAATAACAAAAAAAACAAAAGAAAAACAATACCTTGATACAAAAATATAACAACAAAATAGCATAATTGAATAAGTTTCCATGCCAAAGCCCAAATGCTGAGACTTTAAAAAATAAGGAGCGTCTTTACATATTGTGCAGTACTCTAAATGCAATTTAACTAGTAAATCTGCATTGATCAAATAAAAACTAGTATAGCAATTTCAAGCAAAGTTCCTCATCTCCGACTCTTGATACAAGTTCAACTCGATAATACTAGAGTTGTATAACACTAAATGAATAGTCTGGAAAAAATAAGTCGTTTCTTTACACGTTCTGCAGTATTCTGTATTCTAACTGCAACTTAATTAGAAAATCTGCATTAATCAAGCACTTATTTACTATTTTACAGTCTTTGCCAAGCACTTACCTACAGCTTGTTCTGGACGGCATACTTCCCAACCACCTCGAATGCACAAGGCAGTGTGCGAAGGATAACGCTTGGCAATTGCTATCTGCTCACGGGAAAGATCTGTAACGATTTTGAAAAGGTGAACAGTAAAGAAGAAAATATTTAAACTTAGCGCTAATAAGAAAGTATGGCTATATACGCCAAATAGGCAAATACACTACCAAATCAAAGAAGAAAAACGGCACAACATCATTAAACAACTTTGCAGAAAAATGTGGCAGTCGCAAACAGAGTAATTAAAACAGTGAGAATAAGCAGCAGGGAAGATGAGACTGAATCAACTATTAGACATACCTCGATCATTGAATTTCTTCAAGGTTGGACCAACAAGCAAAATGGAAGCTGCTTCAAGATGAGACATCTTAAGTATGGGATTCTCCTCTAATCGCAAATGCTGTAGATCATCATAGTAAAATGTAAGCAATACATGGGAAAAGATTTCCCTTCATATATTTTCGAGACTCCTACTAGTTCCAATTTGCAGTTAAACAATGTTGAGTAAAGCTAATTATTTGTTTTCTTTACAAACACACAAACACAAGTGGGATATTAGCTCAACTGACCTCAAGTGCTGGTAAGTGTGGGAAGCCTTTTAAAGTAGATATTTTATTTCTGCTGGCTGCTAGCACCTACAAAACAAACAAAGCTGGTTTATGCAAACTGAAAAGACACGGTGATAATAAGATTTGTCAACCACTAAAAACCTGTAAATGGGGCTGGCTAGCCATTGACAGAGACTTTAACTTATTCTGAGCAACAGAGAGAAACTGCAAATCATAGAGGGATATGTTTATATGTTTTATCATCGACACTAAAAGAATGCAACAAAGTGGAACAATTTCTAGAGATTCACCTCCAAGTTGGGTAGCTCAGGAAGGCTCTTCAAGGATGTGATCTGATTCCCAGCAAGATAAAGTTGCTGTAGTAAAAGAAAATCATGTGATTGTAAAAAAAAGTGTTGCATCCTTTCAACAGCAGATTGTCAATGAGGGAAAATCACCTGTAGTGATTTGCAATTCTCAAGCGGCTCAAAACCAGGTCCTTTGAAATCATTAAAACTCAAATCAAGAACCTGAAAGTAAAACAAGGACAGTGGTGCAGAAGAGCATTAAAATAGAAAAAATATGCTAGGAGAGGAAACAGGATAGACGACCCTGAATTTATTCCTTTAAGCATTTAATATATGGCCAATCAATATTCACCTTCACCCGTTTCAGGACTTCAATACCATCCAGTGTGGACAACAAATTGTCTCTGAGATAAACAAACTGCAAAAAGGATAAACTATAGTGGTCAACAAAGATAAAGAGTAATTATCTCCAGGAGCAAAAAATCATGAGTACACTCCATCTTGTGGCTTTAATGATTTCACTGAAGATATACGGGCCGCTAAATATTCGTAAGACTAATATTACTGCATTAATGGAGACTAATAGGGAGCATAACGAAAAACAAAAAAGCATAAAACAAAGTTTAATTCCTGAGATGTTTCAAAAGATATCACTATTACTGCATTAATACAGAGCTGACAACACTTCAATACAAGTAGAAGACAACCATACAGGTAATCCTCAGGAACTACAACAAACTGCAAATGCCAGGTACCTCTAGATTTGGTGGCAAGTTCAGTCCACCGCTGCTGAGACTTCGTAACTTGTGGCCCCGAAGATCCAATCTCTTCACCATAGAGAAAAGGTAACATGAATGTCTGGTTAACCATTAACTCTGAATCAAGTAACAAAGTGAAAAGTAGCAACATTCCCAAGATTAAGAGAAATTTTTAATATCAAACCACTGCAACAGTATTAATTATGACTCAAAAACTCTCTCCTTGCAAGTCCTCATTTGCCATAATTAGGCCTCGTCCATATTTGATTTGGAACAAAGTGCAAGTAACTGTACCACAGACACTTACATGCTTAAACAGTAGTTCATGAGATTATTTGCAAAGACAAGTGAAGACCAATCTCTGATAATATTCAGGATGAATTATAATGTTAAAATCAAAAAACAATTTTGGCAATGTCAATTACCATCATACAATTTTTTCAAGTGCTTGCTCACAGAATTCTTACCACCTCATCACTAGCTTTCACCTCCACTTGAGGAAGCATAATCAGACGCGAGTCCCGACTTTCTGGAGTTCCCACTTTCTTACGACCAGAAAAAGTAGAGCTTTTGTCTAGAGATGTAGTCAGACTACCAGGTCTAGACACACTGGAGATTGTGGGTGACCGAGCAGAACTGGGAGAAATCTTTGCAACTGACTTCTTCAAAGTACCAGTACTTCCGGTGCTATCTAACGATGGAGACGAAAGCCTTTTGACTGAAGAAACTGACAACTGAGAGGATCTGACTGATGTTTTCTTACTAGAATCTTGTTTCGTAAACTCAGAACTCGTTGGTGTCCTTGGAGTTCTAGCAACAGGTGAAACGGGAACAGAATTTCGTACTTCAGAAACACTTGGTTTGGCAGCAGGTTTAGTACCACCAATGGATGAGTCAGCGCTCCTCCTAATTTCTGGAAGCGATTTCCTTAGAGGATCTGAGGCTAAAGAGCTGCTTCTTTTACCTCGTGGTATACCATCACTCCCCTGTTGTTTTGTAATTGATATTGGCTGTTTCTCGGGTACACCACCAGTGCTGCTCCTTCTAGTCACAGGAACTAATCCCGAAGTGCGTGACACGCTACTCATGGTTGGTTTAGTCAATGTTGATCTTATCTCATTTGAACTAGCAGCTGTACCACTCTTTGCTTCCATTTTTCTTCTAGGCGTCACCCCTGTACCAGTGCCTTTAAGTGTGGTGGCATTGGATTTTAGCACCTTAGGGACTTTCTTCGCACTTTCAGAGCTGGCTTCTTCCTGCGGCTCTGGAGTATACAGCTCAGCAACTGAATCTTCAGCGTCTGATTGTTTTGGCTCAGCAATTCTGTGAATCTCCACTGGATCCTCAGTTGATTGAACCATTGAAACCTCCATGGGAAAAATTACTCAAGCTTCAATGGAGAAAAAAGGATATTCTTTAGTTACAATCATTACAAGAAAACAGACTTCCAATAAGAAAAATTACAATTTCAGCAGTCTGCAGTCCAATGTGTACACAATTTTTTTCTTAATTTTGCATTCTCAGTAAGCTTTTTACGTCTAATATTCCAAATAAAAGGGTATGAAAAGGTCAGAAACAAGAGAATATTTAATTTCAAAGTTAGCTTTTCTTGAATTCCATAATTCATACTTCATAGTTACAGAAATAAATTAGATGAATAGAACTTATCATGTGCCCATGAAGCATGTAGATTATACAACTGATATACCTTATGCTTATGCTTGAAAACTTTCTGCCCATGATCATTTTTATTATGCATTCCAAATTTTCAAACTCACAACTTTTGCTTTGAGCAACTAACTTCTAGAAGATAAATGAGATAGCAATAGAAAGTGTGAGAATGAAGGAAAGAATGACATTGACAAATAACCTTTCCAGGACCACTTAAACACAGGTAAACCAACTTCTACCAATCAGGGTGGGAAAAAAACACTTTTTCCAAGCATACAATGCAAATACACCTGTTGACTTCTTGAATTATAACATGCTACTGCAATTAATTAAAAATAAAACCAAAAACACAAAAACAGAGCTCCAACGGTAAATTGTTGCCTAAACCGACATAATTTAGCTCAATAATTAAAAAAAAAACAAAAATAAATTATAAATACAACAAGTTATTTTAGTTCTGGAGCAGAGTCTATACTCACATCAATTTTCACTTGAATAAAAATCAATTAAAAATAGAAGCACAAACAGAATTCCCGCGACAAGTTTTCGAGTACAAACTATAAACCCAAACAACAAGCTCAATCCCATCGATAACAAAAATGCACTTCAGTTTTCAGTGATTCTACCTCAAAACGGCGTAGATCCGGTGAAGTAGAGTGAGCTCCAGCAAACACTGGAAAATGCTTCGCACGCTAGGGTTCAGTAAACAACATAATTACTGCTGAAAGATACGTACACAGATACCAATAATGTAGCTATTATATAATTTATATCAAACGGATAACAGCATCTCTCCCCTTTTCTAGCTTTTTCAAAGCGTGACTGCAAAAGGATAGAAGTAGGAGAGAGAAGGTGAAACTGTGGAGAAGAAGTTTAATGAGAGATAATTTAATGGAAGTGACAGAGCAGATACAGGGCCTGTTTGTTTATGGATTGACACAGCCGTTCAGGATTTAGCACAGTCCACATGTGTTTGGTTCTAGGTTGTGCACAATATATTGTGCCCAACTCTAAAATCCCCCAATAAATTATTTTAAACACCAAACAACAAAACATCAAACATCAATCCACTAACTACCTCTTACACACATCATCAATCAAACTCAATTCCCAATACAACTTTAATCAATTACCAATCATTTATTAACTACCTCTTACACACATTATCAATCAAACCCAATTCTCAATACAACTTTAATCAATAACCAATCATTCACTAACTACCTCTTACACATATCAAATCACCTTTACCACCTTTTATATTATAATCACCCCACAATCCAATCTCCAACCAATATAAACAAACACTCACTTATTTACCCCAACCTCATATTTCACTTTATTCCCCACAGCCTACAGTACTCCAGCCACTCACAGCCATAAACAAACAGAGCCACAGAGAGAGAAAGTATATGTTGGGGCCAACGTGCTGTGGTTTACAGTGCATAGGTTATGATTTTTTTTTGTCTGAGCATATAACTACCTGTTGCAGGAAGGGTATTTTGGGGTTTCTGTGTTATTTTAAGTTTTGGTGGGAATATGTTGGTTTTTCCTATGTTTCTATGGAATATTGGGTAGGTCGATTATTCGAGGGTACTCACTCATCCGTATTTTACCCAATGTAAAAAACGAATATTAGGATAAGATATGAACAGAATATTTTATATGCGAGTAAGGTATGGAGAAGACTTACTCGTATCCTATCATAGTCGTTGACAGACTCAACAGATTACTTATAATTTGAAGTTGTATTCATTTTAAATATAATATCTATTGTATGTCTGTACATACATATTTGATATTTCATTCAATAACTAAAGCGTTATATATATATATATATATATTATATATACTTCTTTCGTCTCGAATGAACTGCACATTTTTCGAATTCGGTCGTCCCAAGCAAACTTGCACATTTCCTAATAAGGAAAGTTATAACACAATCTTCATCCTCAAAATCTACATCTTCAATCTTCACCATCAATCCACCTTTGAAAAGTCAACAAAATCCTCAAAAAATAACTTTTATTAATATATGTGTCAACCCCCTATGCAAGTTCATTTGGGACGGAGGGAGTATTATATATATATATACAGATATTGGGTAGACGGATCGGATATGCGGATAATACTAAATCTATATCATACCCGTTGCTCTAAAACTCGGGTAGTGCCCTGCTAGTTCACAATTTTACCCGTGAATAACTCTACCCTGCCGGTAAAATTAACATCCTAGGTGGGAGGGTATTCTGGGGTTTTTGTGTTATTTTATGTTTTGGTGTGACTTATTAGTTATTAGGGAATATAATAAGTGATTTGGAAAATGATTTTGGCGGAAAATCTTGTGCGAAAATGACAGGTTGGAAGTGGGTTTGAAATCGAATTCAAAAGTTAGGAGGGATGGCCCTGAGGTGGGGTCCATGGGACATGTACAGATTGGAATATTTATGTAGGTGCTGTTTTTTGGTTAACAAACATTAAAAATGCCAAAATCGACCCGATCCGATTAATAGGCCCAATTTGATGGGCCACAAGTAGAGGTGGTAAAATCGATTTAAGAGGCTCGATATATTAAATGAGTTGGGCCACATAAATTTTGGCTCGCAATACTATTTGACCTAATCAGATTGGCCTGATGGACCAAAAGTCTAATGGGCTTAACCAGTCTCATAATCTTAGGCCTCGTTTGGTTTTCGGGATAGGATTGATAATTCCTTACTCCTTAGGACAGGATTACACTATTGAGTGCTGATAAAATTAATGTTAGTTATGTGTTTGGATTGCATGATTAGCTCCTAAAAGGACCTGGATTGATTTTGGGTGTTCATCTTGATTTTGGGCAAAATTGATAATTCATCAAACTTTAAGCTGTACATATTCTCACAGGTTAAATAATCCGCCCACACTTGGGTGGATAGCTCATCATGATTTTGGGTGATAAATTGGCTATTTGGACCCGGGCCTGTTATCAGTCAAGGGCTGCAATAAAGCAAACCAAACGCGGGATTACAATGGATAAATAATCTTATCCTGCTTTATCATGCAAAACAAATGAGGCCTTAGTATATTTTAGTGACTTGTGACGATATTCAAGTTAATTGTTGTTAAATGTTAGCGGCCAAAATGGATTTTTAGCCGCTATTTGATATATAGTTTATAGAATATTAAATTAACTATTTATATATATATTTTTTTTAAATCTGGCAAATTTTAATATATTTTGACGCTACATTTGTGACGAATAATATATTTTCGTTGTTAAATAAAGTGATGAAATATAAGCTTTTTGTGTCGAAATAAAGAATAAATTGTAAAAAGTAGGTATATTCGAATCCAGAACTAATGGTGTAGGTGGTACATGCTCTCGTCATTTAAGTTATCCACTTCATCATATTGCAATTAACTAGTAATTAGAGGGAAAAAAAAAGTTTCGCGACAAAGTTTAATGTATTTTTCGCTAATTCGCGGCGAATCTTGTATTTGGGTCGCTCGATTGAGTGTCGCAATATGGTAATAGTATTAAATTAAAGTTAGCAACAAAATATTTTCATGGGTCACTAATATTAGTTGCAAGCCTAGACATTTCGCTGCAAAAAACAATTTCAGCGACAAAATAATTCTTTATTGCTAAAATTATTAGAATTTAAATACCTAAGAAACGATTTTTTATTTTTCTATTTCGAGATTTTAATAATTTGCGACAACCTTCAAGTTATTTGTTGCAAATGTTACCGAAAAAATACACATTCAGTCTCCTGATATAAATTTTATTGTAATTTAGAATTAACTATTTATTTTAAAAAATGTTCGTTGTCGCTAAAGTTGTAACAAATATTATTTTGTTTATTTTTACATGTTCGCTCCACGTCAGCAGAATGTCCCTTACCTTTTTTTTGTTTGTTCTTTTTTTTTTTTTTTTTGTTTATTCTTTCTTTGTTGAGCCCTGATTGGGCCCCATCTCTATATTAGTATTATATTGTCCGCCTTGGGCTAAGCCCGCATGGATTTTCTTTTTGGGTTAACTCTCAAAAGTCCTCTTACCAATGGGGATTCTTCAGTCCTAATAAATCATTCCCTTCAAACAAAGAACCACCCCCTTCAAACAAAGGACCACCGACCATTAAACGACATTCACTGTCTTCCATTCACAAAGGACCACGAAACATCCCCTTAAACGGCATTCACCGTCTTTCTATCTCCGGAAGACACTTACTACCGAACTTCCCTTTAAACGAATCATCGAGGACCACCGTACCTTCCCTTAAATGTCTTCCATTCACAAAGGACCACCGAACCTCCCCTTTCCTTTAAATGACATTCACCGTCTTCGTATCACCGAAAGACAAACATTCACAAAGGACCACCGAATCTCCCCTTAAACGATATTCACCGTCTCGAACCTCCCCTTAAACGACATTCACCGTCTCTCCGAAAGATTGACATTCACAAAGGACCACCGAACCTTAAATATCTTTTGTGTAAATTTCAATTATTTAATATTTTGAGAATCATAGACTAAAATACTTTTAAGCTAGATATATATACATATATATATATATATATATATATTCTCTTAAATTTTTGCTAATCGATCTTTCTTCTTTCTCTATAATTGTAAAAGACTCCAATTAGAAGAACTATAAGAAATTTATGAAGAATCGAAGAAAGTATATATAAAAAAAATGATACAATGTATTTTACTGATAAGGATTAAGAATGTAAGATATTATGAATATTTACATTCAGCTTACGTCATTAGCTTAACTAAAGATCATATGAAATGTGATAGAAAATTTTATAAGTTGATAGATGAATTTGAAGTATAAAATCACTCTTACCAAATAATTAAAAATTTAAAATAAAGTTACTAGTATCGCTCCCATGCGATGCACAGAAACTTATTTAAAAGGTAATTATTTAATTAAATTAAATATTATATAATCTAATATAAAAAAATAGACTTATTATATTCTAACTAAATGAATATTTGAATAATTGTTTTTTCCTTTTTTACCATCACAACCTGAACTTTGTGTTATCCCACATTTACAACCTTTGCTAGCAATTTTCGGAAAGAAAAGAAACTGTTTGAAAATAATAAAAATGTTTAGAAAGTACAATATTTATTTTTAAATTCTATTTTTTTAAAGATCATAAACTTAACTGGAAAATGTAGAAATTATTTTAATAAAAAATCAATTTCCATAAAAAAAGATCGAACAATTTTGATATTATTTCAAATAATTTTAAAATTTTTAAAAGGATTTATTTTTTAAGAAAAACAATTAAAAAAATACTTATGTCATAAAATTAGACTTTTCATTGATACTTCCACATATCTGAAACGAAATTTTAAAATAATTTTCAAATAGTTTAAATAAATTTTTAGAGTTTAAAAGATAAAATTTGTAATAATTTTATGATTTTTAAATAAAATTAATAAATTTTTATTTTTCTTGCTGAAAATGATTTGATTTTAACTTTTTTATAAAACAACTCAAACTTTTAATATATTTTCAACATGTTTAAGTAAATATTATGATATTTTATATAATTTAAAAAATATTTTTTAGATTTTTAAACAATTTTATGTTATTTAAATATTGTTTCATATTCTTTTATTTTTCGCACTTAAATTGCTGGCAGAGGTTGCAAAAGTGAAAAAACGCATAGTTCAGGCTGTGATTGAACAAAAAAAAAAAAACTGAAAAAACGTGCATACTACATGTTGCAAAACGATATAAACCCAAAATATAAATAATGTAATACCAATTTCTCCCACATGATATATAAATTTAATATAACTTACTTTTTATAAATATCTTATTTTATAAATTTACATTAAGATAAAATATTAAATGTAAAAAATAAATTATATCTACTTTTAAGAATGAATATCTCTAATATTGAAACCCAACCATATAGTGTATGTGTGTGTGTGTCTACCTTAACTCATGCGAACACCGCAATAGCTTAACTAAAAATGAATATTAAAATAAACACACTTATATAAATATCACTCGACACACCAAAATATATCAAATAAAATAAATTGAATTGTATTAAAAGAAAATTAGTGTTTTTTTTTTCATTTTTGTTAATAAGTTTTCCAAATAATTTTTCAAATTTTAACTATAACTATTTAACTTATTTTTAAATTAATTTTCAAGTTTTAATATTTTACATGGTGGTTTAATATACACAAATACTTTTTAAATTTTAAATAAATCTTTATATTGTTGGACTAACAAAATAAAGCATATGAATTCTCCAATATATTTGAATAATATCATGTATACATTGAAATATATTTAAACAAATTCTATATTTTTACTATGAATATTAGATTTATTTAAAGATACAATTAATGATATATATATATAAAAATATATAAATCTGTATATATTGCTTAGGTTGCAAAATATGGAAAAATGCGACAAAGTGTTGTTTATATTGAGAACTCTAAAATAGCTATAAAGATCAAGCATGTTAATTTTATTTTTAAATAGAAATATAGATTGAAAAGTGTAATTATTATTTATAAAGAAATAATAGTAATAAATAAAAAATATGAACATGTAATAAAAAATAATTTCAAGATTAATTATCATATATAAATATATATGAAAGTCGTAGTCCCATGATTAATTATAACAAATTAATATTGTAAATACAATAATTTAATTAATCAATCATTAAATTATATTAACTTTTACTTTTAATTTAATAAAGTAAATATTTATTTATTAAGGAAGGTAATACTTATTATTGTATTACTTTGAAGGAAAAAAAATATAATTAATACCTTAAAAGAAATTAAAATGCATTAAAGACATATTTAAGGCCGAAAATTGTAAATCGTAGCCCCTTATTTAGCTTTTATATATTGTAGATTATATAAAAGAATTTCATTATAAAAGAGATAAAAAATTTAAGAAGAAACTTAAAAATAAAAGTGAATAGAAAGAATAAGATACGCCATAGTTGTCCTACCAATATATTTTTTGTTGTGGTTAGTAGAATGAATATATAACAATTATAATTAAGTACCTAAATTAAAAAAAAAAAAAAAGTAAACTAAAAATAAAAATAACTCTAAAACGAAAAATGATAAATAAGAGCTTTCACTATTATTCACTATTGTAATTTGTATGCGTATGAATTTTTCCTTTTTGTTTTTAATCATAAAATCTATTAGTATGTTTTTTCACCATGAAAACACCAAAACATAATAGTTTTGCAAACATTCAATATCTAAATAGCTCTACTGTACCACTATTCGAAAGTAAAGTCTTGTAATCGTTCATCATTCTTATCCTAATAAACAACTCAAACTTAGGAGTTACTAAAGTCCTATTAAATTATAAGATGTTTAATTTTCTATAATTTTTTCAATATATAAATACCTTTTGTGTAAATTTCAATTATTTAATATCCTGAGAATCATATACTAAAGTAATTTTACTTATCATAAGTACTTCTATAATGTTATATATATACATATTAATATATATTCTCATAGATTTTTGCTAATCGTTCTTCTCATTTCTCTGCAATTGTAGAAAACTCCAATCAGAAAAATTATCAAAAATTTATAAAGGATCAAATAAAAATAAATAAATAAATAAATAAAATAATATAATTTATTATGAATAAACAAACTTTCTCATTTATGAAATGTGATAGAAAATTTCATAAATTGAGATTTGAGAGATGACTTAAAATTATAGAATAGAACTTACTAAAGTTACCAAATTAGCCTTAAAAATTTAGTGTTATATCTATAGCTAGTTTGTTTAGAGCACTTGAGAACCATTAGGAAAGCTGCACCAGTTACAAATGAAATAAACACACGACAGCTAAATGGTCAATGTATGTGCTTATATGTTGGTAGGGAACTGTGGCTGTTGTTGGGTATCATCCGTTGTCCTTTTTATTAGCTCAGACAATTTGAATTCCACTTTGATTGATCACAATATCAGTGTTGGTAATGGAAGGATCTCCAGTCGGAGTCACAATGACTCACACACCCTCTTAAACACTCTCACACTCGACCCAATTTTCGAACTATCACAAAGACAATTACTGTCGGAAAAGAGAAGAAGACACTCTAATTTTGATTTTACTCTCGTATTCTGCTTGTTTAGAGAATTGGACAGCCACCTATTAAATAGGCAGAAAATGAGAACCAAAGAGTCGAGAGGTGAAGGGTCTAAGAGAGAGAGAGACACTGCCAAATGAGTTTATTTTTCAGTAAATGAACTATTGGACCAACAAATAACCCAACAACAATGACTGCACTTAGTTTTCTTGTCCAAACTTAAAAGAAGATTTAAAAAAACGAAGGTAGTATCTGAGATATATTATACAATATTTTAGTTTAATGAAGCTCGATTATGTGCTGCTAGAGGAACTCAATTTATAAATATAGAAAGCCATCATTCTAAGAAATCAATAGCTAATTAACTAACATGCTAAAAACAAGAAACCAATGCGCTTCAAATGGGGTGAAATTCGGGAAAATCATCTTTTTGTCCTGTATGTTAGGGTTTGTCGAGAAAAATTCTTATATATTATGAAATTTAGATTTTAGTCTACTATATCTCAAAGACGCTGACAACCATTAATTGTGTCTCATGTGACCTAATAAATTGGGAGTGTTCAGTCAAATAGCTAATGTGACAGTTATGAGTCCAAGTGTAATTAATCAAATAAACATAAAATGACAAGTTATTTCCCTCCGAAAAGTCTAACGCTGATGTGGATGTAGATTTTGTATTTGAATTAGTATGTTGATTTAATTAAATTGGCATGTACAAGCTTTTTGACTTAAAGCGCCCAATTCATTGGGAAACATGTGGCAAAATTAGTGTCCTTGTCGGTGTCTGATATTCTTAAATTGGACATTTTTCAAAATATAATGAACTAAAATTAAATTTTTTAAACATGCATAATTTTTTCTGATTTTTTGACATGTCCTAATATACAGGACTAAAAATAAATTTTCATCGGTCAAATTCCATAGCACCAATGTACTCATATACTAATATCAAATTCCACAACTTTAATAAAATACATCACCCTACCAATATCAAAATATCCAAACAATATTAAATGTAAACATCTACGATGTATCAAAATTATGTAGTTAATCACCATCAACCTGTATCATAAAATGCACCAAGTGGCCACCAATTCACAAAGAACTACCACCATTTGCGTGTCAATTCTCAACAGCTGCATGAATCGAGCCAAACCGAACTTGGGCCTCCATTTGAGGCTTTATGGTCCCATCTCGACCCTGAATTGCTGCTTCTATCTCACCTTCAACCTTCTTGATAAACCATAGACCAGAGGGCCAAAGAGTGACTAACATTCAGCGAAGACTACTTAAAACACATACACATATACACATTTGAGGGAATGATAGCAATGCAGAAAACATGTTATTTCATCAGAATATAGTGTTGTTACTTTACAAGTTAAGTTTATAAATGAATTTTAATTTCTAAATGTAGTCCAAGTCCACATCCGATCACTTGGCTCCGAGCTTTCAAAATCAATTATGATTGTAAAAGAGAAAGAATGGGACTGCTCAAACATACCAATTTGCAAGTTGAAACGCCGAGAAGCACAGAGCTGTATGCGTTATAAGGACCTGCAAGTACATAGTTACTGACCAGCACACCAGCCTGGTGTTGATAAGATTTAAATGCCAAAACAGTTCTTGAAACACACCGTTATTGTGGATTACTTGACCATGCAGTAGATCTCCTCTAGAGCACGATTTAAACGCCAAAACAGTTCTTGAAACACGCCAAACCATGCAGTAGATCTCCTATAGAGCAAAATAATTTGCAGTCTCCAGGAAACAAATCGACAGAGACTCAGCACAAACACATATTCTATGGAAATAGAATCTTGTTTAAACGATAAGCACTCATAGCCACCCCATGCATTTTGGTACATCTAGCTAGCAATAAGAGGATATTCGAGAACAATGAAGAGTGTAGTGAGGAAGTGTGGGAGAAAACAAAAGCTACAGTAGTTTCTTAGGAAATTTAGAGAGGATCACTTGGGAAATATCTTCCCATTATTATCCCTGCAGTAATAATCTTCCAATAATTAAATAAAATTTGACATTCTCATCCAAAAAAGAAAAAAGAAAAAAGAAAAAACTAAATGAAAGGGCAAGAACACAATATACACAAATAAAGGTTTAAGAGATAGCTTGAACTCTGCATGGTACCTCGGAGAGAACATCACTTATCAATTGTTCTAACTTGACTATTTGATCCAGTCCACATGAGCTCTACTCCTCTAGTAGCAGAATTAGGATCTGCATCGATATTCCTGGTGACTTGAATCGTAGCTCCAGACTGTAGTCAAGGATACTTGATAGTCTCGCCACCGTTGCCAATTATAACACCAACCCTCCCGTTAGGTATTTCAATTTTTAGGTTGCACCTGGATAATCATATGATGCACTAGGTGGAGCAGCAAAACCTAAACCCGAATGTTGTTTCTGACCAACACCTGCACTCAAAGATAATAAAACAGTTATGACATCCCTCATTCTCCTCTTTACGAATGAACCCAAAGAGCTCAATTATGAAACACTTTGTATAAAGATCAACATAGAAAATGCCAAATACTTGAGCAACAACTAAATCAAATTACATCTTCAGGCAGTCCCTTCTAGTTTGACAACAATCACCAAACAATATATCAACCCAGAAAACCTCAACGACTCTTGATCAATTATTTTACACTCTTTCAACCATTCTTCCATAAAACAAGCATGAAAATTGTAAACAAGAAGTACCGACGAATAAATCACCAAATAGATCTGAAATCTGTAACTGAGAAAGAAAAAAATACCAGACAAAAGAACAAGTTGAGAGCAAATGCCTTCGGCTGAGACATCAGAAAAATAACATTACATGCTCTTCCTTTCCCCCATTTTGTATTTTTTAGTCTTGAAACATTTGTGGTACAAGTAGTAAGTGAAAATGTGTATACTAGAAACTGAATGGAGTAAGGAAAAAGAAAAACCAATCAAACAAAGGTACTTCAGCAGTTTATTGTGTTTATGATGCAGATGAGGGCTATGAGGCTATATAACACACGTCGTGGGTGTACCAATTAAAACAAAAGGACCATATAATAAGTTGGTACTCGTAATTTATCGTGACTACTTAGAGATATAAGGATATAAGCCACACAACTCATACTAAAAAATAAGTTCACGTCTGCGCTCCATGAACAAGCATTAGTCTTGCCCAGACTTAGAACAGAAGAACACATACAGTATAAATGGAATTTTATATGCATGAGCATGAGAGGAATGAGGATGAATTTAGAAGACCGACGCGTCCAAATATGAAATTCTAAATATGTTGTAAGTACTGATATAGCTAGTTCCAAGAAACTATTACCCATCTACAAAGATTATTATGGAATATAATGTTTTAGTTTAGAAAAATGAACAAATGCCAACAGAGCTTACATTAATAATCATATCATCCCAATTCTCTTGATATAATGGATTTTGCTTTAGGTCTTCAATGTCACTCGCATAGGCTTGCATTTTTGGAATGTAGAGCTTACAAAAGAAGACAAACAGTTAAAATAGAATTTTCATTCTATATCCATCTAGTAACTAAAAAGCTGTAAGAAAACTGAAATAAAAACAATTTTACGAATGTAGTCATACATTTTCATGTATAAAACAGAAAGCGTGTCATAAAGGTAAACTACTCAACAATCAGTACGTGGAATGGCATAAGAAATCTGTAAAAAAACACCCACAGGCACGACCTTAACAAAATCATCTCTGATAAACAAAGTGCCAAGGACTACAATAAATTTGAAATGCCAATGCACCCTGAAAATTGCGGCTATCTAGTAGTTCAGTATTTTATGCTTGGGGTTCATCTTCGTTGAAGATATGCACTACATAAAAGCGACTGCCAAATCCACCCCCCAGTCCCCTGTCCTAATCTTTGTCCTCCCACAATTTCATCTAATACTATGAAAGGTGACTAATTGCCACCTAGACATCTTGATCCTATCTAGTAAATACACAGCCACAGAGCAAAGCATATATAAAGCTGTCCAAAGAAAAGGCAATAACAAAGATCAATCTACTATACCTCATCTTCCCAAAATAACATGATATTATTTGGAAATAGAGAAGCGAAGTGATAGAGGACCTGCAATAAACAACATAAAAAGCATTTAATAGTTCGACTAGTAGTCAGCATCCCTGTTCTTGACTAGAAAAGACAAAATTATGGTACGAGATTATAAATTTTGTATAAACAGTAAATCCTGATAAAATTACTTTGGATGAGCATAAATGAGATCCTGCGTGCTTGACACAATCAAGCTTGTTTTAGCCTGGTTTCTGGAGAGCAAATTTTAGGAAACCTCAGCTTGACCTGGATAGGATTTTTCTCATCATTATAAGCAATAACTTGGGACATTCCTTGATGCTTATTGTCACAAATGATCATATCCTTATTTTTCATCTCTTGTTATTCTTATACAAAGAGATCATGTGTACAGCAATAAAACAAGCAGAAAGTTACTCTTGTTCTATGAGATTTGGGTTTCTCACTAATGGGAGCTTTCTTTACCACCATATGCCGGCACTAAGAATTACAAGGGTTCCCATTCTATGACACAGGTTTTTGAGCTTTTTCTTTCTCTGATAGGAAACGATAGATTTTACTAAAAAGAGAGAATACAGATACCAAAGAGGAAGGGAGAAAGGGAAAAGGCACCTTGGTACGAGAAAAGATGAGTACGATACTATACTCCAACTCCTAGCTATATCTGATACATGAAAGTTCCCGCACCCACCATCCAACTTTGAATTTAAGCCTATCCTACACTTCCTCTATGGATTCTTCACAAACTTCAAAAATCCTCTTGTTCATTCCAGCCACAAAGACCAAGATTGCCTCCTTTACTAATGTATCTACCAAGATTTGATGAAAAAAGGTCAACCGTGTTTTGAGGCAGAACCATTTAGTACCCGATTCGGACATCTCTCCGTTCCAAAGGGAAAGAGAGAAAGGACATCTCTCCGTTCCAAAGGGAAAGAGAGAAAGGGCATTGGAGAAACAAGTGGTTCAAGTCTGTGGAGTCCCCTCTAGTTGTACGTTGTTTTTGTTTGGGATTCCTTATCCTTACCTTTTTAACAAAAAACCTCTGGTTTCTTATCAAAGTTAAAAAAATGAAGCAACAGCTCTCAAGTAGAGCATTACTTTGACCACATCAAGAACCCATAAACCCCTTGAATCAAAACAAGGCAAATCATCCACATGTTTTATCCTTTCATTAACTATTAAAAGGGGTACAATGCAAGATCGAACTCTATATTACTAATGGCAGAGATTTTATCAGAAGCACGCTCTAAATGGATCCCCGACCACAAGAATTACCTGATTTAACACACTACCAGAGAACTATACGAAGATAAAGAGGAATCATGTGGCATCGACTGGTTCCATCAACGGGGGTGTAAACTTTAAAGCATTTTTTAACCAAGCTTCACAAGTTTTACCAGAGAAAACCATAGATAGAATAAACACGGTGCATGACGCATACTATTAGAAACTAATATTGAGGAGAGGAAGGATCTCAAATAACATGACAGTAAGGTCAAAACATGACATCCTGAATCTAGCAAGTCAAAGTATAGAGACCTATGATATTTATAAGCAGTACGTGCTTGTCAAACATTAAGGCTATAGACCTAAAAGCTCATTATGCAGCGATATGTGATCCAGTTCTGCACTAGCTTTTGCAATCCATGTAATATAAAGTTTTAAGGTGGAGATAAAATGCGCTTACGTTCAGATCCTGCGTTCAATATTTTTTGTAATAAGTTGCAAATTAAACATGCATAGAAGAGAGGAGACCAAACCTCCAGATTAGAAATATCATCATTTTGGGTATGTTTATGTCTGCACGATTCCGAGATGCATCTGCAAACCTTTATAAGAAGATTAAATCGCTGAGGAAAGAACTGCTATTACAAAATGTGAAAAAAATTCCAGTAAAAAGAGAAAATATGCCCAGTGGAATGCAGAGACAATCTGTTTGGTTTGCATTACATATTTACAAAGAGACCGATAATCCTTACTGTAGAATCTGCACCAGTGTAAAAATGGCCAGAACACATGCTGAAAATATTAAGCATAATATTATACATTATATTAACAAGCTAGGATATGGAGACCTTATTCACAGGTTTCACGTTAGTCTGTAGGAGATACATCACCAATCTTTACCCGTGAATGATACAAGTGTTTTAAGGAACAAGATGCAAAAAATAAACAAGTTTAATAACTTGGAACTTTGTAAGTGAGAACTTCATCCAGTGATGAAGGATCCACTTCTAATGCATTCTCAAACACAGATGAGGTAGAAACAAAAAGATATTATTAAGAATGAATTTCCTTTCAAAGCCCCAATGAATATGAATACATGAACAAGTTCATTCTAGATTATACAATTAGTTTTCTCTAAAGTTTCTACAAGTATACAAGTCTTAAAAAACAAACAAACAATATTGCAAGAGCATCATCAAGTAACTACTCCGCAGGAGCATCATCAGGATCACCATCATCTTCACTTGAGCAACAGTAAATACTCCGCAGGAGCATCAATGCATTATCAGTACCACCATCATCTGCAGCACAATCAACTGCTGGAGCATCCTCAGCATTTAACTCTTTAGGACCACCATCATTTGCAGCACTATCAACTACAGGAGCACCCTCAGAATCATTTGCAGCACAATCAACTACAGGAGCACCCTCAGCATCATTTGCAGCACTATCAACTACAGGAGCACCCTCAGCAACATTTGCGGCACTATCAACTACAGAAGCACCCTCAGCAACATTTGCGGCACTATCAACGACAGGAGCACCCTCAGCATCATTTGCAGCAATAACAACTACAGGAGCATCCTCAGCATCATCTGCAGCACCAACAACTACAGGAACATACCCAGCAACCACCTCATCAACTAAAACTGTTCTCAGTCTTTGATAGGCTCCAAGTGGACCCCTAATGGGGTCCCTGAACCATTCAAGACTCTCCCACACCATGGAGAGCATGACAGAGAAAGAATCATCGAAATTATCGCATCTTCCAAGTTTAGCAGCAATTATCTCCACCTCAAAGAGCTGGAGAACAACTCCAACATTTGCAACTGCAATTAAAGAATCAATAGCACCTCTGAAAATCTGAAAAAATCCGACTAAGATAACAAAAAAAAAAAAAAAAGAATTTATAACCTACCAGGTCCAATCCATCTAGGTTTTCGCAAACCATTGAAAGCATAACAGTGAGATCAAAGTGCATATCCACGGGCTGCGTTCCCCCTAATTTAGCCATTATCAACGGCGTAAAAAAGCGGAGAACAGCACCCACATCCACTGAAATTACAGCACCAAAATCCACTGAAATTAAAGAATCATATCTAACATCTGACTAAAATTACAAAAAAAATAAAGAAAATATATTACCAGGCCAAGAATCAAGATCGAGGTCATCTTGCAATTCTTTATAGACCAGGTAAGGTCCAGCTAAACCGTTGGCCCACCAATGCTGGGCCTCCCAGAGTAAGGAACTTAAAATCGTTTCCTCGTGTTCTGGGCAAGTGTCAATACGTGTTTGGACAATCCAAACAGGAAACGTATAAACAAGCATTCTAAATTCACCGTCCGTAAGCTGTGCATGCCAAGCTGGAAGCTGTAAAAAGAAGATGGGATAAAAAACAAACTTAATACTTTCACTCACCCCACCCCCACAATAGGATGGCAGGAAAGATTGGGAAATTAACCTCAATAGGGAACGGGACATTAATCTCTGGGACTGGGACACCCGCAGGCGGGACCTCCGGGACTGGGACACCCTCAGGCGGGACTGGGACACCCTCAGGCGGGAGGGGAACACCCTCAGGCGGGAGGGGAACACCCTCAGGCGGGACTGGAACACCCTCAGGCGGGTCCTCCGGGGCTGGGAAACCATCAAGTTGGATTCGGATATGAAACGGTTGGACCTGTTGAAAGAAAAAAATCAGGAATAACACATCAAGATCAAAGAAAGTGCATACAATAGTGAAATGATCAAACCATGGGGATTTAGCTTGAGGAACGATAAGCGAAGTTTGACAAGAATTTTTTTGACCGAATTAAAGAACAATGTGAGTAAAATATATGATGATCTGTTAGTACTAAAACGCAAGAATTAGACGCACCAATGGCGCGAATATACAACGGTCTAACTTCCCCAACTTAGCCCAAACTCTATTGATCTCCAACTTCCAACTTCCACAAACCCTAAGACGCAAGAAAATCTTTGATTGGCGCGAATATACAACGGTCACAATCTAATTTCCCAACTTAGCCCAAACCCTACTGATCTCCAACTTCCACAAAGCCTAAGACGCAAGAATGTATTTGAAAATCAAAGATTGGCGCGACGGTCACACGACAATTCCCCAAATTAGACCCAAATTAAAAAAAAGTTCTGCGTTTTTTTATCAGAAATGTATTAATGTATAATATATAGAAAATAAAATATATATATTAATATGTAATATACGAAAAACAAAAAATATATATATACACAAATCAGAAAACTCAATATCATCCTTCTTTCTAACATCGTTCATCCTGAGATCTCAGATGATCGACACAGACAAAACACAGGGATTTCAAATCGACACAGACAAGAAGGATATATATAGGGATGAATAGGCCCAATGGGATTAGTTTTTTTGTGGGCTGGTAGGGGTAGTTTTTCTATGGGCTGCATTGTTTAATGGGTCGGGTTAGTTTTTTTTGTGGGCTGCCCTTGTTTAAGAAAAAATTAGATCTATATATTCCATATATATCTACGTAATAACACAAACACAATCCTTATCACTTTGGGCGATGATTATATTTTTTCGTCCACAATCCTTTTCCCAAATCGAAAGGACCCGTGTCATTCAACGATTTCTCCATTATTTAGGCTAATTATGACTAATCGTTAATAAAATTTAATTATTCACCCAATTAGTGAGAGACACGTCAAATCTAAAAAAAAATGTTTAATCTGATGCAATTAGGATCCTATCAATATTAATTTTGATATTTATGTATTGAAGATAATAATGAATAATTATCACCATATCCTTTTCCTAACATAATATGTGAGATCTTAAAAGATTTTTGTCAAATATTCTTTAACTCTCTACAACAAAACATATTATTGTACGCACAAATTTCCCTCATTTTGTTCTCCTTTTTTCTCTATATTCTTCGTCATTTTCCAGGTATTTTCATGAACGGTTTACATTTTATATTTTTTGAATCATCGTTAATTTTTTTTATTTTTATTTTTTAATTTAGCAGTGTGTTGTTTGTTTTTTTGTTGATCAATCTATACTATATAATATAACAAAATCCGCCTAAAATAGTAATATAAATATTTTCCCGCCCAAAATAACTGTACTATTTCTGGAAATTAAATATTAGCTGCATTAATTTATATTTATGGTATAATTAGTTGCATTAATTTATATTATCTTATATATATGGTAAAACATTAAAATCATTTAATTCCGGAATTAACAAACCGTGCAATAATAAACTAAAATCTCGCAACATAACAATTAACAAACGTATTAAATTGATTATATTCAACTAATCAATCACATAGAATTAATACATCATATCTTTGTATTGAAATAGTCAAGATTCATATCAGGAATTAAAATTATGCCAATGATTAAGCAATTTCCCCATTTTAAACCAAATCTACAATCTACAATAAAATATTATAAATTGATTTAGTCATCATCATTCCATAACAATACGACAACCTTCTAAGTTTATGATTCAAATCTTTATAATTTTTTATACACGAATAATAATGCAATCAACAAAAATAACTCTAATAGCTATTGTATCTATAATGACAACCTTCTGATCAATAGGAATAGAATACGTAATTAATAGTTTTCGAAAATAATAATAATAATTTCCTACGTAATTACGTATTTGAGGGTGACAGTGACAACCTTCTAATCAATAATAATTTCGGAAAATATGATTCAATACACGAATAAATAAATTATTTACGTATCTATAAATACCTGCGTAATCAGCATAATATTCACCGTATGTCACTTACATAGTTGTTCATACTACACATTATTTTGTTATTTAGTTTTGAGGATCAGAGTTTAATAATAAACCCCTTTCTCTATTTTTCCCGAATGGAAACCAACAATAAACACTCTAATAGTGTAATGTCTGGATTGCGGTCTAAAAAAACGTGTTTAAGCGTGAACAAATCTCAGGATGCGTACGACTTCTGTGTAAGTTTGTGTTTCGATTAATTTCGTTTAATTTTTTCCCGTTTAATTCCATTTAAGCATATTAATGCAATCCATCCACATCAATTTTTTTTTTTAATTTCAGGCTATACCAGCTGATTTTGTTGGCCAGTTCCCATCTGGTTTACCAAATAAAGTATGTATACGTAACATCCACTATACAACGTTCCGTTTGAAAATTCAAAAGATTTAGAGTCACTATTTTTTCACAAATGGTTGGACAAAATTTGTGTTTGGTAATGGTATTGCGGAGTCGGATTTTATTGTCTTCTTTTATGTTGCTTATCAATTGTTTGAGGTACGTGTGTTTAAGTGCGAGACTCGAGCAGACGTCCCAAAGTTTATACTTGGTATTTGATATTTTTTTAATAATAATTACATTTGTATTAATTTTCGCCAATTTATATATGAATTATCATTTAATTTATATGATTTCGTCAATATTATGTAATTTGTGTAGTTAAGAGTGGTTTGGATAATTTTAATGCGGGAGATCGTTTGATTGGACTCAAAAGTTCAAGCATGCGATTTTATCCAGAAGCTGAAGTTGCATGTGAACGGTATGCAATAGGTATGTACGTACAATCATGCATAAATATTATTTAATTGTAATATATTTTTTGTAATAATATTCTTTCTTACTTTTATTTAAATAACATCTGTAGTTTACATGGATCATCCTGATGGCGTTGTTCGGCCAGTGAATCCCGAAGTTACTGGTGATAGTATTTATGTTGAATGTTCTTCTAAGTTTGTTGGGACGAAGTCAAACTTGGATGGTGTTGGTTGTTCTACCGACAATTTTTCCATTGATGATCAAAAACCATTTAATAGTTTTAGCATTGTTGTTAGTCAAGATCATCTTGAGACTCCTTGGATGGTATGTTTTGCGTCTATATGTATTTCCAAATTACATAAATTGTTGATTTAGTGTAAAATGTTGTATGACTTATTTAAAATGATTTATTGTAAAATCATTGTCAATCATCTTGATCATAAATCCATAACATAATCTGATTGAGCTTAAATGTAGCTAAACTTGCGTTATCTATGTATTGGGAGGATGAATTGCATATAGGATTTGGAAAGATCCTTTAATCCGACCTATGCGGTAAATCTGATACGATGCATACAAATAAAATCGAAGATATATCAATTAACCATTTTGAAAATTTTGAGTAGTTTAGTAATGAAATTATATTACCTGGAAGTAATGTCCAAAAATCGTGAAATGACTCCAATAAAATGACGTAAAAAAACAGATGAAAGAAAATTAGAGAGAGGAAGAGGTAAATATGAAATAGGACAAGTGGGTGTACGAGGGAGACGAAATGTTGAAATTAAGTGTTGTTTCCTTTTGAGTTTGTAGCATAGGATTCTCCTATTAAGATAATATTAAAATATTAAAATATTTGGGTTTGTTTACTTAAACCTTGACTCGGTAGATTTAGGAGTCCAAATCCCAATAAAGCACAATAATTAGCTTCCTCAGTCAGGTTTGTCTCAACATTTTCCAGCCTTAAGTAAACACACACTTAAATTTATATAAAATCAAATATAATATCGGACGAGTAATCTAAACTGAGATGTATACAATTATTTTCCATAAGTGTTTTTCAGCTTATAAATTGTTATAGATTTTAAAAAGTTATTTTGGAGTTCTTGGAAAACCAACGTTAGTTTTAATAGAAGTTATTTTAGTGTAAAAGGTAAAAAGAAAGTTGTATCACAGTTAAACTAAAAACCGTTTAAGACGAAGTTGGATAGCTTAAGTGGCAGAGCATCTACTACCTAGGTCTGATCCTGGGTTCGAGTCACCGTAGAAGATGGGAGGATTTTTTCTTTGTTCTTAGATTAGGAGAAAAAAATAAAATCCATCTCTTATATTTTAACAAAATTACTTTTATTTTCAAACAATGCATATACCCAGATTTCCACAATAAACTAGATGATCCGCAATTTTTACATGAACGAGCTATTCTTTGTCCAACTCTTGATTTAGTCGGCACTATAAATGAACACATGATCCAAAAGAATGCAAACGAAGAAAGGATATATTACAACTCAGATAGTGCTTGCAAGTCCGACTCGAATGGAGATGTACTGGGTGAAGTGCACACACCAGAATTCTTAAATAAACTAAGGTGTTCTGAAACTCCAAACCATGAGTTGACTTTAAAAGTTGGAACTCCCGTCATGCTTTTGAGGAACATAGATCCTGCAAATGGTCTATGTAACGGTACAAGAATGGTCATCACAAAAATTGGTTTTCATGTTCTCGAAGGAAAAGTTTTGACAGGAAGTAATGTCCGTCAACTGATTTTAATACCTAGAATGTCATTGACACCTTCCGATCCAACCTTGCCTTTTAAGTTTCAACGTAGGCAATTTCCTCTAATTGTGTCATATGTCATGACAATCAATAAAAGCCAGGGTCAATCTTTGTCTAAAGTTGGACTGTTCCTAAAAAGGCCTGTTTTCAGTCACGGTCAACTCTATGTTGCAGTTTCCAGGGTCACCAATCGTCGAGGCTTGAAAATTTTGATTTGTGATGATGAGAACAAAAGTTGTAACAAAACACCGAATGTTGTGTACAAAAAGGTGTTTAGAAATGTATAAATTTCTTATGTTTTTTTCAAGTGAGCATGCTCCATAAAAATGCAAATATTTTTTTTTTTTAAATAATTAACTATAATATGTATAGATTTTTTATATTTATGATTCATTGACCATCATCTAGTTTTAGATATATTGACAAATAAATAGTATATTAATGTATTAAAAATAACCGAATAAAAATCAATATATATTCTCATAATAGTAAAACGTATGATAACCGTGCAACGCACGGGTATTTTACTAGTATCATTATCATTCGTACTAATTTTTGTCTGTGCAATTTTAAGCACTCAATCATACAATTATCGAGTAAGAATTTTTATTTGTTATTTTGATTATCGTCGAGTTTAGAAAGTTGGCCTTCTGGGGTCCTCATACATGGAACCACAAAATCGGTGCCGTAAATTGAGAAGAAAATCAGGCCATGAGCATAAGAGATTGTTGGTCTTTAATTCATCAACTTTTCCTTATATAAACTTTTAACAAATGATTTGTTGCTTTTAAATTTAAATTTTAATTAAATAGACTACTAATTTTATGAAAAGATTGTGCCATAATTTTCTTATACAGTAATGTACGGCATATTACAGTCTAACTCGATTAACTAGACCAGCCCATATAAGCATGTAAAATAGGTAAGTAAGAAACGACTGGTATAAGTAAAAGTAACAAAACATTAATAATACCACTTACTCCTTCCGTTTCATAAAGAATGTCATTTAGACACTTCGAAAAATTTCACAATAAGTGTCACTTCACTATAAAAACTACAATTCTTCCAATATTAACTTAAACAACCTACTTAATTTAGTTTATTATTTCCTTATTTCACAAAACATACCAATTAAATATCACTCTTTAATTTCTCAAAAAATAGCTAAAATGACATTCTTTATAAAACGAAGGGAGTATTTCTTAAGAAAATGCACAAAAATAATCCAACGTAAGCATAAAAAAAGTGGTAGCCCTTTATTAAATAATACTCCCTCCGTTTCATAAAGAATGTCATTTTAGACACTCTGAAAAATTTCACAATAAGTGTCACTTTACAAAAAAACTACAATTCTTCCAATATTATCTTAAACAACCTACTTAATTTAATTGATTATTTCCTTATTTCACAAAACATACCAATTAAATATCAATTCTTAATTTCTCAAAAAATAGCTAAAATGACATTATTTATGAAACGAAGGGAGTATGTTAATATTAGCAGCAAGTCCTTAGTTACACCTAGGTGACACGCATCTTACATAATATAAAAATTAAATCTTTCAGAAATAGAAATCTGGACAATTTCTTCCCCAATGCATATTACTAATTTTAGTAAATACGTTCTTTGTTACTACCTCCGTTCCACTTTAACTTTCCTACTTTCCTTTTTTGTTTGTCCCAACTTAACTTTTCAGTTCATAAATGGCAAACTTCTATCACAATCTCCACCCTTAAAATCTCCACCCTCAATCTCCACTTTTAAAAAAGTCAAAAATTTCACAAAATTTATTTTTTCTTAACCTACGTGTCCGATCAAAGTAGGAAACTTAAGTTGGGACGGAAGGGGTATGTTTTATGTTCTATAACGTTTTCTATCATGATTTCCGCGTTATTGGAATGGAAAAACGCATAATTTCTCTGTAATCTTTGCCTATATTTTAGGAAGCCGATCAAGGAAAAATATATTATTGGTACAAATATATATGGCACATATTATAGGTATAATATATATGGTATGCGAAAATTTCATTTTTTTAACAAGTATGTTTGGCCTTGTCCAGTAAAAATATTGTATGTTAGAAAATTTCAATTTTAGTCCTGTATGTTTCAAAAGTTGTTCAGTTTAAGGACACTACCCATCACCAACGACCAATTTAGCCGAAATTGGACTAATAAATTTAGGGTTTTTTAGTGCTAATGCTTATGTGTTAAGTATTTGTCCACATAACATGTCAAATCATTAAATTACTTTAGTAGCTCATCCAAAAAAGAAAAGAAAAAGGTGAACCCTAATTTTCGTATGAGGTGCATTTCATTTTATTTGTTATTTTACTTTTCTTTCTTTCTTCATCTTTCTTAAATTTATTAGTCACGTGCGTCGCATGTGATTAATTATGGTCAAATTGGTCATTTATGATGGTCAGTTTCCTTAAATTGGACAACTTTGAAAATATACAGAACTAAAATTAAAATTTTCTAACATGCATGATTTTTACTGGACAAGACCTAATATACAGGACTAAAAATAAATTTTTTCCTGTATGTTATAATAGACTTTTAATTACAAGTTGATTCTTTCTAAGATTTTTTTTAGTGATTTTTTCGTTTACTTGAATTCACGGAAGTCTTTTTAGATTGATTAATTATTCACATCATATTGTCAGCCCCTGTACTGTCAATTTGTCATACCGAACAAAATTTTATCACTTTCTTCGCAATTTTTCATAAAATCTCTTATATAGAGCTTGTGCAGTTGACTATTTATTCCGGTTTCCATCTTTTAATTTGGAAAATTGTTTGAATAATTAGTGAAAAAAATCTTACTTCCGTTGATTTCTCTAATTCTGTTAAGTAGCAATTTAGGCCTTTATTTTCTTGGAGAAAAGGCAAATCAATTAATGAACTCTATGAATAATAACAGATAATCTAATTACAATACGAAATTTTGTCGATTTGGATAAGTACATAAAAGTAAAATATATAATTTGGTGACCCGAACAAAAATGTTCTCTTTATTCACGTAATATATACTATGATGATCCGAAAAATAGCAAGATAATATAAATAAATCAACAATTTATATTAACATGTAATGTTAGACAAAAATAAATATAACATTCATAAATACTAAAAAACTTCTGCAGACACAACATTTATGTTAGTCTCTCTTTCCAAATTTTCGTAATCACATATTAAAATCTTCAAGCTCTTTCGATTCGTGACGCGAGAAACAACAACACAATTGATCATGACAAAAGACAATTTTCTTGTCTGAAGGATCACCTAAAGCCGAGGGATGAGAACATTTAAAACAACATTATCCCCAAATATAACATTTGTCTCAACCACATGATCACCAAGTTTTGTAATCATCAGTCGAATACCACTGCATAGACCAAGTGAATGAGTTATGTTTCACAACAATATAACTGGTATACCAATTTTTAGGTTTAGCTTGATTGACTTCATAAATTCTGGAGTGTGAAGATCATTCAAAAGATCTATATTCGAATTTAATCTACACAGAACATCCGAACCCAAGTACATCCTATCTTGGGAATTGTTCTTCGAAGTCATATATTCATTCAAAATATAAATATTTAATATTTTGCGTGTTAGCGATATTTATGTTACTATATATATGATTAATTTGTTTTTAACATTAAAGTGTTTAACTCTGTATACAGTAGAATATAGTTAGGCCTCATTGGTAGGGGTGATAAAGGGTGAGTAAATAAGTAATGGGGCTTAGTCATCCATTTGGTAGCCCATACATCTTAATTTCACTAAACTAAGGGGTCTGATAGATGTCCATGATTAAGCCATCTATGCTATCTGCCCAAATTGAAAAGATAACTTCTACGCACTTGCCTTTTTCACTACATGATGATTAATCCTTGATGTTTCAATCATGTGTACGTGACAACAGTGGAGAGTGGAGAGTTAAATTCATCATAAAGGTTGAACGGAATACACCTGACAATGATAATTTAAGATGGAGGAAGTCTATGGTGCACTTGGATACCGACAAAAGTTCAGTGACCTACAAAAATTACTTGAATCGTAGACTTCTAATATTTTGGATCTAAAATATAATTTTGGATCATTTATTTTTGTATAGTATTTTCTATAAACTATATTTCAACGATTTTTTGGAGTCCATGTGTTAATTGTAGTGATGTACAATAAGCCTATGCATCACATGCACACAAGTGTTACTCTATATATATAGATTCGTTAGGGTTAGAAATTTTAAATATTACTAGATGTCCACCCATGCAATGCACGGATAAAAATTGCATTACATCATACTACCTCCGATATTTTTTTAGTTGTCATTCTAGCTTTTGATAAAAAAAGTTAAAAAATTAAGGAACTTAAGGAGGTGACAAATCAACCATCAACTGATTTCCTTAATCCCTTGTTTTTTTTTTTTTTAATTATTTTTATATATTGTTAATATTTTTAATAACTATAGGATTAGTATTATCAACAAAGTGATTAAAAAAGTTAGAATGACTTATTTACAAATAAATCGAATAAATTAGAATAAAAAAAAAAAATGAAGGTAATATTATATTCTATTTAATTTATAAAAGAGGAACTAATCTAGTAATTTAAAATTACATTAAAGATTATAAGTGAACCATTGTTAATATCGGGGACCAAATTCAAATTGTATTGCTTCGTTTCTAGATGTGCACTGATGAACAAATTAAATTAAACATTTTAATAATAATTAATAGAAACCCAATAAATTTTAAAAGCGAGAATAATAAAATATTTCTTGAGTGTTATTCACACTAAAGAGACAATCTATAATATTTATCTTATAGGACACAAATGCGATCATTTATCCTAAATAATATTTATTTTTTATTATACTCTAAATGATTTTTTTTTCGTTCCAAATAAACTTATATAGGAGGATCGACACAGATATTAAAAAAATTATTTTTTGGGAATTTTATTGACTTTTCAAAGGTGGATTGATGGTGGAGATTGTGTTATAATTTTCCTTATTAGAAAGTGTGCAAATTTGTTTGGGACGACCAAATTTGAAAATTATGCAAGTTCATTCGGGACGGAGGGAGTATTTCATTTTCTATTCTAACCTCATCAACACGAGAAAATATTATTTTGTGATGACATCATAATGTTTATGTAGTAATAAAAATGGAACAAACGATAAAACACTATTTTAAAAATTAAAATAGGTGATCCTAATCGAACGTGGTAGTATTTTGACCTTTTGTAGCTCTTCGTCTCTATATGGTTAAATATTTTATAAAATGAATTCAAAAGGCAAAAGAAAATTGTTGGCGAAATAAAAATCAAAATGAAAATAAATCAAATTAAGGGGAGAAGTAGGATTAAAATTAATTAATTAAAAAAAATTAGCCAGAACTAAAGCAGAGAGAGCGACACGTCACGAAACACGTGTCAGTACATAAATCACAATGCTCCTCCTTTAATATTAAGTATGGTACGGTAGAAGATGACTTCTCCCGTGGTAAACCAAGTTATGTTGATTTAATTGCCTCGAATGGTTTACTTTTAATTGATTATTTCAATTTTTTATTAAGGACCATTGTAATTTTTACTAATAGTAATATTTTAGTTTATTAAATTAATGAGTTGTGTTAAGAAATTTGGTGGACTGCGAATAGTCGCAGTCTTTTTTCTATTATGATCTCCTCTTGAATATATTTTTGCATAAATATTTCCTAAATTTTGTGACAAGGATCTATCTGTATATTTTAAAGGGTTACAACAATCACACCAAACTATCAGCGTTTTTTCACATAAATCACTCAACTTTTTTTTGTGGCACTTATACATATAAACTATATGGGTTTTGGCATATACAACACCAAACTTATTTTTTAATCATTTTTCGTAGGAAATTTCACATGTAACTTGCGCATTATAAATTTTTAAGGGGTTTTTTTGTCCAAACACATTTTTTAGTAGGTAGAGGAGCCGCTCATCTTCAACAATGGAGGTTCTAGATATTAGGAGAGAGAACTATTGATTATTCAAAGAAATTGTTATGGAAAAGAAAGTTGTGATTTTTTTTTACACTTTTAGCATACTAAAAATGTTGTTTGTACAAAAAAAAGTCATTAAAAGTTTATCACGCGCAAGTCACATGTAGATTTCCGACAAAAAATGATCGGAAAATAAGTTTGGTGGTTTATCTGCCAATTTGAAAATAAGTTTGGTGGTTTATTTGCCAATTTAAAAATAAGTTTGGTGATTTATCTGCAAAACTCGTATAGTTTATATGTATCGATGCAACAAAAAAAAAAAAAAAATTTATGTATAAAAATACTGATAGTTTGATGTAGTTACTGCAATTAACCCTATTTTAAAACCCTAGTTGTAATCTTTGTAGGGAAAATAATGACGTAGCGAACAATTAAAACCCTACTTGCATAAATATTAATTTTATATTTCCTTTCTATTAAACTTTTCGGTTAGTTTCTTCAACCTCCAAAGTGCCACCACTAGGGGTATAAGTGAGTCGAGACAATTCGCGAGCCACTCGGGATCGACTCGCTAAAAGATCGAAATCGACTCGAGAAAAACGAGTCGAGCTCGAGCTCGAGCTACTCGAGTAGGTGTCAAGTTCGAGCTCGAGCTCACTGATACTCGGCTCGACAGGCTCGCGAGCTTAATCGAGCGTATGGTAAATTACTAGTTTATCCTTTAGGGTTGACATAATTATAGATATATTTTAATTCTATAAAGTCCCATTAACAATGTTTTGTAGTATCATTAATGTTTTCAATTTAAATAGATTTTTATATTTTTTATATTTTATTTTTGCTTGAATCGAGTCGAGTCGAGTCGATCTCGAGCTCAACGAGTTTCTACCGAGTCGAGCTCGAGTTTGAAAAAAATAAACTCGACCGAGCTCGAGCTTGAAGCCTTATAGTCGAGCTCGAACCTGCCGGTACTCGGCTCGACTCGGCTCATTTACACCCCTAGCCATCACCACATTTAGCATGTAGTGAACATTTATCTGCTAGAGGGAAACACAACATTCTAGTAGGGGTGTGCATCGGTCCAGAACCGAACCGAACCGATAAGGAATAACCGATAACCGATAATTTGTCAAGATTGACAACCGATAACCGACCGAATAGAAATAAAACCGACCTCAAACCGAACCGAAAATATCGGTTCGGTTTCGGTTAAAACCGATAACCGATAATTTTTTGAATTTTTTATTTTTTGTGTGGTAAAGAACAATTTGGGGGCTAATTTGAGGGGGGGGGCTATTTTTATTTTACTTTCTTTGGGGGCTAATTTGGAGTAATTTAAAACTTTAAGGGTACCAAACTAAAAAAAAAAAAAAAATTATACCAACTTTTTAGTTATCGGTTCGGTTCGGTTATATATCGAATTTTTGGACTGATAACCGATAATTTTTAAAACTTAAAACCGAAACCGATATAACCGAACCGAAATTCAGTTATCGGTTCGGTTCGGTCGGTTATATCGGTTCTAGCCGAAATCTGCACACCCCTACATTCTAGGCTACTAGTTCTGCATAAATACTAAAAACTACCTTTTTCGTCCCAGTTAATTTTTTCTACTTTTCATTTTGATCCGTTTAAGTTAACTTTTCACACTCTTAAAAAAGAAATTTCTCTCACAATCTCCGCCCTCCAAATCTCCACCTTAAAAAAGGTAAAGAAAAAGCAAAATCTACTTTTTTTTAACATCCGTGCCCGGTCAACTGTGAAAAGTTAGTTGGGACGGAGGGAGTACAACTTAAGAACTGAAAGAAAAGGAAAAAAATTAAGGAGCCGATTGGAACAAAATCAGAAATGATAATGATAATGGATATTGGATATGAGTGAGAGGTCAATCATAAAAATGAAACCTCTTTTACTCCCATTACCCACCCTTACTCCCCTGTACGAAGCGGCCCGTAACTCATGCAAACTTAGCCACAGAAATATAAAGAAGCCACACAGATTACTCGTGTTGCTCAGCAGAAAACACATCACAGGCACACGGACACCATTCTAGGGAGTCTTGTTAAATTATGTATGCACACTAGAGTCTGGCTTCATGTCAGTGACAATTCCCTAGCCAAGATAAACAATAAAGTCTACAGTATGTAGTGGAAAATGTTAGAAAACAGAATGAGGGGATGATCAGTGTTGAATTTGTAATAGAAAAGGAGACAGAGAGCTTCAGTTTCATAATGCTCAAACAAGTGCAAGATTCAGTTACTGCATTTGATGTTTTTACCTAGATTTCATAGCATATGCAGAAAATCTAGGTATTCACAAATCCTACAAAACTTTATCATAATCATATGTGTTCTCAAATTTGAATAAGGATACAGTAGAAGGGGGATGGAGTAAGGATATCAATTCTCAAAGAGTAGCAATATATTCTCGAAGGAAGAAAGAGAAAAGATACAGCACCACTTACATTTAAGACATACATGAAAGTATGTGTTCTCTTTTGAAAGTCGAGCACGAAAGTGGTAAGAATGAGAAACCCAAACGAGCATACCACTAACTTGATCTATGAGTATTCATCTTATTCAAACAGATAGAACAAGTAATGATCTTAGTCAAACAGATCTAGAACTATAGTAGGAAGAGTAAATCAAAGATAATTACGGAACTCGGAATTTTAAAATAGCAAAAGGAAGATTGATGATTCAAAGTTTCATAGGGGTTGCTTGGGCTTAGGTTGTAGATGGGGTTCTTCCATTAATGCCATCCAACCGGTCATTATTTCATCCCAACTAACCTATTAATTTGACATCTACAATGTGCTACACACTCACAACTAACATATTGATTTAACACCATCAGTACACATCCTACAATTCTCCATCACTTCTTATTAGTCAAATGGTCGTACACATCCTAGATTTCTAAACCCGACGTACTCTGGACACTACAGCCCAATCCCGAACATCCCCACAATGTTGGCCTGAAAGCAGGATTATATTTCTTAAAGCTGCAAGTGTAGAACGATATTGGAGTGGTTACTACTTACCTACCACGTACAATGCACTTGGTAATTTTTACAACATATTTTACACACACATGGAATGATGGTAGAGTGGGTTACTTCTTACCTACACCAAATGTAATACACTTTGAAGTTCGGTACACATCTTTGCAAACATACATGGGTGTATGTGACTGGTGTATGAATGTATGCTGAACAGTACAATAGGTGCATGACAGTTGCTGTAGCGCAAAGGAGACCGGTGTATTGTCATGTATGATTAAGTAATGTGGGTGTGTGTGTATGTGTGTCCATTGGGATGGCTATAAATAGCCTTATTATGATGCATGCCATGTATTAAGTTTCAGGACTAATAAATTCTAATGTTTCTACAAAAGCGATCTCCTACATCCTCTAAACGAAACTAATTTCTCCACCGACTCAAACTCATTTCTATTTCATCCATTTATATATCCAAATAGCCATTGATCTTAACCCATAAATTAGCAGAAATACTGATATTCAACATGCTAGTCACCACAAAAGCTTTAAAAATGAAATAGTAAACTGGAAAAGATGGCGAACAAAGATAACTAGACAGGACATCTGTCTTATTGGTATGGCAAAACCGTTTTTACGTGTGAATATTTCGTGCTAAAGCATAACTATGAGCTAATGTGCAGTAAATAAAACAAGACGCGTGACACATAATTGGACTAAAACGATGCATGTCAGCACATAAAGACGATAGCCAATGTAAAAACTATTTTGAGCCAACGAATCAAATCTTAGTTTCCAACATGTACTATTTAGTTTTCAAGTATATCGTAATCAATTACGGTGTGTGTATAATCATTTAACAAACTCTTTCTGCAGTAACTATGAAGAAATAGATTCTAGATACAAAATGATTAATTCCCATGTTGCAACTACTGCATTAATTTCAAGTAAAATAAACACAACAAAGATTGAAAAAGCGCCACAATGTCTATATGTCAAAAATTAAATCAAAAGAAAAAGAAAAGAAAAACAGAAGGAATCTTCTACTCAGTTGAAGTACCGTTCTCATCTCATTCCCAATTGGAAGCGAAGTGTTTCTATGTCGATGGGAATGGTTGAAGCATCTAACGATGTCTTCCAGGTTAAGGACTGCCACTTCCCGTTTTTGAAACTTTTAACAATTACTGGACATGGCACCAGTGTTTCGCAAAGGAGCTTTACAAAGTCGCAATGTGCTTTCCATGTCGTGCAGCAATTCAAAAAATCCAATGTCAGAAACCTAGGTTGATAACTCTCACACAAGCCATATACAAATGCAGAAGGAACCAAAGATGTTGTCGTTATCCATAACTGCAAATGCTCCAGCATTGGTATTGGTAAATGATCATCCCAAGCATAATCACAATTATTCTCACAAAAATCAGCCAAACCATTAATACGGAGATGTATCTTTGATGATAAGTTCAAATTTCTAATAAATTTCTTCAAATCATAGAACCATGACGTATAATGCTTATCGTAGCTTACAGTTATATAACACTCCAAGTCCTTCGAAACTCTTTCAAAAGTCAATGACGGCAACAAGCATGATCCTCCTAGAAAATAGAACGTGTGAATTCTAGGAACATCAAACGTAGCCCTCAACAAACCCCTACACAGTTTAAAGCGTATGAACTCCAGTGTGTGGCTAGAAACAAATATTTGCTCAGACACATAACAGTAGTTAACGATCAACTCTTTCAGACAAGGAAACTTTGACGAGTCACCAAAAACTAATGTATTGATACGCACGTGCTCCAACTGCAAACACTCAAGCCTTCGAAAATGATATGCATTGACAGAGGGCCGCAATGACAGCATCCAAACTGCATTAGAAGTCCCAAATTCATCCACAAATTCATCCACGAAAGTGCAATCATATATTACCAATTTCTTAAGCAAGCAGCAGCCCGAAAGCAGGTCCCATATTATATTACCTCCTAAACACACATTTCGTAAGCTAAGGGATTCAAGTCTCCAACATCTTACCCTTCTATCAGAGTCTAAATTAATTATGCAACAGCACAAAGATAAGCTGGTAAGAGTTTCTGATTCAAGCACCTCATATGGTAACACAAACATGAATTTTCTAGAAAAATCCAAATCGAGATTAATAGCACCTAGCCTAATTGCTTTCACAACCAGTTCTGCAATAAGAGAATAATTAACAGATCCACCACTTGACATCCATAGCCTGAAACCCTGAATTCTTAGGTTCGATTCTTCGTACCTTTGGAGTGTCTTCTTCATGATTTCTATAAACTCGATGGATCGAAGGCGATCACTACGCCAAAAGTCCCGTTGATCGAAATCGAGGTCGGGACGAGTCAACCAAGCGTTGTACCAAAACTTGGATAGAAAATTAGTTTGAGCAGCTTGTCTTCCACTGAGAAAAGATTGTATGTGCTTAATAATCTCTTCAGGAAGGGATTTCATGTTTATGGCTTGGCGTTTCTCCATCACAAAATCGCGAAAAGGGCCAAAAACAGAGTGTATAATTAGGGTTTGAGTATATAACGAAAAGGAAGAAAAACAGGTCAGGGATTTCTCAGATGTATATAGCAAAAAGGAAGAAAAACAGACAGATGATCACGGATGTAGTTACATATGTCACGTAGTTGTGACAAATTCTCGGATGATTTTGACTTCTCCGAGTTCGCTTTTGGGTTGAGATGAAGAATTGCAGAGTAATATCCATGGCTGTTGCTTCTTCCCGATTTGTAGCGATTTCGTTTCCTTTGAAATCGGCTACTTCAGGACGTTGTTATATTGAATTTCTATTATATAAAACAGGGACTGTAACATTAATATGTACTAGATGTTCATCCGTATGATTCGAAATAAGTATTTGTTTTATTACAATAATAATAATAAATAATAAAATTATTAACCTATATATTATTTACGAATATAAAATCGAGGGTCGAAATATTTTTTGTCCTTTCTTCCTCCTTACATATCATTTTTCTACATGTATATTTTTTACATTTAATATTTTCCATTATCACAAATTAAAATTACCAGATAGATTTTCATAAATTTTAACTATTCAATTTTTATATTTTACTTTTAATTCATTTCATTATCACAAACTAAAACTACCAATTATATTTTCATAAATTTTATAAATTCGATCATTTTAATGCATGATCTGGTGATGCTGAATATTTTATGTAAAATTTTATATATAACTTGAAATTGATTCTTTTCTCTCCCTATTATTTTAGCAGTACATTACATAGATTGTAATAATGACGTATGCATGTAAGGACAAAATGATGTCAAATATTTAGAATTTAGAATAATTATAATTTGAAAGTTACATATATTAAATAACATATTAGTTACTTAAGTATATGAGTGGTAAAAAATAATTGATTTATTATTTTTGTAGGTAACATAATTTTCTTTTCATAAAAAAGAATAAAAATAAAAATAAGCAAACGCAATCAACAAATCACTTTAACAAATATATCTAATCAGAGTGACAACTTTAACCCGGACGGAGGGGGTACAATTTAAATACCTTCGGACTTCACTGAAGGCCATTTTAGGAATACCACGATATCATTCACCGTCAAAACCCCGACAACAGCAAATACTAAACCCTAGCCCCTTAATCCCCTCAACTCGTTTTCTCTGAACTTTGAAGGACGAGAAGATCAATGGCGAACAAGAAGATTTCGCTGGACAATGTCAAGGAATTCTTGCACTCTCAGATTCACGATCCTGATAAATGGGATCTCAACATGGTAATCACTGATTATCTCATTCAATTTCTTCTCTCTCGAACGTCTTTACCTCTTTCTTTATTTTGTTATGTTGCGCATTTTGATTTTGCATTTTCTGGCGATTCGGTTTGTCTGATTGTCATTTGTTACTCCTGCGTAGATTAATTTTGGTCTGAGATGAACTCTTCATATCCGTTTAGAGAAATTCGTTATGTTTCGGGTTCTATTATAAGGATTCTGAATTTATTTTTTGAAAATTGTTATATTCAGCTGAAGCTGATTGATCTACGTCTCCAATTTTTCTTTTTCTTTTTGAGACAGTTGTGTTTTGATGTGAAAATGCAAGTCTAGCCAAACATAGTGAGTCCTTGTTGTCTTTATCTGAATCCTTTGTTTCTGTTTTCTCTGCAAATATAATATTTTCGTGATTATTTTCGGTGTGAAAATGAGAGGTTCTGTGTTCAGCTATTTAGTGTGATCTTCAATTGTTCATCTTTGGGTACAATTATGCCCCCTTACACACTGGATACATCAGAACTTTGATATTAAGCTTGCTTGGGCGAGAGTCCTACTAGGATGTGTGACCCCCTCGGAAGTGCTGTTGGCACCCCTTTCAATTGTAAATGTTCACTTCGGGTAGGAAGAGAATCTACATATTAGGTATTTGATTTGGAGAGTGAGGACATGTGAATGTTTAGACTATTATTTCTCCGCTGTACTACTGTTCGTTTTTGTTTTTGAGGGTGTCATAGCTGTTCTTCATGTTGGTCTTGGATATGCTTGCTTATGTAATTATTGCTTTAACTAAACCCTTTCTTTTTGGTTAATTCTTTCTCATTCTCGAAGTTTTTTCACTGCAGAAATTACTCCGTGCAGTAGGCCTTTTCGCTGGCTCCATTGTCTTGATGCGCAATTATGGTGACATGATGGCCATATGAGGATCTTAGCCTCTCGTTTAGCTTTTCATTCGATTTAGGCTTAGTATGTTTCTGATTTACAATGGAACGTACAAATGGAACTTTTTTGTAAACTGGCAATTCACAAATGAGTTTTCCATGTGAAATTTGAATTGGTGATATTACGACTATTATGCTGAAGATTTATATGCTTTGAATAAGATTTTCTGATGCTAAATAGATTTTAGGCCATGTGTTGAGAGCTCACTTGATTTTGAACTGATTCATTTTCTCTGCTTGTTTGTTAATGACAAGTATCAGTTGTGATCTCTTTTGATTGTGCATTTTAGTCATTGTCTTGGTATCAATTAGATACTACACCCAACGCACGGTGCATGTGCGCCGAGCTCTATTAGCACACACTACACGTGCCTATGCGCGTATACTGTGGCCAGCGGAATCTAAACCATTTTGTTGGTTAGGGCATATATGATAACGATGAAGACGGGGCAGGTTTTATGCCGAAGAAGCTTTGTAGATTGTTGTGCTTGTAAATTTTGTCTTGTTTTATATATTTTTCAGTAGGTGCAGTAGGAACATGTGTCGAGGTTGTGTGGGGCCCTCACCTATATCCCGACGTTGTTTTGTAACTTATATTTTGATATAGAGATAAGGGAAACAAAAGTAACAGATCAAATATATATATATTTTTTTTAAAAAATTCTAGCATATTGATAAAAATCCTTGAAAATATATATAGATAAAATAATTTTGAAAAAAGAATATTATAGGATAGTGGAGAAAACTAATTTTATGCTTGGAAATCCGTGAAAAATATGTAATATTGTATTTTTATTAGTTGGGTAAGTGGTGACTGAACGAGTTTCATATCGTTATTGCATAAACAAATACATAAAGGCACTACATTACTAATTAAAAACACACTATAATGGAGACTACTTCAAACATATTACAAATATGAAATTACTAAAAATATAAATCTAACAATCCACAAAATTGGTTCCAGACTCTTCAATATCTGGAAAATATCGACCAAACACATTGAACATATTATTGGTAGGTGGATGTGATTGCATCTTTCTCTTTTCTCCAATTTTCTCTTGTTCTTTTAAAATACTAGCATCGAGTGAAATTCAGGATGATTTCCATCATTGGGATCTTTTTTTTTCAATTCTTCATGTGTTAGTATTAGCTAATTGCTTATGTGCATCAACCATTTGCCTATGTTGTAGCCTTTTATTTTTCTGCTTCACGTTTTTCAATTAAAAACCCAGCACTCACATCTCTTTTTAGATTATTGTGTATCATAATTTCACGCAATTTTTTCATTTCACCCTTCAGCTCGTTTAGTGCAGTAAACACTTCGGAACCTATTATTCTCTTAAATTTGAATTTTTTTTATACCTTCTGGTTGTGCTACAGGTGGCGAGAAACCAGTTAACCACCGCTAGCATTTCATCAATTAAATTTATTGAAGATGTGGATTAGATGAGAGTGATGAGTCTGGGATCCCATAAGATTGTGAGATGTTCGCTCCACAGCTTTCGCGATACTGGTTTATACTTTTCTATGTGTCTTGTATCCCAAAATCGTGGAAAAATACAAAAACTTATATAAATGTATTAGCAAATTAGAATTGATCACAAAAGAAAAAAAATATATATAAAAAAGAATTATTAGAGAACATTCCATAAAGTCGCAGGCCACTTTTTGCATCATTGGAGTAAAGTAAATCTGGCGCGGGAGCAACGCTAAAGGCTGGAGATGCTCTAAGGACTTTCCTCATCTCAATAAGTCCAACTGAAGGTTTCTCAACCTTTTCTATTTAAACTGGCATATCTTTCGACATTCAAGAGTTAGAGCAACGTCTCCGACATCATTCATCCACCCTTAGAGGCCCTTGACTTCCCAGGGCAATATCGATGACTCGGCATCACTAGGTCGAGCCAGGCATGGCGGAGCCAATTGCCACTTCTAACTAGGGGTACTCACTGCATATTTAAACATAAACTATCTAGTTTTCCACTACAAAAAGACTTGGCATGATTATCAGGATTTCCCTCATCACCCAAAGGAGAAAAAGGGTATAGACGAAATCAACATTTTAATTTCCAACATCTTCAAAAACTAGGAGGAGGATGGGCCTAGTTGCGGAGCCCAATTCCGAAATGAAACCTGCCGGTTCTCTGATCATTGAACGCATACTCGAGTCGTAGTGGGCCCAATGGAGAGTCCACACGAACGCCAACTCCGTACCCGTATCCACTTCCGGGTTTATTTCTTGCCCCAGCAGGATCACCTGATGATGGTAGCAAGACAAGACACTGTGATATACTTCTTGTTGAAGAGTCTTAAGTGAGTTGTTTGATGCATTTTGTAACTAACAAATGATGCCACCTTTAGATGAAAATGATTTTGAAAACACAAATCACAACTAACGACGACGAAATCGAATTTCTAGCCCAAACAGGGAAGTTAGTATTTGGCACAATTTATTTATTGGAATAATTACAAAACTATACTTGAGGTTTAGCATAATTGAAAAGGCCTTTATAATTTAATTGAGAAGGTTATAGATATTTTAAAGGTTACAAATAAGACCAATTTGCCCTTCTGTTTAAGTGAAAATGAAAACTCCATTCATAATTTCGATCTAAGAGATCTTTTTTTTTTTATATGAAAATATTCAAAATAAAAAAATTGATATCAACATCTCAATTAAGTCTGCTAAACAGAAGAGGCATACGTAAGTTGTCAAACATCATACAATGAAATATGATGTTAAGAAACACAATTAGAAAAAAATAAGGAATTGATGTATTCTATTAATGGCCTTCCACTCCCTACGGTCATTTCTATCAGGCCGAGCATATAGCTAGCTGCTAACGCTTAAGTGAAACAAGCAAGTCAGAGACAAGGGACAAACCTGGAACAGTTGAGCCTGATCCAAGATCAGTTCCGTAGTCGGCAAATACAGCCCCTTCTACAGGTCCCGTCTGCAAATACAGCAATATATAAAAAGCGGATAATAGTTAGAAAATAAGGGAACTGAACCATATGGGCCCCTTTATGCACATGGAACCAAAAAACAAAACAAAAAACAAAAGCAAACACTAAAAAAGACGAGGATTGCATTTGGATGAGGGATTTCAAATGTAAGAATGTGAAATAGATGGATGACAAATCCACCCAATGGATTTCAAATCCACCAATTCCCTAAAAAAATAGTTCAAATGGAACTAATGGATTTGGAACTCATATCAATCCAAACCACCACCTATGGATTTGTATCATGGATTTCAAATCCACTTATCATTCAATCAAATGCAACCTAGTTTACAGTACCGAAAGCCAATTTCCAGTAATTATCAAATGCTACAATAGACGGGAGATAAAGATAACATAATATGCAACAAATTCCTAACTTGAAGAGTTGCATTAAATCAAATATAGTTAAGTAAGTTTGAGATTTTGCAAAATATTTGATATCTACATGCACGCGTCCACACACACACACAATAACCATAAGAACCAGTAAATCTATAAGCCAGATCAGAGTGCCTTAATGCTAAACAAAAATAAATATACAGCCACAGCACAAATTACCAATGGGAATGATATTTCTCCACTTCCAACTGCATACGAGCGACCAGATCCAACCGCCCCTTCTTCATAGCCTCTCACACTATTGGTTCCACCAATTGGAAAGGCTTCATGAGGGGGAAATTTACCCATCACATGTCCACCAGATAGACTATTTAAAACACATAATAATCAGAAATGAGAACAGAGACATTGAAAAATTCAGCAGCTCTAAAAGCTGCAATAACTAGCTAATATCATAATCAACTATTAACAACGAGCCCTAAAATTTCCTGACACGGTCAACTATAGACAACCAGCTTACCCGAAAAGAAGCCGTGCAGGTCCAACAACAAAACCCTGCCTAGCACGGGCATTTACTCTGTTAAAAACTAGCCAATCTGGAAGCACGGGGATCCCCTGATCCATGTTCAAGACAAACTGCATTTACGCAATCAAAATTACAAGAAAAGTTAATTGATTATTAATATTTGCACAGGAAAAGTCTCAATACAAATGGAAAACGACTAACCATTGTGGCACCCGGATCACCAGAGCTAGTATATACAGTCTCAAGTTTAGCAAGTAACATGTCATCATGAGAGTTGCCACTGCAGGAAAAATCAAAGTGCACATTGAGCGGAAAGCATAGGTTTAGTTGAATCGGAAAGTTAGGCACTAGTAACCAACATCCGACATACCTTGCAGTAAGAGGACTGCCAAAGAAGTCCCTTATAATGGGATTTCCTTTTTCATCACGAGCACTACCACGCTGGAATAAAGAATTAATCAATCTAATAGAATTCCAGGAATGATACTTTGAAACAACAACTGAAAGACATTTATACTGATGGATTTTGAAGAATTGCAACCTATTTATTAAGCATCAAACTAAATAATAAAGGAGTCTGATTGTCTGAAAGACAAAAAAGAAAAAAAGAAGAGAGACTAGACAGGGACATAAAACAATGGCTATTGTAGTACGCGTCAAGATGAGCAAACAAGAGCACTATGTGAATCCACTGTACTCTTGAAATGTACCTGAAAAATAAGCCCGGCTGTTCCATTCCACTTTGGCCTAAATGGCCTACTGTACTCAATTCCAGCTGTGACACGCCCAATTGTAAGGCTATTGTTGTCGGGTTGGTTACCATGGACTAAGGTTCCTGGAGTTCTTGAATTCTGGTAGGTGTTTCAGAAATAAAAATCAGCTTAAATAACAGGACATATTAAGTGAATTATCAACAGATATTAGTTACCTGAATCATAATTGCCCTTGATGTCCTTTTATCATCTCCTTCAATCCAAGGATCAGTGTAGTTTACCCTAAATATGGAGTCAATTTGCCCCCTCTCTAATGATAGATTTAGTTTTTGGTTTCGTCCAAAGAGGTTTTTATGGTAAATTGCTATGCTGCAAACACACGCGCAAAAAATTTGTAAGTGCTTGAAACTAGAGCAATTGTGATGTGGTAATGAGGCAGCATTACCATGTAACTTAGTAATAGCATATTATGTGAATGGAGAACATATTGTACAGTTAGACCAGAACTCTTTACAAACTGTACACGTTAAACATAATTTTTTTATATAAGAATAAAGAAACTGCCAAGTGCTACTTGATTACCTGCCAATCAATCCAGCTAAAGGCCCACTTGTTATTCTGCAAAATAAATATCATGAAATAAATTAATGCGCTACAACCTAACACTAGGTAAACAGAAACTGCATGTGTAAACAGAAACTGCATGTTAAAAGGCTGCCTAGTACGTAACTTAAGCAATTAACGTACCCACTTGATATTCCACCACCTCCAGATATTCCTCCTCCACTTTTACGCTCAACAACATTCATTGTCAAGTCAACCTTCCCCGTCTCTGAAACATTGCAGAGATTAAAATATGGAAATGGAGACTGCATTTAACATATGGAAGCGGATTCAAACAAAGCATCAAATGGCATTTACCACTAGATGGCTGAGGAATAATACTGACATCATCCATAACCCCCATTGCCAACACCGTGTCAACATCTCTTTTCCCTTGAATCATACTGTAGACCTACATAAATTGACTTGTAACTTGGATTTATATTTAAAAGATTGTAAAATGAGAGTAAACCCATCTACCAAGAATGTTATGTTCTTTTTAGTACTCTTATAATTGTAATTTATGGAAGGGGTGCGTATCACAACTCGTATCACTAGATCGAGAACTGAGAGATTCCTTGGAAAACGAATTGTCGGAGGAATATCGAAAGGCATGCGATTCTAAAGAAACTACAGAGCAATAAGATTAGCTCTGGTAGAGTGGGACAGCAGAAAAGCTCTATGGATGAAGGCATATATCAAATAAACAGAATAAAATCATACTGAATATTCCCTAAAAAACAAATCCCCAAATACCTGTCCCTTCCTCGTAGTAAGTTGTCTGAGTATAGTTTCCGGCCTTGTTTTCCCTACAGTTGGCTCTCCACTTAAGATAACCAAAAAATAACAGAAGTCAAGATATTACATAACACCATATGTCTTAACTTGATTAGAAAATACTGAAAATCCAGTTACATACGTCTTATCAAGGAAACGTACGGATATATTGTTGACCTCTGCTTCTGAAACTTGTAATTTAATAACACCTCCAGAAAGAATCTCCACACCTGAAACCTGAAAGTGGTAGAAATAAGATTGCATGAGAAGCAAAATGACACAATAGCACCAAAAGACCAAGGTTGGTCCGTAAGAAAAAAGGCATTGACTCTAGCTAGTAAGGAAAATAAAAGAATGGAGAGAACTTTCCTACAGTTGACAACATGTATAAAACTAACCATGCCAAAAAGACCACGTTCCATATACCAACTATCAATGGAGCTAATTACTTCGTCCAGACGCCTGACATTAACAACTTTTCCTGCATAACTTGACGCACCAGTGGGAGAAGGTCTAACATCAGAAACCTTGAGAAGTGGATAGGCCAATAATTTCATGGATCAATAAGCATATTTTCAGTAGAAGTAGAAGAAGCGCACCATATCCATCGCGAAATGCATCCTCTACGAATTTTGATGGGAGAACATTAGCTCCTTCACACACCAACCCTTGAAACTCTTGGTTTGGTTCTACCTTGTGACAAAATATGTTGAAAATAATAAATCAAGACAATAATAAACTAGAAACATCTTATCAAATCCAGGGTTGCCCCAGTTTATATTTGCATGAAAACGTACAAAAGGACGAGAAGGATCAAAATTGACATATTAGTATATCCGAAGTCAGTCAATTTTTCTCACATGTCTTCTGTATGTAAACTGTTATAGCTTAGCCATTGGTACATTTTCATGACAAGTGGAATTGTCTTTTGATTACCCACACTTAGACGCATTACACGAACACCACACATACTACTCACACTTCACACACATATCAAATGTGTTTTTTATGGTAGATTTCAAATGTGTCCCCAAATCCATAGCTAGATCCCTTCATTCAATTGCAAGCCTATAAACTTCATTATCCAAACATTTTATCAACTTATAAGCTCTAGAAAATTTATATCTTATAAGTTCTTGAAACAACTTATAAAATGTTGGAATTGTAAAATCTTTAAAATAAGTTTTGCCATACTCTCTTGTTACTTCCTAACATTAAACTGCCACTTCGGAGATTTACCACATTGACAAAAATAATGCAGTTTCTAAAACTTATTACTTCTCTTTTCTAGATAATCCAGCAACTTATACTTGATAAACGCACATGCATTTCTGAAAACTAAATACCTGGAAAATCAACCGAATTCCATCGCGAGTGTCAACAGCGACTGGCATGCATGACATGAAGTAGCCACTGGCAACAATCCTGTGCACATCTTCCTGCACCTCACGCACCGTAAGCGCCGAATTGGCACGCGAAGCTTTTAAAGCATTCAACGCTTCAGCTTCCAAGTCTTTCCTCTCCAGCTCCTCCCCATCTTTATTCCTCACAAATACTTCGCTTATCAGAACCCTCTCTTCCTCAGCTGCTCGAGTACTACTCACACTCTTCGACTGAGTCACAGGCCCCGAGTCATCTCCAATTTTCGACTGACTCGCTGGCGCAGATTCCTTATCAGATAAAACTAATGCAGCTGAGCAAAAGAGCGGAGGCTTCTTCAACACTCGGTCAAATAGGCGATTGAACTGGTGACTGAGAAATGGTTGGCTTTTGACAAATTGGGAAATGAAAACGCTGGGCTGCGGATTGAAATTGAAATTGAAGGGCAATTTGGCGAAATTGAGGCGTGGAGGAAGTTGCAGAGAGGAGAAGAACGGGTGGCGATGGTGAGGTGGGGAAAATGGAGGAATTTTAATGGAGGAGGAGATGAACCTAACGTCGTCGTTTTTGGCCATCGTTCTCCCTGTGAAATTCCTGCGTGGGGTTTTCAGAGGTTTATTTGAAGAGGGGATTCGGCATTTTTCTCTCCGGTTTATTGGGCCGTCTTTTGATCCGACTTAACATTCCCTCCGTCCTTTCAAATTCGGGCTTTTTATTTCGGTTCGTCCCACATTCTTTAAAGAGTTTTTTCTTTATAATCTCAATTTTCAAATTCTTCCCCTTCAACTTTTACCTTTAAAAAAATCAATTAAAAAAAATAATTTTTTTTTTCTTAATATACGTATCCCACCGTACTTATAAAACTGAACGAGACGAAGGGAGTAGTTCGATATTTATCGATCAGAATGGAGGCCCATATTTTATTGATGGGCTATTATTCTCTTTTGAAAGAAAATATAGCCCATTATTTTATTTGGGCTGATGGCCCAGTTACAATAACACCATCTAGAAAAATTATGGTATTATTATTATTTGAAGATAATAATATCACTATTTACATATAACATCATCTTTTTAAAGGCTATATTTAGCATGTATGACATATGCACAAATATCTAACTTCAAGCTCCATATCAGTAATTGAAGCACGAAAATAGGTCCAAATACATGAAGTTGAAAATTGTGAAAAGGTAGTGCACTTCTATCTCACATTTTAACAATGGCGTTGTAAATAATAATTGACCAAAAAATTGTAACTTTTCCCACTTAAAATTATGATGGTAAGAAGCATCACATATTTCGTTTTTTTTTTCTCGGAGTTGATTAATAATATACTAGCGCGAATTAGATCAAGAACCTGAAACCTCTTGGTTTATATTTATATGTAAGTACATATATATGTGTGTGACATGTACATTTTTGTATAATGCAGACGTATATGAATACGTGTGCAGTGTGTAGTATGTACGTGAAGTCAGTATAGTCTGTGTGACGTGCGTAGTGTGTGAGAGCGCATATAAAGTATATGGCATATAATATAAGTGAGTGTCGGCGTTTTAAGGGAATATAATGTGTGTAGTGCGCATAGTATACCTCGTGTGCGTGTAAGGTGGGTGAAGTGAGTATAGCCTTTGCAGTGTGAGTAAAATGTATACAATATATGTAATTATGTGGTTATGTATATATGGGGGAGTGAAGACAGATTTCAAGTGACAACTAAATTGTAGAAAAAATCAAAATAAACAAGAAACTCAGTCAAATCCATCGATTTAACTCGTTAGCAAAACATATTGAGTGAATTTTAAATTCATTCTCGAACTCCATAGCTAAATTCCTCCATCGAAAACCACAATAATAACCCAGATTATATTTTCAGCATGAGAGTCGCTGTTACAAATTTGACAACTTAGGTAGGAAATCTATTTATGCCACGTGGACAAGAAAAATTAAGCACTAAATATAAACAACATAGTATATCGTAACATACAGTGAATATTTTGGACAGCAAGTCATTACTTTTACCTACAAAATACAAAAACTAAACAGTAGAAGGAAAAAGAACACATCTACAGATTCAGAAACTGTTAGGCATCATCAATTCAGCAGCTATAAGCACTTTATTCCATGGGGGAGAAGGGTAAAAATCATCAGCTTAGCTCTCGTGAACCCCGGCAGAGGGCGTAGTTTTTACCTGTAACGAGCAGCATCACCCTCCCGCTTCATCAATCACACAGTGCTGTCTTGTCTTGGCACGATATAAACGTAAGAATTTACAGTGCGTATTAGTTATCCTTATCCTTTTCCTTTTCCTTTTCACATTCTGCAGGTCCAGAAGAGTCGTCTATACCTGCATCCGAATCTGCTACTTTTTCAACACTTTCATTCGCCTTTGTATCAGGAGAAACAGAAGCTACTGTTTTGTCAGGTGCAACATCGGGTGGACCTTCTATTTCCACCTGTACCTCGCCATTGGGCAAAGGTGGGGGTTGGGTTGCATCTGACTTGTTTTCAGCGTCTGAGGGAGGCGGGGTGTCGGTTGAATCAGAATTGTCCCTCCACTCAACCCACTCTGGTGGTTTGTCCGACCCACTAGCTTCACTTTCTCTAGAAGCTTCCGGAAGTTGGCTGGGCACGTCGTCATCAGGAGTTGGTTCCTGTTTGGGAGGTCCAGAGGCAGCAGTATCGGCTATGTCCTCGTCTTCCTTCACAACGACATTACCAGATCCTTCAGTGTCGTCATGCTCCTCAGTGTTGGGGGCTGAGGAAGCAACTGGACCAGTAGAATGATCATCGGCTGTTCTCTCGTCCTCAAACGCAAACCAATTGGAATTTGTGAAAAGAGATCCACTGTTCAGATTATCAAAAGGAAAAAATGAAGATGACAATATAACTTGAGCATCAGAATTAAATGAAAATGATAGGAATAGGATGTAATAAAGCATGATGATATAGATATGATCCCATCAATTGTAATATAAAAATGTATGTAAAATCCACCAATCTCTGATATTGCGTCGAAGAGAAGCAGAAGAACTTCAGCAACCATCGTGGTAAACATAATATAGTTTATTTCCATTTTCAAAGAAAGCTAGACAAAAAAATTTAGGACCAAAGTTTATACATACCTTTCCTGATCGTCGCCCAACCGAAGGGCAGAAATGACTACTTCAGCAGATTCATCGTCAAAGTAAACATCCTGAAAAAGTTATAATAGGAACCTAGCTGAATGCCTTTTCTTGGTAGACATCAATAAAAGCTTCACATTCACACACAAATATAACTCGAGACATTCCAATGCACATGTATAAAAGAGAAGTAATCCGATTGACATAATCCACTTGTATACAGATCAAGAATTTAAATAATCTACTTCATAAGATAGCGAGTACAGGAATCTCTTTATCCATACTGCATCAGGTTGTAAGCCCTATATAAGTAGCTCTTACTTAATAAAAGGAATAGTTCATGGCATAAGATCTCTGCTCGGTTTATATGTAATCGTGAAGTGTGTACTTGTAAGTGTAATCTGTTCGGTGTTAAATTAGTTTTCACCTCATATTCCTATCATTACTGCACTATAGAATGTCGTCCACTACTCAAGAAAAGGAAATTTGCATGTAGGTTTCAGAAGCCTATACAACAACAAATGATGAAAAACATATATCAATTTCTTGATTCATCTTATACCGATATTTCCCCACTTTACCCTATCAGGGCCATTTATAAGCACTCTCCATCATTAATCTACTGAAAAACAAGGCTACGCAATGGTTATTGACAGTCAAGTGCATACCTCATCATCACGTTCTGTTGAACCCTGAGCCTGCGAAAATCAAATGAATGACTTTGTTAAATGCATCATAATAATCTACAAACTAATGGTGCAAAGTCCACATCTTTAGTCCTTTCAGCCTCTCTATTGAACTTCTAATCTTCTTGCAGCACAATATGACAATACAGCATAACAATAATGAAATTGACATAAATCGAACCTCCGCAACATCATCATTACTGTAGATTCCATATCGGAAGGCCTGGCTCAAATTATTTGCCAATGCTGCAACATCATAATCCCTATCTTGGTAATCATCATCATCACTATCTCTATTACGGTCGTGTAGTGCAGTGGGCCTCCTGCAAAATCAGTATAAATTGCATAAAATGAGTTTGAAACTGCAACATTATTACAGTGCAATTGAGAACTAGTGAAGCCCGAAAAATAATGTTGAAAGGAACCCATCATATGGGACAGGATCAGAATGAATGGGTGATAAGCACCCAAGCCATAACAAAGATAAAATTCAAATGTGATACACATAGTTGACTTATCTTCACAAAAAGACAATTATTGCAGATCTATTGAAGTGTATCATCGACCAGAATCTCCCTTTTATCATCCTAGACTTTTTAATTCCTTTACTTTTCTCAAAATCTCAACTTACTAGCCAGGTAACATCAGATGCTAGCTTCCAACACATGATTTAAAAATTGCAATTTTGTCTTAGCCATACACTTGAGCAACTAACAAAGAAAATAATACTTTGTTGGGAACCACAACGGATGCGATCACATTCACACACATGTCATAAAGATGACGAGACCCAATGCATTAAACACTGACCCGCATGCCCACTGGAAGACATTTTCCACAGCGTTGCGCTTAAGTAGGACATTTGTCTGCCAGTCAACCCAATCACTATCCGCCTGCAAATAGGAAGGTAGCAAAGAATTTTCTTAGATATTTAAAAAAATTAATAGCAGAGACACCGACTAAACTTTCTCACTAAATTACAAGATTACAGTCAAAGTTAGCCCACATATGCTAAGCACTCGATTATGAAAAAGATGACAGTCCCTTATATACACAGGTTACAGATTACAAAACATATGCTAAGAGGGTGTTATGAGGTTATAAGCTCTTAAATAAATCTTGTAAGATGTTCAAGACTTACAAACTCCTCAAAAGAGTACGGTAAAGTGCTTCTTTTATATGACTTCTTATTTCATCCCAGAATAAATGTTCGAAGCTTAAAAGCTGTTTCCTGAAAGTTAGGGGAACCCCATATTATTCTAAAATAAGATCTTATGTACCAAACTATTTTGGATTATATCATTTTGAGTGTACAATTGTCATTATTCACATCCCTGAGGCTTAATTATCTTATTTTATCTAAACACTTCAACAACTTGATTTTAAGATAGGATGAACCGTCTTATAAGCTCTAAAAGCATCTTATTATGTGTAAGAGCTTATACGACGTTTTTCAATAAGCTTAGCCAGATATCTTATGAGCTCTACAAACATCTTAGAAGGTAACTCGGCACAATTTTCAATATAGATTGATGAGCTGATAATAACAAATTTATCGAAGCCTCTAAGCCAACCAAGAGCAACACGACTAAGTTGAAGATAGTCATGATATGCTTCCTTGGCGGAATGGAGGTTATTGTGCTACATAACAATTGAAATTGAATGTATCATTTACGGATGATAAAAAACATGAGCAAACCTGCAGAAACGTCTGTATCTCACTGTTGCTATTCCCCAACTGGACAAGTTTATTAGCAATCCGAGTCAAGTGACCAATATTTCCTATCCTTGGTGGTGTTTTCCCCTCGGCAGATACAGTAGGCTGTTAATTACATTAAAACATATAGATAGCAGAAAGCCAAAAGGTAAGTATCAGAATCGACTACAGGTTCTTGATAGAGAAAATAGACAATGGTAGTTATATTTCCTAATGTCAAAGTTACCTTGCCAATATTAGCAGTCAAAGTGAAGTTTTTCTCTGCTTCAAGAATCCTCCCAGTAAGATTACAATCACGAAGAAGATGTTCAACAAAAAACGAATTCTTTCCCTCCAGACAAGAGATTACAATTTGTTCCACATTATAATGTAAGAAATTATTGTATGGATACCTACAAAAGAGAGTAGTTAAGTTTCTGTAATCCAAAAATAGAAGTCGATAACAGAGGCAGAAATTGGTAATCAACATACTGAAAGAACAACTCCAAAATCTGTTTCACAGCACCAAGGCGAACCAATTCCCTTTCTGCAACTTCACTACCAACAGCCACCAACACCGAGATGAACTCTATAATCTGTTAGACCCAACATTGTTTGCAATGAGATTTGGGCAAAGAAACAAAGGTGACAAAATATAGAAATGCAGAAAGGAGCATTATTAACAATACACAATCAAAGTTATCCATAATATGCATAAGATTCTGACAGCAGTATCACTGTACTGCACACATTAATTTTTTATGAATAGATCATTTTCATAGAATAAAATTAAACATAAAATAAGAGTAATTTTAATTTAATGAAAAATCTACGTTGTCAACATGTATAAGTGGATTGTGGTTATCGTATCTCTTTGTCTTTATAAAACATAAGAAGATAAACCTTCAAACGGTGTTTTCCCAGAGGAGGTTGCAATTTTCCATATGAAGTAAGCAAGACGCGATCCTCAGCTGAAATATCCAAAAGCTTTAGCAGATCACCTGCCAAATATACTTCCATATCATCTTCATGTCAATCCATAATAATGATTTAGTTACAACTAAAATCACAATTATAACAAACCCCATCGCGATATTTATACTTTAATGGACCAAACACACTCAATTATCATGCATTTTTGTAATAACTCGTTAATGAATACAGAATGATCTAGAGAAGGAGATATCCATTACGAAAACCTTCATTTCCTTAGCAAGTTAATTTTCCATATTTCTTTAAGGTGTTCACCCTTTTACCTTTTTTTCTCTCACCAACTCACCAGACATATTTGGAGTCACAGGAAAGAGAAAAATCCAAAACCAAACTTGCTCTTACTACCATCCCAGTCACTGATTTCTCAGCAGCCAGTATAAAAAATGCAATGTCAATGCATTTGATATGATACAAGATGCACCACCATTTTCATCTGAATGGGCCTCGGTTTGATTATCAGAGTAGAATTATTGCATCCTTAAGGTAAAATCAATTATTCAAATCCATTGACATATGATTCTTACCGAGAATCATCACAAATATCATTCACAAATGAAAACGTGAGGATGTACATAAAGTAGACTCAGTCCCCAAAAATAAATGACAAAGTTGATTACCTCACGACTCTTTACAGTTATTCTGAGCTCATCAATAGCTATGATTATGGCATATAACCTCGAGAGTGAACTTCACAGAAGTTCAGTGCTATGGAAGTGATTTTCTAAGACAACCAGGACAAGTGTCACCTCTAACAGTGCAGAAAATATTCTTCCAATATTTAGACTAAGTAAATTATCAGTAGCTTCTGATATATTCATACTTATGGAGTATTTTACACAATTTTGCATTGTTGAAGTAAAGTAATCAAAAGTAAAGAAATCCAAGAACTGACCTAGACCATCCAGCATGCCTTTAACTGTCTCAGGATTAGCAGCACACCCCGATCCATGAGTCATTTGACGAGTATACATGTAATATGTTCCTGATGTTAACCTCTTGGGATCAAGCAACGATATACACACGGATAACAAATTAACCAAAACAGATTTTGGCCTTGAGTCCTCCAAAGCATATCGAAACAATCTTCCTATAAAACTGTGACAGAAATCAGATTCCGATCAAGATTGAGGAGAAGAGGGTACCAAGAAAAAAATATCAATAACCACATGAAACCTTGGGCTGGTGATTTTCGAAGCTATGCTCGGTGGGGCATATCTAGTGATTGCAGAAAGAGTTTCTGCAGCATTAGCATGCACTTCAGGGCAGTCCTGCAAATAAAAAGGGAAAAAGCGCACAATGGCAAAATAAATTAGGAATAGAAGAATCTAACTGATCGTCTCGTGAAAGGATTTGGGAGAAGTTTGGGTCTCATAAAACTTGATTTTCATTTTCGAAGTGTATTTCTTAAGACGATGAGTTCTACAGAACAGAAACACCACAGACGCCGATTGCTTCTTAAACATGTGAAGTTTGTGAATGAATGTGCTCCCACAAACACAACCGGATAAATTGAGAAAATAGTCAAAAGCTGCAACCAACTCACACCCTCAAGATCAGAGTTTATTTCTGACCATTCCACTCAGGAAAAACAGAAGACCCTGAACGACACACTATAAAATACATATATATATATAAGAAAAAGCACATTAAGTCAGGTTACATGCTTACTGCAACTTACAGATGAACTGAATTTGTCAACAATCATTTCCAGGACATTCATATTTTCCAACCACTGCATGGAGTCCGCGCAGCTGGAATATATATGTTCATCGGCGCCGATTAGACGAATTAAAACCTGTTCAACAAGAAATCTATCAAAATTTACAAACAAAGATACCCAGTAAAAGAGACACCTTGTCCCCCCCCCCCCCCCGCCCTTTTTTTCCCTTTGGGGGGGGCGGGGGGAGGTGGGGGACAGGGGCGGGCGGATATGGGAGCTGAACAGCATACCTCCATTATAGAAGTAATTCCAATAAGATCGACAAGCCTCTTAATTATATCCTGATGAGCCTGTACAAACATTAGATGAACATTTAAGCTGGTATAAGTCAAATAGTATACGGCAGTTAACAGTACAATGAACTTCCGTACACCACTTCACATGAATTAGCCCCTTACAAGGAGCATAAATTTCAACATATGAATCTATAGGTGTGTTTATTTAAGGCTGGGGAGTGGTGAAGTACTGTTGTTTGAATTAGTAACCATTGATCAATATTCTGCAATAACTGAACAGATTCACAATATATATGTGTGTGTGAGCGTGTGTACTTAAAGACTAAAAAAAGAAAAAAGAGCCGGTTGCCAACTGATAGCTACTTGACAGTTAGACGAAGAGAAATTTGGAAGTTCTTAAGAAACTTGAATAATACGACTTCTCTATTTGAAGGACATAAAAGCAATAAATGAAAAAGGGCGGACAAGAATCGCCTAATGCAGCCTATATATATAATGTTGATAAATTCATGTAATACTTAGCGTCTGTTACCATATCCCACAGAACCTAACAAGCTACTCTCTTTCCAACGATTAGCAAAAACAAGTGTTGAGACTGTTATCATAGGATGTGGAGGTTCCAATACATTTTAATTCAAGGACAACCAGGAGTATTAAGTCAACACCCGGAAACCTAACTTTAGCACTTACGCATGAGTTTAGAATGTTATCCAGATCATTTATCACAGTGAATGTGCAGCAGAATAAGAGCTGATTGCTAAACATTATAGGACTCACTTGAATATAGTTCATTAATGGAGTTGTTTTCCGCAGCAAGAGGCATACGACAACCTGGAACATGAAGATCAGAGCATCAAAAACCTCGGAAAATTTATTAAAATGCCTGTATGCAGTGTGACTAGCTCATAAATGACTATACCTTGCTAAAGTAACCAGCCAACAAAGTACTATGGGGGCGCCCAGGTTCCAAAAAAGAGAACAGTAGGTCCATCAACTGTGAAGAAAACGTAAGGGTAACTAGTGAAGTTCAAGATTTATTAAATAAAAAATAGAAAAAGTCCCACAAATGAAAGAAAACTCTACAACTTCCCACCTCCTCATCCTCTATCAAGGCTTTGAGTATGATATCAACCTCGCAAGTGAAAATCTCACAAGCAATGAAAGGAAGCCTGTAGGAAAAACCAACAAAAATTACTCGTTGCAAGTGTGCCAAACACATCATCACAATTTCATTAATGAGAATTAATTACAGATAAAAAGAAAAAGGAACATACACCTCAAACCACCTACACCCTACCAAATATGCTTACTTGAATGTTCGTTGTTTCTCAGCACCCTCTGGAGCTTCTTCCACTATGTATTGAATCAGTTGTTTAACTCTAGATCTTTCCCGCAAACTGCAAGAAAGGATGGCAGAAAATCTGTTAAGCCAAGGTGAATACTCTGAGAAAATAAATAACTGGGCAAAAAAGAGCAGGTCGTTCTTTCCTATTATTACCAAAGATTGACGAAATACTTCCTCCATTTTCAATAGGAAAAACAAAAAGCTTTAAACAACTACAGAGAACAAAAATTTGATTGATCAAGATTGTGTGAAGAATCAGTTCCCAGTTATTACATAATGTACTTAGCTGAGATAACTGTCCTTCACCTCTCATCTAAAGCCAGCCTACCAAAATTTATTTTTGACTTGTTGGAACTTGTGTTATTATGCATACTACAGGCATCATACCCACTTAATGCGTAAAACAATATAAGAAGATCTCTTAATTTACTTTAGCATGAAAAAGAGATTGTTCAATCATGAATAACAAAATCACCCATCCCACTTTCATTAGAATATAATAATTAGAAGTTTAGAACACACGACAAAGAGAACTGCACAAGTGCCAAAGTAAGAAACAAAATAGTAATGCAACATTCAGTGACAAGTAGAAGTGGATCTCACAAATTAATAAGACGGCCATTCAGAGCTTTGCATTCTTGAATTACTTCATCCTCATCCAACAGCTCCTCCAGAGTAAAATCTTCTTTATCTAATATGGCTTCCACCTGAAATTCACATCATTAGAAATGGATAAAATTTGAAAACCAACATAATAAGTCAAATTTTAATCGCCACCGCGACCGGGTTGTGGTATGCACCATGCATGAGTTCATAAAAAGAATTAAGTATGGTTACCTTACTGAAAACCATTCCCAATTCCCAGCACAACATCAACAACAATATACAAAAATCAACACGACCAAATTACCACTAGAAGAAAGGCTGGCAGCCAAAGTCAGTCAACGTGAATAAAATCTAAAATTCTTTCTAGACCATCCTTCCACCAATAGACAGATGACAACCTACTTTGCATAACCTATAGGGAGTATGCAGCCTCCACTTCTCAACCTGGATTATTAGAATTAATCTTAAATGCCCAAGCAGTCCATTGAGGCATGAAGCATTGTTAGTTCAAGAGTTATGCTCAAAAGCACGATCTGAATTATTGCCGACTTAGCTATACGGTCTTGTTCCTTAACTCCCAGAGTGGGATTCCGTAAATTTCCCCTAATTGAAATGGTATGTATTACATAAACATGAATCTCCAGACCTTCACATTCAAAACAGGAAAAAAAGAAGGGGGAAATGAAATCGGCACACAAACTCTGGAAAGACTTAGCAATACAACAACCGGAAAGTCCCCACCAATCTGTGCTCCTAAAACATGGTAGTGGCACCACATGTCGCATCCTACTTGGCAACTGTTACATCGCTCTCAACAAGATTAAGTTTGACAAACAAGATCAACTATCTCCTCCAATCAATAATTCTTCCATACAACAACTTCTCCACATCACATTGGCCAACGACCTACGAAAAAGACAAAACACTCCATAACCGCCCACCTATTAGGAACCTCATTTCAACCCATCGAATCTCACATCACTCCAAAAACGCCAATCACTCGGCATAACGAAATTCAACGTTCAAACAACAAAACACCAATAAATTGGATCCAATAAACAACACAAATGTAAAAAGGACATGAAATCACAGGCACTCACTGGAGATGCAGTGGAGAGACCAGCCATACGCCAAAACATGTTGAATCCTGAATTGCTTGCAACGATCGAATTGTAGACTCCTACTCAGATCTGACCACTCAAAAACCCTAGCTCATCCACCCAACGTTCGACTGCCACAATCTTCGATTCAATAAAAATACCTAAAACTCACCGCAATTAAAATTGTGAATTTACAAACACTAATTCACATCAAATTCCTAAAAATTTTGATTCGATTCCAACTAACTTCACGCACGCAAAAAGAGAGAAAGGGGGTGAAAACTATATTACCTGCAATCGCGGGAGGGTACGAGTGTATTTTCGGAATAAACAGAAAATTTGGAATCCAGAAATATATATATATAAATCAAAAAAATCAACCATAAAAAAAGAAATAAATATCAGTTGTTCAAACTTTTTTATTTGAATGTATTTATTACCACATGTGTATTTTTGACTTATTTTAATGTATGGCAAGAAAGAGACGATGAAGCTGTGACGTTGCGTCAATCAATCTCTAGTTATTATAGTTAACCTGTATATTTGGAACTAAAGCCTTTGTTTCTATTTTTTATTTTAAGCAACCTGTGACAGCAATAATTGGTAGTTATTATCAATAGAGGTGGCGAAACATGACGGATCACGAGTCGAAGAAGTGCACGGTACGATGAGAATCGGAGTTTTAATAGATGTACATTACACTTTGATTATTTTGAAAATTTTAAAGCTTAGTATTAAAATCCACTCCAAAAAAGGTGAGATGGAAGATATATTTATTTTTTCTTTCGGAATTTCGAATCTAACATAAGTCGAATTTATTTTGGTTCTTTTTTAATTTTGTATTTTTTAGATATCAGAATTTTCAATTGGTTTAGGTCGATAAGGATCCTTCATCCCATAATTATTCTGTTTCTATCGTGTCTCACTCTAAAATCGAGTCATACTACTTCGAACACATGAATCATGAACTTTAAACCATGATCAAATAAACATTAAATCATTAAATCATTAAACCATGAACTGTGAATCGTTACATAATAAGTTTATAATATAAAATATACTCAAGTCCAAGAAAGTCGAATCCTAGACCATAAACATGAATCCTGAACCATGTTATTCCACTATCTTGTTAGGAGTTAAAATTTAATTATTGAGTATTTAATAGGAATGATAAATAAAGAAACAAATTTGTTAATTTAGTTCGTCAAGAATAACTACATCTTGAACATTACCAAATTTATTAACATTTTTTATGACAAACACAATGAACAGGAGAATTATTTATACCAAATATTAGGTCGTAGATCTAAAAACTCATTCAAGCTAAAAGTTCATTGAACTCGAATACTGTTTTAATGCCTAAAAATTAGATCGTTGTGATTGGGGGACGTGAAAGTTTGAAACAGTCGATTAGGCTTCATAATCCAACATATCTTTCAAATCATAAAAATATTTTAGGTTGAAAAACTAGTAGTTGAAGAGAGTTGGTAGAAGTGCTTGCAGAACAAAAATTATACCTATACATATATACATATATATATATATAAAACCAGTGGAAATCAATTGTTTATACTGAACTGCCGATTTATGAACGGTTACAGATCGTAATTGAATCGTAATATACACGGTTTGAGAGAGGAACAGTTCTTAAACCTCGAGTTCGAAATCTAAACCCGCAGTTTGAACCATGTGGCCAAAGAGTTGGTTAAAATTAGGAATGACAATTCGGGTTATCATGTCGGATTCGTGAATTTATATATTAATTTCGGGTTGATTTGGATCAAAATCGAACTAATTGATTCGTATAAAGTTAATTGCGAGTTTTCCTCATAAATTTATATCGAATTATACGGAATATTCCAGGTCCGTCAAATCGAATTAGAAATTGTCACCACTAACTACAATAGTTTCACAAAGATCTCAGTCCCGCATAAATGAATTGGACAAAAAAGTCTAGGCCTCCAATTGACCAGCTTCAAGGAGATCCAGCTGGCGTGTTCTGATTGGACATAGTAGCCTCAGGCAACAAGTGCAGCTGCTGTCCTTTGACGGCGTCGTTTTGTGGCGCCGCTCCACTCATGTAGATGGCTAAAAGTGTGTCGTTTGCAGCCATGACAGTACTAGTTGATGAATCAGAGTGCAGGCCGCTGGTTTTGAGGTTGTTTACGGCGGTGACGCGGCGGGGCGAGGTTGTCGTCGAGCATTCTCCTCCGCCGCCCAAAAAGCTGCCGCACAGCGTCGGCGGCGCACTTCTTCTCCCGCCGCCGCAAAGTGGACATGCGGCAGTTCCCTAAAAATCAGAATTCATGGTGATTACGAACTTAACTTACAATCACTTTTTTCTTATTAAAAGTGATTTTGTGGTGTTCCGAACTTCTAAAACCAATTACATGAATTATTTAAAATTTAATTTAGAGAAGTTGTTCAAAACTGATTCTTAGCTAAAAATATTTTATTTTCATTTAGGTGATTTGTATTTCTACAATGATTGACGTAGGGTTGTTAACGAACCGACTCGAGCCGAGCCGATTCTTGATTTGTTCGAGTAGTGTTTGCTAAATTTTAAGCGAACCGAGCTCGAATCGAGCCTGTTAATTTGGTGTTTGTTAATGTTCGCGAACGTTAACGAACACCAAGTTGATTAACATTTTGTGTTCATAAATGCGAATATTATATATTATTCTAGTTCCACACAAAAAAATCTTGTTTTTTATTCTGTCAACAATAAATTCATGGGCATTTTAAATAAATGAGCTGCATAAATCATATAAAAATATTATTAGTACTATTAATTTTATTATTATCATTTTATGCGGGCCTAAATCATGTTCACGAGCCTTTAATGAACGAGTCCTTCAGTGTTCGAGCTCTGTTTGTTAATTAACGAATAAAAATAAATGTGTTCGAACAAGCGTTAATCGAGCTCGAACAAGAGCTTTTTACCGAACGCTCTGTTCGTTAACAATCCTAGATTGATGCAACATCTCATATAACGATTGCACCAATGTGTAACACATAAGCAATTATTACGTATTGGTGTAACATTTTCTGCAACGATTACACCAGTACATTACATATAAGCAATCATTACATATTATTTACACCATATTAAGCATGTGTCATACATACATAAATACAGTTACTGTAGAAGATTTTCATCCATTATTGCAGAAGATTTAATGAGACTTTTTCAGGGGATGTTTGCACTTGATGGTAATTTTGCAAAAGTAATTTAAATTTGACTTTTATAAGAAAATCATAAGTACGTAGTGTTTCAAAATATAAGTGATTTTCGTCAAAAATTGAAAAAACAAGTCTGCAAAATAATCAAAATTTCTGCAATTTATTAACAGAAAAGCTGAAAAATCATCCTTAATTATTTCGAAACATGATAATTAGATTCTACTGTTTCCAAATAGTTGCAAAATCACTTTTAGTAACTTATCAAGGAGGGGTCTGCTGATAATTGTATTTTTAGAGAAGTAATTTAAATTAATTCTTATGGAAAAATTAGAATTTAGTAGTATATAAAATAAAAGTTATTTTAAATTTAAAAGTTTGTAGAATCTGAGTGTTTACAACTTCTTATAATAAAATTTTAAGTGCTTTTGAGAATCAACTTTTTGTTCCTACTGTGATATTGCAAACATATCAAAATCACTTTTATCCGACAAATCAGTGTTTCTAAACAAACAAAGTTATTTGCAAACACCCTTAAAAGTGATCATTTTAAGCTACTTGGTACTTCCTCCGTCCCGAATGAATTTGCACATTTTTCGAACTCGGCCGTCTCAAACAACCTTGCACATTTTCTAATAAGGAAAATTATAATACAATTTTCACCCTCAATTCACATTTGAAAAGTCAACAAAATTCCCAAAAAACATTTTTTCTTAATATCTCAATCGATTCCCTTGTGCAAATTCATTTGGGACGGAGAAAGTACTATTTTGCCAACACTATTTAACTTGTCTATAAAAATTAATTTAAATCACTTATTCGAGAGCACAATACAAAAATAAAATGTAGTACGTTAGAGCCGGTGGAGGCGGCGGAGCGGTAAGTGGTGCCGTCAGGATCGACGGTCCATCCGGCTTCGTGGGCGAGGTGGCGGAGGACTTCGTTGATGTCGGCGCGAGGGGAGAGGCGGTAGCCACCGTGTTTGCGGAGGCCGTGGAAGATGTTGGTGGTGATGGACCGTCGTTGTCTCTCTCTCATCTTCGTCTTCTCTCTCTCTACTGCACTTCTCCCATTTCCAGCCTCTATTTTCATTTTCATTTTCAAAATCTCTGTTTCGTGGGTTAAAATTCTTGGTAGAATTTGTATTGTTTTGCAAGGTATTTGATGACGTATAGTCAAAGCTTGAGGAGTTAAGACAGTCAAATAGCATGTACTTTTGCTGCCATGCAAAGGGAAGGACGTTGTATCATGTATTCCGGGTTCTTTGTTTTATCGGTAAAGCTATCCGAGCACATTGTGTCTGTGCTAGGGTTGTAAACAAATCAAATATTTTTTATTCGATTCGTGATTCGAATTCGATTAGGATGATTCGAATTCGAAAAAATCGAATTCGAATTCGAATTCGAATACGAATTCGAATTCGAATACGAATTAATTATAAGATTCGAATAATATTCGAATTCGAATTCGAATATAGTTGTATTCGATTCGAATAATTCGAATATTCGATTCGTTTATATATAATATATTTTAAAAATTAAATAATACATATAAAACTAAATATATGTATATAATATATTTATATAGCTATATATTTAAATTAATTTATATATGATATATATTATTAAAATTTATAATTGAATTTTTTTTTAAAAAATAATAATATTTGAATATTTAAAAAATAAAAAATATTAATATATAAAAATAAAAAAGAATTTTTCGAATCTCGAATCGAATCGAATAGTTCGAATATTTCTCACGAATCGAATTCGAATCACCTATTTAAATTCGATTAATATTCGATTCGAATTCGAATCGAATTTCTTAATATTCGGTTCGATTCGGTTCGTTTACAACCCTACTCTGTGCCGATTCTTCCTTTTTTTTTTTTTTTTTTAATGTTTTCTTATAAATGTATGAAAAATTATTTATGAAGACGATAATTTAATTTTTAACAATAAAGTTCAATTACGGGTAAAAAAGAACAGAAAAAGACGTTAATTTTTTTAGATTACTTCAAAATGATAGTTAACGTTTATTTTTCGTCTTGTGGTATTTATCAATTATATTTGTAAAATTAGTAGATGATCGAAAAAAGAAAAATTGGATCCGAGCACAATGTGCCCGTTTAGGCATATCCTTGTTTTATTTCGCAGTTAGGCAGTGTTCGTCATTGCTAAACTAAAAAAAGCACTTTTGCACATTTGTTTTCGTAAAGTAATTTGTGGCGTTTATAAATGTCTATAAAGGGGTGCTTGCAATTACTTTTCTCAAATGTTTTTCAAATTATAGCTTAAGAAGTACTTCCTCCGTCCCGCTTAAATTTGCACACATATTTTTGGTTCGTCCCACCAAATTTTGCACACTTTCAAAACAAAAAATCTCTCACAATCTCCACCATTAATCTCTACTTTGAAAAAGTCAACTAAAAAACAAATAATATTTTTTTTCTTAATATACGTGATGCTTTATATATGCAAAATTAGCTGGGACTGAGAAAGTAGTTGTTTATTCCAACTTTTTAGTATTTTTGTAAATAGAAAGAAGTTTTTTTTTTCACTTATAAACTAAAAACTGCTTAAGGGTCAAACACTCTGCTTTTATATTTAATCAAAATTAAATATATTCTCAAGGGCTACCTATTTTTTATTTTAAGCAATTTTAACACAATCTCTATTTTGAATCACTTCTTTAAAAGTTAAAACAAATGAAAGCCCCCCAAAATAACACTATTCAAAGTTACTTTCTTTTTTTCCAAAAATACAATTTTTACTTTCTATATAAATCACTTATTATTACAAACACTACCTACTTATACTATAAAATAATTCTCGCATGCTCTCTAAATTTAATCAATTATTCTAAAACGAAGCAAATGTAAACGCTCCCTTAGCATAGATGGGTTTATCTAAACTTTGTAAGAGATAATGAATGAACTGGACTTTTGTAGAAGGCTATGGTAATTTTTATTTTCTCGAGGGAGTTCAGTAATTTAAATTGCGTAAATCATATAATGTACTGCCTCCGTCTCACTTAATTTTGCAATTTTTTTTTTCCTTCCCACATAATTTTGCCACCCTAAAAAAAAAATCTCTCACAATTGTCACCCTCAAAATCTCCACGTTTAAAAAAATTAACTAAAAAATAAAAATTAATCTTTTCTTAATATACCCATCCCTTCATATGCGCAAAATTAGTTGGGAAGGAGGGAATATAAATTATGAAACATTAACTAAAACTGCATAAAACTTCCTGTATTCTCTCTCCGTCTCTCTTACACTGTATTCTGTGTAATGTGACTGCACTGGATCCAAATCCAGAAAAGTCGAAAAAATAACCTCTAAATCAGAATCAGATAAAAGCACCACTCTCCTTGCTTACACATTTACCTTATAGATGATTAATTTAAGTGGAAGCAGCACATCTGAGAACTAGAACACCTGATTATAATCACCTTAATCTCTTGCAAACACCGGACAGTAGGAGTAATGCACATGATGCATATTTCGTGAAGCATAATCTTTTTGGCCCTATAAGATTTTGGGTCGAGCTGTCCAAATTGTCATCTCTAGTTGCGAGGCACCTCAAGATCTGGTCTTTGATCAAGAGCTTCAATTGTTGAATCATCAGGAAAAGCATCCGGATAGGTAGCCATGATCTTCGCCTTCAGGCTCCTACATATTAAACACCACCATCAAATATGTATAAACCAAACGAAACCAAGGTAACATGGTATATGATCCTGATTCAACATAAGTTGGGTTCCATTAGGGCTGTAATCGAGTCGAACAACATATATACTATTCAAACTTGTTTGAAATGTAATCAAGTTTTTCATACTGTACCCCAGCTTGTCTTGGGTTGGACTTAAACGATCTCTAATTGAGACAAACTCAAGTAGTTTGATATTTTGTTTTGTCGAATGGAGTTCAAGAAACTTTTAATGAACAATCTTGAATCGAGCAACTTTGTTTGATTTCAGCTCCAAATACCATTTTAATGTTTGTAGAAGACACAAACGGATATATGTGTATATACACACATCTAAGCATAGACGGTAAATTGGGTCTAGCGACTAATCGGGACCTAGACAAGGTTGAGGGCATAGGCGTCCTTAGGCGGAGAAAAACAGGAAAAAAACTTAGATGGACAATAAGAACCTAGACAAGATTAGTCGAAATTAGTCGAAGAATTTGGCAACAAAGCTCAATCATATACATTGCTAAAATTGATATTCGCTTCCTACAATTTTACCAAATAGATAAGAATAGGAATAGGGGTGGGAATTCCTAATCCGACGTAACAATACGAATTCGACCCGAATTTACTAATATTAGCATGAAACCAACACAATAGGGATACAATTAACTCGATTTTTATCCAAAATTGATAATAATTATATGTTTCAAGTTTCAACTAACTTTTGATTTGATATATAACTCAAATCGATTCAAAATAAAGTACGAATCAATAATACTCATCTCCATCAACTGAAGTCATTAGCTTCTCTGTATATCATCAATGGTATATTTGCTTAAATTTCACAAATAATAAAAAATTAAACAATTACAGCAACCTGAGTACAAATTTAAGAAGATGGAGAGAATTTCACATACCTGAGCTTCAGAAAGACGTAATCAAGGTCAGTTTTCATGGATCGTAAGAGGCGTGTATTCCTAGCAAAATCCGAAGAGACTTCCGCGAAGCAATTCTCTGAATACTCATTGAAGTGAGATAACACCGCATTACTGTCTTGCAATCTTCCCAATCTGCGAACTCAAAATCGCGAAAACTTTGGCAATTTAGGGCGAAATTAATGTATGGAACAAACAAATTGCTATTAATAACAAAGGAGAAAGGATATGTGCATACATACATGAGGTTTTGCGATTGCTTGAGAGAATCCAAGTCGTGGGAATCAACTAGGGTTTTAAACTCTCGCGAAATTTGTTCGGATGCAGATCTTATCGATTCTCTTTCAGAATCCGCCATTTTCACAATTTGCTCCTTTTGGCAATTGTGTTCGACAATGTAGGAGTAAGAAAAATGGGCTGCTGAACGAAGTGGGCTTTCATTTGGGTCAGGATGCTAGGACCAACGGGCCGAAATCGAGGCCGATATTTGGTGGACTGGAGTGGCAAGATCAATCCGATTAAAAAGCAGCTAATAGAACCATTGTTCTCATTCGTTCCCTTTCCCCTCTGCAGGCTTTCGCCACTTAGATTCCTTGAAATCAATTACAGTATTTCAATTTACAGCCCAATACTTTGAGCTCCAAATCTTGGCCAGAATCTGAATCAGGTGAAGGGCTTGCTAAGCTAGAAACTGCGACTAATTAGCAAAACACGAAAACAATTATTGATTATGGGCTCTTCGTAATTTTCTTGATGCTGCTCTGGAGCTATTACACGGCATAAAAGTATCGCAGGTGTTCGTGTTTTTCTTAAATCTGATAATGGCGGATTGAGTTGTGCTCCGTTGTTTTTTTGCTCTCTTTGATAATTTTCCTTCTTTGAAGTTCTATTTGGTAGATTATATTGCTTGTAAGAAAAGGAGGTTTTCAGTATGTGTTTAATGGGGTTACACTGGAGATTCTGATAGTAAAAGGCAAGGTTATACAAGTTTTTAGGCGCTAGTTAGGCGGTGAACTGGGGCTAGCGACTAGTCGAGGGCTAGGCGGGACCAATCAGGGCAGAAGTGTAGTTAGACGGGTAGGAATCGATAAAGAAATATAGGCAGCCAATGGAAGCCTAGCTCCTAGGTGGAGAATAATCGGAGTTAGTCAGGGATTTTTGAGGTAAAAAGCAAATTGGAATGCAGGCTGGAAGCTTCAAGATAATGTTGGTAATTTAAGTGCATATGGTTGTAATAGGGTTTCCCTCAGCTCAGTCTTTTTGGTTCTTGAGAATGGTCCGGTAGCTATCTTGCTCTGCTGCTGGATACCTTTTCTACTACCTCGAGACCGAGCTGGCCGGATCTGTAAGACGTCATCCCGGAGAGGTGCGAGGAGGGTGGCAGGCGGAGGGCTTGTGAATGGTCCTGCACCTGTGAAACCCGGGTCGGTCCTCCATTCATCCGACCGGAGGTTTATATTGGCTGTGAATAGAATTGTCCTACATTATCCTTGTTAGTAGATTCTATACATTCACTAAGCTACAGATTTCGCATCGAATAGAGCCTTTGTTCTTCAATTACTTTGAGAAAATGGCGTCGAAACTAATCGAAAGATCCATTCACGAGGCTGAAAATCCCCTCGAGGTAACTTTGAGAGAGGCCTTTTCTTCTCTTGAACCCAAGCTTAGAACCCCTTTTCCCCTGACTATCCCAACTCAACAACAGTACTTGCTCCTCAACAGAGCTATTCTTTACGGCATTCTATGCGAACCCCACCTTGCTAAAGTTCATATTAAACATCTACACGGCATTATCTCTGATGGCTACGAGTATTTCACGAGCATTCTTGTCAAGATTGTGAATGAAACATATGCAAAACTTGTTGATTCTGTTAAACGGCAGCTGATTTGGGTGACTCGTGAGATGGTTAACGTGTCAGCAGTTGGGTTTGACGGTTTGTTGGTGGCCCTTTTGCGGCAGATTGTTGGTGGGGATTTTGGTGACGACAATTTGTGGTTGTGTTTTGAAATGGTCAATCTGTTTTCCGACGAATGGGATTGTTTGCTAGAGGAGGCACCCTTGGTTCTCACTGGTGCGTTGTATGTGTTTCTGAGGTTATTGGCTGATCATTGCAGGGTAATGAATTTTTCCAAGATTGAATCTTTAAGACAAATGGAGAAGGGTTTTTGTGTTCGAATGTTGAGAGAGAAGTTCTCTTTGTGTTTGAGGATTGGGAGGGATCTTGTTAGGCTTTTGCAAGATTTGGTTCATGTTCCGGAGTTTCGGGTTGTATGGAAGGATTTGTTGTATGATCCTAAGTCCTTCGGAGTAGATGGGTTTTCGGATATATCGCATTTATATAGTACCAGGACTTCAAAATGGTATTTTTCGCTTAGGGTGACTCCGGAAATGGAATCTCAGTTGAGGTTTCTGTTGACTCATGTAAAGTTTGGTGGCCAAAAACGGTATCAAGTTTGGTTCGCTAAGAAATTTTTAAGTGTACCTGAGAGAAACGCCGTAGTGATTGACATAGTTAGGTTCGTATGCTGTGCTCACCATCCATCCAACGATATCATCCAATCGAACGTTTTCCAAAGATGGGCTCTAATCGGTTGGCTATTGAAGTTGAATATGAAGAAGTACGTTGAAGCAAATTCCAAGCTTGCTTTGTTTTATGATTGGCTTTTCTTCGATGAAAATGTGGATAACATTATGAATATTGAGCCTGCAATTTTGTTAATGGTGCATTCTCTCCCTAAATATATCGACATCACAAATTCTCTTCTTGAGTTTCTGTTTATATTGTTGGATAACTATGATATTGAGAGGAAGCATATTATACTTCGCGGTGTATCAACAGCTTTCCGTGTGCTTCTTAGAAAAGGCGTGGTTCAGTCACTCGATGTTTTAACTAGATGTGATATGCTCTCTCCTAATGTCAGAGAAAGGCTCGGAAAAGTGCTTACAGAAGGCATTCAGGGCAGTTTCATAACACCAACTTCTAATGCGATGAGTGCCTTCGTTTGTCTTAAGTAGTTAAGGCTGTCTTCGTCTTGATCTTTTGTCGACTGGACTTGCGTAGCTGCCAGATATCTTCTGCAATATCCGACTAGTGTTCGGAAGATTTGAACACTTCAAAGGAAGCGTGCGGATAACAGGAATTTGAAGCATTATGGTAACTATACTACTCTTTCGTTTGTCTGCACTTTCTATTTTGTTTATATTGCTCAAATGGATTCAAATAATTCTGATCAATAGTGTACATTATACTTTCTTGTTGAGAACATTTGTAGACGATCATCATTGCAACAAGCTGTTTGGTTAACAAACTGTTTTATGAGCGAGCTGCTTTGATTACAATTTTCTCGATAGTTTCTCTCTTTTCACTCTTGTTTCACCCCCTTTCTCTCTTTTTGCGTGCGTGAAGTTAGTTGGAATCGAATCAAAATTTTTTGGAATTTGATGTGAATTAGTGTTTCTAAATTCACAATTTTGATTGCGATGAGTTTTAGGTATTTTTATTGAATCGAAGATTGTGGCAGTCGAACGTTGGGTGGATGAGCTAGGGTTTTTGAGTGGTCAGATCTGAGTAGGAGTCTACAATTCGATCGTTGCAAGCAATTCAGGATTCAACATGTTTTGGCGTATGGCTGGTCTCTCCACTGCATCTCCAGTGAGTGCTCGTGATCTTATCTCCTTTTTATATTTGTGTTGTTTATTGGATCCAATTTATTGGTGTTTTGTTGTTTGAACGTTGAATTTCGTTATGCCGAGTGATTGGCGTTTTTGTAGTGATGTGAGATTCGATGGGTTGAAATGAGGTTCCTAATAGGTGGGCGGTTATGGAGTGTTTTGTCTTTTTCGTAGGTCGTTGGCCAATGTGATGTGGAGAAGTTGTTGTATGGGAGAATTATTGATTGGAGAAGATAGTTGATCTTATTTGTGAAATTTAATCTTGCCAGCAATTTGTTGAGAGCGGTGTAACAGTTGCCAAGTAGGATGCGACATGTGGTGCCACTACCATGTTTTAGGAGCACAGATTGGTGGGGACACTCCGGTTGTTGTATTGCTAAGTCTTTCCGGAGTTTGTGTGCCGATTTCATTTACCCCTTCTTTTTTTCCTGTTTTGAATGTGAAGGTCCACACACCATTTCAATTAGGGGAAATTTACGGAATCCCACTTTGGGAGTTAAGGAACAAGACCTTATAGCTAAGTCGGCAATATTTCAGATCGTGCTTTTGAGCATAACTCTTGAACTGACAATGCCTCATGCCTCAATGGACTGCTTGGGCATTTAAGATTAATTATAATAATCCAGGTTGAGAAGTGGAGGCTGCATACTCCCTATAGGTTATGCTAAGTAGGTTGTCATCTGTCTATTGGTGGAAGGATGGTCTAGAAAGAATTTTAGATTTTATTCACGTTGACTGACTTTGGCTGCCAGCCTTTCTTCTAGTGGTAATTTGGTCGTGTTGATTTTTGTATATTGTTGTTGATGTTGTGCTGGGAATTGGGAATGGTTTTCAGTAAGGTAACCATACTTAATTCTTTTTATGAACTCATGCATGGTGCATACCACAACCCGGTCGCGGTGGCGATTAAAATTTGACTTATTATGTTGGTTTTCAAATTTTATCCATTTCTAATGATGTGAATTTCAGGTGGAAGCCATATTAGATAAAGAAGATTTTACTCTGGAGGAGCTGTTGGATGAGGATGAAGTAATTCAAGAATGCAAAGCTCTGAATGGCCGTCTTATTAATTTGTGAGATCCACTTCTACTTGTCACTGAATGTTGCATTACTATTTTGTTTCTTACTTTGGCACTTGTGCAGTTCTCTTTGTCGTGTGTTCTAAACTTCTAATTATTATATTCTAATGAAAGTGGGATGGGTGATTTTGTTATTCATGATTGAACAATCTCTTTTTCATGCTAAAGTAAATTAAGAGATCTTCTTATATTGTTTTACGCATTAAGTGGGTATGATGCCTGTAGTATGCATAATAACACAAGTTCCAACAAGTCAAAAATAAATTTTGGTAGGCTGGCTTTAGATGAGAGGTGAAGGACAGTTATCTCAGCTAAGTACAGTATGTAATAACTGGGAACTGATTCTTCACACAATCTTGATCAATCAAATTTTTGTTCTCTGTAGTTGTTTAAAGCTTTTTGTTTTTCCTATTGAAAATGGAGCAAGTATTTCGTCAATCTTTGGTAATAATAGGAAAGAACGACCTGCTCTTTTTTGCCAGTTATTTATTTTCTCAGAGTATTCACCTTGGTTTAACAGATTTTCTGCCATCCTTTCTTGCAGTTTGCGGGAAAGATCTAGAGTTAAACAACTGATTCAATACATAGTGGAAGAAGCTCCAGAGGGTGCTGAGAAACAACGAACATTCAAGTAAGCATATTTGGTAGGGTGTAGGTGGTTTGAGGTGTATGTTCCTTTTTCTTTTTATCTGTAATTAATTCTCATTAATGAAATTGTGATGATGTGTTTGGCACACTTGCAACGAGTAATTTTTGTTGGTTTTTCCTACAGGCTTCCTTTCATTGCTTGTGAGATTTTCACTTGCGAGGTTGATATCATACTCAAAGCCTTGATAGAGGATGAGGAGGTGGGAAGTTGTAGAGTTTTCTTTCATTTGTGGGACTTTTTCTATTTTTTATTTAATAAATCTTGAACTTCACTAGTTACCCTTACGTTTTCTTCACAGTTGATGGACCTACTGTTCTCTTTTTTGGAACCTGGGCGCCCCCATAGTACTTTGTTGGCTGGTTACTTTAGCAAGGTATAGTCATTTATGAGCTAGTCACACTGCATACAGGCATTTTAATAAATTTTCCGAGGTTTTTGATGCTCTGATCTTCATGTTCCAGGTTGTCGTATGCCTCTTGCTGCGGAAAACAACTCCATTAATGAACTATATTCAAGTGAGTCCTATAATGTTTAGCAATCAGCTCTTATTCTGCTGCACATTCACTGTGATAAATGATCTGGATAACATTCTAAACTCATGCGTAAGTGCTAAAGTTAGGTTTCCGGGTGTTGACTTAATACTCCTGGTTGTCCTTGAATTAAAATGTATTGGAACCTCCACATCCTATGATAACAGTCTCAACACTTGTTTTTGCTAATCGTTGGAAAGAGAGTAGCTTGTTAGGTTCTGCGGGATATGGTAACAGACGCTAAGTATTACATGAATTTATCAACATTATATATATAGGCTGCATTAGGCGATTCTTGTCCGCCCTTTTTCATTTATTGCTTTTATGTCCTTCAAATAGAGAAGTCGTATTATTCAAGTTTCTTAAGAACTTCCAAATTTCTCTTCGTCTAACTGTCAAGTAGCTATCAGTTGGCAACCGGCTCTTTTTTCTATTTTTAGTCTTTAAGTACACACGCTCACACACACATATATATTGTGAATCTGTTCAGTTATTGCAGAATATTGATCAATGGTTACTAATTCAAACAACAGTACTTCACCACTCCCCAGCCTTAAATAAACACACCTATAGATTCATATGTTGAAATTTATGCTCCTTGTAAGGGGCTAATTCATGTGAAGTGGTGTACGGAAGTTCATTGTACTGTTAACTGCCGTATACTATTTGACTTATACCAGCTTAAATGTTCATCTAATGTTTGTACAGGCTCATCAGGATATAATTAAGAGGCTTGTCGATCTTATTGGAATTACTTCTATAATGGAGGTATGCTGTTCAGCTCCCATATCCGCCCGCCCCTGTCCCCCACCTCCCCCCGCCCCCCCAAAGGGAAAAAAAAGGGGGGGGACAAGGTGTCTCTTTTACTGGGTATCTTTGTTTGTAAATTTTGATAGATTTCTTGTTGAACAGGTTTTAATTCGTCTAATCGGCGCCGATGAACATATATATTCCAGCTGCGCGGACTCCATGCAGTGGTTGGAAAATATGAATGTCCTGGAAATGATTGTTGACAAATTCAGTTCATCTGTAAGTTGCAGTAAGCATGTAACCTGACTTGATGTGCTTTTTCTTATATATATATATGTATTTTATAGTGTGTCGTTCAGGGTCTTCTGTTTTTCCTGAGTGGAATGGTCAGAAATAAACTTTCTTTTCTGATCTCGAGGGTGTGAGTTGGTTGCAGCTTTTGACTATTTTCTCAATTTATCCGGTTGTGATTGTGGGAGCACATTCATTCACAAACTTCACATGTTTAAGAAGCAATCGACGTCTGTGGTGTTTCTGTTCTGTAGAACTCATCGTCTTAAGAAATACACTTCGAAAATGAAAATCAAGTTTTATGAGACCCAAACTTCTCCCAAATCCTTTCACGAGACGATCAGTTAGATTCTTCTATTCCTAATTTATTTTGCCATTGTGCGCTTTTTCCCTTTTTATTTGCAGGACTGCCCTGAAGTGCATGCTAATGCTGCAGAAACTCTTTCTGCAATCACTAGATATGCCCCACCGAGCATAGCTTCGAAAATCACCAGCCCAAGGTTTCATGTGGTTATTGATATTTTTTTCTTGGTACCCTCTTCTCCTCAATCTTGATCGGAATCTGATTTCTGTCACAGTTTTATAGGAAGATTGTTTCGATATGCTTTGGAGGACTCAAGGCCAAAATCTGTTTTGGTTAATTTGTTATCCGTGTGTATATCGTTGCTTGATCCCAAGAGGTTAACATCAGGAACATATTACATGTATACTCGTCAAATGACTCATGGATCGGGAAGTGCTGCTAATCCTGAGACAGTTAAAGGCATGCTGGATGGTCTAGGTCAGTTCTTGGATTTCTTTACTTTTGATTACTTTACTTCAACAATGCAAAATTGTGTAAAATACTCCATAAGTATGAATATATCAGAAGCTACTGATAATTTACTTAGTCTAAATATTGGAAGAATATTTTCTGCACTGTTAGAGGTGACACTTGTCCTGGTTGTCTTAGAAAATCACTTCCATTGCACTGAACTTCTGTGAAGTTCACTCTCGAGGTTATATGCCATAATCATAGCTATTGATGAGCTCAGAATAACTGTAAAGAGTCGTGAGGTAATCAACTTTGTCATTTATTTTTGGGGACTGAGTCTACTTTATGTACATCCTCACGTTTTCATTTGTGAATGATATTTGTGATGATTCTCGGTAAGAATCATATGTCAATGGATTTGAATAATTGATTTTACCTTAAGGATGCAATAATTCTACTCTGATAATCAAACCGAGGCCCATTCAGATGAAAATGGTGGTGCATCATGTATCATATCAAATGCATTGACATTGCATTTTTTATACTGGCTGCTGAGAAATCAGTGACTGGGATGGTAGTAAGAGCAAGTTTGGTTTTGGATTTTTCTCTTTCCTGTGACTCCAAATATGTCTGGTGAGTTGGTGAGAGAAAAAAAGGTAAAAGGGCGAACACCTTAAAGAAATATGGAAAATTAACTTGCTAAGGAAATGAAGGTTTTCGTAATGGATATCTCCTTCTCTAGATCATTCTGTATTCATTAACGAGTTATTACAAAAATGCATGATAATTGGGTGTGTTTTGTCCATTAAAGTATAAATATCGCGATGGGGTTTGTTATAATTGTGATTTTAGTTGTAACTAAATCATTATTATGGATTGACATGAAGATGATATGGAAGTATATTTGGCAGGTGATCTGCTAAAGCTTTTGGATATTTCAGCTGAGGATCGCGTCTGGGAAAACACCGTTTGAAGGTTTATCTTCTTATGTTTTATAAAGACAAAGAGATACGATAACCACGATCCACTTATACATGTTGACAACGTAGATTTTTCATTAAATTAAAATTACTCTTATTTTATGTTTAATTTTATTCTATGAAAATGATCTATTCATAAAAAATTAATGTGTGCAGTACAGTGATACTGCTGTCAGAATCTTATGCATATTATGGATAACTTTGATTGTGTATTGTTAATAATGCTCCTTTCTGCATTTCTATATTTTGTCACCTTTGTTTCTTTGCCCAAATCTCATTGCAAACAATGTTGGGTCTAACAGATTATAGAGTTCATCTCGGTGTTGGTGGCTGTTGGTAGTGAAGTTGCAGAAAGGGAATTGGTTCGCCTTGGTGCTGTGAAACAGATTTTGGAGTTGTTCTTTCAGTATGTTGATTACCAATTTCTGCCTCTGTTATCGACTTCTATTTTTGGATTACAGAAACTTAACTACTCTCTTTTGTAGGTATCCATACAATAATTTCTTACATTATAATGTGGAACAAATTGTAATCTCTTGTCTGGAGGGAAAGAATTCGTTTTTTGTTGAACATCTTCTTCGTGATTGTAATCTTACTGGGAGGATTCTTGAAGCAGAGAAAAACTTCACTTTGACTGCTAATATTGGCAAGGTAACTTGGGTGCTTATCACCCATTCATTCTGATCCTGTCCCATATGATGGGTTCCTTTCAACATTATTTTTCGGGCTTCACTAGTTCTCAATTGCACTGTAATAATGTTGCAGTTTCAAACTCATTTTATGCAATTTATACTGATTTTGCAGGAGGCCCACTGCACTACACGACCGTAATAGAGATAGTGATGATGATGATTACCAAGATAGGGATTATGATGTTGCAGCATTGGCAAATAATTTGAGCCAGGCCTTCCGATATGGAATCTACAGTAATGATGATGTTGCGGAGGTTCGATTTATGTCAATTTCATTATTGTTATGCTGTATTGTCATATTGTGCTGCAAGAAGATTAGAAGTTCAATAGAGAGGCTGAAAGGACTAAAGATGTGGACTTTGCACCATTAGTTTGTAGATTATTATGATGCATTTAACAAAGTCATTCATTTGATTTTCGCAGGCTCAGGGTTCAACAGAACGTGATGATGAGGTATGCACTTGACTGTCAATAACCATTGTGTATTAACTTTGGTCCTAAACTTTTTTGTCTAGCTTTCTTTGAAAATGGAATCTATGTTATATTTACCACGACGGTTGCTGAAGTTCTTCTGCTTCTCTTCAACGCAGAATCAGAGATTGGTGGATTTTACATACATTTTTATATTACAATTGATGGGATCATATCTATATCATCATGCTTTATTACATCCTATTCCTATCATTTGCATTTAATTGTGATGCTCAAGTTATATTGTCATCTTCATTTTTTCCTTTTGATAATCTGAACAGTGGATCTCTTTTCACAAATTCCAATTGGTTTGCGTTTGAGGACGAGAGAACAGCCGATGATCACTCTACTGGTCCAGTTGCTTCCTCAGCCCCCAACACTGAGGAGGATGACGACACTGAAGGATCTGGTAATGTCGTTGTGAAGGAAGACGAGGACATAGCCGATACTGCTGCCTCTGGACCTCCCAAACAGGCCCCATCCCTGTCTCCCATGGTCATCTCACTCTACACCCAAAAACAACCCTATGGTCCCCTAGGGTGGCAAGAGGCGGGTTCGGGTACCCGACCCGTGCAGATGGGTATTTTCTTGATCGTGTCGGGTGTTTTTTAGTACGAAATTTTTTGGGTTAAAACAAAATTTAATATTTCCTCTGTTTCATATTAATTGATGTTTTATGATGAAAGGAAGAATTAAGGATGAAACATTTTGGCACATATACCCTCAGCTAAAGATTTAACTAAATAAAAATATCTCCGATAAATTGAAAAATAGAGATATTTTAGGATTCAGCCAGGGAGAAAATTGGTAGAATTGGTGAAAAATATGTAAAACGTCAATTAATTGGACAAGGAAAAAACATCCTAAAACGTCAATTAATATGGAACAGAGGAATTATGTGTTTTTTGGGTTTAAGTCGGGTTGAGTTTTAATATTATCGGATTTTTTTTCTGGATACTCTATTCTAACAAAAATAATCATAATTCTACAAATTTTTCGGCAGTGTTAATGAAGTAAAAACAGGTTCAATCCAAAAAAAAAAATTGGATTAGGTCAAATAATTACGAGAGAGCAAGTAGCAACAAGATCGGGAGGAGGATCAGATGCTTTTTTATTAGGTCCCCGACTCAACAACTCAAAACTCATAAAAAATCTCAACCAATCTCTACTTTGTGTTTCATTTGGTGTTGCAACAAGTCAACTTATAAAAATTCTCAACCAATCCCTACTTTGTGTTTCATTTGGTGTTGCGGCCGGTGAGGATGCAAATCGGGTTGCCCAGTCTATCAAGACAGCTCAATGTTAGGCCGGTTGGCTTGCAACCTATCAGGTCTAACATATTGGGTCCTATAATACTCCATACTAATATTTTTATAGCTAGCGCGTGTAAAATATCGGACAAACAACTAGATCGTATTTATTTCTTTTCATAGTGAAGATGATTTAGTTGCAATTTGTACAAAGCTTGGCGTATAATTGGGAATTTGACCACACTTGAAAGATATAATTGTAAATTATTACGTAAATTATTTTTTAGTGTTTCATTAAGTTTCACCATTTTTTAATAAAAAGATATTATTTTAAGTCATTTTGGTTTTGATCCTTTCACTTTTAAAACTTGCGAAACTGATCTTTTAACTTTTAGAATTCGACAAATCAGTCATGCCACTATCTACGTTAGGTAATATCCAATTTATTGAATTTCTAATTTTAAAGGACAAATTTGTTGAATTTTAAAAATTAAATAACAAAGAGCAATGATTGGTTTACAGTTCGTAAAATTGCAGGTTTGTTGAAGCATTTTTATGAAATGACATTGCGTATTTCGGGTTGTTTGTATGTCACATCGAACACTTTCTTTAGTGAAGTTAGTGATTTGTGTTGCATCTTGAATGAATGGAGGGCTAGTGATGATCTTGAGGTGATGTGCTTGGGCGAGTCTATGAAAACAAAATTTGACAAATATTGGGGGGATCCGGAGAAAATGAACAAAATAATATTTTGGGCGAATGTCTTTGATCCACGAGATAAGTTTGAGTACATGGAGTACTCTTTTTGTGAGATGTATGGGGCTAAAAAAGGGGGGCACATGTTCAAAAGTGTGAAAGATGAACTTGTAGAGGTGTTCGATGAATACATGTTGAAATATCAACCGAAAAGTGTAGGGAGTGCAAGTGCTAGTACTGTTCCTAGTTTCACAAGCACTAGTTCAAGCAATCTTTCTGATTCTGATTCAGTAGTAGCAAGCCTAGTGCAGTCTTAAAAACCAAATTTAAGAAGCAACGAATGGAAAGTGGAGGTGGTGTGAGCAAGAAATCTGAATTGGAGATTTATTTGAGTGAGACTATTGTGGAAGATGAGAGTCTTGAAGTCTTGAAGTGGTGGAAAATGAATGCTGAAAGATTTCCAGTTCTTTCAAAGATGGCTTGTGATATCTTGGCCCTTCCAATTTCCACGGTTGCTTCTGAGTCGGCGTTCAGCACCGGTGGTAGAGTTTTGGATGCATTTCGGAGTTCTTTAACTCCAAGAATTGTTGAGGCTCTGATATGTGCGCAAGATTGGCTACGAGGTGACCTCCCAAAATCCATTGAAGAACAATTAGAAGAACTTGAGATTATTGAGCAAGGTAATTTTGATTTAGCGAATATTTATTTTGTTTCATCTTTATTCTTGTATCTTAATATAATTCTTTGATTTTCAGATTTGCCTAATGTTGGAATTGGGCAAACAAGAACCATTTAGACAGTGGAGGTGGGATCGGGCAAGCAAAACTGCAAGAGTATTTGAAAGGTATTTTATTTGATAATATTTTGGTTTTTGTTCTAGGGGAAATCCGAATGATTTTCTGGCTTGTGGGAAACAATAATTTGTTTACAAAATTCTTAAAGTCACCTAAGTTTGATGATTTTTCATTTGATTTTCTAGCATTTTGTATAATATCATTTAACCTTTTAACATGTTTTTTCCTCATATATTTTGGTGAAGGGAATGTGAATTGGTAGGGGATTGGAAGTGCAGCAAGAACTGAAGAAGTGCCGGTGCCGGTGCTTGAAGTTGAATTATTAATATTTTTCTCTTATGTGTTGAACCTTTTGCTTGGTTGGATCTATTGAAACTAGTACAAGATTTTTTTGTTGACGTTCTACTAAGTAGTTGTGATTTGTGAACCTAATGTCGGTTTGACGAAGACATGAATGCTTAATTATTTTTCGTTGATATGGATTCGTGGTATGATGAATTGAAGATGTTTTTTTGCTCAATTTAATGAACTCTTCTGGAAAAATGATGAGTTGATTTTTTGTAGTAAAGTTAAATTTAATAGTGTTTGATAATAAAGAAAATTTTGAAATCAAATTACCAAAATCTAGGTCTTCTTATTTTCTCAAAATCAGTTTTTAATTACTTTTGAAAAGAATTATTTTAGTCGAGTATGATATTGCAAAAATCCCCTTAACTGGGAAGTACTTTTCACAAGTGATTTTCGTGTTCGGTTTATTGCAATGCAACCTTAAAATGATCACATTTAGTTACTAAATTCAATTGTAAGCCGATTCTAAAAAATTGCCAAAGGTGCTTCAAAATGATTAAGGGTAATGTGCATGTTTTCTATTAAAAAATGTTATTTTGCGAATACTTAACTTTTAAAAATTTAACAAAAATGATTTATAATATTAAAATATTACCTACTTTTGATCTTGAAACCTCTTCAAAATCATCAACAATTGCAAAAAGATCTACTACGACAATGGGGCAACATTTCCTCAATAATCGTATCAATGTAAAGACACTTGTCTCTTATGAAATAAACAATACTTAATCATCGTTTATATGTTATGCTTTATTACAATCGTAATGTTGCATCAGTCATTGTAAAATATCCAAAATTCCTAAGGTTGTGTTTACTTAAGGTTGCGTCCAAAACCCCGATAAAGCACCCTCAGCCAAGTTTAATCCAGCACTCTTCAAACTTAACCTTAAGTAAACACATCCTAAATGTATGTCGTGCGTTTTTCAAAATAAAACATCTTTTTGGCTAAGAATAAGCTTGGAACATCTTCTCAAAATTAAATTTTAACTAATTCATTCATATCATTTAATGATTTTCGAGGTTTGAAACACCACAAAATAACTTTTAGTTAGGAAAAAAAAGTGATTGTAAATTGTTATGTTCGTAATCACCATCGAATTTTGGTTTGTAGGGAGCCGCTGCATGTCCACTATGGCGGCAGGAGAAAAAGTGCGCCGCCAACACCGTGTGGCAGCTTTTTGGGCGGCGGAGGAGGAGAATGCTCGACCACGACCTCGCCCCGCCGCGTCGCCGCCGTTAGCGGCCTGCATTCTGATTCATCAACTAGTACTGTTATGGCTGCAAACGACACACTTTTAGCCATCTACATGAGTGGAGCGGCGCCACAAAACGACGCCGTCAAAGGACAGCAGCTGTACTTGTTGCCTGAGGCTACTGTGTCCAATCAGAACACGCCAGCTGGATCTCCTTGATGCTGGTCAATTGGAGGCCTAAGACTTTTTTGTCCAATTCATTTATGCGGGACTGAGATCTTTGTGAAATTAATATAGCTAGTGGTGACAATTTTTAATTCGATTTGATGGACCTGGTATATTCAGTATAAATTGATATAAAAATTTGTGAGGGAAACTCGTAATTACCTTGATACGAATTAATTAATTCAATTTTGATTCAAATCGATCTAAAATTAATATGTAATCCGAATTGCCCGAAATCCACGAAACCGATACGATAACCCGAATTGTTATTCCTAATTATACCGACTCTTTGGCCACATGCTTCAAATTGCGAGTTTTGATTTCCAACTGGAGGTTTAAAACCGTTCCTCTCTCAAACCGTGTATATTACGATTCAGTTATGGTATGTAACCGTTCATAAATCAACGATTCAATATAAACAATCGATTTTCACCGGTTTATATATACAAGGGTATAATTTTTGTTTCAATTTTGAAACGCTAGTTTCTATTTTAAATCGTTGATTTCTTTTGAACGGTCATAAGCACGATCGTTCATCTCAAACTACCACTTAGCCTCGCTCGTCTACATGTTTATTTGAAAAAGAAGAAGATATATTTAACCCGTAAACGGTAGCTGAACCACCGATTTATGGTTTGGGAGGGGTCGAGCATAAACCAAACCATAATTTATCTAGTTTCAAATCAAAATCGAATCAACGTTTGCTCGGTAGTTTGAACCATGCTAATTTTCGGTTTTGCAAGCACTTCTACCAACTCTCGTCAACTACTACTTTTTCAACCTAAAATCTTTTTAAGATTTGAAAGATACGTTGGATTTTGAAGCCTAATCGACTGTTTCACGTACCACAATCACGCTAATCTAAATTTGTAGGTATTAAAACAGTATTCGAGTTCAATGAGCTTTTAACTTGAATGGATTTTTAGCTCTACGACCTAGTCTTGGGTATAAATAATCCCCCGATTCATTGTGTTTGCCATCACTAAAAATATTAGTAAAATTTGTAATGTTCCAGACGTAGTTATTTTTGATGAACTGAATTAACAAATTTGTATTCTTTATTTTTCATTCCTATTAAATACTCAATAATTGAATTTTAACTCCTAACAAAATAGTGGAATAACATGGTTCAAATAGGAGATGAATGGGTTTGGATTAAATTTAAATTACTCTCAAATACATACTCCCTCCGTTGCATATTAATTGTATGAAAGGAAAGAATTAAGGATGAAATATTATGACAGATATACCATCAACTAAAGATTTGACCAAATCAAAATATCTCTGATAGACTGAAAATATAGATATTCGAGGATTCATTAGAATTGACGAAAAATATATAAAACGTCAATTAATTGAAAAAATTAAAGAACATTCTAAAACATCAATTAATATAAAATGGAGGGAGTATACAAAGGTGAGATCTAAAAATCTATAACCAGTTTAAAATGTTGGATTATTGGACACATAAAAACCAATTAAAAATTCTGATATCTAGAAAATACAAAAATAAGATGAATCAAAATAAATTGGACTTATGTTAGAATCGAAATTGCAAAAGAAAAATAGATACTCCCTCCGTCCCGGCTTAATTGACCAACTTATCATAACCTAATTGTCCTAGTTTATAGATGACAAATTATCTCACAATCTACACCCTTATAATCTACACTCTTAATCACCACCTTTGAAAAAGTAAAAAATTCCACAAAATCTGATTTTTCTTATTCTCCATGCTCGGTCAAGATTAGACAATTAAGCCGGGGATGGAGGGAGTATATCATATTGTTTCAATTTTTTGGAGGCGATTCGATTCAAACATTAAGTTTTAAATTTTTTAAAATTAATACAAAGTTAAATATAAATTAGATAATTGTTGAATCTCCGATTCTCACCATACCGTGCACTCCCCCGACTCGTGACCCGTCATGTTTCGCCACCTCTATTGATAATAACTACTAATTATTGCTGTCACAGGTTGCTTAAAATAAAAAATAAAAACAAAGGCTTTAGTTCCAAATATACAGGTTAACTATAATAACTAGAGATTGATTGACGCAACGTCACAGCTTCATCGTCTCTTTCTTGCCATACATTAAAATAAGTCAAAAATACACATGTGGTAATAAATACATTCAAATAAAAAAGTTTGAACAACTGATATTTATTTCTTTTTTTATGGTTGATTTTTTTGATTTATATTCCAAATTTTCTGTCTATTCCGAAAATACACTCGTACCCTCCCGCGATTGCAGGTAATATAGTTTTCACCCCCTTTCTCTCTTTTTGCGTGCGTGAAGTTAGTTGGAATCGAATCAAAATTTTAGGAATTTGATGTGAATTAGTGTTTCTAAATTCACAATTTTGATTGCGGTGAGTTTTAGGTATTTTTATTGAATCGAAGATTGTGGCAGTCGAACGTTGGGTGGATGAGCTAGGGTTTTTGAGTGGTCAGATCTGAGTAGGAGTCTACAATTCGATCGTTGCAAGCAATTCAGGATTCCTCCACTGCATCTCCAGTGAGTGCCTGTGATTTCATGTCCTTTTTATATTTGTGTTGTTTATTGGATCCAATTTATTGGTGTTTTGTTGTTTGAACGTTGAATTTCGTTATGCCGAGTGATTGGCGTTTTTGGAGTGGTGAGATTCGATGGGTTGAAATGAGGTTCCTAATAGGTGGGCGGTTATGGAGTGTTTTGTCTTTTTCGTAGGTCGTTGGCCAATGTGATGTGGAGAAGTTGTTGTATGGAAGAATTATTGATTGGAGGAGATAGTTGATCTTATTTGTCAAACTTAATCTGGCCGGCTATTTGTTGAGAGCGATGTAACAGTTGCCAAGTAGGATGCGACATGTGGTGCCACTACCATGTTTTAGGAGCACAGATTGGTGGGGACTTTCCGGTTGTTGTATTGCTAAGTCTTTCCAGAGTTTGTGTGCCGATTTCATTTCCCCCTTCTTTTTTTCCTGTTTTGAATGTGAAGGTCTGGAGATTCATGTTTATGTAACACATACCATTTCAATTAGGGGAAATTTACGGAATCCCACTTTGGGAGTTAAGGAACAAGACCGTATAGCGAAGTCGGCAATAATTCAGATCGTGCTTTTGAGCATAACTCTTGAACTAACAATGCTTCATGCCTCAATGGACTGCTTGGGCATTTAAGATTAATTCTAATAATCCAGGTTGAGAAGTGGAGGCTGCATACTCCCTATAGGTTATGCAAAGTAGGTTGTCATCTGTCTATTGGTGGAAGGATGGTCTAGAAAGAACTTTAGATTTTATTCACGTTGACTGACTTTGGCTGCCAGCCTTTCTTCTAGTGGTAATTTGGTCGTGTTGATTTTTGTATATTGTTGTTGATGTTGTGCTGGGAATTGGGAATGGTTTTCAGTAAGGTAACCATACTTAATTCTTTTTATGAACTCATGCATGGTGCATACCACAACCCGGTCGCGGTGGCGATTAAAATTTGACTTATTATGTTGGTTTTCAAATTTTATCCATTTCTAATGATGTGAATTTCAGGTGGAAACCATATTAGATAAAGAAGATTTTACTCTGGAGGAGCTGTTGGATGAGGATGAAGTAATTCAAGAATGCAAAGCTCTGAATGGCCGTCTTATTAATTTGTGAGATCCACTTCCACTTGTCACTGAATGTTGCATTACTATTTTGTTTCTTACTTTGGCACTTGTGCAGTTCTCTTTGTCGTGTGTTCTAAACTTCTAATTATTATTTTCTATTGAAAGTGGGATGGGTGATTTTGTTATTCATGATTGAACAATCTCTTTTTCATGCTAAAGTAAATTAAGAGATCTTCTTATATTGTTTTACGCATTAAGTGGGTATGATGCCTGTAGTATGCATAATAACACAAGTTCCAACAAGTCAAAAATAAATTTTGGTAGGCTGGCTTTAGATGAGAGGTGAAGGACAGTTATCTCAGCTAAGTACATTATGTAATAACTGGGAACTGATTCTTCACACAATCTTGATCAATCAAATTTTTGTTCTCTGTAGTTGTTTAAAGCTTTTTGTTTTTCCTATTGAAAATGGAGCAAGTATTTCGTCAATCTTTGGTAATAATAGGAAAGAACGACCTGCTCTTTTTTGCCCAGTTATTTATTTTCTCAGAGTATTCACCTTGGCTTAACAGATTTTCTGCCATCCTTTCTTGCAGTTTGCGGGAAAGATCTAGAGTTAAACAACTGATTCAATACATAGTGGAAGAAGCTCCAGAGGGTGCTGAGAAACAACGAACATTCAAGCTGAATGTATATATAAAGCTCTTAATCTTAGCCTACCACCCTCGTCGCGTGCTGCCGACGCTGAAACTTCACGCGCTCCAAAGTCCAAACACCGTCTCCGGCGCCGTCATGGGAGAAGCTACAAAGTACACGCTACCGGAATCCGCACACTCGGCAGCGTTCAAGCAATCTGAGTCGTTGGATGGCGCCTGTCCTAAAATCGAGGGCTACGATTTCAATAGAGGCGTCAACTATCACGAGCTATTCAAGTCCATGGCCGTTACTGGATTCCAGGCCTCCAACTTCGGCGATGCAATTCAACTAGTCAACGAAATGGTATGTCTTCTTTGAGCTGATTTTGGTGGGAAACTCACCGAATTCTCGAATTTAAATCTGTTTGGATTAAAATTTCCTAAAGTAAAAGCTAGGTGTTTGATATTTTATCTTATGGTTAGATATAATACTTTTTTTTTTTTTTTTTTTTTTTTTCATGTTATTTCATGTTTAACTATGGTTGAAGCTAGATTGGAGGCTTTCGGATGAGACTCCGGCAGAAGATTGCAGTGAAGAGGAGAGAGATCAGGCTTTTCGAGAGTCTGTGAGGTGTAAAGTGTTTCTCGGTTTTACTTCTAATCTGATCTCCTCTGGCATTCGCGATATTATCCGTTATCTTGTGCAGCATCGTATGGTGAGTGGTGTTTGGAAGCTATTTATATATTTGATGTTTTACAGATTTTAGATGGAATGATTCATCCGAGCATAGCTGTTTGTTTCTCTGTATTTTTCTTCATTTGTTCAGTTGATTGTGTTACATTCCATATGATGTATTTGAGTCACAGAAGCTAGAATTAGGATTATGAACATAAGCTAAAGTATTTAGAGGGTGTTTGACTACGCTTTATTTCACAAATCTTATAAGCTTCAATATCTTATAAGTTGTTTCAAAAGCTTATAAGATGTAACATCTCAATAGCTATAAGTTTGCAATTGAGTAGAAGGATTTTGCTATGAATTTGAGGGACGACTCAGAAATCCACCATCAACCATGTATTTTGATTAGGTGTGAAGTAAAGAGTGAGTGGTGTGCCAATTGTGTGAAGTTTGTGAAATGTGTAGCGTGTGTCAAGGAAGTGTGTAGTGTGCGAAGTTGGTGTAGTGTGTGTGAGGTGTGTGTAGTTTGTATATTATGTGTAATTTGAGTGTGACTTGTAAGATCTTGAGAAAGTAAGATGGATTAGAGGTACTTATCATTTTTGGAGCTCATTAGGTCTAAGAACGTATTTTTACATCTTATTAGATGTTTTGAGGAGCTTATAAGCTTAGCAAACACCCACTAAAAGTCTAAAACTACCATTGTTTCTGTATCCTTGGTGCTTTACTGGTGCTCTAGTAGTTGGTACAGTCCTGAAATATTCTGAGAACTTGATGAATGGATTTATCTCAACTTAACCATTGTGGCTTCCAATCATGCATACTGCCTGAAGTTTGGGCTTGTGCCCAGCTTTATTTGAAATTGTGATTTGTAAAGCAAAAGGTTTGAGACAAGTCTCAATTTGTGTGCAGGTTGATGTAATTGTTACTACAGCAGGTGGTGTAGAGGAGGACCTTGTGAAGTGTCTTGCACCCACTTACAGAGGCGAATTCTCTCTTCCAGGAGCTGCTCTTCGTTCAAAGGGCTTAAACCGCATTGGAAACTTGTTGGTTCCTAATGACAATTACTGTAAATTTGAAGATTGGATCATCCCCATATTTGATCAGATGTTGGATGAGCAAAATTCCCAGGTATTATTTAGTCTACAATCGTTTTTGTTTTTTTCTTCTTCTTGGGTTAATTAGATAATTTTATACAGCCTCTCTTTCCTGTTTAAAGATGAGAGTGTACTAGATAACTGAAACCTAAATAGACTAGGTTTCGTAGAATCTGGTGAGTTTGATTCTAAGAATTGAAGCTAAAGAGGCTAGCGGCTAACAGATTGTAGTTTGCACTTGATGGATGGTGATCCAGTTCTATTTTATGGATCCTTGCCCTTATAATTGCATTGTAGACTAGAATACGTAAGAGAAAACGTGACCCCTTGATGCTTAGAACCAACTCTCACCATTTTGCTGGTAGTTTAAAAAGTTTGCTTCCCTTACTTTATATTATAGTAAAAATCTCGCCTCGAACAAAATTCTTGAATTGCCCCCGTGTGCATGCGCATTGCTGCATATTCCCTTGTTTTCCTGATGCTGATTCCGGTGAATTACTCCACCATGATTGGCAGTTTAAATTTCATTTCAAGTCCATTTTTGGTATTGCACAAGCTCTAATTTATATTCAATTCTATGATGGATTGTTGGCGACGTTTTAGTTCCATAATTTCCTTAACATGATCTTTTCAGAAAATATTGTGGACACCTTCCAAAGTAATTGCTCGCCTCGGGAAAGAAATTAACAATGAGACTTCATACCTGTACTGGGCATACAAGGTAGTATGTTCTGGATTCTCTCCATATTCTCATAGCTAACTTATTTTCATCCGTTAACATGGTTCATGCTTTACTATAGTTTATGCTGCTCTTAATTTTCTGTTTCGTGTTATTCTTACTGTTGTTTATGGATTCACCCTCGGCCCAAATTAAGTATACCTATTATACAAAGTGGCTTGGGGGCTTTAGCGAGGTTTGCATTGAACCAAATTCCAATCTGAATATTACTTTTTTTAGATTCTGGTTATTTATTTTTCTTGTTCTTCTGTTCTATTTTTTCTCTTTTCTGACAATGTGTTTGCTGTTATAAGCTGCTAATTTCTGGAACTGATTTTTATGAACACTGTATAATGTTCAAAATACAAGATCAATCATTGTGTATTAACCAGCAAAAGTGGTGGTCAACCGGTGGGAAGATAGTCGGGTTCTAAGAATTTAACTACTAGGTTTTTTTATGAATAGAGAAGATGATCAAACAATTCCCAATCATGGTCCTTGCAGATTGGATCATCCATATAATATACAAAAAGGAACTCTAGATATTTTGTCTCTTTCTCTTTGAATAAGATCTCAATTCCAACAACGGTTTCATTAGATATCTTCCAATTAGAATCGCTCTTTTTTCTAATCCAGTTCCTCCACCACCGCGAACCCAAGTTAGATTCAGGCATGCTACACTTTTAGTTATTGGAAGAACCCAAGTACTCTCTTTCGGATTCTGGAAACAACTTTCAAAGATCTTTTTCCTTTTAGACAACCTATTGATATTGGAAGATCCAACTAATTCTTCCAATATATCATTTCTTGGTCCATTTTTTACTAAAGCAATTATTATTTGGAAGTCGACTGAATTGATCATCTTCATGCATAAGGATACTAGCTAACAACATCCTTTATGCCTGCATGTATTCTAGTGTATAACTTCACTGCTAATGGGGGTATTAAGATCTTATTAAATTTGTTACTAAAATATTAATTCAAGTTTTGTTTCTCCTGCAGAACAATATTCCTGTTTTTTGCCCTGGCTTAACGGATGGTTCACTTGGTGACATGTTGTACTTCCACTCATACAAGAATCCTGGTTTAGTCGTCGACATTGTGCAAGGTACTCCGCTAGCCATCATAGCCCCTGCAATTTGCATCTCAACAGTGAGTACAATTTGACGGTGTTGTTGGTGTTACAGATATTAGAGCGATGAATGGGGAGGCTGTCCATGCCGGAGCAAGGAAGACGGGCATGATAATACTCGGAGGAGGCCTCCCGAAGCATCATATTTGCAATGCGAATATGATGCGCAATGGCGCTGATTATGCTGTGTTTATCAACACTGCACAAGAGTTCGATGGAAGTGATTCGGGTGCCCGTCCTGATGAAGCTGTGTCCTGGGGCAAAATTCGAGGTTCTGCTAAAACTGTTAAGGTCAGACATCTCTCTCTCTCTCTCAAACTCTCGGGATGTAATAAACCAAGCCGTGTGTGAACTATTTGAAGCTCGATCGAGCTCATTTGATGTGGCCCGTGATATACAGACAAAACTCAAGCTTGACAATGAGGGTCTTTGCAAACTCTTTTGGGGACTTAAAATCACTGTTGTTTGCAACAAAAGTGATTTTGAAGTATTTGTTAACACTTGAAGATGATTATCAATATCAAATAAAATCTGATTCTAGAAGCTATTATCACCCATTTTCAAGCAAATTCAAGGTCAAAATCACTTTATTTTCAAATACTATCTAATTCTATTCTTCCTACAAAAATCAATTCAAATCACTCCTTTAGAAGCACCATTATTTGTAAACACCCCCAATATTTGATTTGTTAGCTTGTTAGCACCATGATCTAATATGTTAAAAACTTTATTCATAATTTGTGTTATTTCACTAATATAAAGGGTATCTAAGTTAAAATTATTTATTAGAATCTAAATAATCAAACTTAGTAAGTGTATTAAATTTTAAGAATTTGTGAATTATTTTAAATAAATTAGTGATACATAATATATTCATAGTTTATATTTACTGAGCTTGTTTGGGCTCAATTAATCAGACTCAAGTAAGACCGTGAGCCATTTATATATTCGATAAATTAAGATCGAATTTGACTCGTTAGTTAACAAACCAAACTCGCGCTCTTAGATTTTTCAGTTCGATTCTATCACATTCCTATCTCAAATGTTCTTTAATGCTTGCTTGGTTTGGATCTTTATTCGAGTAGGTGCATTGTGATGCGACCATTGCATTCCCTCTTCTGGTTGCTGAAACATTCGCTGCACGGAGACAAAGATCTACCAAATCAAGTTCTTGAGACGCAGTGCTACGAATATTTAATTCGATTTTTAGTGTATTTTGCTTCATCATGTGTTGTTTTATATGCCTTATTAGTTTAGTGTGAACTGTGAAGTACCTATCAGCAATGTTGTACAAGTCGTTAGGCTTAGTTTGGCGGCAGGTTGCAGCATAGCGGACTACTTGGAGCTCAGGAAACGGAAAAAAACATGGACCGCCAATGATTTTTCTAGGAAGATTAGTTGGAGCTAATCGGAGATTTTTGTAACCGAGAGTAGAGCAGCCGGGTTTGAAGTGGCAGTTGGGGTCCTATGGAGGCTCGGCTTCCCGCTCATAAGGCCAGTACTATTATACTATGTTCAGGTCATATTCGAGTCAATTTATTTGGGCTGAACCCAACATGAAGTGGCGAAATTGCAAGTACCAAATTGTAATATTTGAGATTATGGATTCCTGAAAACGTCAGTTTTAGGATATGTTTTTTCCTGAAAAAGAAAGGCTAAATTGCAACACGGTCATCGATTCTTTCACAGGGGGTGTTTGGATTTAATTTTGTTAAGTGATTTTCAACTTATAACTTGAGAAAAGTTATTGTTTACTCAATAGCAATTATGTAAATAATATAATATTTTTTAAAAAACAAGTGATTGTATAGTAAACACTTCAACTTCTACTTTTATTTGAAATCATCTCTTTTGCAAATACTATTTACTTTTACCATAATTGATTTTTGTAGAATCTGTAACTTTAATCACTTTTTTTAAAGTAAAAGCAATTACAAACACCTCATAATCTTGTGTGAAATCCTCATGGGGTTATAACTGTGTATATAATTTCAATAATCCAGCATATTGATGTTTTTTCAAGTAAATGTATATTTAAATAGTAGATAAATCACATGACGTAAATCTCCTTCTGTAACATGACTAAACACCTCAATTGATTGCATTTAGCATCCCCAGTAGAGTATATATGTTATGGGCCTGCACTTTAGGCCCAATATTCTATCTGAGATGGGCCTAAAGGAGTCCATGAGAATTTAGTTGGGCTACAAGATTGTCCTGTCACTTGTAAATTGCTTCAGCCCATAATTTTGGAGGAAACTCTTATGGTTTTATAATTGCATGAAACTCCTACATAGTTTAAATAATTACAGTAAACAATATTTAATATTTTCATATTATTTTCTCCATCATTAACTGATTTTTACAAAAAATATTTAAGTGTTCAGCCAGTTATACACAAAGTAACAGTTTCCAAAAGTAAATTTTTTAAGATAAAGAGTAACTAAAGTAAAATAAAGACATATGAGATGGTTTTACACAAATATTAGTTAATCCAAATTTAAACAATACATTATGTGATGTTTGTTTGATTTTTGTTCAAAAAATTTAATTTTTTTTTTCTTTCAATTTTATCACATAATTTAAACAATAATTGGATTAATTTCCGCCAACAATGAGAAAACAGTCAGAAAAAGTATACGTGATTGTCACATGACACCAACTTTTAGCCAATTTGAAATAGCGTGTTATCGACATTGATGTTCTTTTAGAACGATAATTGAACGAGCATAAAGTTATGAGACAAAAGTAATTTTAAGTCAAATAAAATAAAACAGCTGATTCGTGAAACCAACTATAGTAGCCAAACCGATATTGCTATAAATATAGGTACATGTATTAATATGCATTTGTATAAAATGGACATGCAGTATTTTTATACTTGATGTACTTCAAACTATATATAAACACGAAAAACTCTATGTTACTCGTACTGGTATTACCTGCATTCTTTAGATATGTGATATATAATAATAAAAAAGAAAAAGTTGTATATGTTTTCCGATATTTCTTCTATTTCATATATTATACTTCATTCGTTCATTTTTATCTGTCTCATTTTATTCATTCAAATAAACCAATTTTTTTATTGAAAAACACATTTTCAATCTTTTAACTATTTCCTCAATTCTAGGAACTCATTGATTTTATTAAATTCATAATTCTTTATTTATTTATGAAAAAGAAAAAAGATAAAATAACATTAATAATGACGTTGTGACAATTAAAAAGAAACGAAGGGAGTACATTAATAGATGTCGGCAGTGCCAACAATACTAGCAATAGTTTCTTCTTTAGGTTAATTGAGCAAAAAAAATATTCATATATAAATATTATTTTAGTTTTTGAAAATATATTTTGGAATTATATTAGCTTAATATCCATCACTCAGTAACCTACAATATGAAAAAATGGGTGGTATTAATGGTACCTCTATATATATATATATATATATATATATATATATATATATATATATATTACCCTGTTTCGGTTTAATTTGTCTATTTTGATTGAGCACGGAGGTTGAGAAAAAATAGATTTTGTGGAATCTTTGATTTTTCCAAAAGTAGAGATTGAAGGTGAAGAGTTTGAGGGTGAAAATTGTGAGAGAAATTTCATTTTTTGAGCTGACAAAATTATTTGGAACAAATCGAAAAATCAAGTAGACAAATTAAGTTAGGAGCGGGAATATATATAAAAGATAAGATATGAAACAAACTAGGGTAGAAGTACATAAAATGAAATCCAAATAGGTAAAGTAAATAATGATTATGTTTCTGCAATTTATGAGGTCGAAGAAAAAGTAAAGTAAGTACAAAATCAATTTTCAACTCCCAAAATTAAATTCGTAGTTTGGTTCCACAAGAAACCACAGAATTAACTGCAGGAATAGTTGGTCAACATGTATCTTTTACAGTCCCTATTAATTCACTGCTTTATAGAGAGAGGGGGAGAGTGCAAGGGTGGTTCGGTATTGTTTATCGTACATAATGTTATCGTATTAAATTTTTCGATATATGAATAATTTATATTGTTATTGCATGAAGTTTTCAGGTATCACTTTAAGAAAAATGATATTCTGGAAAAAAAAATGGTATAAATAATAAGTATTTACATTACGATTTTATTACGAGATAATATGTTGTCATTAATTAGTCGTCTGGATAAGCCAGTCGCAAATAATATATTTGAGACGGAAAAAATTTGTCTCAAATACATTTTGCAACAAATAGTCTCTAAAAGTAGTTCGAAAATTGTCTCAAATAATTTATTAAGAATTTTGTCACAACGAGTGGTCACGAATAACTCATTATTACACTTGTGAGTTAAAAAAAAAAAAAAAATTGTTGTAGTGTATAATATACCGAATTTCCATATACCAAAAGTTTGGTATGGTATTGTTAAATACCAATACCTTACCAAAATTCAAGTAAAATTAAAATTTGTGTCGATATCGATATATATCGTTAATTACCGTTGATTTTGGTATATCAAAATTATATATAAAAAATTCGCGGTATGCTGTTAGACATTTAAGATACCAAAATATTGAACTACTAAAATAAAAAAATAAAAAAGGTATACAGATATATACTAAAATATTGAACTATCAAAATATCGATTTTTTTCGATATTTCGGTAAAATATTGAATTTTTTGAATTCTAATACTTTTACCGTACCAAAAATCTGTATTTTTAATTCAATAAGTGCGATATTTCGACATTTTGGTAATTTTTCACATCAAGTAATAAAAGTGGGAGCTTCTGCAAAATTTCCAAAATATAGAGGGGTTTATGCAATATCTAAAAATGTTTATTGCATTGAATGGCCCAAGATTTTAAGGCAACCGTACTATGAAAAGAGGACTCAGGTGCACGCTTGTCTGAACAAAATTTTCAAAAGAATCCTATATTTTTTGGGCTATGGAAACTGGAAAGTGATGGGCTTGTTTTACTCCCCCTCTATTATTGTCAAAATTCTTTCAAAAACACTTAGGATCCTCTAGTCCATTTTTACCCTATCCAATTAGTATTCCACTCTAAAATCGAGCCAATTATAATTATTTTTTTACAATTTATGAATTTAAAGTTCATTATTTAGGTTCAGGATTCAGGATCCATGTTTAGAGTTTGATGTTTATAATTCAATAGATCATAGTTTAGGGTTCATGATTCATATGTTCGGGGTTCACAATTTATGTTGTATGGTTCGATTTTGGAGTGGGACGGAGTGAGACAGAGTTGGGTAATTGTGGGATAGAGGATCCTTTCCCATGAGCTGAAAAGTTAAGTTGGGACAAACCGAAAAGAAAAATTAGAGCAGGACGGAGGTAGTGATTTTTTTTTTCTTTTTTACATAAATATTAAATTTCATGTTTGATGAAAAAATTAATTTCCTCTATGTGTTATGTTGCTTACAAAGATATGAATGACAATGCCCAAACATTACCAAATATTATACTCCATTCGTTTTAAAATAAATGTCTTTTTAGACAAAATAAAAAAAAAATTAAAATAAGTGAAAAAACTACAATTCTTCCAATTTTATCATAAACACCTATTTTAAAACGGAGGAAGTATATGATTTTGAGGCATTCTCTTGTATTACTGTCTTCACGTAAGATGTGTAGTCACATTTAAGAAAAATATAATTGTATTATGTTCAAAAGTTATTACTTTTAAAAAAAAAAAAAAAATCTTTTGTCTTGTCAAGTAGTATTATTTTTTTCTTAAAAGAAGTACTACCTTTGTTTTTTTATTTGTTTTAGTTTTGACATTTTAAATGTTTATAAATAACTCTCTACGTTGGTTTTCCCTATTTTTTCCACGTTTCTTCCAAAACTACCCCAATCCACGCTCACTAATTTCCAATATAATGAATATTTGATCCCGTCCAACATATGGTATTCATTAGATGTGGCATTTCAACCCGTCCAACCCAGCCCAATCTACCGGCCACCCGGCCAAGACCATATGCCGAGACATACCTAAATTTCATCGGATCAACAAGTATTGAACCCAGCCCAGTTCACCCCTTTTTAACATACAAATATTTTCGAATTGGCCCTTGATATGTCGAACTTTTGACCCACAAATCCACCTTATTGTGTCCAATGATCTTGTGGGTCTAAAGTTTTATGACCCAATCCATTAAAATTTTGAACGAGCTAAAATTGATCCATCAGATCGAGTCGATTTTGTCAGCTCTAGTGGTCATCGACCGACTGGTCCAGACCGCAAAATTACAGCTCAACATTTTGATATGCAATGATTTGACGTATAGCATTAAATGTTGCACGTAAAATTTCCAAAACTTGGTGTGTGTTTCCATTTATTTGTTACGTGTATAGTGATGTGCAGATGCTATTTATGGTAAGCTTTTAAACTACTTTACTTTTCAAATGCAGTTAAAAAATAAAAAAATAAAAAAAAAAAGTAAAAATCAGATTGACAAGATGTTATGCTTAATGCCCGCCGTCTACATCCAACAGTATCGGATTTCGATTCGAAAAAGTATTAGTTCAGGTCGTTCGTTGGTCTAAACGAATTAAGTTAGAGTCAAATTTTAAGTTCGGTAAAATTTTCGAATCGAACTTGAGTCTTTTGATATTTGGTTCATAAGTTCATGAACTTGTTCACGAACCCAGGTTCGTGAGGCCAGCTTGAGCATATATATTAATTTAAAAATTTGTACTTGTATTTAGTATGATTCGAACACTAGACCAATAAGAATCAACATGTTTCACGAACTCGAGTCCGAATTATGTTAGTAAATTTTTTCGAATTGAGTTCAAACTATTTGCGAGCTTAGTAATTACACTTTTAGCGAACTCGAGCTCGAACTATATTTGTTTATTATGTTATCAAGTGTTTGCTAAATTGAGCTCGAACTATTCGTGAGTTTGGTAATTACGAAACAAACCCAACACAACACATACCTTTAGAAGTTCGAGCCGAACTCGAGTCTTGTATTGTTTAACTAGATCAAGCTCATTTAATATGACTTGTTAAAATAAAAGAATTAAACTCGAGATTGATCATATTCGGTTCGTTAACTCGTGAACAAGTTCGTTAGTAGGCTCGCGAGCTAATTCGTAAAAATCAAACTAATGTATTGATAATTAAATCATAAGTTTATAATTATACTTATCATAAATATAGAATTATATAATTACAAGCATGCATTTGTTTATATACAATTAATTAATTTTTAGTAGGTATATTATAATTTTAATTAATTAATTTTAGTAGGTATACTATAATTTTAAGAATTTATACTTCTAATTACTGATATATAATATTTTATATTTTATATTTAGAATTTACACTTCTAATTAGTTATTGATAAGCCACTAATATATTCAATAAATTAAATTTGAGTTCGACTCAGTAGTTCATGAACCAAACTCGATTCAGCTCGATTGGATTACATCTCAGTTGTCCTCAGTTGTTTATGAGTTACTCTAATTATTTAATAGTTTATTGAAATCAATAGCAATAATAATAATAATAATAATAATAATAATAATAATAATAATAATAATAATAATAATAATAATAATAATAATAATAATAATAATAATCGTGCAATAAATTTTTCTTTTTAATTTGGTATTTATTAAATGGAAATTATATGTGGCCAGGATCAGGCTCGTCAGATTTTTTTTTGAATTTTTTTATTTTAAAATTATCAAAGTACTGAAAAATTTTAATGCTAGATTTAAGAGTAAAGACGGTAATTAAAATTTTAACACTAAACTAATGGTAAAAGAAAGACGACAATAATATTATAAAGGCTTGGTTGCATGAGATTAGACTATTTGTTCAACATGTGTTTAATTTGATTGTCTAAAGCTTTATCTGGATAGGTAGTCCAGTCCAAAATTCAATTTTTTGCAACAAATCTGTTGCTATTAATCACACCAATTTCGACAGATAAATAATATCCCTCATTCCCACCTATTTAGTGATGTTGTGACAGGTTGTAAAAGTCGTAAGGCGCTAGTTAGACGGTGGTTTAGGGCCTACCGACTACTCGGGGCATAGACGGGGCTAATCGGAGCATAGTAAGGGTTAGGCCGGGAGGAATGTGGAAACAAACGTAGGCGGTCAATAGTAGCCTAGCGCCTACACGGGGAGTAATCGGAGCTAGTCGTGGATTTTTACAACAGAGATGGTGTCCTATCTATCTTATAATCCGAACAACATTTCAAGACATCCTTAAACACTCATGCTCCAAAGAAAACATCATTATTAATATGAGTGAGCAGTAGCATTTTGATGTATCCTATTTATCCTGTCTATCCCAATTACTAAAACAAACGAGCCCTAATATTAAGATTAAACATAATTTAAAATACTACTTCCATCTCAGTCTAATTTGGATAAACCAAAAAGAAAAGTACGCAAATTACAGCGGAATGTAAGTTTTAAAGAAAAATTAAGTTTCTGACCGGCAGGTAATTGGGCTGCTTGGTTATCTATACCCACACTGAAAATTAATTATTCTATAGGGGGCAGTGAGGGGCCGGGCAGGCATTAATAAAGGCTGAAAAGACGTTGATAGACGTTAGAGGGCAGGTTTGTTAATTAACCGATTCAGACAAAAGGATGGGCATTTTTGGAATTTAAGCATCAACGGCTTACGATAGCGTCTGTCTATGGCCAAAGTTGTTTGTTGCCCCCTCAGCCTGTATTTGGAATGCCTTTCCATTGCCAAATTTAGCTCTAGATATTACGACATCCGTCCCGTTCCATTTTGCATGTAAGGTCGAACACGTATATTATAAAAAAAAAAAAAATTATTAGATTGACTTTTTTAAATATAAAGATTGAAGGTGGAGATTGTAAGAAAAATTTCTTTTTTAAAAGTATACAAAACTGAATGAAACGAATCGAAATAGAAAGTGTGTAAAACTAAGCGGGACAGAGGGAGTAAAACATATTATATCTAAAACAATTAAGGTTATTTTCTAAAAAAAATTAAAGGTATTTTCTAGAAAAACCATTAAGGGTAAATAAAAATTTTAATTCATTAAGTTCCATTGCATATTATTTTTTGTTATTTAACTTTTGAAATACAATAAATTTTTCCTTTGAAATTCAAAATTCAATAAATAAGACATTATCTAATGTAGGAATTGACATGACCAATTTTTTAAATTTTAAAAGTTAAAGGATCAATTTCACAAATTTTAAAAGTGAAAGGATCAAAACCAAAATGACTTAAACTAATATTTTTAAATTAAAAAAATGATGAAATTTAATGAATCAATGAAAAACAATTTTCCCAATAATATACAGTTATATCTTTCAAGTGTGGTCAAATTTCCAATTAGACACCAAGCTTTGTACAAATTGCAACTAAACCATCTTCACTATAAAAAGAAACAAATTCGATCTAGTTGTTTGGCCGATATTTTATACGCATTGGCTATAAAAATACTAGTATGGAGTATTATAGGGCTCAATATGTTAGACCTGATAGGTTGCAAGCCAACCGGCCTAACATTGAGCTGTCTTGATTAGACCGGACAGCCCGATTTGCGTCCTCACCGGCTGCTACACCAAATGAAACACAAAGTAGGGACTGGTTGAGAATTTTTAAAAGTTTTGAGTTGTTGAGTCGGGGACCTAATAAAAAAGCATCTGATCCTCCTCCCGATCTTGTTGCTACTTGCTCTCCCATAATTATCTGACCTAAATCTATTTTTTTTGGTGAACCTGTTTTTACTTCAATAAGACTGCCGAAAGATTTGCAGAATTATGATTATTTTTGTTAAAATAGAGTATCTAGAAAAAAATCTAATAATATTAAAACTCGACCCCACTTAATCCCAAAAAACACATACTCCTTCCATCCCGACCTAATTTACACACCTGCTACGTTACGTATATCAATAAAAAGATGATTTTTGCTTTTTAGTTGACTTTTTCAAAGGTGGAGATTGAGAGTGAAGATTTTAAGAGTGAAGATTGTAAAATTCTTTTTTCCATTTTGAGGGTTTGCAAAATAGGGTGAGACGACCGAAGAAAAAAAGTGTACAAATTAAGAAGAAACGGATAAACTATTAAATTTTGCTTTAACCCAAAATATGTAACACCCGACACGATAAAAAAATACCCACCTGCATGGGTCGGGTACCTGAACCCGCCTCTTGGCCACCCTAGGGGACCATAGGGTTGTATTTGGGTGTAGAGTGAGATGACCATGGGAGACAGGGATGGGGCCATGGGTTTGACCTTGACTCCAGGAGCATTAGCTGATGCATGTTGCTTTCAAAATGATGGTTTTTAATTTTGAATATGAAGATTTCAAGTGCCAACAACCAAATCATCACTTAATAGTACACCAATATGATCCTGCAGATTTTGGGTCACATCACCCTATTTGTTTCTATCCCTAAAACAATTCCATTTTCTTTTTCTTTTTTATTTTCTTCTTTTTTTATTTTCTAGAAAGAATAAAATTTATGTGTTTGGTTTGGACTTAAGTGGATCGGGGATAAATCCTAGAATTTAAAAATAGAGTCTAACTTCGGTACCACTGTGAAAGAAGAATAAGTATGAGGGGCCCACTAAATTATATAATTTCATTTTTGTCTCACAGTGGTACCATATAATCACCTTTAAAAATAAAGGTAAATAGTAAAGATTTATATTTGTTTTGATATTTTATAGGGTAGGATTGTATATAGAGATATGTATTTGATTGTATATAGAATAAGCGTAGGTAGATTTTATATGATAAGATTATATTAGATGAAATATTTTGTGGGACGATCGAAAATGAAAAGTATACAAATTAAGCCTGAATGGAGGTAGTACTATTTTTATATTAAAATAATATTGAGTGTTAATATAATACAAAAACAACTTTCTCAGAAAGTATCAATTTCTTGTGATCTCTATTTCGAAAATTCCTAATTAGCTTCAACTAATCTCCGTTTAGGATTAGGCTCCAATTAGTTGCTCATGTTTTTCTTTTCGGTTCCAGTCTGCCTGACCACATCAATGCTGCTATTGACTTTAAAAAACGTCTCATTTTACAGTTTAAGTGAAAACTTAAAATTTCTTTAATTTTACATGTTAGTAAACATGAGCGAATAAGTTAACTATAAAGTGAAAATAAATTATACCGAGAGTTATTGATTTTTTTAGAGTTATATCTTCATCAACTTAACTACAAATAAAACGTTGTACATATTCAAACAAGCTCTTCTCATAGGACAGAAGGAGTAATAATTATACGCTTCAAACTTTTTATATATAACCTGAATTGATCCGAAATCGAACACAAATACGACTCGATGATCCGAATTATCACCCCAACTACAATGTCCCATATGGAGAAACAAATGGTTAGTTAACAAAACTTGGCAGATACACCTGTTTGATACAAAGGCAGCAAAAAGGGTAAAAAGGTAAAACCACAAACAGCATCCAACAACCAAAATGATGACCAAGTCCATACAACATCATATAGGAATCTCATAAGTTCATAATTCTGTCAATAAGTCATAAATAAGGTTTTTACCAAACTGAAAAGTACAATAACTTAACACCAGTTTTTACACAAAGGACCAGTTCATGAACATGAAAGCAAGGCAGTGATTAGAGTCGTCGTCGTTCAGAACCTTCCACGCGATGGCTTGTTCGTACGAGACGGGCCTGCCCATGCTCGACACACAAACACCGGCTGGCAAGTAGGCGAACCCCTATACAACGAAAAATGAAGTAAACAAACATGCCCTTATAGTCATTAAGAGAATACCCTTCGATGATTGTTTGCAAATGCTTAAAATAAGTACTTTTTGAGTTTTTGGCTTCGTATAAGCTGAAGTCATTAAGACGACAAATACGCTTTACTGAAGTCATTAAGGCGAACACCTGTTACTTTTCATACGAGACGAGCCTGCCTCGAAAGTCATTAGGACGAAAATACCCTTCGTAGGTTAAATGAGTGTTTGCAAATGTTTAAAATAAGTACTTTTGAGTTTTTAGCTTCATATAAGCTGAAAACAGTGTTTGAGATAACAACTTTGGCCTAAATTTAAGCAGAAACAATCGCACGATTAAGTACCTGCTGCATGATCTTGGAGAACTCCGATAGGAGAGTCTTTCGACCGTTTTCGTCTAGAATCTTCTCGAGCATTATGTCCTGAAGGGCCACTAGAGTCGTCTCCAGCATGTCGAGGCCTGCTTGGTTCGCGAACGTGAAAACTGCCGATGCCTGGAAAAAGAATCATGTAGTCGGGTTTTCAAGACCACGATCGATAATGTAAAAAGATCGGACGTAAGGTTTGAATTCAACTTACGTTCATTTTGACAGAGCAGCACATAATAGCATCGGAGTGGTGCCAGAGTTGTTTCAAAACGGCGTCGCCAGCTGGTGAGTCGAGCTGAAGGAGTTCGGCACCAGTGTGCATGCTGAGAAATACGAGAAAGAGGATTTCAGTGAGGATGAACGGCCATAAGAATCTTGACCCGAAGTACCATCGGGCTCAATAGGGCGGACCTGATGGGCCAACGGCCCATGGACTGGCCCAAAAATCTTAATGCATTTTAGGGCTGTGGGATGGGATGAGCCCATTAATTTTTGGCCCGAAGGAATTTTGGGCAGGCCCGACCCAGCTCGACATATGGCTTTGGCCCGAACGACTAATAATTGAAGAGATGAGCAGAGAGAATACCTATAGCTCCTGCAAATCCATTGGGCCAACGTCACTGCCTCGGGTGAACCGGGAAGAGACTTGGGTACCAAATGCGGGCTGAGTGGAGACGGAGCTATGGCCATGGCGACTCTTTGGACCGAGCCCACGATACTACGAACATATTGACGGGCCATACCCGCAACGCTGTCTCGATAGTGATTCTCAAAAGTGAACTGGAATGCAATGGTTAAGACAGACCTAAGGTTCTGACTGCTCGGATCAGCCTCACCACCTGAGCGGGCCGCACCGTGCCCCACCTCAAGCGCCGAAGCCAAGTCCAGTGTCCGCGTGGCCGTGGGACCGTCCTGCATCATATAAACCACCCCATTATTATTGAAAAATTAAAATCATAAAACAAAACAAGAAAGAAAGAGGAAAATAGGAAATGACACTCAACTGATTTAGGCTCTAAAGGAATGACACGGAAACCGGACGGGAGCAAAGGGGCGTCGTCACCGAATGTTTCATCAATCGGTGCAAAAACGAGCTGAGCACACGCCCCGGTAGTAGTTTCATCGATCCCGCTGCATAACTGCGTGAACACATTGAAGATTTCAACACCACGCGCACAGGAAAAAAGAAAGAAAGTATCGACCTACACATCTAAAGCTGTTGCGGCCAGACCTGCAACAAGTACATGTCTCTCGATAAAGCAATGTCCTCCGGGGAGAATGCATGACCCTCCAGACGAACCACCTCCAAGAACTAGAGAGAGATAGAATCGTCAGACAGAAGCAAATGCAAGAACGAAGGTAGCAATGAAATAAGGGTAGTAAGGTAGTTTACCTCCTCATGTTCGACCGTCTGTGCGAGGGGTAGAATGACTTGACTACTCGGAAATCCTCCAGGCTTTGCACAAGGAACTGCATAAGGACTAGCTTTAAGAGAAGCAGCAGAGTACACGTCCACGCCGTAATCAGCCCATTCCGAGCGATGCTCCCTCAAGAAACGAACAAGCAACGCCGGCGGCACGTTCTGCAATCAATATATAGGTTAGCAAATCAGTTGTAACTATCCAAAAAATGATAGTACTACTAAATTAAAACCATAGGTTGTAGTAAGTTAGTCGTAACCTGAAGAAGCATTGACGCACGTGCACAAAGGACACCCCCGAAAGTTGGGAGCATCGACAAGTTGTTATATTGGGAACCAAGAAATTTGCTCGGGGACGAGTTAATGGCAATTGTCACATCTTCCACCCCATCGCTGCCCATTATTGACCAACCGTCGTCGACAAATCCATTCACAGCATCATTAAAGCCCCTAACAGTAAATCACAAAAAACCACACCACAATCAGAAAAATAAGATAACGAGAAGTTACGTAAAATAGTAATCAGACGAGGTAATATAGCTCACCGGCTCAATCTTTGACTCAATGCACGAAGCACAGCAGGTTGACGACCACCAGAATACTGGATCTCTCCGTTGGTTTCTTGAGCAATTTGTCGTATGTGACGCAAAGCCTAGACATATAGAAATACGCTAACGAAACAGGAGAAAAAAGTACGTAAACGCTGGGATTTTAGAAGAAAGCAGAAAGCACTCACAGCCATAGTCATCTTCTGTGCGAGGATTTTAGAAGACTCGTAAAGAGGCCTTAACACTTCCGGAACACTGGGTGCCTGTGACGAGACAGAAGTTAAGATACAAGGGCAAAAGTAGAAGTATAGATACACGAGCGCTGTTGGAAGAGTTCTTACGTCAAAGTCAATGTGATCGACAATGTGAATAATGGAGCCTCCACCATCACAGGGGCGTATCAGGTAGCCGCTCGGCAGCATTTCAGCTCTCACAAAGCAAGTGGAAGGAGGCCCGGTCGGGCCACCAGTAGTCGATGTTAACGACCTCTCACAAATCTGTCGAAACAGTTCAGCTATCAATATACTAACACAACAACGATTCGTCGACAATAAATTATCGGAAATTGGAAGTGATTAGGATCCATTACCACTAGACTGCCGTCTTCCAAACTTGTAATATATCTCAGTGTCCAAAAGTCACGAGCAGATGCCAATGTTGTCGGTGCATACACCTAAATAGAGTTGCATCTTCGATTAGTTGCAAGCCATTGCGCTATCAAAGTAAATCTACAACAAGGGATTTCAAGAAACTGACCTGCATATATACAAGCTCGATGGTCCCTCCGTTTCCTGTGGGGATTGCACTCGCTACATCTAGGCAACGGCAGTCACGGAACCAGGAGAGACGATCTTTGAGAATTTCAGCGACCTAATTTAACACAATGTAGAATTTTAAATGAATTTGCAATATTTGGAAGAAGAAAACAAGTTTCGAAAGTTAGAGAACTACCTTCGTGGGTTCAAGACTCACGAGGCCACAGGCTCGCGCTGCTACACCGCTACAGTTGCGGGAGACAGCAACAATGCCAATAGAATCCGGACCAGGCTACACAACATAGACATAGTTTTAACATTACAACGTGAAATTGATTAATCGAGCAACTATAGAAGATAAAAGAATTAGAAAAATACCTTCATCCCAATCATCTGCACCCAGTCGACAGCAGTTCCAGTGGCCTTGCCAAGAAACTCTGCCAGGGTCTCCTCAGCTATTGCGAGAAGACTAAAAAAAACATGCGAAAACATCAAACATAAAGAAACTAAACTGTAATAGCTTTCAGACAAGCAGCAAAAATTAAAAAATTAAAAAATCGGGTTTATTACCCAGCTGGGCTGTTAGCATCCCTCTGCGGATGCTGAGGAGTTGGGTTTTGCTGCTGCTGCTGACCACTCATAACCACCGAGTCACAGCTAGTATCGGTGGTCGTGCTCACCTGTAATAACGGATACGCAATAAGTCATAATTAATCTAATGTCAATAATAATGATCAACAGTAAATCGAAAACTCACAGTGTGCAGCTGCTGACGCATGTAACCATTTTCGTAAACCAAATGCGAGACTTGCTTTTGAAGGCGGTCGTTCTCTTCCATCAGCAGCTTATTCATGGCGCTCAGCTTTCTGTTGACGGTCTGAAGACGAGACGCCTCTTTTCTCTGCTTCTCCCGGCATCTACGAAAGGAAAATACGGAACAAGGAAGTCACTCACTGGAAACATACAGGCTCTTCCCCAGTGTCAAAGATTTATGCTCTCCCCTACATACTATCTTAAGAAAAAAAGTGAAGGAACGAAAACCGGAAAAAAATGCAAACTTTGCTAAGAATCGACACCAGAACTTGAATGCAAGAATCGAAAGTGCACAATCTAGTCAATTGAATTCAGAAAAATACAGTAATTCACAGAAAATCGACAAATGCAGATCGCTGAAAGTAATTTTCCGAAAGATGGAAGCTAAGATCAAAACAAACTGGATAAACTCAACAACTATTGGCAAGTGATTAACTGATGTGATGGCCATTGATTGTGAATGTACTAATTCAAGATCTACAAGGATGGAGACAGGATGGACAAATAAGATACATCACATTTTTAGTTTTTGTTAACTCAACAAAGATCCCAACAAATGAGTTGCATTTAAAATGTGAACACACACACACACACACACACAAAGTTAAATTTAGCATGATTGGTTAAATATCTATCGAGCCTTTTTTTAAATCACAATTCCAGAATTGACAAAGTATGAAATCTGCATTTTTTACCTTACAAGTTTCCAGATTCGCTCCTATACAAAATACAGAAATGTGACAGAAGAATTACATACAGAATATTACAATTTAATCATTGATTTGCTCAACAGACACTGAAAATCAAAGAGGAAAGGTAAAATCAGAACACCAAAATGAAAATCCCAGAAAGGGAAAAACCTCAAGAACAACTTAAAAATCTTAAAAGGAGACACAATCCTGAAAATATGAGAACAGAAGGACAGAAATTTACGTTCCCAACTTTACACTTGACCATAAATTTTCTCAACAGACAGTGGAAACTAGAAAAAAAAAAGGAAAAAAAAAAAAGCACCAGCTGGAACAAGTCATACACATTCACATCTGCATTCTCATCCTCTTTTTTTATTTAACAAAAAATAAAAGGAAAAGAATTCAAATCCACGCATTTGAAGTGAAAAATCCAAATGAAAGATTTGAAATAAGTGGATATCCAAATAAAAAAGATTTAAGTCAATTCAAACGAAATCGCCTTGATTTCCAAATGATCCAATCGACACACAGATGAAAATCTCAAAGGAAAAACCTCAAGAACAACTCAAAAATCTCATCTTTAAAGGAGAAACACTATCCTGAAGAAATATGAGAACACAAAGAGAAAAAATTACATATAAAACATTACACTTCACCATTAATTTGCTCAACAGACAAAAAAAAAAAATCAAAGAAGAAGAAAAAAGCACCAAATGAAACACTTCACACACACTACACTCACAATCTTTACACACACACTTTCCAGACATACATACACATGCTCCACACAAACACTCACATCTGCATTACCACCCTCTCTTTTTTTACAAAAAACCAAAGAATTTGAAATAAGTGGATTTCCAAATAAAAAAGATCCAAATCAACTCATACAAAATCACTTCGACTTCCAAATCTCTCCATACAAAAACCTCAAAAACACCTCAAAAATCCAATCTTGAACCAAACCCCACACCCCCAACAACTCCAAAAACACACCTGCGATTCTGAAACCAGACTTTGATTTGTTTAGGCTCAATATTAGACAAAATGGGGCACTCCCTAATAAGCTGTTGCCTCCTCAACGAGCTAGGCTTAGGGCATTCAGCATAGACCCTTTCAAGAGCCTCAACTTGCTCCGGTGTGTATCTCACATACTTGCTAGCATCCATTTGCTGCTGCTGTTTGCCACTGCTGCCACTACTATTACTATCTCTGTGCATACAAAGGGCCATTCTGGGAAGAAAATCTGGTGTATCTATGGCGGTTTTGGTGGGTGCATGAACAGGCAGGCTCTCTTCTCATAGAGAGCCTCCTCTCTCACTCATCAGTGTGTGTGAGTGTGTGGGTTGGGGAAAAGTGATTTTCTTTTTTGGGGTTTTACTTTGGGTGATATAAGAGGAGGGGGAGCAGGAGAAGGACTGCTGTTGGGATGGTGGTGTTATTGGAACAGAGGTCCCCTGGTTTTTATCTTATGGCCTCAATCTCGAGGAATTCAAGGAAAGTGAAATGTTTTGTAAATGGAGGGTGATTAGGGGGTATGAGGAGAGGGGGGTGGGCTGGGGGTTGGGGAGAGTATTATCTAGTTTTTTTAGTTTTAGGGGTGTAAATTTTTTGAGTCAAAGCTAAGTACCGATAGAACTGAAATCGAACTAGACCAAAATATTTGAGCTTGAGCTCGGTTTGACGTAAATTTGTTAACTCAAGGTTGATTCAACTCGACTCATAAGAACGTAAAAAAGATTAAAACCATTTTAAAAATGAAAGCTAATTATACTACAAAGACCTACTGAAAATGAAATGAAATTTCACATCTTTTATATAAAATTAGAGTAAATTAGTAATTTAGCACAAACTCGATTAAATTTACAAAATGGGGTTCATAGAGGATGTGTTGTGGCTCGTTGCTTCTAACTTCTACTACACCCTTAATTATTTGAGGGTTTTAATGTTTGAGGGTAAAATATAAATTATGTTAAATTTTAACTCCAACAACAATAGTTCATATTGTTTTTGTTGTTTATGAAATAACCTGCGAAAACGTTAAGTACATGCAGCAATCAAAAATCATTCTAAAGTATGATATAGAAAGAGAAAAAAATATATACTAAAGATCATATTCGGTTTTATATTAACCCTACTATCTACTACCAAGAGACCTGAGGAAGGAGATATTGCAGTTTACATAAGCTAGTATTTTAGGGATTGAAGCTGACTCCCGAAAATTAGTTAAGCATATTTAGGGACCGAAGATAAAAGGGGAAGTTTTTACCTACTCTTATCGGTAGTGTCTGCACTTTACTAGATGCACAACACATTATCAAAAAAGGTGAAAAAAGTTAGTTTCCTTCCACGTATCGCACGTCTAGTAGAATGCAGACACTATCGATAGGGGTTTCCCGAGATAAAACTACAAAACCAACTTAGAAAATCAAACGAGTACGAGTAAAATATCCTCCAAAAAATAAAGAAATGTTGGTAAAAATATTAGTTTCCAGTTTATCAGAGACCAGAGCTAACTCCCGAAAATCAGTCGGCCACAAATTTAGAGATCGAAGATAAATGAGAAGCTCTTACCTACTTTTATCGATAGTGTTTGCACTCTACTGGATGCACAACACATTATCAAAAAATGTGAAAAAGTTAGTTTCCTTCCACATATCGTGCATCTAGTAGAATGCAGACACTATCGATAGGATTATGTAAGAATTTTCCGAGACAAACCTACAAAACCAACTTAGAAAACCAATTGAGTATGAGTAAAATTTAGGGAGCGCAAATAAAAGGGAAGTTCTTACCTACTCTTATCGGTAGTGTCTGCACTTTACTAGATGCCCAATACATCATCAAAAAATGTTGAAAAAGTTAGTTTCCGTCCATATATCATGCGTCTAGTAGAATGCAGACACTACCGATAAGGATAGGTAAGAATTTATCGAGACATACCTACAAAACCAAATAAGTATTATGAGCAAAATATCCTCCAAAAAATGAAGAAAATGTTGGTAAAAATATTAGTTTAAAAAAGAAGAGGGAAATGAAGGGATCTTTTTGTGGTAATTAAAAAAGTAATTGAAGTAGTATTTAATAGAAGGTATGGAAAGGGCATTAAATGGAAATAGAGAAGAAAAGTTAGGATGTACAAAGTTGGAAGTATTAAAGAAACATAAAACAGTGAAAAGATTGAAGAGAGTAAATAGAATTCAGAAGGGTACCTTTATTGGAAGCAGACTGCCAGGCCCTTTTTTAGACAATTACCACTTCTTCCTGTTATGCCTCTAGCTTCCCCTCTTGGGGTAATTTTCTTTTTTTCTTTTTTTTTTTTAAAAATAATACTACCTCCATTTCAATTAATCTTGCATATTTTTCGTTTTCATCCGTCCCAACTAATTTTACACACCCGTTAAAAAGAAAAGTTTTAACACGATCTCCACCCTCAATCTACATCTTCAATTCACCTTTGAAAAGTCAACGAATACTTAAATATCAACTTTTCTTAATACTTATGTCAACATCTTTTGTGCAAGATTAGTCGCGACGGAGGTAGTACTCTCTCCGTCCCACTTAATTTTGCGAGGTTGATCGGACACAGATGTAAGAAAACACTGCTTTTGTTTTTAAGTTGATTTTATCAAAGGTGTAGATTGAGGATGGAGATTTTGAGGATAAAGATTGTGAGAAAAAATTCATTTTTAAGAGTGTGCAAAGTTAAGTGGATGGACGGAAAAAACAAGTGTGCAAATTTAAGTAGGACGGAGGATTTTTTTTTTTTTTCTCTCCTACCTGCCTCATTATAATTATCTTCATTAAATGATGACATATACTCTTTAATTAGCAAATACTTAAATAAAAACATTTTTAGGTGAAAATGGATCTCTGCAGGTGTCGAGTCATATACTATGTTGTTTTGGTCCAAATTCAAAATGAGTCTTTTTTATATGCACACAAACGATGTCGTTTTGAATAAAATGACATTGTTTGATTTTAAAATGACGTCGTTTTGGTGCTCAACACGCGATGCAGCGCCCCTATTGGGAGTCCTTGAGTTGGAAGTTATTCGTAGGGGGTCCGACATCATGTCGTTTTGGTCCAAAGTCAAAATGATGTCCTTCTGACCTGCACACAAACGATGTTGTTGAGGAGAAGACAATACTGTTTTGATTTTAAAATGACGTTGTTTTGGTGCCCCGCACACGGTGCAGGATTTGGCGTCCTATAGGGGATCGTTGAGATGGAAGTTATTTGTAGGGACTCCTACACCACGTCGTTTTGGAAAAAAACAACATTGTTTTTATTTTAAAATTACGTCGTTTTGGTGTTCAACACGCGGTGCAGGATTTGGCCCCTATAGAAGGTCCTCAAGATGAAAGTTATTTATAACATAGAAAGTGTTATTTTTAATATAAAAAATATTATTTTAAGTATTAAATTGCATGTAAAAGTTACTTTCTCTAAAAAGTATTAGTTTTTTGTATTATTAAAAATATTTTTTTTAACATAAAAGATACTCTTATCTTATAAAGACGGTCTTACACAAGTAATGCTGCGATTATAGTTGGAAATCTCTATCATTCCATAATTCTTTTAATTGAATGTTTCTATGCTTATACGAGGATGTTTCATCTCAATAATTATTATTTTGGAATTATGTTGTCTGGTTTAATATTAAATATTGAAAAATGCACATTCATGGCCCCCAATTATTATTTTGGCAGTATACATCTTAAAGTCCTTAAAGTATTAATGTTTGTTTTAAATGGTCCTTAAAGTATCATTTTGTTTTAATTGGTCCTTGAAGTTATAAATTTTTAAATCAATTAGTCCCTGAAGTATTTTTTGTTTCAATTGGTCCCTTATGTTTTACAATTATTTCAATTGATCCTTAAACTATTACGAAATTCTATCTTAAGGCCCCCTAAAAGAAAAAAAGATACATAAAATATGTGAAATCGTCGATTTAATTCAAAATAATATTATAACATATCTTTTATTAAATAAATATTGTGTTATTTGTTTATGATAATTTTACCATCAAACGAGGTGAATTATACTATAATAGGATTTGAACAAAAGTTCGAGATTATAATTTCTCAATAATTTTATCCAAACTTTGAGAAATACTTTGTGGTACTTTAATTTTAGTGATAAATTAGTTGAGATATTTTGAACTCTATCTATCTTGAATTTAATGTAAAACTGAACATTATTAACGAAAGGACTTTGAAATTTTATGTTTGAAGGTCTTTACAATATTTAAAAAAATTAAAGTTATTTCGTTGATAATGTTCAATTTTACTTTAAATTCAATATAGTTAGAGTTCAAAATATCTGGATCAAATTAGCACGTTTCTAACTAAAATAAAGTAGCACAAAGTATTTTCTCAAAGTTTGGATGAAATTCTTGAAAAAATATAATCTTGAAGTTTTATTCAAATCGATATTTTAGTATAATTCACCTTCGTTTCAGGGGGAAAGCATCATAATGATAAATTACAAAACATTTATTTAATAAAAGATATGCTACAATATCATTTTGAATTAAATCGGTGATTTCACATATTTTATGTATTTTTTTCTTCTAGGGACCTTAAATATATTTTTGTAATAGTTTAAGGACTAATTGAAATAATTACAAAACATAAGGGACTAATTAAAATAAAAAATACTTCAGGGGACCAATTGAATAAAAAAACTAGAACTTTAAGGACCAATTAAAACAAAATGATACTTTAAGGACTATTTAAAACAAACATCAATACTTTAAGGACTTCAAGATGTATATTGCCTATTATTTTTTGTTTCTAAATATCAAAATCTCGAACTCTTCTTTGGATATTTTAATTAAAAAAAATTGATATTTTAAAATTACCAGTAAAATTAACAATTGACATGGCTTATTTTGTACACTAGTTTGCCACCCGTGCGATGCACGGGCTATAATTTTTTTGTTAAATTATTATTTAAATATAAAGATAAATATGTATAATAATGAAACTAAAAATAAGTAATGAATAAAATATATTTCAAAGGACTTGTATGCAACGTTGTACTATAATAAGTAAAAATTTGATATAAAATATATAACATAATACTGGTGTATGCGATAATTGTATACTTGTAATATTTGAATAATATACTAATACAATTACATATTGGTATAGGACGAAGCGATGTCACATATATTATATTTCTATTTAGTAATGTTAGCATGAGATCCCACAATGATATTAGTTCATTAAGCAATGGCGCTAGAGCATATTATTGTGACGTATTTAAAGTAGAAAAAAAAAATCAACATATTATACTTGTAGTTAACATCATTTGTCTTTTCACAAAAGAAAAGAGACACTAATTCATTCAACAAATCATTTTAACTATTATATCTAAACTTTTGACCGTAAATTTTAACTTTAACGAATCGGCTCATCTTTTTATCAAATTTCTTTAGAACAATGATTCACAAAAATATTATAAAAACGCAAATTAAAGTAAAATAAATTAATTTTCTAAAAAAAGAGTAAATAATTTTTCACATAAAATATTATTTTGATAATATTTAGCATTTTTATTTTATATACAAAAACATTAAAATCGAAATATATCATAAAAAATAAATAACACTTAGAAATTAATATTTAATATATGCGTAATGGATTTCAAATCGAAGATCGTGAAAAGAAAATTAATTCAGTATATTTTTCATAAAAAACGGAGTTGAACGGAAAAAGTTATACGACTTTTAAATATTAAGAAAAAAGAAAAAAAAAGCAAAAAAAATGTGATTGGTTGGCTCTTAACCAACTCCCCTCATATTTCTCCCCTTTCTCTTTTTTTTCTAACGCACATATTCACATAAATATTAATAGATGATTTAAAAAAAAATTCAAAAAAAGGAGAAAAAGACACATAAGCAGTTGACTTTTCAAATATTTTACTTTTAAGAATAAGGGAGATATCGTCGGTACAAGTTAATTTACCTATCACTTAATATGTAAATAATATTATAGCATTAGAATGAAGCTAATTATTTTATTTAATTAGAAACAAAATCTTTATATATCAATGGAAAACACATTATTAACATGTCAACAAGGATGGATTTAGGGGACGTCCTTGGACTTCCAAAAAGAAAATGTATAATTTTATCTGATGATTTTCATGAATACTTTTAATTTATAAAAGTTTGTACCCTTTATTTTTCATACTCCGTCTTCTTTGATTCGAAAATTTCTTCTGCTTGGAATTTTGCCTTGAATCTATTTGATTTTTTTATTCGACGTTTCTGTCAAGGTGGAGAACACTTTGAAATATGTTCAGCATGCGTTGGAAGCAACCCGACCGCACCAGAAGGTAATGTGGTCGCATCAAATCATGGCTAGAAAGTGAATTTGGAGCTAAGGCGTCGACGCGGTCGCATCATTTGTTGAGCGCGGTCGCATCGCTTATTAGACGCGGTCACGTTAGTTGAGGCGATCTAGGTTACGCGTTTTAGGCCCAATTTGATTTATTTTGTGCTCAAGTCAGTTTCGGGGCTTACAAATAGTCTCATTGATGGTCTCAGGTCATAAGGTTAGATTTGATTAGTATTCGATTTGATTTTGGTCTTTAAAGTGTGAAGAATTTGTTTTGGTTGAGTATTCATCAATTAGGTATTCAATTTGTCTCCATTGGTTAAGATAGTCACGTCCTATATTATAAACACTCTTTGATATTGAATTGAGTTTCTCTCGTTTGACCATGAACGTAGCTAACAAGTTGTTAGTGAACCACGTTAAATTCAGTATGTCCTTGCATTGTCGATTTCACGTTTATGTTTATTTGAATATATCTTTCCTGCTACGTTATTTCTCAACATTATTTACACATTATATAACATAGTTAATAAAAATTACGTCTCTTAAGACAAAATCCTAAATCCGACTCCGTATCCCCAATAAGTTGGGGAACGTTTGTGGGGGAACATTGTTGTTGAAAGGACCTTGTAAGAAAATAGATTTCTTTTTCCATTATGGTGTGGTGGAATGGTACATGTGATGCATGCATGTAGTATGGCATGCATGCATGGGAGGCATGGTGACAGGAAATTGTACAGTTACACGTATACATGCTTCAGTACTGTACAGGGACAAACTGTAGAGAATTAATTGATTGCAACTAATTGGACATGTGATTTTCAATTTTTCAGTTGAATTTCGGTTGGTTCAACCCAATTACCCTATGGGTCAATATAATGGACTTCAAATTACTATATGGGCCCGATGGGCCCACTTACTTTGACCCACCCACAACCAGGTAAAAATCACCAAACAGTAGAAAATTGAACATAAATACTTGAATAGCTCTCTCCCACGTGTTCTCGTCTACGTCCGATTATACTTTATTTAGATGTTAGAGAATCTTTGATCGTCTATAATTTTCTTAACTCTTCCCCGTTTTATCCCCTTTAGTCCTGATTAATTCATCAAATAAACATGGTAAATTGCAAAATTGGAGATTTCTATGGAATTATAGGGATGTTTGCGATTGATTTTACTTTTGAAAAAGTGATTAAAATTAGAGATTCTATATAAATCACTTATGTAAAAAGTAGGCAGTGTTTGTAAAAAAAGTGATTTCCAATAAAAGTAGAAGTTGGATTGTTTACTATAGAATCACTTATGTCTTTTAAAAAATATCATATAATTTACAGAATTGTCATTGAGTGGAGAAAAGCATTAAGAGCCCGCTTGGTTGGGGGTTTAGGGGTAAGGAATGAATAATGACTCATTTCCGTTTATAGTGCTTGGTACATAGTAAATAAGTTAATCATTACCCTAATTTATTAACAATTTCCCTTATTTCATTCCGTAGTATGATTGACTCCTCATTCATACCCATTATCATTGTTATTGATGATATTGATGATTTACAAACAAACAAGCCCTAAATTTCTGCTTTTAGCTTTTACATTGAAAGCACTTCTTTTAAAGTAGAAGTTGGCTTTGCAAACACTACAACCTAGTTTTTCTCAAGTTATAAGCTGAAAATCACTTAGAAAAAGTAAATGCAAACACTTCCATAATATCAGCAGCCTTGTGAAAATGTGAAAAAAAAATTAAAAAGAAAAGTATTTGTAAAATATTATTATTTAAGTTAAATTATATGAACGATGTAGTATTTACTACTCCCTTCGTTCCGAATGAATTTGCACACTTTCATTTTCGGTATGTCCCAATCAAATTTACACACCCTTGAAAATGAAAGTTATAATACAATCTTCACCCTAAAATCTCCGCTCTCCATTTACACACTCAATTCACCTTTAAAAAATTAACACAAAAACAAAAAAATAACTTTTCTTAACATGTCTGTACTATTAAAGGTACAAGTTCGTTCGGGCCAATGGAAGTATTTAACTATTTATTATGGCGCTTCCATAAACATGATATCATGGTTGCGTTGCAGTTAATCCACCAATGAATTGGGGCCCACGATACACTAAAATGCTAAATTATGGATTTATTAACTTAAAAATATTCTCCAATTTTCATAAGGTGATTCATATTACAAGATTCACGTGAATAACTTCGAGTGTACGGCCGATTTTACCCCTATACCAACTAAAATGAGTTTTGCTCTCGTCCGTACAATTTAAATCATGGACAAATTTTCATACGATATATATTGTTTATACTGAAAGTTATTATTTATTATAAAAATACATATGATGTTGAAGAAGTATTAGTGAGGTAGTATCTTTCTTCAAAGCAAATAATATATTTCGATAAATGCGGTGATACGTTTCATAAATTCCTCGTTTAATATGGATTGCACGGGTCTAAGATTGTGCATCTAGTTTACATGAGAATTAGTGTGAAGAGTAGTTTTCTTGTGCACCTAATTTATTCCGGAAAATGTATTAGTGTTTATGGTGACATGTATTATTTATTCTGAAGAAATGTATTATGCTAAAATATACTACTTTCAGAATAAGTAATATCTTTTAGTATATATTATGATATACTTTCATAAATCCCCTTAAATGCATTCGAATTGCACAAATTTAAGATCTGTATATCTGATGTACATATGTCAATTAAAAGATCACAAAGCAAAATACGTGTTGTTGACGTCATTTATCGGATGTGTGTCCGGGTCAACAATTTTGAGCCACGTCGGTTGACAAAAGCACAAAAAAAAAAAAAAAATGAAATAGGCAAGGAATTTGAGTTAAGTAAGTCTAGGTAAGTGAAACGAGCTAAGAGATATTAGCTTTGTCATTTTATTGCTATTTTCTGGTGTGTCAATTCAGGTTGGGCGTTTCGCCTGTGTTACATTTGCTACAGTGATTGTTCTAGTGGTAGTGGGAGAAATCAGAATGAATCCTTTTATGAGCATTGAAAGCTCTTATTTATACTAGAGAGGCCTACTCCTAGCTCGCCTGGGTAGACCTTGGGTATAATGATTACATCTGGTACATATTTTTCTCCCTATCTGGGATACAAGATCCCAGAATTTATGGGATTCTTGACAAATGGCGTTCTGAGAGGATTTCAGGGGATCTGGTCGGCCACGTCACGTCTGTACGATCTGATTTGATCCCACCTGGAGTATGTTTGAGCTGATTCCATGTAGTAAATGAATCTCGAACCTGGCTTAGCCGGATCATCAGAGTTCTCCTGGTCTTTGCTAGCGTGGACAGAAGTTTCAGGTTGATCGTACCCGGGTCAGGTGGGAACATAATCAGGTTGACCATCTTCAGGTAGGTCATCTTCTTGGCACCTTTTGGATAAAAGTCAGGTCGGACAGTCCAGGTAGGACAATTCCAGGTAAGACATATTCCCGACGTCGCTACAAACAAAATATTCAGGTAGGACAGTTCCAGGTAAGACATATTCCCGACGTCGCTACAAACAAAATATTCAGGTAGGACAGTTCCAGGTAAGACATATTCCCAACGTCGCTACAAACAAAATATTCAGGTAGGACAGTTCTAGGTCGGCCAAGTGGGGGAGCCACGCCATAGCTGAGCCATCTGGCAGGCCGAATCCAGCTTGGCCTCATGGTGAGGTGTCACGTTAGTTTGGTATGCACAGACTTGATGATATGCGCATCTGAGCTGGCGGGGATGTTCCACGTCAGCTAGGGGCACAACACGTGTTACAAACTCTCTTACTTACTCTTGTGATTGTATTCTTTTTCTAGTACAAATATTAATAGGGGTGGAATCGAAAAATTCAATTCCCGATCACTGGTTAGAGTTGCAGAATGCTCACTGTGAAATCTCCTTAATTGGGTTTTCCATTTGTAGTTGGACAATTTCCATCACTTTTAATGATTTTCTAAAATTTAAAATAAAAATAAAAAATCAAATATGACGTGTTGTATATGTATGTTGAAATATGTCTTAGGTATTTTTATTTATTTTTTTATTATAATTATGTGGCCGACACGTTGACAATTATTCATGATAGAGGGGCCATAGAAAAGTAGGGTGACCAATGGATTAAAATTGAAAAACTTTTGGGGTAAAAAGTTATATGAATCGGAAAAGGTGGGGTCCAATTATATTTTTGAAATAAAAAGAAAAATAAATCATGTTATGTGGATGGGCCCTATAAGATTTCAAAATTATAAATTAATTACTTATCATAAGGAAATTGGTGTGACAGGTGTAATTTCTTAGGTACAAACAATGCGGAATTAAGCAGGGACGGAGCTAAGGGGGACTGGTGGCAACGACCGCTCCTCTCAAATTTCCCGACTGAACTACCGTATATGTACATATACAGTGCAATTGTAGTTAAAAAACGAATTTCGTCATTCTTAAATTTCAAAAACTTTAATAAATATCTCAAGAACATTATAAATCATGGCTCCGTCCGTAGAATTAAGGGAATATTTAGAAGCATGTGATTGCTATTAACATGGTATTAGTAGGCAATTTGATGGTTTCTTAGTAATGATTATGCTACTAATGTATTTTTAATAATTAATGTCTTAAACTATAGTTTGTCTTTGTCATGTATTTAAGAAATTAAAAATTTGTTTCTAATTGTAGTTATGGTCTCATAAATTCATATTGATGAGTCATAATTAGAAGATTGATAGTTGATGGTTGCTAGAAGTTAATGTTCAATACTGGGGTTGTAAATGAGTCGAGTCAAGTCGAATGTATTTTTGTTTGAATTTATTTGATATATTATCGAGTTTTTATTGTTATGTTTAAGCTTGTTGTATTATTAATTGACTCAAGTTAGAACAGAACGAGTCGATCTCTTATTTTAACATTTTTTTACTTATCGAGCTTCAGCTCAAGTTGAGCATTATCAAGCGTAAAAGTATGTTAAAATTTATTTGATATATTTAACCAAACATAATTCAAACAAATTTTTAGCAAACGATCTCGAATCAAATATCGAGCAGTTTGATTTGTTTTTCAGCCCATGATAGATAATCTTAATATGCCCAAGGCTTGAATTTTTTAGAGTTATTATATAAATATATATTTTAGTTTAGTTTGTACACATTATCAACTTCTATATAATTTTGTCACCAAAAAAACTTCTTATAAATTTTTGAACAATGAAAGTTTCGAACGCCTTCCGTCCTGCTCTAATTTGCACACTTTTTTTCGGCCATCCTATCTTTTTCTGTATATCTCCAAAATGAAATTTTTTCTTACAATCTTCATTCTTAAAATTACCACTCTCAGTCTTCATCTTTGAAAGATCAACTAAAAAATAAAAATAATTTTTTTCTTAATATATATATTGAAACAGGTGTACAAATTAAGTCGGAACACAGAGAAATAATGTCACCAAAGAGTCTTGAAGATTACAATCCTTTTACCTGATACAATTAAATAAGAAAGCTTGATTAGCACTATAATAAAAGAGTAATTATTGATAGAACAGTAAAAATTCTTGGTACTATTTTTCGGTTTCCTTTTTTTTTCATGTTTGGGTCCCACCGTACAATTTTGTCACACTTGAAAGTGTTTCCACTTCCACCAACATAATTTATATGTATGTATATATATATATATTTTTTTTATTAATTGACGTTTTATGATTAAAATAGATTAAGTATGAAATATTTTGATAAATATACGCATTTGTTTAAAGATTTAATCAAATTAAAATATTTTTGATAAATTATAAACTAGAGGTATTTTAAAATTGAGCCTAGAGAAAAAATTAATAAAATTGGTAAAATACATGTAAAACGTCAATTAATTAAAAAATGAAAGAACATTTTAAAACGTCAATTAATATGAAATATAAGGAGTATATATATATATATAAAATAGACTTGATATGCATGCAACTCAATTTGTATTTATGTCTGAGACACTTCAACACAAAGTACTAGCTAATTTTTGCGTTGTAGAAAAATCTATTGCAGAAAATGAACACAACATACATTTTACAGACATACACAAGCGGACTAAAATTATTTTTAGTTCCGTAATTTTTTTTTTTTTTTTTTTTTTTTTTTACAGTTTTGGTAAAAAAAAGCTAAAAATTTAATTTAGTCCCGTATCTTTAGAATTTGTACGCATTTACTCTTTTTTCGCCGCCAACAACCAATTTGACCGAAAAATTACACGTGTCAACTCATCGGTGCCATGTATTTAATATCAGTGGGGAGAAATGGTCACGTGATAGGCACATATAATTTTCTGGCCAAATTGATCACCGACGACGGGAAAGGACTAAATGTATACAAATTCTAAAGATACATGACTAATTGAAATTTTAATTCTTTTATGAACTAAAATTGTACGAGTGAAAAGTTATGAGACGAAAAATAATTTTAGCCCAATATAAAAATATGTATTTCTGTGTTGCCTACGCCAAAGTATGGAGAGGCAATGTATATGTCAAGTCGGACCGGAATTCCGTCGAGTTGGAAAAGCGAGCCAAATTTAGTCAATCATCATAATTCATATAATATACTAATCTCTCCTATTGGCCACGTCAGACCATTCGAGAATTGAGTCGAGACTGATGAACCTAATAATACTTCAATCTATATTTAATATGCGCAACACGAACTGATTACACTGACTCGTTGGATCGGGCCGATTTTGCCAAATATGCCTTCACTAAGAAGAATCCTAAGAGAGGAGAAAAGCAATTGACTTTTAGATTTTCACTAGGTTGACATTTTGCATAAAGGGTTTCACATTTTCGAAAGCATCCAAAGTATTTAATGTGGGACCTAATAATGTTTCGAGTAAATTTCAATACTATATTATATCATAATCTTTAAAAATTAATATGTATTAATTTTATATATATTGTGCGTTACAAATAGAAAAATATGGAAAATAAATATCATTATTAAATAATCAAGAATGATTATGATGGGGCACAGAATTATATAGTCATTTTGTACAAATTAGACCTTTAGTTGTAAAGTTATTGCATTGTTGTGTATGTTTATTATTTACTCCCTCCGTCTCAAACAAACTTGTACAGGGGGTCGACATACATATTAAGAAAAAATTATTTTTTAGAATTTTGTTGATTTTTCAAAGGTTAATTGAACGTGAAGATTAAGAGTGGAGATTGTGTTATAACTTTCCTTTTTACGAATGTGCAAGTTTACTTGGAAAGAACGAAACCGAAAAGTGTACAAGTTTATGATTCGGGACGGAGAGGGTATAATTCATGATAAAATTATAAATTAATATTCCATGCCATGCAACAAATATAAAAATTATAATAGAAAGTTCCAGCAAGTGGAAAATTGGGGCCCAGTGGCAATATGGAACTTTGATATTACAGCCAATTTATGTAGATTTTGCTTTTAAAAATGTGATTAAAATTAAAATTTATATAAAAAAAATTTCTTCTAATTAAAAAAGAGTGGTATTTGAAAATTAAGTCAATTTTTTTTTTTTTTTGAAAAATAAAGTGTTTGACAAATAAGCGATTATATCTCTTAATTTACTAAGTAAGCAGATAAAAATAGTATTTTTTGCTGCTTATGACTTTTTGACTTCTGAATAATTAATTTAGGAGAAGTTAAATGTCCAAAACACCCATTTAACTTATGGAGTATTAAGCTAGAATAAAATATTTACTTAAAATTAACAAACCAAACATTCCTTCGTATTTTAAGCAAATACAAACACTCTCTTAGTAAGTAGATTATTTGTTGTGTTTAGTAGTTTAAGTGATCTTTGTTCGTATTTCGTGAAATCAACTCAATCTAGGTCTAGACGTGATAGAATTGGATCGGTTTAGTTCGCTATTTTAAATGGACAGTAAGAATTGTAATTCGAAATATTATTAGAGTTGTAAATTTTACAGTCCAATAAGTTAATATATATTGGGGGATAAACTGTACCGGACTCATAAAATTTTTCTCACAGTCTTCACCTTCAATCTCCACCTTTAAAAAAATCAAAGATTTTACAAAATTTTATTTTTCTTAACTTTCGTGTCTGCCAAGGTAAGTAAATTAGATCGGGACAGAGGGAGCAGTTCATATGCACTCTAAAACAAGAAATTGCTGACATTAAATTACATAAAAATAATATTTTCTGTTATAATTTCTTGTAGTTGTGTAATAATGGAGCAATCTGAATGTATACATTTGTTCCATCAACAAAATGTCAAAATAAAAGCATAAATTAAAGACCTGTTTTTGTCTGCTTGTCTCCCTATCTACACATGACCATCATTAACATATAGTGAGACCCCTCTCTCACTCTCCCTCCCCTCTTTATATTCCAAAAATTCGAGACTAATTCCGACTAGTATTTTTTATGTCGTATTTTTATTAGATGTTTATATTTTTCCTCCATTCCTCTTGTCTAACTTTGACTATATCTTCACGTTGTCTATGCCCCGACCAGACTAGTTGGAATTCTCTTTCCCAACCGTGTCTAGGAGTGACAATTCGAATCATCAAGTCCGATTCGTGTGTAATTTCGTATCGATTCGTGTTATATATTAGGAGTTATTTGACACATATAATTATCACGTTCTAAGATAAATTTATTAATTTTATGTTCCTTCATGTCAAAATCGAATTAACCAAGTTTGTGTTGGGTCAGTTTCGTTTCTCTATAAATATGAGTCGAGTTGGGTCGTGTGATGGTTAATCGATTTCGTATTGAATTAGTTTAGACTCTCAGTAAATACAGGTCTATTCGGGTTGGGTTAGTTGGGTTTGTCTGGTCATGTTAGAGATTGCCACCCCCAATCATGTCCTACACATAAGCCTTCATCGTATCGAGAAACATATAGAATAATAAGTTTCATGGTTGAATTAAAACAATATAGTTTTATATGTAGAATACGGGTGGAACATTATAGTTAGAACATAGAATCCATAGCCTGATTAGGCACTCTAGCATCTTTTAGAGCATTGATATATACTCTCTCCGTCCCAACTTAATTTGCTTACTTGCCTTTTTGTTTATCCCAAATAACTTTGTCAGCCCAAAAAGAGAAATTTTTCTCACAATCTCTACCTTCAAAATTTCCACCCTCAATCTCCACCTTTGAAAAACTCCAAAGATTCTATAAAATCTATTTTTTCTTAACCTTCGTGCTCGATTAGAGTAGACAAATTAAGTCGGAACGGGAGGAGTATATATATATATATATCGTTGAATAAATTATTGTTTTTGCGAGGAAAACATATATATGTAGGTATGAGGAAAGTGGGCCTAATGGGGGCCCACAAATGGGGCAGGTCCACTTGGTGATGTTCCCATTGCGTGATTTAGCAAAATAAAACAAAAGTGGAAGTCTCTTTCTATGGCTTTTGTCATGCACCAAAAGTGTCTAATGTGTGAGTTGAGCCTCCTTCAAGCCCCACTTTCTTTCTTTATTTTTCCATGCCTTTGCTTCCATTTTACATCTCTCTCTCCCCCCTCTCTCCCTCACACACACACTCACCACTTGTTACATTTACGTGTTTCATAATATTCTCCATAATATCATGTCACTGATTAACACGTATCGTACATTGACTATAGTGTAACAAAGATGAAACAAGTAACGTGATATTGTGTTTCATATATTTACCGCCACACCATGTCACTGATTAACACATGCCATATATTGACTATAGTGTGACAGAGATGAAATAAGTAGTGTGAGACAGATGACCTGGACTTCTCTCTATTTAGAGTGAGTCTTGTGTGTTACGGTTACACGAAACTTATTCCAGACTACCGAGAGTAATTTTGTTTTTTGAATAGGCTTATGATTTGAATATGGATGTTGGGACATTAATTTAGTTATAGATTAGACCCGTTACACAGAATGAGATCCGTATGACCGCCACTCACAAGTTTTTGCCCCCCTCTCTATATGTAGAGACTTTATCTGTCTCGAAATAATTGTTTTTTTTTTTTTTTGCATGTGTATAAGTAATTATCGTTTTAGGAATTCATTGTATATCTTTCAAAATTGTCCATACTACACGTATAGAAAATTTAACAAGGCCGTTAGTATAATAGAGAAAGACAACTTTTAGAAAAGATAATCTAATTGTTAAACCTAAATAAGGGTGTACGAGTCACTTTCTAAATAGATGAGAATTGAGATCCTCTATTTTATATGGTGTTCTATCTAGTATTCTAAAATAATCACCGAATGTCATATGTATCAATGATATTGTTATTAATACATGCTAGGGGGCTAAAATCATTTTTGATTCCGTAACTTTTCATTCGTATAATTTTGATTCCAAAAAAGTTAAAAATTCAATTTAGTCCCGTACTTTAGAATGGTTCGGATTAAGTCATTTTTTCGCCACCGGTGACCAATTTGGCCGGAAAATCACATGGGTCAATCACGTGACTCATTTTTCTGATCGATTTTTAAATACGTGGTACCGACGAGTGATGAGGAATTAACATATATATATATATAATTGTTTTTTACTTCAATGTTACTTGTTGGTGCCATGTATTTAAAAGTTGCCCTATGCTAGACGTTCGAAGTCTTGAAATACCAGATGGAAGTACACAATATGAAATAAAGAATCTCATATTTTATAAAACACCTTAAATTAAATAAAATTTTAATACGCCAATTATTTTAAGACGCAAACATTACATATATACATATATAGAGGGACGAATTTAGGGGTAAACGGGGCGGTGATCGTCCCCCTTGGACTTCTAAAAAATAAAAAATTTACATGTAATTTTGTCTGATAATTTTCATTAATACTCTTAATTTATTAGAGTTTACTCCTCTTACTCTTTAAAACAACTTCGTCCCTCTTGATTCAAAAATTACGCCATATACTATATAACATAGTTATAAAAAAAAAACGCTCCACTTACCGATGAATTCCGATATCCGTCCCTGCATATACATATGTGTGTTTGTGGATGTGACACATACACTAGGATACACAACATGTTCCATGGAAGGGACAGAGGATAATGTGGTCCATTTTGAAATAATAAGAGTTGTAAAGGTAAGAGGAAGCTCGTGCTTAGAGAAAGAGAATTTTATTTATTACTCCCTCCGTCTCGTTCAGATTTACACATTTTTCTTTTTGGTCCATCTCACTCAAATTTATACATCTTTAAAAAGGAAATTTCCCAAATAATTTCCATCTTCAATCTCCACCTTTAAAAAAATCAATCAAAAAGCAAAAAATAATTTTTTCTTAATCTTCGTACCCGTTCCTACTTGCAAATCTGAGCGGGACGGAGGTAGTATTTTTTTATGCCACTAAAAAATATAGAACAAAATCATGGTATCATACTTTGCCATCATTATGAGTGATACCAAAGATTATGAATTTTATTTGTCAAACATCTCATAAATGGAACAAAAAGTAGGCAATATTGATGTTGAGAGTGACTGTTCCAATTTATGAATCATCCAAACATTCCTTACCACCTTTGTCCATTTATAATTATTTTTTGGCTTTATTATTATTTCTATAATTTAATCCAATTTGATATATGACACTAGAAAAAGCTTTCCCTTTTTAACAAATTATGATTGTGTGCATGTACTCTAAATTTATGACATAATTTTCACTATATTACTTCAAATTAATTTGTACTTTAGGTCATAAATATGCGTAGAAGTGGTATACTACTAACTTTTCCGCAGAAGTTTTAAGGAACTTTCAAGAACTTCCGCCTAATCAAATGAAATTCAATTATATAAAAAAAACCGTAGCAACTTAGATATAACTTTATCTAATTTGTTATTTTTCGTTTTTTTTCTTCGGTTGTACTCTTATTTGTTTATCACTATTTCGCCGAATTCAATGGCCAAGAACTATAAAACATAGTTTTTAGTAAAGATACAAACCTATTGTGTCTAATTTTTTCTATATTCTATATTCGATTTTAACTGGATTATACACATCAGATAAATTTAGTTTTATTTTATGAGGTCGTATTGTACATATTCAACATATATATAAGAATCTTGAGTAACAAGATATAAAACCAAACGGTTTAGTGGACATAGATTGATTAATATGGTTATTGTAGATACGTTAAAATCGTACTAGTAATTATATTTTTTAAAATTTGCCGGTCTAAATATGATACACCGAGTCAGAATATAAGTAGTTAACACGTGCATACAGTAGATAGGACATTTCCCTAAAGCGAAATTATTTTGATTTTAATGATATAGAGAATCAAAGAAGAAAATAGTACATGTTTTAATGAGACAAAACCCAAAACAACATAGAAGCCTAGGCAAACTAGGAATGATTCATGGGTAGAAAACTTTGGAATTTTGGATAACATAAATAATAATAATAATATAACACAATAATAATAATAAAAACAAAAGTGAAGTAATTGTAGTTTTGTTGAAATTAGAGGCCTTTGAATTTGGGATGATTGAGAGATAATTGGCATATCATGTTTGTTGGAATAAGACATCTAACATATTATCATTATCTTTCACACATTTGTCAACACCTAAAGGCCCCCATGTATTTATAAAATATTCCTTTCGTCCCGAACGAACTTACACGATTTATTCCTTGCTATATATGGAGATATATACCATGTAGTTTATCCATCATCTAAAACACACACATTCACATACACATCCATGTGCATTTGTGTAAATCTACGGTTATAAGACACGTGGTGTATATCTCTCGGTGTAGCATCTCAAAAGTGGACACACATATTAAGAAAAATTGATTTTTGGATTATGTTGACTTTTCAAACCCATCTTTTTGCTTTATTTGGTAAACAAATATGTATTGTCGGATAAAATTTGTGAGATTTGTTGTCTTTTCAAGAAAGTGTGCAAATTGCTTGAAACAATGTAAGTTCATTCAGGATGAAGGGTGTAATTATTATTATGAGATGTACATCATCTTAAAATTATCATACCAACACCAAAAAATATTTGACATTTATATGTAATGAATTGGTTAAAATATATAAATAAAATACAATAACTAGCTTCTAACACTAAACCTAAATTTAACTAAGCCGATTTTATTCAGTTCAGTCAGTTTATTATCCGGTGGACCAAAACAATTCTTATAAATAATAATAATAATAATAATAATAATAATAATAATAATAATAATAATAATAATAATAATAATAATAATAATAATAAATTATTTATCCCACAATCTATCTACACATATATAATAAATAAATAATAATAAAAAAGACTCCATATTATTACTTAATAGAAATGTGAAATAGTTGACGAATTATAGGCTTTGTTTGACTGATTTGAAGTTTAGATAATATTTTCCAAATTTTAGTGTGTATAAAATATTAAAAATAATAAGATTTTATATCTCGACTTAGTTTGGTTATATTTGTGGTTTATTCTTTAAAACCAAACCGAATTGATTTAGCTAATTATAAATCGAAATTGAAAACCTAGCTACTCCCTCCGTTTAAAAAATAAGTGTCTTTTAGCTTTATTTTGAAAGAATTAAGTTTAGATATAAAAGAAAAATATTTAATACAGAATTCATTTTATTGAATATATTTTGTGTAATAAGAAATTAATCAATAAATAAAGTAGATTGTTTATGATAAAATCGGAAGAATTTTGGTTTTTTATGCTAAAGCGACACTTATTTTTAGATTCTAAATTTTGTCTAAAAAGATAGATAGTTTGAAAAGAGAAAGTATTATTTAATAATAAATTTCGATTCGGATCGACCAGGAGACGTAGAGCCATTTTTGCTCGCCCATCATATACAATAAGTGTCCTATTTAGGCTTCACTGAGCACATTAGTATATGGGCCAAATATATGGGCCGGTGCTCGGTCCATTATAATATTTTATGGAGTCCATAGAAAATGGGCTTACCGATATATTTCATAATCTTAAGAGGCCCAAATGTAACACTGGCAGTGCAAATCGATAAGCTGTGAGAGAGAGAGAGAGAGAGAGAGTAAAACCCCTCACAGAAACCCCTGAAGAAGCTGTACTGCGAAGAAGAGCAAAGATGAACAAGAAGGAGGTGTTTAAATTGGCGAAGGGTTTTAGGGGAAGAGCGAAGAATTGTATAAGGATTGCGAGGGAGAGAGTGGAGAAAGCGCTTCAATATTCATACAGAGATCGCCGCAATAAGAAGCGTGATATGCGTTCGCTGTGGATCCAGAGAATCAACGCCGGCACTCGTCAGCACGGAGTGAGTTTTTGTTCCTCAATTTTCAGCTTATTGATTTGATTTTTTGTTGAATTTGTTTCGTTGTTCCATTTGGTTGAACGCTGAGTATGTTTCTGTTTATAGCTTATAATTTTTCTATGGGGTTAGGAATTTGGATTTATATGAAATTTTGTGAAATTGTGAATTTCAGTTTGCATATCTTAAATGTATGTGTTGAATGTGAGCCGATGAATTCTGACTGGAAGAAAGTTCCGATTAAACTTCTTATAAGCTCCAACATCTTATAAGGTGTTTCATGAGCTTATAAGACGTAATTGCTCAAGAAATTATAAGTTAATAAAGTATTTGGATATTGGAGCTTATAAGCTTTGAATTAAACGAAAGGATTTAGTTATGGAGTCGGTGGGCAAAGTTGAAATCCACCATCTAACACACACTTTGATCACTGTGTGAAGTGTGTATGGGGTTTGTTTTGTGTGTAGTGTGTGAATGAAGGTATGTGTAGTATGTATGAAAGAAGTTTGTGTAGAGCTTATAGCTAAACACCATCTAAATATCCGTGTTGCTCCATGCCACAAGAAAACTATTGATTTAATAGAAATGTGGTGAAGTGAAGGTGAAATGTATCAATTGGTACTTTGTTGAGCATTGGAGTTATAGTTGTGGATGTGTTCTCATAATTTGAGTTTCGGAACTAGGTATGGTTGTATGCTGTAGATGCTTTGCATGTATCTAGTAAAAGATGTAGATTAGCATTCAGGTTGATGATAACTGGTAAGGATTGGTGTATGTTGGAGAATGACAATGGCAGCATTCATATTATCCTGTAGACTTCTTTCGAGGATTCTACCATGGAAATGGATTGATAGCTTTAGGCAAGCAAGGGGGTTGGGGTGTGGTGGGGGTGGTGGGTGGGGCATAGATGGTTTAGTCTCAAAGATATCTGTTTTATGCCTGATCCGAGGTTCCCGACTGATGGAAGTGCAAGATAGGTAGGGAATAGTGGAATACGATTGAGCCATAGGACTGGGAGGGTATTTGACTGAGCTTATTTGAAGATCATATAAGCTTTTGCATTTATAAGATACATTAACCTTATGAAAAATCACTGGTGACCTGTGTAATTACACGCTTGTAGCTTATAGGATAAAAAAAGATGATGGAGGTTAGTAATGCAAATTGCGTAATTACTATGATAGAATTTAAAGAAGTTTATCAAGATTGATTTTGTTTTTGAAATATGACGGGGATTCCTTGCTTTCCTCAGAAACAACTTATAAGATCCTAACAGCTTACTATAGGATGAAATGAGATTTTATTTTAACACCTTACCGAACACTTAAGGAGCTTTCAAACACCCTCTAATTCTCACTCAAGGCTCATAAGTCCCCATTTTCTCTGCATCTCTTATTGATGTCTATTTCCCTGTCCAATGGTATGCTGCCCTCTATTGTTCGTTACTTGAAATCGCTCCAATCAGCCGGTGAAGTTGTGTTTTAAGTTTATTTGTCTTTATAGAAGTTTGAGGTTTTCTCTTTTGCTTGACAGGTGAACTACGGAAACTTCATGCACGGGCTGATGAAGGAGAACATCCAATTGAACAGAAAAGTGTTGTCTGAGCTGTCAATGCACGAGCCCTACAGCTTCAAGGCGCTCGTAGATATCTCACGCACTGCCTTCCCGGGTAACAAGACTGCTGCTATACCTGCCAAGAAGGAAGGCCTTGCGATGCTCGTCTAAACGTCATCTTGGCCAAGCTATTTTGTGTAATGTCGTTGCAGTTATGGGGTGTGATTTCTTGCTATTATAGGGGTGTGACATTGAAAGTTTAGGTCTCAAAAACTTGATAGTTTTATGGCTTGTTTACTATCAAATCGAGCCAAGATTTTTCATGGCGAACAATTTGCTCGAGTCCAATCATTGCCGAAATGAGTTCCATTAATAATTTGTTAGAGAAGCAAATCATATTTTAACAAAATATAATTAATGTGCTAAGATATATACTCCCTTCGTCTTGTCTTATTTTGCACAGTTGATTGGGCACGGATGTTAAGAAAAATTAGATTTTGTTTTTTCTTTGACTTTTTTAAAGGTGGAGATTGAGGGTTGAGATTTTGAAGGTGGATATTGTGAGAATTAGTTTCTATTTTAGGGTTGTGTAAAATAGGTTGAGACGATCGAAAATGGGAAGTGTGTAAAATAAGTCGGGACGGAGAGGTTACTTCTTTCCAAACAAATGTTGTGTTAATAGAAGTGTCAAGATCTTAAAAATTGGCAAATTATTAATTTTATGGTCTATTTACGAGTTCATCATGTTTAAACAAGCTTATAAAAGGCTATGTGGCATGGGCTGTGGTATTCGATTGAATTTCTTCCACAATTTCTACTTAAAATTCAAACATTTTGATTATTTAATGATGAACGGTTGCATGAATAATCTGTTAAAATTATGGTTATAAGAATTTTAAATCTTTATTTCAAGATAGAATTTGATAAAAATTGTAAAATACTGAATCATGTTTCAAAAGATATCAAAATATATTAAGAATTAGATAATTTATATGATTATTTGAAATGGATTGACCAATGCACCATTGGGACGTTTCAATTTGTTGGTTGCATCCAAATTTCTTAGAGCCCAACATTGTTGGGATATATATCTAACTAGATACTTGATATCGTATCAGATATATTTTCGATAGGGATGAATATACTATCCATAATGCGAAAGAAATCTCTCTCATGCCGGTACAAATACGGAAATATATTTGATCGATTCACCAAAGGATGAATCTAACACTTTTGCGACAACCAACACACCAGTCTATCGCAAATCAACCATCAATCGATTTCACACTAGGAGTTACATCATTGCTCGATAAAGATAAAATGCCAATGACACTGCAATTCTAAAATTCACAATCTGCTTAAATGCTACACCTCCTACAAAAACCTATGATGGAATTTACACACAGGGAGCTATAATTCAAGTCTGGACAACCTATGAACCATCTCAATCAATCTGTAAATTGACAAAAGATAGCAAGTTTTTTTTTGTGTTTGCTGAGCTACTCGTCTTTCGAATCTTACACGATACAAGTCCTAGAGCTTACGCTGCTGCATCTTCAGGCGGGACTTTCTTGAGCCCATCCTTCTCAGTGTTGAGGTTAATGTTTTCCTGAGATCTCTGACTTGATTCCACCTCTTTCTTCTGGTTCTCAGTCTTCTTCTGGAAACGACCCCCCGTTCCTCTAGCCCGTCTCAGTGCATGCAAATGCCGAGATTCATGCAAGTACGGCTGCACAGATCGTCAAATTTGACGTGTCATAATTGTAGCTTCTAGTAAGACATATTCCAAGGTGAGATCTTTAGGCCTATTCTACATCTGGTGCATTCCACCGGGATAAAAACCCCACAAATCGACACATAATCATGTGTATGTGTGTGCAAATTTGTGGTGAATTCTTCGCCAAGTGGAACACACCTGGTATAGAGTATAAATACATCGAGATCTTTACTGGAAGCTGTCAAGACTATGAAACCAGGATTTCGCTCGATTTCTAATGTTACCTTAGACTTGGAGTGGCGGGCTTCTCCATCAGACTACAATTTGAATGAATGTAATAATTAATCAATTCATCATAAGAGTTCATTCAAGATTGATAAGCCATGAATACCTTTCGGGGTTTGGAGAGTTTATTTTCCGACTCAGCCTTAGCGCGAGATTGACGTCGCCGCAAGATGCCATGATATTGTTTTGCATTCACAAAAACAGGCTCCTCAACTGCTTCTGATGGCAATGGAACACCAGCTTGCTGAATTCCCATCAACTGTAGGTGCACCTGAATCAAGCGCAGATTTAGAACATTAAAACCATCGAAATTTCCACTTGGATAAGGAAACTAGCAAAGCCCATACCATGGGCTGCGCGGGATAAGGTTGTGCAGGATAAGGCTGTGTTTCATAAGGAGCGAATATACTCCTGTAGTAAGGATCTGGGTACGGGTAAGCCGTTTGGGCCTGCAAAAACATGTTAAATAGTGACTCAGCAATCATCACACCCCAAGATAATCCCGTCTCAGACCGGAAAAGCAGTAGTTAGATAAATGGATCAAAGAGGTAAAGCTAATGTAGCTGCTAGAACCTAAAATGACAAGCTCAAATCGAGATTAGATCTCGAAACTTTTAAGTTCAGAAAGATATGATGGTGGCCAGTGGCCACAACTCATAAACAACTAGCAATCTATTGCATACCATTGGATTTCCAACTCCGAGTTGAGCAGGTGCGCCGTAGTGCATTGTTGGTGACGCAATACCAGGAAGACACATCCCATTAGCCGGAGACGTGGGCTGTAAGTGGGACTCTGTGTGCTTTTGTTGCTCATCGGCCTCACTATTATCTACCAATCATTTATACAAGGAAAAAGCTATAAAAATCAGTAAGAATGTTTAGCGAGAAAATGCTAACACAAGGCATAAAGATGTAACGTAGTTGAATATTCTTCTATAATATAACTTTATATAGACCAAGTTTTGATTTTATTGGGAACACGAACATTTAGTTTGCGACACCGTCAAGACGACTATTAGTGGATCTACCATGCTTCTATATCTCTGCCTAGGTTTTCCTATGGTCTCATCTACAAACTGAGAACTGACAAACACCATGGCACAACTCCTCGAGTACATTAATGTATAACCATTGATTATCAAACACCAACTTTCATGATCGCTTCGACTTCAATTCAACTACTTCTCCATATCTACCAGACCCCATGTTCTTAACAGTTTCATAGAACCCTACAGCGAGGTTTTTAGTAGGTTATACATTCATACCATCATAATCCCCTTGCAATCTTTCACTCTTGCAGAGAACAAGAAAACTGAAACAACTTCAAATTCTAATCTCCTCAGTACTAATTTAACAAGCTGACCAAAATTGCAATTGACAAATAAATCGACAATTTTAAAGAATCGACTAAAGTGGTAACATCTCACAAAGGTTTAGAATTTGTGGCTATCAGGCCTACTTTCAACTCCGAAAGACGCAAACCTTCAGTCAATTGATGTATTCATAACACACTGAAAGGCCATAAAAATACAAACAAATCAATTAACACACATGCACTAACAGCAATTGAATTACCAGAGAGGCTATGAACTGATGACGTCATAATGCTGCGTGATGCACGATGCCCTGCAATCAAAAACCAGAATGTCGTCAATTATGCTAAGGCGTTTGAAACCACAAAAATCAGTAATTTTCGCATACAAAAGCAGACACAACTATAACTTTCAGCAATCTCCAATTAAAAAATAATCTCCGTCAGTATTTGAATGCGACATTGAATCGGCTCAATTGAGACGAAAATTTTCCAGTAAGACAGTAAACGAAAAACGCGAGCAAATTCAGCTAAACTAAGCACCTAAAATTTGAAAATGCAATCATTCGACAAAATTCATCGGCTTCCAAACGCAAGATGTGGAGTTTGATTGTTTCTCATATGAAAATAATAATTGAAATGATGAATTGTTTCAAAAATTCAATTGGCGAAGTGATAATTAGGGCTTGAGATTAAGAAATATTACCTGAGTGAGAGGGTAGTCGAATTCACGGAGGTTGCCAACGACCAATAATTCTCTGTTCTTCGCCCTTACTTTTTCTCTCTCTAGCGCTATAAATCGAAGGAGGAATTATTCTCTGCAGCAGAGTGCAGATAAACACTGTTGTCGGAAAGGAGAAAAGTAAGAATGGAATTTCCACTTTTACCACTTTTGACTGCGACGCTATTGTATTCTTTTACCATTTTTAGCTGCGGTAAATTCAAGAAAAAGAAGAAAAGAATAAAAATAAAAATATATTCTTCAAGGGAAAATTATGAAGGAAAGAACTTAAAAAGTTTAAATTGCTAGTCTCTTTCCACATAAAAAAATCAATATAAATAAAACACATTGTGTTTTATCTACTCTAATCGGACGTGGAGATTAAAAAAAAAACACATTGTGTGAAATCTTTGACTTTTTTAAAGGTAGAAATTGAGGGTAGAGATTTGTGGCCTTGTGGGTAGAGTTTGTGAGCAATTTTTTCTTTTCTTGGGCTGTCAAAAATATTTGGGACAAACAAAAAAAGATAAGTAAGACAAATTAAGTTGGTACGGAGGAAGTAAATTTTATAAAAGTTTTCTTATATACTGCACACATATAATAAGCAGTTCATGGATACTTGTTCATGTATCAATATTGTAGTATACGTAAAAAAATTGTACATTAAAAAATACTCACAAAAATGTTCACCATAAATATGCAGCATATCAGAACTATGGTTTAATGCAACGTTTTATGAGGGCACAATCTTTTATTTTTTTAATCAAAGCAATGAAAATACATTTTTTTTTTAAACTATTTGACTTCTTCTTTTTATTAATTTACCTTATTTAATATAATTAATTTACTCATGAAATTAATTTTTTTATCTTAACTGTAAAAGAATGAAATAATGGAAAATAAGGATTTTGAATTATACAAAAGGTGGCAACTCGGACCATTCGCCTTGCCCGATATGCGCCTAATTTTATATGTCGGACCGAGTTGGTTAGTCTGAAATTTTACCGAACAAAAAAATAAGGGGTCCAACCCATAAGTTAAGGCATGTTGGTATTTCGAGTAAAAACTTCTATTGCACAATCCTTTAATGGAGTGTTTGCAATCCATAAGTGGTAGCTTAAAATCACTTTTCATCCCAAAGTTACTTTTGGGGGGTGTTTGCAACATCACTTAGATTAAAACACGCAAAATTAATTTTCAAAATCACTTAAAATCTAATTCTTAAAAGTTGTCAACATTCAACTTTTACTAGTTTTTGCTTTAAAATCACTTTATTTCCAAACAATACAAAATTTTAGATTTTTTACAAAAATAAATAAATAAAATCACCTTTATAAAAGCACAACTATTTACAAATACCCCTAAATATTGCTCATTAAACTGAATGGATTTTGGAACCTTAATTTATAAAAAGAATCAGTGGGATTCTCTGTCCCACTTTCTATGTGTCTCATCCATGTCATTCTTTTAAAAATTAATTAATTATAATTATTTTTTGTGGTTTTCATGATTTAGGTTAATGACTCATGATTTACGCCCATGTTCAATGTTTGTGGTCTATGATTCGATTGTTTGGGACTAGATTATATTTATAGTCAAGATTTATAATTTCAAAATTCATAATTCATGAATGATTTAATGTTCTTAATTTAAGACTACCTTCGTCCGCTCTAACTTTCCTACTTTCCTTTGCGATTTGTCCCAACTTAACTTTTCAACCCATAAATGACAAATTTCTCTCACAATCTCCATCTTTAATCTCAACCTTTAAAAAAGTCAAAGATTCCATAAAATCTGTTTTTTTTTTAACCTACGTGCCCGATCAAAGTAAGAAAGTTAAGCTGGGACGGAGGGAGTAGTTCATAATGTAGGATTCATAGTGTAAAATTCATAGTTTATGTATTTACGATTCGATTTTAGAGTCACACACGGATAATATACTGTAAAAATGGAATAGAGGATCCGAAGTTGAAAGGGATAGCCAATTAGAAATTTACTCTGAAAAAGCACGTCGGCAAGTAATTGGTCAAAGTGAGGGTTGAAAGAGAGGTGCAGGTGAACCACTCATGCAGAGGATAAATGCCAATATTTTATTAATTGAAAATTGGAAAAGTGGAATATGTGGCGGAGAGAGGTGTGGTCCAGTGGTATTCCTTGTTTTAGGCAGACAGATATGAGCTAATCTCAGCCACTACCTTTTGTAGGTCCCACTTCCTCAATAGTTTATGCAAGGTTCCAAGATAGATTAACTCACCTCATTTTCAAACATCTTTTATTGAGGTTCTGAAATCAATGTAGGGAACTTAGATCCGTGTAATTCAAGTTATGCGTAAATTTATAAATCGTATGTTAGTTTTTAAGGGAGGTATTTTGTGCATCGATTGTATGAATTTTAGATTCGTGCAGTTCGAATTATGAGGTAAAAAGTATTACTTTCTCTATCTCGGATTCACTTTCCTACTTTGATTGAGGACCGAGGTTAAGAGAAAAAAGATTTTGTGGAATCTTTGACTTTTTTAAAGGTAGAGATTGAGGGTGGAGATTGTGAGAGAAATTTGCAATTTATAGGCTGAAAAGTTAAGTTGAGACAAACCGAAAAGGACAGTAGGAAAGTTAGAGCGGAACGGAGGTAGTACTGTTTATATTTAAATGCGTTACATGTTTTGCGTAAAGAAGTATTGCGATTTTAAACATAAATCGTGATATCCAACTCATAGTGTACCGTGCAAGTGGTGCACATGAGAATTTGTCTAATTTATGGAAAAATTGTTGTATTTGGATGAAAGGTTTTGAAATGCATGAAGTTAGAATCAATGCAACGGAAATTCACTCAAGATAGAGAGGATTTGAAATCCACTCAAATCTGTAACAATAACTTAAAATGAGATCATGGATTTTCAAAATCAGTAATCCAAACAACATCACTTGATTTGAGATTATGAATTTCAAATCCATCCTCAAGTCCTACCATACAAACGCAACATTAGTGTTTATGCTAAAAGATATTGCATGTTCTTAGAAAATATATTATGCTGAAAATGTACTAGTATTTATCATAAAATGCAATATGATTTTCAGAATAAGTACTTCTTCCGTCCCATAAAACGAGTCAGGTTTGAATAAGGTGTCACTTTTTACTTTTGACTATTTTAGTGAATGAACAACTCTAAAAAAACCATCAATTCTCTCTCGCATGACTTATAACCGTCTTGTTGAATACAGTCGTGTTTATTGCACAATGATTTAAATGCGTCTCATGAGACTTAAACTCATGACCTAAAGAGAGGATACGGTTTTTCGAGTATCTCTTTCTTACCACTAGAACAAGTGCTTATAAACTAAAATTAGTATTTTCTCAAATAATAATATGCTATATTTGTGTTTTAAAATACGAGTCCACACACTAGGTAATAATATGATATATATATATATTATATATATATAATATATATATTATCTAAATAAAATTGAAATTAACTTATTTACAGGCCTCTCTAAATTTTTTACTATTGGGCTGCATTATGCAATGGTCCAGTACAACATACAAGCCCAACCTATTAATGGGCTCTATTGTGCACTGGTCCAATACAACTTAAAAGCCCAACTGCACTGAGAGGCCCATTTGTTCCTTTTTTTTTCCTTTTTTTATTAAAAATGTTGTTAAATAATATTTAACTTTTTTTCTTTTTTGCCAAAATATTTTATGAAGATATTTGAAGAATGTGTGAGATAAAAATTAATTTTGTACAAATATTTCCAAAATTACACTTTAAATTTGTACAAAAAGATTCAAACTCTTTCTCTTTCCATCTTAAACAATGAATCGAATTATAAACAATAAATCAGACTAAAAAAATTAACTAATTATAACGATGAAATTCGATGTGAACGAATAAATTATAAACTCATTCATTTATGATATACTAAAATTTGGTGGGCCGGCCCAACTTATGGGGCTCGATAATACTTAGTCTAAGGCGCAACCATTAAAATGTCAGACTAAGCTAGCTAGATCGATTTTACGACCTTTACGTATCAAAAACGCATTTGAGAAATTGACTTAGTTGCAAGGTAATCATACACTAAAACGAATAATTCAATAAGCAAAAAATGTTTATCTACAATTAGAATAATGAACATTGATTGGAGATAAAATAAAATTCACAAGTAGGTATTCTTAAGGGAATTCAAGCAATGTAGTTGCATCTTCTCGAGTATTTTACGATGCATTTCTAAACGAGAGTTACACTATACTCGCCCCTCGACCTTATTGAACATCTTGTCTTGTATCGTCTTCGCTTCGTAGGCCTTCGCTGTGTCATATGACGCGTGGAGTCCGACTAAGATGTAGTAGACCAGGAGTAACGCTGTCCATATAGTGAACCTAACGAACGATTGGCCATCTATCGACCCGAGTAGGAAGATGTTTATCGCGATAGATGCAGACGGCAACCAAGGCACCAACGGGACGCCCCATAGCGCGGGTTTATGCGCTTGTGGGACGAAAAACCATAGCCCTGCAGTCGATAAAATCCAAAGAGGCACGGTAAAGCAGTACGCAAACCATCCGGTTTCGCTTATCCCCCAATAGGCCGCGGTTGCAATCGATGATCCAAGGATTAGTGCAAGAAACAGTACTAATTTGTTACGGTCCTGAGGCGAAGTCTCACCACTTTTGTAATATCTGCGAACGAGTAGAGCTAAGGCGACGAGCATGAACATGAAGAGCGTTGAGATCGAGAGTAAATTGGACAAAATCTCGAGATTTGTGAAGAACGCGATTGCTGCTGTAGCTGCCAGCATGGCGATGGTGGCGATTTTAGGCGTCCCTGTTTCGGGGTCCACTTTAGCAAACCACGGAGGCATCATATGCGTCCGTGAAATATGGGTCAGGTAACGTGCCTGACCCACAGCATTAACGAGAAGGACAGATGTCATTCCCTTTAATGCTCCTAAAGCAACAATGTATTGTGCCCAACCTAATCCAGCCGATTCGAATGCCCTCGAAAACGGGGCATCCACGTCGATGCTTTGGTACGACTGCATTAAACAGAGTGTTACTGCTAGCACGCAGTACACGACTGTGGTGATCACCATCGAGCCAACAAGCCCGATGGGGATATCACGGCCGGGGTTCTTGGTTTCCTCTGCCATAGTGGAAACCGCGTCAAAACCAACGTATGCGAAGAATAGGACCGCGGAGGCTCTGAAGATGCCGCGGGGACCAAACGGGGCAAAATTGGAGTAGTTTTTGGGGTCGGCTTTGGTGAGGCCGGCGACAATGATGAAGAGGATGACGAGGAGGTGGATGATGGAGGCAATGTAGTTGAGGCGGGACGAGCCTTTTGTGCTTACGACTGCGATTACACATATGAGGATGATGAAGACGACGGCTATGGGGTCGAGTTGGTTGTAGCCCTCGGCTAGACCGGGTGCATGGATGCGGAAATCGGTTGGTTTTTGATTGCACAGAGTGGCGAAGTAGGATGTCCACGAACGTGCCACCGCGGCGCCACCGATGATGTACTCGAGGAGGATGTTTCCGGCGGCTATGAAGGCCATGAAATCGCCGAGCTCCACCCGGAGATAGGCGAATGAACCACCTGTAAAATTGATGAAGAATATGCTAAAAGTTACTCTTTGAACATTAAGTAATGTATAAGTAATTTAAATTGATTTTGTGAAAATAAAAAGTAGTGTCCTAAGGTAAAGTGATTTTTGTACGTAATGACCAACTAAAACGAAACAATACTTATACTCTATTCTAAAAGTTAATGTTTATCTCCGACTATATCAGTCTAAATGGTACGTTTTTTTTACCCAACTTCTCCTCGCTTAATCTTGCTTTGAAGCGACTAAGCTTGTCTAAACCCTAATTAGACGTTAGCCTAGTCCGCAACACAACCATCTGGTTTCCAGAATATTGCTTTAGGAGCAGCTTATCAAGTTGTGTATACATGCATCAGTCTTCTAATTTCTAAACGACCTTGGAACTAATCAGATGCAAATTGGTGTTCTAAAAGATGTTAGACACTAATCAAGTGGTAAATTAGGGTTTAGCGTCTAGTCGAAACTTATCAGATGCAAATTGATGTTTTAGAAAAAATTAGGCACTAATTAAGTGGTAAATTAGAATTCAGCGCCCGATCAAAGCTTAAGGGGAGTAAACTAGATTTAGAAGTAACTAAATCGAAAAAGTTGAAAAAAAATATAAACAATTAAGGACAGTTTAGCATCTAGGCACTTCTACTAAAAACTAAAAAAGTTGGAAAATAATATAGATGATTGAGGACAATTTAGCAACTAGGCACATCTTAAAAAAAAAATTACTGAAAAAAATATATAGACGATTGAGAACAGTTTAACAACTAGGCAAATTCTGATTAGAACTAGACGGGACTTTTACAACACAAACACGCATGCATACCTGCAACCGGAATTTCGACGGCGAACTCGGTGTAGCAAAACACAGAAAGCATGGCAGACAGTCCAGAAACGGCGTACGATATCACGACGGCGGGGCCGGCGTTAGTGTGCGCCTCTTGGCCGGTGAGAACGAATATTCCGGCGCCGATGAGAGCGCCCATGCCGAACCAAATCAAGTCCCACCATGACAGTGTTTTCTTCAACTCGCCGCCGCTGCGCGCTTTCACCTCCATCTCCTCCTCCACATTCGACCGGGTCACGATCCGGTCCGCCAGCCGGGCCGGCGTCTGCTTCAGTGCATTGACGTAATTACCCCAGCTCTGGAACGACTCCTCAGGGAGAAAATCGTCTTTTTTGCATGCGCAGAATCTCCTCCTTGGTTCTCCTTTGGATTCTGCCGCCATTGTATTGGCTAATTAAATCTGTAAAAAAAATTTAAATCATTTTCAAAATAACTTTTTTGTTTTTGGGTTTTATTCTTGCGATTTACAAAGTGTGTGTTTACTAAAGACTGAAGATTGTTGAGTCAAATCTGACTGAAAGAGTTAATAAATGTGTTTTATTGGAATTTGATCCGCTGAATTTACGGAAGAAAACCTTAAGCAAACACACTTTTAATATTTTAAGTGGGGTATGTGCGGAGCCAGAATTTTTAATTAGCACAATGGAATAGAATTTGTTGTTTTAGGGATAGATACCAGTTTTTTGCTATTGACCGGGCAACACTTATAGAGCAACTTCTCTTGCAAAAATTCCGATTAGCTTTAACTAATTATGTCCGCTTAAGAGGATATTTGTAAATGTTTAAAATATATAAAAAAAAAAGTGCTTTTGAACTTAAAAAGAAGCTAGTCTAACTAATTCTGTCTAGGTTAAGACTTAAGAGGGTGTTTGCAAATGTTTAAAATATAAAATAAGTGCTTTTGAGCTTAAAAGAAGCTAAAAAGAGTGTTTGTAAATGACGACTTCTGTTAAATTTAAATTAATTTGAACAAAAAAATATTTTACTTTCTAAAATCACTTATTTTAATCATTTCTCCAAAAGTAGAAATAATCACGAACACCCCCGATTAATGAAATAATTCATTTAGGAATAACTACCAAATTTTTGCTATTGACCGGCAAATACCTATGTAACTACTTCTGTTGCAAAAATTTTCGACTAACTCTGAATATTTCCGTCTAGACGCTAGGTTTTTATTGACGGTCTATAATTAATTTTTCTGATTCAACATACCCTAATCACAACCCCTAAGTCTTAATCAATTTTTCTGATTCCACATACCCTAATCACAACCCCTAAGTCTTAATCTAGCGCCTAACCATTTCTAACTACAATTATATTTTGTGTCTACATATACTACATTTGTTCATAAATCATAAGTAGAGACGAACCAGAATCATCGATTAGGGGAAGGGGGTCAAATACTTTTTGAGATAACTATCAAATTATTTGCAATTTGAGCAAGAACAAGACTATCTATATAACTATGATCACATTCTCATACTGATTAAATTAGTGAGACGATAGACACTAGTCCCGTGAATTTTAGGCTTCCGAAGAAATTGAATCTAAGACTGAAAAATCTTACAAAAGTATTAATGCATTAACATTTAACAGAGGTGAAAAAGCCATAAGATCTGTGGATTGCATTAGAATTCAAGATTATTGACAACATTTAAACATTAATTAATTATAATTAACAAAGAAAAAAAAAAGATCGAGATGGAGAAGATAAAATTTACCTGAATAATTGAGAATGAGAAAGCTTCAAAAAGAAATCAAAGCATTGACGAATCTGATTTGTTTAATGAAATTTTCAAAAAAATTGAATAGAGACATAAGTGGGTTTATATGCACTATATAACAACTTCCCATGAAATATGCAATATATCTGTAACTCAGAGCCCTAGTAAATCTCTGATAAATCATATATATATATATATATATATATATATATATATATATATATTATGAGAAAATTTGCAAACTCGTCCTTTAATTTATGGGTAATTCCAAACGTCGATATTATTATTATTTTTTAATTTTTTTTGAAAGTGGTTTCTTATTTTTGTTGGATTTTGAAATTTTTGTTGGATAGATGTATGTATACCGCATGTGACTGCGTCAAAGTTGAGATTTTTATTTTTCTAGTAACCGTGAATTATCGATGGTCAATTTTATATGTTTTCTATATCATGCTATTTATAGGGATGGATTTCTAATGCTAGGAAAATGAAAAACTTCAATTTTATGGTCATGCGGAATATGAAATTATTCGGCAAGAATTTTAAATATCAACTTAGAAGAACAACTAAACGCGAATAATTGAAAAGGTAAATGACCGAATTGAAATAACTGAAAAGATAAATGACTAATTTTAGGCCGGCTAATAACAAGTATTTCTCTAATTTCTCTAAGTCTCACTTACAGTGTTCTGAATTTCTGGATCTCAACAAACATCCAAAACCAACGCCAAACTTAATGTCATTTAATATATTTTTAACTAATTAAATTACTCCTAAATTTGAATTAGACTGTAAATTTGAAAAGTGCATAAAGTATTAATATTTGGTTCAGATAGTTCTTAAAATATCGTTGTGTTATAATTGTTCAAGTTGAAAATTTATATTTCAATTGAACCATAAATTATTGTGTGTTTCAACGAGTCCTTAATGTTTCAAACTATTTTGTAGGTCTTTAGACACTATAAAAGTCTATCTTAAGTCGCTAGAAAAAAATGCATAAAATATCTAAAATCAGTAATTTGCTTTAAAGTGGTATCATAACCTTATTGAACAAATAAACGATGTAGACTATAGTATTTCCTTATCATACTATTGTCCAAAACGAAAGTAAATTATAAGAGAATATGGATTCAAACAAAAGTTAGAGATTGAGTTTTCCAAGAATTCCATTCAAGGCCAAGAAATCCGTTAAGATAATTTAATTTTAATTCAACATATGATGGATAGTTGGGTCATATTGGACTATGTCTATTTTGAAATTAGCAGCAAAATTACATATATTTACCTTCGAACATAAGTGATATTGTGACGATCTTTTGAAAATAAGATTAATACTTCAAGGACCTATTGAAACAAAGCGGTACTTTAAGGATATTTTGAAATAAAAGTTAATATTTTAAGAACAAAAAGGTGTATTTTGCCTTTAAATTTCGACTTGTTACATACATCTTGATACAATGGAAATAAATACATACATGCTCAAAACATAAATTTAATAACAAGCAAATAACTATACCATATATATATAATATATGCACACCCATTACATTAGTTTCAATTATTCTTTGAGAATAGCTGTTTTACTATTATCCACACCATCAATTTCAGACTTAGATGATACTTGTCCTTCCTCTAAGTTCTTCTCCGGTAGTGTCTTCACTCCATAGGATTTTGCCGTGTCGTAAGACGCGTGCAACCCGAAAAAGAAGTAGTAAGTCAGCAAAAACGCTGACCATCCCACGAACCTAATGAACGAATCTTTATCAATCGAGCCAAGTAGGAAGATGTTGATCGCAATCGATGCAGACGGTACCCATGGCACCAACGGAACTCCCCATAGCTTCGGTTTACGCGCTTGTGGGACGAAAACACGGATCCCGATGGTCGATACTAGCCAGATAGGCACGGTTATGCAATACACAATCCAACCATCTTTGCTCACTCCCCAATACAGAGCAGTCCCGATTGAGGACGCGATTATCAAGAGAAGGAAAATTGTTAGTTTGTTACGGTTTTGAGGCGTTGTCTCGCCCGTGACGTAGTATCTACGGACGAGAAGCGCGAGAGCAACGAGCATGAAGATGAAGAGCGTCGCGATTGAGAGTAAGTTAGCTAGGATGTCGAGTTTAGTAAAGAAGGCGATCACGGCTGTTGCGGATAGCATGACGATTGTCGCGTTAACCGGGGTGCCGGTTTTGGGGTCGACTTTGGCGAACCATGGGGGCATCATGTGTGTACGAGCGATGTGGGTCAGGTAACGTGCCTGACCCACAGCGCCGACTAAAAGAACAGAGGTCATGCCTTTTAGTGCACCAGCGGCGACGATGTATTGGGCCCAGCTCCAGCCCACCTTCTCGAAAGCAATCGAGAAGGGAGCGTCGACGTCGATGGTGTCATATGGTTGCATAAGGCACAATGTTATTGCTAGGAGACAATATATCACGGTCGTGATCACCATCGAGCCGACTAGCCCGATTGGGATGTCACGACCGGGGTTCTTGGTCTCCTCCGCCATAGTGGAAACCGCGTCAAAACCAACGTAGGCGAAGAAGAGAACCGCGGAGGATTTGAAGATGCCGCGGATGCCAAAATGTGCGAAATGGCGGTAGTTTTTAGTGTCGGCTTTGATGAGGCCGGCGATGATGATGAAGGCGATGACGATGATGTGGACGATGGAGGCGATGTAGTTGAGGCGAGACGAGCCTTTTGTGCTGAGAACGGCGATTATGCAGATGATGATTATGATGCCGACGGCTATGGGGTCAAGTTGATTGTAGTCATCGGGTAGCGCGTGCGCGTGGATGCGGAAATCTTCGGGTTTTTGGTTGCAGAGAGTGGCGAAGTAGGATGTCCATGTACGCGCCACTGCAGCGCCGCCGATGACGTACTCGAGGAGGATGTTTCCGGCGGCTATAAAGGCCACGAAATCGCCGAGCTCCACCCGCAAGTAGGAAAATGAACCACCTGCAAAATTAATAATTTGGTATCCAGCTTAATTAGCTTGTACTTGTGTAAGAAATATTCTAAAACTTAGGTTTTTCTTTTTCTTTTTTTCGTTTAGGACTTGTAATCAATTGTCATATAAGACCTACGTGCAATTACCTATAAAGAATTTTTAATCCCGCTTAGAAAATAACTAATTCGAGCAATTCAAAATACAAAAGATCAAATTTGAATAATTAAAAATGTAAAATATTGAATATGGGACTCCGGAATTTACATGACGAGTCTTGCAATTTGTCCAGGAAATATTTTGCAATTTACACATTTCAAAGTTGGTGGTATTTGCAATTTACACAATTTAAATTGCGGACTGGATTTTATATTAGTTTCAATTGTATAATATAGCAAAAAACTTTCAAGTATGTCAAGAATACGTTGATATGACATGGGATGATACAATTTAGGGGTCGTTTGGTGTAAGGAGTGGTCGGGAAGGAGTGATAAGAGTTAAAGATAATTCATTCTCGTTTCTAATATGTTACATATTATCGAAGAAGCCACGTCAACAAATGAAATAAGTCATGCAAACACGAATTTATAATTTTTTTAAAAATACTTTACAGAATTAATCAAAAATAAAATCACTAACACGTCGACAATTGAAATACGTCAACATTTTAATTTTGTTTTGAGACATGGAGGATATAATATTATAATCATGAAACGTTTTCTTTCAAACTACATTGGGAAAGGCAAATCTTGGGCCTAACTGAATAAAAAAGGAAGCAAGCCTAAAAATGTTGACTAAGTATTGCATATGAAACCATTTCCATAGTGGTCACTTTTTAATGGTCTAATTTTAAGTCCTTGGGTCTCATTTATGATTTATGTCGATGGTTTTGGCGGCCGGCGGGTCCAACAAGCGACAAAAAGTATTGTTTTGTAGGAAAATAATATCTTTGCAGAAAAAAATTCTTACTTATCGCAGTGTATCTCCGAAAAGTCAATAGTTGTCATATACTGATTCACCAACCCCCTCCATCCCCAAAATTGGGAAAAAGTAAAAAATATGCTAAACTATTAATAAAAATCTCTTAAAATATTTCTAACTATTTACTCCCTCCGTCCCGGCTCAATTTGTCTATCTTGACCGGTACGATTTTGTGGAATCTTTGACTTTTTTAAAGGTGGAGATTGAATATGGAGATTTTGAAGTGAAGATTGTGAGAGAAATTTGTCATTTATGGGTTGATAAATTAGATTGAGACAAATCAAAAAGAAAAATAGGCAAATTAGAACGAGACGGAGGGAGTAATAGAGATGGTAAAATAGGCTGTTCCGCGTGGCCGCATAAATTTTTGTCGAAGTATTAGATCCAGTTTGATGCACTAGAGTTTGATAGACTTAGCCCGAAAATCATATATACGTCAAGAAGATGCATCGGACTTTTGCTTACTACTTCCTCCGTCTCGGTTTAATTTGTCTATTTTTGTTGGACACGGAGATTAAAAATAAGCAGATTTTGTGGAATCTTTGACTTTTTTAAATGTGGAGATTGAGAGAAATTTACCATTTATAGGCTGATAAATTAGATTGGGACAAATAAAAAAGGAAAGTAGGCAAATTAAAGCGGGACGGAGGGAATATGTTTTAGTCCGATGACATTTTGGATCGACTTAACCCGACATATAATGTTAATTAGTCTACATGAATTGACACCTCTAGTTTTTAAATCGATGTATTGGAGAAAGAGAAACAAAAAGAGGATAATTATTAGGAACGTGATTATAAAGATTAATGGAGAGAATGTGATTCTAAGGATTAATGGAGAGAAAGGATTGCAATTCTACGGATTAATAGAGAGGTAATTAATGGAGGATGTATCTATCAATTTATTTACTTGATTATAAGGTTAATAATCTGGTATAAGATACTTTACCAATTAAGTTACAATCGATTTATTGAGAAAAATTAAGACTCGAGAAAATTAAATTCAGGATTTTTCTCTATTTTATCTACTTATTAATTCTCTTATTCTAAGGTAAAATTAGTAGCGAAAAAATAGAGCTAGTATAATATACTATCATGCATGAGAAAATATTTAATCGAGTTATAATTCTATTAAACTAAAATAATAATCCGTACCTGCAACAGGAATTTCGACGGCAAACTCCGTGTAGCAAAACACCGAGAGCAAGGCGGAGAGTCCAGAAAAGGCGTAGGATAGCACGACGGCAGGGCCGGCGCCATACCGCGCCTCATTTCCGGTGAGCACGAATATTCCAGCGCCGATGACTGCGCCCATTCCGAACCACATCAGGTCCCACCACGACAGCGTCTTCTTCATCTCGCTCCCGCTCCGCGCCTTCACCTCCATCTCCTCCTCCAAATTAGACCGGCTCACCACCCGGTCCGCTAGCCGAGCCGGCGTCTGTTTCAGCGCACTCACGTAGCTTCCCCAGCTCTTGAACGACTCCTCGGGGAGAAAATCGTCTTTTGTGCACGTGAACATCCTCCTCCGCCATGTGACCCTCTCGCCGCCTTCGTCCCCTGCCCCCATACTTAACCTGCGAATTTTGATGTGAAGATCAACGGTGATTGAAATTTGAAGAACTTTAACTGGATTAGTTTGAAATTTGGATATGAAGATTAACGGTGATTGAGAATTTGAACAACTATAACTGGATTAATTTGAAAACTTACTAAAGCTGCAAAATTTCGATATGAAGATCAACGATCAAGTTGAAATTTTAACAAGTATAGCTGGATTCATTTGCAAACTTACTAAGCCTGCAAAATTTCCATATGAAGATGAACGATAAGAGAAATTTGAACTATAGCTGGATTAATTTGAAAACTCGGAGATGAAGATCAACGATGACTGAAAAATTGAACAACTATAACTGGATTAATTTGAAAACTTAGACCTGCAAATTTGCGATATGAAATCAATGATAATTGAAAATTTGAACAACTATAACCGGATTAATTTGTAAACTTACTAAACCTGCAGAATTTTGGATTAATTTGAAAACTTACTAAACCTTCAGAATTTCGACATGAAATCAGCGATAATTGAAAATTTGAACTATTGTAACTGGATTAAATTGAAAACTCACTAAACCTACAGAATTTCGATATGAAATCAACGATAATTGAAAATTTGAACTATAACTAGTGAAAACTTACTAAACCTGCAGAATTTCGATATGAAGATCAAGGACAATTGAAAATATGAAGAACTACAACTGGATTAATTTGAAAACTTACTAAACCTGCAGAATTTCGATGTGAAGGTCAACGATAATTGAAATTCTGAACAACTATAACTGCATTAGCTGAAAACTCGGATATGAAGATCAAGGACAAATGAAAATTTGAACAACTATAACTGGATATGAAGATCAATGATAATTGAACATTTGAAGAACTAGAACTGGATTAATTTGAAAATTTGATGCAAAATTGAATCGGAATGGAGAATAAGAGATTGAAGATACCTGAATTGAAAATGGAGAGGTTGAGAGAGCAGAAAATGGGAGCATGAATGAGGGAAGTGTGTTTATATAGAAAAGTCGTGTGCGGCAGAAGATACTATACGCTATCAACTAGACTACTGAATCTATATCAAACAAGTTATATTATTTATTAAATGTTGAATTATTTATTGAATCAATGATCAATCGATAAACACGACGGCAATAACAACGATTGACAACGTAGCCTTGGATTACTCACACGAAGTAGACATAAATGTTTTTAGGAGAAAACGTGGGTGCATATGATGTACAATAGTGCTTAATCTACGATCAGATTCAAATTTGTGCGCGGGTCGCGCATGACTCGCATAATTTTTTTTGTGTTCTTACAGTAGACTTATTGTGTTATTACAATAGACTTATCATGTTTTTTAGTATATTAATTTTGTGTTTAGAGTAGACTTATTGTTCTTCAGTAGACTTATCGTGTTCTTGCAGTATAGTTATTTTGTGTTTAGAGTAGACTTATTGTGTTCTTGCAGTATAATTTTTTTTTAAAAAAAAGGCGCGACCCGCGCGCTGACCCAGTTCGCGGACGCGAATTTTTTAGAAATTATACTTCAGCGATTTTTTGGAGTTCATGTGTTAAATTGTAGTGATGTACAATAAGCCTATTGTACATCACATGCACACAAGTGTTACTCATGTTTTTAACGAGCTTTGTGCTAAAAATTTAGGTCTACTTTCAATTATGCATTGTCTAGGTGCTAGATCTCTTTTTCGGCTTCTCCTAGCTTAGACTCTATTAAGGGGGTGTTTGTATTTATTTTTTTAAGTGATTTTCAACTTATAGCTTGAGATAAGTTATTTTGTAGTGTTTGCAAAGTCAACTTCTAATGTAAAAGAAGTGCTTCCAATGTAAAAGTTAAAAGCAGAAATTTAATGTTTTTCTCCACTCAGTGGCAATTATGTAAATTATGTGATATTTTTTAAAAGACATAAGCGATTCTATAGCAAACAGTCCAACTTCTACTTTTATTGGAAATCACTTTTTTTTGTAAACACTACCTATTTTTTGCATAAGTGATTTTTATAAAATCTCAAATTTTAATCACTTTTTCAAAGGCAAAAGCAATCGCAAACACCCCCTAGCTTTATAAACCTCAATTAGACGCTAGACTCTTATCAGCCGCTCAACTAGCGCCTAACATATTTTAGAATATTGCAAACAGGTACTCGTGTTGTGTTATGATAAGAGTCGTGTTTAAAAATTAAAATTGAAGTTATTCTTCAGAGATTAATATCTCGATTTATAATTTACCGTAAAAAATTATTTGATGAATTATTTACTTATAAGAAAATAAGTCAAATTAAAAATTTAATAAATCATATAACTACAAATGGATGGTTTTAAAGGATTTATCTTCAATTTCATTTTAGATTAATTAAAAATAAAAGATTGTATATTTTAAATTATGACTCAAAATGATGAACCATGTTACCCATAACAGAGCACTACGAGAGTAGCATGTTGTTAATTTGAATATAGAGAAGATACTTATTAAACTATAAGATTATGAAAGAACAAAAATTCACTTCTTGTTATAGATATTACAACTACAAACGAACCGAGTCGAGTTTATAAGTCTTGTTATAGATATTACAACTACAAACAAATCGAGTCGAGTTTATAAGTGTTTTGTGTTTGGTTTATTTAATTGTTAGTGTACGCATTTGGTTCGTTTATTTTGTCAAATTCAAGCTAAATTGTGTCGTGCTTGAGAGTATTGATAAGTTCATGTATGCGTTTGATCATTTTTGCGAACAACTAATTACTATATTTGCGATCAAATAAACACGCGCTTTACTAGACAAATAACGAATTTAAGTAAATGTTCACTAGAAAAATAAGTAGCATAAGAATATTATATTATATGTTGTATAATATTGCTGTTAATGTTATTATTACTGTGATTATCAATATCAATTGGAATTTGATCGAGCTTGTTCGCAATGAAATAATTAATGTTCAAGTTTTAGTCGTTTATAAAACAAGTTTAAATTTTATTCGTTTATTCAAATAGACTAGCTCGTTTCAGAACTGTTCTACAAAAGCTCTGTCGGACGAAAGCTCTGTTGAACTAGATAGGCAAGTATACTACTATTAAACAAGCAAATTTATATCTATGCACACAGCAAATTTAGCACTCAAGAAACTGAAGTTAACTTGAACTATATATAAACCTATGAAGATGAACTAGATACATGTTTAATAGATAATTTCAAGAAGCAAATCTTCATTAATATGCACACTGTAAATATAGCAGCAAATTCATCTAGACAGCAGGTGGTGCAGAGGGAATTCCACCATCCCCACCGTCACCCGACGACCCCTCCTCGACGTTCTTATACGTCTTCTCCTCTATCGCCTTTGCTTCATACGACTTGGCAGTGTCGTAAGAAGCGTGCAACCCGAAGAAGAAGTAGTAAACGAGCAGAAACGCTGTCCATATACCGAACCTTATGAACGAATCCTTGTCTATGGATCCAAGGAGAAAGATGTTTACGGCTATAGATGCTGATGGCAACCATGGCACCAATGGGACTCCCCATAGCTTAGGCTTACGGGCTTGGGGAACGAAAAGCCAGAGGCCGATGGTTGATAAGAGCCAAATCGGCAATGTTATGCAGTAGGCAATCCATCCGTTGACACTAAGGCCCCAGTAAGCAGCAGTTCCGATTGAGGATGCAAGGATTAGGAGAAGGAAGATGATTAGTTTGTTACGGTTTTGAGGGGTTGTTTCTCCGGTGACGTAGTGCCTACGGACGAGGAGGGCGAGAGCTACGAGCATGAAGATGAAGAGTGTTGAGATTGAGAGTAGATTGGACAGGATGTCGAGGCTTGTGAAGAAGGCGATGATGGCTGTAGCTGCCATCATGACAATGGTGGCGTTTTTGGGTGTGCTGGTTTTTGGATCTACCTTGGCGAACCATGGAGGCATCATGTGTGTTCGAGCAATGTGGGTTAGGTAACGAGCCTGGCCCACAGCGCCAACCAGAAGAACTGATGTCATGCCCTTTAAAGCACCTGCAGCGACGATGTATTGGGCCCAACTCCACCCTGCCATCTCGAATGCTCTTGAGAATGGAGCATCAACGTCGATGCTTCCATATGGTTGCAAGAGGCAGAGAGTCACGGCTAGCAAGCAGTATATTGCAGTTGTGATCACCATCGAACCCACAAGGCCGATAGGGATATCTCGGCCTGGATTCTTAGTTTCCTCAGCCATGGTGGAAACCGCGTCAAATCCAACGTAGGCAAAGAAGAGAACTGCGGAGGCTTTGAAGATGCCGCGGGCACCAAATGGTGCGAAATCGGAATAGTTTTTTGAGTCTGCTTTGGCGAGTCCAGCTATAATGATGAAGAGGATGACGACCAAGTGTACAACAGACGCAATGTAGTTGAGGCGTGAGGAGCCTTTTGTGCTTACAACTGCAACTACGCAGATGATTATGATAACGCCGACGGCTATGGGGTCAAGCTGATTGTAGCCTTCAGCTAGGGAAACTGCGTGGATACGGAAATCTGATGGCCTGTGGCTGCAGAGTGTGGCAAAATAGGACGTCCATGAACGCGCCACTGCAGCACCGCCGATCATGTACTCAAGGAGGATGTTTCCGGCAGCTATAAAGGCCACAAAATCTCCGAGCTCCACCCGCAGATAGGCAAATGAACCACCTGCAACATTCAAAATGAGATTGATCATAAAAACAAAAGGAGTTTTATTTGAGCCAAATTTAACAGATCAAGAGTTTCATCATATTGTTGTTCTGGAAGTTTAACCAAGCCCAAGAATCTTGGGTCCAATCTGGGCAAGCAATACATTGTTGACTGATTCAAATGTGTCAAATATTATCATATTATCAGTTAATCAATCATTTATTAGTTTTCAAAAGTCAATTTGAAAGTCTCAAGAATTGACAGTTGGAGGCTACAAGTATGGGCAAAATAGATTAATATATCTTCCCAATAGAAGATTTTCTTAACCCTTATCTAATCTATCTCTGACTAAGAAGTTATTATAATAATCTGGAATTAATTAAATAATATCACATGAACACATGACCATATGGAAGTCTTGAATCTTAGAATCATCTCACAAATCTGCCAATAAAATCCCTTAAAACATTTCATATTGCACCAACTCCTCCATATTCTATCTAATCCTCTTTTAACCAGCCTAACATAGTCATAATACAAAAAAAATCATCTAAGAATGTTGATCACAAAAACAACTATGAAATTTCAGCTCCTTCCAAGAATTTACCTGCAACAGGGATTTCGACAGCGAACTCAGTGTAGCAAAACACCGAAAGCAAGGCAGAGAGTCCAGAGAAAGCATAGGATAGCACAACCGCAGGGCCAGCATCCATGCGCGCCTCTTTGCCGGTGAGAACGAATATTCCAGCACCTATGACAGCACCCATGCCGAACCACATCAGGTCCCACCATGAGAGTGTCTTTTTCATCTCATTCCCACTGCGTGACTTCACCTCCATCTCCGCCTCCACATTTGACCGGCTCACAACCCGGTCGGCTAGCCTAGCCGGAGTCTGTTTTAGCGCATTCAAGTAGTTACCCCAGCTCCTGAACGACTCCTCGGGGAGAAAATCGTCTTTTGCGCACGTGCATCCCCTCCTCCTCGTCAGCCCCGACGATCCTCCTCCGTTTGCTTCGTTCCCCGCCCCCATAGTTTCCTGTATATCTCTAACCTGTAAAGGTCAATGTAACAGTGAGACTTAATCGAAATGCGCTGTATAATTGATACTAAAAATGTTTCAATTTGCGATAATCAAGAGAGACTGAGAGAGAGAGAGAGAGATTCGCATCTCTTCTGTAAACATAGAATTAATCATTCTTCCGATTTATTAGGGCATAAAATCAGTCAAAACACCATTGTTTGGACTGTCAAACAGATCTTCAAAATCAACAGGTTTTGTGAAAAAGCAAACTGAACCAATAAGGACTGTAGCGGGAAAAAACAAATGCTAAATGCATAGAACAGAGACCATGAAAAGATGCCTGATTACGAAAAAATCGCCGAACGAATAAAGCTTATTTGTTTAAATGGAGAAGTCACATGAAATCGGTGTCAACCATATCATACGAAGATCGCCTTTGCGTTTACATTTACATATATACATATATATGCGCATGCTAAGTATTATACATAAACATATGCACAAAAATTAGTATCTGATGCACACAACATTGACGGGATGAGTAACTGACGAACTGTAATCTATTCACACAAAATCCACGGCCGCAATATGAGGAAATGGCATCGTCGCCTCCGATTACGCGTATATACGTAAAAGTACACAACAAAATCCTAGTTTTCAAACAGATGATGATACAATCCTTTGAAGCTAACTGAAAGAGAGAAAGAAGAACCCTAGAGGGAGAGATTACCGAGTTTTCGAAATGGCGACGGCGAGGAATCAGGGGTCATGCAATATGGATGTTCACTGAACTGAATCTTATATATAATTATTAAACAAATTCCAAAGGCGTTGAATCTGACCTGAATGTTGACTTTGTTAATGAGGTTGACTGATGGACTGGTGACAGCTGTTTGATGGAGTATTATTATTATTATTATTATTGGAAAGAATTTATATGATACCGTTGCACGGTCGTATACAGTGTGATCGAAAAAAATACTTTCTTTGTTCCATCTAATTTTATACGGTTGATCGGACACAAATATTAAAAAAAAATAGATTTTGGGGAATCTTTGACTTTTTCAAATGTGAATTGAAGATTGAGAGTGAAGATTGTAAGAAAATTTTCCTTTTTAAGGATGTGCAAAGTTAAGTGGGACGGAAGGAGTATTACTTTTTGTAGTAGAATTATCACGTATGTCTGTAAAAATGTTTTTTTTTTTTGGAAAAAATAATATCATTTTTTTTAGCAAAAGTATCACTTTATCTGTAAAAGTATCACTGTAGCAAAAGTATGACTTTTATCTGTAAAAGTATCAATTTTTTCTTAAAAGTATCATTTTCTTTGTACAAGTACATTCCATCACACGTGAGACCGTCACACACAAGACTCACTTTATTATTATTACTACAAAAAAAAATCACTAAATCATTTTTCCTTTGGGTGGGTGTCTTGTTAATCAATTGTACGTATTATAGATCCCTACGGTCCTGAGTTATGGACAAAAAATATTACTCCCTTCGTCCTAGCTAATTTATACATATGAAGGGACATGTATATTAAGAAAAAATTATATTTTGCTTTTTAGTTGGTATTTTCAAATGTGGAGATTGTGAGATAAATTTTTTTTCTAAGAGTGTACAAAACTATGGGACAAACCAAATGGCAAAGTGTGCTAAATTAGGCAGGGAGAAAGGAGTAATATTTATATCAAGATGTATTACATATTTTGGATAAAAGGTATCATGATGAAAATGTAAAAATATTATTTATGGTTAAAATATACTCCCTCCATTCCAAAATAAATGGTGTTTTAGAAAGAATTGGAGAACTAAAAAATAAATATATTGCCAAATATAACCACTAAATTTTGTGGTGATAAGATTTAATGAAATCAAATGTAAGTGAAGGTTGAAAAATTAAAAATATTTTTGGATTCAAATAGAGAGAAATGGTTAAAAAAAAAACCTAAAATATCAACTATTTTGATATTAATAGTTTTATGTATTTGTAATTGAAATGAGATAAAATAGAAAAAATAGTGAAGAAAATAATTATTTCTGGATTTTATTTGTCTATTTCGCATGCTTCTTAATTTGTTTATTTTTTTTAAGTTAAAACTACAACTCTAAAAAAGTTAAAACTACAACAATTGATATTAGCTCGTTTTTTTAGTTGTCATTTTAACTTATGTATTTTGTTTGTAAATAATTGTCATTCTAACTTTTTTACCAATTCTTTTACAATATTAACCGTATAGTTATGAAAAATGTTAACAATATATGGAAACAAATAAAAAATCCAAGGAATTTAAGGAAATTAGTTGAAGGTTGTTTTGTCAACTGCTTAAATTCCTTAATTTTTTTATCCAAAGTTAGAATGACGACTAAAAAAACGGAGGTAGTAACCCAAAGGGAGATTGTATATTTCATATCTTGGTAAGTGATATAAAGTTTTGTCACATATTTAGAAATTATAAATAATCACTGAAATTCTCCAATTTTTCAGAACCTTCCATTGATTTAAATATATTCAATGTTTTATTTATTCATTAATTGGTATGCTAATAAATGTGGTAAAATCTTGAATATTTTGATATGGTTCTTATAATGCATATATAGTGTATGAGTATAATGGTAAGAATCTTTACATTGTGTGTGAATGATTGACAATTAAATTTTTTCTATTGACATTTAATTCTTGCTAATGAAAAAAGCAAGAGTTTATAATTACCTAAACTAGTGATTCTTTCTAGTTGGCATAGGAGAGAGAGAGAGCACTATTATGGAATTATATTTATACTAGTATTTGTGGGACAAGACCGATGATCGAATCCGACAAGTCACTAGTTTAAGGTTTGACTGGTTCGATCGATTCAATCGGTCAAAGACAACTTATTGACTTTTAAATTTTAATAGTTCCTTATGTGTAATACAATCTAATTTGATACTAGAGTTTAATTCGTAAAAAAAGTTTAACATATATCAATATCAAATTAGCCCAAACACAACTTTATTTTTATTAAAAAAAAAAATATATATATATAATGCCGGTTGTACCGGTTCGGCGGTTTTCAACGATTTTATAGCATTTTCGGTTATTTAACATTATCGAACCGATTTCAGGTCCGGCTCCCGGTTGAACCGGATTGGGCAAACCGGCCGGTCCGATCCGATTCCACAAACCATGATTTATGCCATTCGAATTGAGTTGAGTTGGTCTCGAGCTTAACGAGTTTCTACCAAGTCGAACTTGAGTTAAGCTCAAGGCTTGAATTTCTTAGTCGAGCTCGAACCTATCAATACTTGATTTGACTCGACTCGTTTATAACCTTACTACTTTCCTATTTTCTCTTTCAAATTTGGTGACTCCATTATCAAAACTATATATATATATCGTTATATATTTGTTTGACTTATTTGGAATGTTGGCTGATAATGGCTGGCTGGAAATTGTGGAAAAAGTGTGAACTGTGTATGTAGCCTATGGAAAAATTTAGCCATGTTCACACTTCTAACTTACTAATTCCCTATCCATTTATTTTATTTTATTTTAGTTTTGTCGAGTAATCTGAGAGTTCAAACTGGTATCTAATTTGTTCGGAAAAATTAACTCCGACCTCTTAAAAATTGTGTTGTGTAAATTGTGATTATTATAATGCAATCGATATTGTACAAGATGCTAGCTAGGTGAGTGATGGGTTGAGGCCTATTTTGATAGGGCTAAATCGAGGGGATAAATACAAACGAGCTCTATTTTAATTTGTATTTCAGTTAATATTTCAATTCTATTAATATGCGTTATATGTTTATTTGTGATTTTGAAACATTGAACCTTTACACCAACTATCATAATCATAGGAAAATAGGTAAACACTAATCAAAAGTTGTATAACATTGTCTCACAAAATATATTTTTATAGAAATTGAGCTCAATTATTTTGTTTAACTTGAGTTTTAATTTTTAGGAAATTACTACCCCCACGAAAACCAAAAAAATAAATAAAAAATATATATATATGTTTATTTATAGATCGACCTGCATGGACTGAATACTTGCCGATCCAATTCATCTTTTTGTTCTATGACTATGATTTTTTACGAAAAAGTGTAAAACGATACTTATTTGGAGACATAGGAAGTAATAAACCTACGGTTTCACCACATTAGATACCAAAAATCATCTTTCTCAAATGTTATACTCCCTCTGTCTCACCTTATCGTGTACACTCACTCTTCTTAAACGGTCGTCTCATATTATCTTGCACAGCCTGAAAAAGGAAAGTTATAACATAATCTTCACCCTTAAAATCTATATTCTCAATTCACCTTTAAAAAATCAACAAACAATTAAAAAGTAACTTTCTTAATACTCATGCCGACACTCCTATGCAAGATAAATCGAGACGGAGGGAGTAAAATTTTATGTCACGTGTTTGTTGTTTAGCGCCATTAATTATTTCAACTTTAAATAGTAATATTTCAGATTCCCTGACATTGTCAATGGCGGAATCTCCGTTGCAATTTCGTTTGTAAATTTAGAATATTTTATTTATTATCATAATCGATACTATATCCGTTTTTTTAGTTGTTATTTTAACTTTGGATAAGAATATTAAGGGTCCATTTGAATTGAGGGATGAATTTGAAAATTCAACATCAAATCTGCTTAACTTGTTTGGCTAAATAAATTAAATCAAGGGATTTTAAATCCCTTTTAAATTTATAATTAATTTTGGATGTATTTCAAATTCATCTAATAACCTAGTCATTTATAAATTTATTCTACCTTTGATGTATGTATTGCCACATTATCAAACACATTTCACACACTACGCACAACACATTACACATACCACGCACGCACACTTCACACGCATTTCACACACACACTACACATACTTCACAAACTGCGCACACTACACACACATTTCACACGCACTACACGCATTTTTATTATCATCATCCTATAAAAAATGTTAAAAAAGAACCGAAAAATATAAAATGAGTTGCAATAACCCTTAAGAAATGGTTAATTGTGGAAAATTTCACAAACTTTAGGTTAGCTCTCAATTACAACATAAACTTTTAGAAAGTATCTTAAATTTTTCTTTTTCCAATTACAACTATAATTTTTAACATTTAATTGCATCACCATCACTTGATTTGTCCTAATCCTGAATTCGCTATTATTTTAACAATATATGCCAAAATAGTTGGTGAATATACGATGACCTCATTAAATCAAATTTACTGATAGTGGCGACGTGACTAGGTGTCAGCAAATGTAATCGATGTTGTAATTTAAAAAATATTAAAAGTTTGTGAATATTTTAATTACCTTTTAAATTTTATATTGTAATCCAAAATTCACAAACTGTGTAAATTTTAATTTACAATTAACCCCAAAAAAAGTTGAGAAGCTTTGCAGGTTTGTTCAGCCTATGTTCTAAAAGTCATTAAACGTTAGTCTAATGACAAACTAAGAACTAGTGCATAGTCGGTATCTGGACAGTGTTGGGTGAAAATATGCATGGAAGAATCGAAGAAAATGAACAGACGGTCGATGAAAACTAAGCATTTAGACGAGAACTAGTCGGAGAATTCTATAACATAAACGAAGCATTTAGACGGGAACTAGTCGGAAAATTTTGCAACATGGGTTCCAGCCTAAGAAAAGAGAAATTTCTCCAATAAATCAATTGACACTTTGGGAAGATACATAAAAGTACACACAATTACATTTGCAATCTACCTAAGTTAAAACATAACAAGAAACAACAAAAGGCAAATAAAATAATCAATAACAACACACAACACTAATTAGAACAACAAAATCTTTGTTATTCCTCCAAGCTTTTCTTCTTCCCCTTCACTTGTTTCTCAATCTTTTTATTCCCATTGTTCTGCTTACTCACAGACCCCTCTTGCGCACTGCACATTTGAGACTTCAGTCGAAACCCGAACTTCTTCGACACGTTTCCCCACGCGCTCGACCCTTTCACCTTACCGAGCTTCTCGATTTCTTCCCTCATGTTGGAACATTCCTTTTCGAGCTCAGAGACACGCATCCTCATGCTATCCATACCGACTTTCAGCACCTGGTTTTCCCTCACAGCCGTGGCCCACCCGCCCTCGTTTGCCCCCATCAACCCGCTTCTCAGTTGACTTGACCCGTCCAGGTTGCCGGAGACAAGGAAACAGCCGGCTATGGAGGTTCTGAGCTGGAGCTGCTCGAAGAAGAGGACTTGGACTATTATCCTCAATGGTAGACGTTCGTTTTGGGCTGCGTGCGTGCAAGCTTCGAGCGAGAGTTTCTGGCAGTCCATTAGCCGGCATAGTTGCTCTCTGTCGGATTCGGCTAACCATGGATGAGACTGCATATGGGAAAACGATATGAGATTACAAAAGTATCCTTGGCCTGTGGTTCGATTCAAGAATTTTTTGAAACGAGCCGATCCCAAATCCACTGGGGGTGAAAGCAAAAGAGAAAATTATAGATCGCCATGTTTTTGCACTTTGCTATATAAACTTTTCTCCGTTACAGTTACCATCTCGACTTACAGTTTGTTGCAAATTACCATCCAGAAAAAATCTCAGTTGTCCACAACTGGACACGTATTCAATCAACGGTTGAGATTTTGTCGAGATGATTACAAAGAACTTGTTAGTTCAGATAGTAAATTGCAACAAAAGAAGTTTATATCACAAAGTTAAAAACACGCAAAGTTGGGATGGAAAGTACAAACATCAATGAACTGAAAGAAGCAAAGGGTATTGTTGGAAAACAAACTTCATTGGATTTTCTTTTTCGTAATTAGGCTAAACCTAAAAGGTGATATTACCTTGAGATAAATGTCGATTGCGCGATACAGACCATCGTCCAAGGGCCGTGCATACTCCGGAACAGCAGCAGCAAGAGACTGAAACTTGGGGAGTTTCAGATTAACATCCGGTGCCACCTCAGCAAGGTACCCATCAATCAACTTGGCCACCATAGTGATCGGTGTGAGTGACGGTGAACCCATTATTTGGCCATCATCAACCGAACCAGGAGAGGCGCCACCATCAGCCTGATCCATGGTCAAGAAATGCTCCAACATACGCTGAACACAGTCCACGTCGTATAAAGTCTCCATAGAATACGAAAAATTCGGCATCAACAGATCTTCAAGTGTCGCCTGATCAAGCTGCATCCCGATTCTTTTCTCTAGGTTCGATATGCAGACGGGATTAGCTCGAAGGATCTTGGCTGTTCTGAGTAGACCAAATAGAAATTTCGTCGAAACTAGACCCTTCTGTCGCGGAAGCAAGTGATCGATCTCTTCAAGCAGATGCTTCTGATCCTCTTCCGAGAGTGAAGTCACAGGTCCCACTTCTACATGACGATTGCTCAACAACTCACTGCGACCCTGGCGCCTGTTTATACCTGGTAGGTACTTTTTCGCGTAACAGCTAACAGACCCGGCGATTATTTCCTCTTTTACCCCCCGAGATTCCATAGCTGAAACCAACCTCTTGTAAAGAGGTAAACTCAAAGTCGACGCATCCTCGTACCACCAATCCAAACTCGACTTCTTTGGTCGAGCCCCCGTGCTGATCCCGTTCCACAACACACTTCCTCCAGGGCTCTGCATGGGCCCACCGTGCTCCATCATAGGCCACCCGAACAAAGTGGGGTCCGTACAAGCCTTGGCAGCTAGTGAGTCGATGCATCTTTTCGGGATATGGAGTTGTTCAGCATAAGAGAGAACATCATCACAGGTCTGTAGCGCTTTCAACGAGTCCTTCCAATTTCGTAAAACAACCTGATTGAGAAAGGTTTCGGTTAGAGAGATAAGATTGTCTTCGCCGTACTCTTCAGTCATTTCAAGATGCTCGGCAGCACACCGGAGGTACACCACGTTTGCAGCTGTAAGTTCGAGTTTAACCCCGTAGCAAAATTTAGCTACGAGTTCGAATGTTTTCGCACCACCAGGTACGTCGGTGAGCTTAGTGACGCAGCCTTCTTCTCCTTCGGATGCCTCTGCAATGAGCCGTTCCATAACGCCACTTCTTGAAAGCAACGGAAACTACAGTAAATAAAGCAGCTTTAGCCATACATCAAGCCATGTTCATATTCACTATAAAATGTTTCTAACGAAGAAATCTTTTTGTTCTCTTCAATTAATTCATCTGACCATAATCAAAACCTTGGCCAGAAAATGTATCGATGAACCAAACGAACAAATTGAATATATGTAACTGGGTAAGCAACATTGCTTGTCCATTTACAGGAGTCGAAACAATATAAAAGAAAAACTGAAACAATACCTTGTGAAGATGAAAGGACATTTCCTCAACTTCGACAACTACATCACTAGGGAGACCGGTCGTGCAAAACCTGCAGTTAATGACAAATATAAGGTCATGAAGCGAGCAATGATCTAAAGCTCGCAGTTACTATCAAGAAAAATGTGCAAAATTCTTTTAAGTGGATTATAAGTTGTGCTCAATTCAACAGGACAAAACATCTGCCTAGAAACCGATATAGAAGAACCAAGAGCCCGGCTGGTTTCATTTAGAGATCTACACAAGCAGGGATGGAGACTGGGGGCAGCCGCCCCCTCAAACTTTTCAGTGAAACCGCTATATACGTATACACACAGTGTAAACGTAGCTTCATGGGTGGATTTCAACACCCCCCCCCCTCCCCTCCCCCAAATTCCAAGACTATTGATAAAATGAAATATAAAAAAAACTCGCCCCCCTTTCCCCAATCGAAAATCCTGGTTCTGTCCCTGTACACTAAAAGACTAGTATATTATGAACTAGTTACATAATCAGCCTTAATCTCTAACATGGCATTAAGAGGCATACAAATATGCAGTCATTCTAACAGGTCCAAATCAAATCTGTACATCAGAATAGTGAACTTAACAGCCTCAGCAACTCGATTCGACGAGTCGAAACTAAAGGTGCATCTACATTTTCACATACAAGTCAAGCTAGTAAGAGAGGGTGGTTGGATAAACATCAAGGTCAAAATGGTCAATTCAGCTCAAGTTCAAATGCATAAAGCAAGATTCCATGGAAAGAAAATGACATTTTAGCAACCAAGACAAATTCTACTTCAGATTGCAGAGAAAAATAAGTAAGCATTTAAATATATAAAATAACTGCTAAAATGAAGATAAAGTGAAGAAACAAACCAGGCCTGGCCTTGCCTCCTGAATGCATCAGATTTGGATCCCAATTTCATACAAGCCATCTCTTCAATTCCACAAATTTGAGCAAATCATAAACCCTAAATTCACAAATTCCGAATACCGTAACTTCAAATCCTAACTTCAACGCAATTATTACTCAGATCTTCGAGCAAACCAGTGTTTTAGAGACAGAGAAACGAACAAATTTCTCGCTCTTCAACTCAAAACAGAGAGAATTGCAGAAATTCTCCTTAAGAGAGAGAAGTAAACGAACAAATTTCTCACACTCTTCAACTCAGAGAAGAGAGAATTGCATAAAAATCAGGGGAGAGAGATTGCGAAATGCAGGAAATGCAGAAACGCAGTTGACAACAGCTCCAATTTCTCTCTCATCAACACTGCAATTATTGCAGCAAAAACATTACTCCTCCATACGAAACTGACCTAAAATCTCAGTTCCAGAGCAAACAAACACTCAAAATTATCGAATCGGACAATGAATTTAGGTCAACCCCTCCAAAAACAAAAAAAAACGCAGTTGTTCTGACACAAACCACTTCTTTTCCAACTACCAGAAGATTCCAAAATACAACCCTTTTGTGACATATGAGACACCAAAACCCCTCGATCCCAATAATGCAAGTTTTCAGTATTAAGTGAGAAGAGACGCGGTTTTTTCACTTTTCTAATCTTCATATCTTCATATTTAAGTATTAAATTATAGTAATTATAGTGTCTGAAAGATTAAGGGTCATTAATGGCTGCTCTGAAACCCAAAAACCTTGTCTCTTGTGGGTCCTTTTGCTTCAAACATACTCATTGCATAGAGATTCCAAATTCTTTTTTTTGTTTAATTAAGTGCTTTTAATACTCCAAGAAAAAAATTACTCCTTCCATTTCGCATGAATTTGCACTGACAAACGAATACACATATGAGAAAAAATTATTTTTTGATAATATTAACTTTTCAAACTTAATCTTTTGGTTTATTGAGTAAATAAAAGTATAGTATGAGGTAAAATATGTGAGATTTATTTATTTTTAAGAAAGTGTTCAAATTACTTAGGAGGGATCGAATTATAAAGTGTACAAATTCATTCAGGACAAAAAAAAAATAGTATTTTAGAGTGTGGTTGATACGAATCAAATATTTTTAAAACGTAAAAGTGAAATGTTTAGCCATATCATTGAACACCTTAAATATGTTCGGTTGGTATAACTCAACAGAAGTATAATAGTTATAGGAAAGTGGCTGAATGTTTCTAGATTGAAATTACTTTTCGTCTCATAGTTTTCATTTCGTTCGATTTTCGCCCAATATTTTCTTTTTTCTTAAAAAATTTGTCCCAGAATTAAAGAAATTTATCGCATTTGTATCAATTTCGCTATGGATGAGCAAATAGGTCGGAAAAATACCTCCAGATAAAACCTTCCAGATAATTTTAATGATGTGGAACTAGCATTGACCTTTTCAAGAAAAAAAAACGAAAAGCGAAAAGTTATAGGATGAAAAGTAATGTCATTTGATAGTCACGTGCTTTTTCGATTATTTGCTCCTCGACAATGGAAATTGGTCCAAATGTAAAATACCTTTAATTTCGGAATGAAATTGGAAAATCAATAAAATTTGGAATAAAAATTAATTGGAAAAAATAATCGACTATTTTCGTAATTTGATTAGATTCGACAATCTTTAAACTTTTGGTGTTTTGTTTATTTATGAGTAGTATATTATTTAATGATTTTGAAAGCAACAGCTATCAATTTCAGTCCAGCTAGGCCATGTGGATCCATTGATTTATTTAACTTATATATTTATTTTATAGAAAAATATGGAATTTTATTCTTTTCCTTTTTAGAGAAATTAGGAAATGGAGCTTAGTGAATATTGAAAATAGAAGACCATGTCAAACATAAATAAAGATAAACTATAAAATCATGCTTGGAATTTTTTTAGATAATTAGTTTGATAATAGTTAGTTTGTTCCTATTATCATTTTTTTATAATTTTGAGATATCACCTTATTAGATATGACGATAAGATCTCGAGTTGAAGAGTAAACACTTAAATAAGACCGTCTTATGAATTTTGTAAGATAGAGAATTACTTTTCATCATAAGAATTGTTAGTTTAAGTGTTAATATTTATATGAAATTACTAATTTCCAAAAGTAGCAGTTATTTTGTAATACAAAGTAACAATATTTACGTTAAACGTCATACGTTTTATTATAAGTGACTCTCGTCTTATTAAAAATGATCTTGAGTGATATTTATATATATATAAAAAGGTAGCATAACTAATTGTTTTTTATCATTATCACATGGAGCTTATCTTTTTGTACGTCTTAATTAAAAAGTAGTACCCATAAAATTTCACACAAATTTAAAAAAAATTATTTACTATATGCTTAAATTACTATCACACCTTAATGTGACTAAGGGTGTTAATGAATAGAACGTTTGGTAAAAAATTCGTATTCGAGCTCGGTTAGTTCTTATTCGAATACATTTATTTTTGTTCATTTATTAATGAACATAACTTGAACACTGAATGACTCGTTCCATAACGGCTCTTATAGAATAATAATAATAATAATAATAATAATAATAATAATAATAATAATAATAATAATAATGTTTTTATATTATTTATGAAACTCATTTATTTAAAATGCCCATGAATTTATTGTTGAAAGAATAAAACTCATGATTTTTTGTGTAGAGCTAGAATGATATATAATATCCGCGCTAACGAACACAAAATGTTAACAAATTTGGTGTTCGTTAATATTCGCAAACATTAACAAACACCAAGTTAACATGCTCGATTCGAGCTCGATTCGCTTAAAATTTAGCAACTACTACTCGAACAACTCAATGCGACAACCTTAAATGTGACCCATAAAATAAATTAGTACTCCCCCCGGCCCAACTTAATCTGCCTACTGTCATTTCGGCCCATTCTACCTTAACCTGTCAGTCCATAAATGACAAATTTCTCACACAATCTCCACCTTTGAAAAAGTCAAAGATTCCATAAAATTTATTTATTTTTAACTTCCGTGCCCGATCAATCTAGGTAAATTAAGTCGGGATGGAGAGAGTATTACTTTTTTAGGGGAAATAAATTAGTATTATTGGTCTGAACTTTTTCTAGAAACTAAATTATGGTGCTATAACTTCAATAGTAAAACTTGTTATGATCTTAGGGAAGACAGAAATATTATTGCAACTTTAAAACTAAGTCAATAGCATATTATTGCAATTATCTACCAGCAGCAATATCCAAATCACAAGTAGGTGGATGAAATTAATGGTATAATTATTATTACTACTATCTATTTATTATTTTAATTACAAATTATATAAAAGTAAATAAATCTGTCCTTTTATCTGGTATGACACAAATTCGGAAATGATGATTATAGACCGTGACTATTATATCATAATGTGTAATTTGTTGGTTGGTAACTAACCAAACGTTCGGTCGAGATCTTGTATTCGAGTTTGATTAGTACTCGTGCGTGTAAATATATTTATTTATGTTCAGTTTAGCAAAAAGTAGAGCTTGAATATTAAGGTTCATTCGTCAACAGCTCGTGAAATAATAATAGTAATAATAATAATAATAATAATTTTATATTATTTATGGAGCTCATTTATTTATGTCCATGAATTTGTTGTTGAAATAATGAATCTAAATTTTGTTTGTGCAAAGTTAGAATAATAATATTCGTATTCACGTACTTAAAATATTATCGAACAACAAATTATTAATAGGCTTGTTCAAACTCGGTTCGCTTTCAAAGCTCAACTCGACTTATTAACAACAATTAATATATACTCCCTCCGTTTCAAAATAGATGATGTTTTAGAAAAAATAGAATAATTAAGAAACAAATATATTACCAAATATAGCCCCTAAAATTTGTGGATATAAGATTTAATAAAATCAAATGTGAGTGGGAGGTTGAAAAGTCAAAGATATTTTTGGATTTACATAGGGGCAAAATAGGGAGAAATGGTAAAACAAAACCTAAACCATCAATTATTTTGGAACATGATTAAGAAGCTAAAACATCATCTATTTTGGAATGCAGGGAATACATATATAACAAGTGAGTCTTGTTTGTCACACGGAACCTATCCCATGTGACCTAGAGTAATTTTATTTTCTGAATATGATTAAGATTTGAACATGAGCCATAAATTAAATCCGTTACACAAAATGAGATCCGTATAATTACAACATACGAGTTTTCGTCATATATAAAACTGAGGAAGAGAATTGAAATATGAAAAAGGAAATAAGAAAATTCGGTGGAGCGTGCGAAGGTGGTATTATTATTAATGTGGGTTTCTGCCTTCAATAAGGCCACGCCTATTGCCTAAGAACCCGAGGACTCTCGAAATCAGCGCTCCATGGATGGAATTCATTATGACTCGGGTGTAAAAGAATCGAGTCGAATCAAATTAAATATCGATCGATAAATTTGAGTTAGAGAGCTCGAATGTAACCAACAAACTCGAGGTTCGGTTCGATATAAATTTATTGAGTTCGAGATTACCAAGCCTAGTATAAGTGAGCTCCAATTGGAACTCGAGTCATATTCGGGTAGTACGAGTTCGACTTGTTTTATTTCAAGTTGATTCTGATCTTTTTTCGAGTCAGTTTCGAATGACTCGCGAGTTATCTCCACTCATTTCACCAATACTCACGATGCATAACCATTCATCGTCACTACAGATTTGAATTCTCTAGAGCACTTTATGCTACATTTAAAAAAAAAGTAACTTATTTTATATGTGATTTTTTTTGAAATTGTGGAACCCACATAACGCATCCCTTTCTATTTAAAATGTATGATTGAGTACTTTAAAGGATCCAGATTATATATATATGTCTATGTCACTATACACATGACATACATTTGTTTCATAGAGGTGTTACCCAGTAACGGATCAAAAACTCAAGTCGGAGGTCCAACTAAACACTAACTTAATTAAAAATAATGTGATATATATTAACATTGAAAAGTAAAATATATATTAATTCTATTTATATATAAAACTGATATAATCAAATATGTTACAACATTCACATGATCAATGACATAACAAAAAAATTAAAATAAACAACAACTTACTACGTCCCGCTTTAATTTGCCTATTTTTCTTTTCAATTTGTCCCAAATCGAATTTGCCAATCCATAAATGACAATTTTCTCACATTTAAAAAAGTCAAAGATTTTACAAAATCTGTTTTTTCTTAACCTCCGTGTTCGATCAAGGTAAGCAAATTGAGCGGGACAGAGGGAGTATTACATCTTGAGTGAGTCTTGTATGTGAACGGTCACATGTGTGACAAAATACACTTTTACAAGAAAAAGTGATACTTTTACTACATTGATACTTTTACAGATAAATGTGATACTTTTTTATTCAAAAAAGGTGATACTTTTATAGATAAACGTGATACTTTTACCACAAAAAGTTATACTTTTTTTCGTCACACCGTGTGACGTTCACATACAAGTTTTTGCCTTACTATCTTTTACCAACATAAAAAAAGTCTTTACTCCATAATTGTAGGTACCAACTAATTAAAAAGATACCAAAAAACAATATAAAAAATAAATTATGAAATATTAATTATATTTTTATTCTAACTTATTGTCTCTTAGCTCATAAAGAAACCAAGTCAACTTTATGGTGAATCAACATTTGATTTTATAGGAATGTATAATAATCTAGTGTAGTAGACGTACATGCAACGTTATGCAGCACATATTTTAAACCTCAAAATCAACAACTTAATTAATTAAGAAAAATCCATTATTGGTAAGAGCTTCGAAGTCAATAAGTGGCTGGTTTTTTATTTTCATTTTACGAAGGAAAAATTTCTTGTGCATCAGATTCGTATAATTTGGATCATGAATTAAAAGGTATTCCTTCTTTCATCCCGTTCTAATTTATAAATTTTCTCTTTTCGACCACCATTCTATTTAGCAGTCCTTGAACAGCTGAAAAAAGCCCGAACCCACTTACGAAAAGTAGAAATGGTTCGAGCATATCTAAATAGATACTATATTAACATATGAATCGTTACGCCATTCCATTCCCTTTAGGATTAGGAATAGGCGTAATCGGACACCCCCAAAATGGAATTTTTTTTTACAAACTTCACCCTTAAAATTTCCACCCTCAATCTCCACCTTTGAAAAAGTCAACTAAAAAGTAAAAAATAATTTTTCTTAATATACACGCCGGAACATGTATGCAAATTAGGCCGGGACGGAGGGAGTACTATTTATGCCAAAAAAATATTACATGTAATGAATAAAGGTATTACGTGTAATACCTTTAAGCATAAATAATAATACTCAACCTAAATTATACCGTGCAACTGATGTACATGAGACTTTGTCTTAAACGAAAATCTGACGTGGCAGTTGGCATTATACGATTTTGTTGGTGCTATATCTTGGAGGAACGCACGATGTATAGTATACTACCCATTCATGATTTTGGGCTTCAGTTAAACCTATGCCTAGGCGTGGTAAATCGTGCATGTTGGGTTGTTATTGGGTCAGTTCGATAAGGTTCAAACTTCAAATTAATAAGAGATAATTCAAACTCGTTTATTAAGTTTAGTGGGTTGAAAATCTTAATCCACGCACGAATTAATAAAAAACTCGACAATTCGGTCCGATAATCCGTCAATACTTGCATACATATTCATGCCATTGTTTTGTTAGGCTTCCTAAACATAATTCTATTATTCATTTTTATAAAACGTACAAAATAAGATTAAACATTTCAAAAAGTAGTACATATATTCTATATAATATTAATCTTCATTCACAATAGATAAACAAAACAAAAAGAAGAAGAAGATAGAAAGAAAGACAAAAAAAAGGGTCAAAACACAGGTCGAGAACATTTTACATACTTATTAATTTTTTATTTTTTATTTCAAATTTTGTAATTAATATTTACCCTCTAGGTAGCTAGGCCTCATGCTTTCAAGTTCTTCCTTCAAATATAGTTTTTTTACTAGATCAATCAACTATAACATTTTCAAATAAAATAGTACTAATAATAATACTACCTCCGTCCCGCTCTAACTTGCCTACTTTCCTTTTCGGTTTGTCCCTACTTAACTTGTCAGTTCATAAATGACAAATTTATCACAATCTCCACATTTAAAAAAGTCAAAGATTCCACAAATCTGTTTTTTTCTTTACCTCCGTGCCCGATCAAAGTAGGCAAATTAGACGGGGACGGATGGAGGAATAATTATAAATAAATAAATGAAAAAATTAAAGTTATCGGGCGATTATCGAGATTTATCATGAGCCAATATGACCCGAATTTTATCACTTCATATCAGGTTGACTCGATAGTAATCTAAATCCAATAGACATAAGCCCAAATCCAAAATTATCGTGCGAGTTCTTGTCGTGCGATCTGACCTATCAATTTTTGCCACCCTCCACGCCCCCTCGGGCATTGGGCCCAGAGAGACAGAAGAGGCCTAAAGCTCAATTAAATAGATGAAGGCCCGTAGGTATAAATGACAGCCCACTTAGGAATTGGGCCCAGTGATACTGAAGAGGCCTAAAGCCCAAATTGAATAGATGAAGGCCCATAGATATTGGTTGGTACTGGCCCATCTTCACGATTTCTTTTTGTTATTAGTTTATAGACTAGGCCCATATGAATGAACTTCAATTAAAGTATTTTTTTTAGATTTAATTACGTCGTCGTCGTCGTCACTATCATTAAATACATTGGGATAAATCTGTCCTATATCTATAATTTATTCTATCATTAGTTGTTCGACTGTAGTGAATGAGTGATTGAAGTTATTATGTCACGTCTTTCATTTCTAATTAGGGGTTGTGGAAGTCACATGTAGTGAAATTGATGGAAGGTAAATGAAGGTATATCCGAAACATATCTATAATGGTGGTGGCAATACAATAGATTTAAAATAATAGTCAATGTTGTAACTAAAATGATTTCATAGTTGATAAGCTAATAAAGTTTAAAGTTCGTATTGCTTGAAAATAATACCAAAGATTGTGATTTTTTTAATATTTGAACCAGGGCTATGTATGAAGTTTGAAGATGATCTAAACTGAATCAAAATTTGGACCGAATAAATTGCGAACCTAAAGAACGTTGACAATTAGACTTTTTTCTGAATCTGAACTAATTAATTTTTTTGTATGAATTTGGATATTTCTCAATTTTTTGAACCTAAAACCATATTACCTCGTACTGAGCCGTATCCAACTGTACTGAACCAAATAATCAATTAAAACAACAAATTATAAATATAAAAATATACTATACCTAAAACATTAATTTAAATTAGAACTAAAACTAAATCATCCATAATTTGTAATTAGTTAAGTTTAACATAAATAATTAAAGAGACTCTATATTTAATTATTATATGATTTTCAAAACATAAGTTAGTGAATTGGAAACAAATTTGATGTAATAAAAATATTTGTTTTTGTCACATGTCAACATCCTTTGTTCAAGTTGGATCTATGATTTAAATGATAAAAAAATCTTCAGTTATTCGAATCGAACCAAATTAAACCGAATCAAATCGTTTCGTTATATCCTTCCAAACCAAATCGTGCCGAAAATAATAATAACCGTTTTATATCGTTTCAATTTTTTAAATTAGTTTTGAATACTCATTTTTAAAATAACTAAAATTTAATATGAATCTAAAGATTTTTAAATTCTCGATCCACATTGTACCGTAGACAACCCTTAATTAACCATTCCTTATTTGACCTATCTAATTTTACGGCAACACTTATGAGTTAAGGAAATAATGGTTGTACTCGTAAAGATATAATTAAAAAAGTAGTAGCCCTATCTTGACCTACAAATTAAATTTAAAATAGTATTTATTCATATGAGCATAGATGCTCTTTTCTAAAAGTCCTCGACTATTTCCAACTAATTTCGTTTAAGTATTAGATGGTTCTTGACCATTTATATTTTTTGTCCGACTCCTTCCCGTTTAACTTCACTTAGACCTGATTAATCCCGTCTAGACTTTAATTAGGCGTTAGACACTACTCTGCCGCCCGACTAGCGCCTAATGTAGATGCATGCATTTCTCATAAATTACAAATATTTTCACACAAATTAAAAATTAGTAGTTAATATAGCTAATATTAAATGTTAAACGTTAACTATATCTTTATTTTATAACTTTACATCTCTTTTATTGTTTAAATATATTTGGCTAATATAAAGAATATCAAAATATATTGATCATTAGAAATAAATATGAAAACAAATAACTAATAATGAGTTTAATATAATAAATGATCCATCTCTATAAGATAGATTAAAACAGATTGTAAGATGGACACATGATCAAAGTATATATATTTTTATCATGGATGCACTAGGCGAAAAGCGAAGGCGGAGCGGTTTGGAACCGCCTAGCGCCTAGATCGTCCAGGGCCCGGCTAGAGAATCCTCCCCCACCCTCCTCGTTTTTTAATTTAGTTTTTACATGTCTAAATTATAAATTTATACTTATAGTGGGACAAACTTCGCTATAATGGTTCATATATTTAACTAATTATGATGAAATGAAAAGTAGGGGCATGCATGTACTTGAAGTGCGAGGTGAAAGGAGTTTTAATTTTTGTTTCATTCTTCTGCCATTGGAATGAGGAGAGTGGGATTTTACTTTTAGGATTTATGTTTTTAATTTATTCAACTGTCTCAAGTTTAAATAACAACTATATTTTCAATATAATATATATATATAAATATATGTTCCTTACTCCTAGGATCGCCTAACCTGCCTAGACGTCGTTTAGCTTTAAAAACATCTAAGAAAACCGATTCAACATGAAGGCAGACTGAAGGTGCATGCTTAGACGGCCGTCTGGAGCGCGTTTGCATCAATGGTTTTCATGCACAACCTTTCTAATTTCATGTTGTAGAACTTTTTAGAAAACTTAAAAGTAAAAAGTAAAGCATGACAAAAAAGTTTAGAAATCATCATATGTAGATTACATCTGTTTGCATGCAATGTGGAAAAAGGGAGCCTTTTGAGTTGGGAAATATACTTTTTTGTAGGAATTATCCATTAAATAAAAGGCACTTTTGTTTGGTAAAAAGCAAGCAATATTATTTGCCATAATATTATTTTAAAGTGAATATTATTAATTAAATAATGTACATTCTATTCCCTTCATCGTTAAGCTTGTCTTTTAATTTATTTATAAAAAATAAAAATTGTCTTTTAATTAAAAGGGTGTTTCTTGACTGGGCTTTGCATGTGTATGTCGTCTAGTGATTATGAAAGTCATATATATATAATGTTATGTTTATCATGGACGGAGTAGGACGTGGAAAATTTTGATCCTATAATATACTACTTTCATTTTTTTTTTAATGTCATTCTATTTTTGGATAAGAAAATTAAGAGATATAAGGAGTTGACAAATTAACCCTTAACAAATTTCCTTAATTCCCTTAATTTTTTAGTCATTTCTATATATTGTTAACACTTTTCATAACTATAGGGTTAGTATTGTAAAAAAAAAAAGGTAAAAAAGTTAGAATGACAACTATTTACAAACAAAACATATAAGCTAGAATGACAACTAAAAAAAAACGGAGGTAGTATATCTGTAAGGATGTAAATAAATTGAGTCGAGCTCGAACGTATTAGTTTTCAAGTTTATTTGAAATATTATTGACTTTGTAATATTATGTTTGAACATGTTTGATCATTAATCGAATCGAGGTTGAACGGACTTTAATCGACTTGAGCTCGAGTAGTTTGACATTTTCTATAGTACTTCTTTTAACATTTTCTACTTATTGAGCTCGAGTTGGATTCTATCAAACATAAAAGTATGTTCAAACTTGTTTGATATTTTTAATCGAATATAAGTCAAACAAGCCTCCAACGGACGATCTCGAATCGAGTATCGAATAATTCGGTTTGATTTTCAACCCTATCTAGATCTGATTTTTTGTTTTTTTGAGAAAAAACGTGACAAAATCTATAAAATATGGTCAAATTATTCTTAAAAAATGATTGAAATGTACTAAATAATTATATAGTAACAAATAGAATTATCTAATTAGACTGTTTTGTTCTTATCCGGAAGAACAAATTCATAATCGGAGTACATATTTTATTAGAAAAAAATTTGTATCAGATTATCACACGGTGTGATGAGAAAAAACTATTATTTTTTGTAGTAAAAATATCACTTTTATCTGTAAAAGTATGATTTTTTTTTAACAAAAAAAAGTAATTTTTTTTGTACTAAAAGTATCACTTTTATATGTAAAAATATCACTGTAGCAAAACTATTACTCTTTTTCTGTAAAATAATATTCCGTCATACGTGAGACCATCACACACAAGACTCACTCATTTTATTATATTAGTTCATGTAAAGTACATTGTATTGGTGAAATAAATATATAATAAAAGGCAACAAACAATCTGGATAATATCATAAGCACTTTAAGTACAGTTGTGAAAAAGATTATGTCCTTAATGTACAAGTTTGAATTCTCTAATGTTGTACCATATTATATGTAAAATACAAAAATACCCCCTCGTATTTTATATCTTCCTTGTCAATAAAATGTTTGGACATAGTAAAACATGCTCCTTCGTTTCGCTGGAGTTTACACGTTTGGTCGGACACCCAAAGCATCGATGTTTTACTTTGAATTGTTTTTAAGTGTATTATTTTTTAGGGGTGATGTTTTATTCACCATAAATATGTGTTACTATATATAATATTAATATAGCATTTTAACCTTTTTAATAATTTTCTGTTTGATTTCATTACGTTAGGTGAAAAGTATTACTCTATTCGTTTTGCAATGATAGTTAAGGGTGAAAAGTATTACATTCGGCCTAATCTACTCAACATTTTAACAAGTTGACCCATATGAAGTTTAATCTGAAGTGAAGTATCGTTGAGTTGAACGGATCCGATCAAATGGATAATGGTCTGACGAATTGTGAACCAACTTGGCAATTATAGTTCATGTTAGGGGCATAAATTGTACTGGGCTGAGTTCATCAATTTTTGACTCAATAAAATTTTAGTCCCACTCAACATATAAAGTTGGCCAGACAAAATGCTTATATACGTCCTAATAACTATTCTTATGGGATAAAAAGAGTAATACGTTGCTATAACATCATCAAAAACCATAAATGAGATCGTCAATTTCAAATAGCGTTGAATTTTCTATTCAAAATTGTCTTAGTTATAATTTAGGGATAATTAAAAGATTGTCATCCAACCTTTTCGTGTTTTGCACTATCATAACTTTTTTCTTTTTTTTGTACAATTAATCGTCTGAAGTTATGAATTTTGTTGTAAATTATCATCCGAGACAAATCTCAGTCACCCATAATTAAACAATCAATAATTAAAGTTTGTTCGATATGATAATTTACATTAAAAAATTTATATAGTGAACTGTAAGAATGCGTAAAGTTGGGGTGGTATATTGTATTCTTTCCTCTAATTTATGCATGCGATACTTGTAATACTTCCAAAAAAAATCACGAATTTCATCATTTGACAACGAAAAAGACATTTTTTTTTTCATTAAGTAAATATATAAAAATTATTTATTATTACGTACTCCTTCATTTTGTTTCACCTTATTTTGAATCGGGAAGGTTGACACAAATATTAAGAAAAATTGTTTTAAAATTTTGTTGACTTTCCAAAAATTGATTCGGAGTAGAGATTGAGGGTGAAGATTATAAAAAAAAAATTATATTATAATTTCTTTTTTTTAAGAAATGTACAAATTCAACTGAGACGAATAAAATGAAAAGTGTGCAAGATAAGGTCGGACGGACGGAATATTTATAGAAGAAATTGCTGTTGTTTTTTATACTTCACCATCTTTCTAGTGCTTTGGATGCCTCTTCTTGGGTCTCGAGCTTCTTCTCTTTACTCTCTTTTCTCTGTATTTTCATGCCATTAAATCTCATTACCAAACAAAACCCACTTCACTTAAATCCCTCTCAATCATTCTAAGATTCTTCTCTCTATGTTTTCTTCTTCCCATTCTCTTTCTTGATATTTTATTCTCTCTATTAAACTCTGCAAATTGTTTCCGACATTGTTGGTTCCTTGTCAGAACCATTTTTCCTTTGTCTTCACAGAAAAAAAAAACTATCTGGATAACTCTGTGGTCCATGGCGAAGAATATTGAGTTTTGACGACAACCATTTGGATATTTTTGAAGTTTAGCATCACAAATTTGGATTTTTCACCAGCAAAAAAGGGAATATACTTCTTTTTTGTTTTCTGCATTATGCAGAATTTTCACATTTTTAGAGGCTTCTGTAAAAAAAGATTTCTGGGGTTTTCAGCTTGACTGAATTCTTGAGCTGGGTTATCATTATTTTTAATGTATTTTGTCTGAATCCGTAGAAAATACATGCAAGTAGTGCTGGAAAGTTCTTATAATTTAAATTGCATGTTTTGGTTTTTTCTGGGAGCAAATAATGTATTATCAGTGATTATTCCATCTTGGGGTGGCACTTCAGATTATTGAGTCGAGTTCGTGCTGATTTTGGGTTGATTCAGGTTATACATTAAAACATGATTATCCCATTTTAAGATAAATTACCAGAATCAGCTTAATCGTGCTTGTGTCGGGTTGGTTTCGTCTTACTTTTAGTAAATTTGGGTTGGGTCGAGTTCGTATTGTCGTGTCGAATTCCAGCTCAATGAATATCTGGGAATTCAGTCTGCTTTAGTATCTCAATCGTGAATGTTGAAGATCTAGATTTTTTAGAAATGGGGTGTGTAGCATCAAGAATTGATAAAGAGGAGAGAGTGAGAATCTGTAGAGAGAGAAAGAGGCTGATTAAGCAGCTGTTGAGGTACAGGAAAGAGTTTGCTGATGCCCAGGTGGCATATTTGAGATCACTGAGGAACACTGGTGTTACCCTTAGGCAATTCACTGAGTCTGAGTCACTAGAACTCGAGGAAACCGCCTCCGGTTTTGGATTCCCTCCGTCCCCTCCTCCCCCTCTGCCGCCATCACCGCCACCTCCCCCGTCCTTCAGCCCCGATTTTAGGAAGTTTGAGGCTAAACCACCACCCCAGCCCCAATCTGAAATTGTAGAAGTAGATGATGAGGATGGGGAGGTGGAGGGGGTGGAGGAGGGGGTGGGGGAGGGGGGCAATAGGACGCCACCCCCTCCGGTTGCTAGTTCGTCGTGGGAGTATTGGGATGTGTTTGGTTCCGTCCCATTGCCGAAAACAGGAGAAACGGATGAGGAGAATTGGGTGGATACGAACACTGAGTTTGTGGAGGAGGATGAGGAGGCGGTTTTTGCTGTTGGTGAGATCAATGTGGGAGTTAGTAAGCAGGGGGAGCTCGTTGATGATAACTCGTCTGTGATGAGTAAGGATACTGCTGACATGGCGATGGTGGTTTGGAGGAGCAAGAAGACATTGACGGGTGTTGTTAAGGACTTGGATGAGTACTTTCTGAAAGCGTCTGGTGTCGTGAAGGATATTGCCGTGTTCATTGATATGGACGCGGGTGGCACGTTTCTTTACCAGAGTATCACAGAGAACAAGAGTAAATTCCTTGATTTTCTCTTCATTATGCTCTGGTTGTTACGTACCGTGTTTTTTGATGCGCTGTTTAACAAGTTTAGTAATGAGCATAACGACCCTATTGTTATGAAGAGTAGAAGAACCTATGATTAGCTTTTCCGGAAACATCCAAACGAACAATTTCAACAAAATCTTTCGATTTCTGATTGTACTATGTTCAAGAGTTAATTACTTATATTTCTCTTCATTACGTTTTGGTTTTATATACCGTGTTTAGTAATCAGCATAACAACCCTATTGTTATGATGGAGAGAAGCTTGTTGCGAAATATCCAAACGAACAATTTCAACGAAGTCTTTAAATTCTGATATGTTCAACTCTATGTATTCCTATATTCGTAGAGCACATTGAATGTACAAAAATGGCTATAACAGAGTTTCTCTTGTTCGTATTAACAGTTACTCTAGGAGGACTGTTATTATGCGGTGCTAACGATTTAATAACTACCTTTGTAGCTCCAAAATGGATCAGTTTATGTTCTTTACTATCATCTGGATATAGGCACAAAGATGTGCGGTCTAACGAGGCTAAATATCATTTACAGGGAGGAGGAGCAATTCAGCGAGAGTTTTTAGTGCGCTGACGTGGAATTGGTCTTCGAAATCTACCAGAGAAACGGGAGATATTGCTGGGTCAAGTGAACCTTGTAAGCCAGGAGCTCACTGTGTTACGCTCCAGAGACTTTATTCGGAGGAGCAAAAACTCTACAAGGATGTTAAGGTGATTTCTGCTGATTAAATTATGTGATGGAATTGCTTGATGAAATAGCAAATGCATTTGTTAGTTAGAATTTCTAATCGTCAGTATAATTGGGTGTATCGACTCGACTATTGTCTTTTATATAGTGAAACATTTGTGATGAGTAGTTTAAATCATGAATCACTATATTGCGGCGAATATCTGTGAAGGTTTGTCAAGATGTCGGTTTCCTATATTTCAAACCATGTTATATTTCATTTACAACACTTTCGAGTTGCAATACATGGGAATATAGGTAATGTCGTTTATTACGCGTGGTGTGTTGGTAATATTGGAATTGAAGATGTAATACTATTTCGATCTGTTGTGAAACTCAAGAGCCAAACTATTCATGCCTAATCATAGTGGCCTGAATTTTCGACGTAGCCCTTTGTTTTAAACATTGTTATTATTGAATATATTCATGGGGTGTTTGCAAATGCTTAAAATAAGTACCTCTGAGCTTTTGATTTTAAAATAAGCGGAAAATGGAGTTTGCAAACGACAGTTTCTGCTTAATTTGAGTTGATTTAGGGAAAAAGGTAGAAGCTAGAACTTATTGCATTTTAGAATCACTTATTGCAATAACTTCTTCAAAAGCAGAAGCAACCACAAACACAGTATAATGAGTAATTTAATTCCAAAGAGCAACTATATACTCTTTGTCAGCTCTTATGTTTGTTCATTTATGAAGTATGAATCATGTGGTAATCGTCGTCTACTTTTCGTGTGATATTATCTTTTGTAGGAGGAAGAAGTTGCCAAGGTGGAGTATGGAAGAAAAGCTTTACTACTACAAAGACAAGAGGAGGAACACGACTCGATCAGGGCCGATAAAACACGCTCGACTTATGAAAGTCTGCAAGCTTACATCTTATCCCTGCAAGAATCAATTAGCCGGTCTTCGTCAAACATATTGACACTCGTAAACAAGGAGCTGCACCCTCAGTTGATCACATTATCTTCAGGGTAAGCCATGTTAATAATCTCCATTTGAAATTGATAATTACTTACTAATAGACGGAGGTTGCAGAAGTCGGGAATCGGTAGTCTTACTTATGAGCTCCAAAGCAAAATAAGTACCCTTGTCATGCTATTTTCTTGAGATTTATAAGTTACACATACTACACACACTACTCATACTGTCATACATACAAATTACACACACTTCCTTCACATTCACCACACTCAAATCACGCACTTCACACACTAATCATAATGTGTGTGTGATTGTGTATTTCAAATTCGTCCCCCTAACACATAGTTCAACTCTTTTGGGGTGTTCTCCCTAGCTTTTTCCAAGTGATTTTTAGCTTTTATCTTGGAAAAAGCTATTTTGAGTGTTAAACTACAACTTCTTCTTAATAAAATCAAGTTTGGGTCAAAATTAAGTGGGACGGAGATAGTAGAAAATTTTCTTACTCATAAGCTAAAAGCTACTTAACCACTCCAACTTTTATGTTGGACCAAAATCACTTTTATTCTCAAATATTACCTACTTTTGGATTATAAACAAGTTTTAGCATAATTTCTAATTCTATATCACTTCTTCAAATGTTGAAACACTTTATTATGTTATAAACTTTTTAGAAATTTACATCTTATAAGCACTTAAAACAACTTACTAGATGTCTAAAATAAATTTAGCCAAACACCGTCTTAGTCTTGTGGCTCAGGTCATACCAACCTAGTGACATCGCCACACCATTATAATAATAATAAATAAATAAATCTCTTCTGAGAAAACAATGTGGAAATAACACTTTCCATACATGTAATTCATTCCAAACTGTTCTAATCTCTTGTATTCTCAGATTGATGCACATGTGGAAAACAATGCACAACTCCCATCAAGTTCAGAATCTCATTTCCCAGCAGCTGAGTCATCTGCCAGATCAGCAAAATCTGGAGCCGACAACCGAAACCCAACGGCAGGCTGCAGGTCAGCTTCGGACAGAAGTCACGTCATGGCACCACAGCTTCTGTAAACTCGTTAAATATCAGCGGGAGTACGTAACTGCCCTCTGCAAGTGGACTCAACTTACTGAATGTATCGACGGTCTACAGAGCGAGTCAGCAACGGTGCACGCCCTCTTGGAGAAATGGCAACAAGCGTTGGATAGATTGCCTGATAAGGTATTACGTTCGATTCCCTTTTCTCTTAGATGGCCACTGAATTTTGTTACTACTTCCTGCAAGTACTATATAGTTTTCGTGGGACAGATTGTGACATTGGTGTTTGCGTGTGAAAGTGGTGTGCTTCGACTTCTTTTTTAACAAAAATGTGGGGGCGAAAGCTGGAAAATGTTATAGTGCATCGGGCAAAAGTCGAGCATGGGGGCAAGATTAGAAATTAAAGTGCAAGGGGGGGGGGGGGATATAGAACATGAAGTGCTGATGTATGCGTGTTTTGAGACCGTTTTACGGTAAGGCGGGTGGTCAACTGATCAAATATGGCTAAATATGATCACCAAGGTCAAATCAGTTGCCTGTATTTAACGGGTAATACTTGTGTCAGATCATTTTCCGTAAGATGGACCTGCTTTCATCATAAAATGTATTACTTTTGACATAGACAATGTTATTTTTATCATAAAAACCTGTTACTTTTTGAAAACTAATGCTTTATACAGAGGTTAACATTCTAAGTATCGCTTTTTATGATAAAATTAACTTCATCTTACCCTCAAAATGACGGGAGGGATTGGCCATAGGAATCTTGGCCTATAGTACTATCGGGCCAGTTGCGGGGCCAAAACCTGACACGCTGTGGTCCGGTCCAAAAATCTTAGTATATTTTAGGAGGGTGTGATGGGCTGGGTTCATTAACTTTGCTCCAATGAAATTTCGGCCTGCTCGGCAACATAATTTAGCCTGCCGGAATTGAGGATATAATTTTTCAATCATATTTCATCCGCAGATGGTGTCCGATGCCATCAAGTGTCTGCTATCATCCGTTCACGCCATCATCGTACAGCAGCAAGAAGAATCCGACATACGAAAAAGATCTGAAAAGCTAGGGAGGAAACTAGAAAGGGAGCTTTCGTTTCTTTCAGAAGTGGAGATGAAGCTCGCCGGTAGTGAAGATACCACTTCTGCCTTGACCTCAAAGCACCCCTTAACAATCAGGCGAGCCAAAGTCGAAGCCTTGAAGGTGTTGGTGGAAGACGAGAAGGCCAAATACGTAAACTCAGTAAAAACGACGAGAGTCATGATTCTGACCAACCTCCAAACAAGCCTCCCCAATGTATTTCAAGCACTTACTGTGTTTTCAAGTGCTTATGCTCAAAGTTTCGAGGCAATCCTCAATGGCACAGTATCAGAATCCGATGATGCGCCGACTACAGCGTCCTGAGTTTGAGTCGGGAGTTGTAGTCGTCGCTCAAATGCAATGTAGGAGTTTTGTAAATCTTGCTATTTGAAAATTCTCAGGTTTTACAGTTATGTGATTGGGGCATTTATTTAGGGTGTAGGTTTGTTTAATTGTAGGAGAAAATATTCTAGTACGTGTGGAGTAAATTTTAGGGCACTGCACATGTGGTAGTTTTCTAGTTTACATGTATATGCATGCAGACAGGTGCTAAACGGTTTCGAAAACTGTAAGCCGGGCACGGTTCGAATAACTGTTTACGCAATTTCGGTTCGAATCGGCAGTTAATGGCTCGAAAACTGTTTACCCAATCTCGGTTTCGAACCGGAAACAAAACCGGATATTTTAAGGTTCGGTTTTGGTTTCACCTTTCACCCGCGATTCAAACCGAAACCGGCAGTCTTGGTTTTAAGTGCCAGTTTTTCACTATTTTTATCTTATTTTATTTAATTTTCTGTCAAAATCTCCATCAACAACATTTTCATTCTTAGTACATATTTTATTACATAATTATATAGCAAAAAACAAATAAAATATTACCCAAAAAATAAAGGATATATAGAAAAATATTTAAAACAAGCCGCCGCTTCCAACCGTTTGGGCACCTGCCATGCTTAAATCTTGAAATTGCCAAAAAAAAAAGAAATAATAAGAAAAAGATCTCTTTGATTCTTAGGGCTAAAAACCTTCAAATGCACTGCTGGATCTTAATATACATTACACTCTCCTGCTCAGACTTGGTCAAGTCTCCGTTTTAGTTTGTCTGACAAAGATAAGTCACTTACTCGACTGAACACATTAGCAATGGCCCGTTCCATGTTTACTAGAACTATTTATAAAAAAATATATAATAACTTTCTATAGTTTACTTGTTCACATGTATCTTTCATCTCAGTAAATTATTAAGTCTGAACAGTAATACCTGTAAAAACGATAAAAACCGCACACAGATCAGTCTTTGCTTTCACCCAACTTGGCATAAAATACAAACTGTTCAGTTCCAGCAACTCAAGCCACATTATTCTCCTACTTGATCCATTTACACGTCTCAAGATCTTCAGTTTGAAATTTTTTAACTCTTACATGGTGATCTGAAACCTCTGCTGCGCTGTGGTGCCCCCACGACGTCGGGTTAGTACAATTGATGCACGACATCATTTGGGGCTCACCTGCGGGGATCCATTTCTGGTGTCCGGGCAGCTGTTAATAAGAAGAAAAAAGAAGCAGTTTATCTGCCCGAGTTTCCCAAGCAGTAGGAAGAACCAATGTCGTTACATTCACAAATCATCCCAGTTTCCTGTGGCGTCTTCCAGACCGTATTCGGGTTGGTGGAGCCCATTTTGTCTCAGCCTACTCATCTCGGCCAGACCTGTATTGCAATGTGGTACAATCAAGGACTAGCCAATACAACTCGAGTCTGAAAACTCACATCTATATCCATACATGCACTAAAAGGTTCAAAGAGGCCTTATTATTACAATTTATGAAACAAACTTTACATGTTTTAGACTACTCATTTCTGCTGTTGATTGATGTACATGTGTCTAGGTATGGATAGCTTTGATTTCTTTTAGATGGAATTAGCAACAAATCATAAGTTCAAATGGTAAATTGCAACAAAAAATGTTTGTATAGCAAAAACATAAAAGAGTCTAGACGGCAATCTGTAATATTCCACATAAGGTTACCTGGTAAGTCAAAAATATTCAGCAGAATTGATCGTGACATGATCATCTTGTTATGAGAAATTTTGTGTCTATTTTCATATTTAACCAGTTATATGTGAGAAGAAAGCTAGAATAACACACCTTCAATTACTCGGTAGAAAGCCGACGACCAACTGTGTCTTGGAACCTCAAACTGATCAAGTGTTTCCTCAATGTCTCTGTCATGTTTTCCCAACAAAACATCCTGTAAAACTACCACGGCGTCCTTTGTTTTTCTGATCATGCTGTGGCCATCTTCAAAGTCCAACACCTGAAGGTCTTTTATTGAAGAGGTGAGATTGACGGCTAGAGCATACTGTGTAGCAGCGTTCCAGCGCGAAGATAAGAGCCATCTCGTATGCCCATCAGTCTGCTCCATATGTCCTTTCGACCTACACTCTCTGTCCTTTCTAACAACTAAGCTTCGCAAGTACTGAGCATTTGTGGGCCCCGTACTTTGAACCATCTTAGAGAAAGCACTTGCCTCATTTTCGAGAAGCTTTTCAGGAGCATCATACTCAATCATCTGTAATAAGAGGACACAGAAAGGGTACGACGTAAATAGTCAGTAAACAAGCTGTGCTTGTTCGTGTTATGTAACAATGAAAACTCGGACGTCAAATAAAAGAAGAATATCATCGGCGAAGTCGTACCTGACCAGAATCAATGACAAGTATTTGGTCACTGTCGATGATAGTATTGAGCCGATGTGCAATAGTGATCATAGTGCAAGACTTGAATTCTTCTCGGATGGTTTTCTGTATAAGTGCATCAGTTCTAACGTCAACAGCTGCTGTTGCTTCATCGAGAACGAGGATCTTTGATCTACGAAGTAATGCTCGAGCAAGACTTAATAGTTGCCTCTGCCCAACACTAAAATTCTCACCGCCTTCCAAAACCTTCAGGAACATACAAATATGGTCATGTTTCCATGCATGTACATTAAGCTCAAGAAAAAGGAAAAAGAACCAGAGCAAATTTCATGCATATTCGAAATCGAGCAGAGATTCAGTACATTCCTTTCTGAATATAAGAATGTTAAAGATAATATCTGCAAGAATTTGGACAATTTTGAATTACATCTTGTGTATCCTGTAAACTATTTCAATCTCTATCAAACTAATTGAAATATAAAAAGTATATTTTTATACCTCAGCATCCAAGCCCAAAACACTCCTCCTAATGACATCCTTCAAGTGTGCGCGCTCTAAAGCTTCCCACAGATCTTGGTCATTGTGTTCACCAAAAGGATCAAGATTGAATCGGACAGGACCTATGGAAGAAAAATAGAGATATAGAGATATACAATCATTATTTTTATAAAATAACCACCGTAAACTGATCAACGGTTTGATGAAGAGGTTAAGGATGATATTTACCTGAGAATAAAACAGGAGATTGTGGAATAATACTGAGAACTTTGCGAAGATCTGTTAACCCAAACTTTGCAACATCATAATCATCGATCAAGATTCTTCCTCTTTCAAGTTCCACTATCCGGAACAATGCATTGATCATGCTTGATTTTCCGGCACCAGTTCTCCCAACTATGCCAACCTTCTGGTGAGGGCAGATAGTGAACGACAATCCCCTGACTACAGGAGGAAGTCCAGGCCTATATCGTAAATAAATATCTTCGAATTTGACCGATCCTAACGTGGGCCATCCAAGTGGAGGCCGATTTCCTTCAACTACTTCAGGCGCCTCAGATGGCAAATCTATATATGTGCCTATGCGCTCCACTGAATTTAAACTATTTTCTGCTTTACTTGCCCGTCTTACAACATTACTCAACAAATATGTAATATTTAAAGAATAACTAAGGAGTAAACCCATAGTCGATGCAAATGCCACCTGGTTTTCAGTTCTCTGGTTCTGCATAACTGCAAATATTGCTGTTAACCAGATGATGATACCTCCTAGAGTTTCCAATCTTATTGTACGCCAACGGTTTGAGCTTATGTTAATCAGAGTGAATCGGACATTATTGTCCATGAATTTCCCATTTATATTAGCCATCCTATCATATGCTTTATATGCTCGAATTGTTGACAACCCGTTTAATGCTTCACTAAATTGTGCATATACTGGAGATCTGGTGATCGAGTCTAGTCGTTTTACTTCCCTAGATGTGCTCTGCAGTTGATTTCATGAATCAAAATACAGCTCTTATGGCCACAGAAGAGAGATAAAAAGAGAGAGGGTGATTGATGAACCTGATAATATGAATAAGCCGTGTATAATAAGATGAGAACGGGCATGATGGCCCATAATGATGCAGTGCTCACTATTCCAATGAGCACAAAAGTTGAAAGTAGCTGCCACAGTTGGCTTAGAAACAAATTGAGAAGACTGGCAACATCACGGTCGACATCACCAACATCCTTAGCAAATCTGTTGATTACCCGTCCTATAGGATTAGTATGGAAGAAGAACATTGGAGCTCTGAGTATAGAACATAGCATTGAATCATGAAGCCTTTTAGCAGCTTTAAGGTTTGATGTGATATACAAAAATGAATTCGTCAACGTCGCTAATACCTGCAAATAGCAGTATTGTAATTCTTGAAACAAATGACAGTCCTGGTCAAATTAACATGTATGAAAATTCTATGAAAATACAAATAGTTTATCATCTCTATAGATACAAGGATTTTGACATGAAATATCTGCAAAACCCAGATAAATCTTGCTGCGTCTTATATACATATATATGCGTGTTTGTGTGCGTGTGTGTGTAGTGATTTCAAGAAAAAATAATATAACAATACAAACATAAGGTAGAAAAATACCTGACCGAAAGACAATAGTGCATAAACAAGTACATAGAAACCAGGACTATAACCCTCTGAAGTGCTCTGTTTCGTCCACACACTCAGCCATGTGCTACTTGAAACTCTCAGAATCTCAATCAATGTATAACATGCAAACGGTATACTTGCGACCCACATGCCTCCAAAAGCCTTTATATACCTGAAAAAGTGGCGAAAATCCGTATCACATAACATGTTATGTATACCAACTGGATAAGACAAAAGATGAAACTTGTTTCTATCAGTAGAGCATTATTCTCTTAGTAAAGATTAGATAAACAACTGGCAATTCTGTGATATATAAACCGAAACGTTAAATATCAGCCATGACCTCATCAAGACATTCCAGCTGACAATCCCCGTTTCCCGTTCCTCCTGCTTGATAAGAACTGATCTGCCTTCTTTCTGTTTGCCAGTAAAGATTTCATCTTTTGGTATATCAATTATATCAGCAGAAGAATAAATTGTGGATGATTCATAGTAAAGATTCATCTCATCTCCGTTTTCATGTATGTGTTCTTCCATTTTGCCTGCATTTTCCATTAGCTTCTTGAACAATACTCCATTTTTGGACAGCTCCTCGAAGGTTCCCTCTTCTTTTACCTTACCTTCAGAGACCAAAATTATTCTGTCAACCTGAGGAAGAAAATGTAACTGATTCGTGACTAAAACCCTCGTTTTTCCTCTCAGTGCTTCCTTGATGCAGTTATTAAAAACCTGGATAGTAGTAGTAGCTCAGTTCAAATAAATATTTAATGCATCAGCATCCTGGATAGTAGTAGTAGCTCAGTTCAAAGAAATATTTAATGCATCAGCATTCGTACGCGCGCACACACACACACGAAGAAAAGAAAAGAACCATGAAGGTTAAAACAACTTTTCCACATCATACAAAAGGAAAGCGTGGAATGCATGATGGAAGAATTAAATAGTTCTAAGCTACCAATCAGACTTAAAATATAGACCAGCCAAAAAGATTCTCAATATGTAAATGTAAGAACAAATACATAACTGGGATACAGAGGTAGAAACCATTTGAACATAGTATATAAAAATGTGCACTTAGTAGAGTCCATTCATATACAAAACCACCTTAAAAAAATGCTTCTTATTTACACATTAAATTCAGTTACTCTACGATACCTGGTGAGCAACATGTGCATCTAGAGCACTTAATGGGTCGTCAAATATGCAAACATCTGAGTTAGAGTACACAGCCCTCGCCATTGAAACTCTTTGCTTTTGGCCTCCACTAATGTTTACTCCTCTTTCCCCAATCTCGGTGAAGTCACGGCCCTGAAGACAACAGAATTAGAAGTTCTGCCTGAGAAGTTGAAAAAGAAAAAAAGTAACAGCAGAAGCCAATAATAATCGAACACAATTGTTAGACACTTACGGGAAGCAACTCAAGGTCATCGTGCAATGAAGTGACATCTACTGCCTTCCAATATTTTGCTTGTTCAAAGGTAGATCCAAATAATATATTTTCACGAACCTGAAAAATACATGACACTGATCAAAACCATAACTAACTTTTTCAACTAAAAATTTCAATCACGTGCATGTGACCTCATGTGTATCCCGATATGATCAACACACATGGAAGTAAATTAATACACTCAGTTGGAAACAAAAAATGAAAGAAGGGGAAAAAATGATAGGAATTCATGAATCTTACTGTAGCATTGAAAATCCAAGAAATCTGAGGAACAAAAGCTACAGATCCTCTGATTATGACACTCGCATCTCCCAGAGGAGGGAGCTCTCCAAGCATTGCTGAAATTAACGAGGTTTTGCCGTCCCCAGTTCCACCAACTATTGCAATTAGGCTGCCAACTGGTATATCCAAATTAATATTGGACAACGTGGGTCTTGAAGCCTGTTAAGCAACAATTCATGGATCTTAAAATGTGTATAAAATCATGTTAATAGCAACAAGCCTTTAGTATATAATATCAAGACTAAAGTAGATTATGCACTCTGATCATAACTAGTAGAGCAGGGATGCTTGAAACATGGACCTTAGCATTCCATGAAAAGTTTCCATCCTTGATTGAGATAGCAGGAAGTCTAGGTTCAAGAGGCAGATTAGGTAATAAAATCCTCTCTTCTTCGAGTAATAGTTCTTCTAGACGCTGTAGAGATACATTTGCATTCACAACCTGAAAACAAACCCCAGCATCAAGATGTACATGTTACTTTAATTATAATACAAAATAGGTTTAAACCAGATTATTCACATATCATGCAGACTATGCACTAGTTGAAAAAAAATTAGAAATAGGAAAAACCTCTCAGCTATTGTCTATTGATAAAAGGACTGGCCCTCTTAAGGTTGTGTTTGGATGGAGGATTTGGAAATCAAGGTGATTTCAAGTTAATTGATTTAAAATCCATCGTATTCCGAAATCCACTCATTTCAATGCCTTGTTTGGATGTTTGACTTCAAATGAGTGGATTCGAGTGATCCCATTTTTCTTATTTAATTTTTCCCAAGACAAAAAAAGTGATGATAGGTGCGTGATGTAGTGTGCGTGCAGTGTTGTATAGTGTGGATGTGTGTGTGTGTGTGTGAAGTGAACGTCGTAAAAATGATTCCAAATCCATAAAAGATGAACAAAATTTTTAGAAGGGACTTGAAAATCCACTGATTTGAATTTTCAACCAAACAAGTTGAGCAGATTTGGTTGTGGATTTCAAATCCATCCCTAGCACTAACCAACAAGAGAGTGGAGCTTCTAAAGTAACTAGTTGATGGGGGCAAAAAGATGAATATCCAAAGGCATACAATGTATTCTTCAGAAAGCAACCAGGTATAACAATTTGAACTGAGTACGAAATCAGGACCATGCACAAACTTATTCACCAGAAAATTAAGACAATAAATCAAACCTGAGTAATCAAATTAGGGAGCATATTCAGGGGAAACCGCAGAATGGAAAACAAGGAAAGTGATGTAAACGCTCTGGAAGGTGTCAAATCCCCTCCCAACAATGTGAACATCCCAAATGAAATCACTGTCACGATGACCGGTATGCTGTTTAGTATGGAAGTATTCAACTGCAAAAGCACAAGACATTCAAAATTACCAAGTTTAAACATTAATATCAATGAAAAAATTCCAAGCATGAAAGCCAATTATATATCTTCATTAATGTGGTAATTGCTATTTTTGGAAAACCTGCATATTTAGTTGTTTCTCTCTTTAGTTAAAGTATATAAGAGGAGAAATGAAAATCTTTACTCAGTGTAATGCAGTTCATTTTTGTTAATAAATTAAATTACCAAAACACTCTTCGGGAGAAGGTAATCAGTTCCCAAATTTTATTTACATGTAAATAAAATCTATTATCTGCAAACAAAACCCCTGATGCACATATACTTGTGTTTCCGACAAAAACAAAGGTTTGCATTTTTGTTAGCAAGCTTTCAACTGATAAGTTCTTCAATCAGGAGTTCATAGAAAACATGAATCGAATCATACCGCTGAGAGCATTTGAGCCTTCCGGAACCACAATAACTCTTCATCCCTCAAGACTTGAATTTTCGATTTGAAACACTTTTCCCATGCATAATATCTGGTGTGCATTGAGAAGACAATGATTTTACCAACCTTCTACGAGTACGGATTAAAGAATGAATAGGGCTATCAAATTTTGACATACTTAATAGTATCCATGGCGGCCAAAATTTCATTCATCAAACCAACTCTTCTGTCAGTTCGCAGTAATCCCTCCTTGGATAGTTGTCGCATCCTGCTGATGATAAAAGTCTGTTTGCCCGATATAAGTAAACTACATTAACATGTTATTCTAGCTATCTATGAAAAGCATCTCATAGATAAAAGTAAAGGAACCAAAAAATAAAATACATGAACTTAGCAAGAAATGAGGCTCAAGTACCTGGATAGGGAACATGAGGACTATCATAAGAGCGCCAAGAAGTGAAGCGACGCCTAGCTGCTGGTATAGGAGAATCATGGCCACAATAATTCGAAACGGGGATGACCATAAACCATGAAGATCTTGGCATAATTCCTGAACAATACAAAGAATCAGTTGAAAAAGATCTTGGCTGATCAAAAGGGAAAAAGTAAAAAATCTAATAAGAATTAACTACTGTCACAAGTTCAAAATCAACCAAGTCCTAGCATAAAGATCTATATGTAAGAGTTCTATTAATTTAAGACCAGCATTGTTTTTTTCTTTGCGAATACCTGAAGTCCATTAGCATCTGTGGTTATCATATTCGTTATTTTTCCAGATGGAAACTGCTTACGACCTTCATGTGTTAGCCGTAAGGATTTGCGAAATATAGCAGCCACCTATGAGTGATAACAGAGATTTTCAAGGTAAAAAAGGAGTCAGTGAAGAAGACAGGGATATGCGTGGGGAAAAAAATGAAAAAAAATAATGCTTCATAATTTGTTGCATTTATTAAGGCATCCTTGAGTTTAGCATACATGTTGACTCAGAAAACTTCTGTTGTAAAATAATAATAAGAACAACAGCAAGTTGTTGTTGTTTAGGGAAGAAGCGAAAATCGGACATGCGTTATGAGCCAATATTTTTTTGTATGATAAATGGAATGATACACAAAAGCCAAATCTAAGAAGATAAAACAGATATATCCGTATTCATCAGATCATGAGAATTACCAGAGTGGCTCTTAGCCTGAAGCCAACACGCATGCCATTCTGAAAGTACTGAGCCTCACAAAGCACTCCAAGTGACTGGAATAAAAATAAGTTTAGCACCAGCATATATACCACTACTCTTTTCAATTGATTAGCATTGAATCCTGCAACTTTACCAATGACCAAAAATAATCCTGAAAAAAAGCGTGTGCCTAAAATAATTTATTCTATCAGCAGATGTTCCGAAAGGAAAGCTATAATCATCATACTTGTGAAAGATAAAAGGCTGGCATTGAGATGAAAAAAGAGAAAGAAAATTGTTAGTGGTAGCTTAAGTCGACAACAAAGCAAACAAACTGCTTCATTTACACAGAATCAGGTAACATCAGTTGTCAAACTAGAAGGTGTAGCAAAGAATTATCTCTTATAGCAGAAGACTGAAGCCACTCCATAAAGATAACAAGTTGACAAATCCTTTCAGTTAAAGTTTTTCCAGCACAAATAAGATAATGATTTGCGATTCTCAGGCGTGTTATATTCCGTATATCATTATTTGGACATAATATTTACAAGTAAACTTGTTAGCTTGCTACCAATCTAGCTAAACTCCCATAAAACTGAGAAACTTCGTAGGATTAATAAGCTAGTTTCAGGAAATACTACATCTGCCAGAGTAGCGTAAATAGATTTTAGATATCATACCACACTGATAAATATTGATGATGCATAGACATAACCAATCCAAGATGGATCGCCTCCTTCAAGAGACTGCAAGCAAGATAAATTCAGTTTTAGAAACCAGAATCATGTACTGTAATTTTTCATCAAAAAGATTCGTAGAGCTAGTCTGGTCATTTGTAATTCTCGTAACATAGATTCTTCTACTCAATTTTGGAAATTACATGGTGGCACACAAGAGAGAGAATGCAAACAGGATACATTCAATTACATTCAATCTCTCTCTCTCTCTCTCTCTCTCTCGCTGCGAGTGTGTGTAAAGGCACGGCCTATGAGTTTTGTATCTCATCCAAGCAACTTTAAGAGTAATTTATAGCCTATGGAACATTTGACATTCATACAAGGGATACAACAAAAAATTACCACATGATTGGATTTCTAGAGTACCTTCAAAAGATGGTTCAGTAGAACAGGTCCTGCCAGGTGAGAGAGATCGTCAACAATCTGCAAGTATAGAAAAAGAGTTGATCAGTTCCAAATTTCAGATATTACGTTAAGATATCCCGTTTCAGTTGAGTGGGTGAAATTTGTTGAGTGGTTATATACTCTCGCCTGTTAATTTATGCAGCACAATCCTACCAACAGATATAACATGTAAACTGAAAGATATATAGTATCAATACCACTACTGTTATGAACTCGACAAGAACAGACTACGCAAGTAAGATATACACTAAGAAACACATGACAAGTAAAAATCTTATCATCTGCTACTTCGGCCATGGAATGAGAAAATGTTATGTCTTTAAGTTATCCTTCACAATAAGACACTGGATTTAAAAGACATAGGTATTGCATGCAGGAATATAAAAGATCTATATATTTGACCACCAAAATAATAAATACCATCTTAGTATGCAAGAAAGAGAACATGAATGAATTTTAGCAGGCCAATGGGCACCCTTGTGCATAATTGCAAAAGGAAAAAAAATAGAAGAATTGCAAACATAATCAGTTAACTGTCTATGAACATCAAAAACCCTAACAGTGTTTTTCCACATTTATATTGACAAAGAGATGGAATGGATTATTACTCTGAAGAAGCCTCCATACCAGAACCTGTATGAAAAAAGATACGGAGCAGATATGAGATCAAATTAGAGTGAAGTAGCTCTCATCAAATTCAAAGAATATCAACGGATAACCAAAGAATAGTTTTAATACATGTCACCAAGGCTACGATTCAAAGCACGTAAAAGCCACGGTTTTGATCTTTTAGATTCTTCCTCCCAAGAATTATGGAACCTATAATAATCAAAAGTTACAAGGTTAGGAAGATACATTGTACTATGCATGCATATATCAAGAATAGACAACAATCTAGACACAGACTTTTTACTCAAAGTCTCGGTCTGATCCCAAGAATCCAGCTTCCAGACATCCTTTTCGGTGATGGGTCTTCTATAGCCTTGCTGTATAAGGGGAGTCATCCAGTTGAAGTAAATCCCTACAGATGGAAGAGAAAAATATCAGTCAGATTAAAAAAATTGAATGTTAATATCCTTCTTTTGTCTCCTATTGTTTGCTAAAGAAACACATGCCAATAATCCGACTAAGGAAAGGATAGTGATGATGCCATAGATCCAGTGAACTTCAATACGATAAAATCATATTCTCTAATGGACTATGCCACCATTTATCCATAAAATATATGTATCAGCAAATTTCAAGATAACTCGCTAGTGCAGCAGAAACACAAGATTATGGATATATGAACTTGTGAAAACAATTTTCAGACGCAAAAATGAAGCCCACAGGTACTTAAGAATCAGATAGCATATCTTCATCACTTAGAAGCAAGCAAAAACAAATTTCATGAACTTAGTAACTATGAAAAACCCAATATGGACTTGAAACATGTTGCTACATCAAAATTGATGTCTACACTCACTTGAAAATACACTGGCATATCTCTCAGGACAAACATCCTCTCCTAGCGGCTTTTCATTTTTGGTGTCATCCACAGAGTCCAATAGTGGAACGTAGCCTGGGTATGAATCCAAGTCCGGAACATATACAATAAGAAGTACCCCAAGCAAAACCTGCATGAAAATGGTTATTCAGACATGGAAGGTATGCAAAAAAAGCGGGACCTGAAGATAGAATCTTTTGTAAGCTCATTGATACACATAATGCACATAAGATATGAAATTCACTTGGATCTTGATAGATGAATGAAATCTCATCCTACATAATTGAGATTCTACATGTTGAACTTGTTCAACCATGTCTTTTAGCTCTATATCAAGCTATTCTCGTCGTTTTGAAACAGCAGATAGTAGGAGCTTCCCAACAGGCCCTGTGAGGTGTATCATTGTAGCAATACATGGAAAAAAATGTCAAAATAATTCATAACCAATGAGAAAAAAGATAATATTCTACCTGGAAGAAGACTGAGCTGACATACAAGTATAGTATGGACCTGCACTGACAAAATTAACACCTAAGCTCAGAAACATCATATATGCAGCACTCGTGTCAATAATATTCTATTTTCTATATGTCATTGACAAGAGAAATAAGGACCTCCTATATGAGAAGTTACAAGTCTACACATTCAATTACTTTTTTTTATAAGCAACAAGTACGCATTCAATATTGAACTATTACAGGATATATTTGGTAATTCGAGCTTATCTCTAGTTGGATAATATTTGAGCTTTTGTCCAGCATGCGTTTTTACCACCCATGCAGCTAGACAGAATAATGTAAATCCACTCTCAACTGTTATTAAGTTTCCAGAATGTAAAATGCTACAATAGCCCTAACACAAAACAGCTCTAATTATTGGAATAGACATGTTACCTAAGTATAAGTTTCATATTCCAATACTTTAAATAGAGGTTGCAGCAGCATATTCAAGAAATAAGGATGGAGCGACAGACCTGATATAGAAATCTTTGAGTGAGAGGATTAAATTAGAAACGACTGCATCTCCCACTAAAACATATATTACTCCGAATCTGATGTACCATCTGAATTCTTTGACGTAGATTTTAGTTTCAACAAGCAGCATTAGAACCATAGAAGACCATGAAATAAACTCAATGAACAAATGAACCATCTGCATAGATGGAAATAACTGTTCGTAAACAACATAGCAGCAGATGCAAACAAGAACGGTTGAAACAATAATAGATATCTTATACTGCAATACGGTTTGTTCCTATGCATATGTATAACAACAAAACATTTTCGCTAACTTCTGTTAGGGGTGAACATAAATCATGAAAGGTGCAAAAATGTATAAAATCAAGAACAAACAAGATTATTCAATCCAAAAGCACTATTGCAGGTATGGATTTACGTTGGACTTTTCAAAATTTCATCTATAGATGTAGTATTTGTGTTCTATTTTTTATTTGGGCAGTGAACTTGTAAGAGCCAACCCCTCCAACACACGCACATACACAAACGAGATATGTCCCTGTATTAGCAACAAATATATTTTACCAAGCCAATTGTAAGGAAGTATATACAGTGTAGAAGTCCTGTCAAGCATTTGTCAACATTAATTAATGAGAAGAAGTAGCAAACCTCAAAAGGAGCAAGACCAGTCTCTTTATCCAAATTAAAGATGGACTTGCTCATAACCAATCGGAACAAAGGCTCAGCGGCACAACAACCAGCCAACACGGCTAATAAATAATTGTAGAAATTTGATCTCAAGCAGTACCGCCTAACTCTGGGGTTAAAATTGATGAGCCATACTCTATATAAGCACAAGCCCAGAAGTGCCAAATGAGAAACATTTCCCACAACAGAATCAATGGCACAAGGTGTGTAAGCGCCAAAAGCACTGTTGGTTTCTTGAGCCCAAATTCCATCTGCCACTGGCCGGCAAAACCGAACGACAGGGTCAAAGCCCATTTTTCAGGTCAAGAGCGCTGGGGCCACTGCACACTGAGAATCAGATTCCTGGTACATCAGCAAAGTACAATAAGCATGGTGGAGTTCAATCGTAATGCAGGACAGGACTTGTAATTGAATCATATCATTGATCTCAATACACCTTCTCTTTCTTTATCTTTTTCCTTTTTACAATGCATTAAACCTTTATCACTGTGTGAGTTCGGGTACACGGATCATATCTCGCCGTCGTGTTCAGTCAAGACACATACTCTCACTAATTTAGATACAGAATGTATTTTTTAACAAATAAACGAAAACTAGAAGCTGCTATAAGAGAGTTAATCAACTTGATGATTCCAACAGTTAATTGGAGAGAAATCTGAATATGGCTGACTTTTTAACCTAGAAAACCAATTGTATGATTAAACTGTCACAAGTACAAGATTGACATTCTTTCAAAGCTCGAAAACCAGCTAAGCATTCAAAGAAAAAGAATCCCACTTTAAAATTTCCCTCCAAAATATAAAAAAAATTCATAATATCAATACTACTTTAACTAACAAAATGTCATAACTGAGCAACATAAAACAATCACAACTTCATCCAATTTGAAATCCTGATGAATATAAATCGCATACTTACAAACAAGAAGATGCAATAATAGAACAATAATCACCAGAAATTCGGAATTCTTCCTGTAAACCAGTCCAGTCCTTTGCATGAGAGGTGAAGGCTGATTGGCCACTTCATCTCAGTAATTGAAGACATGGACACAATTATATACAAATCAGGAGTGGAAGAAAACGACATAGAAGACGAACACATATCACATGTTAATATTGTCGGAATATAAAACGAAATAGATCTATTACGGAATATTTCACTTTTTGTTGTTGTTTAGTCTGCCATAAAAAAAGACTGAACCTTGACTCTATGATTTACAAATGGAGACTAATGTTAATTTCTCCCATTTTGTCCTTTTGTCCATAAAAAAAGATGAAGCTTGACTGTGTGATTTATATATGGAGACTAATGTTACTTTCTCCCTTTTTTGCCTCCCATAGAAAAAGACCAAGGTTGAGTCTTTGATTTATACAATCTGTATAATATGTTTTTTACTAAAATATTTTTTTTTTCAGAATTTGTATAATGAGTTTTTTTAATATAAGTATATAGATCATGTGCCACAAACTCATTTTTTTAATTAGCTTAATGTTATATTATACATTTCAAAATTTTCATTTTCATTTATTTAAAAAAAAATTAAAAAAATTTATTAAAAACATACAAATTATATAAAAATCTAAATAATTTAATATAAAAATCAGAAATATAAAAAAGCTATAAAAAAATTTAAATTCAGATTAAATAAAAAGTTAATTGAAAGATTGTTAAAATTAAAAATAAATCTAGAAAAAAAAATATATTTAAATATTCAGAAAATATGAAAATAAAAGTATTTCGCGAAAATATGTTTTTTATTAAAAATATCAGCCCAAAATTTCAACATATTTTAATTCCAACTAAGAGTGCACTCATAGTCGATTCATACAGTAAGTTTACGTAAATTCTGTCTAGGGTATTTCAATTGAGAATTTGAAGCTCCATCTATGGCTGACTACGAAATCACTTTAATTGGGTCCGATTAGGTCTCTTCGATCGCTCAACATGAATAATAATTTATTACTGCAATTATTATTGGGCTATGATATTATGGAAGATGGAGACATCTAGTCTCTACAATATTTATATATCTGATACATAATTGATCATACTTAAAGAATATTGTCGGCTCATATCTTTATTATATATGTAACTTGGAGAGAAAGAGTATTGTAATATAGTTTTATATTTGATGCATAGTTCAAGAATATTGTTGGTGCCCACATGCAGTGAGAACACAAAAGGCGAGGTTTGGAGTGTGGAAAATACAAGGAGATGCCATTAGGAAAAAAAGTTAACAAGATATTTTAGAATTGATATATGAACAAAATTTAAAAAAATAATGAAAAATATCTAGAGCGACAAGTAATTAGATTATTAACGAGCTAAAATGACAATTAAAAGGAAACACAGAGGGCATATGAAAATGGTAATCAAGATTTTCACTTTGTGAAAAATTTCGACTCTTACATCAATCATCTTCACCTTTTCTTCTCAGAACTAAATAACTTCCAAGAATCTGGTGATCTGGAACCTCAGCTGCGCTGTGGCTCCCCCGGAATGATGTTGGTTCGGTCGAAATGTCAGAACAACTTCATTCCGGGGCACACCATAGCATGCTGTGGCCTGTGGGGATCCATTTCCAGTATCTGGGCAGCTGTTAACTAAAGAAAAGCCCATTCTCCGCTCGAGTTTCTCCTAATGTCATTACATTCGCAAATCATCATCCCAGTTTCCTGTGGCGTCTAGCAGACCGTATTCGGGTTGTTGGAGCCCGTTTTGTCCCAACCTGCTCATCTCGGCCAGACCTGTATTGCAATGTGGTACAATCAATGATTAGTCAATGAAACATGAGTCTCGAAACAGGCGTACGTGATATACATGGATGAACTAAAAAGTCCCAGAGAGGCTTTTTGACCAATACAAAATTTAGATTATGATGCCAAATAGTGGCATGTACATAGAGGTGGCAACTCGGGTTGTCCGGGCCTGCCTGCCAGTCCAACACCATATGTCGGCCTGGACTAGGTAGAAATTTGGTGAGGCCGACCATTCTTCTAAAATACATTAAGATTGTCAGGCCAGCCCGCAACCCGTCGGGCCATTTGCCCATAGGGCTGGGTCTTGTTGGGTCCTATGGTACTTAGGGGTGAGATGTTTATGTCCTAGCCTACCTAGAATGTCAAGCGGGCTGGGTTAATTTTGCCATCTCTGTATTTATGTGGCCCGACAAATTAATATTGGTGGTAATATCAACAACATACAGCCAAATCCATCCAGACATGATCATCTTGTTATGAGAAAGTTGGTATCTGTTTTCATATTCAACCAGTTTAATATGCGAGATGGAAGTTAGAAAAAAACACACCTTCAATCACTCTGTAGAAAGCCGACCACCAACTGTATCGTGGGACCTCAAACTGATCAAGTGTTTCCTCGATGTCTTTGTCATGTTTTCCCAACAAAA